>OZ024719.1:25487876-27887876 GCA_964016875.1 Fallopia convolvulus
AGATCATGCCATCATGATTTACACAAAACAGGAACCAATATCTATAATGTCTCCAAATCAATGAAAGAAATTATATATGATTTGAGATTCAATGGTCTGCACTGGTGTTCTCCCTGTCAAGATTCAGGGGTTACATTGATCATTTGCTACATATTGAATGAAAGGATAACAAACCATTGGAAGAAGGTGGTTAAATGGAAAGGAATTGGAAATTAAGAGTGGTTTTTTACCAAATTGAAGATGGGGTTCAAAATGAAAGAATTAGAATATAAGAGGCAGTTAAGTGCAATTTACTATATGTATAAACATAGATAAGCAGGAGTGATAAAATAGTACCAGGAGCAATGTAGCCGTAGGAGCCTGCAACTGCTGAAACAGACTTAGAAAATGGAATGTCAACCACCTTAGCCGAGCCAAAATCTCCAACCTGGGCTTCAAAATTCGAGGCTTACAATCATGGTGCAAATAAGAAAGCCCCTGAGCAGCTCCAAATACAATCAGAGATCTCCTCGGCTAATCAAGATTGCAGCTTTGTCCATGTAGCAGATCGCCAAGACTTCCCTTGGCCATGAACTCGTAAAGGAGGAAATTCGATCCCTGATAGTAGAAGAAGCCATGGAATTTCACAATATTCCGGTGCCTAATCTTTCCCATTGTTGCCTTCTCGGTTGGAGCCTAGTTTCTTCACACCAAGTTTATGGCCTGTAGGGAGAATTGCTCTGTACACAGTTCCACAGGCTCCTCTTCCGGGATTTGGTACATAAGGAGTTGTGATTCATGCGCCAAGAAGCCCTCCACAGACCATGGTTGGCGGTTTAGGAAGAAATATCAGCATTTTGAAAAACTGGCAATGCAGGAATCGGTCCGGTGAGATTGTTGTAAGAAAAGTTGAAGCACATTAAGCTTGAGAGGTTGGAAAATGACTTGGGAATCTGCCCGGACGACAAGTTGTTGTCATCCAGCAGGAGGTATACAAGTAACCCGAGATTCCCGAGCTCAGGGGGAATTTCACCTGACAGGTCATTGTAACTCTGGTGGTGGGATTGCTCCAGAAAACGAGTTGCCGCCAATTTGCAATTTAGTTAATCGAGGGAGGTTTCCTAATACCACAGAAATGCTTCCTGAGAGATTGTTGTCTGAAAGCTTAAGCAGCTCCAGTTGGGTAAGAGTACCGATCTCACTTGGCAAAAGCCCAACAAAACCGTTCTTGCTTAAATCAAGACGTTGCAGTAAATTGCATTTGAATATCTAAGAACCAGAGAACAAATTTGACGACACATAAAAGTCGCCAAATGAGAAAGGCTGCCTAACTCTCTTGGCAGAACAGAAGTGAAGTAGTTGTAAGGAAGGTGAAGCCTCTGCAACGCCTTGCGTTTACCGACCACAGAAGGAATTGGACCACTGAAATTGTTCCGACCCAATTCAATTGTGGACAAATTGACCAGTTTACACAAATAATCTGGAAAACTCCCGGTTAAACGGTTTTCACCAAGACGAAGCTGAGTTAGTCAGTGTGCAGTTTCTGATTCCATATGGGATATTAACATGAAGACTGTTTGAGCCCAGGTTCTGAAAAATCAGATTTGAATTTACATAGGTAACGCGGGATCCTTCCTGTTAAATTATTCTGGACTGTTAAATCCGACTTCTGGAGGAACGGTTCCACTCAATTGAGTTGTTGAACCACCATCAATGTTCCACAATTGTTGTTGTGTGCTGAAAAAATATTTTGGAATGAAAATAATAAATTTGAATTGTTTGATATTTTTCAAACATTTTTTTTCATTTGAGCGTCAAAAAGAAGCGTTAACTGCACTTTTTTGAATTAAAAAAGTTCTAAACGCATACTGGATGCGGAATATACAAGAAAACGTCAAATTTTGAGTGATAAGATAAAAAAAAAAACTTTTTTTATTTTACGAATATATGAATAATATTTTATTTCCAGTCAGTTAGATTTCGATAGCAATTTCATAGAAAATAGTAACTAGGTGCTGAACATGTTTTTAAATCTAAAGGGTCATCTTTTATGACACTTTGGCCATTATTTATTTGTGATAACATATGTTTATGTATGATTTGGAGTTATTTTCTTAAGCATATGATACATAATTTACACATTTTATAATAGAAGCGTACGTAATTGAAAACAAAAGGATTGCTGCTGAAAGTCTTAAAGTGAAGTAGGCAACAAAAATTCCAATAATTGTAGTAGTATGATGATGAGCGGGTCTAATCAATATATCAATATATCAATATAATATAACTAAAGTTTAATCCCTTTATCTTAGATGTGTCTAAATTATACCACGTAGGCATTTTAATTTTTTCATTTAACTCTTTACCCTTTGTTAATTTAAGTATTTACAATCCTCATATAATAATAATAATAATAATTCTTATATTACTAATATACAATTATATTTAGATATCTTAAATTTTGGCAAGTTGATTTTGAAGTCTAATTCATTATGAAAAGTTTTTATTAAATATAAAAATGTTACTAATATTACTAATATACAATTATATTTAGAGATCTTAAAATTTGGCAAGTGATAAAAACATAATTTTTATTATGAAATAATTTTTTTAAATATAATAATATTACTAATATACAACTAAATTATTTTTAATACATTAGTTTTATTTTTTCAATAGGGCAGTTTATACAATAAGATACATATCGTTTCTTAAAAAACCTTACTTATATCGATAATTATTTTTAGAAATGATAGTTTTTTAATAAGATACATATAATTTTTTTAATATTAAATTAACCAAATTTACAAATAAATAATACAATAATTTTATAAATCCGTACAAGGCACGAGAACTTAAGTTAGTTTAATACTAGATTTAGAAGTCTAGATATGATACGAGGGATCCAGGAAAGATTCCATATGCGAGCGAATATTTTTCTTATAAATAGAAAAGACAACCCACCTGCATTCCCCACATCAACTCAACTTGAATACTTGATGTCTCTAGCTCTGAAATCGAAATCACCCAACGCATAGTGACTTATGTATTCACAAAAGAGGGGGAAAAGACTACCGTTACATTTGGTGTAGGAATTTAAATTTTACACCCCTATAAAAAATTGCCAAGTGTTTCTTTCATTTAATATTAATTTATTTCCTTTTTGAAATTTATAACTAAATAAAAATTATATTTGGTACATTTATATTAGTATCCTTCTTCTCTTTCAATGAGAAATTGACTCCCAGTGCAATCTTATCTCGTCACTCTTCTACCTCCCCATCACCCCATGGCAAACCCATTAGACTTTTACACAGTTAAAATATTTTTACATACAAAACTTATTGTACTCTTTCACGTCCAACCCCAAATCCCAATTAATTCTAGTTTTTTTCTTTAGCTTGCAGATCTGGTTAGATCTAAACCATTGCTCTCATCTCCGACGACTTCCTCCTAATCTCTGACGCCCCCTTCCCTTCATTCTACTCCACTCTCCATTCGGAAATCGGTTCCTCTAGCCCTAACCTCCTCCACGACCACAAGCCCCGCTACTCTATTCCGCCATCGGTAATGTCGGCGTTGGCTCCGTCACCAAACTACCCCTCCTCCTCTAAAGAACAAGCACGTTCTTAGGGTCAAATTCTCGCAGATCAATCCCGATCGGAATTCTAATGGCGTAGTTTTTCATGGATTTGATTTAATTATGTTAATCGGTGATTGGGAGGGTGCAGCTAAGGTGAGCTTTACAAAAAAAAATTGAGGAAAGTTAAGGTTGGAAGAAGAAGACGAAAGGTTAGAGGAAGAAGAAAGGTTAAAGATTTATTTTAGGGTAGTATTGTAAACAATTTAAATGGGACCCACTACTTTTAATTGTTTGAGAAACTTATGCCAAATGGCAGAAAGTGTAAAAAAATTATTTTACACCAAGTGTGATTGTATCATCCTCCCAAAAGAGGGGCAACGAGTTTGTATTTTTTTACAAACAAACAAACACTATCTATCTGCCTCATAATATATTGAGGGAGAGTTTGGATATATGTACTGCCTCATAATAAATTGAGGGAGAGTTTTCAATAGACCCATATAACTTCTAAGTATAACAAGTTAGAATAGGGCTGTGCAATCGGTCCGGACCGGGCTGTATATACCCGGTCCGATCCGGACAAGTGGATCGTATTTAAAAAAAAATTAGACCATGCAGTCCAGTCCTGGATTTAGACCGATTTGGGCCGGATTATAATTATTGTAGATTATTTTTTTGAGAGTGGTAAAAAGATATATTGATACCAAGAACAAGTACAAAAACTCCAATATCATAAAGGATATACGCGCAAAATACAAAAGGTCCTAAGGATTCCTAAAACAGCAACATGGTGTGAAGAATCCCATACAATCTACCCTGAAAGAAACCCACTAACACCCATACAAGCAAAAGCCCCAACAAGCTAAGCTAAACAAAAGACTCCTAAAGCCCCGTCAGGTTCTTTAAAAAGGTCCAGCCTTTTAAGAGCTAGCATGCCAACTGCGTAGGCCATTGCGACAGACGATAGTGCATCTTCACAAGAAAGGTTCATACTTCCTTGTTCAACAATCTGTAGCAAAGGGAGTTTAAAGCAACTTCACAATCCAAGTCAAAACAAACCTCCTAAAACCCATACATGCTCTTTACAAAGGTCCAACCTTTAAAGAGCACGATGCCAATTGTGTAGGCCATTGCTATCACTGCATCTTCACAAGAAAGGTTTTAATCCTTTCTTGTTCAGCAAACTATAGCAAAGGGAGTACAAGGAATCAAAGCTGTAGTTTTTTCCTCATAGCTTCACCTCTTATGCCCGTAAGTTTCAACTTAGTTATTATCCTAAGTTTGCAATCTTCTTTAATCTTCTTTACACAAAGATCCATTGTGGGTCTAGTATTTTTGAAGATATATTCGTTCCTTGTTGCCCAGGTGAAGTAGATGATACTTGTGAGAGCTACTAGTTTAGTCTGAAAAATATTACTTTTCCTTGATTTGCAAACATACATCCAATCCCACCACTCTTCAATACTGTTTTTCCTTATGTCAACACCCACCCATTGCAAGATCTGACCAGTCACATTATTAACAAAAGTACATCTGAACCACAAGTGATCTTCATCTTCAAGCTCAGTATTGTAGAGTTTGCATAGATCATTATCAATAATTATCCCCTACTTACAAAGTTTAGAATTTGTAGGTAATCTTTTCAAGGTTGCTAGCTAGCAGTTAATACTCCACTTTCTTGAGTGAATACCTTTCCACACTATGTTGCACCAGTATTTACTCTGATTCTGCCCTTTGAAGATGTTATAAACATAATTGCAAACGAGTTTCATTTGCTTTTGGTGGCTGCATCTAGGCCATGAATAGAAGCACTCATCTGATTTGGAGAAAGTTGTAGGGCTTTAAGAATAGGGTATCTCAAATTTAAGATTACTTTCCATAATCAAGAATCAGTATTCTTCTGTCTAATCAGCCAGAAATTATTATCTTTTACAAGATGCTTTCTTGCCCAAACAACCCACATGTTTTCTTTGTTATAATGTATATCGTGTGCTAACTTGAACAAAGGTATTGTTTTTTACTCTTGCAATGGTATTGTTTTTTTATTTTTTCCTCTCTTTATTAAATTATCAAAAAGCTAATTATAATTAGTTAACCAAATTAGACCTACCAAAATACTTCAATCAACTCATACTTTGTTAATTGTATCATTGTGTAAATAATAACAACGGTTACTTGATCTCTACTTGCTCAATTGGCCAAAGAACTTGAAACTTTCATTAAAGAACTAAAATATGTCTCTAATTTTCTTTAAGATCAAAGGAATTTCCCTACAAAAATTACAAACCCAAGTCAAATAATTTAATAAAGATTAAAAATTACACTAACCTTATAACTAAACCGGTCTTATGGTCCAGACAGGAATTTTCTGGTCCGGTCTCGGGTTTGGATCGGGACTGAAATTCTCAAAAAACTGAACTGTGATACAGACCGTAAAATTCCGGTCCGGCCAGGTCTCCCAGTCCGGTCCAAGTTTGCACAACCCTAAGTTAGAAATCTTTATATGGGAAAATTTCAATATTCCAGACAAAATCATGAGAGCAAAAGTCAATAGTTAAACTAATCGGCATGACAAAGATTAATAAAATGTATTTCAAACATAAGAGAAAAAAAGTATTGTGAAATCAAGTGATCAACTTGATTTTGGTCTAGAACTTCATGAACAATCTAAAGACTCACATCATACATGATAGTTTGTTCAATACGAAAACTATGAAAAACATAGAAAAAACACTCACTATTATTTTGTAATGTTCTTCTAGAAGAGAAATACAAGGTCAAGTCTTTAATCATAACTATATCATAACTATAACCTAAAGCGGAGGTTAAAAAATCTATTAAACGACACATGTTACTTTTAGATTGGATCACACCACCCATTTTTTTTAAATAATCTTTTATTTTTGGAAATGATAAATTCTTAAATAGGTTTTTAGAATATAGGATAGAAAATTCCATTATCATACAAATTCTAGAATATTATTTTATCCTTAGAGAGTTTGGTTCAAATGAAACCAACCCTTAATATGAAACGAAAGGAGAGATGTCAACCCTTGGATGACATAGATGGATGGCTCAGATTACTCCTTTTTTTAAATACAAAAAATCAAAACGGTGGTATTTTTGTAAATAAAACCAACTTTGTACCCTTAACTTAAAATACCAAAAAAGCCCTAAACTCCCACGCGACTCCCACACCCCAAACTCTTCCAATCCCCAAACACTCCCACGCAAACACCCGGACAATCCCAAACAGCCCCCTAACGCTCGGACGATCCCAAACACTCACCTTCGATCGTCAACTCACCTTCGATCACCCTCACCTTCGATCGCTCCCAACTTTTTAGTTTTGAGATGCCTCCAAAAAGAAACCCAAAAGGTAATTCATAAACCCTAATTTGCGTTTTTAGATCGGAAGACGTAGATCTGGATATTGTTGTTTGTCTGTTTGTGGGTGCTGTGTTTTGGATATATGAACTCGAGGCGTCGGAATCTGGGACGCTTGGCATCGCACATTAGAGCAAGCCTACAGAGTTGTGTAGTGATGGTGTTGTTCTTCTTTCTTTCAATGATTCCGGTGTCAATTATTGCCAATTGATGTGTTGAATTCTCGTGTGTTATTGTTGCTATGGTATCTTTGCTGAGAAATACAAGGCGATTGTTTTGAATTTGGGAGTTATTAGAGCTTAATTGTTGATCGGTTGCTGACTAGTTTTGCTTTGTGTTAAAAACTAGTCCTTTAAATTTGTTGTTGAAAGTAGTTCCGGGTTGGATAAGTCTTTGTTTGTTGCTTAGTGTATGAGCTAATCTATTGCTGAATTGGTTTGGCCTTTCAGGTTCGTAGTAATTTGTTATAACTGTGCTGAATTTGGATGAACTTGATCTTGAAAACCGATGAAGTACTCCCGCCCATGTGCTCAAAATTGTGCCTTCTTTTTTGCTGATTTTTTGTAATTTGAGTGGATGTTGTTGTTAAAATAGAGGTTTTGACCACTGGAATTGTGTTTGATAGGTGGCTGATCTATAATGGTTTTAGGATTTGTTTTAGGATTTGTTTTCGTTGATGTTGATCTATAATGGTTTGAAGATTGGGGATACCAGTGGAATCCACAACTAATTGCTCTTAATCTGACTATTTACCATTTGAATGTCAGAGTGCAATATTAAGTTGAATTCTATATAGTGTATTTTTTTAAGTGGTAAAAAGTGCATTGAAAAGTTCCAAAGGTGCATTGTAACATAAGAAAAGTGCATTGATAAATGACATAAGAAGTCATTCAAATTCATAAGAAGACATTCTTAATTTAAGAAAAGCTTATTAGCTCAAATGGAAGAGCAATGTGCTTATGCACAAAGATGTGGGTTTGAATCCCATATAAGCTAATTTGATCATGATCTTCGTTGAAAAATAGTGGTTAATTAGCTATTTGTCGCATACGATAAATTATAACTTCTTTTAGTACCTAGCTAGTTAGGTTAAGAATAAATGTGTTAAGAATTAATTTTTGTAAGATATCATATTACCCCATTTAGGAATCGAACCTACATCTTTGTGCACAAAGCACAACGCTATACCATTTGAGCTAATAAGCTACTTATACTAAAACAAAAGTGCACACAATAGTATAAAATGCATATTTTTTGTAGAAGTCCATAACTTCATCCAAATTAAAGTGGTGAAAATTTGACCTTTATATGAAAAGTGCATTTCAAAACTACTAACTAAATCATTGAAGATCAGTAAAAGTGCATTGCAAATATATTAAAGTACAATACATAATAGGAAAAATGCATTACAAAGCTGCTAACTAAATCAATAAAACGTGCATTACAAAAAGATATAAAAATTGTATTAAGTAGAAAAGGTGCACTGCACAAATATAAAAAGTGCATTATTAACTGTGAAAAGTGCAGTAAAAAGATGTTAATTCAAAGACACGATCATTTGGTCCATATCCACCTAAAGTGCATTCTCATAACCCTTACTACCAAAATCACAATGTAATTAACTATCATATCAGCATAACCAAGGGCATTTTGTGACTCGCCAAAGGCCATCACAGAATTTACCTACCCCACGCCCCACCCGAAAGAAAGAGATGAGCGAGGAGCGATCGAGTATGCTCTTCCGCGAGATCTTTCTTTCCTTTCTCAGTTAGGCAGGATCCGAAGCGGTGGCTGCTACAAGAATGGAATATTCCAAAGCATTCGCTTCGGAAAGAATTTGATTTTTGTATTATGAGGTTGATTATAATGTATAAACTATGTTCTCTATAACAAATGAAATTAGATATACGGTCAAATATATGTTCTCTAAACACAAATGAAAAGTACATTATTAAGTATGAAAAGTGCACTAGTAAGGATGAAAAGTGCACTAGTAAGTATGACAAGTGCATTTTCACTTACTAGTATTACTCCTTTATGAAAAGTGCACTAGTAAGTATGAAAAGTGCACTATTAAGTCCGAAAAGTGCATTCTCATATGCTAGTATTACTCCTTTATGATTAGTTCAAAGTACCAACGAGAAGAGGAATTCATTGTTCCTACCAATATTGATGACTTCCGTATATCTAATTTCGAACGAGAAGAGAATTCCTCTTCTAGTAAGTATGAAGAATGTAAGGTAAAAAATGTCTCGATAGGCAAATAATATGTCGTTCCCCCTTGAGATAGCTCAATGAAATATTCATCACTGTTTTTAGGTGATTCCTCATTCAGAATAGTAGTTCAAGAAGAGTTTGATGTCCCCACTACAACATAAAGGGAAATATAAAGGTGTTAGTTGAAAATAAGTAAAAGTGTATTGCATGTATAATAAAGTGCATTACATACTAGGAAAAGTGCATTACCTAAACTGCTAACTAAATCAGTGAAAAGTGCATTACAAAAAGATATAAAAAGTGGTATTAAGTAGAAAAAGTGCACTATAAAATATAAATGTGCATTATTAATTATGAAAAGTGCAGTAAAAATATGTTAATTCAAAGAAATGATCATTTGGTCCATATCCACCTTGAAGTCCAATGTCATAACCCTTACTAACAAAATCACAGTCATATTTTTGTATTATGAGGTTGATTATAAAGTATAAACTACGTTCTCTATAACAAATTAAATAAGATATACGGTCGCATATATGCCCTCTAAACACAAATGAAAAGTGCGTTATTAAGTATGAAAAGTGCACTAGTAAGTCCGAAAAGTGCATTATTAAGTCCGAAAAGTGCAGTATTAAATCCGAAAAGTGCAACGAGAAGAGGAATTCATTTGCTAGTATTCTCAATTGCTAGTATTGACACATACTACGCATGCCAATTCCAGTAGTAGCTATGAGCGTAGATCAATCAAATCACACACTCTTCTACCTAGTATTAAATGTCGTTTTTTTGCTAGTATTGTGTAGAGTTGGATTTGTGAATTCCTCTTCTACTCACACACTCTTAGATATTTTATAAACCCTAGAATTTTAAATAACCTAACAAAATCACAAAATTAAAGAGGAATAAAATACCACTTTCTGCCATTGTTTTCGTTCAAGCAATGTAGGATCGAAACGAGACTCGCGAAATCACCGAATCACCGTTGATGGAATGAGACTTGGAATCGTCGAATGGAAAAGCAATCGCCGTCGAGACTCGCGAAGGAACTAGACCAGTCTTCAATTCGTACAGATTCGCCCTCAATCGATATGCCCTCAATCGAGAGCAGTCTTCAATTCGTCCGGTCATCAATCTGTCCAGTCGATTCACCTCCAAAATAAAAAAAGGAGAAAAAGGATTAATTAGAGAGGGAAAAGACATAATTTCCCCCACCTTTAATAAAAGGAGAAAGTATCAACTTTCTACTTCCTATTCCAAAAAAAATTACAAAGTACGAAAAGAAAGACTAGGTTGCTTGCAAACCCCATGCAAATTATTGCAATTTGAGAATATGAACTTTGTTTCTCAAGCATTATTTCAAATATATTTTCTAATTTGATTTAGATTTATTTCAAACATATTTTCTTATTGTTATTTATATTTAGTATTTGGAGGTTAAATGATATAAAAGTATACTGACATATTTTCTTAAATGTTTACTATATAAATTAATATACATGTATATAATAAATTTTACTACTAAAGACTCGTTCAAGGGCACGGGTACATCAACTAGTTAATATGTATGATAAGAAAAAAATATTTGATTATCTATTTACATATAATTAGATAAAATTATCGTCGAAGCATATTATCAATATTTTTCTATCACTAAATCTTTACATATAATAACAAACAAATATTTTTCTATCTATATATTTCAACTCATCACAAATAAGTAAAAAATATTTTTAATTTATTATTATTATATAGTTTTTTTTGGTAGATATTATTATTGTATAGTTATTTTAATATGGATTGATATGACGTAATATGATAACAAAATCTACTATATATATAAAAGCAATAAGGTTTGGAGCCTCCACGTTGTGCCACCTCAGCTTTTTCCACATGTCGTCTTGAGAATACGCCACATTGGATTTTGCCATATGTCACCTTTTCCTTAAGCCATGTCATTATATTTTTTACACGTCATATACCACGTCATATTATATTCTGCCATATCATTAACATGTCATATTTAACTATAATTAATAAATAATAAATAATTCAAATAAAAAATTACAATGATTACATAAGGCAATTTATCTTAAAATCAAAAAGAATTTTAGGCAATTTATGTACAACCACCATATCAAGCCATATCAATATATATATACTTTTCAACTTTTCAATTAATGAACGAATTGGAAATTATAAAAGAGTATATTTGTTTGATTGAATTCATAATTTTTATAATAACAATTATTTGATTTTATATGTGAAATATCTTCTTACTACATATTACGGGTAACAAATTACTCACAGTAAATTTTATATTATATTTTTATTTATTAATATCTTTTTATAGTATATCTAAAAAATATCGAGTCATAGTCGTGCATGACACGATGGGGACAACTAGTTTATTACCTAGATAGATAGCTAAATAGATATATTGATCATGATTTGTTCTCAATTAATTACCCAGTACGATCTAGCATACGAAGATACGAAGGATTAATGCAATAAATCATTGGCGATAGATCGCGATAAGATTTGTTTCCATCTTAAATTATTCTATCAACCGAGTAAAAGATTTTGGAAAGAGGGCTACAAAACCTGGACGCACCGAGGCACCGACTCAAAGACGAATTGATCCTCGTAACCGCAGAAACCGATAGACTGTGCTGACCACCAACACTGACTTTGATATTTACTGGTCCAATTATGTCCCTCCACGTGTCGCGCCCTTTAATTGGTTTCACCTATATCTTTCTTATGTAGGTTTGGTATTTTGGCGTGGAAATTTCAACCAACCGTTCTTTCCCCAATTCCTAAATCTCGCAATTTCTTGTGTTGATAATAATACATACCCTCCGCCTTTGCGTGCGTTCGTCTTCGCCCTCGCCCTGCGGCCCTGTGTGATTGATTCGGCGACTCCCGTCCTCTCCCCGGAAATTACCCTAATTTCTCCAGAAATTACAACAATCTCCGGGGATATTAGGGATCGTCGGTCGATCGTTCCGCCTACGTGTCAATTCTAACCTACCAATCAATCAATCATTGCCAAACAAATTAAGCCGTCCGATTGAGAATTTATTTGGGATGGAGACCGCGGCGGCGATTCGGCAAAAGGTGATCTACTGGCTGGCCGAGCACCCCTCTATCGTGGGGTTCCGTTGGAGCACCGCCCAATCCTGGGGGTCCACGTGGTCCTTCCTCTTCACCTCCATCGCCCTCTACATCGCCTCGTCGGCGGCCCTGCACCTCCTCCTCCTGCTCTGCCTCCCGCGCCGCCTCCGCCTCCGCCCCATCCCCCTGGGCCCCCTCCCGGCCCTCCACTCCCTCCTGATGGCCGTCCTCTCGGCCGCCATCTTCGCGGGCATCCTGGTGTCGGCGGCGGCGGAGATCCGGGAGACGCGGTGGTTCTGGCGGCGGTCGAAGACCCCCCTGCAGTGGCTCCTCTGCTTCCCGCTGGGGACGCGCCCCTCCGGCCGCGTCTTCTTCTGGTCCTACGCCTTCTACCTCTCCCGCTTCCTCCGCCTCCTCCGCACCTACTTCTCCGTCCTCAGGAGGCGCCGCCTCTCGTCCTTCCACCTCTTCAACCACTCCATCCTGATCGTCATGTCCTTCATCTGGCTGGAATTCTCCCAGTCCAACCAGGTCCTCGGCATCGTCTGCACCACCCTCGTCTCCTCCCTCGTCTACGGCTACCGCTTCTGGACGGCCGTCGGCCTCCCCGGCGCCTGCTTCCCCTTCGTCGTCGTCTGCCACTTCGTCCTCCTGGGATGCAACGTGGCCTGCCACGTGGGGGTCCTGATGCTGCATTTCTTGAAGGGCGGTTGCAACGGGATCGGCGCCTGGAGCCTCAATTCGGTGCTCAACGCCGCCATCCTCCTCCTCTTCTTGAATTTCTACATCAAGGGAGGCCGTCATAAGGGACTTGTGGAGGACGACCACAACAAGCAGCAACCGCCCAAACACTTGTAATTGGCTTTCTGATGGCATCGGTTTTTGTTTTCAGGTAAACCATTGATTTGTATGTACAGTATTTGCTTGTCTCTTGTGGTTTTGCACTTTAATTAATAATTTTAATTATACTATTATTACATTGTATAGTGGGAGTGGGGTAGGTTTATGTCAGATACGTATTTTATAAAATACTTTAGAATAACTAGGTTTGTTACATATAATATTAGTTCAGACAAATTTATACTTCAAGTTGCAAGAACAATGCTTGTTTGGTGGATGAAGTTTGGTTTTCATCTCGTTTGGTGTCTTATCACTTTCTGTCTGATTTCGGTCGTGCTCTTCTAATCAAGTAGATCATATATTGATTTAGCCAAACATAACTGACATTAGGTGTTTACCTGTTTCTGGTTTGTAGGGATCCATCCATCCATCCATCCATCGATAACCCGACAAGGAGTATGGTTGGAGAAGAAGAGATCAGTTCTCGATCAGGTTTTGGTTAGATAGGGTATTTATCACATCAAGTCCTAACCATGTATCTACAATAAAATCTTAGAAGGTAGCAACACTGAGACGAGATAGGTGATTCTATCTGTATGTACATGATTACGGTAGAGCAAAAGCAAATACCAAGAACGTACCTTCGTTTTATGCATCATTCATATTGTGTTAATGCCAATAAATAAAATCCCAAATTTTGATGTTCTATTACTACTGTAATTTCAGATAATTCCTAGCAATAATAGGACAAAAGTAATATGTGTATGATGAATTGGCTGATTGAGAATATTCCCTTGGAGGGCATTATACTCTTTTATGATTGAACCAAGTTTTTAACTACGGGTGCAGCACAAGGTATAGATAATAGATGCACTGGCATTGTTTCGAGGAGTGCGGGTCAATTTAGGGCTCATTTGTCATCGATACCAAAGATATGATATGGGGTAAGGGTACCGTATGGGTATGGGTTGAATAGATGCATTGGAGTTGATCCTTGGAGTGAGGGTTAATTTAAGACTCATTAGATCTTGATACCAAAGATATTAGGTAAAGGTATGAGCGTTTGGTACTATTATGTTTTGAGGTAGGGGTGTAAATGAACAGAGCCGTTCGTGAGAAATTTGGTGTTCGGCTCAGTTAAATCTTGTTCGTGTTCGGCTCGGTTTATAAATGAACCGAGCTTGAGCACAATTTTAAGTCTCAAAAGATAAATGAACTAAGCTTGATTACAAGATAACTCGGCTCATTTGCTCATGAGCAAGCTAAATTATAAACTTATTAAAAAATTAGATTATACATTCACGAATAAGCTATACTATGCATATATTACATACAAAATATAGTTTATGTTAAATTACATAGTTTTGGTGGTGTTTTTCAAACCACGTAATTTAAATTTAAATTTCATTTCTTGTATAATTGATAAATTAAATGAGTTGTTCGCATATTTGTCTCTCGAAAAAACTAAATGAGATGTTCGCGAGCAAGCTCGAACTCAGTGAACATTTAAATGAACCAAGTTTAAACAAAATTATAGGCTCGAACCAAACTCGCGTTCGAACTTGAGCTCGTCTATTTTTAATCGAGTCGAGCATGAGCAACTCAAAGCTCGACTCGGCTTGGTTCGATTACAGCCCTATTTTGAGGCATATCAAAATATCACTATGAGGACTCCTTGGGAATTGATACTAATAATATGAGTACTTCAAACTGATATGGCTATTACATATATTAATATATATATACACACACTATATAAGAATAGGAGTTTTATTCATAATCATACCTAATATCATGATATGGGTTCTTGTATGGTATCAAGCACCTTAATGAACCCAAATGATTTTTGAGTTTTTGGGCCTCCATTTAAATTGATATAACACATTGGGCTGCATTGTCACGATCACTATCTTCTGGGTCTCCATTAAACCGACATAACACATTGGGCTACATTGTCACGATCTCTATCTTCCTCACACTCACAGCCCACCCAGATTAGTCTTTTCAAATTGCTTAGGCTATCCAGATGAAAATGCCTAAAATGCTAAAATGATGTGATTAAGGTTCCCTGTGATTTATTAGCGTGTAGATATGATCAGAAGCGTATAGGAAGGATGGTTAAAATTTTAAATTTTATCAAATTATAAATTTAGAGTCCGGTTCAGGTGAGAATGGGCGCCCAGGTGCGAAATAAGAAAGAACAGGAGCCGTTGGATCAAGAAAAATTAAAGGCGCTGATCATTTCACTTAAAAGGGGAAAAAAACGGCACGGGCGAATTATTGACGAATTATTCGCGTATTTTTGAAAAAAAAACGGCCCAGATTTGTTCATCAACACTGTGGATTTGTTCATCAGTATTGTGGATTTGTTCATCAACACTGTGGATTTGTTCATCAACACTGTGGATTTGTTCATTGGTTTTGACATATTTGTTCATTGGTTTTGGCATTTTTGTTCATCAGTTTTGTGCATATTTGTTCATTTGTAACATCAATTTGTTCATTAATTTATGCATATTTGTTCATTGATATATGCATATTTGTTCATTGTTATATTCATATTTGTTCATTGGTTTTGGCATATTTGTTCATCGGTTTGTGCATATTTGTTTATTAGTAACATCAATTTGTTCATAAACAATGTGGATTTGTTCATCAACATTGTGGATTTGTTCATTGCTATATACATATTTGTTCATTGGTTTTGGCTTATTTGTTCATCAATATTGTGGATTTGTTCATCAGTATTGTGGATTTGTTCATCAACAATGTGGATTTGTTCATCAACAATGTGGATTTGTTCATCAGTATTGTGGATTTGTTCATCAACAATGTGGATTTGTTCATCAACATTGTGGATTTGTTCATTGTTATATTCATATTTGTCATTGGTTTCTTATGCACAAATGCTAGTTTATGATGAACAAATGTTAGTTTCTTATGCACAAAATGCTAGTTTCTGATGAACAAATGTTAGTTTCTTATGCACAAAATGCTATTTTGTGATGAACAAATGCTAGTTTCTGATGAACAAATGCTAGTTTCTGATGAACAAATGCTAGTTTCTTATGCACAAATGTTATTTTGTGATGAACAAATGCTAGTTTCTGATGAACAAATGCTATTTTGTGATGAACAAATGCTAGTTTCTTATGCACAAAGCTAGTTTCTGATGAACAAATGTTAGTTTCTTATGCACAAAATGCTATTTTGTGATGAACAAATGCTAGTTTCTGATGAACAAATGCTAGTTTGTGATGAACAAATCGCTATTTCTGATAAACAAATCGCTATTTCTGATGAACAAACTGGGCGCGTCTCATAAAAACGTATTTTTCGAAAAATTCGTGAATAATTCGAGGAAAATTCGTCTGTGTCGTATTTTATTGAAAAATACGCGAATAATACGGGAAAAATTCGTCCGTGCCTTTTTTTATTTTTTTAAATGAATGTTTAATCAGGGACGTTGATTTTTTGGAATGGACGATCGAGATTTATTCTTATTTCGCACCTAGGCGCCCATTCGCACGTGACTCTTTTTCATAAATTTATGCATTTGAAATTATATTTTTATGGCTGAACACACATATAAGATAAATTGAAGAGGGGGCACGACTTCTCCTACAAATTTAACAATTCGGAAATTGTTGAAGAGTTTACCAAATCAATACTCTTAAATACGAAAAAAAATTAAAATTATTTATTAATAAAATTTTATTTTTGAAGAAAAGCAATAAATGTGAATGGATTTATCCCTAAAATTTATTTTAGGGAAGGAAGAATCATATATAAATGAAAAAAAATACTAAAATAGGACTATATGAAATTGAATCTTGATGAATTGCATACAAATTTGACTAATCAACTATCTAGACTAAGGAGGGAGGGAATAGCCCGGATCATACTGATATGATGGCTTTTAGAGAGGCGATTGATTTCTGTGGGTTAGAAGAAATAAAGTATACGGGCCCGATGTTTACATGGGATAAAGGAAGAATAGGGGAAGAACTCATTCAAGAAAAGCTTGATTTGGGTTTTGCAAATGATAGTTGGTTTAGTCTTTTTCCAAGGGGAGGTATAAGTACCTTGAAAGAGAAGGTTCTAATCATCTTCCAATTATTCTTGAAGTGTTTACGATTGAGAAAGAGACGAGGGAACGTGGAAGATCTTTCAGGCCTTTTCGATTTGAAGCTTTGTGGGTACAAAATGAAGGGTGTCAGGTGGCGATTGAAAATGCTTGGAAAAATCCTAGTGAGAGATCTTGGGAAGAGGGATTTATGGGAAAGTTAGATTTGTGTGCACAAGAACTCAAAGAATGGAATAAAGTTGAATTTGACAACATTCTGTTGAAGCTGCAAGAGGTGCGTGAGGAATTAAGATTAATGCAAAAGGGGGGATGAAGGGTGATATGGTTCAACGTCAGAATGAGTTAGAAAGACAAGAGAGGATTCTTATGGAGAGGGAGGAGATGTTGTGGTTTCAAAGGTCGAAGGCTAATGAGATGTCTTGTGGGGATAGAAACACGGCGTATTTGCACAAAAAATACTTTGGAAGGAGAAAAAGAAATAAATTATGGAGGCTGATGGATGATGGGGGGATGGAATAGAGGATTATTGTAATATCCACTCCTTTTAATAAAGAGATATCACTTTAATTCTTTCGAGTTAATATTAAATGAAGAGTTACACTTAATTTAATTTCTTTATAAATGAGTAAAACTTGCAAAAATAAAATTATATATATATATATATATATATAAATTTGGCAACTTTAAATCTTATTAAAGAAGGAGAGATTAAATTTTTAAGTGTAAGAATAAAGGACTTTTTGCTATTTGATTAGGCAAAAAGAAAGAATTTGATTAAAAAAAGACTTGAATGTCCTCTACAAAACTCGAACCCATAACCTATAGCAAAGGTACAAAGCACCCTTACCACCATTCCAACTTGATTCTTCTAATGAAAATGGAATACATTATGTAATAATTTATAGTTGGACTTTGTCTTCTACCCACAAATTCAGCTACTCGCTCGCCAAGGTCGGGCGCCGCAGCACGTCATGCCGGCGTGTGCTATCTCCGTCACGCCTCGGCCACCTCTCCAGGATACTCCTCTAGCCTTGCCACGCCAAGGGTCACTCATGTGCCACCTCGCCCTGTCCTATGATTCTATCGAATGTGGCACGCTCGGGACGAGCCTCATGTAGGCGTTCTGGTGCGATTAGTGGCAAGAAGAGGGTGTTTAATATCATGGAAGTACATAAGAGGAGCATTGGTGCTCGAATAGGAGGAAGGCTACCCAATTTGAAAACCCGAAATCTTGTTCGATTTTGACCTAATATTCACATGAACTTCTAACCTCGATTTCTCCCTCGTTTCTTAACCAAATTTGATGATTCAAGTTGCTAAATGTCGAGGATGAAGTGATCTACAAAATACCTCAATCAAGTGTGGAGAAAGAATTTAAGAAACGAGCCAAAATCCACCAAATAAGTTCGTGGTACTGGTTTTCCAGATTTCTCATTGTTGGTGACGAGTGGTTTTCGTGGGCTTCGTTCTCCATCTTCCGACAATCAACATCGGAGCCGTTGCCAACAGTTTGAAGGTGAAAACGTGAAATTCCAACTGTCGACGTTAGTCGCGCCACTCCATGCCTAGTGTGGCCACCAATAGCCGACAAAACTAGCTCGACGAACACTGAGTTTCAGCCCGAAAATTCTTTGTTAAGGAGCTGTTTTCGGGGGCTTCGTATGCAGCCTTCCGGGACCCTATCTGGCCTCCACCACCTAAAGTAGGTAGATGGGGACGTCTAATTACAACTGTATCAGGTTCCGTAGCCACCCACCACTGGTTTCGCCTCCACTAGTCGGTGAACAGGCATTCCCGAGCAGCTTTGGTGCTGGTTTCTTTGCACAGAAAATTCAGCTTCGGCGAGTGATTTTCGCCGCCTCTGTTATCCGTCGTACCTAAATGAATTAAAGATCCGTTACCAACAATAGGAAGAGGGTAATTAGTACTTCCAATTGTCGATTGAATCACCCAAAACGGATCTCAGACGAAACCGCTAGCTATCGACGAAGTTGGTTTGTCGCTCATTGATATTCCGGGCTTTTTATGGGTTTAAGTGAAAGTAAAAAGGGATAGGTGCATGGACCTGGATTGCCTTGGTATGCGTTCCATGGAATCTGATGGATTGTCTTGATTTACATGTTGCCTCGTTTTGTGTGTTGCATCGTTTTGCGTGCCACCTTGATTTGCGTGCAAGCAAATCCCGAAAGCGTATCGCTAGGTAATTTCCGTCTCTCGAGCTTGACTTATATTATAGAATGATTTTTGGGATAAGATCATTTAAATTTGGATTTTCGTATTAAATCTCGTAAAGTGTGATTTATCAAATCTTGAAATTTGGTTAAGTTATAAGACCGGATTAAGTCAAGCAAGTTTTTGACAAATTATTATAAGGACATAATAATTTGTAATAGTTACTCCTAAAATGGAAATAAATAATTATAAATTATTTCTATATTCTTTCCGGTACAACCCGAGCTCACGTCTTGGATACACGTCATTCGAAATGGAACTAAATCGCCTTAAGAAGAGTTATCTCGTATAAGGCAATTGGGTGGTTCACCCTTTTCTAAACTCGATATCTTTAAACTCTATTTAGATATCATTAGTTTTTGGAATAATCAATAATCAGGAACCTGTGTTCCGTTATCATCTCTATGTTGCGAATACTTGTTTGCTAAATAAATGAATTAGGTTTATTTACTGCTTAGATTTAACGACTGTTCGTTATATTATTCGTACTGTTAGTACTATTTAGGGTCGTTGATTGTGCTCTTATGTGATTGGAGATTCTCCTTTGAGATCTCTTTGTTGTGGATAATTTTAGAACAAGGATAGCGGGGTTGACTCGTATATCTCTTTATAATTTGTTAGGAGGTATACCTGGTATCGGCTCCTAACCTCTGTATTATGTGTAGAAAGTAGTGAAGCGCAATGTGCCTACTATTCTCCTTTATACCTCGGGTAATGACTCTGCCTGCTCTATGGATAAGAGGGGTGTTTGCACTCTAGTAAGTGCACTAATATACGAGGTTTGAAATATTGTCCTTCGTATCTCGGCTATTTGCGAGCCAAATTAAAAATCTTTAACTGAAGTGAATAGTTTTATGACTTATGAGAAGATAAAGTGCCCAATGCACTATAATTAAATGAACTTAGTTATGGTCCGGATAAGAGCCAAATGCTTTTTGACTATTGTATGTGTACTAATATAGTTCCCAACAAATCTCATAAATTCTGTAGGATCCACATACTTGGTGTCCTATTTTAATCTTGAATTCTATTATTTCTTTAAACTTCTTCCTTAAAACGCTAGTTGTTGGATCATCGACCGACTGTTGTTCGGATTCCGATGCCACATGTCTAGTCTTTTCATAAGAACCAAACCCTATTCTTGCACTTGCTTAGTCTCTTGGAAGACTAATACCCTTGCTTCTTCTCGGTTCCGTCCGGCTGGTATTTCTCGTTTCTACGGAAATATAAGGTTGTAGGGAGAAGACTAGAGAAGTTTAAGCTTGAAAACCACAGAAGGAAAGAAAGCTTGGAAAGGAAGGAAAGAAAATAGGAAGGAAGCTTTGGAAGACGTGCTGTCTCCACACAGTCGTTTCCAGGACTTTGAAAGTAATTCCAGAAACAATGATTCCTGTTTTATGTATTCCGATGTAAACTCTTGTAACCATGTTATTGAATATAAGACTATATGTTTTATCAGATTATGTTGTTTAAACATGTCTTTATTCATTTACGGTCACTTAAGCCTCAACGACCTTGGACGGAAAGTCTAAGTCCGCCGGCGGTAACATCCCATTATAAGTCTGTAAAAATGGGGGTGTTACAAGTATGGAAAACATGTCAAGGGTTGTTGTGGAATACTTTGAGAAACTTTTTATATCCGATCATGACACTTATCCTTCTTTGGCTCCTCAAGGAATCTTGCTTATTTTGACTGACATGGAGAACGCCGAGCTATTACGTCCATTCTCTGGAGAGGAGGTACATTCTGCCCTTTTCTCTATGCATCCTACAAAATCCCCAGGCCTTGATGGTATGTCAGCTTTGTTTTTTCAAAAACACTGGCATATCATTGGGACTGGCATTATTCATTTTGTTCCTAATATTCTTAATGGCTCTCCTTTCCCACATAAATTAAACCATACCTTTATTTCCTTAATTCCTAAAATAAATGACCCTTATTAAATGTGAGATTTGAGACCTATAAGCCTCTGCAATGTTATCTATAAAATAATATCAAAGGTTTTGGCTAATAGGCTCAAAATAGTACTAAATGAGGTGATTTCTGTGACTGAAAGTGCTTTTGTCCCAGGCATAATGATTACGGAGAATGTTTTAGCTGCTTTTGAAAATTTTCATTACATGAAGAATTTGAGAACAGGTAAGACAGGCTATCATGCACTGAACTTGGGCTTGGAAAAGACATATGATAGAGTGGAGTGGTGTTTTTTGGAGCATTGTACGAGACAGTTGGGTTTTTTGTGATCAAAAGGTGAATCTGATTATGAGGTGCGTCTCTAGTGTCTCTTTCTCGGTTCTCATGGATGGCTCTCCTTCTCGAGTTTTCTTTCCGTCTAGAGGACTTCGACAAGGAGATCCACTTTCTGCTTATTTATTTCTAATATGTGTTGAAGGCTTCTCTTCGTTGATCCGTCAGAGTGAACTTGCGGGGAGAATAAGGGGAATTAAAACTGCTCACAATGCTCCGGTTGTTTCTCATTTATTTTTTGCAGATGATAGTATGATGTTTGCAAAAGCTACTTGTCAACAAGCCTCAAAAATCATTCAAATTCTCCAAAATTATGGAGCAGCTTCACGACAACAAGTCAATTTTGCAAAGTCTGAGCTATCTTTTAGCAAGAATATAAGTGAAATATTACGGGGAGATATTCAAGAAATTCTTAATGTTTAGAAGGTTGAGAAACATGAACGCTACTTGGGACTGCCTACAATGATTGGGAGATCAAAGAGGGTGATTTTTGGGCAAGTAAAAGAAAGGGTGTGGAAGAAGTTGAGTGGTTGGAAGGCGAGTACCCTTTGTCGTGCAGGGAAGGAAATTTTGATAAAATCGGTTGTACAATAATTCCAATGTATGCCATGTCTTGCTTCCTTTTCCTGACTTCTTTGTGTAGGGAGATGGAGCAGCTTATGTGTAATTTTCTTTGGAAGGGTTGTGGTGAAAAAAGAACTCAAAATCGGATGAGCTGGAAACGCCTATGTTTGCCAAAAAGCCAGGGTGGTTTGGGTTTCCGTGATTTAGAAGCGTTTAATTTGGCTCTCTTAGCGCGTCAAGGGTGGAGAATTATGCAGTTTCCGGATTCCCTTATTGCAAGGCTTTACAAGGGCAGGTATTTCCCAAACTCCACTTTTTTGGAGGCGTCGCTGGGTTACAATCCCAGCTATGCCTGGCGCAGTTTGATGAGGGCAAGGGAAATACTAGAAAAAGGTACTTATTGGCAGGTTGGAAACGGTAGTTCGTTATCAATTTGGAGTGACAAATGGTTGCCTCGGCCGAGTTCATTTAGAGTCACTGAAAATTTTGGCAGGGCTGACCATAATTTGAAAGTTTGTGATCTCATTGATTGGGAGATTAGAGCTTGACGTGAAGATGGTGTTAAAAAGTGGTTAGCTCCATGTGATGTGGATGTTGTAGTGGGTATTCACCTGATTGATGCAGATATTCCAGATTCCATTATATGGCATTATACTACACACGGTGACTTCACGGTCAAATCTGCATATGCCATGAAATTCAAAGAGATTATTTCCGAGGCTTAGAAAAGTGGGGAAGATGGTAAGCTAGGCTCTTTTTGGAAGAAATTGTGGAAGATAAAAGTTATGCCAAGGGTGCGTTCCTGTTTATGGCGAGCATGTAAAGAGATTCTTCCATGTAAACGCAATCTTATGGCAAGGAATATAATTGAGAATGCTGCGTGGCCAAGATGTGGACGAGTTGAGACAGTGAGCCATGCTTTGTTAGATTACCTGCTTCCGAGGTTAATTTGGGATTTTTTCCCTGAGTTAAACCAAAGGCGAAGAGGAATAACTCGTTTATGGATTGGATGGAGTTTATTATAAGTAATCAAGAGGAAAATAGCGTGAGGCTTTGGACAGATCTGATCTGGCGCATTTGGAGATCCCGTAACTTGCTTGTTTTCGAAGGGAAGAACTCTGATCCTGCTGAAATTATTGATCAAAGCTGGAGAGCTTGCTCGTAGTACAATAATTGTGTGGAGTTGAAGAGTGTTAGCTCAAATAGTCCTTGTGCTGATGCTGAAAATCGCTGGGCAAAACAGGAATTTGGTTGGGTATTAATCAATTGTGATGCTACTGTGCTGAATAGAGAATGTGGTATTGGTTTCAGTGGGCAGAATTCTGATGGGGATGTGGTTCTGCCTGGTGCCAAGTGCATTCAAGCAGGGACAACAGTGGAGGTGGCTGAGCTTGAGGCATTGAAATGGGGAATGGAGAGTGCAATATAGGCAGGAATACAGAAAATTATAATGGCTTCAGACTGTCAAACTGCAATTCAGAAATTGAGGATGGAAGCTCTTCCACGTTCTGTAGCAGGTCTTCTGGTGGCACAACTCTTAGCAATGAGCCATGAAGTTGAAGCACGTAAATGGAGCTTTGTTCGTCGGAGTTCAAATCAGGCAGCTCATGTCCTTAGTAGATTGTTGCCTAATAGTTCGTTTGTTATTTCAGATGTTTTTTCATTATCTGCGGTGTGTTTTGATGTAGTTCAAACTGATCTTGCTTCTACTTAATAAATTATGGTGTTTGGTGATAAAAAAAACTATCTAGATTAATTTATTTCCATATTCTTAATGCAAATTATTTTAAATTTATACATATTTAACCTAAAACTCAAAACGCATAATAATTACAAGCCCGACTAAAGGAGGGGCACAAGCCTCATGCTCATCCAGGTTCGCCTATGGTTGAACATATTTAAAGTATTCATACTTATTCCTTATATTATCTTTAATAATATACTAATAAAATCATAAGTATACACTCCCACCGTTCAGAAAAACATGTCATTCTAGTTTCATTTTCTTGTTCAACAAAATCTTTTATTTGAGATATTTCAACCCATTTTTTTCAATAATATCCATACTCATTAGACCTGTCAATTGGGTCGGGTTGGGCGAGTTCGGGTTCAGTCATTTCGGGTTCAGTTTAAATCGGGTTCGTTTCGTTATGGGTCACGGGTCAATCGGGTTGGGTTGTAGGAGGTTTTGGCCGGATCGGGTTGACCAACAGGTCTAAAATATCCTTTTGTTAATGATTATTAAAATCATTTTTTAATTAAGTAATATGGAGGATTTGCAGGGATACCCCATGTAGAAAAAATATTTGCAAAAGTACCCCCTATTCTAGCAAATTGCAAATCATGTATTTTTGGCATTTTTGTAATTTTATTTTTCATTATTTTATAGTTTAATTATTTGAATGAGAATTTTTAATGTTTTTTTATATATGAATTATTAAATTGAAAGAATTTTAATAAGAAAATGAAAATTGAAAAAAAAAGTCAAGTGAAAAGATATTTTAAACGATTTAATGATTATGATCTTAAAGTATTATACAGAAAATAAGGTGTAAAAAAAGATAAAAGAAAAGTCAAAGATATGGTAAAGATACTAGTTGGTTAAGATTTTCGTCGAAGTCTACTAGGGCTAGATTTTATATTGTTATCCTTGCATATTCTACTGTCATACTTCTATATTATCGTGTCACGGACTTATAAAGGAAAAGGAATTGCAAATGATATTAGATTTGTTACGAAATATTTTGTTTCCTTTAAATGAAAAATATAACGAAATTTAGAAAGATAACAATCTTAAAAGATATCAATCTTAATGGAAACGAAAATAACCAATGATTCACCATCTTTCAGTAATAACCAATGATTCTACATAAAGTTTCACCAAACCTCTGCTTAATCTTATCATTTCATCGAGTTTTGATATACGTTTCATACTAGGTGCACAAGGCCTCTGCTGTGAACAGATAATAATTACAACTAGTTTGTTTAACTTATTTTTTACTTAGACCATGTTTGTTTTGCTATATTTCAAACATATATTTTCTAGTTGGATTTATTTGCTTTGAACAAATTAATTTGGTTATGGTTAATTTATGAACTTATTTGTTTAACTTATTGTTTCCTCAAATTCTTATGTTGTGCTTTACAAGTACTTATAGATTGATGGCTTAAATTTGAATTGCATGTTCATATGAGTAAAGATACTGTCACAATATAATTTTTATCCAATCACCCTATAAGTTGATTATATTGTCATCCTTTACCAAAAGTTGAATATAGTAGATGTTTCGTTCATAATTTTGATTATGAAAATTCTATCTAGTCACCCTTTTGAAACTTACTGTCAAAATAGAATTTTTGTTTAGTCACCCTATAATAAAGTTGAATATGGATTGATGATAGCTTCATTTGAATTGCATGTTCATAGGAGTAAAGGTATACTGTCATACTTCAGTAATTATCTTGTCATCCTTTACCAAAAGTTGATTATAGTAGATGGTTTCGTTCACAATTTTAATTATGAAAAGTCTATCTGGTCACACTTTTGAAACTTACTGTCAGAATACAATTTTTATCATGTCACCCTATAATAAAGTTGAATATGGATTGATGATAGCTTCATTTGAATTGCATGTTCATATGAATAAAGGTATACTGTCATACGTCAATATTTATCTTGTCATCCTTTACCAAAAGTTGATTATAGTAGATAGTTTCGTTCACAATTTTAATTATGAAATTTCATTTACATTATGGTCAGAGATATCTACCATTAACAAAATTAGATCATTGAAAGTCACAAACCGAGTCACAAACTAAGTTCACGTAACGATCAAATACTAACATGAAGTTAACCACCAAAGTGGATTACTAACATCTAGTTAACCACCAAAAATACATCTTCAACCCTTCCCAAAAACAATAAAGTCAGCCTAAACTAGTTTCACAGCCAAAGAACTCAAGACGAATCCCATTTGAAGTACCATATGCTCACTGCCAAAGAACTTCGATATCCATCTACTAACTCGTCTTCAATGACCGAGATATCAACATTCGTAGTGTTTAGTAACTCAATGTACTTGATGGTGTACATTCCGTAGTCACCCTTGCAAAACAAAAATAGATTTAACATTTAATTCAAACTGTGTGTCACTGAATTATAAATTTATTTAGTAACTCAATTTACTTACCCTCGCTTGTTTTGATTCAAACCATTGACACGGTTGACATTTAATGGTCTCTCATCCTAAATTTTCAACTCTAAGTCACTAAATTATAAATTGATTTATAATACAGTTGTACGTAGTATAATGTTTTATGGCAAACAGAATGTTATGCTCAACCTTAAAATAAGATCTTTCTCCTCTAGAAAACAATATTTACTAATTAAAACCTTGGAGGGCGTTGCAGCGTGGAAATCCTAAAACGCTTGAAGTAGGCAAATTAAAAGAGTAACCGCCAGTTCAAATCTCATCTAACAAAGTATTCTAATTGCTATGCTACAGATCAAATCAATTCTCCTCTCAGAGAAACAACTTGTCAGAAACAAACCCTTTTTATGCTGCATATTCTAGTAGAGTAAAAGTTCAAAAACATTATCTTCCTTGAAAACTGAATGGTTTTGTGTAACATCTGTACCATGGGCTTCAAGTGCATAGGCAAATGCCTGATTTTCCCATTTCCTCCAGTTGTAGATCTACATAAATGTAAAACCACACCATAGCTGAACTGGTAAAGTTAAAAAAAATAGGATAAACAACTCTTGTATGCTTCTATCAATGTTTACTTAGTCAAATGGATGCTTCTTGCAATCTATTCATTATTAGCCAAAATAGATTAAGACAGTCAAGTTCCTAGATGGCTCAAATAGAAGGGTGGAGATGTAAAGTATACCTTAGTCATTGCAAGTGCAACTGCCACACAACTATAGAGAATGTGTGTGATACCGAGGACAAATAAGAATCGGTGAAGCTGCTCAAGACCTTCATAGGAAACAAAAGGTTCACGCCCCTGCAACGAGGTATAGATTTTTATGCTGGAAATGCTCAACACCGAATTCTTATGAGAGGAAACGGAATGAGCAAAATTACCTCACTACAGTGATGAGAGGGAGGATTGATTAATCCCATTGGAGGTATCACAGTTTCATTGGAGAAAGAGAATGGTTCTTCGAACAAAAACCACTTATGTTCGTGGACGACAAAATCTTCCTTGGAACACAGATAAAACCGACTATTGAAAAGCGATGAATCTACACAAATTTATGAAATCCAACTCGCCCATTGCCCTAGCAACAAAGATATCAAACCAAGTAGCATTAATTCTAAACAGAAGATAGAAAGCTATAGTTACCATTTACTACAAAATCAAACACAACGAAGTAGAAGCACGCAAGAAGAGCAAAGCACCAAAAATCGGTTTTCATTCAAAGAACATGAAGAAGGCTGCATTAGGGAATGAACACATATACATACATTGCAAAAAAAAACTAAAGAGATACCCTAATAATCTGGATTCGTGAATATGATGGTTGACATACAAACAAAGAGAACAAGAATTAAATAAATGAAATAAAAACAAACACCCGAAAAGGACCCACTCCTT
This sequence comes from Fallopia convolvulus, assembly GCA_964016875.1. Lineage (NCBI taxonomy): Eukaryota > Viridiplantae > Streptophyta > Magnoliopsida > Caryophyllales > Polygonaceae > Fallopia > Fallopia convolvulus. Next base: position 25,515,732 of record OZ024719.1, read on the forward strand.
TCAAATACAAATCAAAGGTTACAAACTGCAAATTAAAAGCATTACCTTCCTTAGTCTTCTCGAGTGAAGCTGATAGAGCTTTTGTCCTAGTCTTCTTCAGCCACGGCTCACACATAAAGGGAGAAACTTTCACGTTGTGCTCAAAACAGCAATTAATAGGTTTCTTGAAAACATCTTTTTGAGTTTCATTTGGGGCTTACTTTTCCTCTTGGGACGGTGTTGGGAACTCCGGTTCCAAACTTCCGAACAACGATGCTTGTCTCCAGTTTTGATAATGACAAATGACATATGGGAACTAACGTTTTACATCCAAGTATTTCAAGGGAACACCAGGTTTGAAAAAGACTCTATAAGAAGGGAATGCAAAAGGAACACAGGAATACACGATAGCAAGCTCTCATCAAGGGAAATTAGAAGAGAGCAGTTCCCTACTTATGGGAACTCAAATGTGACAACAGACAGTGCAACGCAAATCTCGGGATTCTGTCTTGGACAAAATGAAGGCATAGTCCGTCCCTCAGACTAGGACGAGTGATCAAACGGACCGATTGACATTTGAAGTTGACTAAGTTCAAATCAAGTCACATGTGAAGATTACAAACTTGGCATGCAAGACAAAGGGCATTTTGGACTACATGAAAATGAAGAGTATAAAGCCAAATGAATAGTGCTTAGAATAAGCACTTCTCCCAGAATTCATATCCTCATACAAACAAAGAGAGACGCTGAGAAAAGTGAAGAGAAGTCCCTGGCGGCGAGTGCTCGATCTCGGCGACGGCGAATCCAAGTTCCCAGGAGTTAGGGAACTATGACAGTGAGCCCAAGGTGTAAGGTTCGATTTAGCTTGTATTTAATTTAGTTGTTCTCTTAGGAACTAGGTTGAGAAGACTTGCTAGTGTTGCTAGAGTTAGGATAAACTGCTAGGAACAGAGAAGTGTAAGTCTTGCCTATTGTAACTAAGGAAAACTCAATAAAACAAGTAGATCGTTCAAAAATCCTCCAAGCAGAGGTAGAGGTTTACCCACACAACTAGTTGGTTAAGTGGGGTTCCTCTACAAAGGAACCGTGTATTTTACCTTCCGTATTACTTACGGTTGTTTACTTCCGCTGCCTTGGGAACAACCTAACCGCGAGATCCCAAGCTCTTGCTAACGCATATCGATCCAACATTTCCGAATCAGAGCAAGTTCACTCTAGATTTCTGTGTTAGTATCAAAGGTTACAAGATGATTGAGGAACACACTCAAGTTGGACATGGGAACAACAAGCCTCCAAGGCTTATCACCGAAAGGTTCGAAAACTGGCAACGCAACATGAACGATTGGATGTGCATCCACGACTTTCAAGCTTGGTGTGTCATCGAAGTAGGGAACTTCGAGGTAGACCCAACCATTCGCAATGACTTCTCCAAGTGGGAGCAAAACGAATGGAAGTGCATGGAGGCTAACTTCAAAGCCAAACAGTACCTCAAGAATGCCATGTCGGAACAAGACTGTGACAAAGTGGCAAATCTGGAAACGGCTAAGGAAATGTGGGAAGCCATTCAACAGATGCACATCAGAAACTCTTACCTTAGAGAGGACCTCCAAATAAATGATAGAAGGGAGTTCTTCAACTTCCTAATGGAAATGGGAGAATCATTCCACAACTACCAGTCTCACTTTGAGGCACTATGTACCAAGCTCACTGTACTTGGGATCACCAAGGAGGAGATCACCGACAAGATGAAAGTCCAACAGCTCTTCAACGGCCTAACTAGTGAATGGGCCAACGAGAGGACCATGTTCAAAGAGAACCTTGAGAACAACAATCTGATGCTTCACCAAGTCTTTGGGAAGCTGGTGGGACATGAGAAAAGGAAGCAAGATGACAAGGAGAAGGAAAGGGCACACAAAGGAATTACCCTAAAATTGGAAAAGATGCTCAAATCCGTTCAGAAGCAACACGAGGACTTTGAAGAAGAAGAAGATGAGGAACTCGGCCTTGTCACCAAGGCCCTTTGATCCTTCTACAACAAAGGGAAATTTAAAAAGGGCTATGGGAACTCGCAAAGGGGTCAAAGTTCCCAAAGCCGGCCCACGGAGAAGGATCTTACTGATGTCACCTATTACAAGTGCTACAAGAAGGGACACTTTGCCAAAAACTGCCCACATGGAACTGACGACAAGAAACAAGGGAAGAAGGTCTACATCACAACCCGGAGCGACGACGAGGATGAAGATCCCGAGTCTTGGGCACATCCTGATATGTGTGCTATGGCCATAGGGAAGACCACTAGGGAACAACCCAGTGAGGTAATCACTGAACCATTCTTAATTCTTTGTCTAAGTATGAAAAACCCGAGTTATTGAAATTGCTTTCTAGTCTTGTTAAGGATAACATAAAATTGCAAAAGAAGCTAGATGAATTGGAACACACAAACGCTAAGTTAGTTGGTCTTGAATCCTGTTCCAATTGTGTGAAACTGGTCGATAAGCTTTAGTCTTACCTATCCCACATTGTAGCCCTTGAGGTTGAAATTAAGACCCTAGAAATTGATAAAAATGAGTTCCTACAAAAGCTGAGCAAGGGAAATGTGAGTCCTGAAGCCTCGAGTTCCCAAACCAAATTTGTCCCTACCAAATATGGGATTGGGTACAAGTCTGAGTGCCCAAGGAATGGGAAGTCTCCTCTAAACGAACAAGAGATAAATCAGTGTAAGGCCTTAGAACTCCAGTGTGAAAAACAAAAGAATGCCCATCTAGAAGAGAAAATACGTGTCCTGGAAAGTGGGGTAAGTGGAGAGAAGGACTACTACACTGGGAACACTGGGGACAAACTCTATGTCCAAATAGCCAAGGGAAATGGGTCAAGGGTCTACAACAAAGAAACCATGGATATGAACAGGAAACAAAGACCCCATCCCAAGTACTACTTAGGTGAGTACTACAAAACCTGCTGGAATTGTGGTGCGCATGGGCACTAAAAGGAAAGTTGTCCCAAAAAAAAAGCTCAAGCTAAAAGAAATCACGAGTATTGTAACAGGCAAAACCAAAAGGCCAACAAACCTGCTAGAGGTCCCACTCATGGGAACAAACATAGGAACTCCACCTATTACTCTAGGAACTCTCGTGATATCAATATTGCTGATTATGTTGTGTTTGAAACTATATTTCTTTGTAAGGGACCAGGCAAGATTCATCTTGCCTGGGTCACCAAAAACTAACTCTCCTTGTTGGTGGCAGTGAGGGGGGAACAACACATGGGTCATTGATAGTGGTTGTTCAAATCATATGACTGGGAACAAAGACAATCTCACCTCAATCCACACGAAAGACGAAGGAGATCATGTGTCCTTTGGCAAGAAAAATAAAGAAGAATCATAGGAACATGGGAATTATTACTCAACAAGTTAATCAAGATCAACAATGTCAACTTAGTAAGGAATCTGGGATACAATCTCTTAAGTGTGTCTCAGATATGTGATTAAGGGAACAACGTCGTCACCTTCGACTCAGAGGAATGCTTGGTCATAAACAAGAAAACCAACAAAATCATTCTAACAGGGAGGAGGGCCAACAATGTCTATGTGGTGGACACGAACTTTGAACCACCAAGAAAGTTGTGCCTTGCAAGCTCCCATGATGACACGGAACTCTAGCACAAGAGGCTAGGCCACGCAGAGGAATGCTTGGTCATCAACAAGAAAACAACCAAAATCATTCTGAGAGGAAGGAGGTCCAACAATGTGTATGTGGTGAACACGAACTTTGAACCACCAAGAAAGTTGTGCTTTGCAAGCTCCCATGATGACACGGAACTCTAGCACAAGAGGCTTGGCCACGCATGAATAAATCAAATTCAGAAGCTATATTTATACGACTTGGTCATTGGTCTTCCACAAATCAACATTGAGGGAGCCAAGCTTTGTGATGCATGTATTCGTGGCAAGCAAACCAGGAGTTCCTTCAAGCCAAAGAAGGTAGTAAGCACAACGAGGCCCTTGGAATTAATTCACATGGATCTCTGTGGTCCCATGCAAACAGCCAACTATGGAAGTAAAAGGTACATGTATGTGTTTATTGTTGATTTTTCAAGATTTACATGGGTTATTTTCTTGAGATCCAAATCAGATGCATTCAAGGAGTTTGAGCCCTTCATCAAGAGAATGAAAGTAAGCATGGATTGAATCTCAAGTCTCTTACATCCGATCATGGAATTGAGTTCAAGAACTCAAAGTTCCTCAAGTTTTGAGAAAACAATGGCGTGTCTCAAAACTTCTCGGCCCCACGCACACCCCAACAAAATGGAGTTGTCGAAAGAAAGAACAGAACCCTAGAGGAGATGGATCGCGCCATGATGCTTGGGAGTGGAGTTCTCGAAAGCTTCTGGGCCGAGGCAATTTCCACAACAACATACATTCTAAACTGAGCCATGATTCATCCCATGATCAAGAAGACCTCATATGAGTTGATCAAGAGAAGAAAGCCCAACATTTCTCATCTCAAGACCTTCGACTGCAAATGCTTTGGTCACAACAATGGCAAAGACAACCTTGAGAAGTTTGATCCCAGGAGCGACGAAGGGATCTTCCTAGGATACTCCTCTCAAAGAAAGACGTACAAGGTTTACAACAAGAGGACCTAGAAGATCGAAGAAAGCATTCATGTTGTCTTCAACGAACAATCTGTGAAGATAGAAACAGAGCCCCAAGGAAAGGGAACTTTGTTCAAACTAGTCAGACAAGAAGAAGACGATGATGATGATGAGCCAAGAAAAAGAGATGAAGACTATCCAAGTGGGAACACTGTCCCACAACCGGACAACAACGAAGGAGGTCAACATCAAACTGATCAAGACTCCTTCGAAGTTCCCTCTACAATAGAAGAACATCAAGTTGCCTCTCAATCCAACACTCTTGAAGACATCATACCAAAGTCTAGTGTCCAAGGGGGAACAACGAGAGAACGATGAAGAAAACCTAGAAGAAACACTAAGTGAGGAAATTGAGCACCACTGTTCCCATGAAGAGGAAACTCAAGTTGAAGACGATGAAGAAACAAGGGAACAACTTGATGTCACAAACATTCGAACGAGGAACTATCACCAAAGGAAGGATCATCCCATCGACAATATCATCACTCCCTATGAAAAAGGTGTGCAAACCAGTTCCTCTCTCAACAACTTCTATGCCTTTAACGCCTACGTCTCATTAGTGGAACCCAAGAGCACCAAGCCTCTAAAAGATCCAAATTGGATTCAAGCTATGCAAGAGAAACTTCACCAATTCGAGAGAAACAAAGTGTGGAAACTGGTCCCTAGGCCCAAGAACAAGAACATCATAGGAACTCGATGGGTCTTTGGAAACAAGCTTGACGACACTAGGGCAGTGGCTAGGAACAAGGCCCATCTGGTTGCCCAAGGTTATAGGCAAGAAGAAGGAATCAACTATGACGAGACCTTTGCACCAGTTGCAAGGATTGAAGCCATTCGAATCCTTATCGCCTATGCCGCCCACAAAGGCTTCAAGTTGTATCAAATGGACGTCAAGATAGCATTCCTAAATGGGCACCTCAAGGAAGAGGTGTATGTGGCACAACCGCCTGGTTTTGAAGATGAGCATTTCCCAAACAATGTCTACTTCTTGGAGAGGGTCCTATATGGTCTTAAGCAAGCTCCCAAGGCGTGGTACGACAGGTTTGCTCAATTTCTCTTGTCCCATGGACACCTTCGCGGTTCCATAGACAAAACCCTTTTTAATAAAAAAGAATCAAAAGATATTCTAATTGTCCAAGTGTATGTTGATAATATTGTGTTTGGTGCTACTAATGAGCTTCTTGTTGAAAAGTTTAAGAATTTGATGACTAGCGAGTTTGAGATGAGCCTCATAGGGGAATTGACGTTCTTCTTGGGACTTCAAATATCTCAAACCAAGGAGGGAACAAGGATCCATCAACAGAAGTACATTAGGGAGATACTAGTGAAGTATTGGATGGAACACTCCAGGCCCATCGACACTCCCATTTCACCAAACTCAAGGCTAAACGCTGACGAAACAGGTATCAATGTGGACCAAAGGAACTTTCGAGGTATAATTGGGTCCCTTCTCTACCTAACTACTAGTAGACCCGATATCATGTTTTCAGTGTTCCTATGTGCGCGCTTTCAAGCTAACCCTAAGGAATCACACATGAAAGAGGTGAAGAAAATTTTCAGGTACCTTAAAGGGAACGACAACTTGTGCCTTTGGTATCCAAGGAACAGTTCCCTTGAGCTTGTTGCATACTCAAATGCAGATTTGTTGGTCACTTGGTTGATCGAAAGAGCACCTTTGGAATGGCCCAGTTCCTAGGATCACTTCTAGTATCATGGGGATCAAAGAAGCAAAACTCCATGGCACTCTCCACAACAGAAGCGGAATACGTGGCAGCCGCCTCATGTTGTTCCCAGGTTTTATGGCTTAAGTACCAACTTTAGGATTACGATATGTCTTTTGGCCGAGTTCCCATAAGATGCGATAATACGAGTCAATTAACATTTCTAAGAATCTTGTGCATCATACGAGTCCATTAACATCAATAGGCCCCCGAACTTGTACACTTTCGAGTCCATTAACATTTCTAAGAATCTTGTGCATCATAAAAGTTCGTGTCACAAAGCGTGCTACGGAAGTTGAAACGGCTCTCCGATTGCATTGGTTGACGGTTGAAGTGGAAAAGTACCTTTACCCTTTTACCCCTACACTCTTCCCTCATTAAAAAAAACCCAAATTGCCATTTTTGGGATCTTCTTCCACCTCTGTCCTCTGAAATCTCTCACTGTTGAAATCCCTTTCCCTTCCAATTCAAGCAAACCTCCAAAACCCTGGCCCTCTTTTCCCCAAAAATCTATACCATGTTTCCTATTCACCCTGACCCCCAAATCCGTGAATGGGTCCAAACAAGCTCAAAATCTCTTTTCATCACTATGCTTCGCGAGGCGGACAACGAACCTGATCTTGCCCTTCGTGAAACCCTTTACAAAGACCTTCATGATTACGTTCTCCCTCACATTCACAAAGAGCATATCGGCTCCTCGTTTGTTGAATATGAGTTGCTAGGACCCCCTTCTTCTCTTCCGGCAACGCAAGCCCTTGTGCCTCCTTCCTCCATCTCCCAACCACCTCGCATCCCTCTCACCATCTCCTCTTAACCTCTACCCCTTCCACCGAGACCTCTATCGTTGATAGCTTTGGCCTCGATTCCCCCAAATCCAAACAAAAATCTAAAAAGCAGAAAGACAAAATCTCTTCCTCTTCCGATCTTCCAAAGAAGATGAAGAAGAAATCGATACTTGTCATCGATGAGATCCTCAATCTCTCTCGTCCCTCCTCTTACGCACCTCCAAGCCCCATCCCTCCAGAACCTGTCTCTAGGACCTCTAGTATCAAAGATCCCATCTCTACCTCTCCCCTCTCTTCCGTTCCCGCTGGGACCACCGCTCCCACCGTCTCATCTTCCTCTCATATAATCACCACCAACATCTATTCACAACCTAAATCTCCCACTCCTCCCAAACCTAAATCCCCCACACCTCATCCACAAACAAAAACTCCCACCCCTCCGCTCCAAGAAAAATCCCATCTCCCTTCTTCCCCCAAACACACACCCACAACCATTTCTTCCTCCCACTCCCCGACCAAGCAACAAATCAACCTTGACTCGGACGAGGACTCCTTGCCCATAGCCGAGGTCACTCGCCGGAAGCAAAAGGTCGGTGCTCCCATCGTCATTGGAACCGTAGAAGAGAATGCTCGCCTCGACGCTCTTGAGACCGAGCTCCGAGAAAAAATTTCAAGGCCGACAGCACGGCACACGGAAATCGGTGCCCATGATGAAGTCGATTATGAAGAAGAAGAAGAGGCCCAAGAAAAAGGGACCCCGACAAATGTTGACGCTGCTGGAGTCACCCTGGGAAGTCGAGAGGATGAAGACGAGGATATGTGCCTCACCTTAGACATAGAAGGAAAATCGGATGGCGATGGCGCCACCGAGGTACTCGACGCTGAGGCGATCACCAGGGAGCACGCTCAAGCATTGGTTGAAGAACGAGAAGGACGCCAAATTGTGGTGTCGAAGGATGCTCCCAAGGAAAAGGAGCATGTCCTTTTGTTGAAATCGATTCCCTCCCCTCAAAAGAAAAGGAAGGTTGCTGCCTCCAAGGGAACCAAGAACAAAAAGGGGAAGGGAACAGATCCAAAGAGGGTTCCCATCACGGCGGATCGCAAGCTCATCGTGCCCCTGGTCCTCATTGATCTCTGGGGGTTGGTCAAGGCCCATGGATGGGATCAGGTGTGTGACTCAGCAGTGACACTTGACCCCGAGCAAGTGCGCTTCTTCTACAACAACTTTGTCCTCACCGACGAAGCTACTCAGGGCACTCTCACCCTTCAAGGCAATAAGTACGTCTTCACCGCCTCCTCCGTCAACCGAATAATGAATGTTCCTATCAAGGGATTGGGCGTCCTAGCTACCTCACAAGAACTAGGGTGACTTCAACAAGGACGAGATCCTCTACAACGTCTACGATGGTAGAGTTCCCACCCAAGGGACCCCAATACACAACCTTGGCCTCATCGCCAAACTGGTGCATCAATTTTTTATCACAATTGTGATCCCTCGGCAGGAGAAGCACCACACCCTCAATATCCAAGACGCCAACCTCCTCTTCCACTTCATTCACAAGATGCCCATCAACCTCCCCCTGATTATACTTGGGCACATGAAGAAGTGTTTGGCCTCTCCGACCCATTCCCTGCCATATGCTGGCATGATCAAAAAGCTCGTGGTCAAGGAAGGCCTTTATGACGACACAAAGGAAGAAGTGATCATCAAAAGGGAACTGGACCTTTCTGTGGTCCAAAAGATGCGTCACTCCGAGCAATCCGAGGATCAAGGACCCTGCCCATTATTGAGGGCTCAGGTGTTGGGAACACTCGGGTGATTATGCACATGGCTGCCACGCTCGAGAACATCCTGTCTATCACGACGCAGCTACATGATCACATCATTCCCAAGGCCCCATGATCTTTCCCTTTTGTTCCCTTAGCTTTATCTTCTCCACAAAATGTAATGGTCCTCCTTGTACATTTTTGCTTAAGTAATATAATGGCTTTAAGTATGATTGCGTGTTCCTATCTTTCTTACTATGCTTTCTGTTTTCGATGATGCCAAAAGGGGGAAGGAAAAAATGTGTGAGATGAGTCGTGTTAAGAGTTGTCATAGAATATGCTTTGGATAAGGGGGAACTAATGCATAAAATGCTATGTAAGAACTTAATGTTTCATAGAAGTGGCTCCCAAGGCTCATAGTTAGGAACTTAGATGCATATCAAGCTTTTTCACACATTGAAATACTTGCTTATTTTGTAATGGGTTTGTCATCATCAAAAAGGGGGAAATTGTTGGGACGGTGTTAGGAACTTTCGTTCCAAGCATCCGAACAACGATGCTTGTCTCCAGTTTTGATAATGACAAACGCCATATGGAAACTAACGTTTTACATCCAAGTATTTCAAGGGAACACTATGTTTTAAAAAGACTCTCTAAGAAGGGAATGTAAAAGGAACACATGAATACACGATAGCAAGTTCCCATCAAGGGAACTCATAAGAGAGTTGTTCCCTACTTATGGGAATTCACATGTGACGATAGACAGTGCAACGCAAATCACGGGATTTTGTCTTGGAAAAAATGAAGGCATAGTCTATCCCTCAGACTGGGACGAGTTATCCAACGACTCAATTCACATTTGAAGTTCACTAAGTTCAAATCAAGTCACATGTGAAGATTGCAAACTTGGCATGCAAGACAAAGAGCATTTTGGACAACATGAAAATGAAGATTGCAACCCAAGTTCAAAAGAGTATAAAGCCAAATGAATAGTTCTTGGAATAAGCACTTCTCCCAAAATTCATATCCTCATACAAACAAAGAGAGACGTTGAGAAAAATGAAGAGAAGTCCCTGGCAGCGAGTGTTCGATCTCGGCGACGGCGAATCCAAGTTCCCAGGAGTTAGGGAACTGTGACAGTGAGCTCAAGGTATAAGGTTCGATTTAGCTTGTCTTTAATAGGGTTGTTCTCTTAGGAACTTGGTTGAGAAGACTTGCTAGTGTTGCTAGAGTTAGGAAGAACTGCTAGGAACAGAGAAGTTTAAGTCTTGCCTGTTGTAACAAGGGAACAATCAGTAAAACAAGTAGATCGTTCAAAAATCCTCCAAGCGGAGGTAGAGGTTTACCCACACAACTAGTTGGTAGTAGTGGGGTTCCTCTATAAAGAAATTGTGTCTTTTACCTTCCATATTATTTGTGATTGTTTACTTCCGCTGCCTTGGGAACAACCTAACAGCCAGTTCCCATGCTCTTGCTAAAGCATACCGATCCAACATTTCCGAATCTGTAGATGGATCTCTTCACCAAAAAACAAACAAAGACCATTAAAGTGGTGATCGTGGCAACTAATCAAGTTGGGGTCTTGATGTCCGCCTTTTTAGTCGTGTTTTTGGGGTGTGTTTTTAGTATGTTTGAGTCTTTTTCTTTAGTTTTGTGTTTTTTTGAGTCTTTGTGTAGGTTTTTGTATTTTCTTGAGATATGGAGTCTACATAAGCTTTCGTGGTGTTTTGTAGGTTTTTAGAAGCTATTTGGAGCCCTTTTGAAGAAAAGAGCAAAACCGAAGAGAAGCACTTAAGGAAAAGATCAAGGAAAGAAGTTCATAAAGTCATTGAATATAAAGTTTGATCTTGGAAAGAGAGAGAGAAATTCGTTACAAGAACATAGGAAAAAGAATCAAGTCAATCGAAGGTGTAACGAATCCACTACGCAAGTTTTACTTAAGGCTGTTCGAAGTGCTGAACAGGGTCGTTAACGAGGCACCCCGTGGCGCAGCGGAGATCCGAGTCGGCATGTTTAATTGGGTTATCCTATTTCCTTTTATGTTATTAGATAGATAGAAGGGATATATCTTATTAAAAGATATTATTTCCTTATAGATAGATTTAAGATAGATTAATTTCTCTATAAATACTCTTGTCTACCCTTTGTTTTTCTCAACACAATCAATTGCCTTGGAGGACAAGTAAGAAGAGGAAGAGAGAGAGGGGGTCGTGGGAGATAGAGTAGAGATACCTTCGAAGACAAGTTTCGTTGTGGATTCGGTTGTAAGCTTTCTCTTTTATTTAATTCAGTTGTTTTTCAATTATGCTTTGTGAGTAGTTCTCTCTCTAAGGTTGGGATTAAACCCAATAATGGTTGTGCATGCTTGTTTATGATCATGTTTTGATTTTTTTTATTGCATGAATCTATTCTCTTGTTCTTAATCCTTGAAACAAAAGTTGAAGGGAATTTCTCATTCATAGTTGAAGCGAAAGCAAAAACCTTGAATCAGAATAGTCAATTTAGGGTTTTGAAGCGAAAGCGGATCAATCCTAGTTGAAGTAGAAGAGATTAGATAGTAAGTTTATGGATTAAACGAAATTTAGTTGATTTACTTGCTTTGGTTGACGAAAGTTGACACCTTTATGTGATAAAAGCATGATATATGTGTTTCATTAACGTTTGGCGTGCATAATTGTTGTTGTGGGGATACCTTTACCTTAGATTACGTCTCTTACTTGATAAATTCCCTAGATCTAATTGATTGCTTGCGTAAAAAGTAACAGAACGTAGCATTGACTTTCTCCCTGTGGACGAACCTGACTCTGCTATACACAGCGGGGTCTTGATATAAATTTATTTGTTGTCAAGAAACCCTCTCAACAGGTCTCGGCCAGAAATTTGGCCGGCAAAAATTGAAATGGACTTGCCTTCAACTATGGCATTTTTGATTGTGAGAGGGGGTGAGAGATACGAAGTGGAGAGATGAATGGGTAAGGTAAATGTAGGGTTCATTATCTATCAGGAATTCAATTCAATAGGTAAGTTAATTACGAAATTGATTAAATTTTGTTTGTAAATATCAATTTAATTTAAAGTTAAAAATAAATTTAAAAAATGATTTTATTTAATAATTTGGGTTTTCAATTTTGAAGAAAATTAAATATTATAATATTGTCTAAAATAGAAATGGGCATGATTTTGGGCATTTTTGCTATTTTTAGGCATTTATTGATGTTAACCCCATTGAGGATTCACATGTAGGATCTTTGCTTGGACTCATATTGGGTCTTCTCACGAACGTAACCGATAGGTTTGAGATGTAAAACGTCTAGGCTTGGTTTGAGGGAAAGGTGAAAGGGTTGAGAAGGGGGTCTAGTTTGACGTAAACCAGAAGAGTATGAGATTAAGAAGTAGAAATTGGGTTGACGCCTTTTAGAAATAGTTCTGAAGTAATCTCGACAGCATAACAATAGTTCATTCAAAGCGTAAAGAAACAAGGAAGGGGCTTGCCTCTTATATAGATGTGAAGGCATGCAAACCCTAGCAAAACCCTAAAGGGCGTGGGGCGTGGAAGGAGGCGCAAGCATGCAGCCCAAACACGAGCCCAAGTCCAAAACTATTAAGCAAAAATAGAAATGACAGAAGTAGTAATGTTCGGAAAGGAAATGATACTAAAAACGGAAAAAAAATGGTCACGGTGGCCATGTCGCGAGTGTCGCAACAAGGTCGTGACAACGCGTCGGCGCGCCAGCACAAGGCGTGTCACGACACACTAGGTGTGGCATGACACAACCAAGGCACGCGATGCACACAAGGCATGTCGAGACACACTAGTTGTGGCACGACAAGGCCGAGGTGCGCGGTGCACGCGAACCTCATGTCGCGATGCCGGTTTGGCTCGGCGCGGACATGCAGGTTGGTGCCAAGGCATGGGAATCGGCATCGGGCGTGGCTGGCACGGCGTTGTACGCGAGGTCCTCGGCAACATGGTGCGAGGCGTCGGCGTTGAGCGGCGCGGCTCCGATGATTGTGAGGCACTTGAAGACGGGCGCGCCGGTGGATGCGTTGTGGCTTGTGTAGGCACGCGTAGGAGGGACGCCGTGGCTCGAGCTATGGCACGGGTCCGGGCTCGAGTAATGGGTCCGTCAGAGCGCACGGACAAATCGTCCTCTTCTTGGCTTGCCGTCAGTGGGGGGGGGTCACATCATTTATGCTATTGTTTTGGGCATTGATGTAGGTTTAGAAATTACAAGGCATTTTTGCAAACTAATTTACAAAGTGAGGCATGGAGTACTAATTCCTCTAATAATATTTAATTATAATATATTATTTTCATTTAGTTTAATAATAAAATACATTATGATTTTCAAAATAATGTTTATAAATTCTATAAATATACTAAATTGGTCGACGCAACGGGTTTCGGGTTCTATTGGTTAGGTTGATTTCGGGTTTCGGGTTCAAATTTTTGGGTCTTGACCCTAAAATTATCGGGCAGTTCGGGTCGGGTTAGCGAGCTAGGTCAACTTTTGACAACTCTAATACTCATTAAATGTATTTATAAAAGTTTATAATAAAAGCTGAAAGATCTTAACAAAAGATTGAGGATATTTAAGTTAAATCAAACTTTTTCTAAATTTTTGAGATAAATTCTAAAATGACAAATTTATCTGAACAGAAGGAGTAGTTGTTAATCGGAATAGGTATGACATTTAGTCAAATTTAGGGTTGGGTCATTTCATATTTCAGGTGAGTTTAAAGTCAAATCTAATTAAATGTATGAGAGTTGGATCGATCGGAAGACTAAATATGTAGCTCATGAGTTTGTCAATCTTGTTGTGTCTTAAAGTTTAGGATCAAGGGCATCTCTAACAACTTCTCCCATATTTTTTTGAAATTGTACATTTAGAGAATTTAATCCATTTATTTTTTTTCTCCAGTAGCTTCTCTATCCAATTCTCTACAATGGAGTGAGAGAGCGAAAAAATAGCGCATCTTCCCTAAATTTAGGTAATTCTCCAAAACGAAATGTGATTCTTCATATTTTTTTTTTATAAAAAGATAAATTAACATCTTAATTAGTATTACTAAAGTAGGAAGATTTTTTATTTAACCAGTATCACTAAAGTAGTGATATTATTTTTTATTTAATTGGATTTACAAGTCTATTTATGACTCACAAAATCGCCAAACTATTAGGGTACCACTATAAATTCATAACGGGTGAATTCCGCTATTTTTTTATTGATTAACTATAATATTTTAGATGGTGATCTGCGTATATATAACTAGGACTGTGAACAACAAGAAAAAAAACACTCTCTATAACAACCCCGAACGCTGAAGTCGCTCCGGCGAAGATCCCCGATAGCAATGAAATGCAAATGGATGTCTCCTCCAATGTTAGACCTCCGAGTGATCCACCCGACTAGAAGGTTTCATGGAAAGAGATTGTGGTATTAGGAAATGCTAATAACCAGAAGATGCATATTGATGCAGAATTTCTCAATGCATGGGAAGATCTCGGTACATTTCCCCGATGATGAAGATGGTGATCCGCAATTGTGATTCCGGAGGATGTTATGGCGGCTCTAGGATCGGTTTGGCAACGATCGGTGGCGGTTAAACTCGTAGGGCGTGCGGTGGAGTTTCAAATTATGGAAAAGAAGATTAGGGAGATGTGGCGCACTAACTATCGTCTACATATCCTTGATCATACACATGGATGTTTTTTGGTTCGATTTGAGAAGGAGTAAGACTATGAAATGGCTTTGACTTATGGCCCATGGACAGTTTTTGGATGATGCTTAAGAGTTCGTAGGTGGGATCCCAGATTACGTACTTCCGATCCGATCAAAACCACACCGACTTGGATTCGGATCTCTGATCTCCCTATCACCTTTTATTAAGAAAATGTTCTCTTAAAGGTTGCTGCTGGAATTGGAAAGCCAATTAAGGTAGACACTCGAACTCTATACACCAATCGAGGCAAGTTTGTGCGTATTTGTGTAGAGACAAATCTGGAACGTCCATTAAAAGGCATGATTTTCATTAATGGTGATTGGTACCTAGTTGAATATGAAGGCTTAACCACTATTTGCTACGGATGTGGACGTTTTGGTCATCTAAAGTTGAACTTGGAGGTGTGTCCGGTTCCGGAACCAACGGTTTCGGTTCCTTCGAACCCAGGAACCGGGACCGGAACTGAGAACCCCCTGGTTCCACGGTTCCGGTTTTTTCCGGTTTCTGAGCCAGTTCTTAGACCGGTTCCGGTTCGGTCCCAGCAGATTTGAAAAAAAAAATTAGCCGTTTTCAGCCCAAACTGCGATCGCGGTTTTACATGACCGCGGTCGTGATCAGTCGGCCGCGATCGTGGTCATATCAATCCGCGATCGTGGTTTGTGGTTCTAATGACTATTTTAGCCTATTCCGCCCGTTTTTGGAAGAGAAGTGGTGGGAGAAGAAGGGCTTGAACTTGATAGTAAGTTGCCAATGTATCCTCTCGAGGTCATAGAGGAATCAAAGCCCACGTAGTTCTCTTACTTTCGATATGCAACCCCACTATGCCACTTACCTATGGTTAAGGTGAATGTCGTGCTTGGTCTTTAAATGATGAGTGATGGTTCCATAACCTCCACCCGGCAACCATTGGTACCTCGTGGAACAAAAGTTGCACTTGACCTCATATCGGCCTTGTTCATCCAATACATTGTCTTTAGTGAAGTGATTTGTGAAAGTTTCGAATTTCAACCCTCGGCCTTGGTTTTCCATACTTGAAAATGATTATGAAATGATGTATTCGAAATAAATAAAGGAGTATGAGTCTATGAGATTGATGTAAATGAATTGAAGGTCAGATATGATATAAATATGGATAAATGGATAAGAAGTAGGATTGAAATATCCGTTGAACTTGAAAGCATGTGACTTGTGACTCGTAGGACTTAGGATTCTCATACCGCGATCGCGGTCTGTGGACCACGATCGCGGTCATATCAATCTGCGGTCGCGGTTTGTTGTTCTAACGGCTATTCTAGCATATTCCGCCCGGTTTGGGAAGAGAAGTGGTCGGAGAAGAAGGGCTTGAACTTGATATTAAGTTGCCTACATATCCTCTCGGGGTTATAGAGGAATCAAAGCCCACGTAGTGCTATTACCTTCGATATGAAACCCCGTTTGGCAAATTACCTAAGACGACCCGGCGGAACCGGCGAAAGAAGCTTGGCTTGCGTCTTCCTCTATTACATCATCGGATGACTTTGTATAGTTCATTTATTGTGATCTAATTTCCGCCCTCTTCTAATCGTCCACACAAATTTGAGCTTACAATGCTTCGGGTGCCAATCTTGATCTCCTATCGTCTAAGATGTGGCCACCTTGGCTAAACGTTGAAGCGGGAACTACAAGTACTTGAGTGGCGATCCTTGCTAGTGTTGGATATGTGTTCTTGTGTTGCTTCCACCAATCTAAAATATCAAAATCATCTATAAACTCAAAGGTAGTGGTTAGATAAGTATCGAGCTCCGTATGTGAGCTCGTGAATCTTGGTTTTTTGTAAGATTTTGCAACATACGGGACCCGGCAAATAGAAAATAACGACGAGATGAGGAGGACGATGGGGGTAATTGAGGCGTAGAAGGCACCTCACCACTCGCGCTATAAGTCTTATACAAATCATAGATAAGAGATTTAACACGTTCTATAATGATATCAACATTGCAATTTATATCATAATGTTCTTCTTCTAAATTTAATAAATCATAGTATTGATACAAAGTATCTTGCAAACCTTGCATCTTAAATCTTGGATCAAAAACACAAGCAACAAGATAAATATCGGGAATATATTTGTAATAGTTCAACCACTTCCTCTTCATATGTAAAATACCTTCAATAATGTCGGGTCAGACGGGTTGTGAAAGCCCTTCCTTAAAGGCACCTGCAACATTCAAAGCTTCAACAACAAACAAATGAGCACTTGGCATATATGTTTGACTAAATGTATAAGTTGCATCATTAAAAACTTGTAAAATCTCCACAATATCATAGTAAATATCCCAACAAGCTTCAATTGCTTGTGAACCCGGGATATGTTGAGTGGCAAAGGAAGCTAAAAGTTCTTTATAACGTAAACATTGATGAAGTAATTTATAAGTAAATTCCAACGATGAATGTATAAGTTGCATCATACTTTTGAAAAAAGAATGGGTTTAACACCATTCAATTTACAAAACTCCCCCAATCACTTTTGGCCTTCTTTTTTAACCAAATAAAGCTAACAACATACTTAATAGGTTCAAGATATGACATTAAAAGTGTCAAACCATCTTGAACACATAAGTTTAAAATATGACAAGAACATCTTACATGAAAGTATTTATTTCCTAAAACCGGTTGACAAACTTGAATCAATTCACTAATAGAAGTGGTGTTGTTAGATGCATTATCAAATGAAATAGTGAAAACTCGATGAAGTAGTCTATACTCATCTAAAATAGTTTGTATAATGTTACAACTATTTGAAGCAGTATGTGCCCCATCAAATAATCGAAAAGCCAAAACTCGTTTTTGCATGTGAAAATGATCATCAATATAATGACATGTAATACCCATGTATGAATGAGATTGATAGTTATCACTCCAAATATCACTACAAATAAAAACACGAATATCATTTTGAGCAAAAAACCGAAACAACTCCTTCTTACGATTCACATATGCTTTAAACACATTTTTCCTAATTGTTTTTCTTGTTGTTCGTTTATAAGCGGGTGGCAAATGGTTGGAAACCCAAATCATTTATACCAACACTTTCCGCAAATTGAAATGGCAAATGATCAACACAAATAGCTTCGGACAAAGCATAAACACTACGCTCATGATTATAAGTAAACAAGGGAGATTGAGAGGAAGAACTTGCTAACCCCGAAGTCGTCGCATCATGCCCAACTTGTCCAAGTGTTTTGCCTTCAAATGCTTGTTCAAGGTGCAATAACCTCCATTGCGCTTCCATTTGTACTTCGAGGGACAATAGTTGCACTTGACAACATATCGGTCTAGTGCATCCAATACATTGCCTTTGGTGAAGTGCTTTGTGAAAATGTCGGATTTCAACACCTTTGGGTTTGGTTGGCCGTAGATGCCCCCTCTTCCTCTTCCTCCTCATGGACCTCATCCTCGTCGGTGTGTTGCTCATCCCCCTCTTCATTGCCTTGTGGACATTGGTTATAAATAGGAGCAGAATGAGGAAATTGTTGAGGAATGGGCATAGTCATATGAGGATAAGGTGGTTGTGGTTGATAAGCATTAGGATTCATTTGACTTTCTTGTGAACCAGCAACACCACCATAGAATTGCTCGGCCTCGGTCAACAAATCAACAAAGCCTTGACCTTGGTTTTCCATGTTTCAAAAAGATTGGGAAGGAGCTAATAGATTAGGTAGGAGAGTAGTAAGAAAGGATTTGCAAGTTGAAAGCATGTAGAATTATGAGAGAAGCAGTAGTAGAGAGAGATAAGAGAGTATGAGATTGGTGTGAATGAAATTGAATGTGAAATATGGTATTTATATGGGTAAATGCAAGGAAAATAGTCATTGGAATTTATGTGAATGTTGGAATATAGTCGTTGGAAAGTAAATATAGCCATTGGAACATTGGTCGCGATCGCGGTTAAAGAAAACCGCGGTCGCGGTATACCACCCGCGACCGCGATTTTCTCATACAAAATGTTTTTAGACATTCTGTTGGCAAAACCGCACTCGCGGATAGAGAACCGCGCTCGCGGTAATTACATAATGCGGTCGCGGTTCCACATTGATCTTTTTGATGAACCATCGGTTCCTCTGGTTCTTTACAAGGAGGAACCGGGACCAGTGGTACACTGGTTCCTTCGGTTCGATTCCGGTTACGGAACTGGTACCACTAGTTCCGATCCGGTTCGATTTCATTTCGATTTCACGTTCCGTGGAATCGAACCCATCTGAAGTTGAATTGCCCTTTCCGGCTGAGTCCATCGTCTAACTCTACTATGGAAAAGCAACAAGATAAATTGGCATCAACAAGCAACAACATGGTTGCTACAGAACTCTTCTCCGGTGACCACAAATCCTCCGATTCCGACGACCACAATTCCTCCGGCTCCGATGACGGCTCGTGAGGCGGCTCTAACTGGGAAAGGATACTACGACGAGTGGATGGTACTAGAAAGGAAGCCGAGACCCCTGATATGCTATCTTTAGTATAGGTTAACTCTTGTATTTTAGGTATGATTTGAGTGTGTAGGATAGTTTTGAGCATAAATGTCATATGAAGACCGAAGACATGATTTGAAGAATTACAAGAGTTTTGAAGACAAGTGTTGATTTGGAGTTGTTTTGACGCCATTTTCTTGTGACGCATCGTTCGGGAGCTACGGTGATAGGATGAAGCTGAATTTAGTATCATTGGAAAGCTAACTCGAAGAGCTACAATTCATCTTTTTACGGCGAGTTCAAATTCCAACTCTAAGTGGGTCAAAACCACCTCCGAAGTTGACATCAGAATGTTGTCAGAAGCAGGAATCGCGCCCACGGATTCAAACCGCGCTCGCGGTTCGATGAGATTCCGCGGCCGAGGAGGATTGACTGATCCGCGCCCGCGGTTTGATTCCGCGCTCACGGAACGTGGTTTTCCAGCGCCAACTTCGTTTCATTTATTTTATCTTTTATTATTTTTATATCTTTAGGTTTCAGATATTTTTCTACTATTTAAGCTTAGGTTCGTTTTCAGTTTGAGAGTTCCACACACTCTAGCATACTTTCAGATTTTATTCCAATTTTTAGTTTTATTATGGAGAACTAATTTCCCTTGGAGTTTTTTTGATCAAGGAACCCTTTTGATGTATTTCGTGAGATTCTGGTAACTTTTCTATCCCTTGGTTAATATCAAAACTCTTGTTTTTATTGATATGATCTCTGTTTGATTTGATGAGCCTGATCAACTTGTTTAATTGACTTAGATCTACTGTTTGGATTAGTTTGATTGCTGTATGTGCAATCTTATTTATCCTTGAAACAACTCTTTTCTAGGACCGTGGACTAGAATTGAGAAAGAGTGTTTGATTGTTATTTTATGCATGAGACTCGTTGTTTGATTGCATGAATTAATATCCTTCTATCCTTAATACTTTGCATGATTTGAATTAAGTGTTCTTGTTCATATCATAATTCCGCTTGGACCGTGGACAAGCGGAAATCTTTTATAAGGATTGGAATTAACCTTGGAATTAAGAGAAAAGTGGATGAATTGATGATCGAATGATTAAAAAGGTGGAATTGGTTGAATAAACTCTGCTTTCCTTCCATTGATTTAATCCCAAATATTATTTGCTTGTTTGTTTGTTTGCTTAAACTTCCAAAAAACCCTGTCTTGTTTCCTGCTGATTATTCAGAATCCCGATTCTCTTGGGTTCGACCCCTTGCTTGCTTACTATACTAGTTAGTAGAATAGGGTTATTTATTTTTGATCTTGGTACGACGACTTTAGCCGAGTCAAAGGAAACCCTAAATCTGTTCCAGATTCCAAGGAACAAACAAGGAAAGTGTTAAGCAAAGATGGAAATCAGAAGAATGACAAAGCTAAGGGAAAATTATTTCTTTTGGCTTTGAGTCTTTTCCCGGAAATAAATGAATTTGAAGCATTATCAGCCCATGAGGGCGAAATAGAAAGAGAAATACCAGGAAAAGAGAAGGGAAGTAGCGAAAATCATGGAAAGTATGAAAATCAGAATATTTCCAAGAAGGAAAAGAATGGCAAAACAGGTTCCTCAAATCAAGGAGGTGGAGAACAAAAAAAATCAGAAAGTGAACGCTAATACTAAGTCTACGGGCCCAATCCCGACAGGTCCTAAGAGAAGTAAAAATGGCCCTATTGTTTTCAAAGCTACTGATGATAATGGGCCGTCTAACGAGTAAAGCCAACCAAAACAAGAAGAGTGAAAAAGGTCTAAGAAGAAGAGGCTCGGGACAAAGCAGTAACATTGAAAGCCCAAAATTTTTGGGCCATCTCCAGGGCATCCCCCTCGATGTGAATCAGAAAAGGAGATGGACATCTGTTGATATTCTTTAAGATTTTGATAGTAATGTTATGATGTGTGCGAGTGGCCCTAAACCGCTTGATTTGCTTCATAATAGTGACGACAATGTTGGCGCTTTAGTGCCTACTGGTGATCACACCGTGACTCAAATGATGACAGAAAACCCCCTTTTCATATTGGACCCTAGTACTCAAGGAGTGCACCCGATCATGAAAAATGAGGGAGATACCGCGATGGCGGATTCTGTCCATTTAGGCCATGACCTTTAACGTTTATTCCTTATTTCTCTTTATTCATTTTATTATGAATTTTCTAATGTGGAATTGTTTTGCCATAGGGAAACCAAGTTTTCGACGTGCTATTCGTTCCGCTTTCTCAAACTATGTTCGGGTTGAAGCTACTAGTTTTGCAGGTGGAGTCTGGCTTTTTTGGAAGGATCATAGATTCCAGATTCATAATGTTGTTAAATATAATGACTTTATACATGCCACCATCGCAGAATAGGATACTGATATGCACGTCTTCGTTGTCTATGGTCTTCCTTTCGTGGGACGTAGAGTGGACTTTTGGAAGGATATTGAAAGGGTTGTCCAAAGAGTTTCGGGGCCTATCTTTATCGGTGGGGATTTCAATTGCATTAGATTCCTTCGTGAAAGAAAGAGCGGGACTGGTGGTCTTCACGAAAGACTCGGAGAAATTCAATCAATGGTGCAACAACATGGGGCCTATTGATCTTGGCTTTGTTGGTTCTAACTTTATTTATAGTCGAAGAATCTCGAACACGAGTATCGTGAGTAAGAGACTTGATCGTATCTTCACGAACATCGAGGGGAGACTTATATGTCATGAGGCTTGTGTTAGACACCTTCCGAAATTATCCTCTGATAACTGCCCTCTCCTCCTCTCTCTTGATCTAGTTGTTAGTTTCAATCAGAAAATACGTCCTTTTAGTTTTGAAGCGGCTTGGTTTTCTCATCTGGATTTTGGGAGCAATGTTAGTAATTGGTGGCGCTAGGATGTTGAAACTCCTATTGCTCTTGCTCTGCTGCGTAAGAAGGTTATTAACTGGAATAAAAAACTTTCGGGAATATTCATCAAAGGAAGAAATGGTTATTGGATAGGCTTGATGCTCTTCAACAAAGACTCTGTATTGATAATTCTCCTAATCTCAATCATTCACGCCGAATCTGATGTTCAAAAAGAGTTGGCTCTTGTCCTAGAACATGAAGAGATTTTTTGGCTTCAAAAATCAAGGGAGCAGTGGCTTGCTCTTGGATACAGGAATACAACCTTCTTTCACACCTCAACTATCGCTCGTCGTAAGCACAACAAGGTTGATGGGTTAAAGAACGATCAGGGTATATGGATTGACAATGCAGAAGAGTTGGAAATCTGGCTACAAATTTCTTCAAGCACTTGTACAATGCTGAGAAATGTGACTGCTGTGGGTTTTTCGAGCATGAGTTCTTGTTTCCCGATTTTATCAAAGAATCAATTCCAAACTGTTATTGGGCCGGTTTCTTGTGATGAAGTTTGGGCCGCTGTCAAGAATATGGGGCCTCTCAAGTCACTGGGTGTAGATGGATTTCAACCTAGTTTTTATCAACAATGTTGGAATGTGGTTGGAAATTCTATGGTGCATTTGTTAAGGATTTTTTTCGTTCATCTCAACTATCGAATGGGATTATGGACACCTTAATTACTTTAATTGATAAAGTGGACAAGCCGGAAAAAATTAATCGGTTCAGGCCGATAAGTCTTTGTAATGTTCTTTATAAGATTACTATAAAGATTTTGGTTAACAGAGTTCAACCTTTGCTTATGGAGCTTATTGGCCCAACTCAAGGTAGTTTTCTCCCGGTCCGTTTAATAACAGATAACATTGTGATTGCTCAAAAAGTTGCCCATTCGATGAGAAGGAAATGGGGTAATAAGGGATGGATGATCCTTAAACTCGACCTTAAAAGGCCTATGATAGGTTAAGTTGGACTTACATTGAGGAGACTTAAGTTTGATGGTTTCCCAAAAGTGCGGATTAGATGGGTTATGGCTTGTCTGACTTCTCCCCGAATGCAGGTCCTCTGGACGGGTGAGATGTCTACTCAGTTTGCAGCTTTCCTAGGAGTCCGTCAGGGTGACCCGATCTCTCCGTATTTGTTTGTTTTGTGTGTTGAGCGTCGTAGTCATTTGATTCTTGATTCGGTCTCTAAAAATGAGTGGAAACCTATCAAGTTGTCTAGGAGTGGTCCGGCTCTCTCACATATCTTTTTTGCGGATGACATCATTCTTTTCTCGGAAGCCTTTGTTGAACAAATCTGGGTTATAAAAAAGTGTTTGGATATTTAGCTGTATGGCTTCAGGCCAAAGGGTTAGCTCCTCTAAGTCTATGATTTTTGTTTTTGCTAATGTGAGGACTAGTGTGATTAGACAAATCAAAGAGGAAAGCGGTTTTTCGGTTACCGATGATCTTGGTATCTATACTGGCATGCCTATTTTGCACAATCAGATCAATAAAGACAATTATTCTAGTCTGTTGGACAATTTCAATACTAAGCTGGCGGGCTGGAAAGCGAAGACGTTGAATTTTGCTGGGAGAGTTACCCGCACAAAATCGATTCTCTCTTCATTTCCTATCTATTCGATGTCTTTGACACTTCTCCCTACGAGTGTCTATTGCAACATTGACAAGTTGATGAGAGGTTTTATTTGGGGTAGTAGCTGAGAAAAGAAACGTATGCATAAGGTTGCTTGGGAGGAGGTTACTAAACCAAAGGAGAAGGGCGGACTTAGAATCAAAACGATGGAAGAGCTTAATCTTGCACTCATGTGAAAGATGGGTTGGAGATTTGTCATGGATGAAGGGAGCCTTTGGGCATCAGTGCTGAAACATAAGTACACTACCTCTGCTCTTGGAGACTCTACATATGTTTCACATCTTTGGAAAAGTGTAAGAAAAGGGATCTCGAATGTGATCATTAAGGGTGTGAGATGGGGCCTTTGTAATGGGCGGTCTATTCGTTTTTTGGAGGATATATGGCTGCTGGATTCTCCTTTGAAATTCGAAACCTTGAGCAGTGTTAATGCTGAGCATATGAACCGATATGCTAGGGAATATTGGCAAGAGGGAGTAGGCTGGAATTGGCCTATTCTAAGTTAGGTTCTCCCGTCTAGCATTCTCCCTAAGCTTGTATCTCTCGCTATCGTCGATGATGAGAAGGCTAATGATGAGATTTGTTGGAATTTCACCTCTGATGGCAACTACTCAGTTGCTACTTGTTATAATCTTCTAAAGGGTGTCCAAGAAGAACCAATGGCTAATGCTACCGTGCTGCCCAAAATTTGGAAGCTGGAAGCCCTGGAGAAAATCAAGCACTTTATTTGGCTTGCTTTGAAAAGTAGAGTGTTGTCGAATTCCGAGCGGCGCCGTAGACATTTAACCATTGATGCTCACTACCCTTGTTGTGGATCGGCGGACCAAACTTTCAAACATCTCTTTAAAGACTGTATTAAGGTGAATTTCATTTGGTCGAATTTTAGTGTTACTGACTGGTTTCTGGATTTTTTTCAGGTCCCTTTCTCTTCTTGGTTGAGAATGATTCTTACTGAAAGTCGAAGAGTTGGCACGATGGAGTGGTGTAATGTCTTCGTTGTTGCTTTATGGTGGATCTGGATTTGGAGGAATGTAATTGTCTTTAATAACCAAGATGAAGTTCAAGACAAATGCTCTTTCATTACAGGGAAGGCCCAGGAGTATTGCCAGGCTATGTGTAAGTACTCTAAACTCGGCTCTTTTTCCTCTAAATCGGTTCATGAAATTTCTTGGCTTTGCACGAGGGAGCAATGGATAAAAGAGAAAACGGATGGACCTGTCAAAGATGGTAGAGCGACGACTGCAAGGGTTCTACGGAATAATCAGGGTCAATGGATCGGGGGATTTGTTCATAACCTTGGCTCGTGTACGGTTCCAAGCGCGGAGTTATGGGGAATTCTCGACGGCATGAAGCTGGCTTGGGAGAAGGGCTACATTCAAGTTATTATTGAATCTGATTCCCAACTTGTTATTAATCTCATTAGTGTAGAGGTGCGTCGTCACCATCCTCTCTTCAGCCTAGTGGCGCAATGCCATGGCTACATTTTAGAGATTGGAGTATCCAATTCCGACATATCTACCATCAAGCAAATATGGTCCCGGATCATCTTGCGTCGTTTGCTTTTTCTTTTTCTATAGGATTTCATGTATTGTTTGCTCCGCCTGAGGGGATTACTTTATTGCTGTTTGATGATGTTAGGGGTCGGGCTATCCCCCGTTTGCTGACTAATTAACCTATTTTTATTGTTAATAAAAGGCCCCTTCGAGGGGCCGAACAGTGCTGCCTCTCCTTCTATAAAAAAAAGATAGTAATCTGCGTAACATTCAATGATCGGTTTTATTTTCATTTATTTTGAATTGCATATTAAATGACATGATAGTTTTTTATTTAATTGTTATTGCTTACGACTTGCCAAATGATATTCTCGATTAAAATTGGAATATAAATGTGAGCATGGCCAAAATTAACCATATCCAAAAGGACGGAAGAACCAGTTCCTAATTTGATAAGAAAGATGGAAAAGGATGGAAGAACCAATTTAGACAAAGTCATTGAGCTGATCGTTGTTAAGCATAATTTGAAACAACGATGAGATATAAAATATACTTTCAAAGTGAGACAAAGATGATAAATTAAAGAATGTGTGAATGCCATTTGCTTCCTTATTAGCCGAATAAAAATAATTAATCATTTATTATTGTAAAATTAAAGAATATTTTTTATTTCCTAATTAGTCAATATAAATAAATAGTCATTTATTAAAGAAATGCTGCAGAATATATTTCTTTCATTATTAATCAAATAAAAAAATAATCATTTTGTAAACAAATATTGTGAAATACTCTATATAAAAACAATCATTTTGTAAGCAAAGATTGTGAAATATTCTATATAAAAAATCATTCTGTAAACAATTTACGCGAAAATTCTATCTTTCGACTAAGATAGAATCTTCCAGTATAGCGATTTAATTACCATAATAAAGAATAAAAAAGCTTACCAAAATAAATACCATATTTAAATAAAAAGATAGCATAATAAATAAAAAATACTTTTTAGTGGAAAATAGGTAATTATTAAATTTTATCCGCACACAAATGCCTCACTTGAATGTTAGTTACGTTAGAACGCAACTAAAACTCAAGTACTCTAGGAACTATTCGAAGTGGCCATGCAGATTAGTCGACGAGTCCCCTTACTACATTCATATATTTTTATATTCGTATATTTGTACATCCATGAACGAGTATCATAGGATCGTTTGCTCCTCTACATACGTGCATATGTAGAAGTTCGTTAGTGCGAAGAACTAACATTGCACTATTTTTTATGCAAGACTCAAGCTAATGCAAAAACAGAATTTTATTAAAATAAACATGAATGTCAGGATCTTAAGGACATAACTAATAAATGAAAAATAAAAACCTAAGGACCTCATCAAAACCACGTAGGAAAAAAGTACCCTATTTACATGCATTTCCTAATCATGAGATCCCTGCGCAAGGGAATACGGGTAACCGCGATCACGCCCGTGCGGGTCGCGATTGCGGTCTTGCTCCAAAGAAGGAGGAACACCTTCTGTGTTTGGGTTGCGGTCGCGTTCGATGGCCCCGCGGTCGTGGTCGATTGCCCCGCGGTCGCGGTTTGGTCTTAGAGGAGAAGCAAAGCTCTCTGGGCCAGACTCGCGGTCGCGACTATCAATCCTGCGATAGCGGTTTCGATCATGACCCTTACTTCTCATCTCGTCTTCAATCATTTGTAGGAATTCCGTCTTGGGACGATTTCTCTTTGAGCAGATGCGCGCTACCAGCTAGTTAACCCACACCCGAACTGTGGCGTCTTCATCTCTGAATTGGATCAT
This sequence comes from Fallopia convolvulus, assembly GCA_964016875.1. NCBI lineage: Eukaryota > Viridiplantae > Streptophyta > Magnoliopsida > Caryophyllales > Polygonaceae > Fallopia > Fallopia convolvulus. The sequence continues at coordinate 25,542,647 of OZ024719.1, forward strand.
TTGATGGAGGGTCGAAGGTACTGCTCCCATCCCATGAATCCATGGTCTATCCAAGATCAAGTTGTATGGGGCAGGCACGTCGACTATTATGAATTCGACTATCAACTCCTTCTTTTCTAAATAGACTTAGGTCTTGTACATCCCAAGTGGGAATGTCGGATATCCTCCAAGTCTAGCGAGCTGCATCTTGAACGGAATCAAGTCTTCATTCTTCTTCCCTAGGAGCTTGAAGACATCATAATACACGATATCATCCGAGCTCCCTTGATCCACTAATGATCGACGCATCTTGACGCCCTCATGCTCAACAACGGTGAGGACTAAGGGATCTTTGTATGGGACTTGGACTAACGCAAGGTCCTTTTCCCGAAAGACAAAACCATCAACCACAGGCACGGGTGGCAACGACGGTCGGTTCAGCTTGTTGAACCCGCACCACTTCTAGCTCGTGACATGCTTTCCGGAAATTGCTCCTAGTTTCACATAGCAAACCTCTCAGCACAACCAAACTATATTATGCAGTCATTTTTGCTTCCTCTGGCAACGCTGAAAGAACTAGACCAAATTAACAAGAACTTCTTTTGTCGTCCACCCGCTCATGGAGGGGTGGGAATCGCCAAGGCGGAAGAAATGAACCAAGCACTCCAAATGAAACTGCTATGGAAAATCTTAGCGGAACCAGACAACATCTGGGTCAAAATAGTGACAAAACAATACCTCAAAATAGAAAGTATCTTGAATTACAAGAAAAAACACAACATATCATGATAGTGGTCCAAACTAATAGGTCTACGAGACATATTCGTGAAGGGGCTCGTTTGGCAAGTGGGGGACGGGAAAATCATTCGATTTTGGAAAGATAACTGGATCGGCAATGGTCCTCTTTTCCCAAAACTTGAGGTCGAAACTCTCATCAATTGGGAGGAACATGTTGATGCATACCTCCTAGAGGACAATTCATAAAACATTGAAAAATTAAGTGAGGTCGTTAATCATGATGACCTCTAAAAAGTTTCCCTAATTATTAATCCCATTAATAAAATCCCGGATAGGTTGTACTAGCAATCAAGTAAAAATGGATGGTATTCTACTCGCTCTACCATGAAGTGGCTCCATCAATCCAAAGGTGAACCCAAAATTAACCTAGAATGGATGAACAAACTCAACATTCCCCCTAAAATGAAGAATTTCCTTTGGAAAGTGGCACGAAACGGCATATCAACCAAAATGAGGCTTGCTGCCAATCATATTCCGGTACCATAAGCTTGTGGAGCGTGTAACAACCAGGTTGAAGACACAAACCATATCCTACTCTCATGCGCCCTTACTATGCCAACCCTTGATTCTGTTAGCCCAAAACTACGTTGGATCGTCGACCAAGTATCCCCGGGCAACAAAAAACCACACTAGGTCCTAGAAGAAATCAGGACAACGACATCAAAAGAGGAAATGGAACTCCTCACTAACACCTGGAGGAGTCTATGGTTCTCTAGAAATAAGAGGGTATTTGACAACAACGGAACAAACTTGAATAATGGCAATAACCTAAGCGAGTTTGTGTCTTCAACCTCTAATTCCCCCAGGTTAAAGAATGAAAACTTGCAGGAGCCTCTGGTTCCCCCAACTCTCGCACTAACATTGCGAGAGTTGGAGCAGGGAAAAAACTTGCTTAGTGGGCAAAACCGAAGAGGGATTACATTAAGTTGAAATTTGATGGTGTAGTAAGTGCGGATGGCGTGGCTTCTTTCGGGTTCATCCTCAGGGCTCTAGTGACTCTACCATCCATTTTGATGGAGGACTGATTGGTCGACAGCCTGTTCTGATCTTCGAGATCATAGCCTTACGCCAGGGACTTCTCGAGGTCGTTCATCGTGGCATTTCCCGGATCCAGATTGAAGGCGATAATGTGCAGCTGGTCAAGGCCGTTCTTGGTGACTGGCGCTGCCCGTGGGAGATTGAGTTGCTGCGTTCGGACATCCATTGTTTGCTTGCCCGGTTCTAAGATTGGAGTATTTCTCATGTCTTCCGTGAGTGCAATTTTTCATGAGTGCAATTCTGTGGCGGACTTCATCATTGGATCTTTCAGATGTGTCTCTTCTATCCCGCTTGCAGTTGACTCGGGTTTACTCCTCATCTGTGAGGATGCTCTAGGACGACCACTATCATGTTAGTGGTCACTCTAATCACTTTCCCTATAAAAAAACCCAAATTTTTGATTTTGGAATTCAGTCAAAGACCTAAAATTTCCCCAACCAACCACTAACCAAACCCTAGCTTTAGGCGTAGGCGCTGTTTCCTGCTGGAATCAAGGCCGGCCTTCCCCAGTACAAACCTCACACTTTCCACTCGCCAAACAATTCCCCATTTTCCTCATCCAAAACAAAATGAATTATACTTTATTACCAAGGACAACACAATTAATTCAAAATGTTAACTAGTCATATGCAAATAATGCAACGGAGGATCCGAGGTTTGGATGAAACGCAAGCTCATCTCACACTGTCAAATTCTTCAATTATTACTCCCTCCGTCCTCAAGAGTTTGTCCGCCTTTCCTTTTCAGTTGTCCCCAAAAATTTGTCCAACTCTATTTTCTTTCCATTTATATCACACAACATTTACATTTTTACCCTCATTCATTCTCATCTTTTACCCCTCTTATCAAACAAAAAATCTACCCCTCAAAATACCATTTTAGTCTTTTCCTTCTCTTTTCTCTTTCTTCCCACTTTTACCCATCAACATCACAACTTCCCTCTTCTTCCTATTGGTTGATTACTCTTCTTTCTTTTTACATTAATTTGTGTGAATTTGGTACTTGTGGACAATCTTTTAGGGACGGAAGAAGTACATTTATTAGATTCATTTGATCGATGTGAATCGTGCATATCATATTTGATATATATATTCTATCGGAGTTTTATTAGGTCAACATTTGATCTATTAGTTAGCCCCCTAACTTATATGGATTGTGATCAATCTTCAATAATAAATCGTAATAACGAAAGTTGTATCAACAATATTCAAAAAGTATACTATGTGCTTGTTTGGTTGGATGTGGGAAGTATAATTCCCAAGAATTTAATTCATGTGAAGTAATTTACATGAAATTGCAAATCATAGAAATTTAAAAAACATGTTTGGTTAAAAATCTATTTCCTAAAAAATTATGTGGGAAGAAAATCTTACCCACTTTCCCCTAAGTAATTTTATTATATTGAAATGTAGGAATTGAGAAATCCATAAAAGTTAAAAATCATGAATTTTTCAATAGCTAATATTCAACCAAACACATATATTTTTTTAACTTCATGGGATTTTTCAACTTCATGTGAATTTGTTTAACAACCAAACAAGCACTATAAGTCTATAATAGATGACATAATTGGGTCGGCCAAGCTTCATGCGTAAAATGTATGTAGTGGGAAATTTTGGTGGACATTGGATTAAAAAAGATCAACGTCATTTTCAAAACTAACGCGTCTAGTAAAACAACAAATCGTGGGTTTTGGAAGCATGTGATGCGAGTCTGAATTAATACGTATACATCGTCGGCTTATTTTAAGCGTGTGAATACGAGACCTGCCAACGGCTCAACCACAAATTTGTACTCCCTCCGTCCCATAATGTTTGTCCAATTTCTTTGTAAATTTACAAAGAAATTGGACAAACATTGTGGGACGGAGGGAGTATTACTGTAAGAACCCAGCTGTCACTACAATAGTCACGTAATCATCCAAGTCTATTTTACAAGAAAGCCATTTCCACATTCATCATCTCTACCTTTACATACTCTTTTTTTAGGCAGGTCAAATTTTACATTGAAAGCAACTAACCAAAATACTTCTTCTAGCTGGAAAAAATATATTATCAGAGACTTAGTTTGACATATTGATAAATACAGATGATAATAACACCATTATTGTATTTAATATACAAAGTAAAATATTAGATTATCCATCAATTAAATGATATCTTTAGATATAGAGTCCCTAACCCGTATTATTTATTGATTGATAGTATATGTCAATCGGTTCAATAGTATTTGAGGCTTAACATCATGTATTGTATATAGTTAATTATATTGATAAAATAATTGTGAGCAAAAATCCTGATCGTCATTTTAGAAAAAAAAAATCTAATTGCATTAAAAAAGTTCATTAACATATGATATTTTTAAGGCTGATATAGGTAACTTTCCACCATGTCTTCTATTTATTTTTAACACGATTTATAAAAATGCAACCGTCTTCAATTCCTATTATAATTATTGTTATTACGATGTTAGAAGATTTATGTGCGTTATCAATATTGTGTTGGTACAGAAAAAAAAATTGATTTTATTAGGAGACAAACGATTCAGATTAGAGAATTACATTAATAAAGCATTTTAAGAGTATATATGAGGTTCTAAAAACCCTAATTCGAATTATGAGTCGTAAAACTAAACAGATCTCAATTGGCCCAAAACATTATACATAGCATACCGCGCATCGTCCTTGGACCCCAGACTCGCCGACTGGTCAACGAGACCACCGTTGGGAGGTAAGGGCTCCACCCCCGAACCCTTAGTGGGTACCGATCAACGATAGATTCAAGGCACATTAACCAATCTCCACCTTGACTTGAATCCTCTAGATATAAACAAACAGGCACACTATTCCAGTGCTAGATGCATCATTATAGTGCCAGATGTACCACACTTCATCACATGCCTCAGGTTTGGCTCGTAGGGACATTAACAACTTTTGACATTCATCAAGTCCAAATAGTATTGACACTTGCTCTACAGAACTGGCTTGGTGAACATATAGGCAAGGTTATCAACAATACCTACTTCACCTTAATCTTTCTCTCACTTCTCAAAAAATGGTACCACACATCAACATGCTTTGTCCTTTCATAATGAACATGATCCTTGGCTAAGCATATTGCACTCAAATTATGACAAAAAACTGTAGCCTGATCATGATCTTGAACACTAATTAGCCCTTTCAGCCATCTCCCTTCCTTAGCAACTTCCGTCAAGGCCATATATTCTACTTTGGTAGCCGACGCTGTCATTGCTAATTGGAGTGTGACTTTCCAATTAACCACAAAACCACCCAAAGTAAACACATAGCCAGCCACAGATCTCCTGTTGTCAACATTTCCAGGATAATTAGAACTAGAATAGCCTGTAACTAGGCATTGTGTTTCACTCCCATAAATGATACCAACATCAGATATACCTCTTAAAGTACTGAAATATCCTCTTCACACCTTGTTAGTGCTCCCTTTCTAGTTGTCCCATGAGCCTACTCATAGCACAACTATACATGCTAAATCTAATCTTGTATAGACAATAGCATACATCAAACTACATACATCACTTGCATAAGGAGCCCATGACATATACTATTTTTCCTCCTTTGACCGAGGAGCCAACACAGTGGATAGATAAATATTAGCAATACTTGAAGTGTCAATAGGCTTGGAAGAGGACATACCAAACCTGGCCAATACCTTTTGAATGTAGCCTTTTTGTGACAAGAAAAGCTTCTTTTGATTTTTGTCTCTAAGAATCTCTATTCCTAGTATCTTTTGCGGTACCCCTAGATCCTTCATCTCAAACTCATCACTGAGAAGACCCTTCAACTTGTAAACATTATACTTCCTTTTACCAACTATCAACATGTCATCTACTTATTAAACCAGATAGATCAACGAATTATCTTGCAATTTTTTGTAGTAGGCACAATAGTCATATGCACTCTTGGAGTAGCCCAGCTTCATCATATAACTAATTAAGTCCATATAAGGACTATTTTAACTTGCACATATAGTTCACCTTTCATGGAACTCGGAAACTATCTGGCTGAGTCATGTATATTTCTCCGTCTAACTTTCCATGTAGGAAAGTTATCTTCACATCGAGTTGTTCAAGCTCTAAATCCTGATGTGTAACTATTGCTAGCAACGCTATAATAGAACTATGTTTGATCGACCATTGTGAGATGACCTCATTATAGTACACCCCATCTCTCTGATTGAAACCTCTAGCAACAACTCGAGCCTTATACTGGACTCTTTCTACAAGTTATGCCCCTTCCTTCTTCTTGAACACCCCCATGCAAGTAATGATCTTTCTCCTTGTTGGTTGTATGAGTAAATCCCATATTTGATTCTTGTGAAGAGATTCCATATTATTTCCCATTCTAGCAAGCCATTTCTCATAATCAATACCTAAAACAACCTTTTTTGAAGGTGGATGGCTCACGAGTGTCCACCGCTTCAACAACCTACAATGTATAACCCACCATATCCTCAAAGCCATATCCCTTAGGTAGCCAAACTCCAAATTTCTTGGGTTGACCCTGATTGACATACAGCTTCGCTCCACTTGTTCATCAATGCTCCCATTCTCTACTGCAAATGTAGGCTTCACTATAACTTTAAGCATTGACTTCTCATAAAAAACTACATTGCTACTTAGAATCACCCTCTTCTCTGATGCAAAACTGACTCTATGTCCCTTAACTCCATCTTCATAGTCCACAAATACTCTTTTTTTTTTTACTCGTGACTCTAATTTACCCTCAACGGATTTACCTGACTACATTTTAACGAGACCACCGTCCGGTGGTGCTGCCCCCCAAAACTCCCGTTAGGAAGCTCCGTTCATAAACTCCAATGAGTACATCAATGATAGATTTAAAAAATATTAACAATTATTTTCTTGATGTTAATAACATTAACTACATTACTAGTGCACCCTCTAGACCAAAAAAACAACCTTACTGGTGCTTTCGGAAAGAGGTAAGGCTTCTACTTTTTAAGTTATCGGGTTAGGATGCAATCATCTTCCTTTTATAATTTATTTTCTTGACGGTCATATTAACCACTTTGCTAGTGCTTCTAAACAAAGCTATGTTTATAAAGTTGTCGGGCAAGGGATAGGACTAATTTAAATAAATGACGCCTGCAAGAAGCAGAGACCGAAAGTTTCACACCGGCCATTCTTTTAAACAAGCTAAACCAAACTCTCAATTGATTTACAAGCATCGAGCCGCCGCCTACGTTCGCATCTGACATGGACACGATTTAGAAGTTAGTCACACATCAGCATCTCAACAATTCGAGCGAGAGCATTTTGAAACCGGGGGAGGGGGCAAAAAAAAATTGAAATTTAGGATTACATAAAATTGAATTGGTTATTTTGTCGTATTTTTCCTTCCCAAACTCTCTTTTAATTAATTAGACCGGCCATCACCGAGCAAACGACGTCGTACTGATCATAGGTTCTTGGTAATCAAGAACCGTAGTAGTGGCACGAGGATAACAAGCCTTACGTAGCTCGTTATACCGGTCAACATCGAACCCGCGTGCGCTGACGAGCTTGCTCATCTTAGCCTGGAGCCGGCTCTGATAAAAGCCTTCGAACGAGGGCTCTTTGGAAGTGCGGAGGAAGAAGGCGTAGCCCGCCATAAAGTAGGCAGAGGTGACGTAGAAGCAAATTGGCTCCATCACGTCCCATGACAACTCCCAAAACGTAAGCCTCATGAATGCCGCCGTCTGAGCCAGCATGTAGCCGAGCCCTAGCCAGAGCTCACGGCGTACGAGCGACTCTGCCTCCCGTTCGATCTCGAACCTTTGCTTCTCCATTTCGTCGAGCTCTTTCAGCCGGGGGTCGGTTGGCTTCAAGGGTAACGGAATTAGGCCTTCTATGGATTTCACTACCTGTATCCATTGCAAACACCAAACGGAAAAAAATGTTTGGGTAAAACATGGCTCCTTTGTTTGTTTGTTTTCTGTTTAAAAAAATTAATCATCCATGACTTATGATTAAACAGACGACGCATTATTAAGCATGGAATTAGGTACGAACAGATCAGAGACACAATTTGCTGACAAGAATGTTTTGTTAATTAAAATCCTGCAGGTTGATACTGTATATCCTAATGCAACTACCTTCAAGAGTAATTAAGAATAAATACATTTTATTGTAATAAAAATTACCAAAAAAATCTGGTTTATAATTTCTATGATGATTTATTACTTTTGTAAATAAAAGGACAAAAATAGCAGAACGCAAAAAAAAAATCAACAATGTTTTGATTGTAGAAATATTATAACCAGACAAACACTAACAAATACAGTAATTTGTATTTTTGGCAAAAACATTTGAATAAACAAGCAGTTTCGAGAAAAAGATCTGAAATAAGTGCATTAATTAATATGGGTGCGGTTGGGCCTCAATATCAAATTAGGCTAATTCTTTGGTTCAAATCGAATTAGGTGTATGGCAGAATCAAAATCCAACTAAGTGACACCTGCAATAATATCATTTGATGAGATTTTTCCTTTTACCCCTTTATTTTTTTGGTAAATAAAAAATATTGGATATAAATCATTTATTGCTTCCATTTTGTTTGTCCTCCTTTTTTTTTAAAGCAAATATATTATTTTGGGATTTAAAAAACATTTCATTATTTCTGAAAAATTATTTCTGCAGGAAAAAAACCCAAAAGCAGTCTATTTTGAACGGCACCGGCAAGTTGGGCAACACCATCACCGCTGATTTCACCCATTCTACTCTCTCACTTTCCTTCCCTTTTCTTTCTCTCCTCTCTATTTTTCCTTTCTCTCCTTTTAACGTCATCTCTTCCCTAAAAGTCTTCCCTAATCCACCCATCACCCACCATCATTTTCTAGCTTTTTCATCTCAATAACAAATTTAACCCCCAAACATTTTTTTTCTTGGCAGAGCTGGGTATAAATTTGTTGAGTATTATTAATTTTTTTTTTGTAATCTTAAAGAGAGTAGGCCTCCTAATGTTGCGTAATGGCAACAGCCAATCCATCTCAAAACTGGAAACATCCTTTTAGATCTGGCGTACCAAGGTTTTAATCTCCTGCATCATGTAAACAAACAGCGATACCACACCACCACACACGCCAAATAGATCTCATCAGTTTTCGGTAGACCTCAAAAAGAAATCAACAACAGAAAAAGCACAAAGCGTTCACCAAATTAAACAATACTATCAAAAACATTAAAAACTTAATTGGAACGGAAAAGGAGATCGGAAATCGGAAACCAACCTGTTGAGGACGCAAGCAAACGTCGTTGCCGAGAACGATAACGGCGCCCGAATCGTCCAAGAGCTTGGCCATAACGGCCCCCCTCTCCTTGTCCCCGTAACAACCCTCCTGGCACAACTCAACAAACTCCGAATAGGAGACCCAGTCTCTGTGGACCCCATCCAGATGCGCCTTCACCATTTCCAGCTGCGAGGCTCTCAGCACCTTGTTCACATCCCTCACCGTCAACCTAATCTTCTCCGGCTTTGGTGCCCTTTCCGCCGTTTTCGTCGGCGGGATCAATCCGTCTAGCCGGATTCGATCCCTCGCCATGTCCAATCCCCTGAGTTTCTGAATCAACTGATCATGTCCGGTGGGAATCGGTCGGATCCCCGGCGACTGGCTCCGGACGAATCCCTGGAGAAGGCCGGCGCCGGAGGCCGGATCCGGATCCGCGGATCCCTTGGCCAGGTCGGGAGGGATGGTGGCTTGCCTCAGGGGAGGCTTGAGGGACGGAACGGGAGGATTCGGGCATCTGGCAATGCTAAACAATCGCTGGATCATCGTCTTCTTGAACGCCATTGTTGTTGATTTGATGATTTGATTTTGTTTTGTTTTAGAGGAGAGGAGAGAAGGAGAGAAGAAGAGGGGGAGATAGAAAGAGAATAATGGACAAGCCTGGTTCAATTTCGGAGCTCCGATAAAGATGGAAATCAAATGAAACGGGTTGGATTGAGATTGGCCTGCTTCGGAGGCGTCCTTATATAGGTCCCCAGGTAACAGGAGGCAAATCACATCCAACACGCCGCTTAAGCAAAATAAATCCTAAACGTAATTTCGACCCAAGAAAATAAGAATAAGAATAAAATTAAAAATAAATCTAATGGCTTATTTTAATTGAAGGGGAAAAAATAGAAACCGACTAATGTATCGTGACATTTTGGATGATTGAGATACGATAAGAGATGCCGAAGAAATCGAGTTCCTTCTGGAATTTTGTGAGCCCCAGAAAATCAATTAATCGCTTTCGTGATGATCGAATATGCTTTAAGATCATACTGTATACCCTCTAAAACATATATTCACCGATTTTTATGCTTTTTATTTACTACTCCCTCCGTTCCTAAATGTTTGTCCTCTTTCTATTTCCGTCGTTTCTAAATGTTTGTCCTCCTCCCCCTTCTTTCCTTTTATATCTACATTTTTCTTACAATATTACCCTCATTAATTCAATATATCTACATCCATATTATCCAATAAAAAATCAACTACAATACCCTTTTAGTCATTTTCTTTCTTCTTCTCTTTCTTCTCACCTTTATCCATCAATATCACACTCTCTCTCCTCTTCCTATTGGTTACTTTTTTCTCTATTTTTTCTCCTTAATTTGTGTGAAATTGTACTTCAAGGACAAACATTTAGGGACGGAGGGAGTATAATTTCTGGGCAATAGGAAATATTATCTATTTGAACTTTTTTTTTTTTTTACTTTTCACAAGTTAAAAAACAAGATTAAAATGAAAATGATAGGCCAAGTTTAATTTATTTTTTCAATATATTTTTTTAAATTAGAATTAATTGTATAAAGATTGGATACATTTTATGAAATGAGATTTAAAATGGAGGCAGTAGTAAATAATTTTAGTTGATTTCACGACGGAGGAAATCACATTACACTAGACCTGACAATCGGGTCGGGTCGGGCGGGTTCGGTCATTTCGAGTTCGGTTTTGTTATGGGTCACAGGTCAATCGGATCAGGTTGTAGCGGGTTTTTGGTCGAATCGGTTTAACCAGTGAGTCAAAAATATCCTTTTTTACGATTATTAAAATTAATTGTTAATTTAATAATAAATTTTAATTTTAATATATTATTTTCATCTATTTTAATAATAAAATATATTATAATTTTAAAAATTTATTTTGAAATAAATTTTAGGGTCTAAAATATCCTACCAATTTTTTTTGTAAATTTTATAAATACACTAAATTAGTCAACCCAACAGGTTTCAAGTTTCAACTCATCGAGTTCGGTTGATTTTCAGTTTCAGGTTTAAATTTTCGAGTCTTTGACCCTAAAATCATCGAACAGTTTAAATCGTGTACGAATTCGGTCAGCTTTGACAGGTCTACCTCACACCAAAAAAATCACACAGAATTAAATTAGGATCTACTTGTGAGGCCTAAAACTGAGCCAACGCAGAGCCGTTGGATAAGACGGGAGAGAATACTTGATGAATAGGCTTGACACGGATTTGTTGTAGCCATTGGATGGACGGATGAATTGTTTCATAAATAATTTGGAAATCGAATACGTGTAATTAATAATGGTATTGTCTGGCTAATCTTCATTAGCTGGTAAGAATTAATTAAATTATTAATAAATAAGCGACTTATTCTGAAATTAGCAGATCAAAATTAGGGAAGGAATTAAATAGAGTTAATTGATACGGAGAGTATATCTAATGGTAGTGACGTGGATATAATTGGGAGAGAGAAAGAGTCGTAATTAGGAGAGAAGTAGCTGGCGTTTACGCAAACGTGTCGCCACATATTCGAATTTCGGAGCATATCTGTTGAGGTGTTAATTGCTATTGTGGTGGTTGGTTTTTTACCCCAAGATGCAGTAAATATTTGCGGTACCGGTGAAGAATTTTTTTTTTTTTTGGTAGAAGGTGCCGGTGAAGAAATTAAACTGCTCACATTGATATGAGTTTGTAAATCGTGTTGTATAAGCTGATAGGTCTATAATGGTTAGTTGTGTTTGGGTTATCGCATTTTGGCAACAGTGTGATGAACGTATGATTAATTTGTTTTAACATTTTTCCTGAGTGAAAAAAACTCTTTACAGCTCTTATGACGTCGGGCCCAATTATGTGCCAGTATTTCTTGTAAAAACATGCTGACATGCCATCAGGACCTGGTGATTTGTCGTCCTCGATATCAAAGACAGCATTTTTTATTTCTTGGTTTGTAATGGGCTTTGTAAGCATTATGTTGTCTTCTCTCGTTATTTCTTTTTTAATGTTATCTGTTATTGTATTCATTTTCGTGCGATTCGTTTCGAAATATTGGAATCTTGATTGGAATTCTTTTTTAACTTCGCTTTTTATGTTTTGTAGCCCTATTAATGTGATTCCTTCTCTTGTTTTTAGTTCCTTGATAATTGTTTTGTTTCTCCGCCCAGTTGCAATCCGATGGAAGTACTTAGTGTTTTTATCATTTAATTTTAAGTGAGAGTTTTTCCATCTTTGCTTCCAGTAGGAGTGGTGAAACTGGATCAAACAATCTCTTTTCTTCTCCAATTTTTCTTGTTTTCCAATGAGATTACTGTTGTTGTTTTCGATTATGTCCTTTTGTATTTGTAGGAGCTCTTCGTTTACTTTTTTGATTTGTTCAAAAATGTTTTCAAATGTGTGCTTATTCCACTCCTTTGCTTTCGTTTTCAGTAGTTGTGTTTTCTTTGTTAGTCTGAACATGTGTGATCCGCTAGGGTTGTATCTCCAGGCCTGTTTTACAACATTTGCGAAATCCTTTCGAGTTGTCCACATTTTTTCAAATTTAAACGGTCTTGCTTTGATGGTGCTTTCAGTCGGAATTTCACATGTAATGGGACAGTGATCTGACGAAGAGAATTGGTGATTCTTGGTGAAGATGGTGGGGTACCATTGTATAATTTGATCACTTACAAGTGTTCTATCTAGTTTTTCAAATGTGTTGTTATCCATTGACTTGGATTTTCTCCATGTGTATTTGTTTCCACTTGTTGTGATATCAAGCAGATCACAGTCATTTTTAAATTTTATGAGTCGTTCATATCTAGACGGATTTGGAGTTGCTCCACCCAATTTTTCATTTGGGTTCTGAATTTCGTTGAGGTCTCCTATTACTATATAAGGTGAATTGCATTGATTGATAAATGTTGTGAGTTTTTGCCAAAACTCATTCTTTTCTTGTGGGTTGGGGGGTGCATAAGCAACAATTAATATAAGAGTTCTATTGTTTTCCAGGTTTGAGTATTTTAGCGCTATGAAGCGTTTTTCTTTGAAGTGTACTTTTAGGCTTTCGTTCATCAACTGGTGATTCTTCCAAAGAATAAGGATACCACCAGACATGCCATTTGTAGGGTTAAAATCGAAGGAATCAAAACCGAGTTTTTCCCATTTTCTTGGGTTAGGGAGTTGTTGTGTTTTTGTTTCCACCAGTGCTATTAATTGAATTCTTTCCAAATCACAAAGGGCGTTTATTTCTGTCCACCGGGTAGGTTTTTTAAGGCCCCTACAATTCCAAAGGCATATCTTCATATATAAACTATCTTTGGTTCGGGTTTTGGCCCTGTAAACTGACTATTTCTGTTTTGTAGACAACAGAAGCATACATGACAATACTCTAATTGCGCACGAGATCTTCCACTCGTTCAGAAATAAAAAAGGAGTGGGAGGATGGTTAGCTATTAAGCTAGATATGGAGAAAGCGTATGACAGAATCTGCTGGGATTTTATAATCCATGTCCTAGAAAAATTTGGGTTTGACAAAAAATTCATAAACTGGATTAAAGAATGTATACAAACAGTATCATTTTCAGTCCTTGTTAACAACGGACCAACAGATCTTTTTAAGCCTCAAAAAGGGCTTCGCCAAGGTGACCCCTTATCTCCATACCTATTTATACTTGCAGCTGAAGTTCTCGCAAGACAACTTCAGATTGCAAGCTCTAACACTAAAAGTGGAATAGGAATTCAAATCTCTAGAGGTGGTACCAAAATACCCTTTCTAGCCTATGCAGATGATATTATTATCTTTGCAAACACAAAAAATCAAACATGTCAGCAGATAAAACAAATTTTGGACGACTTTTGCGAAATATCTGGACAAAAGGTCAACTACCATAAAACAGCATTCCAAGTCACAAAAAACATCAATAACAGTGCTAAAAACCAAATCAAACAAATTCTACACATCACAAACACTACATCTCTAGACAAATACCTAGGATGCCCCATTATTAACGAACGAGTAAACAAAAACACGTTCAACGACATAACTCATAAAACCAAAAACCAATTATCAAAATGGAAAGCAAATACGCTATCGCAAGAAGGCCGGAAAACACTAATAAAAGCTAATCTGTCAGCGCAACCAAACTACCTGATGCAATCATTCTACCTACCAAAATCAATTCATAAAGAATTGGATAGAACAAACAAGAATTTTTTTGGAATAAGGAAAACGGACACAAACCCCTTATAAGCTGGAACTCCATTTGCAGACCTCATAAATTAGGAGGTTTGGGGATCACAAAAGCAGATGATATGAACCAAGCACTACAATTAAAACTATTATGGAAAATAGTCGCTGAACCATCTAATATATGGGTTAAAATAGTAAAAGAAAAATATATTAGAAATCAAAACTTTTTTAACTACAAAAAACAATCTAATACATCCTGGCAATGGGCTAAGCTTATCAGCCTTCATAAACAATTCCTATCCGGACTCTACTGGCAGGTAGGAGACGGAAAAACCATTAAGTTTTGGAAAGACTGTTGGTCTGGAGACAAACCACTCACACCAAGAGAAAACCTTCCAATCCCTCATGACATGGAGGAAACTGTAAGTAAATACATCAAAGATGATAAGACCTGGAACATTCCACTTCTAAAAAGGAATCTCCAACCGGAGAAAGCGGATCAGATATCTCAAATTATAATTCCACAAACTTACGTCCAAGACAGACTATATTGGAAACCAAGTAAGAATGGATGGTTCTCGACTCAAGCAACTGTAGATTGGATCCATAAAAATAAAGAAGATACATCACAAGACCTAGAATGGATTTGGAAACTCAAAATTCCACCAAAACAAAAAAACTTCTTGTGGAAAATCTGCCGTAATGGCCTTCCTACTAAAACTAGACTTGCTGCAAACCACATAGGAGTTCCACAAGGTTGTGTTTTCTGTAATAACACCAATGAAGATTCACACCATCTCTTTATGAATTGCCAGATGGCAACTGAAGTACTGAACAAATCAGTCAATAGCAAAACAACCAGAATAATAGGAAATATAAATCCAGATGATAGAAAACCTAAAGAGATCATAGAAGATATAAAATCTAAGACAACGACGGAGGAATTTGAAGACCTTGTTGGAATCTGGTGGAGCATTTGGTTCTTCAGAAACAAACTAATATTCGAACCCGATATCTAGACTAATATCAATCCGATGGTCGTGTTTGAGTTCTACAAAAAACAGAGAGCCGATTGGAGACAAGCAAACCAATTAGAATGTGGTGAAAAGACCAAAGGCCATAAGAAGAGGAAAAACTCGAAATGGATTAAACCCCCTCGTAACCACATCAAACTCAATTTTGATGGTGCTGTCAATTCATCTGGTGTTGCCACTTTTGGGTTTATTTTCAGGAATGAATCTGGTGCACCCATTTTTCACGACGGAGGGTTCATCGGGAACCACTCGGTGGTGTTTACGGAGGCTTACGCGCTCCGTCAGGGGATCTTGGAGGCCATCTATCGTGGTTATCCCCGTTTGATTATTGAAGGTGACAATTTGCAAGTCGTTAATGCAGTGCTGGGAAGCTGGAGCTGTCCTTGGGAGGTAGAGATGATGCGGACGGACATTCTTGGGCTGCTTGGAAATTTTCAGAGTTGGAAGATTTCGCATGTTCCACGTGATGCGAATGCTGCTGCTGACTACATTGCCAACTCATTCCGCTGTGTTTCGACTTCGCCTATTTGTTATGATTTGCGTCTTCGGGACCTCATCCGTAAGGATGCTCTAGGATAGTGCCTTTTCTGATGTATAGGGCCTAGCCTAATTCCTTTTCTTATAAAAAAAAAAAAAAAAAAAAACTGCTCACATTGAATTGAATCGAGAGAGGATATTTTGTCATAAGTGCAATAAGGATGCCACGTGCATGGTTCTTGTAATGCACTGTCCAATCTCCACATATATGTGAACACCAGAACATGAGTTAATTTAATGGGAGATTTTGAAAGTAATGAAATAAATGTGGGGAAAGGAATTAGGACAAGATAATACCTCCCCCAATTCATTATTCATACAATATGAATACACTGTTAGAACTTACAACAGAACTGATGGGCTCCTGGCTCCCTTCCCGTGTTGAAGCCTACCTTGGTGAGCGCCTAAATGTAAAACAAAACACTTTCTCAAGTCTCAACAAACGTTCAACAAATGAGTCCACCCTCCCTCATTAATTCAATAATTTTGCAGTGGGGGAGACATCATGTACCTCGATTATTGTGGGGGCTCCAGTTGATCTCTCCATATATGCTTAATGCTCACAATTGGCAAACAAACAAGGAATGCAACTTAGGACATTATGAATGCTAACAACGAAACACGGAATAGAGTTGTTAATGCATTCCTTTTTTTTTTTTTAAGCGTTTAGTTAACGCCCCCACTATAACTCAAGAGCTTGTTTCACTATGGAAAGAGAGAGTAGTTTTTGGTTAAAAAATTATTTTTGTATTTTGAAAAACGTAAGAAGCAGATAGATACATGAATTTTAAGAGTATTAAATTATTTTTTGGGTAAAAAGTAGTTTTATGGGAGAGTGAAACAATTCCGAGTCTACTGGACTAAATGATGTCCACTGTAGCTGTTACGACAAATGGACTATCAACTATTACGTCAGATGGTCCATTAGTCGAACAAATGAACCCTATTTCAAACTAGCTACCAAATTCAATGCACCCAATAGCCATACCTAACGACATTAATTGTACTTGTTCATACCCCCTTTTGAATATAACGAATTATAACATCTTTTCTTCTCTTTTGGTCTTCAAAATGTTTAATGAAGATGATTTCCCCCATAATCTCGACTTGCAGAATAACTCGCTTAGAATAGTTCATAATATGAGATAACTGCTTCTTATCAAACTCTCTCATTATTCTATTTTTGTTTTGGTACATTTTAAAGATATGTGACCTTTCTTATACTTTAATTTTTTTCAAAGGGTGAGATTTGGACTTGATTCAAGAGCAAAACCGGATTTTTCTTATTCCTAATGTCGTAGAGTTGAAAAAACCGATACAAATAGTTCAAAGTTTAATGAGATGTGTAGTTCAAATTGAGAATAAAAGTAATGTTGTTGCTTTTTCATTGCCTACGATTTGCACTCCATTAATTCAGACTTTGAGAATAATGGAAAGCATCTTCCATCATGACAGATGGTGGCGTCTGCATGACGATTAATATAGGTTTAGTCGGAACGACTGTTGTTAATAGAAACTTCATTATTGTTTGAAGAAGAGAGTGAGGAGTATCTTGGGTGGGATGACCTTCAGATAAGTGATTAGTGTATGTATCAGAATATTCCTTCCACAACAACCATGTTTGATTTCCAAGCTTATCCATAGTCTACATCGGTGGTCGGGTTCCCAACTACACCGATCTTTTTTGGATTTCTAGGTTTAGTACTTCAACGTTTGGGCCAAGTACACTCTACACCGATTATGTTTGGATATACGCCTCATGCACAATTTTCGACCATGCAAGCACAGAGTACACCAATTTTGTTTGGATACCATTCTCATGCACCATTATCGACCGAACAAGAACCACCCACGCCAAACATGTTTGGGTTTCCACCTTTAGTAATCATCCACAATTTTCAAATCAGACAAAGGAGGAGCAAGAGTTGTTACAGGATTATTCGCAATTATTTATCAATAACACAGTTTTTGAAACCCAAGAAGAGATCATTGCATGGGTTAAAACTATTGGTATTGGAAATAGTATGAGCATAAAAATAGGCCGAGATAGGAAGTCTCACATCACGACCGAATAGTGGAAGTCTGGTAGTTGTAACTGCCTTAAGACCTCTCCTCTCTTTAGGCTAACTATCGTCTTCCTTCATTTATCCTGATGACTACCATCTTCCTTGAATCTCCGGGCATTAGTTTTTATCTTGGCCGTGATTCCAAGAGGCATAGACGCATATGCTAATTGGGCCGATCGAGGATTGTTCATCATTGGGCCTAAAAAGATTCCAAGAGGCATAGAAGCATATGCTAATTGGGTCGATCGACGACTGTTCATCATTGGGCCTAAAAAGATAGACCCAACATGTAGGAAAATAAATTCAAGGCCAGAATGTCCATCCAAGGCTTGCTTACACCGGACTAGGACAAGCTTTTTTTGCGGAAATGCAATAGAAAACAAGAGCAACAACCAAATCGAAAAGGCCAAAGAGAATAGTGTGGATTTAATTAGTTTTGAGCGACTTACGAGTGAGGCTCTTGATACAAATGATAGCTTCTATAGATCGGACTTCTCTTAAGCATCACTCACGCCCGGATCGAGAGAGTTGGAGACGCGCCGTAGAAAAGCGAGTCTTAGATCCCGGGGATCAGTCGTGCAAAGGTGCACGACGTTGAACGGTGGTGAGGCATCTAAGGTGAGTGATACCTAGCATGTTCAACGAAGCACTCTCAATCTCAACGACGATCAAAAGGGCGCAGGCTTGCAACAAGGTTAGTCACACAGAAGTGTGAGACTAAGGCATCTCGACACTATGGTTTTGCATTGTCGATAAGGGTGCCAACACCAATGGTGGCAGCTTTGAAAGGGATTAGAGAAGAGGAAGACTAACTCTCAATCTCAGCGACGATCAAAAGGGCGCAGGCTTGCAACAAGGTTAGTCACACGGAAGTGTGAGACTAAGGCATCTCGACACTATGGTTTGGCATTGTCAATAAGGGTGCCAACACCAATGGTGGCGGCTTTGAAAGGGGTTAGAGAAGAGGAAGACTAGTTTGAGAAGAGAAATTTGGGTGACATAGGTGGATGAAGAGTACTCTCTCGATTCAACTAAAACCCACGTAAGAATACAAGGAGGCAATAGAGAGGTTATATAAGGAGGCTCTCTAAAACCCTAAGAAGAGGACTAGCATGGGCATGCAAGCCAATCATGCACAGCATGGGCATGCAAGCCAATCATGCACACACCCACCGTACATAAATAAATAAAAAATACGAAATGAAATGCATAGTAATTTAAATAAACTTATGCAATTAATAAAATACATAGATAGACACTGATAACGTTCGGCTAGGCCAAGTGTGGGCGCGCCTATAGGAAAGGGCGTTCCTAGGACGGAGTTCGGGCATGGTGTCATGTGCCGAGAGATCACATATCGAGGCCAAGGTGAACATAGTGAAGTGTGGCTCAAAATGCTTGGTGAAATCAAGGATGGCTCTCAAGATGACCGAAGTAGTGGCGCGAGGGATGGCCTCAGCGCGGGTACGGGTGATAGGGCCATCGGATCATACACTCATGGCCTAATCATCCTCTTGGGCCGACATAGGGGAAGGCATGGTGTCATCATATATCCCCACTCACTTTATTACCCTCCGGTAGACCAAATATATGTAAAAATGAGTTTATGGGTTATTTACCAAAAATGAAAGAAATTGGATTGAGTTAAAAAAAAAATTGGATTGTGTTATAAATGATAGAGATTAGAGAGAAATAGGGAGAAAGGAGAGAGATCATATTCATCTTATTAGGTCACCCATAGGGGCCTTTATATAGAGAATACAAACTAGGGTTTCCAATTGTACATCTAAATATAATAATATAATAAATATTATAACACTCCCCCTTAGATGTACATCACTAACTGCCTCATTAAAAACCTTGTCTGGAAAACCCAATGGGACAAAACCAAGACTAAGGGAAAAAGAGTGCAGTTATGATTCTTCTCTCAACTTGAAATATATCCTCCTTGCTTGAATGAATTGAGCATCCATCATGTCTTTGAGTTGAATCTTGTAATTTGAGAACACTTGATGATAGGTACTTTGGTTGATCAATCTATGCCGAATTCTCTTCATACATCACCGTTGGCTCCTTTCAACTTGATTTGATGGATGGATAAAAACTCCATTCTTTCACATATCTCGAACTTCAGGCCGAGATTGTCTCATCAGAGACCTTATATGACGAACTGCCTCATTAAAAACCTTGTTTGGAAAAACCCAGTGGGATAAAAACCAAAACCAAGGGAAAAAGAGTACAGTCGTATAATAATGCTCCCCCTCAGTTAAACACACAATCTTTATGCAATAAATATATGACATCACTGAATTTTGTAGAATATTGGTACTTCTGGACCAATAAACTTTATTTTATGTTTAGGAAGACAATAACTCATTGTCACATAAAATGACATTATTGAGGTAGTGAAGCAAGGTACAATAATGCACCTATTGTACTAAGATACGGTACTTCAAGACCAGATATCTCTTTCATTTTCTAATCAGGACGAAATGAGCCATTTTCCACACTTAGCACCTTAGTACTATTGGTGCACTTAATGAATGTGCTTTAATCAAATTCAATGGGTCTTTTATTCCATTTCTATGCTCGAACTGCAGGTCGAGACAATACTTGATAGTTCCTAAGTCCTTCATTTCAAATTCTCTTTTCAAATAATCAGTTTCTATTAGGATCTCTTCTAGAGTCCCAATAATATTCAAATCATCAACATAAACAACAATGATTACATATCGCAAATTTGTTGTTTCATATGAACACACAAGGACCTATTTGATCGCTGACAAATCCTTGCCTTTGTAGATATTCTCTAAGGCGATTATACCACATTTTTCCTGACTGTTTCAATCCATATAGCGATCTTCTAAGTTTAATGAAATAGATGTAATGTGGTTTTGATTCAAATGCTTCAGGCATTTTCAATCCTTCTGAGATTTTCATGTACCTAACGACTCATATAGGTATGTTGTTAACACATCCATGAGTTGCACTTTCAAACGCTCAACAACTGTTAAAGCAACAAGGAACCTGAGTATCGTTGCATCCACTACTGGTGAATACATTTCCATGTAATCCACTCTAGGTTTTTGCGAGAACCCTTGTGCAACCAGTTATAACAGACTAGTTTTGCACTTTCTGGTGTTGGAACTTCAGGCCCAAAACACCTAATTTGTTTAACGAATCCAATTCTGCTTTCTAGCTTTTCCAACCATTTTGATGTCGACATTCCTCCATTGTTTGGGGATTATTGTCATCTTCTCCAATAACTTTTACGATAACTGAATAAGCAAAGATATCTTCTCGATACCCATAATTAATCGACATTTCCAAATTGTCGCTCATGCCATTTTCTTTGCTTTTAGAGTCTTTAGATAAACTCTCTTCAGAATTTCTATCTTCATGTTTATTTCCAGTCGACATATCATCCTTTTGGCATGTAATTAGCTCTTTTCTCTTCTGGGGAATGTATCCTTAAATCCGAAAACATCTCTCATGCTTCAAGCATGCTTATGTGCTGGTTTGGAGTTACTTCTGGAATCTCCAAATGAGCTGGCGCATTTTCTGTTGGTGTTTGTGACTTAATCACTTTCATGACATTGGAACATCATGAAGCTATACAATCCCCTAAACTTCCGGTTTTAGTTATACAATTCGCCAAACTTCTGGTTTAGCTTTCTTTGGATAATAAATTGCATCCCATGCAATCTCTTAACTTGTAGTCCCAGTTATCTTCTCCCCCTAAAGTTGGGATTTTCACCTCGCCAAAGTGTTAATCTTAATACCGAGCAATATATTGATCACCGCTTATAAGCTCTAGGTATTTTATAAATGATAAGGACTCAAACCCTTCGTCTAATCCCAACTTTCATTATGTGACATTACTTAACAATCATTCAGGGAGGTGGAGGACATATAAATCATTTAATCTCTTCTAGAGACAAGCTTCTATTAGGAAATTTTTCTATAAGCAGTCGGTCCAATTCGAATTTAATTATCGACATTCACATTTCATGACCCTATTTAATCAACGACTCATCCTAGTCGTGTATGTATAGCATTTGCCTAGCTATCAATTATGACCGCATTATTGACGACTCTACTAGGTCGTTTTGTGAATGTGTGTGAGAGCTACTCAATGCTCAACCACTACACTAATTTATTTTCATTTCCCTCCTTTTTCAATGGAACCAATGGGTTGAGGCATCTTTGAACATCATATGATTAATCCACAATGGTTCACATGGCGATGTAATATGTCCTCTTATATCACTTGAACTTAGTCAAGGAGCATATGAGACATTCTATTTACTTGTATATTATGCTGGCTTTGCTACTAACTTGCCAAGATCACAAGCCTTTCAAGGTCACTTTTAGGAAGAGACTTCAATTCTCAAGATCTTTCGGTCCCATACCGATCATGCGCATTATTATTTCACTTGAGTGACCAAGTTAATCATGCCACAAATATATCTTATCATTAACTAACTTCCAGTTAGTGAGATTACATTATTCAATGGGATATACTCTTCTAGAGTCATTATAACCTTCACACCAAAATTTTGCGCATGGCTTGTGAAAACTTCTGGTTTTCAAATACTATATGATGTGACACCATTGAAAAATCGGTGATCTATACTTATGTTTGGGAGCTCATCAACTCAAATCAGATAAACCATTATCTTGATTTCTAACATTAGATGCCTCAAAATGGGTACATTCAGAACTTTTAATATAGATTAGACCGGTCTACACACTTATACTCATAAGGTGTGTTTCTTGTACAATTGGTACAAGAATGATGTTCAATTATGTCATTAATGGGATATCCCTTATCTCAGATGTTCTTCTAGACATCAAAATTAAGCCACGCCATCCTAGCTATAAGTCATAACCATGACTAACGGCCGCATGCGTAATATACCGTAACCTCTTTCACATTCTCTTCTAGAGGAGGCATGCTTCCGGCATGCAAGGGGTTGGTCAAACATGACCTTAAACTTCTAGTTCATGCTAGGTAGGTGGTCATTTAGACATAGTTCTAAATATTGTATAGACTCACATTTCTTGTACTACTTCTAGAGTACATGTCACATTTCCTATACTACTTCTGGAGTACATGATTTGGTACGTGATCTATTAACTCTCCAAGAGTTTTAATGATCTCTAATTATCAAAGTCCGAGTCTTCAAGATCGTATATAGTTGATGATATTAGTTATCATAAATGCTTGGCACAATTCTACCAAAATTTGAAGTGCAGCATAATTCTCCCAAACATCTCATTTGTCAACTTCAGGTGACAATGTAAGTTCATTTCTCGAGCCATTTATCATCTACTTCGGGAGATGATATGTTCATCTACTCTTAGAGATGAATTTTTCTTATCATTTACTAAAAGAAATAATATCTTTTGTATGTAAATCCACTTCCAGGGATAATATTCATACAACTTATATATAATACTTCGGGGTTATAAAAATTCATTGAACATTGAGAACAAAATAATGATAACAATACATGTACAAATAATAATAATAATAATAATAATTGAAATGAAACACATAAAAAAATCATAAATATTTTGTCAACTTCATGTGACATGTAAAATAACAATTATTCTTATGTGTAGATTAATCATCTTCTTAGAAGATGATAGATGTCATAGAAATTTTATCACCTTCTTCAGGAAGTAATATTTTCTATCATTACTCACTTCTGGGAGTAATGAGATTTATTATTTCATCTCTTCAAGGATGATTATAAATTGTCTCTATTGGGACATACTAGCATTCGCATAAGAGGATGACAAGCTTTAACTTTAAGATCAAATAAAAATGTATATAAGCAAATAACATAAATAATTAAAATAAAAAGTATAAATAAAGAAATAAATTATTATAAAATATTGTCAACTTTTGGTGACAAGAGATTGAATACGAAGTCTTCTAGACTTCTTTCCATCACATACTTCAAGATGTGATTATTCATAAGATCTTTCAATCATATACTTCATGATGTGATTTCAATGAGATCTTTTAGTCACATACTTCAGGATGTGATATCCATGTGGGTATTTTATTATCTTCTTCAAGATATAATACTTGTGATATGAACTTTATCGTCTACTTCTGGAGATGATGTTTTTTTTTCCAAATTTTTTTACATGAATCATGTCATTTACTTCAAGAGATGATTTTAGTATCACCACTCACTCCAAGGAGTAGGAACTTTTATTATATTCATCCACTTCTGGGGATTGATTCAATTATTTCATCCACTTCGGGAGATTATTTGTTTCATCCACTTCGGAGATGGAAATTATCACCAAGTATAAAAATAGAAAAATGGTTTCATTCACTTCAGGGAATGAGAATTATCACTCCAAGGATAAAATGAAGTTTTCATTTACTTCAAGGAACGAGGATTATCACTTCAGGGATAATCTTGTTGTGTACATTTAATTAACTCTTCAAGAAGAAATAATATAACATAATTAAGTATATAAAAATAATAAATAAATAAACAATAGAAAAACAATAAAATAAATAAAATAATTCATTCACTTCAGGGGGTTACTTGTAATTTCAATTCTTCAGGAGGAAATAATTATCACTTCAGGGATAATACAACAGTGCTCCAATCTCTTCAGGGAATGGAAATAATCACTTCAGGATTATATATTGATGTTTCATTCGCTCCAAGGAATGAAAATTATATCATGGATAAAATAATCTTTATATATTCAACTTTTCAGAATATGAATGAAAAATTATCACTTAAAGTATAATTATTGTACACCTCTTCAGGAGATGAAAGGAAAGATTTAGATTTGTCGCTCCAAGGACAATAATAGTTTTTTTAAATATATCCACTTCAAAGAATATACCATAAATAGTTTTTATGGACAAATTTATCTATGAATAAATTCCGTATATGATATCAAACATAATTTAATTAAATTAAATAGAACCGTAATAATAAACATTGCTTCATGACATATAAACAAACTAATTAATGTGTAGTCATGTATATAGTTCAATCTTCAACGTATGTAATCATGCATGTATATCATATACTGTGTGGTATTATGAATGTAATTCATTATGTCATGATTTATAATAAAAATGATGTATGTACTTCCCGGCAAGTTCATATACGATCGAGAACAAATAAAACGGAATCATACGTGAAAAGCAAACATGAATTAACCAATTCTTAAACACAATAATTCATAGAGATCATGAGACTGGTCTAGAACAATTGACCGGAAACCCTAAAAAACGGCTAAAGAAGAAACAGAACGTACATGATGTAAAGGTAATACACTACCATACAATAAGAGATTTATAGGCTTTTGATTAAAAATAAAAATCAAACATAAGGAGATAGATGATCGATCACGCAATATAAAATCAAGCAAATAAACCAAGATAACGTGCAACAAGAGAACGAGTATTGGAATAGAGCAATTCGTTGATAACGTGTTATAAATTATAGAGATTAGAGAGAAATAGGGAGAAAGGAGAGAGATCAGATTCATCTTATTAGGTCAGCTATAGGGGCCTTTATATAGAGAATACAAATTAGGGTTTCCAATTATACATCTAAATATAATAATATAATAAATATTATAACAGATTGAGATTTTGGATTAAAGATACTCTCAAGTGTAAAATATAAAAATCTAAATTTCATAAATAAGCAATTAAATGATCAGCCCCCAATGGATAGCTACCGAGAGACACATTCACAACGAAAGCTTAGGATATAATTTTGATGTTTGGGTTACTTGGGATTCTTTTTCTTGTCTCGATCTAGCAACTTGCAATCTCCCATCAGCCGATTCACTACCGAACCCATATTCATGGATCATGCACTCCCTTCTTTTATACAGCCGTTTATGCAACGAATGACAAGAATGATAGGAAAGAGATTTTGGGTGAATTAATCTTGACGAACTAACAAATTGTGAAGAAGTGGATCATTCTAGGTGACTCCAATACTGTCTTAAAATCTAAGGAGATGCTCAATGGCTCTAATCTGTACGGTAAGGGATTTGACCAATCGAGACAGCTTTTGACAATACTGAACATGGAAGGAAGGGACTTTCTATATGTGGTGCAACCATCAAGAATGGCCTCAACGTATATATTGTAAACTTGATAGAGTCTTGACTAACTTTGAATGGTCTTCCTCTTTCCCTCTCTCCTTTGCTCGATTTGAACTTAGAAGGGTCTCGTATCACTACCCTATAATTAATTAATTGTAAGGCTAGATCCCAAAAGGAAGTGATTCCCCCGTTTGGATTTAGAAACATCTGGGAGGACAATCCTAGTTTTTCTACAATTGTTGAAGATGTTTAGAAAAGGATAACAAAGGGTTGCTTTGTTTAGAATCATCAAGAAACAAAGATGCTCAAGCCTAAGTTGAAAGAGATGAACTGGGCCTACTATGGAGACTTGGAGCAAAGACTTAGAGAGAAGCATGAGGATCTCGTTGTTGTAAAGTCAAATGTAGAGGGAAATCTTTTTTGCCCTAGTTTGATTCGGAAATGGAAAACTTTGATTAATGGTGTTCTACAGCTCCAACGTTCTGTCCATAAGGATCTTAGCTGGAAAGCCAAGGTTTCTAGAATTTAATTTGATGAGGAAGGGATTTTTCCATGTCACTAGCAAAAGAAGGAAAGCTTCCAGTACCATTCATTCCATCACCCTGCTTGACGGGAGTAGAATTAAAGACAACTAAGAGATTGAAAGTTGAGTAATCGAGCATTTCAAAAAATAGGATGGGGGCAAAGTCTGATTGTACTAATGTTGAGAATGATATATGATGGATCAGGGGACTGACTCTGCAACAACAACATTGTGATATGCTCACTTTTCCCATGGCAAACTTCAAGATAAAGAATGCAGTATTCTCTATGATAAACGATAAGACTCGATGGCTCGATGAGATCAACAGTAGATTCTTTAAGCAAGCAGGGAACATTATTGGAGCTGCGGTCAAAGAAGATGTCAAACAATTCTTCAACAACAAGCGACTTCTCAAGGAGGTAAACACTACTGCCATCCATCTCATTCCCACGATCGATTGCCCTAATGAGCTTAATGAGTTTAGACCTTTATGTTGTTGTATTATTGTGTATAAAATAATTTCCAAGATTATTACCTCTAGAGGTATATTTTCTCGGGATCATAAGAAGAGTGCTTTTATATTAGGGAGAAATGTATTGCCATAATCTCCTTGTTTGTCAAAATGTTATGAAGCGCTATTCTAGGGCCTCTAGTCCCACTCTAAGATGCACTATCAAGATTGATATTTGAATGCCATACAACACAATTAGTTGGCACTTCCTAATTCACTCCCTAAGAGGGTTTGGATTCTTGGACATCTTTATCGAGCTCATCTAGCATTGCTTGCCAATTTCTCCATTCTCAATCAATCTAAATGGGAATCTGGTGAGTAGTGTGAGAGCAAGAAGGGGTCTCTGGCAAGGGGACCTAATGGAACCCTACCTTTTTTTCCCCTCGGGATGGAATATCTAAATCAACTTTTTGATAAGATGGTGTTGGACGGAAATTTCGTCTACCACTCCATATGTAAACCTTCCTAGCTCATTCACCTTGCATTTGTAGAGGACTTCATTATATTCAGCATAGGAAACCACAACACCATCATTGAGATTCAGAAGACTCTCGTTGAGTTCTCCGCACCTTCTCGCTTATCCTTTAATCTTGCAAAATCCAGTATCTTCTTGCTTATCATTTCAGCCATCACTAGTATACTCAAGGATCTCTTGCCTTCTTATATCTAGGGTTGCCTATGCACTCGAAGAAGATCAAGTTTCTTGATTTCAAAGGCTTGTTTGGGAGTATCCCAAGCAAAATTCAGTCATGGGTTGCCAAATATCTATCGTATGTCACTAGAGTTGTTCTCATCAAGACAATGTGTTGGATCGTAATGGGTTAGCAGTGAGCTTGGGAACTGGCAGTTAAGCTGTTCCCAAGGCAGCGGAAGTAAATAATCGCAAGTAATAAAAACAGTTAAAGGGACAGTTCCTTTATAGAGGAACCCCACTACAACCAACTAGTTGTATGGGTAAACCTCTACCTCCGCTTGGAGGATTTTGAATGACTTACTTATATTGATTGCTTTGTTCCTTAGTTACACAGCCGGATTTACACTTCTCTGTTCCTACAAGTTCTTCCTAACTCTAGCAACACTAGTAAATCCTCTCAACTGAGTTCCTAAGCTCACAACAGCAAAACACAAGTAACTCAAACCTTACGCTGACTTCTCAGTTCCCTTGCTCCAGGGAACTTCAGCTTCACCGTCGTCGAGATCACACACTCGCCGGCGGGGACTTCTCTTCCTTTTCTTTCTTCTCTCTAATGTGGGTGTATGTAAGTTCTGGGAGAAGTACTCAGACCGAGTACTATTCATTTGGCTTTATAGTCCATTTGTCTTGGGCAGTCGCATCTTTCGTTTGTGTCCAAAATGCCCTTAGCTTGATGCCCAAGTTGTCCTTTCTTCACATGTGACTTTGGTTTGAACTAGGTCAACTTCTTGAATCAATCGGACCGTTGGATGAAGCATGACAGTCTGATCCTCAGACTGTTCCCTCTGGCTGTCTGAGACAGAATCCCGCGATCTGCGCTGAACGGTCGTTGTCTTCACATGTGAGTTCCCATTTCATGGGAACTGACTTCTCCAGAGTTCCCTTGATGGAAACTCTTCATCGTTGTAAGCTTGTGTTTTTGTTTCTGGGAGTTCCCACTTCATGGGAACTTTCCTCTTCAGAGTTCCCTTGATGGAAACTCTTCATTGTGGCTAGCAGTGGCTTTGTCATTCATAGTTCTTGGTTGTACATGTGTTCCTTAGAAATACTTGAACAAACCACATTAGTTCCCTATGGTATTTGTCATTATCAAAACTTAAAGAGAAGTGAATTGGTGATCCGTTGCTTAGAACCAGAGGTCCCAACAACGTCCCAACAATTTCCCCCTTTTTGATGATGACAAACCCATCACAAAAATGCAAGTATTTCAATGAATGATATGCTGATGAGTACCTAAGTATGATTTTGGGAAGTCACTCTTAGTGAGACATTTAGATTTAGG
This sequence comes from Fallopia convolvulus, assembly GCA_964016875.1. Classification (NCBI taxonomy): domain Eukaryota; kingdom Viridiplantae; phylum Streptophyta; class Magnoliopsida; order Caryophyllales; family Polygonaceae; genus Fallopia; species Fallopia convolvulus. The sequence continues at coordinate 25,571,655 of OZ024719.1, forward strand.
GAGCCACTTCTGGTGAGACACATAGTTCCTATTAGGCTTTTTATGCAATTGTTCCCCCTTAGCTTATGCGTGGTCTGTGATAACTTAAACTTTTAACTCATCTCACATTTTTTATCTTTCCCCCTTTTGACATCATCGAAAATTAAGCAAAGCAATATTAGGAAAGAATGGAACACGCAATCAAAATAACGGCCATTTCATTACTTAAGAGAATATGTACAATGGGAACCCAAGTACAATTTGTGGTCATTTTTAGATTAAGGGAACAAGAAGGGAGAGATCATGGGCTCTGAGGGAACAAGGCGTCACAAAGGCGCGTAAGGACTTGTGTAAGCTTTTCTTGTCCTCTGGCCAACACTGCCTGGTCCCTAGCAATCTGATCGAGGGTGTTGGCGATGCGGAGCAACACTGAGGAGTTCCCCTCTTGTGTACCAGACTCTAGGGGAGCCGCTTCCTCCACAGGCTCCGAGTGCCTCATCTTCTGGGCAACTGTAATGTCCAGTTCCCTTCCAAGCTCGATTTCGTCTTTAGAGGCATCGTAGAGACCCTCTTTTTGTAGGAGCTTCTTGATCAACCCGGAGTAGGGAAGGGAGTGGGACTTGGAGGCCATGCACTTTTCCATGTGCCCAAGGATAATTCGGGGAAGATTTATGGGCTTCTTAAGGAGGAAGTGGTAGAGGATAATGGCATCTGGAATGTTGACGACCAAGCGCTTCTCTTGGCGTGGGATCACCACATTGATGATGAATTGGTGAGCGAGCTTGGCGACCAAGGACAGATGATGCGTCGAGAGGACTTTAGAGGGAACCCGACCCTCAAAAATTGTGTTGTACACCTCGGCGCTGTTGAAGTCGCCCCAGAGCTTGCTGGGCACCTCGCTAAGCCCTTGACCAGGGACCTGGAGTTGAAGGCGGATCGTAGACGTTGTAAAAATGAACTCGTCGCCTTCGTGGGAGAGAGTTCCCTGAGTGCCGTCATTGGTGATAGTGAAGTTGTTGTAGAATCGACGCACTTGTGAGGGATCTACTCTCACAGTTTCTTGGCAGAGTCTCTCCCAGCCCTGGGCCTTGATCAGTTCCCACAGTTCCTCCAGACCATTTTCAGTTAGCACCTCTTTGGAAACAATGAGGTGAGGAAGAAGCTTTCGGCGCTCAGTGACATGATGCTTGGTGGTCCCCTTCCCCTTCTTTGACTTGCTTTTGGATTTGTTCCCCCTAGAGACCGTGCGAGGTCCTTTCTGCTGAGGGGGTGCAGCCGCTTCGATCATAAGCACGCGGTCCCTTGGTGGTGGGGAACTCGCGGACACCACCATTTGGTGTCCAGGTGTAGGGATGCGTGCTGGCTCCTTTGTAGCTGGAGCTTCGTCTTCTTCTTCGACCTCATCATGGGAGGTCCCTTCTTCCTCGGAGGAGCTCGAACCGGAGCCCTCCGCGTCATCTCCAGGATGACTTGTTGTTGCCTCAGCACGTCCAGCTGGTGCGAGGTCCCTTGTCTCTGTTGGCTCTTGAGGCGCATCCTTTTCTGGGGACTTTGTCCCTTGGGAGACTGTGTGCTCAGAGGGACCCCTGTTGAGTTCTTCCTCGATGGCCTTGAGTTTGGCTTCCTCCTCCAAAGTTCCCATAATGATCGGAGGAGGGTCTTTGGTCATTTTGCCGATGACCACAGAAAGAGGAAGATCGTCGTCGTCTGAGGAGAGGGCGACGGTACTCTTGGATGGTGAGGGAGAGGGGAGTTTGGTGGTGGTGGGAGACGTGATGGAAGAGGGGAGAGGAGAGGAAGGAATAGGGGTTGTGAGTTGAGTAGAAGGAGGAGGAAGGGATCTGTGGTCCTGTGGAGGAGAGATCCCCAAAGCAGAGATGGGAGTGGTGGAAATGTGTTTTGGTGAGGAAGGAGAAGGTGGTTGGGATGTTGGAGTTCCCATCGTGGTGGGAACTGGAGGAGGTGGCGGAGGAGGTCCCTCGATTTGAAGAGGAGGGATGGAGGAGGAAGAGGGAAGTAGACTCTGGGATTCGGAGTTCCCATCGTCGGAAGGAAAGGGGTAGGGAGGTTTGGGAGCACAAGAACTCTCCTTGGAGCAGTTCAGGTAGTCCTCAAAGCGGAAGAAAGCCTTCTTTCTGGGCTCCGAAAATTCAGAGGCCTCAGAGTGTTTACGCTTTTTGGATTTTGAGGGATCTTTTGATGAATGGCGATGTTTGGATGAGTGGCGATGTTTGGATTTACGGGGTTTTTCATTGATGGAGGGGCGAGCATCTCCGAAATTGTCAACGATGACAACTCCGGAGGAGGTGTTGGTGGTTGGAGGTGGAAGAGGAAGAGATTCGGAGGAGGAGGAGGTCCAGGAGACGGTTTCGTCGACTTGAGGAGGAGGAGGGGGCAAGAAGGGGCTTACTTGATTGTATAGCCCTTGAATGAGGACATCCTTCATGGTTGGGTCTTGTTCTTGCTCAATCTCGTTCAGTTGAGTGATGAAAAGAGTGCGAGGATTGGCAAGTACCCACTCTTTGATTTGTGCGAATGTGTGTTGAGGGGCCATTTTTGTAAGAATTTGGGAGGTTTTGGAGGTTTCTTGAAAAGAGAGTGAAAAGGATTTGTGGAAGACGAATGACAGGGATGTAGGATGGAGTAAAGGGCCTAAAAATGGCAAAGAGGGGTTTTAAAGGAGAGAGGAGGTGAAGGGTAGAAAGGGAAGTGGAATAACCTCGATAACCGTTGCCCAATGAACGTGGGGCGCCGTTTCAACTTCTCAAGCACGCTTCTGGACACGCGTCACAATCTCTTGGGAAGTCCTTTTCAAATTTTGAATACTTGGCCTGTAACGCTTCAGAGCTTCTGACACGAAAGTCCGCTTCCCAAGTGACGGTTTTTCTTTGAAGATTAGTCAGTGTTCCCTTTGTAGATGCAGCAGTTCCCATGATCGTTTCAAGGTCAAGGAGAGTGAAGTGGTTGAGGGAACTTCACACTCATCTTTTTGTGGGGCTAGGGAACTCAAAGGGAACCAGACAATTTGCAACTCGATAAAGGAAATGTTTTGGCTCATGAGAAGCATTTGTCTGGTCCCTAGCTCAAGGTGGGTCATATGATCAACCGTCATGGTGGCTTGTAATGAGGGATAAAGGGAACTCTGGTTGATCATTTTGGGCCAAAAGAAATAGAGTTCCTTTGTACACATTTTTCTCTAGACTAGTAATCATGGCATAGTGAAAGCTATGAATCCAAGTTCCTTATCATGCAATTTTAGATAAACTAGTCAGGCATTGAGAGAGAGATAAACAGGGACTTGTTTAGTTTAGAGTTATCATCCCTAGAAGCATTCGAAAACGCTGGTAGGGACGTCTGTCTAAAGCTTTGGTAAGAATATCCGCAATTTGCTCTTCAGTTCTACAGTGTTCCATCGAAATGTTCCCATTCTCAACATTGTCACGTAGAAAGTGATGCCTTATATCAATATGCTTAGTTCTAGAATGATGCACAGGATTTTTGGAAATGTTTATGGCACTAGTGTTGTCACAGAGTATGGGAACTGGGCCAAAAGACATACCGTAATCCTGGAGTTGTGACTTAAGCCATAGAACCTGGGAACAACATGATGCGACAACCACATATTCAGCTTCAGCTGTGGAGAGTGCCACTGAGTTTTGCTTTTTAGATCCCCACGAAACTAAGCAAGACCCTAGGAACTGGGCCATTCCTGAAGTGCTCTTTCTGTCAACCAAGTGCCCTGCAAAGTCAGCATCTGTGTATGCAATGAGCTCAAGGGAACTGTTCCTTGGATACCAAAGGCACAAGTTATTGTTCCCTTTGAGATACCTGAAAATTCTCTTCACCTCTTTCAGGTGTGATTCCTTAGGGTTAGCTTGAAAACGAGCACAAAGACATACGGAGAACATGATATCAGGTCTACTAGCTGTTAAGTAGAGAAGGGACCCGATCATACCTCGATAGTTCCTTTGGTCCACACTGATACCTGTTTCATCTGCATTTAGCCTTGAATTTGGTGAGATGGGAGTGTCAATGGGCTTTGAATGCTCCATCCCATACTTCACGAGCATTTCCTTGACGTATTTCTGTTGATGGATCTTTGTTCCCTCCTTTGTTTGGGATATTTGAAGTCCCAAGAAGAACGTGAGTTCCCCAATAAGACTCATCTCAAACTCATTGCTTATGAGGTCCTTGAACTTTTCTACAAGAGTTTCGTTAGTTGCTCCAAACACAATGTCATCAACATATACTTGCACAATCAAAATGTCTTTAGATTCTTTCTTTAAAAACAAAGTCTTGTCTATGGAACCACGAATGTATCCATGGGACAAGAGGAATTGAGCAAACCTGTCATACCAAGCTCGGGGAACTTGTTTGAGTCCGTAAAGGGCCCTTTCCAGGAAATAGACATGGTTGGGCATTTTCTCATCTTCGAATCCTGGAGGTTGGGCCATATACACTTCTTCCTTGAGATGTCCATTCAGGAAGGCTGTTTTCACATCCATTTGATAAAGTTTGAATCCCTTGTGAGCAGCATAGGCGATGAGGAGTCTGATTGCCTCGATCCTGGCAACTGGTGCGAAGGTCTCATCGTAGTCAATCCCTTCCTCTTGCCTGTATCCTTGTGCTACTAACCTAGCCTTGTTCCTTGCTACAGCTCCAGTATCATCGAGCTTGTTCCTAAAAACCCATCGGGTTCCTATGATGTTCTTGTTTTTGGGCCTAGGAACTAGTTTCCAAACTTTGTTTCTCTCGAATTGGTGGAGTTCCTCTTGCATGGCTTGAATCCAATCTGGGTCCTTTAATGCTTCTTTGATATTTTTGGGTTCCACCATTGAAACAAACGCGTTAAAAGCACAAAAATTATTGAGAGAGGAACGAGTCTGCACACCTTTAACAAGAGAAGAGATGATGTTCTCAAGAGGGTGGTCCTTCCTTTGTTGAAAGGTTCTTGTATGAGTGAGTTCCTTTGCATGTGTATCATCCTCAGTCGGTGTTTCTTTGTCATGGGAACTCTCATCTCCAGCTACTTCATTTGATGTTTCTTCAGAGATTTCTGGCAGGTTCCCTCTTTGTTCCCCTTGAATACTTGATTCTGGCAGAGTATTGTCTTGGGGGACAGCAGAGTTGTTCCCTGAAGAGGGGACCTCGAGTGAGTTGGAGGTGTCTTGTGGTTCTTCTGAGGAAGGAGCCTCGAGGAAGGTTTGATCAGTGAGGGTTGGACCTTCGTCGTTTTCCCTGGTTGCGGGATATTGCTTGCACTTGGATAGTCTTCATCCCTTTTTCTTGGCTCATCCTCGTCATCATCATCGTCTTCATGTCTGACTAGTTTGAACAGAGTTCCCTTCCCTTGGGTCTCGGTTCCCATCTTTACAGACTTTTCATTGAAGACGACATGAATGCTTTCCTCTATCTTCTTGGTTCTTTTATTGTAGACCCTGTAAGCCTTGCTTTGTGATGAGTATCCCAGAAAGATCCCTTCGTCGCTTCTGGGGTCGAATTTGCCAAGATTGTCTTTGCCGTTGTTGTGAACAAAACATGTGCAACCAAATGTTCTCAAGTGTGAGATGTTTGGTTTTCTCCCTTTGATGAGCTCATAGAAAGTCTTGTTGATCAGGGGCCTTGTCATGGCTCGATTTAGGATGTATGTAGCTGTGGAGATTGCTTCAGTCCAGAAGTACTCAGGAACTCCACTTTCGATCATCATGGTTCTAGCCATGTCCTCCAGAGTTCTATTCTTTCTCTCGACCACTCCATTTTGCTGAGGAGTGCGAGGAGCTGAAAAGTTGTGAGAGATCCCATTTTGCTCGCAGAAGTTTAGGAACTCCGAGTTTTGAAACTCAGTTCCGTGATCAGATCTGATTGCTTTCAGTTTCAGCCCCAAGCTTACTTCTGTTCTTTTGATGAAGGGCTCAAATTCTTCAAACGCTTGTGATTTTGCCTTCAAGAAAATAACCCAGGTGAATCTTGAAAAATCATCAATTAAAACATACATGTACCTTTTTCCACCGTAGCTAGCTGTTCTCATGGGACCACAAAGATCCATGTGAATTAACTCCAGGGACCTGGTTGTGCTTACCACCTTCTTCGGTTTGAAGGAGGTCCTGGTCTGTTTCCCTCGAACACATGCTTCACACATTTTGACTCCTTCGAGATTTATCCGTGGGAGACCAATGACCAGATCCTGTAGATAAAGCTTCAGGATTTGGTTTACACCAGCATGTCCCAGTCTTCGATGCCAGAGTTCCGTGTCATCTTGGGAACTCGCAAGGCACAACTTCATTGGTGGTTCAAAGTTGGTGTCCACCACATACACATTGTTGTATCTTCTTCCTCTCAGAATTACTTTGTTGGTCTTCTTGTTGATGACGAGACATTCATATGAGTCGAAGGTGACGATGTTGTTCCCTTGATCACACATCTGGGAGACACTCAGCAGATTGTATCCCAGATCCTTTACCAGATTTACGTTGCTGACTTTGATAGATTTATTTAGCAACACTTCTCCTTTTCCAATAACTTCTCCTTTGTTCTTGTTGCCAAATGAGACGTGGCCTCCTTCGGCATGAGTGTGGAGTGAGATGAGGATATCCTTGTTTCCTGTCATATGGTTCGAGCATCCACTATCTATGAACCATGTACTGTTCCCTCTCACTGCCACCTACAAGGAAAAGTTAGTGTTTTGAGACCCAGGCAAGATGACTCTTGCCAGGTCCCTTGCAAGGGAAAATATTTTCATTTAAGATATAGTCAGAAATGTTGATGTCTTTGGAATTTTGAGAGTTGGAGTTCCTTTGGTGATGAGTATGACGTTTTTGTCTGTTTGGGAACTCATGGCTTCTAGGGGTTTGGGCTCTCTTCTTGGGACATGCTTCCTTGTAGTGCCCATGAGCACCACAGTGCCAACATGTCTTGTAGTATTCTCCCAGGTAGTATTTTGGGTGTGGTCTTTGGATACGGTTCCTATCCATGGTTTCTTTGTTGTACACCCGAGACCCATTTCCCTTAGCAATTTTGACATAGATTCTATGTCCAGAGTTCCCAGTATAGTAATCTTTCTCACCATTGTTTCCACTCTCTAGGACCCTGATTTTCTCCTCGAGATGAGCATTTTTCTGTTTCTCGCACTGGAGTTCTAAGTCCCTACACTCATGGATCTCATGTTCGCTCAGGGGTGACTTTCTGTTCTTGGAGCACTCACCTTTGTATCCTATGCCATGTCTGGCTGGGACAAACTTAATTTGGGAACTAGAGGCTTCAGTATGTTCGGGAGTCTTACTCAGGTTTTGCAGGAGGGTGTTCTCACCTTTCTCTAAAGTTTTGATTTCTCTCTCTAGATCTACGATGTGAGACACATGGGACTTGAGTTTTTCTAGAAGGGATATGCAGTTGGGACAGGGCTCAAGACCAACTAATTGAGAATTTATGTGTTCCTGTTTTTCCAACTTGTTTTGCAGTTTTATGTTATCTTTAACAAGACTTGAAAGAATTTTCAACAATTCAGGTTTTTCATAATTACTCAAGGAATCAAGAACAGTTTCAGTGGTTACCTCACTGGGTTGTTCCCCAGTGGTTTCTCCTATGGCCATGCCACACATGTCTGGGAGTGCCCATGCTTCAGGATCTTCGTCTTCATCATCGCTCCAAGTAGCGATGTAGGCCTTCTTTCCTTGCTTTCTGCCTTCAGTTCCTTGTGGACATTCCTTCGCAAAATGTCCTTTCCTGTTGCATTTGTAGCAAGTTACTTCTGAGAGATCCTTCTCTGTGGGCTTTCTTTGGGAACTCTGTCCCTTTCCCCAGTTCCCACTGTTCCGTTGAGACTTTCCTTTGTAGAAATTTCGAAGAGCTCTTGTCACAAGGACTAGCTCTTCATCCTCTTCTTCTTCGGAGTCTTCATGTTGTTCTTGGGTTGATTTGAGCATTTTTTCGATCTTGAGTGCGATCCCTCGATGAGCTCGACTTTGTTCCTTATCATCGATCTTCCTCTTCTCATGTCCCACTAACTTTCCAAATACTTGATGGAGCATAAGCGTTCGATTTTCTGGGTTTTCCTTGAACATCGTTCTTTCATTTGCCCATTCTCCAGTCAATCCATTGAAGAGATGTTGGACCTTCATTTTGTGGGTGATTTCTTCTTTTGTGATCCCCAATCCTTCCATCTTAGTGCAAAGTCCTTCAAACCGGGATTGGTAGCTATCGACGGACTCTCCCATCTCCATTTGGAAGTTGTAGAACTCCCTCTTTGCGTTCATTTGAAGATCTTCTCTGAGATCTGAGTTCCCAACGTGCATTTGTTGGATGGCTTCCCACATTTCCTTGGCTGTGTCAAGGTTGGCAACCCTGTCACAATCTTGTACGCACGTGGACCTTTTTAGATACTGTTTTGCTTTGTAGTTTGCCTCCATGCACTTGTACTCGTTGGGACCCCACTTTGAGAGATCGTTGACAATAGCTGGATCGATTTCGAAGTTCCCCCTTTCGATGACGCACCAGGCTTGGTAGTCTTGGCCACGCATCCAATCTTTCATGTCGCGTTGCCAGCTTTCAAATCTTCCTGTTATAAGCCTTGGCGGCTTGCTGGTATTGTTCCCCACCTGAGTAAGTTCCTGAGCCATTTTGGCACCTGCGATGCTAACACAAATCTAGAGCGCAAGCTCTGATACCAATTGTTGGATCGTAATGGGTTAGCAGTGAGCTTGGGAACTGGCAGTTAAGCTGTTCCCAAGGCAGCGGAAGTAAATAATCGCAAGTAATAAAAACAGTTAAAGGGACAGTTCCTTTATAGAGGAACCCCACTACAACCAACTAGTTGTATGGGTAAACCTCTACCTCCGCTTGGAGGATTTTGAATGACTTACTTATATTGATTGCTTTGTTCCTTAGTTACACAGCCGGATTTACACTTCTCTGTTCCTACAAGTTCTTCCTAACTCTAGCAACACTAGTAAATCCTCTCAACTGAGTTCCTAAGCTCACAACAGCAAAACACAAGTAACTCAAACCTTACGCTGACTTCTCAGTTCCCTTGCTCCAGGGAACTTCAGCTTCACCGTCGTCGAGATCACACACTCGCCGGCGGGGACTTCTCTTCCTTTTCTTTCTTCTCTCTAATGTGGGTGTATGTAAGTTCTGGGAGAAGTACTCAGACCGAGTACTATTCATTTGGCTTTATAGTCCATTTGTCTTGGGCAGTCGCATCTTTCGTTTGTGTCCAAAATGCCCTTAGCTTGATGCCCAAGTTGTCCTTTCTTCACATGTGACTTTGGTTTGAACTAGGTCAACTTCTTGAATCAATCGGACCGTTGGATGAAGCATGACAGTCTGATCCTCAGACTGTTCCCTCTGGCTGTCTGAGACAGAATCCCGCGATCTGCGCTGAACGGTCGTTGTCTTCACATGTGAGTTCCCATTTCATGGGAACTGACTTCTCCAGAGTTCCCTTGATGGAAACTCTTCATCGTTGTAAGCTTGTGTTTTTGTTTCTGGGAGTTCCCACTTCATGGGAACTTTCCTCTTCAGAGTTCCCTTGATGGAAACTCTTCATTGTGGCTAGCAGTGGCTTTGTCATTCATAGTTCTTGGTTGTACATGTGTTCCTTAGAAATACTTGAACAAACCACATTAGTTCCCTATGGTATTTGTCATTATCAAAACTTAAAGAGAAGTGAATTGGTGATCCGTTGCTTAGAACCAGAGGTCCCAACAACGTCCCAACAATTTCCCCCTTTTTGATGATGACAAACCCATCACAAAAATGCAAGTATTTCAATGAATGATATGCTGATGAGTACCTAAGTATGATTTTGGGAAGTCACTCTTAGTGAGACATTTAGATTTAGGGAGCCACTTCTGGTGAGACACATAGTTCCTATTAGGCTTTTTATGCAATTGTTCCCCCTTAGCTTATGCGTGGTCTGTGATAACTTAAACTTTTAACTCATCTCACATTTTTTATCTTTCCCCCTTTTGACATCATCGAAAATTAAGCAAAGCAATATTAGGAAAGAATGGAACACGCAATCAAAATAACGGCCATTTCATTACTTAAGAGAATATGTACAATGGGAACCCAAGTACAATTTGTGGTCATTTTTAGATTAAGGGAACAAGAAGGGAGAGATCATGGGCTCTGAGGGAACAAGGCGTCACAAAGGCGCGTAAGGACTTGTGTAAGCTTTTCTTGTCCTCTGGCCAACACTGCCTGGTCCCTAGCAATCTGATCGAGGGTGTTGGCGATGCGGAGCAACACTGAGGAGTTCCCCTCTTGTGTACCAGACTCTAGGGGAGCCGCTTCCTCCACAGGCTCCGAGTGCCTCATCTTCTGGGCAACTGTAATGTCCAGTTCCCTTCCAAGCTCGATTTCGTCTTTAGAGGCATCGTAGAGACCCTCTTTTTGTAGGAGCTTCTTGATCAACCCGGAGTAGGGAAGGGAGTGGGACTTGGAGGCCATGCACTTTTCCATGTGCCCAAGGATAATTCGGGGAAGATTTATGGGCTTCTTAAGGAGGAAGTGGTAGAGGATAATGGCATCTGGAATGTTGACGACCAAGCGCTTCTCTTGGCGTGGGATCACCACATTGATGATGAATTGGTGAGCGAGCTTGGCGACCAAGGACAGATGATGCGTCGAGAGGACTTTAGAGGGAACCCGACCCTCAAAAATTGTGTTGTACACCTCGGCGCTGTTGAAGTCGCCCCAGAGCTTGCTGGGCACCTCGCTAAGCCCTTGACCAGGGACCTGGAGTTGAAGGCGGATCGTAGACGTTGTAAAAATGAACTCGTCGCCTTCGTGGGAGAGAGTTCCCTGAGTGCCGTCATTGGTGATAGTGAAGTTGTTGTAGAATCGACGCACTTGTGAGGGATCTACTCTCACAGTTTCTTGGCAGAGTCTCTCCCAGCCCTGGGCCTTGATCAGTTCCCACAGTTCCTCCAGACCATTTTCAGTTAGCACCTCTTTGGAAACAATGAGGTGAGGAAGAAGCTTTCGGCGCTCAGTGACATGATGCTTGGTGGTCCCCTTCCCCTTCTTTGACTTGCTTTTGGATTTGTTCCCCCTAGAGACCGTGCGAGGTCCTTTCTGCTGAGGGGGTGCAGCCGCTTCGATCATAAGCACGCGGTCCCTTGGTGGTGGGGAACTCGCGGACACCACCATTTGGTGTCCAGGTGTAGGGATGCGTGCTGGCTCCTTTGTAGCTGGAGCTTCGTCTTCTTCTTCGACCTCATCATGGGAGGTCCCTTCTTCCTCGGAGGAGCTCGAACCGGAGCCCTCCGCGTCATCTCCAGGATGACTTGTTGTTGCCTCAGCACGTCCAGCTGGTGCGAGGTCCCTTGTCTCTGTTGGCTCTTGAGGCGCATCCTTTTCTGGGGACTTTGTCCCTTGGGAGACTGTGTGCTCAGAGGGACCCCTGTTGAGTTCTTCCTCGATGGCCTTGAGTTTGGCTTCCTCCTCCAAAGTTCCCATAATGATCGGAGGAGGGTCTTTGGTCATTTTGCCGATGACCACAGAAAGAGGAAGATCGTCGTCGTCTGAGGAGAGGGCGACGGTACTCTTGGATGGTGAGGGAGAGGGGAGTTTGGTGGTGGTGGGAGACGTGATGGAAGAGGGGAGAGGAGAGGAAGGAATAGGGGTTGTGAGTTGAGTAGAAGGAGGAGGAAGGGATCTGTGGTCCTGTGGAGGAGAGATCCCCAAAGCAGAGATGGGAGTGGTGGAAATGTGTTTTGGTGAGGAAGGAGAAGGTGGTTGGGATGTTGGAGTTCCCATCGTGGTGGGAACTGGAGGAGGTGGCGGAGGAGGTCCCTCGATTTGAAGAGGAGGGATGGAGGAGGAAGAGGGAAGTAGACTCTGGGATTCGGAGTTCCCATCGTCGGAAGGAAAGGGGTAGGGAGGTTTGGGAGCACAAGAACTCTCCTTGGAGCAGTTCAGGTAGTCCTCAAAGCGGAAGAAAGCCTTCTTTCTGGGCTCCGAAAATTCAGAGGCCTCAGAGTGTTTACGCTTTTTGGATTTTGAGGGGTCGTGGGAGTGTTTGGATTTTTTGGATTTTGAGGGATCTTTTGATGAATGGCGATGTTTGGATGAGTGGCGATGTTTGGATTTACGGGGTTTTTCATTGATGGAGGGGCGAGCATCTCCGAAATTGTCAACGATGACAACTCCGGAGGAGGTGTTGGTGGTTGGAGGTGGAAGAGGAAGAGATTCGGAGGAGGAGGAGGTCCAGGAGACGGTTTCGTCGACTTGAGGAGGAGGAGGGGGCAAGAAGGGGCTTACTTGATTGTATAGCCCTTGAATGAGGACATCCTTCATGGTTGGGTCTTGTTCTTGCTCAATCTCGTTCAGTTGAGTGATGAAAAGAGTGCGAGGATTGGCAAGTACCCACTCTTTGACTACCATCTCTCGATGCGCAACCTAAACAATACTCTAACAAGTTAAACCTATTAGATTAAGCCCCTAGAATCAAATAATATTAATTTTCCAACTCAATTCAAGCAAAAGGTATTGAATCTAACCCGCTTCACATCATTGGGATCAACCAAACCCTAGAACTATAGAGTTTAGCCTAGTATAATTGAATTCATGATCAAAGAAATAAATTTAAACATGGAATAGAAATACTAACAATAATTGAAAGAGAAACTTACTAAAGATTCAATTGAAAGAAACAAAGTAGATCCAAGACTGCAAAAATCCCAACTTGAAAGAGTTTATAACTAAAACCCTAGAAATTGTCTCTCCTTTTTCTCTACTCAAAATTAGAATAATAATAATGCATAATCATTGTTCTAACTTGAGCCCCCAACTAGTCTTAGAAAAGTCCTTAAACTTATGCGAAAAGATATCCCAAAAACAAAACCAACTCGGGCCCAAACAGGAGTAAGAAAGCCCAAAATCTCGGCGCTTACTAGGTGCTGTCACGACCTGTGATAGACCATCTGAGAGCTATTTCTTGCTTTGTTTTCCATTGGTTTGGATCGTGATGGCCTCCACGACTCGTGATGATGCTTCTAACCTCTTCCTTCACTCCTTAGCTTGCATTTTGACTTGTAATAGCTCCTCCATAACTCTTAAAAGCTATTGGAATCCTCAAATCTTCATTCTTTAGTGTTAGTTGTGGCCTTTAAGCTTCATTAAGATCTTGTCCTCTTATCTTCATCTCCTCTTGACTCCAAAACACCATCAAAAGACCTATAAAAGCAACAAACTTGTGTAGACCTCTATACTACAAATAATACGAAAATCAACACAAAAAGACCAAAACTAAGCTAGAAAAGGAGAAAATCTAATCCTAAATGTTCATGCAAACAATGTAAAACTAGATGACATCGCACATCTTGGATTGTGGTTTATACAACATCCAAACTCGTTGGATCACTACAAAAAAAAAGCCGATTTAGCGACCATATTTATGGTCGCTAAATGCAAAATCTGGTCACTAAATCCATTTAGCGACCATATCGTGGTCACTAAAAGGCAGGATGCTTACCACTTGGCGACCATATGGTCACCGTATATAGCGACCATGGGAACCATATGGTCACCACATAGCGACCATAGTCGCCCATGGTCGCTAACACTGTGGCGACCACAGTGACCACGTGGTCGCCACTATTAGTGACCAATTGGTCGCTACTAGTTGCCAAACTGTCGCTTTGTTGCCGCACCATAGGGACCAAATGGTCGCTAAAATAATAAAAGAGTGCATGATGATATGCTGGTTTTAGTACAATGTAATTATGTATTTTTATTAGGATTTCTGAGTGTTTTAGGCTAGATTAGGGTGTTTATTTGTAATATCATAAGAGCCTACAGTTGATGATTCTAAAGACAAAAGTCCTAAGTTCGAGTTGAAGACTTTACGGAAACAGGACCCGCGCTCGCGGGTCGGGACCGCACTCGCGGTTGGAGGAGGATCCGCGGACACTGAAGCCTATTGGACCCGTGCTCGCGGTGGCAAACCGCGCTCGCGGGTTGGCCTTTCTCCGCGCTGACTCGATTTATTTTAACTTATTTATCTTTATTATATCTTTAGTTTTAGGTTATTTTGGTTTAGTATTTAAGCTTAGTTTCGTGACAGACTTTGTTATCACACATTATCTATCATACTTTTACTTTCTAGGTTTTATTTCAGTTTTATTATGGAGAACTAATTTCCCTTGGAGTTTGTTTGATCAAGGAAGTTTTTTTATGTAATTCGTGAGATTTTGGTAATTTTTCTATCCCTTGGTTAATATCAAAACTCTTGTGCTAAATTTTATGATTATCAATTGATTTCTCTTGGTGCGCAACTTGTTGAATTTGATTGATATTCTATTGATTGTATTAGTTTGATTGTTGTCTGTGCAATCTTATTTATCCTTGAAACAACTCTTTTCTAGGACCGTGACCTAGAATTGAGAAAGAGTGTTTGATTGTAATTTTATGCATGAGACTCGTAGCTTGATTGCATGATTTGATATCCTTCTATCCTTAATACTTTGCATGATTTGAATTAAGCGTTCTTGTTCATATCATAATTTCGCTTGGACCGTGGACAAGCGGAAATCTTTTATAAGGATTGGAATTAACTTGGGAATTAATAGAAAAGTGGATGAATTGATGATCGAATGATTAAAAAGGCTGAATTGATTGAATGAATTTGCTTGTTTGCTTAAACTCCCAAAACCCTTGTTTTGTTCTTTGCTGATTGCTCAGAATACCGATTCTCTTGGGTTCGATCCCTTACTTGCATGCTATACTTAGTTTGTAGTTTAGGGTAATTTATTTTTGATCTTGGCAACAACGACCTTGGCCGTTGTCTGAGAGCAAAGCGCACGATCGTGCACTTTGGAGTGCACGATCATGTTTGCAATTAGCGACCACTTGGTCGCCAATATAAATTTTTTAAAAAAAATAATAATTACGAATTAATATAAATAATTCATATTAATTTAAAGAAATTTAAATAGTTCATTAATTTACAAAATTCACATTAATTTACATAAATTTAAATAATTTACAATATTTAATAATATTTACAAAAAACCCTAACCTAGCCGGCTTCGCCGGAGCCGTTCGTGTCCTTGTCATTCCCGTCGGGACCAAGCTGGCGGGACCCACCGGTATGCGGGTCGAAGCCTCCACTTTGCATCCGCTGCATGAACGTCTCGACCTCTAGGCCCTGCGTGTGCGTTTCGATGAGAAGCTCGAGAGGCGTATTGCGGCGACCCCGTTGTACTTGCTACGAAATTCATCATACGTGTTGCGAACTATTAAGAATAATTAACTTAATTTTAGTTTAATTAAATTAAAATAACATATGTACCATTCGACGCATGGTATCAAGGTGGGACCTCAAACCGATACTGTAGTTCGCCGGATTGGCATTCCGGATTTGCTTCTGGCGCACACACTTGGCCTTGAACACATCCGTAGACCAATGCGTCGTCTCTAGTTCTCCCAAGTGGCGGACTGGATGAAATTCGGCTTCGTCTTGACCCGACGGTGCTTCCCGTCCAAGTCGTCGTATCGCTTCTTGGCGATCTTCTCCCACAACAACCGGACCGTCTCGACGTCCATACCCTGCTGGGAGGGATCCCATCGGAAGTGCGTCTAATTATATTCGACAAAAAAATTAATTAATAAATTTGGAATTTGTAAAAGTAAATGCGAATTAAATAAAATTTACCCTCCAAGACTCAAAACAACGAGTCTTCGATGCAGCCAAATCGAACTCCGACGTGTTATCGTTGGGTTGGCCTTGTATGATGTGTGTCGACCACCGCGACACCATGCCCGACGGTTGCAAGCTGCGAGATTTTAAAAAACGTGTTATAACATATGTAAATGTAAGATAAGAATTTAAAACAAGCAATGTCTTAGAGGAATTGTTCGTACCACCCGCCGACGATGGAAAGATCCCATATGTGATCGGGATCGAGCCCTCGGCTCGATCCCGATGAGGACACGAATGTAGGGGTCTTGGACTCCTCCGCTTGGGTGCCCGTCTCCTTTGTACTAGGATGACTGGCCCCGTCGTCTTCGGACAAGCGTGGTGTGTCCCTGTGGATCACCTCGGATGAGTTCTCCTTGTCCGGTATCTCGGGCGAGTCCGGCTCGTCCGGACGAGGAGCTCGTGCACGTCAATGTGATTCGGCCATAATAACACAAATATAAAAACAACAATAACAATAACAATAACAATAACATCAACAACAACAAGAGTAACATCAAGAACAATAACATAAACAACAACAAGAGCAACACGAGCAGCAACAACAACAAAATGAGCAACAACAACAACGACAACAACATGAGCAACAAGCACAACCAAATCAACAACAACAACAATGTATTCATCTTCAATCCAAATTTATCAATAAATATTTCCAAATTTCTCAAATTCAACAACGACAAAATCAACCA
This sequence comes from Fallopia convolvulus, assembly GCA_964016875.1. Taxonomy (NCBI): domain Eukaryota; kingdom Viridiplantae; phylum Streptophyta; class Magnoliopsida; order Caryophyllales; family Polygonaceae; genus Fallopia; species Fallopia convolvulus. Next base: position 25,588,029 of record OZ024719.1, read on the forward strand.
CAACAACAATTTTATTCCACTTCAATCCAAATTTCTCAATCAATTATTACAAATTTCTTAAATTCAACAACAACAACAAAATCAACAGCAACAACAACCAAATCAACAACAGGTTATTCCACTTCAATCCAAACTTCTCAATCAATTTTTCCAAATTTAGGCAATGACCAATTTTTTCAATCAATCCAAATTCATTCCACTTCAATCCAAATTTCTCAAATTTTCCAACCCTAAACTACAAATCACCAATTTAATCAAATCAAATCTCAAGCCCTAAATTAAACCGAAATCAACCGACACTCTTTGGTGACCACGTGGTCGCTGTCTTTGGTGACCATATGGTCGCCAAAGGCAGTATATGTAAACAGACACTCTCCTCGTCAATGCCGAAGTTTTGTCCTAGAACGCAAACTCCACTACTGTCAATAGCCCTGGTTGATGTGTGTGCCCTCATGTGGAATCGGTAACCATTCACAAAATAACCAGGATATGTCCTCACTTTTTAGAGGGTCCACGAGCTAGTGTTGCAATGTTAGGATCTGTAACTTCTGGACTGCAGTTACAGGTCATATATGCATGATTATTATATATAATTGTTTCAAAGTCATTAAGCATATGTAAAACAGCATACCTAACAACATCGAATATGCCGGGAAGTCACTAATAGTCCATATTACAGCTGCACGCAACACAAAATTCTGCTTCCTCCAAGAATCGTATGTGTACACCTCATTAAGCCACAGATTCTTCAACTCGGCTATCAACGGTTGCAAGTAGGCATCCAACTTTTGCTTCAGACTCTTCGGTCCAGGTACAATCACCGTAAAAAACATAACCTCTTCTCGCATACACATCGACGGCCGAAGGTTGTAGGGTGTCAGAATCACATGCCAACATGAGTACCGGCGCTCGGACGCCCCGAACGGATTGAAACCGTCCGTGCACCTAGTCTCACATTTCGTGTTGGCCACACAACATTGAAGTGCCTCCATGCCTCTGCATCTGACGGATGTCTCATCTCTCTATCTTGTACGTGCTCTGCATGCCATCTCATGTGTTCGGCAGTCATCACCGATGCGTACAACCTCTGCAACCATGGAGTTATTGGCAAGTAAAACATACGAGAATAGGGAATGAGCTTTGACTTGCCTTGCTTCCATCTAGGATAGTCACATATTTTGCATGCCACGTATTTTGCATCTGCACCCCAATATATCATGCAAGAGTTTGGGCAACAATCAATGGCACCTCATACGGAAGACCGAGACCCTCATCCAGTTTTTACATGTCATAAAACGTGGCTGGTAATGTCGTCTCCGGGTGAGAAAGGCGTCCGTTGAAATCCGAGATCATGTCATATCCGCGCTTCGTCATCCTTAGGTTTGACTTTAGGCTAAGTAGCTCAGTCGCCGCTTTCAAGTGGGTCATATCACATCCAAGCCACAAAGGCTTATTTGCGATCGACAGCATGTCGTACATACATTGTGCATAGGGATTGGGCACTTCATAATATTGCTCTCCTTGCTCATGCCTTGTATCCTCATTCTTCAATGACTTCGGGCATTAAAACCATCATATACCATCTGTTCCATTCGATTTTCATTCCCACCTTATAATGGTTGTGTTGGATCAGTACTACTACAGCCTTCATGCTGTCTAGACTCGGCCAACAATGCAGTGAACATTTCATTTGTCTCCTCGTGCGAAACCCAATGGTAATAATTAGGAACAAAACCTTCCTTAACAAGGTGATAATGCACATCATATATAGAAATAAGTTTCTTATTCTTGCACCTCTAACACGGACACCTTAATTATAATGGGTCATAGGTCGGCATAGATTTGTAGAAGTCGAGAAATTGCTTAACGCCAGTTGAAAACTCATTGTTCAAAAAACCATCTATATTACGCACATACATTCATGCACGCATTTTTTCTTCTTGCAATTCTATATAAGACTGCAATTAATTTAATTTGGGTGTATATAAGCTTTTTTTGGCGACCATATGGACGCTAGTTAGCGACCATATGGTTGCTACAATTACAATGGGGATAGCGACCATATGGTCGCCCCATACAGTATATCAAAACAAATAATCTCTATAACCAATTGTTATATGCTATATGAATTTAGCAATTGTATAACACAATCTCTTATAATTATATAAACAAAAACTTTCTACCAACAATATTTGTCTAAAACAATATAACGACAGAATGAAATATTAAAAATAATTTTTAAACACAGACTTTAGTAAAGAAATCGGTAAAAATTGACGGAATTCCTTCCTAGAATCAATTCAGATTTGTGAATGATTGTTTCTTTCTTTTGTGAATATCTTGGAGGAGAGCTATGTATGTATAAGGTTGTGTGAATGCAACGGAATGAGAGTGAAGTTTTTACAACCTAGGTATATATGTTGAAATGGCGGAAATTTTACCAAAAACACGGGAAATTACCCGCCAAAATTGATGTCGTTCGCCAAAATATCTGATCCATGTCAGCGACCATGTGGTCGCTATATGTAGCGACCATGTCGTCGCTGGAGTCCTGGAGACCACATGGTCGCTACATATAGCGACCAAATGGTCACAGATATCGGTTCCATACATAGCGACCATCTGTTCGCTGCATTCGCCCGCGCATTTATTACGACTATATAGGGGCGACAACCACGTGGACGCCCTCTTTAGTGACCAAGTGGTCACTAATTTGGTTTTATTTTTTTTCCCATTTTTGACGTCCACATTAGCGACCATTGGCATCTATATGATCGCTAATTAGCGACCATATTATGTGGTCGCTAAAATATGGTCGCTAAATCTGCAGAATGGTGTAGTCGATCAATAATAGTTTTCTAGCAAACATCAAAATTTGGGATGTCCAAGATCATGATAATGATAGCCGGATGTGGATGAGCATTCTCCGTGTAAGAAATAGGATTGCCAGATTGAGGAATAGACGAATTATAAGGTGGAATGATGATTGGAAAAATCAACACAAAAAAAAATTCCACACATGTTGTACGAGTTATGCCATGAACACAGGCACACACCATCATCAACCCTTGGACCGGCATTGTATGGAGCAAGGTTAATAAGCCTAGATACTGGTGTGTGACATGGTTTGCACGAAGGGGCAAAATTCCTACCAGAGAGAGGCTTGCCAAGTTAAATCTCCTAGATGATGAAGCTTGTGTACTATGCGGAGAAATGACTAAGTTATTCCCCATGTTTGGTTTAAATGCAATTTCTCTAAACGTGTGTTACGAATGACTATCACTACTAGAAAATGCGCATATAGCCAGGAAATTATAGCCGGGAATATCTTGCGTGGGTAAGTTTGCGGGAAACTGCTACAACATCTCCCACAAATCTCAAATGTTCTGGCTATTTACCCATGATATTCACGGTTGGTGCTACATTTGTGGGAATATTGTCGCGAAATAAACACACAGCTAAGTCCGATTCTAATTTTGTGGCCATATAACAATGAAATTATGGATAGTGGCTATAGTTGTGGCCATATTGACGCGAATATATTACGAAGCTAAAATCGGTTCTAAATTTATGGCAAATTTGTCGCAAAATAATCATGCAGCTAAGTTCGATTCTAAGTTTTGGCCATATAGCCATGAAAATATTGATTGTGGCAAAAGTTGGAGCTATATTGACGCGAATATATTACGAAGCTAAATTTGGTTCTAAATTTATGGGAAATTTGTCGCAAAATAACCATGTAGCTAAGTTCGATTCTAAGTTTGTGCCCATATAGCCATGGAAATTTGGGTTGTGGCTATAGTTGAAGCTATATTGACGCGAATATATTACGAAGCTAAATTTGGTTCTAAATTTATGAGAAAATTGTCGCGAAATAATCATGCAGCCAGGTTCGATTATAAGTTTGTGGCCATATAACCATAAAAATATGTGTTGTGGCTATAATTGCGGCTATATTGCCGCGATTGAATTACGTAGGTAGATTCGGTTCTAAGTTTGTGGACAATATGATGCAAATTAATGAGTTTTTTTTTATTAAGGATAGAAAAGTTCTTCATTTCATGTCTAACTTTGTTTGTTTGGAAAAATCTACAAAAATAGTCACGAAATTAACCACAAGTTCTTCATTTCGTGAGAAATCTACAGAAACAACTACAAGACTAGCCACGAGTTCTTGAGATTAGCCACGAGTTCTTCATTTCGTGAGAAATCTACAGAAACAACCACAATACTAGCCACGAGTTCTTGAGATTAGCCACGAGTTCTTCATTTCATGAGAAATCTACAGAAACAACCACAATACTAGCCACGAGTTCTTGAGATTAGCCAGGAGTTCTTCATTTCGTTTCTAAAAAATGAATCTCCATTATAGATTTATATAAGTGAAAGGAAGGTTGGAAAAAAAAATTCGTTTCTAACAAATGAATATCCATTTTAGATTTATACAAGTGAAAAAGGAAGGTTGTAAAATAATGAGGGATTGCTATCCCCAAGAGTAGAACCCACAACCTCTCACAACCTAAACACCCAAAGACACCCGAACCAATTATGCTAGCCACTCTTTCAAACTTAAAAGGGAAAGAGTTGTATTTAATTTCTCCCGCGTGACAAAATCATTTTCAACCTGTTTCTTTTTTTTTCGATTTTAATTAAAATTGTCCGGTTCACCTTGTTTTAGAGTTCATAAAAATGTAAATAAACCGATTCCATAAATCTTATCATTTTTATGATTTTATGAAGCTATAATATATGATTTTTGTCTAATTTATTATTTTTTAAACAATAATTTCATGTCGACTTAGATTAATTCGAACCGGGTAAAAAAAGGATTAGAATATGGTAAAAGGGTCCAGTTTTGGCCTTTATATAATCTAAGGTATTTTATCATATAATTGTAAGAGGTTTATTCTTGGCATATGTATTTTATAAAAATAGACTAGCTATCGAACCACATGATTAGTTTTATAAAATAATTTGGTTTATGAAAACATTATTTCTAACCGTTTCCTAGGCTTATTTGGTTGAAATATAATTTGGGATGATTTATAAACATAACTCATTCATTTTGTAAAAGACACTGCCCATGAGAAGCTTTATAATCTTTCATTTTAATAAGAAATTATTATATTACTTTAGAATCGGTGTAATGTCCCTCATTTTTTATAAAGGATAAAATGTAATTTTCATATTTTTTATTTAATATGATAATATTTTTTAAAATATCTTAAAGTTATAATAACATTTTAAATGTTATAAATTTTGTATATAAGTATAAAATCATATTAAAAAGTTACAAATATTATTTTCTCATATTATAAATATTAATTATGAATCATAAGAAATTTGGTTTTATAATTATTATAATATAATAAAATGTAACCATTAATACTATGAGTCTTAGTTATTAATTTTAAATTATAGTATTATAAACAATAAAATTTATGTAGAAATATCATGGTATATTTCTAAAGTCCATAATAAGTGTTTTTAATTAAAGCGCAACCAAATATATTTATTTTCTTTCCCTCCTTGTATTTTTGGAGAAAAATATTATTTATGTCTCATAAATAATTTGGAACAAGTATATTTGCTTACAAAATTAATTTCACTTAACGTAAAATAAAAACAACAACTAAAAAATAAAGAAGAGGGGTGAATGCCCAGCTCGAACTCGAGACCTCTCTTCCCCTCACACACATAAATAATTTATAAGGAAAAGTTTAAAATAAATAATATGAAGATTTTATAAAAACTCGTCATATTTCTTTAGAATCGTTCATTCTAAGAAAATGTTATAAGAAAATGTTATATTCTCTTAGAACTAAACCCTAAACCCTAAACCCTAAACCCTAAATGAATGACTCTAAAGAAATCGTTCCTTCTTTAGAATCGTTATATTCCTTTAGAGTCGTTCATTCTAGTAAGAAAACGTTATATTCCTTTAGAGTTGTTCATTATTATAAGAAAAAATTATATTCCTTTAGAATCGTTCATTTTTTTTATAAGAAATCATTATATTTCATTAGAATCGTTCATTCTTATAAGAAAACGGTATATTCTTTTAGAATCGTTCATTCTTATAAGAACTGAATATATTCCTTTAGAATCGTTCATTCTAATAAGAAAACGTTACATTCCTTTTGAATCCTTCATTCTTATAAGAAATCGTTACATTTCTTTAGAGTCGTTCATTCTTATAAGAACTGATTATATTCCTTTATAATCGTTCATTCTAATGATAAATCATTATATTCCTTTAGAATTCTTAATTCTTATAAGAAATCGTTACATTCCTTTTGAATCCTTCATTCTTAAAAGAAATCGTTACATTCCTTTAGAGTCGCTCATTCTTATAAGAACTGATTATATTCCTTTAGAATCGTTCATTCTTATAAGAAAATGTTTATATTCCTTTAGAATTGTTCATTCTAGTAAGAAAACGTTATATTTCCTTAGAATTGTTCATTCTTTTAAGAATCGTTCATTCTTTTAAGACTCGTTATATTACTTTATAATTGTTCATTCGTATAAGAGAACGTTATATTCCTTTAAAGTCGTTCATTCTTATAAGAAAATGTTATATTCCTTTAGATTCGTTCATTCTTAAAAGAAAATGTTATATTCCTTTATAATCGTTCATTCTTTTAAGAAAACGTCATATTCCTTTAGAGTTATTAATTCATATAAGAAAATGTTATATTCATTTAGAATCGTTCATTGTTATAAGAAAACGTTATATTTCATTAGGGTAGTTCATTTTTATAAGAACACGTTACATTCCTTTAGAGTCGTTCATTCTTATAAGCATTTGTTATATTCCTTTTGCATCGTTCATTCTTATATGAAAATGTTATATTCCTTTAGAGTCGTTCATTCTTATAAGTAAATGTTATATTCCTTTTGAATCGTTCATTCTTATAAGTAAACGTTATATTTCTTTAGAATCGTTTATTCTTATAAGTAGACTTTATATTCCTATTGAATTGTTCATTCTTATAAGTAAACGTTATATTCTTTTAGAATCATTCATTCTTACAAGAAAACGTTACATTCCTTTAGAATCATTCATTGTTATAAGAAAACGTTATATTCCTTTAGAGTCGTTCATTCATATAGGAAAACGTTACATTCCTTTAGAGTCGTTCATTCTTATAAGAAATCGTTATATCCTTTTAGAGTCGTTCATTCTTATAAGAAAATGTTATATTCATTTAGAGTCGTTCATTTTTATAAGAAACTTTACATTCGTGTAAAGTCATTTTGGGTTAAGTGAACGGATTGAAGTTTAATGGTTAGAGTTTGGTTTAAAGTAAAAGGATTGAAGTTTAATGGTTAGAGTTTGGTTTAAGATTAACATTTTGATTTAAGTGATTGAGGGTTTATGGTTTGGGATTCAAGATTTAATGGTTAGAGTTTGGTTTAAGATTAATAAAACTTAATTAGTTCACATGTTATAGTTAAAGTTTAAAATTAACAAAACCTAAACATGTATTTGTATTTAAGAGTTTATAAATTATTATATATATTTTTAAAATGTATTCTAATTTTATTATTTAGAATTTTAAATTATATCGTGTATTGCATAAAAAAATCCCTTAATCAAGACTTTTAAATTATTGCATGAATTATATTAAAAAAAGATAAAAATAAAATATTTGACGGGTTGTATAATTGATTGGGCTTGGGAGGGAAACGAAAAATTTGAAAGATTATGAGGGAAATAAAGGAGGGAACGAAATTTATTTTCCCGCTTAAGTCTACACTAAGGCTCATATTTATTGTTTTTAGTCTAAAAGAAAGCCCATATTTTAAAACCCTAATTTGGGAACATGTACACAACCCTGACTCTCTCCCATCCAGTACAGAGCTTGCGGCGCCTCTCCCATCCATTAAGCCCGTCCGAGATGGAAGAAGCCTCCCATCTCCATCAAATTCCAGGGGTTGAGCCGTCGATATCTCCGGCTGATTCTCTCCGCCTCAAAGCCTTCGCCTCCGCTATTTGTTCGATTCTATCGCTCAACTCCGAATTCTCCTCCTCTTTCACTCCCCACTCTCTTTCCTCCAATCCCACAACTTCTCCGGCTGATTCTCTCCACCTCAAAGCCGTCACCGCCGCTCTGTGTTCGAGTTATGGTGACAGTTCAATCCGGCGAGCAGTCGATGGAATTTTAAGAAGCAGCAAATGACCAGTCAACATCAAAGCGATGTTTGCTTGAGAAAATGTGCGGAGAAAATAGCGCTCGGTTGGTTTCAAGAGTCGGAGACCCCTGAACGTGTAATCTTCCCTTTGACTAATATGGAGAGGTTTCCACGGGCAATCACACCTTCTGTTCCTGCACAACATATCTCTAAGGTCCAACTGCTTATCCAATATCTCGTTTTTCAAGTTAATGTGATCTTGTTTTTGAAGTTAAAGCACATATGCAGTTATTTAATAGTACAAAGTATAGTATTGTGTTTAATTCTATTTGAAGAAGCTCAGGAAAGTCCACTATGGTAAATTCCTTCTTTTTAATGTATTTTTTCTTTCTGGGTTCAGAGAACAGTGCGTGACTTGCAATGTGGAATACCAGCCTTACTTTTTGCTGTCTGACTTGTGGGAATCATTCAAGGAATGGAGTGCGTATGGGGTTGGAGTGCTTTGCTGTTAAATGACCTTGATTTTGTTGTTCAATATTATGTACCTTACTTGTCAGCTATTCAAATTTTTGTTGACCCTTCAAAATCAGATGCAGATCTGATGTACTTCTTTCTATTGCATGCTCTTGCTTTCTTTCATGAATTAAACCAACATATGTTCTATAATATTAATTGTCATGTTATATATTCTCCAAGATGGGATTGCATTTCTTATAATACTTTGGGTGATTGCTTTGAGTGTTAGGACTAAAGTCTGACTTCCAAATTGTTGCTTTGGCACTATTTGATGATTTTACAGTGATGATGCAGACATGTTGAATTTGCTAGAAATAAGTGATTTAATGGTTGATTCTAAGCTTGGGTCAGTTCATGTGTAATGGTTGTGAAGTGAACAACCAATCACATGTTAGCCTTCAAGGAAAGAAATGAAATAGATTTATGCACTAAAAAATACTAGTAATTTGCATCAACATGTATAAAATCCTAACTATGTTTCCATTAATGTTTGGATTCCTTATTCATTTCCCTAATCACTAGTAACATTTGACTTCTCTTTAAACTGTACTAGTTCAATGATGGTAAGCATAATGGGGGAAAAATATATTTATGCACTTATTTAGTGATTCAATATGATGATCTGATTCTCTCAGGTGAATGTGAAAACCAAGTAGTTATTGGTGATCCAAAGGAGAAGATATGTGAAGCTGTGGACAATTTACATGCTAATTTGCTTGTGATCGGAAATTGGGCTTTTGGTCGTCTTAAGAGGTGAGGCTTTTGCTTCATCCGCAATATTATATGACACCATAAACCTTTTTAGATTACACTTGGTTGGATCTCTTAGCTTTTATGATCTATCACAGGTGAAACAGTGGCTCATTAAATTTTTAAGACAGTGTTTGATATATGTGATGAATAATGTTGGTAGATTGTTTTTGGGAAGTGTAATCAAGTACTGGATAATTAAATTGATATGATCACCAACAATTAATGAGAATAGGACAGCCGCCCATGTAAAATTAACTTGATTACTGGATAATTAAATTGTAGATTGCCCAACTTCGAATTGACAGAAGCTTTTAATCTATGTAACCCTGAAACTAGATCGCATTTTCTTGTGTGTTTGAGTGTGTTTGCCTTGTTTGTTTGTGGTGTCTCTTTGGATTCTTTTGTTCTTATTAAATTGTACTCAAACATGCAGGATTTAAGAGTGGATTAGAAGTGAAGGTAAAGGCAAGCGGTGTCTTTCAAATAGCGGTGAAGGATTTGATAGAGTGGGTATTGCAATTTCAGGAAGACAATATGGATCTCAATTTCTTAGATATTTTAGTGGGTATTGCAATTTCATGAAGACAATATGGATCTCAATTTCTTAGATATTTTATATTGTTTGTACGTGTTGATAGTTGGATTGTTAGCTTGTGTGTGGAATCGTTTTTAAATCCATGTTTGGACCATATGGGTGAATTTTTGCTTTAGTGGAAAAGTCATGTGAATTTTGTATATTATATGTATATTGGAAAATTGGTTAAGCTATATATTGATATTGGTTAAAATTATAATTCGGTGTATTTTATATTTCAAAAATATGTAATTATAAACATATTTGGCCATGAAATAGTTACAGTAAGATCTCATGTAGCCTCAAATGTAGGAACAACGAAGTTTTGGCTAAAGCCTAAATATAACCACAAAGTTTGCCGTTGAATGTATTTAAAGCAAATTTCGAAGCTAAATAGCCACAACTTTATCCACCAAATGTATTCGAGACAAACTTTGATACTAAATGGCCACGATATGTGGATGATGAACCTGACTTATTTCTCCCGAATTTAGCCAAAAAAATACTTTCACGTTAACTTTCTGGTAAAATAGACTCAAACTTAGCCACGAAATGTCTCTGGCTATACCATGTATTTAGCAGAACATGATTTTCGTACCTCATATTGTGGTTAAATAGGCACGACTCAAAAGTTTGTGACTAGTGTTCACGCTATGCTATACCCGCGAGCGTTTTAACCACAAACTTTTCGTCCTGGGAACACTGGTGGCTACCGTTGTGGCGAAGCCTGTTTCCTAGCTAACTTTGTGGCTTATCACGTGGCCAAAGGTCCTGACTATAGAGGCGTTTTCCAGCAGTATATGGAGTGAATTTCTCCACTATATCCCTATGACAAGTGAATGGAATAGATTGTAGTATCAATGTGTCAAACTCGGGAACTAAGTAGTATTATTTGCAAGTTATTAGTAGACTAAGTCATAAAATTAAAAAATGCTGAGAGAAGAATGTGACACCATTGGGATTTCCACAATAACTCTTGTGAAGCTCTTTTGAAATAAATTAAACGTTTTTCAAAAAAATATTTTACTTGATTAAAAGGTAATTTGCTAAAAAAATTGAGATTGTTGACCTTGTTATCCGTTGGAGGTGTTTTTTGGTAAAATATAATAAAACTCTATTTTTTCTATGGGTGTTATTTCATACATCGCATATCCATGCTAACCCAAGACAATAGCTTGAAAGGTAGAGAGATAATATGACTTTCTTATAATGATTAATAGGATAACAAATTCAGAATTACACCTCGTAAGGAGGATAAAAATATTGGTCAAGCCAAAACAAAATTACTATAAACATAGTTTTGATGCATCGACATCATTAAATATGTTTCACAATTGATGTTAAAAGTATAACCTTTTGTTCTATACTAATTTTACCCGTCGTACCATGTACGACTACGATTCGATAAGTAATTTATCGTTCATAGAATGCATATAATTTTTTAATAAAATATTATATTCTTCCTATTTTATTATTTTTCATCTACGTAAATTTAGAATTTATCAAATATTTCAATATCTATTAAATATTTTATTATCCATTTTTATTAATTTTAAATTTTTTAACTATTTATTCATTAATTTTTTTATAAAAGAAAATCACTATATTTCTATAAATAAATTCGTCAAAAGATATATGATAAAATATTTATATTTATTTTTAAATATTCAAATATTTTATCTTTAATTTTAAATACTTGTATAAGGAAGTTTTCAAATAATATTGTTAAACTAAAAGATATTTTTTGATGTTAGAACTAAATTTAAATAGTTAAAAAGAATTTAATAGAAAGAAGTTATAAGAATAGAAATAAAAATTAATTTTTTAAATATAAGGTGGGGCTAGAATCGTTCGGTGACTCGAAAAGGTACAATTTTAATATATAGTTATAGATATTACCTATTTTTTTATATTTAAAAATTATAAGTATTTATCATTAAATTTTTTATTATAAAAAAATATATCTATAAATAATTTCATGAAAAGATATCATGCTAAAAGGTAAAAGATATTTATACTTATTTAAAAATATTTTTAATTTGTTATCTTTAATTTTAAATATTTATATAAGGAAGTTTTCAAAAGATATTGTTATACTAAATAGATATTTGTTTGATTTTAAAGATAGATTTAAATAGTTAAAGAAGAATATAATAGGGTAAAGTTAAAATATTAGAAATAAAAATTAATTTTATAAATATGAGGTGGGGTCAGAATCGTTTTGGTTGCTCGAAAAGGAACAACTTTAATATATAGTTATAGATGATAACATTTTGAGAACCAAATTACTAGAGATAATTGAGATCGAAGGTGACAATGTAAAGAAATGACACCCTTCAAATACATTCGACAAATTTATATGAAAGTAAGTAGGATTGCTAATAGAGAAAAATCTCACAATAGTACTACTTTCAATTATTAATTTTAAAAATATACCCCTATTTTATCTTGTTTCCAAAACTATATCTTTTCATTAAAAAATCTTAAATTACCCCTAATTTATTAGCTAATAGATAACCGTACGCATCTTTCTCGCTCTCACGAACGACTGTCGTCTCTGAGCGATCGTCGTCCCTGCCCTCCCTGAGCGACCGTCGTCCCTGCCCTTCTACAACTAGTCGTTGCTCGGCTCTTCGGCTTGTCGCACGGTGCCTCTTCTGCAACTGCACGATCTGCCTCTGGTGCATCTCTAATTGCACGGTGACTCGAGATCTATGGTCACGCCTCTCTTCGATCGGTTCATAATTGTACGGTTAATATAATTGAGTTATTTCTATGAGTTACTATGAAATTAATGTAATAGTTACACAACAATATAACAATCTGGTATAAATTAACATGGAATATAAATTAGTGTAAAGCTACATAAAATTAGTGTCAATCATGAACGAGTTAGGTTTTCGATCGTGAACAATATAGTATACTAGTGTAATAGTTAGGGTTTCGATCGTGAATGATATATAACATTAGTATCAATCATGAACACATATATACTAGCTACATAATTACAGTAATTAGCATACAGTAATTAGCATACAAAATTAGGGTTTTGATCGTGAACGAGTTAGCACACAAAATTAGGGTTTCAATCATGCATGTAACACAAATTTTGAACGAATTAGATTGAATGGAAAACCACGCCATAGCACTAATTTATGTAGCAATAATTTATGTAGCAATAATGTATTTTAGCCTTCATAATTTTATGTAACCAGGTTTCTGATTGATCGTAAACGAATTATTGTATCAAGGTTTCTGATTGATCGTGCATTGGACACTATACGTTTTTTTTACCAAATCCAATGCTGTGTAAATTCATCACAAATTTTTAGTTCAAACAATAATTAGTGTAAAATTAGGGTTTTTTAATATTAGGTTTACGTTCTTTTTGTTGACCAAATTCATTGCTGTGTGTAAATTAGGTCAACTTAAGTATTGTACATTAATTTATGTTCTAATTTAGTGCAAACATTAATTTGTGTAAATAATCTCAATTAGAATTACATTAATTAGGTTACATTAATTAAATTTGTTACAATAATTGTAGATTACACTAATTACTGCTGTCATTTGTTATATGTGTTACACTAATCAGGTTACATTAATTATGTTACACTAATGAATAAAGGTCTCTAAAAAATTACACTAACTAGGTTACACACTTACACTAACTAAACGTTACATGTGTTACCCTAAAAAAATTGTTACACTAACAATTTTATGTAGCAAAATACAAATAAAATTTTACGAGCAATATACTAATAAATTTTAATGTAATAAAAATGATTTTATGTAGAAAAATAATTCTACATAAATTTTATGTTAACAGTATTTATGTAGAAAAACCTTAATAAAATTAATGTAACAGTCATTATCAGTTTCCACAATAACCACCATAATCAAAAAAATTGTATAACAAAATTAATTTACATGAATTTATGTAACAAAATTAATGTAACAAAATTAAAATCAGTTTCCACAAAGTATTATACATTAGTTTACTAAAATTTGTGTAACAAAAACATTTTATATAAAATTTGTGTAACATTATTTAATATTTATGTAACAAAACACCTTATATAAAATTTGTGTAAAAAAATTTATGTAACAAAACATCCTACCTAAATTTTGTGTAAAAAAATTTATGTAACAAAAACACCCTACATAAAATTTGTGTAACAAAATTTATGTAACAAAAACACCCTACATAAAATTTGTGTAAAAAAATTTATGTAACAAAAATACTTTACATTAAATTTGTGTAACAAAATTTATGTAACAAAAATACATTACATAAAATTTGTGTAACAAAATTTATGTAACAAAATGAAAAATGGGGGTACTTTAGTCTTATTATTTACAAGAGGTTACTATTGGAAAAATTAAGATGCAAGGGTATATTTGTGGAATAAAAGATTGAAATTAGGCTAGTTATGTCTTTACCTCGTGCTAATAAAGTTGTTGATTAACCCACATAATTTCTATTAATGTGATTTACATTCACCTAAATTGTAAGTTATCATACATCCGGATGCTCTTTAGTCGTGATTGGGATCAAAATTGTTACCATGTAAAAAAAAATATAATGAGACGAAACAAGAGTTTGATTGGATGGCCTTCGATCAAACTAAATAATTTGCAATTGGCGTCGTTCATTCAATCTTTGTAGACAGATTGGACATGTGAGGCGCGCGCGCAGATCGAACTTCTTTCTTCACAATCTATTTATCTCCAGCCGTTGTAACGTACGTCCCGGATCGGATTCTGCTACGTACGATATTGATCCAACTGCTTTAGATCGCTCATCAGTCACCATTCATTCTTTTTTGTGGTTTTCATCACCCATCACTCATCATTCATTGGTCATTAACAAATTGAACCATGAATATATATAGGGAAAAATGCATTTAACCACCCGCTATATTATTATTGTTGCATTTAACCACCCCTTATTTATTTTTTTACACTTAACCACCCGCTATTTGTAATAGTGGTGCGTTTAACCACCTAATCCACAGATCCGTTAAACTTATCTGTTAACTAGAGTAAATGACAGATTTATCCTTGTTTTAAATTCTTCTTAAAAAAAACAAAAAAAATTAGAAGGCTTATGTCGATTGACGAACTTGCTTGGGAATTTGCTAGCCAGCGGCAGGACGACCTTGTGCGAAATTACTTCGGAACCAGAACGACGGACTTCATTGAGCGAATTCGTACTGCGATCAAAGAACAACAATCAACCCGGAATTGCTAACAACAAACGCAATTCAGCCCAACAATCAACCCAAAATTTCTAGGTAATTTGGAGTTAGGGTTTACCAATTTCTCGGTAATTTGGAGTGATAAAATTAGGGTTTTGAGGCTTTAGGTTGTGCCATCCAGCAATCTGAAACAGATTATTTGAATCAACCCAAACTAAGCCGTCTGTCTTCGATCTGAAACAGGTTTGATTTGTAACCTGAAAGGAGGCCTTCGTTTGCTATTGAATGATGGTGAATTCGGCTGACTTAATTTGCTGTTGATGGTGAATTAATATGTAAAGTAATATGAAGTTGCTCTTTACACTGAAATATAAAAATTAGTTTACTGTATGAATTTGCTGTTGATGCTCTATTTGCTGTTGACTCTTAATTTCCTGTTTGATACTCTATTTGTTGTTGATGTTGCTCTTCGCTTACAGCACCATTTGCCCAAGGTCGATTATCGGTCTGGGTTCCCAAGCAAATTTACCCAAAGCCAATTTTACCCAAATGAGTACTCTGTATCATCTATCGGAAAAACTTTCTTAATAATTTATTTTTTTAAGAAAATTTTAAAATAATGGTAAATCTGTAGTTAACAGAGAAATTTAACGGAATATGTCCATTAGGTGGTTAAATGCACCACTATTACAAATAGCGGGTGGCTAAGTGTAGAAAAAAAAATAAGGGGTGGTTAAATGCAACAATAGTAAAATAACGGGTGGTTAAGTGCATTTTTCCCATATATATATGTACATCGGCCTCCTTTCACTCATTATTTTTCATTCATGTTTTATATTAAAGCTTCTACTTGATTTTTTGAAAAATTCTGTTTGATACTCTTAGAAAAGCTAAGACTTTAATTTTTTATGGTTCCAAACATTTGCCAAATGGTTGACCTCGAGTCTGTAAACAGAGTCGCAAACATCAGTCAGGTTGCCGACGTGAGTTAAAGGCAAACATAGAAGATCTTGAAGACGCGTATGATATTGAAGATTTGGATAGTATATTCTTATTTTAGGAAAGATTTTTCTATGTAGGGATGGAAAGCCTCCGGTGGCCTTTTTCCTAAGCCATTGTTTTGGGTAGATTAACCACGTAAACGTGTTACCTACTATAATGAGGGAATCCTAATCAAAAGATAGTCGTAACGTGTTATAGCTTTCAAACAAGATGGAACGCGTTACGAAGTAAGGAACAGAAAAATAACCCAAAGACAGAATCTGCTTATCGAGTGATGATAACAAGCTTCGAGTTCCCTTTCCTAATGAATATGAAAGAAAAACGAAAGTATTGACCAGATGTATTTTTCAGGACAATAATTGCTTAAGAGCTTATGAGTGCGATAGTGTCGTCCCTTTGTGTCTCCCCTTTGATATCCTTTTATAGCCTCCCTCTCCTTATGATCGTTGTCAGCTTAACTCTCCTCCCTTGAATGTCGCTAGGATTGTTTAATGGCATAACCGTTGTTTCGGAGATCTTCCGTGGCCGTGATTTTCGCCATTACTCCACCGTTGGCCATGATCTCCGCAATTACTCCTTCGTCGGTTTTAATGCTTGCTGATTTGGGCCCATCGCTTCTACTGATGCGGATTTTGGGCTTAATTCTGGGAGACCCAACAATACCCTCTCAAAAACCAGGGAAGGTTCCCTCCAAAAACTTTTAGGGTTTTTGATTCACGTCTTGGAAGTTGTAGAGCGCGGAGCACGTCCCATCGGCTCTTACTTAAAGTTGTTTTGATGATTTACTACAGCCCCAATTGTGTTTCTCGGTCATCAGGTACGTCCCCTTTTCCCGATTCTTCGTCTTCTACTTTCCTTTCTCCTTCTCCATGGTGACCTCGATATGGTTCCTCTTCGGAGTCTCTTTCCCATTGTTTTGAACTTTCCGATCCTCCTTCCCTTGTTTCATCCAAAATCCTTACTCCCTATCACCAGAGGAACAACACATCTGAGGAGCCTAGTTCTTTCACTTTTTCTGTCAGGTTTCCAGCCTCAGCGGAAGTGTTTCCCTTTTTCCCCTCTCGTGACCGACTTTCTTGCCACTCTTAACGTATCACCCGGGAAAATTCTTCCCCAAGTTTGAGGACTTCTCTTATCTGTTGAGCATTTATGCTCCTCTCACGACATCAAGTTTAAAGCTGTCAACTTTCTTTGCAATTATCGCCTTTCAAAAAGTGGTCGTGGTCGTTTTACTCTAAAAACCCTAAAGAACAACTCTGACCTGATCCACAACATGTCGAAGTTAGATCGTGGCTGGGCCGACAAATTCTTCTTTGTAAAACTGTCTTCCTTGGAAATTGATACTTCTTTTCTTAAACCCCGTTGGCGGTCATCAAGTAGTGTCTTCTCTGTTTGCTCATCTTTCTTCTTCTTGACAACATTAACCTATGAGTATACTTGCTTTTAATGCAGTCAATCTTGCCTCACTCCATCCTCACAAGGTGTCGACTCAAATCATTTCTCGCATAGAAGCTATATCATTGGAGGAGAGATCTTACCCGAAGTTGGTGAAAGCGTGCTCTGTTGATTCCGAGGAGATTGAGCTGTCAGGTAAGTGGAAGTATCCTTCTTACCTAGTGAATACTGATCTTCTTACTTCTTATGACTACGTGTTTATGCATGTTGCTCAGGCTCAAGGACTACTCGATCCACCGCTGCATTGTCAACCCTGGAAAGAGTTGAGGCTCGGAAGAAGAGGAAGGTTGAAATGGTTTCCACTGCAGACACATCCTTAGTGGTAGCCCTTCCTCCAAAAGTCGTTGATGCCACTCCTAAGACCTCCTCATCAAAGAAGGATGCTACCTCTTGCCTGACTGACCTTCCAAGTACCATGATATCGCTGGATATGGCGGCGGAGAAATGCCTGAGTTCCTTGACCTCTCCACTTGAATTGTTCCCGTGGTGCAGAAAGTCGCTCCTCTATGCCGGAATTCGTTGGCGAAATATTAGCTGCCCAATGGCAAGTATGTTTACTGGCTGTCAATAATTTGTCATACTCTAGTTTGCACTTTCTTCTTTTTGCTCGTGACATAACTCATTAACGTTTTCTAGGGTCTTCAACTTACGCTTTCGGCGTTTGATGCCTTCAAGGATTATCCTGATCAACTGGCTCAGAACAGGATCAATACGCAGCTTGAGAAGGATAGGAGTACTATCTTGGGACAAAAAAGAGTGCTTTGGAGAATAAAGTTAAAGATCTGAAGGATGCTCTCGAGAAGGCCTCCAGGAGCTCCAAAGAGTGGGAAGTGAGATTCAATGTCGCATCATGGAAGGAAGTCGCTCTCTGCAAAGAGATCGAGGATATTGCTGACTATTGGTCGCTTAGGGCTCGTGTGGAGACGATAGAAGAGTTTGTTGCAGGAAAACATACCTCATGGGATGCTGTAAAGGAAAGAGATCAATTCGAGAATCTGTCTTCTGACGAGGTAGTTGCATCCAAGAAATCCTCAATTGTAGACGGTATTGCTCAGGTTGCCAAAGAGGTAACCCAGGTGGAACTCATGGAAAACTAGAAGGCTTCCGAAGATGTTTCTAAGGAGTAGTCTCCTTATTCTGCTTTATGAATTTGAAGTATTTTGGTACCCCCGGTGTGTCGGGGTTTTAAGACATTAACTTCTCTAGGGCCACTTGTTTTAGGGCCGTTTATGTGGACAATCTTTTTAACCCTTTACGTTATGCTTCTTTGTGAGCACTATTTTGTGTTTGTATGGTATCTTGTTTGTCTATCTATTTTGCAGGTGATACAAGTTATTGAAGGCATCTCCCACTCGATGAAGGCCAACACGTTTGGTAAGAAGATCGTTAGTCGTGTTTGACTAAGTCATGTTTTAATAGCGCTTTTGTAATAGATGCTAAGAGAGAGCGAGACGTGTAATAGGATAAAGTGTAAGATACTTGTGTTTTATTAATAAATTCTAAACTGTTTACACAAGTTTCTTTGATTTGTTAGACTCCTCTTGCTCTAGAGTCGCTAACATGTCTTTCTCGTCTCTTGCATCTCGTGACTAGTCGTTGTGTGCACATCATAGCCTGATCGTAAGGCGAGGGCCCATCTTTTGGCATGTAACGTCACAAGGCGTCCCTTGTTAGTTTTATAGTGGTGTTGTTGTTCTGTGTGCGTGATAGGATGTAAACGAATTTGATAAACAAGATCAAGTAATAAATTAGTACTTTGTCGCGACTTGTCTTTCTCAGAAGTGGTAAAGTTTTAAATTCGTCGCATTCCAGCTTCTTGGGACTATCTTTCCTTCGTGGGAAATTAACTCGTAAGCTCCCTGCCCGACGACTTTTGTGATTTGATAGGGTCCCTCCCAATCAGCTCCAAGTTTGCCAACATTTAGCTCTTGGGTGTTTTGAAAAACTTTCCTTAATACCCAATCGCCTACCTGAAATGCCTTTGCTCTGACGTGTTGGGTGTAACTTCGAGCTACCCCCTGTATGTATATCGCCATGCGTACCGATGCTTCATTTCGTAACTCGTCGATAGTGCCTAGCCGATGGAACAAGTTGGACAGATTTGACTCTTCAGTAGTGAGGCCATATTGAGCTGTGGGCAAAATTATCTCAACTGTTAACACAGCTTCACACCCATACACTAAAAAGAAGGCGTATGCCCAATAGCAGTCTTGGGAGTCGTCCGGTCTGACCAAAGAATAAGGTGTAACTAATCGGCCCATCTTCCCTTGGCCTTTTTAAGGTGTTTTCTTCAAGTTGTTGATGATCACCTTGTTACTTGCTTCTGCTTGACCATTGGCTTGAGGGTAACGGGGTGTAGACATGACCAACTGAATGTTGTATTCCTGGAGAAAGGATTTTGTTTTATCGCTAATAAATTGACACCCGTTGTCACACACTATGGTTGATGTTACCTTGAATTTGCTGACGATATCTCTCTTAATGAAAGAGATGACTTGTGTATCTCTTACTTCTTTGAAGCCTTCGACTTCGATCCATTTAGAGAAGTAATCGGTCATGGCTAGTATGTAAACGCGTTGTCCTGAAGCTGGAGGGAGTTTCCCTACGATGTCCATTCCCCACTTCATGAATGGCCAAGGGGAAGTTATAGGATGTAACAACTCTGGTGGTTGATGTGGAATAGGTCTGTGACGCTAGCACGTGTCACACTTTTGAGCAAACTCCACTGCGTCTTTGTTCATTGTGGGCCAATAGTAGCTCATCCTACATGCCTTCTTTGCCAAGTTGCGACCCCTTGTGTGATTTCCGCATTCTCCATCCTGTATATCTTGCAACACCTTTTGCACTTCTACTTCTTTCACGCATCGTGCGTACAGTCCTGATGACATCCACTTGAACAAGATGTTATTCTTAATGGTGAAAGTAGAAGCTTTTACCTTAAGTCGTCGAGCTTCCTCTTTGTCATGATGTAGAACTCCATCTCGTAACCATTTTAAGTAAGGTGTTGCCCATGAGGTAGCTGCATCAGAATCCCAAACCTCGAACATGTCTGCTTCTTTTGTTATGGAAGGTGCATCCAGATACACAAACGATATCTTGTCATACTCTCTTGGGCCAATCGCTGATCCGAGATTTGCTAAGGCGTCGGCTTGTGTGTTAGCATCTCGACGTACTTGCTTTATCTCGAAGTGCTTAAAGTCTTTGATAATTTCTTGAACTCTCTCCAAATACGCCTTCATTTTCGAATCCCTGGGAACATACGAATTTGTGACTTGATTGACAACAAGCAATGAGTCACATATTACCTCGATTTCTTGCACATTCAAGTCTTTGGCAATAAGCAATCCTTCTATGAGTGCCTCGTATTCTGCTTCGTTGTTGGTAGCTTTGAACGTGCATCCAACAACCTAGGCTATCCTATCTCCATGTGGCGACTTCAGGACTACCCCCAGCCCTTCACCTACTTGATTTGAAGCTCCGTCGGTGTGCATCATCCATTTGGCGTTGCTCAACAACCTTGCAACTTGTAAAATTTCTTGGTTTTCTCCTTCTAGCAAGGTAGGAGTGAAGTCAGCCACAAAATCCGCCAAGGCTTGAGACTTCAATGTTGTTCGTGGCTCATAAGTGATATCATACCCGTTGAGGTGAATCAACCACCTCACCAAACGACTTGATAACTCCGGTTTTGACATAATACTCTTCATTGGAAAGTTAGTTCTTACAGTAATAGAATGACTCTCAAAATAAGGTTGTAACTTGATAGAAGCCATTACCAAAGATAATACAAGTTTTTCAGCGGGTTAATGCATCAAGTAGAGTTTTACTTACGTACTAGATGGGTAACTGGTTTCCATCTTCTTCTTGAATCAAGACGGCACTTACAGCTGCCTTTGTGACTGCCAGGTAGATGTACAACATTTCTCCTGGTTTGGGTTTAGCTAGTATCTGTGGTTGGGATAGATACTCCTTTAACTCTTTGAAGGCTTCTTCATGTGGTTATGTCCACTCGAACGACTTGTTTTTCTTCAGGATGTCGTAAAGCAACTTGTATTGTCTGATGACATGGATATGAACCGGTTGAGTGCTGCTACTCGCCTTGTCAATTTCTGAACATCTTTGACACATCTAGGGGATTGCAACTCCATTATTGCCTTGATCTAGTCCGGACTTTCTTCAATTCCTCTCTGCGTCACTATGTAACCCAAGAATTTTCCTAGCGTAACTCCAAAGGAGCACTTAGTTGGGTTCAGCTTCATCTGCTATCTTCGTAGAATCTGGAATGCATCTTCCAAATGTCGGATGTGATCTTCTGCCTTCAAAGACTTGAC
Source organism: Fallopia convolvulus (assembly GCA_964016875.1). Taxonomy (NCBI): domain Eukaryota; kingdom Viridiplantae; phylum Streptophyta; class Magnoliopsida; order Caryophyllales; family Polygonaceae; genus Fallopia; species Fallopia convolvulus. The sequence continues at coordinate 25,609,997 of OZ024719.1, forward strand.
TAGCATGTCATCGATGTACACTTCCATCGTATCCCCCAGTTTTCCCTAAAACATCTTATTAACCAATCTCTGATAAGTAGCACTTGCGTTTTTTAGTCCGAAAGGCATAACTTTGTAACAATAGGTTCCTTGATTCGTTACAAATGCGGTTTTTTCTTGGTCGTCAGAGTGCATCATTATCTGATGGTATCCACTAAACGCATCCATGAAAGTCAAAAGCTCATGTCCCACCGTCGCATCCACCATTGCGTCAATATGAGGCAAAGGGAATGAATCTTTTGGGACATGCTTTGTTCAAGCCAGTAAAGTCGACGCAAACGCGCCACTTCCCATTTTTCTTTTTGACAACAACCACATTTGCTAACCAATCAGGATATTTTACTTCTCTAATTTTCCCAGACTCAAGTAAAGATTTTACCTCGTCATTTATTACCTGATTCCGTTCGGGCGCGAACTTACGCCTTTTCTATTTAACTGGTGGGATTTTTTTATTAACGTTGAGCCGTGTGTGATCATGTTAGGATCTATTCCCACCATATCTTCATTCAAACAAGCGAAGCAATCACTGTAGGACCGTAAGAACTCCACTAATTGCCATCGTAGAGCTGGCTCCAGATCTGCCCCTATCCTGATTTTCCTGGATGGGTCGAGCGGATCAAGGGCTACTTCTTTAAGTTCCGGTGTTTCCGGCTTCACGTAGTAAGTGGGAGTCTTACAATCCTTTAATTGCTATTCTGACGACTTCTTTTCTGCCTCGACCTGTGGAATTTTTGAAGTCGTTGCGCTCATGTTTACAGAGAAGCACTCTCTTGCTATCTTTTGTTCCCCCTTGATTTCCTGTATTCCCCATGATGATGGGAATTTTACACATTGATGATAGGTTGAAGGAATGGCCTTCTGATATCCGCTTTTTAGGTAGGTTTTTAGTGTTTAGATAGATTAGATTTAGTTGGTTTTTGTGCTAGAGTTTTATATTTTTGAGTCTTTTTGCTTTAGTTTTCATATTTCCTTGAGATTCGGAAACTACGCATCTTTTGTTTTTTTAATGAGTTTTGGAGCTCAAATGAAGGATTTGGAGCATTAAGAGAGGAGGAGGACAAGCTAGGAAGGAGCTACGAGTGGAGAAGCTAAGGAAGAAAGGCAAGAAGAGGAGTGAAATCGAGCCAAAGGAGCTTGTGCATGAGCAAGAACAAGCCAAGATTGACCCACAAAGGTCGTGCACGAGCTATCCTATGTCTTACTCGATCCAACCAAATATCAAAGCCTCAGGAACGACCCTTGGAGGGTCGCACACGGCCCATTTGGGTCGCGCATGGCGCCGACTTTCTCCTTATTCCGAGATCTTTTGTGATATATTCTATCTTTTATTTTAGGAAGTTGTTTTTATCTTGTTTCCTAGTTTAATTAGGACTCCTTTTTCTCTATAAAAGGAGGCTAAACCCTTTAGTTTAAGGGTTCGACTTTTGTTCCGTTTTTATTCGCTTTTGGATTGAGAGAAGACTGGGGAACAAGTTGGAGACTTTTGTAAGACTTCTTTTTTAGTTTAATTTGAGTTTTGTTTTGAATTTGATCATGTCTTCATTCTTTTATGCTATGAGTGAGTAGTTTTCTTTAATTCTAGGGTTGGGTGAAAACCCAACACAATCATGCATGTCTAAACTTGAATTCACGACTTGAATGGTTGAAGATCATATCTTTCTATCTTGTGCTTAATTCCTTTGCGAAAGTTGAGGCAATATCTTGCAATTAACCTACAAACGAAAAGTGTAAAGTTGATTGCTTGATTAGATCTAATAGGATTATTTGCGAAAGTTGATATTCCTAGGTTGATGGATAGATAGAAAGTTGTTTAATTTGCGACAGTTGATTAAATAACTTGAATTGTTTGCGACAGTTGACTTTTCTATGATCATAATTGCATGATAGTTGTGAATTCTTGTTGAAAGCATGTATGGTTGTTGTTGTGGTAGCCCTGGCCCTAGGATTGCCTTTTTATATTTGATTAAAACTCGTTAAATTGATTCGATCTCGACCCCTCTAAGATCGTGTTCGAGCCTCGGCTTGTTTGTGTTCGTTTGTGTGTTTTGCCCCCAGGATCGACCCTCATAGGGTCGTGCACGACCCTAATCAGTTCGGCACTGGCCTTGTTTTGTTCATGTTTGTTTTCTTTTTCGTAGTTTATCAACTAACCTTTAGCCCTATTCTAATTCCCGTGGATGAACTTGACTTCGCTGTACTCAGCGAGGTCTTGATATAAATTAATTTGTTCAAGAGACCCTTCAACACCTTCATCCCGTGGATCCAGGGCCTGCCCAAGATAAGATTGAAAGGTGATGGACAATCAAGTACTTGAAATTTTACTTGGTAATTTACCCCTCCTGCGATGGTTGGAAATGATATTTCCCCCAACGTGTTGCGCGATTTGCTGCTGAATCCCACCAGAGTCGTAGACTTCTTGACGATGTTGTCCAGACCCAGACCTAAACTGTACAAGGCATCCATCAAAAGCAAATTAGTGGAACATCCTTTTAACATGGAAGTTTGCTATTGTTAAGGATATGATTAAATAGTCATGATGAACTTTTTATTCTTCAATGTCATCGAAGGTAATGGGCATCACATCGTGGCCCCCTCTGAACAGAGATTTTGGGCTCTTCTCTCCGGGTACTCCTTGCAATCCTCTTAGCTGCAGAATAGGTTACACCACAAATTTTGGATCCCCCAGTGATGACGTTGATCACCCCTGTATGCTTTGGGGGTGGTGGTGGTGGACTGGTTTTCCCTTTGTTGCGTTCCAGTTGCTCCCTTGGTCTTTCCGATATTAAATCCTTGAGGTACCCCCTGAGCAACAACTCGCTTACCTCTTTCCTCAACGTGATACACTCGTCCGTCCTATGGCTGTGATCGAAATGGAAATCACACCATCTGGATTTATCTTTTTGATGTGAAGGTGTGTTGCTTTTCCTTGGCCATTTCACGGTATCTCCCATGCCATTAAGGGTTCGTACAACCTCTGTCGCATCTACCCGAAAGTTGTAGTGAGATAACTTGGGAGGTAGCCTCGGGTCTTTATATCGCTCGCTTTGTCTTGCAAACACCGGGTTCACAGTTGGTTTGGCGGGGGACGGATTGGGGTATGGAACATATCTGGTTTCTCGTCGTCCCTGCCTGCGCTCTGGTCGGTGAGGACTAGTAGCTTTGATGGTGAAGAGGTCATCTTCTTCTAACCGTACATGTGCCAGTGGCTTTACCTATACCTCATCGAAATTCGAGCAAGGATATTTAGTTAATTCACGATAAAGATCTGGATTACCAGTCGAGATGCCTCTTTAGAATGCTTCCACAGCTGTAGGGCATCGCATCCTTCTATGGTAACCAATTCCTCATTGTACCTGTTAAGAAAAGCTTTCTAGGATTCACTGGTCTTTTGGACCATGCGACATAAGTCGCTTGAACTCTTTTTAGCGTGTCGACTACTTGCGAACCTTATCCTGAACTTGTCAAATCAACTCAGCAAAAGATGAAATGCTCCCAAAGGTGTTACTGAAGTGCAGGCTCGGATAATGTGTTACTGAACCAACTTCACATAACAATTTCCTTCATATCAAAAGGAATTGTACTAATATTCATAGCTTATTTAAATTCGGCTACGTGTTGGTCCGGATCCGTAACCCCTTGGTACTTGGGTACATCGGGGACATGATATTTCCGAGAGATGTCTACCATTGCGATAGCGGGTATGAAGGGAGAATTATTGTATCCATCCCGTCTTTCCACTGCTATCGGTTGTTGGCCCCTAGGAACCTGTGTCACTAGGTCCTCCAAGGATTCGAGGTGTTCCCGTAGTTGGGTAACCTCGACATCTTCCCTAACGACCCTTAATGAATTACCATTTACTTGATAACCAATTACTGGCCTAGTGTCGTCCGAATTGTAAGATTTCTATCGTCCATGTCCAATCGTCGAGCGATACCCTCCACTGCTCCAGTAATGCGTTGCCGATTTGGTGTTGATTGTACATGAGATTGAAGCAAATTACACTCATTAGTTAAAGTCTCGAGTTGCTTTTTCGTATACCTAAGTCAATTTGGCGTGAGCGTTCTTTTGATTCACCAATACTCTCTTCGTAGGGCGAGCATGGTTGCGCGGAGTTCAGCGATGGTGTCGGAGTCGACTGCTCCTCCTTGTTCTGCTGTTGTAGAGGTGGTAGGATTGCCATTCCCATCAGAGTGATGTTCACCCTCTTCCGTCTCATTCCCAGATTGTTGACCACCGACCCCTTGATTGATCTCATTGTTCTCGGCATCATCGACTTGACTGTAAGTAGTTTGAATACCTTCCATCTTGCACGAATAGAGCTTAACGTTTCTTTGGCTAGGGCCCCACGGTGGGCGCCAATTGTTTTGGGAAGATTAACCACGTAAATGTATTACCTGCTATAATGAGGGAATCCTAACCAAAAGATAGTTGTAACGTGTTATAGCTTTCAAACAAGATGGAACGTGTTACAAAGTAAAGAACAAAAAAATAAAACCAAAGACAGAATCTGCTTATCGAGTGATGATAACAAGCTTCGAGTTCCCTTTCCTAATGAATATTAAAGAAAAACAAGGGTATTGTCCAGATGTATTCTTCAGAACAATAATTGCTTAAGAGCTTATGAGTGCGATAGTGCCGTCTCTTTGTGTGTCCCCTTCGATATCCTTTTATAGCCTCACTCTCCTTATGACTGTTGTGAGCTTAACTCTCCTCCCGTGGATGTTGCTAGCGTTGTTTAATGGAATAGCTGTTGTTTCGGATATCTTCTGTGGCCGTGATTTTCTCCATTACTCCACTGTTGGCCATGATCTCCGCAATTACTCCTTCGTCGGTTTTAATGCTTGCTGATTTAGGCCCATCGCTTCTACTGATGCGGATTATGGGCTTAATTCTGGGAGGCCCAACAACCATATATCTTTGTATCTTATTTTATGCTTAGGATGATATTTGTAAAGATAGAAAAATATTATATTTTCTTAACCGAATTGGAAGATAATATATGTGAGCGGGTAAAAAATAACTATCATTTATTATTTTTCTATCAACTGCCATAAAGGTATTTTTATTTATTACGAATTTATTATCTTTTATCTATTTTCTTATTAAATTAAATATGGTGGTTATGCAAATTAATTGAAGATTCTATCTAATGAAACCCGAAATAAATCGACGCTAAAAGACAAGAACCGAGATTATATATATTCGACGAGGCAAACCCTTGATTCTATTAATGGTTTCTGAACGAGGTTACAACAGCGAGATTGTGACCTAGATCTCGTTATACAAGATTTGAGGTCTCTTCCTAACGAGGTTCTAGACCCCTTTGCTACAACGAGTTTACCACTTGCAAACTACTAGCGAGATCTTTTTTCTATTACAAGTCGAGATTTGCTATCTATTCAGCGAGATTAGAAACTTAAGCGATTGCACCGAGATTGTAGTTTGCGAAGCAGTTAGCGAGAATCTTGTTGAGACAAGGTCTATTTGGGCGACTTGAAGTCTGTTGTGGACTTTCTCTATGTTGTAGCATGGTCATTGCGAATGTTTCAGCACATCGATATTCAACAACCAAGATAGTTCTTGAGTTAGAGATGTTTTTCAACCCCCTGCAACCTTCGGGGTTCTCTTCTATTTATAGATGCTTGAGGATCATGGCTCTTGCCAACTTCCGATGTGCGACGCTTGAGTTTTGACCATTCGATTGGTCGAGATGTAGGTGCTTATTGGTCGAGAGCTACGTGGTTTTTGACTGGTCAAGCGGGGCGGGAATGTCAACTTTTGAGTATGCGAGGTTCGTCCTCGTTATTTCTTGTGATGAGTTGCCTGACTATCTTAATTGGTGAGACTTGCTAGGTTTGGACCTCGCTCCCGCGACTTGAGGCCTCGCGGGAACAGGGACTTCACTTTTTCGGATGGGTATGGAAAAGATCTTGGGGAAAAGACTCTGGGACCTCGCCTGTTTCTTTTACCTCACGTTCCGTACCCACTGTTCACACATTATCATTTCGTGCACCATCACTATCTTTAATAAAAGATAGAATTTTACTTGGAGAAAGGGGTAAGATATTACTCACAAGAGTTCTAGTGTACTTGAAAAGTATCAATGATAGCAAGCTACGGTTTTAATCCTTCCAAGAGAGAATTTGGAAGGGAGTGTTCATGTATATAGTTATATACATATGTTTGTAAATTTTTGTCTTAAAAATCATGTTATATAATTTTAAAAATCATGTTATCTAATTTTTTATATTAGAAGGATGATTTTCTTACAAAATATTAGCCTTTTAATTTTAAAAAATTGTATAATATGATTTTCAATTTTGAAAATTTATAGACATATGTATATAATTTCTTACAATATAAATATAATTTTTTTAATATTTAAGAAATTGATGTACATCGGCCTCGAACATAGTCATGATTTTTTAATTAAAAAAATATACAAATGCGATTATTAATTAATTACTAGTTTACTACATAGCGCTATTATTCCCATCTAGCAGTCTTCACATCATAGTATCTGGAGTAGACTTTTTTGTCATTGTCGAATTACCATTGTATTTTTCACTTAATTATGCCTACATACATGCATGTTCTCCCTACGATCTTAATAACTAGGTAAGTCATCGGCGTACGTTGCATGCCGGAATTCGAGAATCAAATTATGTACGGAATTTTCATACTTACTATGAACACATGCAATTGTTAAAGTAATTACTTTTCAAAACAATCATAAAATAGATACAATTTATGACAACCATACTGATTTTGTACGTTAAAGATTAATTATTCTGCTGAAATAAATTAACAATGCTCTCCGACAAAATAATTTCCGCTTTGCTACTTTTCTTTGCTCTTTAAGTTGTTTACCATTTGTACATGAATTCGTTTGAACAACACATAATAGTAAGAAACAAAATAAATTACTAAACGTTGACGTTATGGAAACTATGCACAATAATGAATTTCAAGCCAATAGTAGAAATCACCTTTTGATAATTTCTAAACGTTGACGTTACTGAACTTCGGGACGTCATTTCTAAGAATAGATTAATCCTATGGCATCGTGGCAAAGTTATGATCCTAATGGTGTCAATGTCGGGCAACATAACAACTCCAAGAGATCCCACGAGGATCCGAAGATGATTATGGTGTCAATTGGGGTGGAGGTGGCATGCCCGTGCAAGCATTCCCACCTTGTGACTCGCGGGCTAGCAGGTCCGAGAGGTGGGCGGCGGACCAGCAGCTAGTCTCGGCGAGGCCGAGGCAACTTTGGTAGTGATTGAAGGTGGTAGCCGGTGATGGAACAGGCAGACGGAAGGAGCCAGATATCCTTGCTCACGAAGAAGACAAGAACCAGAGAAAAAGAAGAAATAATGGTGGAGGAGTAATACGGAAGTGAAGGAATAAATTTATATAGAAGGGATGGAAGAAGACAAATTCGATTCAGCTTGTATAAGAGATAAAGATCATGGCACACCAATCTCGAAGATATCGCACGAAAATTGAGGAAGATAAGATAAGCATAACACACATATCTAGAAGATAAGATAAACATGCCTTAAATATCTAGAAGATAAGATAAGCATGACACACATACCTAGAAAATAAGATAAGCATGGCACACACATCTAGAAGATAAGATTGAGAGGGAGTAAGACAGACTCAATCCAGCTTGAATAAGATATAAAGATCATGGCACACCAATCTATAAGATATCGCACGAATATTGTGGAAGCTTATGATTAATATTGACCTGCTTAAGATATAAAGATCGTGACACACGAATATAGAAGATATCGCATGAAGGCATGGCTTTATATAGAAGGGATGGAAGAAGACAAATTCGATTCAGCTTGTATAAGAGATAAAGATCATGACACACCAATCTAGAAGATATCGCACAAATATTGAGGAAAATAAGATAAGCATGACACACATATCTAGAAGATAAGCTAAGCATGACGCACATGGCACACATATCTAGAAGATAATATTGAGATGGAAGAAGACAAACTCAATATATCATTTCTATGTAAACAAAGAAGATCACACTTTCTAGCATGCAAACGCTTTTATATTATTATAATTCATTCCAAACTTGTTAAGATATTCAAGAAGCTATTAATGAAGCCACTATAACTAAATTAAGCATTTTCAATACAAGCCAAAAGTAGAAATCACCTTTTGATAATTTCTAAACGTTGATGTTATGGAACTTCGGGACATCGTTTCTAACAACGGGTTGATCCTATGGCATCGTGGCAACGTCACGATCCTAAAGGCGTTAATGTCGGGCAACGTAACAACTCCGAGAGATCCAACGGAGCCTCCAAAAATGTTATGGCGTCGACCGGGGTGGAGGTGGCTTGCGCGTGCGAGGATTCCCGGCTGGTGACTCGAGGGCTAGCAGGTGCGAGAGCTAGGCGGCGGACCAGCAGCTAATCTCGGCAAGGTCGAGGCAGCTTTGGTAGCGGCTGAAGGTGGTAGCCAGTGGTGGAACGAGCAAGAGAGAGGAGCCGCCTTGCTCACGACGAAGAGAAGAACCAGAGAGAAAGAAGAAATAAAGGTGGATGAGTAATATTGAAGTAAAGGCATGGATTTATATAGAAGGGATGAAAGAAGACAAATTCAATTCAACTTGTATAAGAGATAAAGATCATGGCACACCAATCTAGAAGATATCGCACGAATATTGAGTAAAATAAGATAAGTAGGACACACATATCTAGAAGATAAGATAAGCATGACACACATATCTAGAAGATAAGATTGAGGTAGAAGAAGATAAACTTAATTCAACTTGTATAAAAAATAAAGATTAGGTCACACCAATCTAGAAAATATCGCACGAATATTGAGGAAGTTTATAATTAATATTGACCTGCTTGCTTTACTATGCACAAGGATCGTTCCACTTTTAATAATAGTATAGAGAGATTAGGGCACACCAATCTAGAAAATATCGCACGAATATTGAGGAAGTTTATAATTAATATTGACCTGCTTGCTTTACTATTTATAAGAATCGTTCCACTTTTAATAATAGTATAGATATCTAAGTATATTATCTAATTTACTTAAAATCACAAATCCCGTATAAAGGTATGATTGCGGAAGTCCAAAGAGAATATGCATTTTGGGGGGTTAAGCCAGAGAAATGACTATTGCCAAATTTTTTGTCAAAAAGTTTATTTCCACAAATTTCCCTTTCAGGTGACCAAAAATATAAGCAACAATGTGAAAGAGCAAATAAAATAGATTTTTCAAATTGCTAATACAGTTGCGTTGGACAAATGCCTAGGATGCCCGATTATCAACGAGAGAGTGTCACAAAAGACCTTTAAACCCATGAGCATGCGAACCAGATCCCAATTATCAAAATAAAAAGCCAATGTTTTGTCTAAGGAAGGGCGTAAAACTCTTATCAAAACAAACTTATCAGCACAACCAAACTATATTATGCAATCTTTCTTGTTACCTGTAGCAACCTCGAAAGAACTAAACCAAATTATCGAGAAATTTTTTTGGAACAAAGAAAACAATTATAAACCACTTATAAGCTGAAACTCTATTTGTCGACCACCCGATCAAAGTGGGATAGGAATCGCCAAGGCAGAAGAGATGAACCTAGCACTCCAAATTAAATTGATATGGAAAATCCTAGCGGAACCAGATAACCTCTAGGTCAAAAAAGTGACGGAAAAATACCTCAAAACAGAAAGTATCCTAAGCTATAGGAAAAAAACACAACACATCATGCAATGATCAAAACTACTAAGTCTAAGGGACCTGTTCTCGAAAGGGTTCATTTGGCAAGTTGGGGATAGAAAAACTATCCACTTTTGGAAAGATAACTGGACCGGCAATAGCCTTCTTACCCCAAAAGTAGAGGTCAAAATTCTAATTAATTGGGAGGAACATGTTGATGCATACCTCTTGGAGGACAACTCGTGGAACATAGAAAAACTGGGAAGGATCGTTAATCATGAGGATCTCGAAAATATAACCAAAATCACTAACCTCATTAACAAAATCATGGATAGACTATACTGGAAACCAAGCAAAAATAGTTGGTACTCTACCCACTCTACCATACTTTGGCTCCACCGGTCCAAAGAAGAACTTATAATTAACCTGGAATGGATCAATAACCTCAACATCCCCCTAAAATGATGAATTTCTTATGGAAAGTGGCTCGATACGTCCTTCCAACTATAATGAGGCTTGTAGACAACCATATCCCGGTACCACAAGGTTGTGAAACCTAAAACAACCAGTCTAAAGACACGAACCACATCTTACTATCATGCCCACATACCATGGAAACCCTTAACTCTTTACGCCCAAAACTACTTTGGTTTGTCGATCAGGTGTTACTAGATGACAAAAAATTGCACCAAGTCCTTGAGGAAATTAGGGCAATGGCAACAAAGGAGGAGATGGAACTCCTCACAAATGTCTAGTGGAGCCTATGGTTCTCTAGAAATAAGAGAATTTTCGACAATGACAACGGCCAAAACCCAAATCATGTCGGGAACCTAAGTTAGTTTACTCGTAACCAGGTTAAAGAATGGATACTTGTAGAAAATCTGGAAACTAACAACTCCCGCTCGTATACCGCGAGAGCTAGGTAAGACGAAAAGTTTGCTAAGTGGACAAAACCCAAGAGGGACTTTATTAAGTTGAATTTTGTTGGTGAAGTTTATTTTGATGGAGTGGCCTCCTTCAGATTGATTGGTCGGGAGTTTGTACTTAACTCCAAGACCATCGTCTTGCGCCAGAGACTTCTCGAGGCCATTCTTCGTGGCATTTCCCGGATCCAAATTGAAGGTGATAATTTGCAACTGGTCAAGGACGTTCTAGGTGACTGGCGCTCCCCGTGGGAGATTGAGTTGTTGCTACCTGGTTCCAGGATTGGAGTATTTCTCAAGTCTTCCATGAGTGCAATTCTGTGGCGGACATCATCGTTGGTTCCTTCCGACGGGTCTCCTTTATCCCACTTTTAGTTGATTCAGGTTTGCATACCCTCATCCGACAGGATGCCCTAGGATGACCACTAATTTGTTAGTTGTCACCCTAATCTCTTTCCTTATCAAAAAAAATATATATAATGTTGTTTAGGGTAACACATTTTAGATAGATTATGAGACAATAATATCCGCGTAGGAAATTAAGAACACACAGTAATTGTCCGATCTTAAAAATTAACAATCTGGATTAAAAAGAGTCATTTTAAGGTGCATAATTTTGTTATTGATTGTGTATAATTTTGTTACGTATTGTGCATGATCTTGTATCAGACTGTGCATGAGTTTTTATCTAAATATGCATTATGATCTTCTAATGAGTGTAAATAACTTTACTACTGATATGCATAACTTTTATAAGTGTGTGTATAATTTTATTATCGATTATGTGTGACTCTTTTAACTAATTGTGAATGATGAACTTATAATAAGTGTGAGGAAATCATGCACACTCAATTATGATATTATGCACAATCATTTATAGGACGCACAATCATTTACAAAATTATGTACAATTAGTTATAATATAATGCACACTCAATAAAACAAGTCATGCTTACTCAGTTACAATATTGTGCATAGTCAGTATAAGATTATACAGTCAATCACTTATAAAATTATACACAGTTAGTTACAATATCTAACAAGATAATGTACACTTAGTAAAAAAAAGTGTCATAAACAATTAATTACGATATTATGCACAATTAATATTAAATTTTTGTACATAATCAGTTATACAATTTTGCAACAAATATAAAATCTCTCACACAATTTTTCACTAGCCGAGATACATTTTTATTTTTCTCCTAAAATACCGTTCTCTCCTAAACCGAACCCACATTCACAAAATTAATCAAATGATATCTTACTTAAAGAGTTGGTGCTCAAAATATTCCTTCTTTGTCCTTATTTTTGCTATCTCATGTCAGCAGAATTCGTTGCAATTAAAAACAAATTATAATGCATATGTGCATTGTGCAATGCATCTAGGAGTTTGGTTCAAATGAAACAAACTCTTATCCTAAAACGAATGCACTTTTCATAGTTAGTAATGCACTTTTCATATAAAAGTGCATTGAAAAGTACAAAAAGTGCATTACGAAAAAGTGCACTAAATTTTTTTGAAAAGTGCACTAAAAAGTACGAAAAGTACAAATGCGAAATAGTGCACTCTGAAGTATGAAAAGTGTACTACTAACTACAAAAAGTGCATTCGTTTTAGGATAAGAGTTCGTTTTAGGATAAGAGTTTGTTTCATTTGAACCAAACTCATGCATCTAGTAGTAGTTTTAGGATGAAAGAACAATACGTAGAGGAAGGCAACATTTATTTGTTTAATATTAAAAAATCTGTTCAATCACAGCGAATGTCTAGTCGATGCTACCGAATATTGGAACCACCCCCGTGTCTCACCTGTTATTATTTTAACAAAATAATTGGTAATTAAGGGAGAGTCATTAATTATGATGCCACTCCTTAACAATGTTTGTGGCTTAAAAATCATTTCATTTTCTTATGATCACTTTTATTTTCTTTTTACATTACATATACATAAATTATCTCCTTTAAATTTTAAAGTAAAATGGTCATCATCTTTATTATAGGGTGCATCTTTTATTGACGCATCCTCTTACCCATTGGATAATGCAATGTCTTTAAAGTGGATATAGCACCTATATCAATTTGGTGTATTTTAACTAAATTCAATTATATAATTAGAACATTAGTGAAAGCAACAAAAAAAAATCCCTAAACTGAACTCAAACAAGAAAGAAACAATAAGGATGCAAGAGATTTAAAGAGGTTCAAAACAAAATCCTACATCCTTATGTCCTCAAGATAGGAAACCAAAATCCACTATAAGTAAAGAGTTTACAAGAGAGAGATATCAAAAGTTTTGACCTAAAATGAAATGAAAATGGCAGATCTAGAGACAAACAAAGACGAAGTTTGCAAAACGAACAAGAAACCTGTTTTGGACGAAAAATAGCAAGCTACTTGAACGTCCTAGATTAGGGTTATAATCGAATTGGAATGAAAGTGAAAAGGTGTTTGATCTGATTGAACAAGAATGAATGAGTATCTATTGATTACGTTTTTTAGTGTGCTCCTTCTGAATTTATATAATCCCTCTATACAATCGATGGTCCTAGTTTTGTCTACCCTATTTCGGCCGTTGTCCACGTCCAAGGCCATGCTCCCACGTTTGTCGGAGCCACCATACCCGCCACCCACTTTCCACGTCGCGAAAGGAGGGATCTGGATGCTCTTAACCGCTTTCAGGTCTTCTGCCTTCACTTAGTGACGATGATCTTCCTTCTTTAGCCTTCTGACTGTTGTCTTCTCTAGGATCCTATTTTCTTCTTGGGTCGCTCTTCCATTGGACTCTAAATTAATGGGCCCAACAATACCCCCATATGCGATCCGATTCTGTGTGTGGGATTTGGATTGGATTTTCGCGTTTCCCGGATGTGACTAGGGACATATACGCTATGCAAAGTTGGGAAGATACGCTTCAGCTCAGGGCTATAATTACCCCATTTGCGGAGTTGGGTAGATACGCTTCAGATCTTCTTCTACCCTTTCTTTCATTCTCTTTCTTCATTTTGTTTCTTCTCGCGCCCCTTTCTTTCTTCTCTTCTTTCCAATCCATGTGTAAGGCCAAGATTTCTTAAATGGGCTTCGAATATTCCCATTCTTTGGACACGCAAGACTACCATTCGTGCTCCATGTCCAATCAGGATGTGGAGAAAATCATCAACAACCAAGGCTTCCCTCCGGGGAGAAACTTCTACTGCCCGACGTACGACAATATCGACTGGGTTAAACCTGGATGGGTGTGTTCTCTGGAGTACCCCTTCACTCTGGGAGCCCTATTCCCATTCACTCGCTTGATTTTGAACTTTTAGGTGGCCTTGAATGTTTATCCGGCGCAGCTGAAGCCGGTCACTTGGAAGACTCTATTCTAGATTGGCGAGTTGTGCTCAGCGAAAAAGGTGGAGTTTGCGGTGTCAGATCTTCTTTTTGCATATCGCGTTTCGACCTTTGGACTTGGGAATTTTACGTTTCATGCTAGGGATGCCAAGAACCCTCTTATATTGAAGTCCAAGGTAAATGACAAGGATTGGGCAACCTACTTCTTCTTTGTTGAGAACGCGATGCTAGGCCTTCAGTTTCAACTTGCTTTTGTTGATCAATGGAGTGTTAAGAGTAAGATACCTTTTCTGAAACCCTTTTACTCCACTTTTGTTTCTTTTCTTCGGAGAGGATTAAACTTTTCCTCATTTTTGCCTTGTCGTTGTGTTTGTAGTTCCACCCGGTCTCGATGTTCATACTTTGGAAAGTAAGGCGTGCATGAAGATCTTCGATCTTTCTCCGGGGAGGCGAACATACAAGAAGTCGGTCGACCTTCTACCCGAGGGTGAATCCAACAACAAGATTGTTGCTCCTCCTGGGGATCACTATGATGAAGAGGAAGAAGATGCACAGTCGGGCGATTTTGAGAAGACTGTGGAAGAGGTTGATATTCCCCCGTCGCCGCCCTCGGGCCCCAAAGAATCCTTCAGTATGGTCATCTGGTGAGTCGCACCGCGTCTTTCTTCTAGGGTTTTGCTTTTTGGATTTTATGTCTTCTGCTACCCTACGGGGTTTTTTCTCTCTATTTTTATATATTATTTTTTATGGACCCCATAGATAAGGTTTCTCCTCGTCTAGGGCGTAATTTCTCTATAGCCGATATGATACAGCGTAAGCTCAGGTCAAGTGACAAGAAGCCTCCTTTGGATATAAAGATCAAGAGCGAAGCCGTCATGAGTCTTACCCTTGCTAAAAGGTCCTTGTCTGAGACCACGAAAATCATTAGTCTCGAAAATAAGAGTTCCCAGGACATTCAGCTAAAGCTCTCTGAGGTTCATTGCTCTAAGGAAGCTCGTTTGGAGGTTCCTACTTCATCCCTCGCCAGAGATACCGGTCTAGCGGTTTGGGAGGTAACATCTATGTTTTATCTTTCCTATTTTGCATACTCCTAATTGCATCGTTTTTTCTTTATGGCTTGTTCTTTTACTTCGAGCTTTACAAGGTGTTCTCTGGATTGCAAACGCTACTGAAAAGGAGGGGAATGTCTTGGAGGAAAAGAGACTTAAGTGGGAGAGCGAGAGACTTACCCTGAATAAGGAGATAGTTGAAGTTGTTGAATGTCAGAAGAGAGATGCTCGTAAGATCATGATGTTGATAGAGATCGTCGACAGTCATGTTCGTCAAGCCGCTTTGGACAAGTCAAAGATTGAAGACCTGGAGGTTGCTAGGAATAAAATGATCAAGGGCGCGCGTATTTCTCGATGATATCCAGGATTGAGATGATCAAGCAGTTCAGTTCAAGGTGTCACTTGGATTGGAACATGGAGGGAGAGCTCAAAAATTTCAACGAGTGTTACCCTCTTGAGAAGCTTGCGCCTGGTGATGAAATCTTCGCGTCTCTTGATCTTTCAGATGATGAAGCTGCTGGTGACGACTCAAAAGGTAGGAAGGATGAAGGTGATGGTTCTTAAGGGGACGATCATTAAGTGCCCTCCGTAGGAAGGGTATCGGATGACCCTTCTATGAGCGAGGCGAACTTAGCAGGTTGTTTTGTTTATGGTGATGATGTACCTTGTGAAGACAAGGATTTATGTCGTGGGCCTTTGTAATTTCTTTTTAGTTTTTCTATGGATTCTCTTACTCTTTCTAAGAAGGCTCTCGTAGTCAGATGCGAGCTGTGTTAGGCTAAAACATTGTAATCTTTTGCGTAGTGGACCCTATATTCCCAGGGGTAGTTTAATCGTACGTTTATTGCTTGTGTTTGCATGTGTGTTTTTTGTGTTCGAACTTCCTTGCAGGTGTTCGTGAATGATTGAGTGCTTCGACGGAAGGCTTATCGGGAGGGCGAAGACCCCTGTAGAAGGTGTTCATCTCGGGTGGCAGTTGCGCATTTATCGAAGAAAATCATCTATAGTCCGACGGACATCGTGTCTTTCTTGCACTCAGGGATGTTCCGTCGATTAAAGATGTCAATAGTCTAGGGTTTATTACCTCATCCGTTTTTCAGGTTTGTAAACATTTTTCTTTATGTAAATGCATGGTTTATTATAATGAAAAGGACGTTTGCAAGCGACATGTTTGAGTGCTTCTTTAAAGTTAAGCTCATGAGAAGTAAAAGAACCATAGCTTCGAAGAGAATAACACATGCAAGAATCATTGTTTGACGAAAGAAACACTACATTCTAGTCTTCACAAATCAAGCAAGATTCACAGAATACTTCTAGATAGATTGTCTTAAATAGAGAAATATTGAAAAACCTGGACACAGAGATAACATGCTAGTAACTGGTAGAAAGATGATCGTCGCATCTTATATGAACGGATGATAGGCTTCGTGTCGGGAGTGCCTTGGCTAACTATTTGCAAGGGAGAGATACTTGTAAAAAATGATAGCGCTTCAGGTATATTGCAGTCCAACTGCGCGGTATAGCATCTCTATCCTTAGACTTGAGTTGGTACGCCCCATGCCCAACGACTTTCATGATCTTGTATGGCCCTTCCCTTGTTGGTGCTAACTTGCATGATCCTGTCTCGACGGTGTTCTAGAACACCTTTCGCAACACCCATTCACTGATATCTGCTTTTTAGGTAGGTTTTTAGTGTCTCGATAGATTAGATTTAGTCGGTTTTTGTACTATAGTTTTATGTTTTTGAGTCTTTTTGCTTTTGTTTTCATATTTCCTTCAGATTCGGAAACTACGCATCTTTTGGGACTTTTTGTAGGCATTTTGGAGCTTAAACAAAGAATTTAGAGCCTTGCAAGAGAAGGTGGATGAGCTATGGACAAGCTATGAGGTGATAAGCAAAGGAGAAGGCCGAAGAGGAGTGGGAACATGAAGAAAAGAGGGGTGAAAACGAGTCAAGATGAGCAAAAACGACCTAAGATCGAGCCAAATAGGTCGTGCACGAGCCAACATGAGCATACTCGACCCAACTAGAAAATCATGCCCCAGGACCAACCCTAGGAGGGTCGTGCATGACCCATTTGGGTCGTGCGTGGCGTCGACTTTTCCTTATTCTATTATCTTTTAGATATATTCAATCTTTTTATTTTAGGAAGGTTATATTATCTTGTTTCCTAGTTAGTTTAGGGCTTCTTTTCCTCTATAAGAGGAGGCTAAAACCTTTAGTTCAAGGTTCCGATTTTTAGTGTGATTTTTATTCTGCTTTTTGGCATTGGAGGAAGACTTGAGGAACAAGTTGGAGACTTTTTGTAAGACTTCTTTTAGTTTAATTTGAGTTTTGATTTGGATTGATCATGTCTTCTTGTTTCTTTGCCATGAGTGAGTAGTTTTCTTAGATTCTAGGGTTGGGTGAAAACTCAACACAATCATGCATGTCTAAAAATATGAATTCATAACTTGAATGCTTGAAGATCATATCCATCTATCTTGTGCTAAATTCCTTTGCGACAGTTGAGTCATATATCTTGTGATTGCTTGATCAGTTCTAATAGGATTATTTGTGAAAGTTGATATTCCTAGGTTGATTAATTTGCGAAAGTTGATTGAATAACTTGAATTGTTTGCGAAAGTTGACTCTTCTATGATCGTAATTGCATGATAGATGTAAATTCTTGTTGGAAGCATGTGTGATTGTTGTTGTGGTAGCCCTAGCCCTAGGATTCGTCTTTTATATTGATTAAAACTCGTGTCTTTACTTCGATCTTGACCCATAAAGTCGTGCTCGATGCTTTAGCTTTTATTTGTGTTCGTTTGTGTGTGTTTGTGTTCAGGACCGACCCTCATAGGGTCGTGCACGACCCCCTTCAATTCGGTCCTAACGTGTTTTGCTCGTTATTTCTTTGCTTTTCGTAGTTTATCAACTAATCTTTTAGCACTATTCTCATTCTCGTGGACGAACCTGACTCTGCTATACACAGCGGGGTCTTGAATATAAATTTATTTGTTCAAGAAACCCTTCAACAAATTGGCATCGTTGCGGGGGAGTGTGCAATAGTGCCTAGTTTAGTTGATATTTGGGTATGGGACTAGCCCTTACCCTTTTGTTGTTTTTTAATTTTGTTTTCTTTGTCTTTGGTCGCAATGTATGCCATCTCGTTTTTCCCGGAGAACTTTTGGGATTGACTACGACTGCGAACCCGAAAGATCCTTCCATCGACGTTTGAGAGAACAACGAGAAATGGCCGACGCTGAGACTCTTGCTCAACAAATGGAGGAACTCCACGCTCAAATGCAGCGCATGCAAGAAGAACGAGACGCTTCAGCTGCAGCTGCGCAGTGATTCCAGGAGCAACTGAATGCTATCCCAAGGAATGTCAAGCAATATATGCACCCAGAACTGAGGGTGCCTGAATCGGCGATAGTACTCCTGGAGATTGACCGCACTTTTGAGATTAAATCTCATTTCATATCCTTAATTAAGCGTTCTCAATTTGAAGGGAAAACCACTGAATGTCCCATGGAGCAAATTAAGAACTTTATTGATTTATGTGACACCATTGATGCTGACAATGTCGCACTTGAAAATGTTCTGTTGAAGGCTTTTAAGTGGTCTCTTGCAGGAAAAGCTTTAAGGTGGTTAGAGAGCTTGCCACCAAGATCTATTACAACGTGGAGAGAGTTGCATGATTTATTCATAACCAAGTTCTTTCCACCGGCAAAAACAACGGAGCTTAGGAAGCGCATCACCTCCTACCATCAACTTCCAAACGAGATGCTTGTGGAAACATGGGAACGATTCCAAGAGATTCTACGCCAATTCCCTACTCATGGGCAACCTCCCTATGTTCTCCAAGAGATCTTCTTTCAAGGCATCAATGCGGCTACCAAGGATTGCATCAACCTTCACTCTGATTGTGGGTTCATTGAGATGACTCCAGATGAGGCATGGGCGTTATTGAATAAGCTAACCAACTATGATGCCATGTACGGTACCCAACAAGCTAAGCCGACGGAGAGGAAGCTGTTTGAACCACAATCCGATGTGGTTGATTGAGATGTGAAGTTCCAATTCATGCAAGATGAGATCAACCGTTTGAAAAAGCAAGTAAGCTACTTTAAATCTTCTCAATCTTGTCAAGAATGCGGGTCTTCCGCTCATACTACTTCCAATTGTACTCACTTGCAGCAAGTACAAGCCGCTGAGGCTTATGAGGAGGCAAACTACATGAGAGGTTCTTATAGGAACCAAAACAATTATGCAGGGAGAAACAATGCTCAACCATCTTGGGGCAATCCAAACTATGACCAATACAAGCAACCCCCTCAACAAGAGCAACGTCCCCCTCCCTACCGTCCTCCGGAATATCAAGAGCCACCATCATGGGTGCAAGGGCTGCAAGAAGGAATCAATGGCGTTCGAGCCGAGATCAACGGAGTCCAGAATGGGATCAATGGAGTACGAGCCGAGATGAAAGGTGTTCATGCAAAGTTGGGAGAATTTGACTCATGGAGAAAGAACGTAGATTCCCAACTTGGCCAGCTAGCTACTCAAATCCCGAGACCTCATGGACAACTCCCGGGCCGCCCCGACGAGAATCCTAGAGGCCGACTAGGCGATGGTGAAATCCGAGCCATGCACCTAAGGAGTGGCAAGGCGATGCCCGAGCCACTTTTGCATAAGGAGGAGGAACAAGCCTCAAGACCGACCCACTTAGGGTCGAGCACGACCCATTCTAGGTCGAGCGCGACCCATCTAGGGTCGAACACGACCCCCTCGAGGGTCGTTCTTGAGGAGGCTGTTAACGAGGAAGAAGAGGCGATCGACCCTGTCAGGGTGGAGCTCGACAACCCTTCACCAGGTAAGTCTTCTAACCCTTGTCTTTCTATTCAATCTCCATCTAAGGTACTTCCTTTCCCTTCTAAGAAACCCAAGGACTCGACAGAAGGAAAATTTAAGCGCTTTGTAAGTTGCTTCAAGGCTTGAATCTTTCCACTCCTTTCGCTGAGGCTTTCAATGAAATGCCTGCTTATACTAAATTCTTGAAGGAGATTTTATCTAGGAAGCGATCAATGTCGGAACTAACAGATGAGGTGAGATCGTTGGAGCTTCCCGAGAAGCTAGGTGACCCAGGTAAGTTTGCTATTACAATTGGTATTGGAGCTTACCGTTTCAAAGCTTTTTGTGATCTAGGTGCTAGTACAAGCTTGCTTCCACTTTCGATTTGGTCTAAAACCAACATGGGGCCATTAGTACCGGTGAACATGAGGCTATACATGACGAATGGGTCGTGCGTCAAGCCAACGGTAGTGGTTGATGATTTCCCAGTTCAAGTGGGGAAGTTCTTTATGCCCAACGATTTCATAGTGATGGAGATGCCCGAGGATCCCGTGGTGCCCATTATTCTCGGACGGCCATTCTTAGCCACACCGGGAGCCATCATTGATGTCAAGAACGGTCTTCTCACCTTTAACATTGGAGAAGAAGTGGTTGAGTTCCGATTCAACCCAACCATGAAGGAGTCCAATCATGAGGAGGTCAAGATGCTATACACACGCTCCGACTACATTGAGTGTAACAACCTAACGGAGAAATTATTGACTTGGAATCCTCTACCACACGTTTTTGGGGTCTCAAGACCGACCCTCCAAGGGTCCTGCACGACCCTCCTAGACGAAGGCGAGGAGCCCTACCTTGACTTTGATGCACTTAAGGCGGAGCATGAGGAGGAAGTTAGCTTGCCCGAGCCTACTCCCGAGCTTAAGGAGCTCCCCGACTCCCTGAGGTACGCTTTTCTTGGTCCTAATTCTGCTCTTCCCGTCATTATTAATGCTAACTTGAGTATGGAAGAAGAGAAAAAATTGCTTGATGTGCTTAGGACTCATAGGAAAGACATAGGGTATTCATTAGATGAACTTAGTGGTATTTCATCCTCATTGTGCATGCATAGGATTTATATGGAGGATGATCATAAACCCACTATTAAGCATCAACGTAGGCTAAACCCTAACATGAAAGAGGTAGTGAAGAAAGAAATTCTTAGGATGCTAGATGCCGGTATCATATTTCCTATCTCAGATAGTAAATGGGTTAGCCCCGTACATGTAGTTCCTAAAAAAGGGGGGATGACGGTTGTATAGACTATATGAAACACCACTAAGTGGACCACCACTAAGGGGAGTTGATTCCAACTAAGACCACCACTAAGTGGAGAATTTGCATAGACTATAGGAAACTTAATAGTGCCACTAGGAAGGATCACTTTCCACTCTCCTTCATTGACCAAGTCCTAGAACGCTTAGCCCAACACGATTACTTTTGCTATTTGGATGGCTATAGTGGTTTTTGGCAGATTCCCATTCACCCCGATGATCAAGAGAAGACGACATTCACTTGTCCATATGGGACGTTTGCTTATAGAAGGATGCCATTTGGGCTTTGCAACGCCCCGACCACCTTTCAACGTTGCATGATAGCCATCTTTTTCGACATGATTGAGGAAATAGTGGAGTGTCATTTCATGGTTAGAGAGGGAATTGTCTTAGGTCATCTAGTGTCTAAATGCGGGGTTGTGGTGGACTAGCATTATCAAGAGTTCCAACAGTTCCAGACGTATTATGAGGCTCAACAAGAGATGGATGATTACCATTGGGCTCATATGGAGAGCTACATGCATTGGAACCAAGGGAACTACCCGGATCGAGATGAGTGAGTACCTCCGACGCATCCACCATTCCGTCCCCGACGCCGACCTCCACCTTCACAGTGATGAGCTCCACCTTTCCAAGCTTCAAGAGTTCTTTGTGAGTTTTCTTCTTCCCATCTCTTTACTTTTTCATATTATTTTCATGCATGGGGACATTGCATGATTTAAGTATGGGGTAGGGGAAGAAGAAATCTCACATGTTGTACATAATTGAGTCTTTTTGTGTTGGTTTTGTGACTCGGCTAAAGTCGTCGTACCAAGATCAAAAATAAATAACCCTATTCTACTAACAAGTATAGTAAGCAATTAAGGGGTCGAACCCAAGAGAATTGGGATTCTGAATAATCAGCAGGAAACAAGACAGGGTTTTTTTGAAGTTTAAGCAAACAAACAAACAAGCAAATAATATTTGGGATTAAATCAATGGAAGGAAAGCAGAGTTTATTCAATCAATTCCACCTTTTTAATCATTCGATGATTGATTCATCCACTTTTCCATTAATTCCCAAGTTAATTCCAATCCTTATAAAAGATTTCCGCTTGTCCACGGTCCAAGCGAAATTATGATATGAACAAGAACGCTTAATTCAAATCATGCAAAGTATTAAGGATAGAAGGATATTAAATCATGCAATCAAGCTACGAGTCTCATGCATAAAATAACAATCAAATACTCTTTCTCAATTCTAGTACACGGTCCTAGAAAAGAGTTGTTTCAAGGATAAATAAGATTGCACATACAACAATCAAACCTAATCCAAACAGTAGATCTAAGTCAATCAAACAAGTTGATCAGGCTCATCAAATCAAACATAGATCATATACATAAAAACAAGAGTTTTGATATTAACCAAGGGATAGAAAAGTTACCAGAATCTCACGAATTACATAAAAAGGCTTCCTTGATCAAATAAACTCCAAAGGAAATTAGTTCTTCATAATAAAACTAAAAACTGGAATAATCTCTGAAAGTGTGCTAAAATGTCTCCTAAAAATACGAAACTAAACTTAAATAGTCGAAAACCTAAAAGATATAAATAATATAAAAAGATAGAATAGCTGAGACGAAGTCGGCGCTGAAAAACCACGATTCGCGAACGCGGAACCAAACCGCGAGCGCGGATTATCTCCATCTCCTCGGCCGCGGAACCACCTCGAACCGCGAGACCGGTTCCAAACCTCGGGCATGGATCCTGCGTTTTCAACTTCTCTCGAGTCTTCCTCCACCGCGGTCTCGGGTCCAACCCGAGGGCGCGGGTCTTGACTTCTTAACCTCTTCAACTCGAACTTTAGGACTTCTGTCTTCCAAATCTTCAACTGTAGGATCTTCTGATATTACAGATAATCATCCTAATCTAGCCTAAAACACTCAGAAAATCCTAATAAAAATACAGAATTACGTTGTACTAAAACCAGCGTATCAAATTCCCCCATACTTAGATCTTGCTCGTCCTCGAGTAAGCTCAAAATAAATCTAAAAATAAATCCTATCAAAGATCCACAGGAAGTAAAGGGGAATATGTAAATTCTAACTCTCAACTCATAACCCGAACCCATGTAGAGAAATAATGAGCAAAAGACATGAAAGCTCAAATCACACACCTCACATATACAAGATATAGCACTCAAGCTCTAAAAAGTGTAGAGCAACCTAGGATCTACCCAACATCTAAAGTGTAATCCCTAGACCCCAAAGTAGAATCTGAATCCTAAACACTCTGATTTTACCACTCATTCTACTTAGGCGCCCTTTCGGGTTTTCACCTAATCACTCATTTCATTTTTCTTAGGTGTGCTCACAAATACTCACATCTCTCATAAACCTCTTATTACCCCAGCCTAATGCTGGTCCGGGTTACATGCTTATTACCTGAGCCGCCCTTTTGGGTTTTCAACTCATCCCATGATTTTTATATGCCTTTTTCTGAATTTTTTGTGGCCTTTTTTTTAACTTTTTTTTAAAACTTTTCTCTATACAAAACATGGAACAACAATCCCATAAAAATAACACAAATTACAAACAACTAACTAAGATAAGCGTAGCGAGTACTTCCTCCCCCATACATAAATCCTTCATTGTCCTCAATGAAGTAAAGATAACGGAAGTAAGCATAGAAGAGGAAAATCAGAAGACTCACATACGAAAGAAGAGAGGAATGAACTCCTGGAATTATAATCACCAACCTCAAGAACAAACGGATCTGTCTGGGAATGAACCGCGAGCGTGGGTATAAACCGCGGGCTCGGGTATAAACCGCGAGCGCGGTTCCTGGAGACAGCAAACACCAATCTTTAACGCCGTCTTCACAACTTCAGCAACCAGATCCACACCATAGGACGTCTCCAATGAAAATGAACTGGACTCTTCAAAATAACAAAAACTCTGACGAGCAGCACCCCCATACTTGAACAATGCCACAAAGGATGGTGTACAGGCGGACTCACCAAAATGGGATGGAACCTGATAATAGTAACTAACAATTCCAAGGAACTAGACATGGAAAGATATAGAAAAAATGGATTGGTGGATGATGGTAGAATATGGAAGAACACTCTTTTTCTTCTCTCTTCTTATTTTTTCCTGATTTATCTCGGGGGTTTCACCCAAAAACCTTTTATTTCAGTGGTTTCACCTGAAAGCCTTTTATATTTTTTATATTTTTTTTAACTTTTTTAACTTCTTTTTTTAATTTTTTTCCGGAAAAAAACAAATTTTTAATTCCGCGAGTGCGGTTCCAGGCCGCGGGCGCGGTTCGAGTCGCGGGCTCGTCCTCGCCTCGGGCCTGCTCTCTTCGAGATTTGACTTTTTTTAACCTGCAAGTTAGCCCGACAAAACCAAAACGAAACTAAACTAAAACTAAACTAAAAAGACAAAAAGAAAAGAAAAGAAAAACTTACCTCGGGTTGCCTCCCGAGCAGTGCCTTTGTTTAACGTCGTTTGGCCCGACGTCCTTTATGCTCAGAATGGATCGTCATCAATTTGGAACTGGACCTTTTTCCCTTCATGTGCCATAGATAATAGGCCCTTTGAAACATCAATTACGGCGCTCACCGTCTTCATAAATGGACGACCCAATAGCAAAATTGGGTCATATCTCCCCTTACCGATCTCTAGGACATAAAAGTCCTTCGGAAATATTAAGCCATCCACCTGCACTAAGACATCTTCCACAAATCCTTTCGGATGCACATTAGAGTGATCAGCTAGTTCAATAGTAATATTAGAATCCTGTAATGGCCCTAGACCTAACTTCTCATATATGCTCAGTGGCATGACATTAATAGATGCACCTAGATCAAGCATAGAATGCTCAATTTTGGCCTCAATTTTGGCCTCACCAATAGTAACGGGAACAGTAAACCTCCCAGGATCTCCATACTTCTTAGGCAATTGCCTTTGAAGCATGGAAGATACATTTTCAGTATTTTCAACAAGATTAACTTTCGTAACCTTCCCCTTCTCTTTTTGTTTCCTCTTTATAGTACATAATTCTTTCAGAAATTTAGCAAAACGAGGAATACTTTGAACAAGTTTAAGTAAAGGGACATTTACCTCACACTTGGAGAAGGTTTCAAAATTTTCCTTGTCATTGGCAGGCCTCTTGGTGTACTTTAGTGCCTCAGGAAATGATGGAGCTGGCTTTTGAGAAGCCATTGGAGGAAACAAAGGCCTGACGTAAACGTTAGATTCTGTCAGAGGGGCGATCCACGAGCGCGGATGGGGATCCGCGGGCGCGGCTGATCCGCGGGCGCGGTTCTGGTCCTCGGTCGCGGTTTCTGCGTGAATCTCAGTTTCTGCTTCGATTTCTGTGCCGCGATCGGAATTGTCCTCCGGCGAGCTCGGTGGGTTTTTGCTGGCTGGAAAATCAGTATTCAACTCTTTCCCACTCCTTAATGTCATTGCACTCACATTCTCTCTAGGGTTAATGGTCTGAGATGGCAATTTTCCCGAGTCCTTAGCTTCTAGACGGTTCAGAATGGTTGCAATCTCACTCTCCAGGTTTTTCACTGCAGCCTTAGTCTCTTGATTCTCCTTCATTAATTGATTGATAATGGCTGGATTTTCATGGAAAATCTGGGGCCTTGACACATAATTAGGTCTGGGGACATAGTTGGGCTGACCTCCCTGTGGTGGAAAAGGTTGTTGAGGTTGTTGACTCCACCTAAGGTTAGGATGGTTTGCCCACCCCGGGTTGTAGGTATTTGAATATGGGTCATTCTAGGGCCTTTGATCATAGTTCCCTATAGCATTCACATCAGTTGCTGGCTCTTGCATGATAGGGCATGCATCAGAAGGATGACTAGATTCACCATAGATTCCACAAGCCCTTGAACTTGAAGCTCCATTGCCCACCAACAGTTGCTTCATCATAGCATTTAACTCCCTTGCTTCAACATTCAGGGAATCATTAATAGAATTGACAGATCTGCAGTTGGATCTCTTTCTCTGGTTTCTGCATTGCTCAGCTAGATTTTCCGACTTCTCAAACGCCTGCCTAGGAGTGAGATTCTCATAAGAAACTCCACAGGAAACATTCATCAGGCGCCTATCAGCATCACAGAGACCCTCAATAATATAACAAATCAGATCTTTATCAGAATAGCCATGGTAAGGACAACTGGCTATGAGTCTCTTGTAACGCTCATAGTACTCATACAGATTCTCATCATCTCCCTGCTCCAAGTTGCTCAGCTGCTTCTTGATATATGTTTGCTTGGCAGCAGGGAAATATTTCTCCAGAAAAGCATCCTTCATTTGAGCCCAATTAGTGATCGTCTCACGTGCTAAGTACAAATACCATTCCTTAGCTGCATCAGCCAAGGAAAATTGAAAAGCTCTCAACATTAGCTGATCTTCAGTCACATCAACTGACTTCATTCCCAAGCAGACAGAATGGAACTCTGCAAGGTGTTTATTCGGATCCTCCCCACTCAGCCCATGGAACTTAGGCAAATAATGGAGAAGACCAGATTTAAGCTCAAATTTCACTCCTTCTCCCAAGGCGGGAAATTGAAGACCAAGCTGTTGCTGCTCTAAATTAGGCGCAGTCAGTTGCCTAATAGTGCGATCTGCCATGGTTACTAGCAGCTCTTCAATCTCTGAATCAGATGAAGAAGAAGAAGATGAAACTAGATCAAACTGTATGCCTAGCACTTGAGCCTGAACTTGACATCTCAATTGTCTTAGAGTCTTGTTAATTTCTGGATCAATTGGAACAACAGGCGAAATATCAGTAGAACGGGTAAGAACCGTAAGATAGGTTCTTACCAATTCGGGGGTTTTGGACGAACCAAACCGCGGGCGCAGAATAAATCCGAGGGCGCGGTTTTGCCGCGGGCGCGGTTCTGGGCCGCGAGCGCGGTTTCATCAAAAATGCCGATTAAATAAAAGGTTAAAAATCGATTCCCCGGCAACGGCGCCAAAATTTGACTCGGCTAAAGTCGTTGTTCCAAGATCAAAAATAAATAACCCTATTCTACTAACTAGTATAGTAAGCAAGCAAGGGGTCGATCCCAAGAGAATCGGGATTCTGAATAATCAGCAGGAAACAAGACAAGGTTTTTTTGAAGTTTAAGCAAACAAACAAACAAGAAAATAATATTTGGGATTAAATCAATGGAAGGAAAGCAGAGTTTATTCAATCAATTCCACCTTTTTAATCATTCAATGATTGATTCATCTACTTTTCTATTAATTCCCATGTTAATTCCAATCTTATAAAAGATTTCCTCTTGTCCACGGTCCAAGCGAAATTATGATATGAACAAGAACGCTTAATTCAAATCATGCAAAGTATTAAGGATAGAATCACATTAAATCATGCAATCAAACTACGAGTCTCATGCATAAAATATCAATCAAATACTCTTTCTCAATTCTAGTCCACGGTCCTAGAAAAAGAGTTGTTTCAAGGATAAATAAGATTGCACAGACAACAATCAAACCTAATCCAAACAGTAGATCTAAGTCAATCAAACAAGTTGATCAGGCTCATCAAATCAAACATAGATCATATACATAAAAACAAGAGTTTTGATATTAACCAAGGGATAGAAAAGTTACCAAAATCTCACGAATTACATAAAAAGGCTTCTTTGATCAAACAAACTCCAAAGGAAATTAGTTCTTCATAATAAAACTAAAAACTGGAATAATCTCTGAAAGTGTGCTAGAATGTCTCCTAAAAATACGAAACTAAACTTAAATAGTCGAAAACCTAAAAGATATAAATAATATAAAAAGATAGAATAGCCGACACGAAGTCGGCGCTGAAAAACCACAATTTGCAAGCGCAGAACCAAACCGCGAGCGCGGATTATCTCCATCTCCTCGGCCGCGGAACCACCTCGAACCGCGAGCCCGGTTCCAAACCTCGGGCGCGGATCCTGCGTTTTCAACTTCTCTCGATTCTTCCTCCACCACGGTCTCAGGTCCAACCCGAGGGCGCGGGTCTTGACTTCTTAACCTCTTCAACTCGAACTTTAGGACTTCTGTCTTCCAAATCTTCAACTGTAGGCTCTTCTGATATTACAGATAATCATCCTAATCTAGCCTAAAACACTCAGAAAATCCTAATAAAAATACAGAATTACGTTGTACTAAAACCAGCGTATCATTTTGTTTGCTTGTTTGTTAGTTTGTTTTGTTAAGAAAAAGAATCAAAAAAAATTAAAAAATGTTGAAAATAAATCCAAAAATATTTCTTTGTTTGTTTTAGGATAGAAGAATGCTCCATCTTAGATGTCCTATGATGAGAACTAATTTTCATGCTTATCATATAATTCCATTGGCATATTTGGATAGTGTAGCCTAAGTTTTGAGAAATTGCTTTTGATTGTGAAAATTGACTTGTGATGAAAGTGAGCATATGTGTCTTGAGTATAAGTAGTTGCAATCCAACAAAAAAAATTTACCTAGTGAGGAATTTTGGCCTTATAGGGAGAACATCAAAAATCCCTCCTCTTTTTCTTGTGTAAATTGCTCTCTTTATGTATATATATCTCTTGTCATTGATATGGTTATCTATTTCTTGAAGCCGCTATGAGTTTGTTCATGCATGTTAATTATGATTAAGAACTTATTTTCATAAGCCACTTTTTATCCTCTCTTTTACCTACCTTTACATTATCCTCTTTTTGAAGCCAAGTTGAGCCTTAAGCCTTTTATTTTAAGCTCCACAAAATTATTCCCTAGCCAAGATAAGCTTGACCCTATCCAGGGATTAGGACTTAGTATTGGTTGTAATAATTTTGTTGAGTGAGATTGTTTGGTTCAAGTGTGGGGTAATTATGGGTTGGGAAAAGTTAAAAAATCTTGCAGTTTGTTATGTAAAAGGAGTTTGGTTCCCTGAATGCTCTTGCAAGGAAAGAAAAAAGATTGGTACCAACCTCCCACGGAAAAAAAATGAAGATCATAAGGGAGTAAGGAAAAAAGAAAAGAAAGAAAGAGTTGAATAGTGAATAATGTGCATGAGCCAAATTTCCTTAAAAATTAGAAACAAGATTAAGTTGAGATAAATGGGTGAGTGAAAGAAAAAGTGCATAAAGAAGAGAGAGTTTGGTATAATCTTTTATGAGAGTTTTGGTAAATGTGAGTTTTTAGGAGTCTTTGATTCTCGGATATTATTAGCACCACATAGCCAAAAGTTTTCCATGCCTTATTGTCATTACCAAGCCCTATTACAACCCGGCCGAATGGAGTCTTCTATGAGGATTTCATTGAGCCTAAGTTCTTATGATGATTGATGTGTTTTGACTTCTCTAGGTTGAGAGATTGGTGATATAAGTCTCAATGATAAAGTAGATGTTGCATAACGATTGAGTTGAGAGTTGATATTAATAGCCTAAACACATGAGAGTTGAGAGAAACACATTAATATCCCTTGTGAGGTTGGATTGTGATTGCCTACGCTTGAGACTCATACATATGTGATGACGTTAAAATTGCTTGTCTATTTTTTTTCACTTGTGCTTAAAATGTTTTGACAAAGGCTATGCTTGAAGATTGTGTTATTGGTATTGATTTTGCATGATTATTGCTTGAGGACAACCAAGTCTAAGTATGGGGATTTTGATATCCGCTTTTTAGGTAGGTTTTTAGTGTCTAGATAGATTAGATTTAGTCGGTTATCGTACTATAGTTTTATATTTTTGAGTCTTTTGCTTTAGTGTTCGTATTTCCTTGAGATTCGGAAACTACGCATCTTTTGTGACTTTTTGTAGGCATTTTGGAGCTTAAACAAAGAATTTAGAGCCTTGCAAGAGAAGGTGGATGAGCTATGGACAAGCTATGAGGTGATAAGCTAAGGAGAAGGCCAAAGAGGAGTGGGAACATGAAGAAAAGAGGAGTGAAAACGAGCCAAGACGAGCAAAAACGACCTAAGATCGAGCCAAATAGGTCGTGCACGAGCCAACATGAGCAGACTCGACCCAACTAGAAATCATGCCCCCAGGACCGACCCTAGGAGGGTCGTGCACGACCCATTTGGGTCGTGCGTGGCGCCGACTTTGCCTTATTCCGTGATCTTTTAGATATATTCTATCTTTTTATTTTAGGAAGGTTATATTATCTTGTTTCCTAGTTAGTTTAGGGCTTCTTTTCCTCTATAAAAGGAGGCTAAACCCTTTAGTTCAAGGTTCCGGTTTTTAGTTTGATTTTTATTCCGCTTTTATGCATTGAAGGAACACTTGAGGAACAAGTTGGAGACTTTTTGTAAGACTTCTTTTAGTTTAATTTGAGTTTTGATTTGGATTGATCATGTCTTCTTGTTTCTTTGCCATGAGTGAGTAGTTTTCTTAGATTCTAGGGTTGGATGAAAACCCAACACAATCATACATGTCTAAAAATATAAATTCATAACTTGAATGCTTGAAGATCATATCCATATATCTTGTGTTAAATTCCTTTGCGACAGTTGAGGCATATATCTTGTGATTGCTTGATTAGTTCTAATAGGATTATTTGCGAAAGTTAATATTCCTAGGTTGAAGGATAGATAGAAAGTTGTTTAATTTGTGAAAGTTGATTGAATAACTTGAATTGTTTGCGAAAGTTGACTCTTCTATGATCGTAATTGCATGATAGTTGTGAATTCTTGTTGGAAGCATGTGTGATTGTTGTTGTGGTAGCCCTAGCCCTAGGATTCGTCTTTTATATTGATTAAAACTCGTGCCTTTGCTTCGATCTCGACCCATAATGTCGTGCTCGATTCTTTAGCTTTTATTTGTGTTCGTTTGTGTGTGCTTGTGTTCAGGACCGACCCTCATAGGGTCGTGCACGACCCCCTTCAGTTCGGTCTTGACGTGTTTTACTCGTTATTTCTTTGCTTTTTGTAGTTTATCAACTAATCTTTTAGCACTATTCTCATTCCCTTGGACGAACCTGACTCTGCTATACACAGCGGGGTCTTGAATATAAATTTATTTTTTCAAGAAACCCTTCAACATTCACCAATCTTGAAAGACGGAATTCTATCATTCTGGTTGTAACTTCGAGTGATCTGTTGTTGGTGCCTAGCTAGGCAAATTCGAGCTCGTTCGCGGAGCTCGTCAGAGGTATCGAGATCCGCTATCAATTCTAGGTGATTTTTCTTCTCTGTCGGGAGACTAGAGCGAGATGTGGGGATGAGAAATTATGTGGGAATCACCGTTACGCATCCGTGGATTATAGAGAAAGACGACAAGCCGGTCACTACCTTGGGCGTTATCTGGTCGGCCCACAAAACATAAGGAAGTTCATTGGCACAGTTTCCTTTAGATTTGACGAGCCGCTTCTTGAGGTTGCTCACAATCACCTTATTACTAGCCTTAGCATTACAAAAGTAATTAGTCTTTCGACTTATGAACTGAGAACCATTATCACACATGATCTCCGAGGGCACCCCAAACTAACAAAGGATGTCCCTGGTTATGTAGGAAATTACATGTTTATCTTTGACTTCCTGATACACCTCCGCTTCAATCCACTTGGAGAAGTAATCCGTCATGGCTAGGAAGAAGAATCTCTATTCTGATGACGGTGGTAGCTTCACCACGATGTCCATTCCCCAACGCGTGATTGGCCATGGTGTTCAGATGGGATGGAGTTGTTCAGGTGGCTGATGTGTCGTGGGTGCGTGCCTTTGACAGGCATCACACTTTATATAGAAGTCCAATGCGTCTTTCCACATAGTTGGCCAATACTATATCCCTGGCATAGGGCTTTGCTTGATAGACTCCTTCCTCAAGTGTGATTGCCATAATCTCCTTCGCGGAGTTCTTGAGAAGTCATCGAATGCCTTCCTTGGTCAAGCAACGTTGAAGCGTGCCCATTGTGACTGGTGGAAGAGCATCTCGTTCTCGATCGTAAATCTAGTAGCTTTCACTTTAACATCCTTGCTTCTATTTTATCTTCTAGGAGCTTACCTAAGGTTAACCAATCGACATATTGTTTGGTCCAAGGTTCGTCATTGGTGCTCCTAGGACCAGGACAATCCTTGTTATGATCGCGGCCGTCTGGAAGAAGTTATTGTTCATTTCTCAAATCCCTCTCATCGACGTTAGAGCTGCTTGTGTGGGAGCCTTTGGACCGCACCCCTCCACGAGGGATGGCTTCCATGATCTCCTCCTAAGATTCTCTATGGACGTCAATCATCGGATCTCTTTTGATAGAAGGAACCATGATATGAAATTAAAGGGATCGAGGGATATTCGTAAGGATCTATGACCGAAGCTAGGCAGGCGAGTGAATCTGCCTGGGTATTTTTTTCTCTAGTGGATTGCGTGAAAGATATAACCTCGAACTGAGGGATCAAATCCCACACTATTCCTAGATAAGTAGCCATCTTTGTGTCTCTCGCTTCATATGACCTAGAAACTAATTAACTATTAGCAAAGAATCACAACTGACCTCAATTTGTCGTATAGCCAAATCTCGTGCGAGGGTTAATCTGAAGATCAACGCTTCGTTGTTCGTGGCCTCATTGTTCGTGGCCTCGAATGTGCACCGTACGGCTTAGGCAACCCTATCCCCCTGTGACGATTTTAGTACTACTCCTATCTCGGTTCCACCAGCATTAGATGCGCGCCATTAGTGTGAAGCATTCAAGTCACCAAAGGCTTTGCTTCGACTGTCATCATCTTAGCTTTCTCATCCTCTTCCTCCGTAGTAGGACTTAAATCGGCCACAAAATCAGCCAGTGCTTGAGACTTGTGGGCGGTTCTAGTCTCGTACTGAATATCGAATCCGCTCAGATGGATTGCCCATTTGGGCATTCACTCTATGAACTCTGGCTTGTACATGACCATTTTCAATGGATCGATAGTTTTGACTATAATGGTATGAGCCTCAAAGTAGGGAAGAAGTTTGTTGGAGCACATGACCAATGCTAGCACCAATTTTTCTAGCGAGGAGTATCTGGTTTCGGTAGGCAGTAGGGTTTGACTTACATTGTATACGGGTTGCTGCTAATTATCCTATTCCATGACCAGTGGCGGAGCCAGAAAGTCGTGAAGGGGGGGCAAATTTGGTTGCAACATCACACACAGTGGTGTATGGATTGGCAGAGAGTTAGAACAGTAGTCGGTATTAAAATTGCGATATTTCTATTTAGTTATGCTTTTAGGACTTTATATTAATATAAGAAGATATAATTAGAATATGTTACCGAAATCCTATAAAATCCTAAATAGTTAATCTAGAAAATTATTTTTGATTATGACTGAGTTTTTATACCTATGATATAGTTTGAAAAAATCAAATTCTTTATTTTCTTTGTAATTATTCTAAAATTTCTAATTTTTGTTAATTTTCCTTGTCATAAGTAACTAAATATATTATAAAAATAACTAATACATCAAATTTATAATTCAAAATATCTTAAAAAATAAATAAGAAACTAATTCTATTTCACTTAATTTTAAATATTACATTTTTTTATCTAGTTTAATAAATCCTAATATATCCTATCCTATAAAATCCTAAAATAAAAACATGATATTACTCAAAAACCAAAGAAACAAGAGCAAGTATTCTACACTATAATATTTGTTGGATCCCTTGAGGCGTTGTGCTAGTTAAATGAATTGAACCTCATACTTATCAGACTAAAAAAGCAAAGGACTAGCCAATTGGGCTGGTTTGGTTTTCTGTTGCATGGTTCAATGCAATAGTATAAATACATACACGTTTGCAAGAAAGGAGGGGCGACCGCCTCCCTTGGCTCCGCCAATGTCCATGACTAAAACCCTACTTATGGTGTTTGTTCTATCACCGCCATATATAACAGTAGTAATTCTCCGCTTTCTAGCTTGGCTAATATCAGAGGATTAGAGAAATTACTTTTTAACTCCGGGAAAGCCTCCTCATGCTTTTGGGTCCATTAGAAGCACTTATTTTTCCTATGTAATTCGTAAAACAGACGACAATAGTCGACGGACTTCGAGATGAACTTGTTCAACGCTGCAACCTTTCATGTTAGCCTCTGAACATCTTTTATGCACCTTGGTGACTTTAAGGATACAATGGCTAACACCTGATCTAGGCTTGCTTCTTTTCCTCTCTGAGTGACCAGGAACACAAGGAATTTCCCTTATTTAACATCGAAAGTGCATTTCTGGGGATTTAGCTTCATGTTATATCGCTTCAAAATCTCGAATGCCTCCTAAGATGACAGAGATGGTATGAGGCTTCTTTTGATTTGACCTACATATCGTCGATATACACCTCCATGGTCTTTCAGATTTGATCTTGGAAGATTTTGTTCACCAACCGCTGATATGTTGCCCCAACATTTCTAGTTTGAAGGGCATGGTTTTATAGCAATAGGTTCCCCAAGTGGTGATGAAAGTGGTCTTCTCCTGATCACCCTCTTCCATGCGGATTTGATTGTACCCTTTGAAGGCATCCATGAACGTCAATAACTCAAGACCAATCGTGGCGTCAACTAGAGCGTCGATGTGTGGGAGCAGAAATGAATCCTTGTGACAAGCCTTGTTCAAATTTCTGAAGTCCACACACATCCTTCATTTCCCATTCTTTTTAGGCATGACCACCATGTTTGCTAACCATTCGGGATATTTGACCTCCTTAATCTTTCTAGTATCCATTAGCTTTCCTACTTCATCATCGACTACTTTACTCCTTTCAGCAGCAAATTTCCTTCTCTTCTGTTTCACTGGCGGATGGTTAGGGTCCACGCTCAGCTTATACGTGATGATCTTCAGGTAGATCCCTACCATATCTTCTTGCGACCATGCGAAATAATCGATGTTCTTGCCCAAGAACGCCAACAACTCATTTTTCATTCAAACATCATGATCTGCACCAATCTTTACGGATCGACTAAGGACGCAAAAGATTTAACAAGGTTCGGGTCGAAATCCTACAATCTTGTGGCCTCAAGATAGGAGAACAAAATCCACTATAAGGAAAGATTTTAAAAGAGAGAGATGTCAAAAGTTTTGACCTAGAACGAAATGACAAACCTAGAAACAAACAAAGATGAAGTTTGCAAAAAGGAACAAGAAACCCCTGTTTAAATTTTGAAGGAGGAAGACGAGTGCAGCTATCTTCACTATCTGCAACAAGTAATCACAACCACCCTTCACGCCTCTTCACAGACAAGGCTACACCATCGCATTAGGAAATGAACATCGGAGAAGGAAGAACTCGCAGGAACTTGAAAACAACGAGAACCTTGAACCTTTCTCTCTCTCGCTCTCTAACTTTGGTGGAATGAGAAGAATCGGATTGAAGCTCTAACAACGCACAGGAGAACAACTACATTTTATATGGAACACAAGGGTGTCTCATTTAAGATGACACGCGAAGCCCCATTTAAGGAAATGGGTCGAGTCTTTGCCTTTGTCAAATACCTTTGTATTGAGCACCATGGGTTATGGGGACGAGCATCCCAACTGGGCTTCCTCGATAACTCAAGTTCTATTATTTGTCAAAGTCTAAAAAAAAAGGTCTAAACATATGATTCCTTTATAAAATTAGAAAATCATATTTATAAGTTATTATTGTTACATAATTAAATTGAAGTACGTTTTTCTTAAGTCTATCAAGTGCATCATCCTAATTATGGTGTGGGTGCCTCCAAATCCTATATGCATCTTTATTAATGTATGCTATTATGCCATTAAAACAAGATTACTTCCACAATTTCTATTTTTTTTTATAACTTCTCCATCCTTGATTGGTTCATATCACGTATCCTATTCTGATCCCACCGAATTATCATTAATTACTCGTCATCCCAGCCCCTCTAATGTTTTTTTAAAAAAAAGTCTAGCTTTATAGCTCCACCCCACAATACTGCGTAGTAAAGTTGGTGAAGAAAAGTTCACTATGGATTGGACATCCACAATCCAGGATATTCGTGGGCATCTCAATTAAGAAAATTGATAGACCAGATAATATATAATAATCACTTAACATGAACTTGAATTTGGATTCATGGAGGCTGACTCATTGTACGCAATCTCTCAATAATATATTGATATAGATGTCAATCAAAATGTCAACATTGCTTACTTTCTTTGTTACAAACTTTTTTTTTTTTGAGAAGTGCTTTACAAACATAAAATACAACGTCCCAAATACATGTTGATAAATGAATGTTAGATCCGGCTAATTAAATATAACCTAAATGATATCTTTTTATGTTCGGGGCAAACAAGTTAAAAATGAATTCAGAAAGCTTACTAAGGTGTTTGGAGAAAAACGCATGTGTATTATGTGGGTACGTAAAACCCCTTTCGATCCATTGACTTGAATTCTCAGGTTAATTAGAAGGTGGATTCCGACTTTTAAATGTGAAATAGTTAAAAATCCGACACAACTTGTATTTAGGGTCGGCCTATCAGAATTTAAAATGTATCAAACATGTTTGATTCGGGTTCGTTTTCCCTATTAAAAACGATTTTATAACCAAAAGAGAATGAGATGTTAATAACCCGTAAAAATATGGGCTCCTTATAAAGAGATTGATATGCTAGACTCGTCAGAAATCATTGGAATAAAAGTGTGTGCTCTTCCCACATTGGAAAACCCATAGAAATTTTTAGGCTGAAAGGTAGATCCAAATACTACATGTAAAAAATGGTTGGAAACTGGACACGTCACCAGTCAATATCGTGCCCCAAAAGCTCTACATAGTATCAGAGTAGGTTCAGTCTTGGGTCCGTTACTCCAGGCTTCGAGTTAGCTATAAGAGAATGATATGCTCCTCGTTGATCTTGGGCTAGCTATAAAAGAGAATGAGATGTTAGATCCGTCTTCAAGTGTTACACTTGAGGAGGTGTGTTGGGATAAAAACTGGGTACACTTCTGACATTGGAAAAACCATAATAAAAATACTAGCATACAAGTAAGATGAAACTTCAATCCATTTGCTTAAATTTTTGTGTTGAAAGGTGGATCCTAATATTCTATGTAAAAAAAGGTTAGAAACCCGACTAGTCACCCCTCTAATATCAGCCCCCGAAAAATCTAAAGAAACAACAAAAAAATGTTCGAGTGCTAATTAAGTCATGTTAGTTAACACTTGAGAGGAACGTTGAGAGAAAAATGCATGTGTTACGGGGTGAAATCCCTACCCATTAGCTTAAGCTTTTGAGCTAGAATGTGGATTTCGGCGTTATATGTGAAATGGATAAAAACTCGATACACATCCTGTTTGATATCTGTCCATCAAAATTTGACATAAGAGTGTCTTTGGAATTTATGAACCACTATATTTAATGTATTAAATTATATTAAATTTATTTAATAGGTGTGTTTGAGCCAAAATTTACCAAAAGGAAAACTTTGACCTAAATCGGGCCTTGATCGAATAAACTGAAAAGAATATGGATGAAAACATATTCTTATTGATGTAGATATCACAAGAAGTCGTATGAATCAAGCGTGTCTTACCCCTAAGGGTTACATCGACTTATATAGCCCCCAAGAACATATTCTATCTTAATCGAAGATATAATCTTATCTCTAACTAACAAATCTTTGCTTATTTCTATCTTATAACAGATAAAATCTTGAAAGAAATCTATCTCGTAACGAACATATCTCGGACCCTCTATCCTCCAACCGACTTAATCAACCTCGAAGATCTTCCGTAGCTTTAGACGTGTTGGAGATTTCCTGACTATGGGATGACGCTTCTTTGCCTAAAATCTGGATCCAACAAGGTGTATAATATACGGTAATACAAACGCAATCTAAAAGAGGTTTGTTAATTTGTTCACACGGGACATCAAGAGGTTTGTTGTCTTGAGCAAATTGTGTAGGCTAAAGACAAGCGCGCAGTTGCCAATTGCCAATCATTTGGTTTACCCATTCCATATGCGAGTTTGGGCCGGGCCTAATTCAAAATTTTGTCTAGATGTCCCGAGTCGGACGTAGCCCAACCCACTTATATCAGTCAAGGGCATTGTCTATACTTGCTCATGAATGAGTGTTGGGTTGTCCGCAGGATCAGCTTACGATTAAATTCCAATAAAAATAAGAAAATTTCTTTTGGTGTCTCTAAGGTTTTGCCTTTTCCTTTTGGTGCCCAAGAATAAAACTTATTCCTTTTGGCACCCCTGAGGTCTTACTTTTCTCGTTGACGTCCCTATCCGGTTCAAATTAGTTAATTTAAAACTTATCAATATGTTCATCACCCATAAATTTGTAGGCTTCCACTCTTAAAACACTTAAATTCATAACCAAACTACATCAATTTGATTTTTTGAACAATTTTGTAAACAACCCCTTAAAATAATGCGGGTCAGGCCAAGCCCGTCGGCCTGTCCAAATCAAACAATCTGTCCAAACCCGCCCACTTTATAATACGGGCAGGGCAGAATGGATCAAACTCATTATCTTAATCCGCCCTTATTTGCAGGCGGATTGGGCAGGTCGAGCAGGCCGACCCATGTTGGACAGGTCTAGACCTGGCTTGAGATTTAATTCCTACGTTGAGCTATTGGGCCATTTGCGGATGACTTGGGCCTTCTTTTGTCTAAGGCCCAAACTTAATCGTCGAGTAACTAAAACAATATTTTTGGAAGGGATTGACAATAATACATGAAAGCCTATTGAAAAAACAAAAGCGAAAGAAACTAAATAGTGACAAGAGATTTGTTCAACATGTCATGTGTATACAACAACAATTGACATGTTGGGTTGCATGATTGGAAGAAACGTGTTGGTCTGATTGTATCCCAAGTTTTAAGCTGCTGCCTAAATCTGCCCAACTCGGTTTGTTGTTTGTTTGGTTTAATCCCCTGGGGTACACTTCCAATTTTCTATAACAATAAAATCCACCATGTTATACTCCATACTCACAATCAAGACCTCCATAACCCACACACATCCTTGTTGGGTAACAAGATATAACAAGGTTCATCATCGGCGCCATACAATTACAATACTTCCTAATCCAATAACATATAATTGAGCAGCTTTGGACCAACTCAAACATTTTTTCTGAAATAATCACGTTGAAGATTTCACTAGCTGAATATTCACGAGCTTTGATTATTGTGGATTAATGTTAAAATGGACGATTTTGTTGTTGTTGGAATTATCATCCAATAAAACGAACTACGTACAGCTTGGCCCCAAATCTTACATGAGTCAGGAATTAATAAACTAGGTGGTTGGTGGTGTTGTCATAATTGTCATGTTATAACATGTTTACTATGAATATTACCAAGGGAAATTGCAAAATATATCCTCATTGTATTGTAGTTGATTTGTTCATCCTTTGCCTAGGCTACATGAAAAATACGAAAATGGGAAATAGAAATAATATAGGCACGAAATGCTGTTCTAAATGAGTTTTGGGTAACATAAGTACGTTTTAACTGTTGCAATTGATTGAAAAATTCAGCAACTCTTGAAGTTATGGTGCTTATCAGCGTACGATTTTTTGTCCGAGCTAGTGATTAGAGCTCCAAAGGAAGTTAATTTATTACATGACTACTCGTCGATAAGTCACATGTGTTGCTTAACTAGGCAGTAGGATTAGAAATTTAGAAGCAATTCAAATTTATTGCTCCCTTTAATTATTTAGCCTAAATAAGTAGTGTTAAAATTGTTAGAAATTAAAATTGATATTGTAAGATGTTGTTATTCTTGTAAATTTAAAAACTTCATGATGAATGTTGTTTTATAAATTTTAGACAACAATAATTTGTGTAATATAGCCATTTCTTTTTTTTTTTTCTTTTTTCTTTTGGTAAAGGACACTGTCCATGAAAATCGAATGGAATCGGAGACCTCTAGGTACTACCCTTGAAGGTTTAACCGCTTGACTAAATGCACGAAGGCTAATATAGTCATTTCTAGTTATAAATTTTGAACAACAATTTATATAAGAATTAAAGCTTCTAGTATAAATTCGTTTTTTAAAAAATATTTCTAAATAGACTTATTAGCTGGATAATTAAAGGATCACCAAAGGTCGTTTAGGTAGTTGTAGTCTTCGACACTTTAATAGAGCTAGCAGCTGTACGAGAATTCCAAACCTTTAGCCAACTATTTTTCACACACTTTGATTGGTTCAGTTTTCTTATTTGAAAAATTGTGTGGCCCTTGCTTGTGTTTTCAGAGGCTTATAACTCAAGATCAAAATTGTATGACCCAAGAAACATTGACACCCGTTCACATTTACCAACCAATGTCCTTTTTTCAAACAGAATCAAGCTCTTGTATATGTTTCTATGCTTACATTTTCACATTAGTCTTACCAAGAAACATGGACACACATTGTACTATAAATAGTCTATGCTTACAATTTCACATTAGTCCTACCTAATTTAATACCCAGAAATAAAATACAAAAAAAAAATTAAAATAAAGCTTAGCATGATATATAACCACCAAACTCAGCCTCTCTACAACACTTGCTTGAAAGGTTATACTATTAGATAAGGGAAAATATTTACATCCACTATCATGCAGACAATCCCATGACAATAATTCATGATGCATCTTCAGTCACAGTTTACAGTACTACCTTTTAAGTTTCAAATTTCAAGCAAGTAGATGCTGAATACACATCCAAATTTGTGGGAAATAGAATCCCATTCGACCACAAATTTTGAATGAATTATACCAAACTTCACCCTTTATTGAAACTGATTTACCCCATTCCCTACTTTACACTTGCACTCATATTCAGTCATCATCCTCCCTTGCAAATTGAGATATATTGCTAGTAAAAGTATAATTCCAAACCAAATACATTTCAATGTGACTCTGCTATTTGTTGTCATCTGTAACAAGGAAATCTCATCCAGCATCAACAAACATTGAAAGTAGTAGAATTGTAAGACATTTCAAATACAAAGTATTATCAAATCAATTTTCTCTACCTCTAACAAGCAAGCCTAATTCTGCCTATATGCTATGTAATCAGCTAATGCAAGCAAAGGTGCAGCCTTGTGCTGATCAAACACCTCAAGCTGATTCTTCGCCTCCTTGTTCAACTCCTCGGCAAACTCCCGCGATTTATCGATCCCAATCAGCTTCGGATACGTCACCTTATCCGCCAGTAGATCCTTTCCAGCTGTCTTTCCGAGCTCCTCGGAAGACTTGGTGACATCCAAGATGTCATCCACCACCTGGAATAGCAACCCGATGCAGCGGGCGAACTTCCTCAGCCTCTCCACCTCATCGTCTTGGCCGCCGCCCAAGATCGCCCCCAGAACCACCGCGGCTTCCAGAAGCTTCGCCGTCTTGTGGACGTGGATGAACTCCAATGTGTCGAGCCCGACGTTCTCTGCGCCCTCGGAGTGGAGATCGACGACTTGGCCGGCGACAAGGCCCTCGGCGCCGATGGCCTGGGCGAGCTCCCCGACGGCGCGGAGGATGCGGGAGGGGGAGACGCCGGGGGTGGAGGTGGCGATGTGCTCGAAGGCGAAGGCGAGGAGGGCGTCGCCGGCGAGGAGAGCGACGTCCTCGCCGAAGACCTTGTGGTTGGTGGGCTTGCCCCGGCGGAGGTCGTCGTTGTCCATGCAGGGGAGGTCGTCGTGGATGAGGGACATGGTGTGGATCATCTCGACGGCGCAGGCGGCGGCCATGGAGGAGGACTGGGCGCCGCCGACGAGCTCGCAGGCGGCGATGCAGAGGACGGGGCGGACGCGCTTGCCGCCGGCGAGGAGGGAGTAGCGCATGGCCTCGTGGATCTCGGGCGGGTGCTTGAGGGAGACGGCCGCATCTAGGGCTTGGTTCACCGAATTGGCTCGATCGATCATGTAGGTCTTGAAATTGAACGCGGCTGGAGCGGAATCGGCGGGGATTTGGGGATTTTCTCCCGGAGAGTCGATCTTCTCTTGCTTTGTGAGAATCGCAGAGACTTGGATTCGAGAAGCAGAGGGGGAGGAGGAAGAAGAGGACACAGGCATTGTTGAGAAGGGGGATTTGAGATTTCTCCCCTTTACATTTTGGGAGCAAAAGCGAAAGACAAGGGGATTTGAGGAAGAAGATCTAGATCTGCCGCCCTCATGAGTAAGGGGCATCGAACGTGTCTGAATCATTGAACCCAGATTCACGCAGCTCATTTTTCTTTTTCCTTCTCCTTTGAAATTTACACAACCCAAGAAGAGAGGCTCGCACACTGCACACACAGACACCAACCAAATCGCAAACTTGCAAATGAGCAAAAGTCACGCAAACACAAGACAATATTCAATCGGCATTCAGGAGTCAGGAAATGCAATCGAATTGACGGCGAATAATGTTGACAGGGTTTATGAATGAATTGTTCTCAACTAAGAAGCCATAGCGATTGAAACCTCGCAGAATTCAAAGGAGATGAGTGTGGAATTGGAATTGGAGGAGAAGATTAGAGAACCAACGCTCCGAATGGTGGAAAGAGCGGAAGAGGATAGGGTTTTGGATTTCCACGGCCTTCCTTCCCTTTTTACAAACGTACCTGCCTTTTCTTTTATAGATTATTATTCAGCTTAATTACAAAAAAAATCCCTACCGTTTTCATTTTCATATCCAACTAATTATTGTAAATGTCAAATCCAAAAATACATGTATTTTTCTTTAAAAAAATTGGTCAGAAAAATTTAATTTTGTATTTAAAACGTGTATTGTGCTAGTGTGCTAGTGTGCTAGTGTGTTGTATTTAATATGTTACAAACAATCACGAATATTCAGCAAACATATTAGATTAAATATTTACTCCGTATAATTTAAACTAATTGTCGGATATAGACAATTGAATTAAACCTGAGATTTTTTTTCAAACCTTATTTAAAATGATATACCTAAAGTGATTTATCAAATCTGTCTCTTAAATAAGAGACTTAAAATAGGAAGATTTTATTTGATTATATGTAATTAGAGTTTTTTTATATAATTAGTATCACATATATTGTGAATCAATTCAATTTATGTAAGAGAATCTTTCTTATGCTTAAGAAAAAAAATTATATCTATAAATTTATATCTATGAGATTTGATTCTTTATATGGTATTTTATGTAATTGATACCTTATACTTCGTAAAAATTATCATTTGATAGGACTAGGTGTATTAAATATTATATTATTAGATACTAATACCAATAACAATCTACTATCTACTATATATATAAAAGCAATAAGGTTTGGAGCCTCCACGTTGCGCCACCTCAGCTTTTTTCACGTGTCGTTTCGATAATACGCCACCTTGGATTTTTCCACATGTCACATTTTCCTTAAGCCATGTCATTATATTTTTTACACGTCATATTATAGTTTGCCATATCATTAACATGTCATATTTAACTATAATTAATAAATAATAAATAATTCAAATAAAAAACTACAATGATTATATATGACAATTTATAACAAAATCAAGAAGAATTTTAGGTAATTTATGTACAACCACTATATCAAGCCATATCAATATATATTCTTTCCAACTTTTCAATTAAATAACGAATTGGAAATTACAAAAGAGTATATTTGTTTGATTGAATTCATAATTTTTATAATAACATTTGATTTTATATGTGAAATATCTTCTTACTACATTTTTTCAAATTTTAAACTTAATAACCTAAATTTAATTTGTTTTATTTGATTTTAAAAAACAAAATAATTTTTATACATATTACGGGCAACAAATTATTTACATTAAATTTTATACTATATTTTTATTTATTAATATCTTTTTTTATAGTACATCTAAAAAATATCGAGTCATAGTCGTACATGGCACGACGGGGTCAACTAAAGTCACCACATTGCGCCACCTAAGATTTTCCTATGTGTCGTTCCTACGTTAAGCCACCTAGGATTTCGCCACATAGGATTTTTTATTTGGAAACTCATATATCTTGATATTATTGTAGGATAATATAGAAATAGGATAAATTAATCCAGGAGATATTCTATCTAAAATAAAGATGTTATCTATTATATATAAGGAATTAGGATAGATCTAAAGATTTTATCTAAAATTAAAATATATTATAGAACATTAAGTATTATATATTAAGATAGTTATATTAATTTAGTTTTTTCAATTAAATTTCTATCTATTTATATGAAAAAAATTAAATTCGAATTTTATTTAAAATTAAAGAAAATTATTTTATCTTTATTATTTTATTTATTTATGTAAAAAATTTATCTTAAATAAAATTTTGATAAAAATAGAACTTTCAATCTAGATAATTACTTGCCTAAATTAACTTTTGATAATGAAAAAATATGTTATCTTTTCCTTAATTTTTTTTGAATTATTCATGTAAATATAAATGATTTTCTTATCATTAAAGAAAAGTCATTCTTTATTTATATTTTTTCATTGTTCATATTAAGTATATTTTTATCTTTTTATTTAAAAAGTCATTGAATTTGATAAAAAAAAATTACAAGAATTTAGATAATTTTTATCTTTTTATTTAAATTGTAAAATATTTTTAAAATTAAATAATTCTAATTCAAATAAGTTTTATTTATATTTTTGCATAAATAAATTATAATTAAGCCATCAAAATTATAATGGGCTAACCTTAATAATTTTGGCCCCGTTTCACA
This sequence comes from Fallopia convolvulus, assembly GCA_964016875.1. Classification (NCBI taxonomy): domain Eukaryota; kingdom Viridiplantae; phylum Streptophyta; class Magnoliopsida; order Caryophyllales; family Polygonaceae; genus Fallopia; species Fallopia convolvulus. The sequence goes on from OZ024719.1 coordinate 25,654,769, forward strand.
TGACACTAATTGTAAAACTTTATATAACTTTTTTTCTAATAAATAATTTTTTATATTAAATTAAAATCATGTTCATTAAATAAATTAAGTATTAAAAATCATGTAGTTGTGCATGACACGACGGGTATAACTAGTATATATAAAAGCAATAAGGTTTGGAGCCTTCTCATTACGCCACCTAGGATTTCGCCACATGTCGATCCTATATTAAGCCACCTCATATTTTTACACGTGTCATTTTCTTATAATTTAGACGTCTTTATAAATATCCATGTCATAGTCCACATGTCAAAAAATTTCCATATCACTCATATATTATGTACACATCATATTGCCACATAATCTACAAATATCAATCAATTTTTTATTTTTTTTATATTGGATTACAATAATGTTTTTTTGGAAATTTATTTACATATAAAAAATATTTTTTACCATATATTAATGATCCTAACAACTCTCCAATATAATCTACCAAAAAAACTCATATAAATATATACCGAGATCTTATCCTATAATATATACCGAGATCTTATCCTATAATGTCTTATTTGCTAATCCATATTAAATGTCCCATTATTTACATTTTTGTTATTAAAATCTTTAATTTAGAATTATTCTTTTTTTGACAATTTATATAAATCACCAATTCACAAACATGTGCAATTGTTATTGATGGTCCGACGGAGTAGATTCCACCAGAGAATGAGGAAGTCTAGATTCCACCAATTCAGATTAGGTCCACATTCTCTCTCCATATCTCATAAAAGGTAATTTCTAATTTATCTCACCATATATGTTCCCGTTAGTTTTCAAGAAAGAGGAAAACGGTTTCATTCTATTCCGTTCAGATCAAAGGTTCTCTCAACCGTCTTCTAAATTTCGTAATCTCTTCGTCGTATTTTTTTGTCATCAGAACGCAACTTCTCTATTATATTGGACCATCAATAATAATTTTTCTTTAGAGTTCGGTGGAATCTACTCCGTCGGTTCCGTTCATATCTAAGAATAATATGCCCAAAAAGTCATCACGGTTGTTGTCGCGGGATAAGCCATCGTTGCTAGAGATGCCGGAGAAGTCTAGACAGCCATCGCAGAGAATGAGGATGATTGTATATTCGAACTAGTGCAATTGCAGATTTAAAAGGTTCTTTGTTGTTGACTAGTTCTTTGAATTTGTTGTAGGTTCAAACTGTTCGAAAGTAGACAAACATGTTGATGAGGTTGATTTTTTGTTGTACCAGAGAATGAGGAAGATGAACATTCATTTACATTGTTAATATGTTCGATATTTGTAATTAGATATTCGAGTTTTTGTGTACACATGTTCAAAACTATGAAATTAATATTTAGATATATTGTATACATGTTAAGTATTGTGAGTTTATTATTCCAATATTTTGTATACATGTTCGAGATTGTGTACTTATTATATACATATTTGAGTTCTTTTGTACACGTGTTCAAAACTATGAAGTTAATATTGAGATATATTGTGCATATGTTTGAGATTTTGTACTTAATATTTAGATACATTACATACATATTCGAGTTCTTTTGTACACATGTTGAAAATTGTATACTTAATATTCGACTTCATACTTTGTTTTGTTCAAGATATACAATCAGATATTCAAATATAATTATATACATGACTCCTACAATGGCACATTCGAGAATGTATTCTTAAAATTCGTTTACACATATTAGTTTGTTCAATGTTTCAACTAACATATTCAGATATAAACAAATGGCTTCTGCAACGACATATTCGAGAATGTGTTCTTAATATTCGTTTACATGTATTGCTTTGTTCAATATTTAAACTAACATATTTAGACCCAAAATCAAATATACTACAATTCGAGAATTGTATTCTTTTTTTTTTTGCATGGAAGGACTCAAGTGCAGGTCGTTGGAGACGAGGCCATTAGCATGGGACTGCAATAGAATTGTAGCTATTTAAGAATTGATATTTAAAAAAAATCTTACATATTATCTTATCTTAACAACTATAAAAGTTGTCCCTCTATATCCAATAAATGCTCATTATTTAATAATAATTTCCACCACTATTAAATTGCAACAAACATCTTAATCTTAACAACTATAAAAGTTGTCCCTCTATATCCAATAAATGCTCATTCTTTAATAATAATTTTTACCACTATTAAATTGCAAAAAATATATAAAAATTTTTTTGAAGAAAATTAAATAAATACTTACAATATTTTATTCATCTTTTAAGGGTTTCAAATTTGCTTATTTCAAAATAAAATAACATAATGAACATTACTTATGTTTTAGAAAGTAAATGAAGCATACAATACTGTTATCAATTACTCACAAATTTATATGTACGAGAATCGCATTATTCTAAATCGAAAAAAAGTTTAAAAAAAACCTAAATTGGCAATAGTTTAAGTATAAAAAGTGAAATTAATGCTAGGACTGTCAAATTAGGACGTGGAAGAAATTCATGTATCTTAAATTAGTATGCACTGATTAAAAGATTGAATAATTTATATATGTATATTTTTAATTTTTTAATTTTTTTGTTCACAATCAATTATAATATTTCATTACAAATTAATTAACATGCGTAATCACATTTTATGATATCTAAAAACTCGAATATTAAAAAAATAACAAACATGTGATATAAACTCTGTCTCGTCCAATGGACGAGTTAACACTCTAGTTTTCTTAACAACTATAAAAGTTGTCTCTCTATATCCAATAAATGCTCATTCTTTAATAATAATTTCTACCACTATTAAATTGCAACAAATATATAAAAAAATTTTTGAAGGAAATTAAATAAATACCTGCAATTGTTTATTTATCTTTTAAGGGTTTCAAATTTGCTTATTTCAAAATAAAATAACATAATGAATATTACTTATGTTTTAGAAAGTAAATGAAGCATACAATACTGTTATCAATTACTCACAAATTTATATGTATGAGAATCGCATTATTCTAAATCGAAAAAAAGTTACAAAAAAACTTAAATTGGCAATAGTTTAAGTATAAAAAGTGAAATTAATGCTAGGACTATCAAATTAGGACGTGGAAGAAATTCATGTATCTTAAATTAGTATGCACTTATTAAAAGATTGAATAATTTATATATGTATATTTTTAATTTTTTAATTTTTTTGTTCACAATCAATTATAATATTTCATTACAAATTAATTAACTTGCTTAATCACCTTTTTATGATATCTTAAAACTCGAATATTAAAAAAATAACAAACATGTGATATAAACTCTGTCTCGTCCAATGGATGGGTTAACACTCTAGTTTACTAGAAAAATCTTATTTTGTGCCCATTAGAAAAACTTATTTATTATCTACACCGCATTCTTATTTGAGGAAAGTTTATTCAGAGGTTAATTATAATAGGCCATGTTTTAATTTTGCATTTGTCAGCCCACTATTTTGGATGACCTTTCAAATTTTATTTTCAAAATTTAAACTAGTTAGTTTGTGTTTCTTTTTTCGGAGGATTAAAATCATTTTCAGTTCCACTTGCTTTGTAGAGCTTTAATATTATTTAGTAGAGCTACACGACATATTAGATTCGCCGAGTTAGAGCGAGTACATCAATTTTTTAAATCAAGGCTACAATGTTGTTGTCGAATCCTAAAACGGTGTCGTTTTGATAAAAAAATATTAACTTCAGATGTGTTATGAAGCAAAGGAGAAGGTAAAAGAGACGATTAAAATATGCCTTTCTCTATATCTAAGCAATCAATTCATACAAAGTGTAGAAGGAACTGTAAGGACAGAAAATAAACACAAGACTATCAAGTGGAAGAAAGGAAACGACTCAAGCAAATCTAATAATGACAAACAACTCATTGTCCCTCTTAAGATGGAGCATGCAAGTCAAGAATACCCAACATGCAAAGAAAAGCATGAAAGGGTGCTTTTCTTAAGGCCTTCGTAAGAATATCTGCTAATTGAGCACCAATCGAAACATAGGAGGGTAGGAGAGTCCTAGTGGTGATGGCATCACGAACGAAGTGGCAGTCGACATCCGCTAAGGCCTTCGTATGAATATCCAATAATTGAGTACCAATCAAAACATAGGAGGGTAGGAGAGTCCCAATGGTGTTGACATCACGAACGAAGTGGCAGTCGACATCAATGTGTTTAGTTCGCTCATGAAAAATTGGATTCTGAGCAATGTGGAGAGCGAATTTGCTATCATAATACAGTCGGATCGGTGAAGGATGTCGAACATGAAGATCAAACAACACTCCTTTTAACTGTTTCAACTCACAAGTGATAGAGGCCATACAACGGTACACCGCTTCAACTGAAGAACATGAAATCGTATGTTGTTTCTTTGTTTTTCATGAGACAAGAGATGTACCAAGAAAGACCAACCATCCAGATAATGAGCATCATGTTATTTGGCAAATCGCCCAATCAATGTCACACCAACCACTGAGGCGTAGTGGGGAGTCAGAATGAAGGAGAATGCCTTGGCGTGGACGACCTTTGAGAAATCTAACCACACATAGAGTAGCATGCAAATTTTTAGTTGTGGGCTGCTGCAAAAATTGTGACAAGACATGGACCGAATAAGATAGCTTGAGCCTAGTGAAACAAAGATAGATGAGCCGGCCGACAAGATGACGATAAGGCTCCGAATCACTCATGAGTGGAGTGGTGGAGAGAGCTAATGAGTGATGAGAATCCATAGGAAAATCAATTGGCTTGGCTCCGAGCAACCCGGCTTCATTAATAATGTCAAGGGAATATTTTGCTGACAAAGATAAATACCATTAGCAACTCGGGAAACTTCAACACCTAGGAAGTACTACATGGAACCAAAGTCTTTCATATGAAAGAAAGTACTCAAGTACGTTTTGAACTTATCCACGACAGGTCAATCGTTACACGAGACGATAAGGTCATCCACTTATATGAGTACATGTATTTGGATGATGTCAACCACATAAGTAAATAAGGAATAGTTGTGGTAGGATTGACGAAATCCATACAGCTTTAATGTAGTAGACAACTTTGAGAACCAACATCTCAAAGCTTGACGTAATCCATAAATAGAATTCCACAGTTTGCAAACAAGTCCATGATGTGGAGCCCGATAACCCGACGGTAGTTTCATGTAGACATCTTCCAAGATATCGCCGTGAAGAAAGGCGTTGTGCACATCCATTTGTTGGAGCTCCCAACGTTGTGAAGCAGCAACCTCCAAGAGTGTTGGATCGGGGTTAGTTCAAACGGTTATGGGAACTGTATTGGACAGTTCCCACATGTAGCGGAAATAATAAGCAAGCAGGTAAATAAAATCGGAAGAGACAGTTCCTTATAGAGGAACCCCACCACGATCAACTAACCGCGTGGGTAAACCTCTACCTCCTCTTGGAGGATTTTGAATGAGTTCCCAATTTTATTGCTTAGTTCCCTTGAGTGCTTACAAGGCAAAATACAAACTTCTCTGTTCCTACAAGAACTCTCTCCCTAGGCAACTTTATTGTACTCTCTCAACCCTAACAATGGTGAACACTCACAATCAAAAGAAAAAGTAAACTCAAACCTTACAACCTTTGTCTCTGCAACTTAGTTCCCTTGGGTCTGGGAACTTCCTTCTTTCTCCTGTCACCGTCGTCGAGTTGAGCTCGTCGTCGGGGACTTATCACCACTTCAATGGTCTTTTCCGATATGCTCTCTAGCTCTTTCTTTATGTGTTTGGCAGTTTGTGTATTATGAAAAGTGATGGGCAAAGTCACTATTTAAGGGTATATATAGGAGTGATATGCAACCCTAATCCATTTGAGGCAATTGTCCTAAATGCCCTTTTTGCCTTGCCCTCCAAGCTTGATCCTTAAGGTTGACATGTGAGTTTGTTTGAATTTGAAACTTGTCAATTCTTGGATCACATCGGACTGTTGGATGGTCGTCTTCAACTTGTAGCACAGTTTGAAGCCGACTAGTACAATAAGAAGCTCTTTTGTCCGGTTAGACAAGATCCCTTGATTTGCGCTGAGATGTCGCTTTCACGCATGCCAGTTCGCATCCAAAGGGAACCCTCGTCTTCTCAGTTCCCTTGTCTCGGGAACTCTCTTGACTTGAGAGAATCCTGTTCTCCTTACCTAGTTCCCATTTCATGGGAACTTTGGTTCACTTAGTTCCCTACTCCTTAGGAACATTGGATCACTTTGAGGTTGGTCGCATCTTGATTGAGTTCCCTTGACATGGGAACTTTCGTTGCCTCAGTTCCCATGCCTTGGAAACTTGTTTCTCCGTATCTATGCTCAGCAACGCGCAACCTGCATACTTAGAAATACTTGGCAAAGAGAGTTAGTTCCTATGGTGTTTGTCATTATAAAAACTAAGTACGTTGTTCCAGTGTTAATGAACGTGAGTTCCTAACACCGACTCAACAAAGAGGTCCGAACAGTCACCATTTTAGCAATGGGCGCAAATGTTTCAGAGTAATTGACCCCAAGAATAACCATTTGGGCCCTGACCACGACCAAGTTTAGCAAAAAGTTCAGGCAGGTTATCAAGCGGAGTGAGTCAACATAATAGAAGGTTCAACAATGTCACCCCCTTTGTCATTAGGCACAACGTTATCTGAATCGGGCAAAGCAAATTCAGATGATAATTCTTCTAATGCTACCAATTCAGTTTCATCCTCATCACAAGTATTTGGAAACTGATATGTTGACGATTTAGTAGCAGAGTAGGAAGCCAAATAGAACTCATTCTAAAAAAAGTAACATCACGAGACACAAAGAATACTTTGAGTTCAGGATCATATAACTGCTAACCTTTCTGGCTGGATGAATACCCCACAAAAACACACTTACGACCCCTATCAGAGAACTTTTCACGCCCTCTTGACTGTATGTGAGCATGACAAAGACGTCCGAGCACCCGCAAGTGCTCATAACTTGGAGCCTTGCCATAAAACAATTCAAACGGAATCTTGCCTTGTAATACTGATGATGGCAATAGATTAATGAGATATCCAACCGTTAGTACACATTCACCCAATAGATCAAGAGGAATATGTCCTTGAAACCAGAGGGCATGAGCGATGTTCATGATGTGTCGATGTTTTCATTCCATCCGACCATTTTGTTGATGTGTTCTTGGACAGGAGGTCTGAAAAACAATCCCATGCTCTCGAAAATAGGCACTCATACATGTGAACTCAGTACCATTATCACTACGAAACAGTTTAATTTTCTTTCCAATTTGCCGATCAACAAGGGAAAAAAATTGCAAAACAATGTGTTCTTTCTTATTAATATGAAAATAAATCCAAACAACTCTGGTGAAGTCATCAACGATAGTCAAGAAATAATGTGCACCACAAGAAGATGCCTTTTTATAAGGTCCCCACAAATCACATTGAATCAAATCAAAACTAGCATTTGTTGTATTACTGCTCAAAGGAAAGCTATTTCGAGTCTGCTTAGCTCAATAACACACATCACAAGCGTTATTGTTCTTCAAATTGCTAACAAAACCATCAACCCATGACAGATGCCCAAATCGTCGATGCCAAAGGTTTGTTGGTTGCACATCACCTACTGCCAACGCTTTTATTTGAGACACTCGACGGAAATAGTAAAGCCCGTCACGCCGTCTACCTGCACCAATCAACATCCTTGAAGTGTGGTCCTGAATAACACAAAGGTGTTTAGTAAAATACACACTACAATTTGTCTCAAACAACCGTGTAACCGATATCAATTCACAATTCAACGTTGGCAAATAAAGGGCATGATTTAAAATCAAATTTGAGTCAAGCTGAACGGTTCCTTCCATGGTCGCCAAGACTTGTTGCCCATCAAACATGCCAACCGAAGTACCAGGAATTTCTCCGAGAGACTTAAAGTGCTTTCTTTTTCCAATCATGTGATTAGTAGCACCACTGTCAATAATCCACATCTCAGTAGCTAGCTTACTAGTCATCCGTTCATGGGCACCTGATTTTTGATTGTTTTGAGAATTCAACATGTCAATCAATGCTTGAATTTGGTCATTGTTCAGACCTGGAATGCTACGTGCCTCTATTCCTAGATGCATCCCGCTGGTCTCACGACTTCTTGAATCTTTGGCAGAGGTTTACATTACTCTTATTGTGACTCGTTCCAATACATGACTTGGGATTTGTCTTTCAGTCATCCTTGAGGCGATCTCCCCACCAATTTGGATCAATCATGAGGAAGCGGCTCGTTGTCTCATGCCCTAGCCGTTTGAATTATGTGCAAATTGTTGACCGATCTTTCGATTCGCTTCAATTCCTTGTGCTAGTTTGGCTTTGATGTCCTATCTGAGCAGAGAAATCCATTTGTTTTTCTTTCACGTCGTTCCCACGACTCATGGTCTTGACTCTCTCTTCTTGAACTAGAGTTGAAAACACTTTGTTAACGGATGGCAAAGGATCCATCACCAACAAGGTAGACTGAACCGTTCCATATACTTCATAGTCCGAACCCATCAACATTTGATGAACTTTCCCTTCTTCGCTGCATTTTTCGAGCTTTGTTTTGATGTTGCACCTACAAGCTTTACAAGTACACTCATGAATTGGATCGTAGTGACCCAGTTCTTCCCATAGTGATTTCAATTTCCTATAGTAGGTCACAATCGTCTGCCCCTTTTGATTGCAATTAGCAAGTTCACTCTTTAATTGCTGAATTCGTGGCCCATGGACCATTGAGAATCAGTCCTTGATATCTTCGCATAGATCCTTCGCATTCTCCATATAGGAAATGGAAGATCGAAGGTTGGGTTCAATAGTATTGAGTATCCATGACACCATCATCGAATTTATTGTCAACCAATCGTCCATCTCAATGCTATTGTTTGTTGGTTCCGTTAGGGATTCGTCAATGAACCCCTACTTCCTTCTTGCACGCAGCAAAGTACGCACAACTCTTGCCCATTCTTTGTAGTTTTCACCACGTAATTGAACTTGGGGTAATGACATTCCTAGGATTATCATTGGAATTCAGTTCATAAGGAGAGGGAATTTTAGGAATTTGAGAACTGGTATTGGTAATTTCTGGAGTTTCAAGGGTCTGTTGTCGGAAGGGGTATCATCTTTGACAATCATGGCTCTGCTGTGAAAAAGAAGGGTTTAGTGTTTCAAAGATTTAATGCCTTGCTCTAATACCATGAAGCAAAGGAGAAGGTAAAAGAGGCGATCAAAATCTGCCTTTCTCTATATCTGAGCAATCAATTTATACTAAGTGTAGAAGAAACTATAAGGACAGAAAATAAATACAAGACTCTCGAGTGGAAGAAAGGAAACGATTCAAGCAAATCTAATAATAACAAACAACTCATTATGATAAATATCGAAAACGACAAAACCTAAGACGAACACAATCAAAGAAGCAAGATTTGCTATAACGGTGGACTTCATGCTTGATACCTTCGTATGGACGGTCTTGTTTACTCGTACTCCCACTTGAATTAATTTATACGTTCGACCTTACATGTTTGATGGCATTTGGTGGAGCAAAGTAGCATTTGATTATTGTATATTTAACGTAGTGGAAATCATTACACCAACACTACGACACACCAATTGTAGCACTACTCTGTTTTTTCAAATTACATAACCGAGGAAATATATTAACATTTCTTTAGCATTAATTTAGATTTCATATTATATTAATGCCACTATCAAAAATCAATGGATTGGAGTGACATTTGGCGAGGTTAAAAAGAAGAACGTGTGATGGTGGTGATCGATGACGTTGCCATGTATCGACCAGAAATAAGTTATGTAGACTACAAGTGCAATTCATTTGAACCATATTTATTCATAGTAGTTATATGAATAATATGGTTATATGTACTGAAAAGTCTGAAATTCATTTGAACCATATTATTCATTTATTCATAGTAGTTATATGAATAATAAGTTATTTAGACTACAAGTGCAATTCATTTGCCGTGTAACATGGTCATTTAACTCATATAACATAAAGTATATGACGAAATTACATGCTACCCACAAAATCATAAATCCAATAATGAATAAGTGAACTATGCTACTCAATACATAATACATGATAAAAGTACGAGAAGACATGATAAAAGTAAGAGAAAAGTAGAAAGAAAATATAAAAACCCTTGCCCTAATAATTTGTATAGTTGAATTAATCAGTATCCAGTGGCTGAGGCTTGAGGGAGGGGGGCGGATAGCGGTTGGAGGAGCAAGACTTTTTAGAGGGCCACCCCCGGAGCAGGGGAGATGGTGGGCGCCGAGAAGGAGGCGAGATGCCGGTACGGGGAGCGGCGGACTGTAGTGTTAGAGAACTGGAGAAGATTGGGGGGGCGTTGTCGTGTCGGAGTCGGTCAAATTGTCGAAAAATTAGAGATGGAAAAAATTTACAAAATTGGCCTTTTAATTTGTTTTGGGCTTAAAAACAAAATTGAACCTTTTAATCAATATACTATAACTAAAGTCGAATCTCTCCATCTTAGGTGTCATCGTTTTAACTATGTCATGTAGGCGTTTTAATTTTTCCATTTACCTCTTTACCCTTTGTTAATTTAAGTATTTACAATCTTTATATAATAATAATAATAATAATAATAATAATAATTCTTATATTACTAAGAAAAAGAGTCACGTGCGAATGGTCACCTGTGTGCGAAATAAGAATAAATCTCGATCGTTCATTCCAAAAAATCAACGTCCCTGATTAAACATTCATTTAAAAAAATAAAAAACGGAACGGGCGAATTTTTCTCGTATTATTCGCATATTTTTCAATAAAATACGACACTGACGAATTTTTCCCGAATTATTCACGAATTTTTCGAAAAATACATTTTTATGAGACGCGCCCAATTTGTTCATCAATATTCACCAATTGTTCATCAATACTAACTAATTGTGCATTTAGTTTTTGATAACATTGTTCATTGATTTCGAACTTTTTTAATTTTTAATTTTATTTTTTAACCTTATTTATGTGTAGGAATACAATATTTATGTAGTTTTTTATGCACATATAATTAGTTTTGATATACCCATATTTGTTCATTGATATATTCGTATTTGTTCATTGATATGCCCCTATTTGTTCATTGATATACCCATGGTATACCATTATTTGTTCATTAGTATACTTCTTTTTTGTTCATTGGTATACCCTATTTGTTCATTGATATACCCTATTTGTTCATGGATATACCCTTATTTGTTCATTGATATGACCAAATATGCATATAGCAATGAACAAATTGATGTTATTAATGAACAAATACGCATATAGCAATGAACAAATTGAGGTTACTAGTGAACAAATATGCATCTAGTAATGAACAATTATATGAAAAAGACAATGAACAAATATGCATAAATCAGTGAACAAATTGATGTTACTAATGAACAAATATGCACAAACCGATGAACAAATATGCCAAAACCAATGAATAAATATTTTCGTTTTTATGAACAAAATCACAATGTTGATGAACATATTGCATGTAATTTTGATACACATTTGTTCATTTTTTATGTACAAACAATAGATTTTTGATGCACAAGCAATAGTTTGTTTATGCACAAAATCACAGTTTTGATGAACAAAATCACAGTTTTGATGAACAAATCCACATTACTGATGAACAAATCCACAATACTAATGAACAATCTGGACGCGTGTCCTATTTCCGTTTTTTTCCAAAAATACGCGAATAATTCGCCCATGCCGTTTTTTCCCCTTTTTAAGTGAAATGATCAACGCCTTTGATTTTTCTTGATCCAACGACTCCTGTTCTTTCTTATCTCGCACCTGGGCGCCCATTCGCACCTGAACCGGACTCTATTACTAATATACAATTATATTTAGATATCTTAAATTTTGGCAAGTTGATTTTGGAGCCTAATCCATTATGGAAAGTTTTTATTAAATATAAAAATGTTACTAATATTACTAATATACAATTATATTCAGAGATCTTAAAATTTGGCAAGTAATAGAAACATAATCTTTATTATGAAATAAATTTTTTAAATATAATTATATTACTAATATACAACAAAATTATTTTTAATATATTAGTTTTATTTTTCGATAGGGTAGTTTATACGATAAGATACATATCGTTTCTTAAAAAACCTTACTTATATCAATAATTATTTTTAGAAATAATAGTTTTTTAATACGATACATATAATTTTTTAAATATCAATTTAATCAAATTTACAAACAAATAATACAATAATTTTATAAATCCGTGCAAGGCACGGGAACTTAAGCTAGTTTTAAATCAAATCAAATTGGATCTTTAATAATTTAATTACATACTATCTTTAAGAAAAATGATTTCATTCTTACAATTCAATTAGCTATGTCAACCCCACATCTTAAAATTGGTATTAACCGGAATAATATATAACTCAGCGGATTACTCCTCCTATTGCCAATTGGTTTTAGGATGGAATACCGCTGACCTAATAGGTCAGCACTGAGGAATGACGCGGGTTCATCCCCGAGATGGCACGGTCGCGCCTCACCCATCCCAGACCGCGTCATGTCTGCAGACGCCTCTGTCACCGAGACGCTCACGGTCTGCCTCTCGTTCCGCCTTAAATGGGCTCAGATCTAGCTTCCAAACTCACAGAAAGGTAACAGATCTCTTCCAAGTACATGATTCCCCATTAGATCATGATGTAACTTGAATATGCAGTTAGGTCGGATCTTAAATGGGCTCAGAATTGGGCCTCGCTATATTGTGACAGCTCCGTTTTTGTAGGGGATTTGTCAATAGGCTTCAACTTCAATCATACATTTCAGTTTATCAAAAAAAAAAAAAAAAATCATACATTTCAGTTGATAAATAGTCTCTTATATCACTTTCCTCATCAGTAGAAAAAAGTTCCATGCTTTATTGGGCCTTGAAAAGAGTGGTGGGCTTGGTCTCTGAGTTGATCGCATTGGCCCTTTTGTCACAAGCTGAATGAACTGATTACAGAAGAGGTGTTTGCCGAATTAAATTGGTAACAATTTCAAATTTCAAGGCACGCAATCAGTTTTCGGTCCATGGAGAGACGACAAATTGACACCCCTCGTTTTGTTTATTTTTTTGGTCGAAACACACCTCGTTTTGTAGAGTTTTACTTTTTAACCTTTTTTTTCCACCAAAAAACAAAGGCGGTTTCACTTAAGTTTTACGTGTATATCGATCGATTTCTAAACACGTCCTTTTACTAATTAACGAATTCCAAGAAAGAATATGATAAAGAAAGATGGAGAGGAAGAGATAAAGTAAGTGTAAAATTGATCAATCCTAATCCAAAACATCCCACCAATACAATACAAGGGAAAATTAAATAATTACCCTCCTTCCTTCGCCTAGTGAGTCACCATTGGTGTCAGACCCTAAAAAATATCCAATGGAAATGTAATACATATACATACATACACTACATAGGCTCCAGCTTTCACGTACCGCCCCCAGCCTATATAATCCCCCACCTTCCCAAGACCAACAACCTTGTCACAGGCTGATCGAGTGGATAAAACAACACCACCACACCACACACACATATATAACTCACTCATATTATTTCACCAAGCTAGTGTGATCGGTCATGAGTGAGGAATCCAATCATGCAGGTCGTCAGTTGGGCTTCTTCTCTGAAATATATAGTGGAGGCGCTATTTACAGTACGAGTGCTCCTCAAATCCCATCGCAAGCATCAGGTAAGTAATTTTCACTGTCTTTGGATCTCCTTTTCTATATATATATATATATATTTGAATGGTATATATTAAATAGACACTCGATCCTATATCAGCCTCTGGGCCTAAACAAAGGCGAAGGAGGAAGAAGGCGAAAAAGGAGAGTAGTGGAGCGTTTGGGAAGAAGAGGAAGCTGAGCGAGGAGCAAGTGCAGATGCTGGAGAGGAGTTTCGGGAGCGACCATAAGCTGGAGTCGGAGCGGAAGGACAGGCTAGCCACCGAGCTGGGGCTCGAACCCAAGCAAGTGGCCGTTTGGTTCCAAAACCGAAGGGCTCGTTGGAAGAGCAAGCAGCTCGAGGATGAGTATTGCAAGCTCCGATCCCACCACGACGCCGTTGTGCTCCACAAATGCCGCCTTGAAAATCAGGTTACTTAATTAGCTTCATTTTATCATTTTATGTAGTAGCTTTTAATTCATGACCCTATATCTTGCATTGCATATTTGCATGCATGTGACTCTTGCTTCATTGGTCGCTTTTTTAACGGCCAAAATCAAACAAATGTTGACTGCACAGCTTCAATTAGTTCATTTGAAGAGAAATCTAGATGATGTATAGTATTTTATATAGCTGGCAATCTGGCATGGCTAGAGATCGATAAATGACTATTTCTGGTTACATATTAATTAATTAATTATTTAATTAGTAGATGATCGAGATGTATATAGTTGAATGGATAGATATACATAGCAAAACCCTAGCTAGAGGACGGAATTAAGTGGGGTGAGAAATTCAAGAGAAAAACAGGAAAGTTGCCACCCTCTTCCACGGCAGAGGCCACTGTTTCTAGATCTGTCTTTTATTTTATATTTGATCAACTCCCAAGTTTGGAATTTGATTGGGCCAGGTGACCCACTCAGCAACATGCAACATCTGGCATATTCCTGTAATTGGGTCCTTTCTATATTTACCATTATAAACTATTCAAACATTCGTGCTATCGTGTACCACTAGTACACCGTTCGTTCAATTACAATTCATATACTATTCAAACAATTCATACTTAATTATATGTAATAGTCATGCATGCAAAGGCGCGATGAAGGTTATTAATGAATTAATTAATTAATTGTATGATGCTCCTATTATATAATTTGCAGCTTTTGACGCTAAAGGAGGAGCTAAACGAAGCACAAAAAGAGATACAAAGGCTATCTACAGATATAACGATGATGTGTAACCATAGCAGTCCGACACCGAGCTCCTCTTTAACAATGGACAACAACAACAACAACCACAACAATCCGTTGTTCCACATGCATGTCGGGACTGATTTCAACTTCGACACCTCTAACTTCAATTTGCAAGAGGATTATTATATCCCTGCCTTTGACGTCTGGAGTCGTACCCTCTACCCTATGTAACTACTTATTAATCGATCAGTAATAATTACATTAGTTAATTACCCAATTATTTCAAGAACATATATATACTTGGATCTGGTTGTATATATTAATTATTCGTGTAGATTAATAAATGTGTGTTGGATCGTTTAGTACTTGATCGCATTAGGCCAAATGATGTGGAGGTGGTTAATTAGTTTTATTATATATGTTCAAATCTAAGTGTAACTTTGCATATCATATATATATATATATATAATTAAGGAATGATCAAGCAATTATCAGTGCATATATGCATAGGTGAATTGGTTCTTACAATAAGGTAGCCAATAGAATTGTCATTGATGGAATGGAACAAGAAAAAATCAAGTCAAATAGGGCGGCCCATGTGCTGTTACCGAAAGTTTTCCCCCAAGGGGGCATAATGAGCTTTCATACAATGCTAAAGTTTTGTATCGCGTAAATGGAAACATTTTTATCTAAACATGTAAAATTGAAACTTTGTAAGGAGGAGCTAGCTACACACCTAGGCTCTTTAATTACTCCGTTAAAAACGGAGTCCTTCCTTTATATGTTAAAATGAATGTTATAATTGTTGATCAATCCTCCTTTAATTTCTTAATAATTGAGATTAGATGCAAACATCTCATGTGCTGTAAATTGCGATCAATTGTGGGACGTTGGATGTGTAAGATCTAGGGTAATAAAGAGGTGCGCGTTTTTAATGATTTTTTTTTCAAAATAAGGGGTAATTTTAGTCATTTTCCCAAAATTGGATCTATGTTACTATGATCTTCTCCCTCTTCGCTAAGCTATAATGTGAAATTGCAGCCACTGTTCGATCTCTGCACATGTTTCACATGGATTTAGTTGGTGTTTTCAAGCTCCTTCGCATTCTTCCTAGATTCCAGTATTTTTTTTTCTTATGGTTTTAGGCTCGAATTTAGGTTTTTTGATTTGGGAATTTTTTCTATTTTGGGGTTTTTGATTTTGGAATTACGTTTCTTTGAAATGAATATATTTAATAATGTTGTAGTGTTATTCATTGAATTTATGTGTCCTTCTACTTATTTTGTGTAATTTCACCATTGTTAGCATTCAATTTGATTTTTAAATATTTTGCACTTTTTATGGAATGACACTTGTACGTTCTTGAAATGCATAATAATCTACGATGTTAGTGCTCATTTTTCAAAATTAATATTCAAAATTGATTGTCAATCATGTTTGAAAGCTTGACTATTTTCTATAAAAAAAATTATTCTAATATATTATACTATTGAGTATAAATGATTTTAGTTTGTAGCATTTATTTGTGCTATTTAAACTCGATCAATATTTAATTAGTGATAAGTTCAGAGTATTATGAGCAACATCCTCATAAATATTTCTTTATTCCAACATTAATGGTTAATAATTATTATATTGATGATATTTTTAGATCATATCCATGACTCATCCCCCACCGTCGGAAATGTGTCGTTTAGCACTTTGCTATTGTTATGGGGTTCGAGCCGAGTCGAACGTCCCGTTAAAGTTAACTAACCCGAAAGTCCGAGATTAAGTAAAATTATAGTGAGGTACGTGTTAATCACATAAGATAAGTACATGTTGCATGCACACCTATTTCAACCCTATGAATTAATGAAGCACTCGTTATGGAAAATTGTTCGAACTGTCAGCTTTAGAAGGCCGTCCTTCCAATCAATTAGGGATTCTTGAGGCCTCCCGATGTGGCATCCCACACATTCAGATTGAGAGCGACAACCTTAGGCTGATCAAAGTTGTGCATGGTCATTGGAGCTGCCCTTGGGAGATTGAGTTGATTCGTCGGGACATCCTGTGTGCCCTCTCTCGTTTTCATAGTTGAAGCATCTGCCACGTGTTTTAGGAAGTCAATATTGCAGCGGATTTTATCGCGTGTTCCTTCTGGCATTCCTCTCCGGCTCCGATTGTTGTGATTTAGATGCTCTTGGGCGGCACTTCCCGTTAATGTGCCCCCTAATCTCTTTCAATTCTTTATAAAAAAGAATTGAAAGCATGCATGTATAGAATAAGAGAAGGGAAATGCTGCGAATAGCTTTAGTTGAGAAAATGAAAGGCTGAGTCAAACAATGCCCGAAAAAGATTAAGCAACAAAAAAAGTTACAGAAACATTCAGTAAAAGAAGAAGAAAAAAACACTATGGTTCATACGTATAATGATAGGAGTTTTGGTTGTGTACGTTACAAAAAGTCATCCACCAGGCAGGGATCAATTAAAGCTAGCTTCTTTTGTAGTTTTGATTGGTGCCAAACTCATCGATGCCCATGTTGTGTGCTCAAAAAGCAAGCTTGCTTTTCTACTAACACGCTGATACGCACATTTCATTGTTACCTAGTGCCTAGTGGTGTCCCTTTCTTATATTTCTCGTATTTATGTAAAACTAATTCCTCTTTCAAAATTATTGCAACGCTGAACGTTTTCATATTTGGTCGCTCCCCTGACGCATTAAGCCCGGGGCGCCCCCATCTTGACCCCCAGATTTTCCGCAAGGAAAGTTCCACTGGGTAATTAATTGTTGTTGTTGTTGCTAAACATTTTCATATACTAACTAATTTGAAATTCTCGGAAAGCTAGTGTTCATTCTATTAACTTGAAATTAAACTATTTAACTTTCCTTATTCTCAAGAATGTATTCAAGATATATATCATGGATGTGTAATATGCATACAAATATACAATACATGTTTTTCCACAGTAAATTATAACAAAAGATAGTACCGAGTGGAAGATGGAAGAAGATGGAGGAAAAAAGAGGACACAATTAAATTGGGTAGAGACAAGTATATATAAAAAAGGAAGATCGGATATTTCCCATTTTCTATAGGCACATTTTCAGATTGTAGCTCTCCTTAAGGCAACTGATGAGTCAGATTGGGCTAGACATCCAAACTTAACTTGACACGAAACCTCTTCTTTCCTATCCCCATACACTTTGCCTGTTTACCTGCAAGTCCAAAATAAAAGAGTACGTCCCGGTAAGATGAAAGTTTAGGGTGTGGTGGCACTTTGTGGTTGGATGATCGAATTAAGCCTGCAACTACCCTTCGATTGTAGGCGTCAGGCTTTTCGTTTCTTCTTGTTCCTCTACTTGGACGGGAGTTTGAGAGAGAAAGTGTGTGTTTGATTCTAAGTGGAGGGGCTTCTGCTGCTATACAACATTCAGCCAATTGTAATCCTCTAGGTACTACTACTTTTGGGACAATTTGTTTTGTAGCACCTAAGGGCCGGTGTATATATATTCAGCTAAGTACGTACACTATTGGTGTGGGGAGTGTGGTCATTATCAACGACCGTCCCTGCCACACATCCCATTTTATCAAGGGAGTGATTGACATTCACCTAATTAAATAGGACTTCGAACCTTTACTAATGTTTTTCTTGACTCTCCTCTTCATTTTTTGTTTTAATTTTCTCTTCAATCTAGAACCTACAAAACAATAGACACATGGAATAAGGTCCTCCTAATCCGCTTTAAATGTCGAGGTAAAAGCAGACTATAGTCAAACTAAGCGAATATCATCTTATACCCATTACCTTGGCTGAGCGAATATCAGCCTACTCAATGTGTTGAGAGAGTTTCAAGCATATATTCACATACATGGCGATCCTATGTATTTATAATAGGGCAAAAGGAGATCAAGAGAAGGTTGAAAACTCTATCTCTAGGCCCGACCGGCATGCCTTGTCGTCCAACCAAGCGATATCTTACTTCCCCAATATATGCGGAAATTCTATCTTATAATTAAGATTGATGCCTCCATTATAATGATAATAAAATAGGTAAATTAATAAGGAAAATAATAAAAAGAATTTGAGAAATACTTACAGAAAACACTTTAATATTTACCTACTCACAAATGCCCCACTTGGGTGTTAGTTATGTTAGAACACAACTAAGACACAAGTACTCTAGGACCTATTCGAAGTGGCCATGCAGAATAGTCGACGAGTTTCCCTTAGCGCATTCGTATATTCATATATTCGTATATTCATATATCCGTATATT
This sequence comes from Fallopia convolvulus, assembly GCA_964016875.1. Lineage (NCBI taxonomy): Eukaryota > Viridiplantae > Streptophyta > Magnoliopsida > Caryophyllales > Polygonaceae > Fallopia > Fallopia convolvulus. The sequence goes on from OZ024719.1 coordinate 25,673,930, forward strand.
CGTATATTTGTACATCCATGAAAAAATATCATGGGATCCATGCTCTATTGCTCTCCCTTGAACATTTCATTTGTCGGATTTCGAGATAGACTCATTGGAACAAACAAAACAAAGAGGAGGGAGCACAGAACATTGAAAAAAGGTTTTTGATTGGGATTTTGTTTTAGAAAACAAATAAAAAAAACGAACTTGTCCCATTAGCCATTCTCAAAACCAACATCCATGCGAGGGTCTTCCAAAAGTGCCATTTGTCGGCGATCCGCGACCGTGGTTACATGGCATGCGGTCGCGGTTGACAGACTTGTAGTCGCGTCGATAATCCGCGATCGCGGTTTGCTCTATGGGAAGAATTTCTTAAAAAATGGGCGACATCGCAAGTCCGAGGGAAGGCATTCTCATCAAGACTCTTCATCGATTAGGCTCCTCGACCATACGTTGCGGTCTCTTAATATGGTTCCTCCCAATTTGAGTCGAGCTATGCCATATACGAGGTTGCATGCGCTTCCCAAGACCCGTCGAAGTACAAGGTCATCGACTCGAAAAATATGGTATCTCACGCATTGGTGTTGGATCGTAGGTTAGTTAAAATGGTTATGGGAACTATATCGGACAGTTCCCACACATAGCGGAATCAACAAACAAGCAGGTAAATAAAGCTGAATGAGACAATTACTTATAGAGAAACCCCACAATGATCTACTAATCGCGTGAGTAAACCCCTACCTCCTCTTGGAGGATTTTGAATGAGTTCCCTTTTCTTTTATTATTTAGTTCCCTTAGTAATTACATGGCAGAATACAAACTTCTCTGTTCCTACAAGGACTCTCCCCCTAGGCAGCATTATTGTACTCTCTCAACCCTAAAACTGGTGAACACTCACAATCAAAAGCAAAAGTAAACTCAAACCTTACAACTCCTGTCTTTGAGACCTAGTTCCCTTGGTTCTGGGAACTCCTTCTTTCTTCTTTCACCATCGTCGAGATTAGTTCGCCATCGGGGACTTTTCACCAAATCAATGGTCTTCTTCGATATGCTCTCTAGCTCTTTCTCTGTGTGTTTAGTAGTTTGTATATTGAGAAAAGTGAGTAGCAAGGTCACTGTTGAGGGCTTTATATAGGAGTGATATGCAACCCTTATCCATTTGAGGCATATGTCCTAAATGCCCTTTTTACCTTGTTCTCCAAGCTTGATCCTTAAGGTAGACATGTGACTCTCATTTGAATTTGAAACTTGTCAACTCTTGGATCACATCGGATCGTTCGATGGTCGTCTTCAACTTGTTGCACAGTCTGAAGCCGCTTGGTACGTACCTGAGAAGCTCTTTTGTCTGATTAGAGAATATCCCTTGATTTGTGTTGAGATGTCGCTTTCACGCATGCGCCAATTCCCATTCAAAGGGAACTCTCGTCTTCTTGGTTCCCTTGTCTTGGGAACTCTCTTGAATTGAAGGAATCTTGTTCTCCTTATCTAGTTTCCATGTTCATGGGAACATTGGTTCACTGTTCTCTACTCCTTGGGAAGTCTGGTTCACTTCTGAGGTTGGTCGCATCTTGATTGAGTTCCCTTAACATGGGAACTTCGTTACCTCAGTTCCGATGCCTTGGGAACTTATTTCTTCGTGTCTTTGCTCAGCGAAGCGCAACCTGTGTACTTAGAAATACTTGGCAAATAGTGTTAGTTCCTATGGTGTTTGTGATTATCAAAACTGTGAAAGTTGTTCCAGTGTTAATGAACATGAGTTCCTAAAACCGACTCAACATCACCCATCTTCGAAAGCTATATCTAAAGCTTTAAAGATCTTTCCATTCTTTGTTGGGCTCCAAATTAGGTCTTGGATAAATAACTCTCAAAATCCTGACTCTATTAGCCCTAAAGTTTTCGTGATTTCGATCTAGAGCTTGAGCTCAAGTTGTTTCAAAAGTCTAGCCGAATTGAGATTTTCTTACTTAATTTTTATATTTTCTTTATTTGTTCATTTGTCAACTCAAAAAGAGCAACTTGGAGGCTTAGTAGCTTGATGACCACACTAGAGGCGATATATCTAGATGCTTGAAAGTTTTCGCAATACAAATTTCTGTCAAAGCAAGGAAAGAAAATTGTTACCTTTGAAAATCTCTATTTTCAAATTTGAAGCTTCAAAACTCCAGAGTTTTCAATCGTTGAAGTTTCACATAGTCTTGACTTTTTTGTTGCATTACTTGCATATTTGTATTATATTATATAACTATACTCTACCGTTTTGGTTCTCTTTATTTGAGAAGTAATCTTGTTTTTGATATCTTTGAATCTTGATATCTCTCTTTGAGGTTGGATCATATCTAGCTTAATATATAAGGCCTCTATAAGTATCAAGTCGATCTATGTAATACTTTGCCACACAAGAAGTCAAGATGGAGGTTATTCTAATTAAGGAAAAATATTATAGAGGATTGGTAAAAGACTTCCCCTTGAATTTGAATTTTTTATTCATATTTATAACACCCTTTGAAAGACGATTGAAGAATGTTACCACTAGTTACCCCGAGTTAAAAAAGACCAAAGCCACCAAGGCTATTATGGTAATAAAATAAAATAGAACACAAAAAATTATGTACAATGTGAATTTAAACAAATAAGAAGCATAATAGTGAAATAAATACGAAGGGACTTGTAAAGACTTTAATTTTAATGAAAAAAAATGTTAAAATGATCTTCTATATGAAATAAGTCTTTGATAAAAGAGATTTCATAAGTTCTTAGTCTCTCCTTTCTTGATTTTAGCTTTGGAGTGGTCAAACATGAACTTCATTCAACAGAAGTATTTGGAAAATTTTCTTCAGCTTCTTTGTCTTTAATCCACTGCATCTATTCTTCAATTCAACCCCCAACAACTTTTGATGTGTCATATATAGACGGTGAACACTATTCTTCAATTCTTACTTAAAACAAATTCACAACTAAACAATAGTATGTACTTTTCTTTCGTAGATTATAGAACATTGCATATAGTTGAAGATTTTTAGATGTCGGGGCTACGAAGGCTAGTCCACTTAAAGGAACGAAACTCCAACACTTAGCTAGAGTGAAGTAAACCCCCTCAAGTGAGGAGCGGTCACGGGATCATGATCCAAATATTGAGCGAAGAGAGGGAGGTAAGCCATACCACTCGATAAGTTATGAAGAGATGTCGAGGAAGAATCCGCAACCCTAGTTCTATACTAATCCACAACAAATATCAAAAAGAGATTGAAACAAACAAGGTCACAAGCAATCGGACCTAAGTTCAGTACTAGCGCAATATGAGATAATAATAACAATACGCCATTATATCTAAGCAATAAACAAACCTAAGTTCGTTTATCAAGCAAACAAGTTATTCCCAATACACAAATGAATATTAAACGTGAGTAAGGATTCGCATTTAATAGAGTACAAAGGAGAACCGTCCACTTGCCTTTATTTCGCGATGGATCCTTACGGAGGTGGATTCTGCAGTTCATGAGCGAAAAGCGACTCACACACTTGACCAAACACGAGTTTGGGTTTCACGTGAGATTGATGAAAATAAATTGATGATCAATTTATTTCATATTTGAAGATTGTCCAAAATTATTATCTCCTTATAATAATTTTCAGAGGTTAAAATAAATTATAATTCCATTAATAATTTATAATTTGAATGCTCATAATAATGGATCACTTTATTATCCTTTTAAACATGAACATTATTATCCTTTTAAACATGAACATTTTTGTTTGGATTTTTTGGATTGCAAGAGGTCTAGAAAGAAAAGAGGATTTTATTCTTGTGCCCTTCTTCTTCCATGACTTCTCCAACTTATAGGAGCAATTTAATTTAAGAAGTCAAAATCTAAACATTTAGGGGTATGGTCAAAATTAGTAAAAGAGGGGATCGGACGGGGCATTGATGTCATTGGCAAGCGGGTAGTGCGGCGGAGATTCCAGAAGTGGGGCTCGAGGCGGGTTGTTCACGCACTTGGGATTTTCGAATTCCAAGCCTAAGGAGGTTATAAATAAAGTTGAAATGCTTATACGGGTAAGAAAGAACAAATGGTGGATTTTTTCCTTTATACGCGCATGCTTGGGGTGCTAGAGGTGTCCGTAAGGGGAGCTACACTGGGTCATTGTTGTTGTTGTTGTTGTTGTTGTTGTTGTTGTTGTTGTTGTTGTTGTTCTTTTACCTAGTTCAACTAAGCTATGAGAATAGGTCGATAGAAAGGATTTAGGCCCAATTGTTTGGTCTTAGAACATAGCAAATTGAGTGGGTCGAATTCCATTTGGCCCGCCGAATTTACTATTAAATTGTTTCATATATAAATAAATCATCCTCATTAAATGTTAAAATTTGTCTGAATTATTTATGAAATAATTTTATTTGTAAACTTTTATTTATTTTTCTATTAATCAAGAGAATTAAATTTTAATTGTAATTTAAATAAGGGGCATCCTTATTAAAAAAATATATTCTACGAAAAAGTACTAAATCTTCTACAAAAGTCCATAATATATATATATATATATATATATATATATATATATATATAGCATAAAAAATGTATGTTTAATTGGGGGCATTATTCCAAGACTGTACTCTTTTTACCTTGACTTTGGTTTTTATCCACTTGCTTTTAAGCAAGTTTTTTAATGAGGCAGTATATAAGGATTAAGGTCAATAGTGAGACAATCTTAACATGTAGTTTGAGATATGGGAAAGAATGAGATTTTTATCCATCCACCAAATCAAGTTGAAAATGATCTAACGTAATAATATATAGAGATAATGAAGCTTGTGTCCCCTAAAATCAAGAAATGATCATTAAAAGCGATAATACACAACAAATGCCATTAAAATGTTTCTCCAATTGCAAGATTCAACTCAAATGCGGGATGTAATGCCCAATTTAGTTAAGCAAAGAAGATATATTTCAAGTTGAGAAGAAGAATCATAACTACACTTTTTTTTTCTTTAGTCTTGGTTTTGCCCCATTCGGTTTTCTATACAAGGTTTTTAACGAGGTAGTCATAATATTATTATATGAAAACTCTAGATTTGATCTTATCATAAGTCTTGTACTCTCTCTATAAAAAGCGCCTATAAATGACCTAGTAAGAAAATTTTGATCTATTTTCCTCTTCCTATTCTCTTTGTTTTTCTCAAATTTATAACATCAATAAGATAAGAAACCTTTTTTTAGAAACTAAAACCTTAAAAGAAAATTCATAAACACTTATAAAAATAAAATAAAATTACTAAATATAGAAAAGTCCATAATAATAAAAAAATGGAAAAGTATCCAAAAAATGAACTCGTAAAGCTCAGATTAGCTAGGTAAATTGGGTGGATGAGCCCATATCAATGGGTCGTTGGCCCAGTTTTTATTTTATTTTATAGTGGATCAAATCCCTTGGTCCGCTATCTTTAACATGGATCACGGTCCATCAACATCCTTGTCCATTTCCCAAACTCTACAAAAGAACAAAAACATATCATGAATTCTGAAGTTAGTTGGAGAATTGGAGTCGAATAGCTAAGCTTCCCAAAATTACACCAAAAATGACCATCCTCCTTTAGAAACCGTGAACAATTGGGCAGTTTGTTATGTGGCTAATCAGCTGCTAACAAACACCGTAACTAGCCAAAGTTAAGTGAGAAACACGAGTCTATCAATCGTGGATTTGGGTTGGGGTAATAATACAAATGGTCAATGCCTTATCCAGTAATGTGACGGCACCTGTCTTTCCTCCTCCTCCCTCAAAAACCCTATTTCCCCCCGCTTCTCTGACAGACAACACACATGAGAATTGATTTGAGATGATACAACAACCAAATAGTTAGTTATATCTCTCAACTGATTACCATAATTGTGTAGCTGCCATATTTAACCCCCCTGCAAAATTATTACCCTCTACAAACTCTAATTACTTCACCAATTTCCTTCCTTTTGATTAGAAGGAGGTCGAGAGAAATCCGCCGGCCGCCCACTTTTTTCCCTTCTTCCTCTTCCCTAAACCCCAAATCGAAGGTGAAAGTACGACAACAGGTGAGAATTTCACAAAAAGAGACAAACTTGTGCTGAGATTCAGATAATTCTAGCTTCAACACCAAAGGCTTGCAACTAACCGACCTGCCTACTTGGAAATTCGAAAGCAGCTTCATTTGATTTTGCTGTTACGGTATGTTGGATCCCTGGATCAAATTTATGTTTGTAATTTTCTCCATGCCGCAATTCTTTTGAATTTGTCATAGTCAACAATTTTGCCTTTCTTACACTAGCTGCAGCTTGCACTTGGTTTCTTTTTTATAATTTGTGAGTATCACTACAAAAGATTGCTACTTTTAGAATCATTTGATCAATAGTCATTCGTCATTCAGTATAGATATTAATATTATTGACGGGGCATTCGTGGAAAGAAATCTTAGTTCCTTGGGCGATTCCTAAAATCCTTTTCTACTAGATATTTTTTGTTCTCAAGCTAAATTTCGGAATTTCCTATTCCATCAGTATTAGCAGACGCTAAAGAAAGAAGGAAGCTACCTATACAAACGTCCTAGCTTGAAGTGAGAAAAATACCTTTACAGTCAGGATAACATGGGTTTGACTTATGAAGCTAAGGATTAAGGCCTACGGAGTGCTCACAGCTTGAAGTGCTACCTTTTGTTTAGATAAGCAGGATTGCAAATTCATTCAGTTGCACACAAACAGTAGTTTTGAGTTGTTGAATTTAATCTCTAGCTCAAGGTGAACGCCTTGCCAACTGCTTCTGTCATAATTTCAGAGCTTCTGGTTGGCTGCAGATTCCCTACTTAGTTCATCATTAATGCACAATCCAATTCATAGGTTTCTTACCATCTTTTGCAATTAATTATTTTTCTTATTGGATATATTTATTCCAACTTTTTTTCATTGCATCTCAAGAAAGACTCTGCTGTATCACTTGGTTTATATTGTAAAAATTGCTATTGAACTTGTTGTTATCAAATTGTGACTGGTTTTAGTTTTGCTCATATCAGTTTTTGTTTTATATTGTTCTTACCAGCGGATAGGCTTTTCTAGTCTAAGAGGTTTTCCAATAACAATCCTTAGTTAATTGTACACACTTGCTTCCAGTTTACATGGAGGCCGAGGGAGAAAGTACACCTTCCAAACCTTCAAAGATAACATCTTCTGCTCAGGTCCATTGTTTCTCTTCTACCCTTTCTCTTCTCCTATATTGCTTCTCCGTTTCCAGTTCTATTATAAATACATAATATGAGCTCATTCCAGTACTTGCAAGCATCTCAAATTCTATAGTTTATTCTTCCAGGAGACGCCAGCAGCACTCTCATACCCTGATTGGGCTGGCTCTATGCAGGTTTATAATGAGATTCCATATCTTTTATACAGCTTCAATCATTCTCCTATTATTAGTCTTATCCTCATGTTTGCAAAATTTATTTTGCAGGCTTACTATAGTGGTGGAGCTGCACCCCCAATTTTCGCTTCACCTGTTCCATCATCTTCTCCACATCCCTATATGTGGGCAGGCCAGGTACTTGCTTCACCTTCCTTGTATACATGTTTTGCTAACCCGAACATTCCTTAATGACAGTTGTGTGCACTTTTATTTTTTTTGTTGCAGCATCCTATGAATATGATGTCACCTTATGGAACACCAGTCCCATACCCTGCAATATATCCTCCTGGGGCTGCCTATGCACATCCTAATCTGGTAATGATAATCATTATTATGTTCTGTTCATTTTGTTGCAGAGTTGGTAAGGATAGACATTTGTTACGAGGAATAGCTATGTTGCTGATTTGATTAACGCTAGTGTTGGTAATGTAGCTGGTTTGTGGTGTTCTGCTCTGGTGAATTACTATTTCTAAGATGATAATTTTTTTTTATATTAATAGGTTTGTAGGCTTGAGTAATTGGTAGAGATAATTCACTGGGTATGCCCAAGTTTACAACATGTATTACTTGTGACTGTGGCCATTAGATTTGTCATTTTACCACTAGAAGAAAAACGATCGACACTACATCAGTTTTGTTTATTACTTCTCCATTGGCCATCAAGAATGTAAAGATCTCTCTCTGTATCTTGCAGCAGACAACAAAAGTAGCACTCAATAAATCGGAGTTGGAAGTGAAATCTCAAGATTCAAAGGCTCCAGCAAAAAAAACCAAGGGTAATTCAGTTGGGGGTAGCAGCAAAGCTGAAGATAATGGAAGGGCAGCTTCAGGTTCAGGAAATGGTGGTGCTTCACAGAGGTAGGTATTTGAATAGAGAACTAAGGAAGGTATTTGCATGATATTTATCTTTTCTTTCATTTGATATTATTTACAGTCCTAGTTATGTTAGGATTGTTAGCATTGTTATTAACATCTCGATCCTATCTTATGATCCTAACAATTCTATGATTCTGAAATGGTGGAACAACCCAATGTATAGGTTGGATTGGATCTTGTGTTATTCTTATAAAATCTATGGGATCCTATAAATGATTCATACAATCCTAAAAATTAGCTATTGCATGACATTTGTTTTAGTATGAAATGTAGACTTGAAAAGTTGAAAAATGTTCAGTTTCTACTCTTATGTGCTTCATATCGATATACTTCATGTTTAATTATGTCTATTGCATGTGAGCAGTGCTGAAAGTGGAAGTGATGACTCCTTGGACGCAAGTGATGAGAATAACAACCTAGTATGCTTTTTTCTTTTGAACCCGTCCAATGATTTCTCATTTATTCTTGCTGTTATTTTAGATTCTCAGTTTGCACTCTTTGCTATTCCCCTCAGGAACTTGCTAGTAGTAGTAAGAAAGGGAGTTTTAACCAGATGCTTGCAGAGGGTATGCCCCTAAATTACGAAACTTTTCTCGTTATTGTTCAAGAAATGCCACAGATTTACGATTTTGATCTACTACTTTCAGGTGTCACGGCTCAGAATAATGATGTTGGTGCAAGTGCTCAGACCTCAGTTCTGGGAAAGTCTGTGGTGTCAATAGCTGCAACTAATCTTAACATTGGTATGGGGTCATGGAATGGTTCCGCACCAGAGAATGGTGTCACGACATCTGTTGCTCAGGGTCATCAGTGGACACAGGTGAGTAAATATATTTTTCATACATCATCCATGCATGAAAAATCTTGCTAGAGCAAGAGAATCCAAGTGGAAAGGGCTGCTTTATTCTTTAGGGGATGCTAATCTAGATGTTTTGAACTAATTGCGTATACTCAATCCTCACTGTTTATTAGGTTGATTTGATGCACAACTTGATAATTTTTTATGATATTTGGAATGAGTAAGTGCCCATTCTGCTGACTTGTTTACAGGATGAACGTGAACTTAAACGGCTGAAAAGGAAGCAGTCTAACCGGGAGTCAGCTAGAAGGTCGAGACTACGCAAGCAGGTATGTGTAGTTTTGTATTCCATGTTAACAGGGGATTTATTTCCATTTCTATCTAGTGTTTCAGTTTAGTCTCTATCGATGTAAATTTGGAATTAATTTGTTTATGAATTTTATTACCCATATCCATATCGAGTTTTTATTCCGTAAGTTTTTTAGTTTTGGTATTCCTTCATATATCTAGTTGGTTTCCCTTCATCGTTTTGGTACAATGTATGAGACACGGTACAATGATCTCACTTTTCAAGCATTCTATTATTGAGGAGATTAGCTACTTATTTGTGAAAAATAGATCTTGAGATGGACTTTCCTCTTTTGCACGTCTGTTTTTCTCTTTTAGCTCTTCTTCTGTTTCCCTTGTTGCTCTACAATGGTCTCACAACTACTACTATTGGCCTGTACCAGGCAGAATGTGAGGAGCTGCAACGACGAGTTGATTCACTTTCTGGAGAAAACCAAAGCCTCACACAGGAGTTACAGAGATTGGCTGAGGAATGCAAGAAGTTGACTGCTGAAAACACATCAATTAAGGTCTTATCTTCTCCCCTTCAACTTGTATTTTTCTTTTTTGGACAATGGAAAAAGAAATCACGAAAACTATTTGCTTGTGTGAAATGAAGGAAGGCTGCATCTGTAGGATCACACAAATGCTTACATTTCTAATTCATTTTGGGTGATGAAACAGGAGGAACTGACACAAATGTATGGCCCGGAAATAATGGTTAATCTGGATGGGAAGAACCCAATGACTAGCCGGTCCGAAGGTGGAAGCAAAGGCAACAACAGCTGATAAATTAGGAAATTAGGAATCTAGGATATATAGGCCAACTCGAGATTTTTTTTTACCTTTCAATATAGAATTCATTTTCCCCTAAATTAAATGATAAACTATTGTATCACTACTTAAATTCATGTCTACATTCAGTGTTTCCTACCCTTTTTCCAATTCGAATGATGTGAGGTTTGAATGATAAAACTTACTTCTTTCTGTTTCTTTGCCAATTAGATAGTTGATGAGCATGAAGTGTCATGTTAAGTCATTTTGATCTATTGTTTCCTACATATTTTACCGACTTGATGGAGATACGTAACAGACCATAATCCCTGAAGGATCAAAAGAAGATTTGAGCTTGAGGACACCCAAGTTACTAATCAATTGAACATCAAGAGAAAGCAACTCTAGAATTAAAGTAATGCACAAACGAGACTGTTTTTGATGCATTTAACAGCACAACTTTTACCTCATTAATTGTGCTGCTTTGTGCTTCCATTCATGCATTTCCAAATTGAACATAGATGAAAGATCAAATGTACATTAGGCCCATGGCCCAAGCTCTAGACCCATATTAATCGACCCAAATCTGGGTAATGAAGTTAACTAAATGTTTTGTTTCAGGTTGATCAATCCAATCCCGGGTCCCATGTATTGAGATATCTTATTAACATATTCCCACAGCTGCCTTGGTTTCTTGTTGTAATTTGTCGAAACAACATGCTTTATTTCTTGCAACTATTATTGCTGATAGTGAGCCTACAAGCTTCAAGGAAGCCGTTCAATCTGAGCACTGGCGAGCTGCAATGCAGCAACATGAACTAGATGCTCTAGATCACAATCAAACATGGTTCCACAAAACCAAATCTGAAACATACTATATTCGCGGCCTATAAAAATGGATGGTTCTCTAAAGGCATCGACAATAGCAATGCTTTCAAAAGAACAAGAACAAATCGACACGTCAATGGATTTGGGATTTAGACACTCCACCCAAAATTAAATTGTTTTGATAGAAATTATGCAACAATGGCTATCCACAAAAGAAAGATTAGTGGCAAAGTATGTGGCAATAACTCTAGATTGCCCCCTTTGTAATCACCACGTAAAAAGTAGTACACACTTACTTTTCAAATGTTGCTATTCAACACATATTCTAAAACAGGTAAATAAACGAACTCAAGAACAACTGAGGAGAATTAGAATAGGCCAATATAACATCTTATCCACACTGACACATATTAAGTCACAAGTTACAAAGGAGTTTCTTGAACTAATTACAACATGGTGGTGTATATGGAAAATTAGACACCAAACTATTTTTGAGCACCAACAAAATAAGGTAATTAATAAACTAGAAGAGTATATAAAAAAAATAACAAATAAATAAATTGGAACACAACCAAACAAATAAATGAGAATGACCTCAATAAAGCTAGAACCACATTAATGCATAGCTAACACAAAACTAGGAAATTGGAAAAAACAACCACTAGGTTTCGTTAAAATAAATTTTGATGGTTCAAGGAAATAGACTAGCCAGGTCGTTGCTAGTTATGTTAGAGATCATAGATGAGACCTAATCTATTTAGAGCATCTACAATCATGTTCCAGTTACAGTACTATGCACCTCTACTTTTTCCATTTCTCTCTCTGCCACATCAGCTATGCACCCCATTACAATTTATTTCCACATCCATGCACCCCATGCTCCCCTACTTTTTTCATTTTCAATATTTTTCTCTCTCCATATACAATTACAAGTATACCCCTAACTCTAATAAATATTACGTATATACCCCTCGGTATAAAATTTTTTGTTATAATTTAACTATAATGATGTAATTAATAAATAAAAAATTATATTGCAAATTTTTTAAAAATCATAATTTTCGTTTTAAGTCATTGTAGGTTTATTAAAAATTTCATATACTATATTATGCTTAATAAAGAAAATGAACATCATAATTAGATAAATAATGCAATTCAAAGCTTGTAACAAAGTACATCTCAACATAAAAAAACAACGTAAGAAAACACACAACAATTCGAGAAATTAAATTAAACAACATACAATACTTAAATATGTCAATCCGACTCATACTCATGCCTAAATGTTGTCCAAATGTGCTCCACTAGGTCTGCCTTCAATCGATTGGGTGTATCCCTATCACGAAGTTGAAGATTGTTTTGGATGTAATTGCTCATATCAATTGGCCTATCGGTTGAGAACGTTCGATTGGAGCTAGATCCTTCACCTTCTGGCTCATCATATGGAGGAACCACAAATCCATTAGCCTCGTATTCGGGTATTTCATCTTCTACAATGATATTGTGTAAAATTACACAAGCTCTCATTATTCTTCCAATAAACGATGCGTACCAAGAGTGGGCTGGATTGCGAACGATATGAAATCGGGCTTGTAAGACTCCAAACGTCCTTTCCACATCTTTGCGGCAACTCTCTTGGCGTTTGGCAAATAGTTTTGCTTTACGACTTTGAGGGAGGCTAATGGATTTGACAAATGTTGCCCAGGCTAGATAGATACCATCAGTGAGATAATATCCCTTATTGTATTGATGGTCATTCACCGTAAAGGATATGTTTGGAGCTACACTTTGAAGAATGTCATCAAAAACAGGAGATTGTTCAAGCACATTAATGTCATTGCACGTACCCGGTGTCCCAAAGAATGCGTGCCAAATCCATAGATCATATGATGCAACAGCTTCTAGGATAATTGTTGGACCATCATGATCTCCACGCTCAAACTGCCCTTTCCATGCAGTTGGACAATTTTTCCACCTCCAATGCATGCAATTAATGCTACCCAACATGCAGTGGCGAATCCAGGATCGCAACAATGGGGGGGGGGGGGGGGGCGGACTTTCAACAACGATAATAGAAAAAAATAATTCGGACAAATCAAATTAGTTTAAACATTAAAATAGCATACAATAATAATACTAACAATAGTTTTACATAAAAAGAGAACAAACGTACAAATCAAACTACATTTGACTCCTTACTACTACGAGACAATTGACATCTACGAGTATCTAGACTTTGAAAACGTTTCAAAATAGGTTCGTTTTCAATAGTTGCAAACACCTCCTTCTCAATAAATACTACCAAACTATCATTCAACCATCCATCTCCCATTTTGTTTTTCAAATCACTCTTCACATATTTCATGCCAGAAAATACCCTCTCAACAGATGTTGTAGCAACCGGTAGGAGTAAAGCTAATTCAACCAAGCGGTAGATAAATGGATACAATCTATCTTTTGAAGTTTTCTTCATCTTCTTTGCAAGGCTTCCAAAGTCCTCCACATCTGAGAATCGTTCATCCCTTCTTACATCAATCAGAAATGTTTCAAATTCTTGAGGCATGAATGAGCAATCCGTACTTGAGAAGTCATTTGGATAAAAACGAGCAAGATGAACAAGCTTCTCCACATCAAAATTAGAGAATCTATTCTTTGGATCAAGACATACAAAGCCATTAAGCAAACCTGTACTTGCTTCAGAGAAACGGTGGTTGAACTCTAGTAGAATTGAATCAACAACCTAGTAGCATTTCAATGAGAGAGATTAAATAAAATAATTGAAACTTTAATCAAGAAATGTAGAATAAAGCTATAACATATTTTATTACCTCATTAAAGATTTCAATCTTGTAATGATCTCATTGGTGATGGTTATCCCGCCTCTCTTCACACGAACCAACCTTGGAACGATGTCTTGCATATTAATTACGGGAATATCATGAGCTTGACAAAAAGCTTCTACTTCTTGTACTAAACCATGCCATCCAGAATCTCTATACTTTTGCAGCTCATCCTTCACCACTCTAATTAGATTGATAGCATTTAACATGTTTTGGTCTCTTTCTTGCAAAGCCATAGATAATGCATTTGTCATACCAAGCAAACGCTTCATCAAAAGCATAGAAAAGACAAAGTCATAACTTTGTATATGGCGAAACACACCTCCGGCTTGGGCACTTGACTAACGCTCAGTGCCATCTTCAAACACATTTGCAAGAACTTCTAAAACTAAAGACCACATATCTTTGAGACGGACTATGGTAAAATAATGTGATCCCCATCGAGTTTCACTAGGTCTTTTCAAAGAAGTTTCGTGATTTTTTCCCGTGCCTGAAGAAAGCTCTCCTTTTTCAAGCTCCAATACCTTTCTAGAATGCTCCAACTGTCGAAGATTATCAGCTCTTTTACAAGAAGATCCACACACGTTCACAATTATTCCAAGATAATTGAAAAAGTCACAAACATATCGATTCAACTTGCATACGGCAACAACTACTAATTGGAGTTGATGTGCAAAACAATGCACATACCAAGCACTAGGATTTTCCTTCAAAATAAGTTCCTTCAACCCATTAAACTCGCCCCTCATATTTGATGCACCATCATACCCTTGACCTCTCAATCTAGATAAAGATAGGCCATGTTTGGCAAACAAAGAATCAATACCTTCCTTCAAACATATTGCCGATGTCTTCCTTACATGAACCAAACCTAAAAATCTCTCCACCACTTGTCCATGTTTGTTCACATATCTAATCAAAATTGCCATTTGTTCCTTCAAAGAGCAATCACGAGACTCATCAACCAAAATGGAAAACAATCTGTCACCAAGGTCAGCTAATATTGCAAGAGTGGTCTCAACTGTACAAGCATGAACCATATCTTTTTGTACTGTTGGAGCTATCATTTGATTATTTCCAGGTGCATTTTTCAAAGCAACACTACCAATCTCATGATTTCTCAAGCCATACCATGTTAACAACTCCAAAAAAATACCTCTATTCAAAGAAGTAGATGACTCATTATGTCCTCTCATAGGCAAACCTTGACATAAAATAAATCGAATGACATCAAGAGTAGCTGTCAAACGAATGCGGTAAGCTTCTTCTCTTCTCAAATTGCTTCCTTGAACAATATAGCTCACACTCTGTTTTTGATTTTTGAAATTCTCAAAATCAATTCTTGCTTTGTTATGTGGACTATTAGTCGAACCAACATGAAGTCTAAACTTTTGAGTTGCCTTTTTCCAATTACAAAACCCATTCTTTGTAAATACTTCATCACCCGGGTTGTAAAGCGTGGACTTGAAAAGAAAACACCAAAAGCAAAAGGAGGCATCATTGTTAACCCTATACTCCAACCAAGGAAACTCATCAAACCAATCACCTCTAAAAGCTCTATTTGCATCCCCACATTTCTTTCTCGGAAAATTATGTCCTTTAGGTTGGCAAGGGCCTTTGGCTACATATTCTCTCCGTATCCGGTCTCTAATACTAATATCAAAAAACTGTCAATAGGCTTGCGTAACCCCGGATCAAAAACAATATCAGTTTCAGAAATTTCAACTTCATCCATTTGAGCATCATTCAAATTAGCTTCCAATTCAACATTTGTAACTAAGATATTCACATTAGAAGCTTTCGGTGGTTGCTCAACACTTTGCAAATCAATTGAAACTCTTGGCCTTTTAGGAAAATATCTCTCCATTTAATATCTAAATAGTCCACATCAAACAAGAACAAATCAACAAATTATCCTAAATCAAACAACAAACCCACAACAAATATTTTAACAAGAACTTCTAATTTCTAATTAACCCACATCAAACAACAAAAATTCAATAATTAAGTTCATTAGTTCAATAGCCTATTAATATCATTTTTAACTATTAATAAAATCTGAGATTTTGCCCTTGCCCAATTCTCCAAATTGGCTTAAAATTTTGAACTAATTTACTTAATAGTTAAATAATTAATAAAATCTAACCTTTGAAAGTCCAAACCTCCAATTGGTAATTGCTCAATGCTGAGATTTTGCCCCAAATATGACAACCTAGGGTTTCATCAATCCTCAGCCAGACGGGCTCAAATCTCAAATCTCCACTCCTAGAGGGTCCAGACGTCCACACCTCAGTCGGATCGGACTCCAATTAGCGTCGGCGACTAGGCATGATCGGTTGAACTGCGCGAACCACTCGTCTCGTGCACAGCTGCGCTTGCCTGCTGGTTTCGTTCCTCAATCCTCACCACTGGACTCACACAGAAAGTCGACAGAAATGGATACCAGGGTCAATTTTTTTGGGCTTCTGATTGGGCCTTTCTTTTTTACCTCAGTTTTTTTTAAATCCTATCATTCAATATTTTAAAACTCATCGTTTCATTTTCTAAACAAACAAAAAAAAATGGGCTGACCTATTTTATTAAAACGCGGCGTTTTCATTTGGGCTGTCATCTTCCTCAATCCTCAAGAAAATTGAACGCCCGAATCTCCAGTGTTGAAGAACGCTCTTTCAAGCTTCATCAATGGCGACTGGCGGCAATGGCAGCCCGTGCTCCGGCTCGCCTCTCCGCTCCTCACTCCCTACGTGCGCCCTGCCCTGATCTGCCCCTCGACCTCTCCGCCCCTCTGGGGCATATACCCAATACCCTAGTATTAAAAAAAAATCCGGCGAACGGGGGGGCGGTTGCCCACCCATGCCCCCCAAATCCGACGCTGCCAACATGCCGAGGAATCCACGAGACTCTCGTACGCTTAATAAGCGTTGTATGTCCGTGGGAGTTGGTCGCCTCAGGTACTCATCACCAAAGAAAGTTATAACACCTTCAACAAAGTTGTACAAACATTCTCTTGCAGTGGACTCCCCAAGACGAAGGTACTCGTCACAAGCATCTGCAGCAGTGCCATACGCCAACATGCGTAGCGCAACAATACATTTTTGTAAGGCCGATAAACCAAGCCTACCGGTCGCATCTGGCCTCTGCTGAAAGTACTCCATATTGGTTGAGAGGCGATCAACAATGCGCATGAAAACATGCTTCTTCATTCGGAACCTACGTCGAAAGACATGAGCCGAATAAGTTGGATTGTCGGAGAAGTAGTTGTTGTATAGTCGTTCGTGCCCTGCTTCCCTTCCTCTTTCAATGCGGGATCGAGTGCCTCCTCTTCTTAATCTTCTTCTTTGTGCGAGCTCCCTTTGGTTATGAAATTTTGTTGGAGATACTCGTACACAACTCGCATTTGGTTCAAAGACTCCTCTAGCTCATTATCTATTGTTGGACTGTTGGGAGATGAGTTTGAAGAGTTTGAAGAGTCTGTTGAGATTGAAGAGTCATCAGACATTTTGAAAATAGTTAGAGTGTGTTGAGCTTCAAGAGTTATCTTTTCGTCTTGGTAAACTATGGTTTATATAGCAGATTCAAAATTTATGAATGTGGGAGAACCATTCAATTTCTGCATCATGGCAGAACCACTTAATTTCTGCACCACCCAATTTCTGCATCATGGCAGAACCACTCAATTTCTGCATCATGGCAGAACCACCCAATTTCTGCATCATGGCAGAACCACCCAATTTCTGCATCATGGAAGAACCATTCAATTTCTGAAACATGAGTTACATTAAAGATGAATTACATTAAACACGAATTACATTAAATATGGATTACATTAAACATGCAAGCAACCTAGAAACAAACACACTCGATGAAGAAACCTAAAACAATAAGCAAACAAAGACAACAAACAAACTTGAAAGTAAACAACAAGCAAACAAGGACAACAAACAAACTTGAAAGTAAACAACAACAAGCAAACGTAAAAGCCCTTCCTAGAACAATTGAAACCCTTCAATATTTCATGCCAAGCTCATCCATCAACTGCTTCTTCACCATCATATTTTGAGGAGAAAGTTGTCCCACCGATTCCAATTGGATAAGGCCCATCAAATTTTGATATAACTTCTGCTTATGCTTCTCTTGTTTTGCAAGATATTTTTCTCAATCTCTTTCTCCCTAATCCGCAACTCCTCCATCTTGATCGATTCCATCTGGCTTTGATGTACATCAACTTGCTCCCCGATCTTCAACACACGAAGATACTGCTCATCTGGTTCATCATACGAAATCTTCTTTTTCCCTCTAGCCTGCTTTGCAGCCTTTATCCCAATGGGACGCTGGATTGGTTCAGTGTTCCATGCACTTACCGGAGTATCTGGATCAGGGTTGCTCGAATCGTCTTCAGCATCGGCTCTCGGTCGTTTCGAGCCACTACTCTATGAGCTTATGTTTTGCCGATTTCTTGGAGCCATGTACTCAGGATTCCATCTTGGGTGCTTGCGCATAATCTGCTATGACATCTCATCATCAAACTTTTCACGCTTTTGGTGACTTTTTTTATAGTCTTCCTTAGCCCTCTCTAAAACATCCGGATCCGATTCGCCACTAGCTCGTGTATTGTTAGCCCTGTTATAGCAACCAACAAACAATGTAACAGCCTTGTTAATTCTATTAAATTTCTTCTTACATGTGCTTGCCGATCTAGGAGCTTGATGCCTTTTCTTGTATCGAGCGTAGTTCTCCGCAACGCTCTGCCAAAATGTGGTGGACTTTTGGTCTTTGCCTTGGATTGGATCAGTGCTGCAATTGACATAAGCGGAAATGAGGAGCGCAATGTCGTCTGGCTTCCAATGACGCTTTTCAATTGCTTGTCTAGGAGCAGCCCTATCACTCCCATGAGATCCACCACCATGCACAACCTCTGGTTGGGTGCTATAGTCTGGGTTAGAAGAAAGATCCACACTTCCACCAGAGCTTATCGGCGTTGGAGGCGGTTGAGTGTGAACAAAGTTCGACGAGAAAGGAGGCATAATAAAGGCATTTGGATTACCAGAAGATTGAGAGAGGAGTTGGTTATAGTAGGCCATATCATCTGGACTCCCAAAGTGGAAGGGGTTTTGAGAGTTAGATTGAAATGGATCCATAGTTGAGATTGAGAGAGGATAGGAAATGAGAGGTTGCAACTTCTGCTGTCCAAAACCATGAATATATAGCCACGGATTAGGGTTTTCCAACTCAAAACAATACCATCAAAACAATGGGCTGATAAAACCACTTATAAAAAACCAGGGGTAGATAAAACACTCATAAAAACCCAGGGGTCCGGGGGCGGAGCCCCCGACAGGGAGTCCGAGGGGCAGCGCCCCTCGGCGGTGGGTCAACGAGTCGGGGGTCCAGGGGCGAAGCGCCCCTGGCGGGGTTGGGAGCAGCGCCCAAAAAAAAAGGTATACAATGTTTTTTATTTGTGGATTTATTGTAATCTGTATAAGCTTAGCACATATAATTAGAATAATAAATAACACAACAAATACCCTAATAAACAACCTAAAAATATACTTTAAATTTAAATGTAGTCAAATGTATACAATATTGGTGTCTATGGAAAGATAAAAAAAATTACGAATTATGGTAATTTTTTATTATTATTTAATATTTAAATTGCCCAAATGGCCAATTTAAATAAAGGGGCAATTTAATTGCCCCCAGCGCCACGCGTCTCCCGCTGAGCGGGCCACGCTCACCCAATGCGAGCGCGACGCGTGGCGCTCTTATTAATTTTTTTTTCGCCAGAAATGAATCAAAACGCAGTGTTGTGAGGGGAAAGGAATTGAAATGCGTCGTTTTAATTCACTACACGCGCATGAGACGCGCTTGCACCGGGATGCACCTGCTTTGTCTGGGAGTCATTCTATGCTCCAAAAAATCTCGGGACACGCCCCCCACTCAATATTAAATATTATAACTGACATAATGCACCGATTCATTTGCCCATTGTAGATGCTCTTAGAGGCCTAGCAAAATAAAAACTAAACTAGAATTGTTTGCCTGCAATGTTATCCGATTTTACGAACGATCCACGATTATATGTAGGATCTTATTGGATTAGGATCTTCAGTGATTTAAAATACAATATCGATCCGATCTCAATGTTACTTACGATTTTAACGATCCTATAAACGATTCTAACGATCCTACAAACGATTCTTATAAAATGACAATTATGACTATAAATTACTAATAATTTCAAGATTAATGTCTCATTTCCATTAAAATAGTGTCCATCCTACAACATTTTTAATAATCAAATTAATACTGTTTATTATTTTCTTCCTTCATATATAACAAAATATACAATTTATTTGGTTATCCTTGCAAACCAAAAAATTATAATGTAAGATCTTACGATTCTACGATCCGATTTAAAAGACTCTCAACGATCCAACCTAGGATCTCGATCTTGATAACATTGTTTGCATGTCGAATTAATGGGACTATACTATGCAATCCAAAAAGTAAGAAAAAAAAAAGAAGAAATCTCACGAAACTTGTGATCGAAGGAGATAACATCGTTGCCGATAATGCTATGTATGGAAATATATCGTGCCTCTAGCCAAAAGAGATGACCATAATAGTCTGTCGTATGAGTTTACTGTACTTTGATGTTGTACGAATTCAACATACGCATCAACAATGTACATAATTTTGTTGTTGATACAATGGTTAGATTACGATATTTCTCCATTTATCGTGTGATCAAACAAAGTACAAAATTTCACGTTCTTTATGAATGCCCTAGGTCGAAACTTATTTTCATCCTAAATCTTACCTGGATTAAAAAAACATAAAATATAAAGTTTATGAAACTAAAGCTAAAGTAATTATTTAATTTACATTTTTATCATTCTATTCGTTGTCATTTCCCAACTTTAGTCTCAACTACCCAATTTTATTAACCTAAGTATTCACGACTACTTGAAAACAAAAATAGAAACAAGAATAGGAACGTGAGCATGAAACTTCGTCTGCGAAAATACGAAGACAAGGGGAATTGTTACTTGATCACTGACTCGAAAACTGGGCTTCTCCTCATCCATTTGGATTTTGGAATAATAAGACACTACACAACCAACAGAGTACGTCACATGCAGCAGCAAATTTAGCGCGGTTAAAGCTTGGAATCCGTTGGCATAGCAAAATACAAGTTCAAATGCATATAAGATTACCATATCACCAATTTAAAAAAGGCAAGCACCACGTATCACACTTTCAACATGCAAGAGTACACGTGCATTTGCGGACAAAATTACCCCTCCCCTTCTTCTCCCCTGCATCTCCTTTTAAATCATGCATCAATCTTTTACACACAGCAACACATTCAAGAGAAGAATTCAGTTCAGATGAAAAGAAATAGCAACAGATCAACGATGGGGGCATTGAGAATGAGCCTCTCTTGCCTTTTATTGGTATTTCTAGTAAATGCAGTGGATCAAGTGAACGGTTTAGGCCGTTTGGTGAAGAAGGAAGAGAGGAGACAGATTGTCAGTACAAACTGCGGCGAAATTTCTGCCGTCGAGATCGACTTCGACGACGTCGACCCGAGGAAGCAAATTTACCATCTCCAGTTCATAAGTTTGGAGCCAGACTCCATCTTCCTCCCTGCCTTGCTTCATGCTGATATGGTCCTCTACGTTCACACTGGTATGCATCAGTAGAATTTAGTCTGCATTTCTGCTTGTTATAATACATTCTCACATCCAAAGTTGGGATATAAACTTATCTAGTATATTTAGCTTGGGTTACTCTTCTTATTCCTAATTGATTTTAGGATGGAACCCCACTGTCTACTCTAATAGACTAATATGATATCAGACCTCTCGATCCAATATAATTGGTTTTAGGATGGAACTAATAGCTTCGATTTGGATCCGAAATTCAATTTTGATTTTTCTTCAGGGAGCGGGACGTTGAGTTACACAGATGAAGATGATATGGAAGCGACGAGGGTAAGCAAAGGAGATGTCTACAGGCTCAAGTCAGGATCTGTGTTCTACATCCAGAGCAGCCAACAAACTCAAACTGAGACGTTGAGGTTATTTGCCATTTTCTCAGATGCTGGTGAGGAGAGAAAGGTAATTACTGATTAATTAATACTATATCTTTGGGCATTTCAATTTGTTACTGATGGACAAAATTTGAGCAGGAAACATGGGTTGGTCCATATTCAGGCATTCGCGACCTGTTTCAAGGCTTTGATACGAGGCTCCTCCAAGCAGCATTTCAGGCCCCAGAAGAGGTAATGGAGGAAATTATGAAGGCAGCAAAGATGGAACCGATCGTGCACGCACATCATGCAGAGTCAAGCCAGAAGAAGAGGAATGGCTTATGGGAAAAGGAAACTGTTTTCCTCAGGGCTTTCTTGGAAATCAATGGAATCGACAAGGGCATAGTGGAGAGAAACAAGAAGAAGGATAAGCATAAGCATGATAAGCACGATAAGCATAAGGAGGAGACGGCATTCAACTTATTCAAGGCAAAACGAAATGTTGAGAACTGCGATGGCTGGAGCACCATTGTCACTCCCAAAGACTTGCATGATCTCAAGGAGGGTTTAAGTATTGAGGCTTTCATGGTGAACCTGAAGACGGTAATATATATACACATATTCGTACTTCATTTAGTGCCTGTTTGGATGCATAATAAACTAATATATAGCATGTTTTATGCATTAATTAGAATAGCAAAAAACCTTAGTGCATTTGGATTACATTGCATTATTTTGAATTAAAGGCGGGAATTTAGTGTTGTTTAGTGAGCTCAATGCATATACAATCAAATACTGAATTCTGAATTTGAATGACCGGAGTTCTTTATACTGCATGATATCCAAATAAACAAACCCAATATTAGGAGCATTATGTATTACATGTTGGCTACTGTTCAGGGAGCCATGGCGGGACCACATTGGAATCCAAGTGGTACAGAGATAGCAGTTGTGGTAGAAGGCCGAGGGATGGTGCGGGCTGTGTGTTCGAGCAATTCGGAGTGCAACAACACAAGGTTTTTTGTAGAGAAAGGCGATGTTTTTGCCATACCAAGATCTCATCCAATGGCTCAAATTTCCTTCAACAACGAATCATTGGTTTTCATGGGGTTCAGTGTCCCAACCGGAGCCAGAAGCAGTCGCCCCCAGTTCCTAGCAGGGAAGGACTCCTTTCTTCAAGTTCTGGACAGGAGGATTCTCCAATTGGCATTCAATGTGAATAACACCACAATAAGCCGGCTAATGGCTTCCAGGACGGAGTCTATACAGGAGTGTGTTTCATGTGCTGAGGAGGAAGAAGAGAAAATGATGGATGAGGAGGAAAGAAAGAGGAGTCCAGAAGAAGAGGAAGAGGAAAGAAAGAGGCGTCCAGAAGAAGAGGAAGAGGAAAGAAAGAGGAGTCCAGAAGAAGAGGAAGAAGAAGAAGAAAGGAGGGAAAAAGAAAGGAGTCAAGAAGAAGAAGAAATGAGGAGAGAAAAGGAAAGAAAGAGGAGGCAAGAAGAAGAAGAAGAAGAGGAGGTGGAGGAGGAAATGAGGAGAGAAGAGGAAAGAAGGAGAAGTCAAGAAGAGGAAAAGGAAAGAGAGAGGAGTCCAGAAGAAGAGGAAGAAGAGGGTGAGTGGGAACCAGAAGAAAGATGGGAATCACCCAGCAGAAGGGGAATGAGGGAAAGCAAAGCCTACAGGAAAAGAGGAGAATAAGAGCAATTGTGTGTTATATTAGATCGTGACTGTTACGTGGCAAATAAAGGGTTTGTTGTGAACCTTGAGTCTTGAGTTTTTTTTCCCTTATCAGTCTAATTTCCTATGTAATTTCTCTGTCAGTGTGCGATATTGTATGTTATGTTTGTTCTTAGACAGTGCTGTTGTTGTATGTTATGCTTGTTTTTTGAAGCCTAATGAAACTTCCTTGTGTACTGTATCTGTGTTCATTAATATTGGACATGTTAGAGTTGTACTCTTGTATTTGCCTTTTTAAGCTTCTACAGTTATTCTAGTGGAAAACAAAACAATGGTGATCTCTTATTGAATCAAATAACATATAGATATATACACAAACAAATAAGAGCATCACTAGCACAGTTATTAACTCAGCCCCAATGAAAAGAAAGTGCTCAGTGAAGAAGATGGGAAGAGCACACCTTTCGCCCTTGCCATTTGGTTTTTACTTTTTACAGCTCGTATCGTGTGTGTGGGTATCCGTAATGTAAGAGACTAAGACAGTAATATCATCAAGCTTGCCTCCATCGTAGCGAAACCCAGCTTGCTGTGCAGCATCTGAGAATGGGGTTTGCCTGGATTCATCCAGCCCTCTTTCCTGCGCAAGAATCGCTATGTTTTGAGCAGTCTCCTGTGGATCCAAATCAGCCCTCGTTGCTTCCACAACTACACCACTTATCTCCTTGTCGTACAAGTTGTCAAATAACCCATCTGTGCCAGCTACTATCACATCCCCTGATTTGACAGCAAACTCAAAGACCTGGTTTCAAATTAAGAGAACAAAACTTGGAGGTTAGAATTTTGACACCAGATATCAACAAAAGCAAATGTGAGAAGAAAATGGGTTCTCAGTTCTCACTTGACCAGAAGTCGGTAAATCAGCCCCTGAGCCAGTCCCCAGTTGATATGGAAAATTAAATGCATGTTGTTGTGTAGGGGACTGGAACACTGTACTTCCATCTCTAATCACTATAAAACCACTATCACCAACATTGATCGCGTGGATACCCTGTTCAGAAAAAAGTTAGCACAATGAAATGGCACTATGTCAAGAAAGATTCAATTTCAGTGCATACAGTGTTCAAAACTCAGCATACTATAAACAACCTGGTCATTGAGAGCTATAATGCAGGCTGTTGAAGAGCCTAGTGCTTTTGTGGATGCATGAGCTTCCTCCAATACTTTGAGAGGGTCAACGGATGTTGTTGACTCGCTCTTTATAGAGGATATGGAATTGTACATGAGCTCTCGAGCATATTCTCCACCATCAATACCAACATCAGCCCACCCACCAACACCATCAGCTATCCCAAGGACTTGCTTCTCTTCACAAATGAAATGGGCATCTTCTCCACCGGTTTTTACCTTATCAGGATGTGGTATATAATATGATCCTGATTTAAGCTTCAATGTAGCCTGGCCTGCACTTTTCCTTCATTAAACACCAAACACTCAATGAGCTCATTAAAATGAAACAAGAAGCAGGAAAAGCCTGTCAAGTTCAAAATTTCTTTTTGATTAGATCAAGTTGATGATTTCAAATGGAACTTAACAGTATATTCTGAACAGTCTGATTTGATTTCAATAACAAAACCTATTTTAGGAGCAATTTGATGTGTATCGACAGGCAAGTAGGCAACTAACATAGGACCTCAAGGTTTAAAAGACTGAAACTGCTATACCAATCAAGTGAACAAGTTCAGTCCCATTATGTGCATCAATAATCTTGGGCCACCTTCAAGGAATTTAATAGATGATTAAGAAATATAAGGCATGTCTCTGATTAGGGGCAGAAATAGGCTCCAAAATCACAAAACTATAAACAAAAAAGTGGAGTAACATGAACATTATTCCTCAAGGATCAAAGTGCATTGCAGCATGCAATGCTCCGAGTTTCTTAAAATCAACTCAACAGTGTTACATATGGAAATTATGTCAACCAAGAGAATGCATACAACTATAGAAACCCTGTTAGTCCTACAGAAAAACTATGGAGTTTAAATTACAGAACTTAGCATTGCAAGAAATCTATAGAAAGGATAATCCAGTACACATACTGTGCAAGTAATACTCCAAGCTGCTGATCACGATCACTAGCTGCACTGTTAGAACAACATTGCGAAGAAAACCCAAAAGGAGGGCTCCAAACATTAGTGCAAAATCCTAAATAGATCACAAGTAATGCTGCAGCCTTCGTCCTAGACGAAACACCAGAAATAGATCGGTAAGTAGAAGTAGCCATGGATGATCTTCTCTGAATCAGAACAGATAGCAAAGTTCGTGGTCTCGCAATCAAACCACGACATACAACAAAGAAGGCACTTTCTATCCAAAATTCGTGGCTGCCAACAAACCTGAGCCCCCAAAACCAACAATCTGTATAAGGTTTTCTGAGGAGATTCAAACGAAAACTCAGTTAAGTGAATTCCTCCGAAAAATAGCCACTTCGACGAAAATTACCGTCAACCGAAATCGCCTTGTCAGAAAACCTTATACGAAAGGGGAAACGAATACGAATAGGTGACAAACCAAATCTTTTATTCCATTTTTATATTTAGTTTTATATTAATGTTCCACTTAATTAAATAAATATCTATAACTATATATTAAAGTTATCTCTTTTTGAGCCACCAGAACCATTTTGACCCCATCTCATATTTATAAAATTAATTTTTATTTCTAATATTTTAACTTTTTCCTATTATATTCTTCTTTAACTATTTAAATCTATCTTTTAATATCAAACAAATATTTAGTATAACAATATCTTTTAAAAGCTTCCTTATAAAACTATTTAAAATTAAAGATAACAAATTTAAAATATTTATAAATAAGTATAAATATCTTTTACCTTTTAACATGATGTCATTTTCATAAAATTATTTATAGATATATTCTTTTCTTTTATAATAAAAAAATAATGATAAATCTATAACTATATTTAAAGTTATACCTTTTCGAGACACGAGGACGATTCTGCCCTCACCTCATATTTACAAGATCAATTTTTATTCCTAATATTTTAACTTTTTCTTATTAAATTCTTCTTTAACTATTTAAATCTATCTTTAACATCAAACACATATCTATTTAGTATAACAATATCTTTTGAAAACTTCCTTATACAATTTTTTTAAAATTATAGATAATAAATTTGAAATAAGTATAAATATCTTTTATCTTTTAGCATGATGTCTTTTGACGAATTTATTTATAGATATATTTTTCTTTTGTAATAAAAAAATTAATGATAAATACTTATAATGTTTAAAAATAATAAAAATAAAGATGTACCTTTTCGAGTCACCAGAACGATTCTAACTCAACCTCATATTTAAAAAATTAATTTTTGTGTCTAATATTATAACTTCTTTCTATTAAATTCTTTTTAACTATTTAAATTTATCTCTAACATCAAACAAATATCTATTTAGTATAATAATAATATTCTCTTAAAGCTTCCTTATACAAGTATTTAAAAATCAAGATAAAATATTTAAAATACCTTAAAATAAATATAAATATTTTAGCACATATCTTTTGATGAATTTATTTATAGATATATATTGATTTTCTTTTATAAAAAAATTAATGATAAATATTTATAATTTTTAAATTTACTAAAAATAGATAATAGATATATTTAATAGATATATTGAAATATTTGATAAACACTAAATTTACGTACATGAAAAGTAATAAAATATGAAGAATATCATATTTGATTAAAAAATTATATACATTCTATGAACAATAAATCACTTATATTAAAGTTTATATTATATTTTTATTTATTTATTAATATCCTATTTATAATGTCTATAAAATATCGAATCCTAATTGTACATGGTACGACGGGTAAAACTAGTTAGATTAATGTTCAAACTTTTTTTATAGTTATGTTTATACTAGTGGTGATGTCGGTGTATATATACGATTTAAATTTTTTCTTAAAGATATATTCATGTATTTAAATTATATATTTTTTTATGATTGCATTTATCATAACTAGCAATAAGCCGCGCGTTGCGCGACGATTATAAGACGGAAAATTCATTAGTGTAGAGATATGGAAATGGCATTTACGTAAATTTATGTAAAGGGGCATGGTTTTTTGGGTATTAATTTAACTAAATTCACGCCATCCAATGTCGTGAAAATTGTTTTATTACGTAGACGAGCTTTCTTCACAGCTAAGAAACAAACGTATCCGAGCTTGCTTACAAGCGAAGTAAACTGGACACGTTTTTCGAGACATGTCAAAATTACCCATTTACATCCAAATATCACTTAAGTTGATCACGCTTTTCCAAGAATTTATATCCCGAGATTACCTAAGAGCTAAGCAATGCCGACACGAATTTCGAGGAATAGTAAAATATCAAAATTATTACTGTACGAGCTTTCTTCACAACTAAGAAAAAAACTTATCTGAGCTTGCTTACAAGCGAAGTAACCTGGACACGTTTTTTGAGACATGTCAAAATTAAACGTTTACATCCAAATATAACATAAGTCGATCACGCTTTTCGAGGAATATATATCCCGAGATTACTTAAGAGCTAAGTGTTGAGAGGGTTTCTTAACAACAAATAAATTTATAATCAAGACCCCGCTGAGTATAGCAGAGTCAGGTTCGTCCACAGGAGATAGTCAGTATCAAGTTTTGTTACTTCTCACGCAAGCAATCAATAAAGGTAGGGTTTTTATCAAGGAAAAAGAGAATCTAAGGTAAAGGTGTCACCACAACAACAATTATGCATGCCAAACGCTAATGAAACATAAAGATCATGCTTTTATCACATAAAGGTGTCAACTTTCGTCAACCAAAGCAAGTAAATCAATCAACTTTCGCTAAATTAATAAACTTACTATCTATCTCTTCTACTTCAACTAGGATAGATCTGCTTTCGCTTCAAAACCCTAATTTGACTATTCTGATTCAAGGTTTCGCCTTCGCATCAATTATGAATGAGAAATTCCTTTCAACTTTCGTTTCAAGGATTAAGAGCAAGAGAATAGATTCATGCAATAAAAACAATCAAGACATGATCACAAACAAGCATGCACAACCATTGTTGGGTTTAACCCCCAACCTTAGAGAGGAAGACTACTCACAAATCATAATAATTGAAAACATCCAAATTAAATTAAAAGAGAAAGCTTACAACCGAATCCAAACGATAGTTCTTCTCTACAAAACTCGCCTCCTCCTTTCTCTCACACGCCTCTCTCCTCCCCTTACTTGCCCTCCAAGGCAATTGATTGTGTCCCGAATAACAAAGGGTAGACAAGAGTATTTATAGAGAAACTATTCTATCTTAAATCTAACTATAAGGAAATAAATCTTCTAATAAATCTAACTATAAGGAAATAAATCTTCTAATAAATTTAACTATAAGGAAATAAATCTTCTAATAAGATATACCCCTTCTATCTATCTAATAACATAAAAAAAGAAACAAGATAGAAGCCCATAAATAGCACCGGCTCGGATCTCTGCTGCTCTCGCTGCCTCGTTAACGACCTTGACAGGGTCGTTAACGACCCTTGAGTAAAACTTGCATAGAAGATTCGTTACAACTCCGTTTGGCTCGATTCTTTTTCCTATGTTCTTGTAACGAATTTCTCTATCTCTTTCCAAGCTCAAACTTGAACTTCAATAAATTTACTTGATAGCTAAATCTTCATCTTCTCTTCATTCTTTGAGTGCTATCTTCAAGTGTTTTCCTCCTTTCTTCAAAATATGCTCCAAAAAGCCTATAAAAACCTACAAAACACCACAAAAGCTTATGTAGACTCCATATCTCAAGAAAATACGAAAACCTACACAAACGACTCAAAACAAAACACAAAACTAAAGAAAAAGACTCAAAAGACACAAAAACACACCCTAAAAACATGACTAAAAAGGGGGACATCAAAATACCCCATACTTAGACTTGCTTGTCCTCAAGCAATCAACAAGACATCAACCAAAACCATCAACACATATATCAAGTCAATGCCTTCATCAAAAAACAACATCTAAGCACAAGTAGAAATAGATAGACAAGTGAATCTAATGTCATTACACATATATAAGCAACCTCAAGCAAAAGCAACTACAAATCCAACCTCACAAGGGATGATGTGTTTCTCTCAACTCTCAAGTGTTTAGGCTTTGAATAACAACTCTCAACTCAATCCAATATGCAAATATCAACATAGCCATTGTTACTTATATCACCAAACTCTCCACCAGAGATGTCAAAACACATAAAAATCATCAAGAGAACTTAGGGTCAATGAAAAACTTCATAGAAGTTTCCATTCGGCCGGGTTGTAATGGGGCTTTGGTAATGACAATAAGGCGTGAAAATATTTTGGTCATGTGGTGCTAATAATATCCGGGAATCAAGGACTCATAAAAACTCACATAGTACCCAAAACTCTCATAAAAACATTACCAAACTCACTCTCACATTATGCACACTTTCTTCATTAACCCCTTTTATCTCAAAAAATCTTGCTTACAAACACTTAGGAAATTTGGCTCATGCACATTTTCACTTTTCAACTCTTCACTTTGGATTTCTCAAGTCCTTTCTTTTCTTTTCTGTTTTTCTTTCCGCGGGGGCTCGGTACCGTACCCTTTTAGGGTCGGTAACGACTCTGAATTATTTTTCTTTTGTTTTCCCCTTTACTTTTCACTTCTTTTGTATATGCATTCAGGGAACCAAACTCCTTTTACATAACAAACTGCAAGATACTATCACTTTACCCAACCCAAATTACCCCACACTTGAACCAAAACATCTCACTCAACAAAACCATCACCATAACCAACACTAAGTCCTAATCCCCGGATAGGGTCAAGCTTATCTCGGCTAGGGAATAATTTTGTGGAGCTAAAAATAAAAGGCTTTAAGGCTCAACTTGGCTTCAAAAAGAGGATAATGATAAGGGTGGATATGGATTAATAGGGCTTATGAAAAATAAGTTCTCCATCATATGATTTCACATGCAATGAACTAATATCTCATATAGGTCTCAAGTAATAGATAACCATACAATGACAAGAGATAATATGCATAAGGAGAGTAAATCACACAAGAAAAGAAGAGGGATTCTTGATGTTCTTCCTATAAGGCCAAAAATAACTCACAAGGTAGCAATTTTGTTAGATTTCAGTCACTTCTACCAAAGATCATATGTGCTCAATTTCATCACAAGCTAAATATCCACATAAAAACAATTTTCAACATGATTCAGGCAAAGCTATCCAAACATGCTATGGAATTACATGATCAAGCAAGTTAAAGCATATCATAGGACATCTAAGTGGAATATTATCAATCCTAAAAACACACACAAAAAAAAAAACTGACACAAAATTGAGTTTCCTTTTCCCATACCCCATACTTAAACCAAACAGTGTCCTCACTGTTTAAAGCAAAGACAGAAAAAATAAAGAGAATAAGGAAAAGGGAACTCACAAAATAAAACTGAAGCTATTGGAGACCATTTGATCACTTGAGGAGTATGGATTTTTCTCGGATTCCTGTAGAGGGTCGGTACCGACCTTGAGGGGTCGTTACTGAGCTTGCGTGTTTGTACACCGATTGTCTTTGATTGTAGCACTTCTTCTTTTTGTACCTGAGTCACATTAGAAAAACTTCTATCCTACTACACTAATCTAACCTAAAAACAAGTCAAAAGAAAGCTAACAAAAAGATCTAAGAAAGCAAAAACTTAAACAAAAACTAAAAGCGGGTTGCCTCCCGTAAGCGCTACTTTTAACGTCGTTAGCCCGACGAACTTACCTTAGCTTACCTAGGGCGGCTGCCATCCACTATCGAAGGGATCATAAGAAACCCCATACTTAGCCTGAAAAACATCATAGCTTCTTTCCAAAATATTTGGCCCTCTATCATCAATAATTATGCTCGGTAATCCTACAATAGGGTTAGTATAATCCGAAAACCAAGGAGGTTTTGACTCCTTCATAGGACTAACAGTAGGATGTAATATAGAACTAGGGTAAGAGAAAGGATCATGACCAGAATTGATTGGATAAGAACAAGAAAACTTACCAGGGTCATTCGGGAAGTGGCTCGTTACCGAGGTGGTGTGGGTCGTTAACGACCCTGCTGGATCTGGAGGTTCCTCGATGTCATGCTCTGATCCACTTCCCACCTCGTACTTCTTCGGGAATGGGTCGTTACCGACCCAGGGTGGGTCGGTAGGCTCCTCTATAGCTGTGTCTCCATCGAATTTGCTCTTTTTTGTACTCAGAGAGGGGTCGTTACCGAGCCATGGTGGGTCGGTAGGCTCCTCAGTACTACAACTAGCCACTTCGCTTATCGATGTGTTGAATTGAAACTCGACCTTCTCTTCTCCAATATCAAATGTGAGAAGTCCTTTTCTGACATCTACACGCGCCCCTGCGGTGGGTAAAAATGGTCTGCCTAGAATGATTGGCACCGCAGGGTCTTCAGGCATATCTAGCACAATGAAGTCGTTTGGAACAAAGAATTTTCCAACTCGGACAGGAACATCGTCAACGACTCCAGTTGCTTTTACAGAAGATCCATCCGCCATGTAGAGTCTCATCTTGACAGGCTCTAGTGGTCCCATGTTAGCTTTTAACCAGATGGAAAGAGGAAGCAAACTAGCACTGGCTCCCAAATCACATAAAGCTTTAAATTTGTGGTCGCCTATGCCAATCGTGATGGAAAATCTCCCTGGGTCTCCAAGCTTTTCTGGTAGAGCTATTGATCTGACTTCATCCTGCAGCTCTGTAATGGACCTTTTCCTGCTAAGAATATCCTTCAAAAATTTTGTGTAAGCCGACATTTCGCTTAGGGCGTCAGCGAATGAGATGGAAATATTAATGCCTTGAAGAATCTTCACGAAACGCTTGAACCTACTCTCAGTAGAGTCCATAGATTTCTTAGTTGGAAATGGAAGAGATTTCACTATTCTCGGAACCAAGTTGGGCTCGAGAGGTGAGAGTACTAGGTCGACACTGGGGTCGTTTGGTGTCCTCGGCGGGTCGTTACCGACCCTGATGGGGTCGTTAACTACCCTGGGATTGAGAGGAAGGCTCGGATTAGTAGACTTACATGGGTTAGGGTCGTTAGATACCCACAGAGCCTCGTCACCCTGGTATGCGGGCTCGGTATTTACCCTCGCTGGCTCATTACCGAGCCGTTTTGCGAGGTCCTGTTCCTCCTTCTCGTCAGCTTGGACTCTTTCTGGTGGTGTCTTCCCACTTCTGAGGTGTACCGCTGCTATTTGGCCTCTAGGGTTCTCCTCGGGGCGGCCCGGGAGTTGTCCTTGTGGTCTTGGAATCCGTGCAACTAGGTCCCCTAGTTGGGAATCAACACTCCTCTTCCAAATATCGAACTCTCCCCATCTTTTATCTTGTCGGTTCAGTTTGGCTTGAACTTCATATACTTTGTTGTTCACTCCGTTAATGCTTTCCTTTATTTCCTGAACCCATGATGGTGGCTCTTGGTATTCTATATGTTTCTATATAAGTACATGATTAATTGGCATTAAATACTTAATTAAAGTTGTTTATGATCTTGTATAGAAATCATATATGTATAAAATGTGGGGTGTTAATTGCCATTGAGATTTAGTCTTATGGTATTATAGATTTAAAATATTTATATGTGTGTGTAAAATTTTAGCTTAAAAATCATATTATATATTTTTTAAAAATTAAAAGGTAATACTTTGTAAGGAGATCATTCTCTTAATTTTTAAAAATTCTATAATTTGATTTTTAAGACACAAATTTACACACATATGTATATAGTTATTTAAAATATAAATATAATTTTTAATATTTTTAAATTAATTTTATATTTAAAATCTAAGTAGAATATAGAAATGAAACATCGAAATTTCACGGTTATAAAAGACAAAAGATTGAGAGACAATTTGCAAATGAACACCAGATTAGGCCTTTGTGAAATAGTATAATCTGTATTTTCTCGAAGATATTAATATCTAAGAAAAAAATATGGTCTTGTTCTAGTTACTTTTTAAAATAATTTTTATTAACATAACAATGGGATATAGAAATAGGCTAAGAGATTTAAGAATTTATCAATTTTCCTTTCCAAATGTTAAAGGCCACAGAAGTCTAAGTTTGGTTCGATTTTCTCCATCTTCATCGGTTGAGAAATCCGAAGATGGTTTTTTTCTCCAAAGCATAATGTAAGATAACTCAAGAATATGAAAGTAATCTCTATTAATATTCCAAAGGATTACCTTATGTATATATATATATAGAGAGAGAAAGATAATTACAAGTATTGCAGCTTGGAGTACAAGATAGATAAAGATTATTTAATACATAAAAGGGATTTGATATAATATCTTCCCATAAACTAATATTCTATCTATAACAATAAGATTTATCTGCCTTCACGCATTTCGTTCAGTGGTTAAGCCTTTGGGGTAGTATCCCGAGATCACCATTTTGGATCCTCAGGCGGCGGTTTGCCCATTCCTCACTAGAATTGGTTAGTAATCATTCTCATCCCTAGTGAATGCTTTAGGTGAACCCAATTAGTACTTGTGGTGACCTTAATCCTTAACCTATAAAAAAAAAGATCTATCTTAGGAAAAGATAATAATATTTGTAATACCCCACAAGCTCATGACGGGACACTGACAAACAGCTTGGACTGAAGAAAGAGAATGCAATGAGAGCCGAGAGCCTTCGTAAACACATCAACCACTTGATTGTGGCCATGGACATGTTGTACGAGCAACACCTTGGAATGATGCAACTCGGTCCCGGTTCAGACTCAAACCCATGGCGTCCTAGGCAATGGAGTCCTCCATGGTCCATAGATAGATATTTATGATATTATATGTACTTATTATTTCCTTCCCTTCTACTTATGTCATTTCCCTTTTATGTAACACCTCGATAATTTATAAGGGATTGAGGCGCTCCCCATGTAAACAAGTGCTCTTCCTTTTTTGGGTTTAAGTAAGGACAAAGAACTCAAAAGTTAAGTTTGCATGGGCGAGAGTAGTACCGGGATGGGTGACCTCCTGGGAAGTCCTTGAGTTGTCATGGGATAACGCTTCTAAAAGCTTGGGCCTTACAAATGGTATCAGAGCGAGTTTCACCGATTTTGTTAGGACGAGAATGTTGATAAGATTCTTCTAGGCCCAAAATTGGTGGATATCACTACTTCTGACATTGCTTTAATCCGACAAAGAATGTTGACAGCTCAAAGTCGAAAAAATCCTATGCTGATCTGAAGTGAAGGAATATTGAGTTTGAAGTGGGACACAAGGTTTTCGTCCGAGTGTCTCCATCTAAAGGTGTTTTCCACTTTGGAAAACAAGGAAAGCTTAACCCTCATTACGTTGGACCGTTTGAGACTTTAGAACGGATTGGCAAGCTTGCTTATCGACTTGCCCTCCCGCCATCTGCGCATCCAGTTCGGATGAATCCCATATTCTCAACTATGTCTTCTATGTATTGTTATTGCAAGAGTATGTTTCAGATGAATCCCATATTCTCAACTACGATGATATTGAGATTCAACCCAATGACACATATGAGGAGAGACCCATTTGCGTGCTGGAATGACGAGTGAAGAGTTTACATAATAAAAAAGTACCACTAGTGAGAATCCTTTGGTCCAAGAACGGTGGGGAAGAAGTCACTTGGGAAACAGAACATGACATGCATAGAAAGTTTCTAATTGTTCTCTACCTACTTTCGGGGACGGAACTATTTTTAAGGTGGGTACTATTGTAATAAACTCCCGTTGTCTTAGATGGGTATCTAGTAAGTCGAACCTAGTTTCGGGTACGAAACTATTTTTAAGGGTATTATTGTAATAACCCTCTTTTTTCCAAGAAGGGTAATGTAACATCCCCGACCAAAGTGCATACGTCATTTTGCATTCATATAATATTAGCAGCATATTCATAGTATATTAGCATTAGGGGTGTTCAATGGGTCAGGTCGCCCGCGACCCTCACTGACCCGACCCGCAATTTGCGGGTTGCGGGTCAAATTTTTTATTTTGCGGGTCGCGGGTCGGGTCGGGTTAAACCCGCGCGGGTTGCAGGTCAACCCGCGAACCGCAATATTTTTAAAAGTATATATATTTTTATAATTATATTAATATATAAACTATTTTTTTTATAAAAATCGGGTTGACCCGCAATCCGATCCGACCTGCAATTTGCGGGTTGCGGGTCGACCCGCGACCTGCAATTTGTGGGTTGCGAGTCGACCTACGACCCGCAAGTCGGGTTGCGGGTCAAAAGTAAAATCCATAACCCCTATTGCTACAGGAATGCCATTTAGTTGACCTATACCTATTTGAATGGCTTCGATTAACCCTGATTGTTTTTTTATAAGAATTAATACGCTCTTTATAGGGTTCCTCTTCCGAATGAAATTCAATGGGATCCGTTGAGACCATGTCTTCATCCATAGGATCCCAAGTACCCGGATCAATCGAGGGTTCGATTCTCTCTGGACTACTAATTTTCAAATGATATGCGCATTCATCACAAATGTTCAGTTTTGATTGTAATAATTTCTTATAATTTAATTCATAACAATTTTCACATTGAATCCATAAATTTCTGTATTTTTTAGTGACCTCGAGATTCTTAGCCCTACCATTTGTCTTAGTGGTAGTCTGACTTTTATCAAAAATGTAATTATCACTGTAATTGTCACTATCACCTAAAACAGAACTATCAATATACATTTGAGAATAAAGATAACTGTCAATACAACTATTAATGTGATTATTCAAACTAGATTTAGTATCGTACATCTAAAGATCATAATGAGTATCGTCATTTTTCGACCCATTCCCATAACTAGAATTCCAATAATTAGAGTTTTTTTGGAGTGAACTCCACAAAGAATGATGATTTTCAACCTCAATAATCTGATTTTCAATATATAAAAAAATGGAATAAGTTTCCCCTTCCTACCCCTAACTAAAAAAGTATCATCAGAGATGAAATTCCGAATGTCCCTAATACCGAATAAAAGATCAAAATTGTTGTAACTAGAACCATTACTCCAACTATGAATGTTTTTTTCTGTATAATTTCGATTCGTATTTTCACTGCTACTGGTATTGTGAATAGGATCAAGACTTCTCGTTGATTTACACAGCCCACACCTATGTTTGAA
This sequence comes from Fallopia convolvulus, assembly GCA_964016875.1. Classification (NCBI taxonomy): domain Eukaryota; kingdom Viridiplantae; phylum Streptophyta; class Magnoliopsida; order Caryophyllales; family Polygonaceae; genus Fallopia; species Fallopia convolvulus. Next base: position 25,710,706 of record OZ024719.1, read on the forward strand.
CTCCCCCTTAGACAACATCGAATTAAACCACCACTTTTTCATAGAGCTTTCTTGTCCCCTATTTGCATGAAAAAGATGAATAGTCATTCGATGAAAAGTCATTTGAAATTTGCATTTACTAAAAAAAGCACTCGGATTATTAACTAAAAATGAGTGAGCACTAAAAGATTCTCTTTTGTAAGAATCCGTGTATCCCGCCACTCTCTCTATATGATAGAACTTTTGTTGGAATAGGAAAAACGAAAGAAAAGGACAATATACAGGGTGGGTAGAAGGGGCTCTTATACTTGACTCGCTATCCGCGGCCCTAAGCTACAGGATATATAAGAATCCACCAATCCTAGAGATCCATAGGAGTAATTGTGGATCCAGCACAACCAAAGAAACTTTTGAGTTTTTTAGTTTTCAATTTTTTATTTAGGATTTTGCTTGTAGATCTAAGACCTATGCAAAACTTGTACTCAGCTCAATCTTTTACTTACTAAAAGTAAAAGATTAAGTCGAGTTTAATTACAATTCAAAGACCGGTAATTACTAGATTGCAAAGTATCCATTGCTTAGAATTCAAATTTGATTTCCTTCCATACTTCACAAGCAGCAACTAGCTCAGGACTCCATTTGGCAGCGTTATGAATAATATCGTTACCCTCACGAGCAAGATCGCGCCCTGCATTATGAGCTTGTACACAGGCTTCTAGAGCTACTCGATTCGCTACAGCACTCGGCGCATTTCCCCATGGGTGGCCTAAAGTTCCGCCACCGAACTGTAGTATAGAATCATCCCCAAAGATCTCGGTTAGAGAGGGCATATGCCAAGCGTGAATATCCCCGAAAGCCACAGGAATAACACCAGGCATGGAAACCCAAGGTTGAGTGAAATAAATACCACGACTTCAGTCTTTTTCAACAAAGTCATCACATAGTAAATCAAAAAACCCTACAGTAATGTCCCTTTCCCCTTCAAGTTTACCTACTACAATTCCGGAATGAACATGATCTCCACCAGACATACGTAAGGCTTTAGCTAGTACACGGAAGTGCATACCGTGATTTTTCTATCTATCAATAACTGCATGCATTGCGCGGTGAATGTGAAGAAGTAGGCCATTATCTCTGCAATAATGAGCTAAACTAGTATTTGCAGTGAATCCCCCGGTTAAGTAGTCGTGCATTACGATAGGAACTCCCAATTCTCTGGCAAATACAGCCCTTTTTATCATTTCTCACGGGTCGACCGCAACCCGCAATTTTGGGTCGCGAGTCGACCCGACCCGATCCGTGAGCATCCCTAATCGGCATGACATTTAGTGAATTTTTAAAAGTAATACTTATTTTCTAATTAAGTTTATTATATTTAAAAAAATTAATTAATAATTATTCCAAGATAAAGTTTGTAGTGAAGAGGAGTTGAAGGTGAAAAGTGTGATTTCTATAAAATTCTTACCTAATCACTTTGCCGACTTCGACTTACATATATACATGACTATACCTTGAAATTTATCTATCTTTAAGTACGTAAGAAAAACGAGAAGATTTAGAGAAAAGAAAGAGGAGAGGAAAAGTAGGAAAGTTTTTGTTTGTGATTTTGATTTCGTTTCTTGGATTTAGTACACGATCTCTTCTATCGGGTTTTAATCTCGAAGTACAAGCGTGGTTTGGTAAGTTTTAATTAGTTAATGGTTTATTTGAATTTCATTGATTTTTTCTTGATCTAGATATATAGTTGATTTTGATTTGAAAATCAGTCGATTTATTGTTCTTAGATGATGTTTTCGATATTGGATTTATATTCGGTAAAAAAATTCAGAGTAATTTTATGTTTTTGCTTTGTAATTATGTTATGGGGACTTTTGATCAAGTTTTTCAAAAAGGTTTGAACGAGAAAAATGTTCTTCTATATATATAGTTTATTGTTGTCAAGTTTTAAAGGATTTGGAATTGTGCACAAGAAGTTATAGTGCATACTGACATTTTATTGCATTTGGACTTAAAGTTTATAAGAGTAAATAGCCTAATTTGCATTGGGTTACATATAGGAGAACAAGGCATAAGTCATGGTCAAGGACAAGGGGGAGATATATAGTATATGTCCTAAACAGGTGAGTATAGATTGGAGATTAAACCCTATGTGCTATATGAGTTATATTGATATATGTGCTATATGAGCTATATGGATATAAGTGTTATATGAGCTATATGAATATATGTGCTATATAAGCTATATGGATATATGTGTTACATGTGATAGCTTTGAAATTTCCAGAGTTGTTTGCACAAAAAGTATGTTAGCAGATGATATATGATATATGATTATGGGATGCACTTTGCAATGATATTAAAAGGATTTGTGATTGTCTCGCCCCTGAATTTATATTACAGGACCTACGGGTCATATATGAGGCCTATGATGCCTAAGAGATGGTAAATGAGAAAATGAGGCCTAAGATGCCTAAGAGATGGTATATGGAAAAAAGTCAGTATATGAAAAAAAGTTGGTATATGGAAAAAAGAAAAGTTGGTACATGGGAAAAAGTCGGTATATGGAAACCCAGGGCAGATTCAGACATGAACAGTTCACAAAATAATAAATCGGATACATTCGCATTTGCATTTGCATAGTAAATTCCTATATGTGACATATATAATATATTTGTATATGTACTTGGACTAAATGTTTGACTCTCTGTGGAATAATTGATGATGGTTTATATTCACTGAGTATGCGACTCACATAAATCGCAAAATAATTTTTCAGGTTCAGCTAGTTCTTTCTGATGTGTGTCTCTATTAGAGGTCACATTCATACATGTCGGCCAGTTGAAGTTCTAAGCAACCTTCTCCTCCTCATTTTGCATCTTAGACATATGAGTTGTAATATAAGTTAGAGTGACAAATATTTTAGTTGAGAAGTAACGACATATAGTTATGTGTGTGCAACCTTATATGGTTGTCACTTTCAGCTTTGTGCTTACGTGGATAGTTGTTTTATGTGAATTTTATGCTTATATAAGAAATAAGTTATTACAATGTATACGTCATAGGGTATAAGGGTGTCACAGGTAATAATGTAATTTCCTTTATTCTATTTAATAAAATATATGTTGCATTATCGGAAATATTAAATGCCTCACTTTATTAAATAAAAAGTCAACGAATAATCGTTATAAGATTATTTTAGATAAACGACCTTGCCCGAAAGGTCATAAGTCTTACTCAATATTAATAATAAAATTAAAGAAGTATTCATAAGTAATGATATGAATAAAATCATATGAAATTATTAGGAATAATTTTTCTTAAGAGTTTTTAACTATTCTAAAAAGCTATTTTTATTAGACCTGTACAAACTCGGGTTCGGGCCGGATCCGATCCGGGCTTTGAACAAAAATTATGCCCATTTGTCCATGCGGGTTTGGGTCAAGCGGGTGATTCGGGCCGACAAGGTTGTCCAAGTCCGCCCGAATATCCGTACCCGGGTAGCCCGTAGGGACCCGGACATTAATTCACAAATAATTATTTTTTCATGTCGAAAATCCTAATATTATAATTACATTGTTTAACATTACTTGAAATTAAGATCGTATTTATGCTAGCTTTTTAGGTGACAAGGTGAAAGAATTATAATAACTAACTCTCTTTTGTACAAGTTCTACAATCAATGCCCCCCAAGGCATTCTTTGCAAACATGTCTTTATTTATAAATATAAATATTTATGTTAAATATTTAATATGTTCGGATATTCGGGCGGGTTATCCGGGATATTCGCTCAAAAATATTGTTTGTGTCCCGTCCATGAATTCGGGCGGGCCGGGCTTATTTACCCTTTTGGGTTAGAATTTTGTCCAAGTCCGCCCATTTTTCCAGACAGGCGGTACGGGTTGGGCGGGTCAGTTCGACTTTGTTCAGGTCTAATTTTTATGAATAAGGAGTTTTGATAAGTTACGTAATAATTTTTTTTAAAATATTGTTGTGACAAAGGAATAAACTTTTAAGGTAAGATAATGAGTTCTTAAAACATTGGGTATAAAATATAATTTTCAAATTTTCAAATAACTAAGAAATGGGCGTTTTTGTATGGGCTGAAATTATAATTTTGTTACAAATAGGGCTAAAATTGCAAAATTTAGCAAAGGACCTTCTTCCTCCAGCAACAGTCTGTGCGTGTAATGTACATCAATGGAGATTGCCCCCAAGATTTATACTTTCATCCATTAATCATCAAATCATGCTTATTATATATGTAAAGTTGGAAACGATCCTTTCTTCGTAATCAAATCAAATCCTAATTTTAATTGAGCAATAGTGTTCCGAAAATCCCGCTTTTCTAATTTGAAGGAATTATGGATAAAATCAATTAGCATTCATTTGATTGACAATCAAATCAATTGAAGTTATGGAAGGTCTTAAATCGTTTTAAGCGTTTAATTTTGACCCTTTCGCCTATAAATTGAGACCGAAATCAACTCCTTTCATCATCAAAACTCCATAGCTTTCTAAAACCCATTAGAGTGAAACTTCATTCGTCTTGTCCCGTTCGACTTCGACCCACTTGACCGAACCCGACCATCGCAGCCACCACCCAAAGCCACCACCGTCTCCCCTTTGGCCGCCCTCCCTGCGCCGCACACCGCCACCATCACTGTAAACCAGCACTAAGCGATATGCGTTTCTGTTATTGTTCATAGACCTTTGTTTTAAATTTTTTTGGGAAATTCCGCGTGGTAACTAATGATGTCCAAAATGGTAAAATAGGAAGCGGGCCCAGGATACAAGGAGTAAACAGACCCGACGGGACTCCCAAGGTGGATTCTAGGGCCCACAACCATACTCGTCTTTTAAATTAAACAAAATTCCTATCTCCGCGAGGTCTTCCAAGACCTCGAAGCGAGGTCTAAACCTCGTTACCGACTCTATTGACACATCCTCCCACCCGGACCACTCAGTTGACGCCGTTTCCCCATACCAATCACCAGCTGCCTCACCTGTAACACCCCCTTACTTACCCTAAAGGTATTACCGTCAGTAACCCCGATTAGGACTAAACCAGAGTTACCCAAGGCTTTAACCTGATAGAACTTACTAGAACAAGGTAAATGAAACCATTTAAAACCTAACAAAATTAAGTAGAACTTCACAGCAGAAAAGAGAATAAAAGGTCTTTTACAAGCCTTAACTTAAAAAGAATTAGTAAATAAATAGAACAACCTTCTATTTAAACAAAATCTTTATCAAGTCTTTCTTAAGTTCTTATTTCTGAAACTCAGCTTCACTTTGAAGTAGTTCAACCATGATCTTCACTCAAGTATAGCCATTGGAAACCTTTTTCAACTTTTGGAGCTTCAAACTTCTGAATCTGCCTCTTGAATCAACTTCCAAGAAATATCTGATGCGTCGTATACAACGGTGGACACCAGCCGACCATGCAATTGAATAAGGTGGTCGGGTTAGTCTAATGAAAGACTAAGCAAGTGAACAAAATGACTGGTTCTTATGGTATTGACTAAACAAATTGGCATCGTAATCCGAATGACAACCGGTCGATGATCCAACAGTTAGCAGTCCCATAGAAGATAAGGATGAGGTATGCATAATCAAGAGATAGGACACCACAGCTTGTGGTTCCTTTACGAAACATGAACAATTGTTGGGAACTCAAATTAATCACATCACATTTTGAAAAGCCTCCGTCGACTAATCAGATTGACTTAATCAAAGTTTGATTAAGAATCATTTGTAACCGGGAGCAAAAATGGTTATCGAATAGAATAACCATCCGGGTACATTAATGTGCCTGACACACTTATCTTATATTACTTAACTTTTTAAAAACATGTTGATAACTTTTAATCGACTGAAACCGTCGAGAATCCACATGTACATGGAGACGTCAAGATGAGAGGGATGAAATCCATGATCATTGACGAACACCTAGTACCAATTTGCACTTAGCTAGAGTGCACAAACACCTCCTCTAGCGTTGAGTGAGGTATGAGTCATTACCCGAATGTTGGGATATGCTAGCGAGCTAAACCTCCCAACATAGACTGTGTTATAAAGAGGTCATTGGAGACTCGGGTCCTACCCCTGAAACTAACTTACTTCACAACAATGTCTCAGCATGAGACAACATACAAGGTCACACACAACGGACCTAAATCCAGTTCTAGCGCGAAACTGAATAAACAACATGGTCATTATTTCTATCAAATATAAAAACCTATCATATTTTATTAATCACACAAGTTGTTCCCAACAAAAATATTAAATGGGATTCAATTCCTCATTTAATAACCATAATGCAAGAGAGAACCGTCCACTTGCCTTAGAAGGCGTGCTCAACGCCTTAGCAATTCAACCAGTAATCTTTATCATCCTTCTGCCAAATATAACAAAAGGATTTCTCAACAACGAGCTCATGGAAAACACTTCTTAGTTGTATACTCAACTTCTACAACTTCCTAATCGATAAACGATTTAATTTTCGAATATCGATATATAATAAATCCTTAGTTATCATGCTTTAAGGAGCCATCTTGGCGGAATTATAACTAATTATACGCTTCACTTTTAAAACAATTTTCTAAACAAAAATTGTTCATTAGCAACAGTTCTTAAAGGTGACCAAATCTCGGATCAAACGGATTAACAACGAATCCCGAGTAATTATCCGAAGTCCTTTACCTGCCAATCGGTATCAAAACTTGTACTCGCTATAACTGAAGATCCGGACGTCCGTTTCATGAGCGGCTTGAACCTGTGAGACTGTATCAACGTCAAGATTATAATAACAATAAATTTAATTAGCAAAGCGGAACCAAAAGGTCCTTATGGTGGCTTCGCAACCAATTCGCTAATTAATTTCGATCGAAATACCTTCACTTGAGCCTATGGCTCGTTTGGTTCGATAGTGGCTCGATTCTCGAGCCCAAGGGTGGTTGGGCATTGCCCGACGACGGCCCTTGCGGTGGGTGGTGGTCGGAAAGACCGGTGGTCGTCGACGGCTTCACCCGACGATGCAAGAAGATAACCGGCGGTGTGAATTCTTTCTCCCGAGCCAGTTGCTCCGCTTGATTCTCGCTGGTTCAGCTTTCTCTTGCAGCAGCTCAAGCCCAAGAGAGGAAGAAGAAGAAGAGGTGGAGGTGAGGAGGAGGTAGGGGAAGAAGATGGTGGCCGGCGGTGAAGGTATCCCAAGCCCGTCGTCTCGTCCAAGCTCTCTCTCGGTCTCGTCCCTTTGTTTTTGAAAACGAATTGATAGACTTTGACTAAGGCTGAGAGATATGTCGCATATAAGTATTTTATCCCAATTCCTTCCTAAGTAAGCTAAAGAAAGGCAGTTAAAACGAATTTCCCGTCCCGGAACGGGACTAGCGTTAAAGCGGTAAAATTATGTACCTCGGGTGGAAAAACTCACTAAACGAAAAACGTCCCGTAAATTATGTAGACCAATAAAACCAATTTTCCATGATTTTATCTTGCTACCTTCAATTTTTAAGGCTTCCGTTTCGTATTTTAAATTCCTTCCGGTACATAATCAAAAAGACGGCTTATCCAATAAATATTCTTTTTCCACCGAAAAATCCTAAAATTCACATCGTTCCATAAAATCATTTTGGTTTGATTTTAGGATATCACCAAGAATTTTCTAGGATTTAATCTCCAACAAAATATTAGATTAAGCGTTAAAACGAACAAAAAGGTTAAAAGGATATTCGAAAAAAATTCAAAAATATCCTTAAAAAACCAAAGTTACTACATCACCTCCGGACCAATTAGAAGCCCTGATCTCGTGCGTCCCACACCGGACAATGATCAAAACTCAACTTCCCAATTCTTTATAAATAGAGGAGAACCTCGTAGGAAGAAGGGGTCGAAAAACATCTTGAACTCAAGAATTATCTTGCTCGTTGAAGATCGACGTGAATGAAACATCGTCAAAAGACCTCTCTATAGACAAGTGAAATACACAAAAAGACCTCAAGTCACACAGGGCCTTCGCTCACATCAAAGACCTCGCTACATAATCTCGCAAGCCATCTTCACCATACTCTCAGCTCAAGCCTCGCGCCAAGACTAGTCAAGCGACACCTAGGTGGTAGAATCACATAGCAATTAGGAGATTTCGAACATTGTTAGATCGAGATCTCGAATACTCGTAGGAGGTCTAGGGTGTAAATCTTGTTTGTTTGTAGGCCTTGTTGGCTTGTAACCTCGTTATAAAGAAGTATTAAATAAAAAGCAAGTGTTTGCACAATCGAATAAAATAATCTCATTTCTTGTCATTTAGCGAACGGTATATTTCGGGTTTCATCACTGGCGCCGTCTGTGGGAACCTCTTCATCCAAAGCAGTTTCCCAATTTGTGCAAACCTTGGCTTTGAACCCTTCAAAATGGCTTGCCCAAACAACATTTTTCCCCAACATCCCGATAACATGCACGAGACCCCGCAATGGATGGCCACAGGACCTCCAGGTTGTCCATTCGTGGTCCCTCCGGGTTGGACGTAAAATGCCCCGCAAAACCCTTACCCGTTCCAAGGGTATGAACAAGGCGGCGCACCCCCGATCCCGTATCCCTACTCGGGTTATGGGAAGTACCAGCCGTGTTTTGCCCCCCATACGTCCCTATCCCCGCTCCGGGCCAACCCCACTCCGAGTACGTACCCGCTTACGTCCCCGGGCATATGCCGGGACAAGAGACATCTACCAATGGCTCGTCAACGAAGAGACCTCCTCGGGACCCAATGCGGATCTCGCGATCCCGTTCGTGATGTTCAAGGATGCGGGACACTGAGTTGTCCGAAATAGCAGGGAGTGCTACACCCCATGAAATCGAAGTCGCGCCGCCAACCCGTCGAGGTCGGGTGCCGTTCCCCTTTCGTGACCGAGATTCAGGAGGAACCTATGCCCAAAGGTTTCCATTGGCCACAAATGGGCCTCTACGACGGCACGGCTGACCCGGAGGACCATGTAAAACACTTTGCTGTCCAAATGAATGTCAACTCCTACAATGACGCCATATTCTGCCAGATCTTCCCAACCACCCTGGACAAGGCCGCGATGACGTGGTTCATAAGCCTCAAGTTAGTGTTTGTGGCCTCGTTCGCTCAACTATGCGAATCCTTTGTCACACACTTCAACGGCTCCATGAAGCGCAAGAAGAACATGCGGGATCTCTGCGATATTGAGCAGGGAGAGAGAGAGAGCTGTTGGGTACCTTCTTCACGAGATTCGCCACCCTAGTCGCAGAAATTGCACACATCAACGAAGCATCGGTGCGAGATATCCGCATGGGCAACCTGTATCCGGGTCCCTTCAAGAATTTCATTTTCTTGAAATGCCCAACGTCGTATGACAGCCTATGCGCCCGGATCACGGCCCAAGTGTATGCCGAGGAAGCCGCCAACCAGAGCTCGAGACCGAGGATCGACAAGGAAATCGTCGCCGAGGCTAAAGGGAAGGCAAAAGTGGCCGCGCCGGCTGCGAGGGATGCGTATGTTACGCACACCCACAACCCCGTCAACTACAAAAATAATAACAACAACAGCAAAAACAACAACAGTTGAAACAACAACAACGACAACAGGAATAACAACCACTATAACAACCGCGGCGGCGGCGGTGGAGGTTGGAGCTGCTTCGGCGAGAAACCACGAGGTTATAGGGGCAAGGGCGACCCCGCGTACAACCCGAATAAAAAGGGGTGCACCAACCCCGCGCCAGGAGCCATCACCGTGTCGCAAGGTCCGGGTCAGGCTCGGGCAAACTACGTCGAGCAACAAGCTCCCGCGAAGCAGGCGCGGTCTGAACAGACAACAACACTCGACGGGTATATCTATACCATCTCGGGTGGACCATCGTTGGCTGGATCGAGCCAGGTAGAAAGAAAGATGTACGCGAGGGCAACCCACCACGAGCCCTTGGTATTCAGCGTCGCCCAGACCTCGCGGTCCCACGTAGGCTTGGCCTTCACCCCGAAGATGCCGAAGGACTCCACATGCCGCACTCGGACCCCTTGCTAGTGCACGCACAGGTGGGCTCGAAAATGGTGAAGCGAGTGCTGGTGGATATGGGGTCCTCCGTGGACATCATGTACTACGGCGCTTTTGAGCAATTGGGCATCTCCGAGATGTCCCTGAAGCCCTACGCTGGGAAACTCACCTCCTTCTCGGGGAACGAAATCGACGTTGTCGGTCTCATAGACCTTTAGATGACGCTGGGCACCGGCTCCACAAGGAGAACCGAGATGGTGGAATTCACGGTGGTACACCTGCCTTCGGCGTATAATGCAATCATCGGGAGAGTCTCCCTGATGAAGTTCCAGGCGGTGGTGTCCATCTACCACCTCAAAATGAAATTCCCCGTCGATGACGGGGTCGGGGAGGTAAAGGGCAACCAAGAGGAGGGTCGCGTTTTCTACGCGACCTCGGTAAAACAGCAGTGCCCGTTGTGTATGGTGGAGTCCCCTGGTGAGGCCGACCTCGAAGTTTGGGACTTCACGATTCCCACCTCTGACGTTGAAAGAAGGGTGATATCCCCCTTCGAGAGTGAGTCCGAGAAGATCTACCTGGGAGAATGTCTCTCCGGGATGTCAGTGACGTCACTAGAAGCCTTGGTTGCTGGGTCCCGTGACGTGTTCGCCTGTACCGCGAAGGACCTCCGCGGCGTCCCGCGAACCGTGGCCCAGCACTCCCTGAACGTCGATGTCACCACTCGCCCCGTGGTGCAACGACGAAGAAAAATGAATGAGGAGAGGGAAAACGCCGCAAATGACGAGGTGGCGAAGCTGCTGGCCGCGGGGTTCATTCGCGAAGTCCAGTACCCCCGATGGTTGTCCAACGTCGTTCTGGTAAAAAAAGCTAGCGGGAAATGGAGGATGTGCATGGACTTCAAAGATCTCAACAAAGCCTGTCCCAAAGACAGCTACCCCTTGCCCTTGATCGACGAGCTGGTCGACTCAACCGCATGTCACGGGGTATTGAGCTTCCTCGATGCGTACTCAGGATACAACCAGCGAGGCACTTATTGTTACAAGGTCATGCCTTTTGGCCTAAAGAATGCGGGGGCCACCTTTCAATGCCTCGTTGACCGCGTCTTTAAGAAACATCTGGGAAGAAACGTGTTGGCCTACGTCGACGATATCGTGGTCCGAAGCAAGACCCCTGAGGAGCACCTGGTCGACCTCGCTGACACAACTGTCTCAGCCTGAACCCCGAGATATGCGTCTTCGGCGTAACATTGGGGAAGTTCTTAGGCTTCATGATCAGCGAGCGCGACATCGATGTCAACCCCGCCAAGGTCGAGTCGATCCTCTCGATGAGGTCACCGCGATCTGGCACTGAAGTGCAGCGGCTCAACGGCGCCATCAACTATCTAGGGAGGTTTTGCTCTCGCTTCGTGGACAAGTCTCTCCCCTTTTTCGCCGCTCTCATGAAAAACGACAAATTTGTTTGGGATGAGGGGCTCGATCTTGCTTTCGCTGAATTTAAGGCCTTCTTGTCAAAGCTCCCCGCTTTGTCGCCCCCAATGGCGGGCGAAGACTTACAACTATACGTGGCAGTAATCCCGGAGACGGTCAGCGTGGTGCTGACCAAACAGGCCATGCACCCGGTATACTTCGTGAGTCGCGTGCTCTAACTTGCGGAGCAGCGATACTCCCCGGTAGAGAAGATGGCGCTGGCAGTTGTGACCGCCGCAATACGCCTACGCCCTTACTTCCACGCGCATCCCATTCAGGTGCTTTCTGACCTCCCACTTCGACAAATCCTCCACCAGCCTGCCCTCTCCGGGCGAATGACGAAGTGGGCATTCGAGCTCTCCGAGTTCGACATCATCTACTTCCCGAGGACCGTGATGAAGGGGCAGGCCCTCGCCGACTTCATGGTGGAGGTCACCTTCCCCGAAACTGACGCGAGCTCGGAAGAATGGAAGGTATTCGTTGACGGTTCACGATGTGATGCCGGTGGCAGGGCTGGTGTATTCCTCGCTGGTCCCTCGATCGAGACGAAGTATGCCCTTAACTTCGCCTTCGATGCCACCAACAACGAGGCCGATTATGAGGCCATGATCGCCGGTATAGAGATGGCGCTCCTCAGTGGAGCCCGCAAGATCAGGGTCTACATCGACTCCGAACTGGTTGCGCGCCAGCTCAACGGGCAATACGACACCAGAACGGGGTTGCTGCCCGCATACCAAGAGAAAGTTAAGGCCTTGTTGTCGTGTCTAGAAACCTTCGCGGTGGAGTCCATCCCACAAACCTCGAATACAAAGGCGGACGCTCTTGCAAGGTTGGGATCTGCCCTTCCCTTGGAAGTGGGGAACCGTGTGATGGTGGAAAGAAAACTCTCGCGGAGTGTGACCAGCGAGGTTCTCCCCGTTACTAATGAGGATTGGAGGATCCCGATAACACGATATGTGGAAGGCGGTGTCCTCCCAGAGGACCCCGCACAGGCTAGAAAACTGAAAATGCAGGTGGACCACTATTGCGTCGTCGATGACAAGCTCTATCGCCGAGGGTATGCTGAGCCGAACATGCTGTGTGTGCCGACCGAGTCTACGAGCCGTATCTTGTACGAGGCTCATGAGGGGGTTTGTGGGGGCCACCCCGGGTGGCGCGCCTTGTCACACAAAATCATCCATTTAGGGTACTTCTGGCCCACCCTCAAGCAGGATGCGAGTTTCTACGTCCAGAAATGTGACGGGTGTCAAAAGCACGGTAACCTCTAGCACGCCCCGACCTCGCGTCAACGCTCCATCCACGCTCCATGCCCCTTCACGATGTGAAGGATGGACATCCTCGGCCCCTTCCCCAAGGCCGTTGGCCAGGTGCGGTACATCTTGGTCGTCGTCGATTATTTCACGAAGTGGGTCGATGCACAAGCAATGGCAAAGATCACTGGGGCAAAGGTCTGCGATTTCCTATGGAAGAACCTCGTTTGCCGCTTTGGCGTCCCTATGACCATCATGACTGACCATGGCCCTCAATTCGACTGGGAGGAGACAAGAACCTTCTGCTCCGACCCGGGCATAAACCTCAAGTTTTCTTCCGTGGTCCACCCTCAGTCCAACGGCCAGGTTGGGAACGTCAACGCCCGCATCTTGTCTGATCTGAAGAAGCGCCTCGGCATGGCCCAAGGTTGATGGGCGGAGCTTCTCCCACTCTTCCTCGGGACATATCGCACCACTGCGCGTCGCGCAACGGGCGAGACACCTTTCTCTCTAACTTACGGGGCGGAGGCGCTAGTCCCCGTGGAGACTCTGGTCCCATCGGCGAGGGTTTTTGATTTCAGTGAAATAGAGAACGAGGCCAACCTTAAGGCGAGCTGCAATTCAGAGACGAGCTGCGCGAGGTGGCCGACTTGCACTCCAGGGAATACAAATGCCGCGTGGCGGTATACCACGACAAGAGGGTTAGACCTTGGTTCCTGACGATGGGTAGCCTCGTCTTGAGGCGTACCGAAGGTGGAAAGTTGGACCCTAACTGGGAAGGGCCATACCTCCTCGGCGAGGAAGTCACACCCGTAGCTTTGAAGCTCAAAGACAAAGAAGGGCGTACCCTGAGCAAAACATGGAACGTCGATCGACTCAAAAAATATTATGTGTAAACTCTCTAAGCTCTGCTATTTCTCACCAGTTTTATGAATAAAGGGTTGTGGAATTTTCAAAACTCTGTCAAAAATTAAAATTTCGTGTTCAAATCCACCCCTCGCTTCCCGCTTGGGGTTGGAGAATCTCGTGTTTAAGTCCACCCCTCGCTTCCCGCCAGGGGTTGGAGAATCTCGTGTTTATATCCACCCCTCGCTTCCCGCTTGGGGTTGGAGAATCTCGTTATTAAATCCACCCCTCGCTTCCCGCGTGGGGTTGGAGAATCTCGTGTTTAAGTCCACCCCTCGCTCCCCGCGTGGGGTTGGAGAATCTCGTGTTTAACTCCACCCCTAGCTTCCCGCCTGGAGTTGGAGAATCTCGTGTTTAAGTCCACCCCTCGCTTCCCGCTTGGGGTTAGAGAATCTCGTGTTTAAATCCACCCCTCGCTTCCCGCCTGGGGTTGGAGAATCGCGTGTTTAAATCCACCCCTCGCTTTCCGCTTGGTGTTGGAGAATCGCGTTATTAAATCCACCCCTCGCTTCCCGCTTGGGGTTGGAGAATCTCGTGTTTAAGCCCACCCCTCGCTTCCCGCTTAGGGTTGGAGAATCTCGTGTTTAAATCCACCCTTCTCTTCCCGCCTGGGGTTGGAGAATCTCGTGTTTAAGCCCACCCCTCGCTTCCCGCTTAGGGTTGGAGAATCTCGTGTTTAAATCCACCCTTCTCTTCCCGCCTGGGGTTGGAAAATCTCGTGTTTAAGTCCACCCCTCGCTTCCCGCTTGGGGTTGGAGAATCTCGTGTTTAAGTCCACCCCTTGCTTCCCGCTTGGGGTTGGAGAATCTCTTGTTTAAATCCACCCCTCGCTTCCCGATTGGGGTCGGAGAACCTCGGTTTTAAGTTGTTAAGTCCACCCCTCACTTCCCGCTTGGGGTTGGAGAATCTCGTGTTTAGATCCGCCCCTCGCTTCCCGCTTGGGGTTGGAAAATCTCGTGTTAAAATTCACCCCTCACTTCCCGCTTGGGGTTGGGAACATTTAATAATCATCATGCGAGATCCGAGCGAGGCTCGTGATCTAGGCATAATAATCATCATGCGAGATCCGAGCGAGGCTCGTGATCTCGGCATAATAATCATCATGCGAGGTCCGAGCGAGGCTCATGATCCCGGCATAATGACAATCAATAATCATGCGAGATCCGAGCACGGCTCGAGATCGTGGCATAAGACCAGCGCCCAATGTGTTCCGAAGGTGCCACAAGTATTGTGACACTCGGACCATGGGATTGAATCGGGATATGCATACAAGTAAATTAAAGCAAGAAACAAAAACACAACCATAAAGCGAGAAAAAGTTACATAAAATAAGGCCACAAGGGCCGAAGTATTTAATTACAAACCCTGGCGGGGCCACCAACATAACGAAAAATAAAAAAACATTAAGAAGTCGGCGACATCTTCATTCCTGCGGGACCTCGGCAACGGTGGGCGAGGCATCGACGGCGGGTTCCGTGGGAGCATGGAGGACGGGCGAGGCAGAGACAACGTCGGGCTGGGACCTCGGCACATCGGTCGCGGGCTGAGGGCCCGTGACGACGGGGTCCAGACTTCCTTGGCCGACGTCCTCCACGGTGGGCGCCTCGGTGGCCACAGTCCCATCCTCGTTGAGGAAGAACTTGCATTCTCCCTCGGGCTCCTCCCCAGTTTCCTCCCCCATAGTCTTTGTGTAGTTGGGGATGAAGAAGGAAATATGGGGATCGATGTGCCCGTACTTCGCCACCGCCTGCTTAACCCCCATACGGACGGCCTGGAGGAACATCTTGTTCACGCTACCTACCCTCTCCTCCTTATACTCCGCCGACTCCACATACTTGGGCCCCACAACCACCACCTCCTCGTTGAGTTCGCAAACACGCTGTCGAAGGTTGGTGACTTCCTCCTCGGCCTTCAGGAGCTCCGCCTCCTTCTCTTTGAAGAAGTTGTGCTCAACGGAGAGTTTGCCCCGAAGCTCCTTTCTCGCCCTGTAAGACACCGACCAGGGCCTTTGCCTTGGTCTCCTCCTTTGCCCTCGCCACCGCCTTGGCCTCGTCCTTCGCCGCAACCTCCGCGGCTTTAATCTGCTTCCCGGCCTCAACGAGCTCCTTCTCGTGCTTCGCACACTTCTCTGTGCGGGCTTTAAGTGCCGCCTCCATTTTATCCATCCTCGTTTGGAGAAGGGTGAGGCGTTTGCGGTTGTAGTTCTCAAAGAAGGTATGCTGAAAATTCACAAAGTTGTTAAAAAAGAGAGAAGCACGAAATCCAAAACAGAAGTGAGATTTATGAAAGCAGAACGTACCACCACTGAGTAGCGGGCAGCCTCGTCGTTAAGGGCCTCCTCGGTGAGATTATTAGCCCACGAGACCTCTTCCTTCCACTCATCCCGACGCCACCTCGCAGAAGCACCCCGAGTCGGCCCGGGGTAGTGGAACTTCGCGGGAGAAGGACCAACGGCGTTAAGGGCTCGTCCCTCAAAATTAAAACAGGGGATGATCTCCTTCCCCGACAGACCACGCTGGCCGTCCCCCCTGTGCTTCTTCTTATCCCCGCGGGGGGACTCCGCGCCTTTCCTCTTGGATTCGGCTTTATCGCCGGATCCTCGGGAGGCTTGGGAGGACGTTCTTGCGATGTCCTCCTTAGTCGAGGCCCCCTCATTTGTTTTCGCCCCGGACGCCTTTGGCGCTGGGGGTGTCACCTTAGGCTGCGAGGTGGGTGGCCTCGACAACATGGTCGACTCCTTTATAACAATGCCCTTTTGGTTACGAGGGGCCTGGGCGGTGGAAGTGGAAGTCACGGGTCTCTTTCCCTGCGACTTCGAGGTGAGAGCGTTGAAGAGGTCCATTGTTAAAAAAAATATAGAAATAAGTTAGATAAAGAAGCAAGACGTAACAACGAGTCAAGCTAGCATAACCAGCGGGCGAAGGCCCGCGATCGCCACTAGATAGGCGAGGTTTCAACCTCGTTGCATAAAACCAAGGCCAAACAACAAAAACAAACAACAAGAAGGAAATTAAGTACCCTCTTCGCCCTCGCGGGGTGGAAGGTGAAGCTTAGGCCGACCCGCTCAAGCCGGTCCTGCGACAGATACTCCTGGAACGTCCCCTGACGGGCCGGGTTGTATCGTTCCTTAAGCTCCTTGTGTTCGGTGGCTTTATGTGCACCCTTGGGCCGAACGAAGTTGTCTGGTGCCGTGGGAAAATTGAGATACCTCCCAAAAGGATCTCGAACCAGGAACCATTTCTTCTTCCACGGCCCGACGTTCGAAGAGGCCGTGGTGAGTTTAATGCCCGACAAGCTAAGATTGACGAGGCAGGACTCGTGCTCCCTCCTCTCTAGAAATAAGCTCGACATGATGTCGAGATTCGGTCCATCACCAAGCTCGCGGTTGCGAACGGTGTAGGCACATAGCAACCTCCATGCATTAGGAAATAGTTGTGTGGGGCAAACGCTCATGGCCCACAAGTAATCGACGATGTGTGGAGCTAGGGGTAGCCTGAAGCCAGCTTAGAGACTGTGTAGATGCACAACCACGCACCTCTCGTAGTGCGCCAAGGAGCAACCCTCCCCTTCGAGAAGCGCTAGATCGACTCCCTCGGGCCAGGCGAAGTCCTTGGCAATGTCCGCGAGGTCTTTGGGCTTCAAGGTCGAGGGCTCCCCCTCGGATAGAAAGGCCTCATCCGAGTCTGAGGACATATGGATCCGCTCCTCAAGGATGGGCGGGATGCTGGACACAACATCGGTAATATGCTCCGCAAAAAAGCTCCCGAGATCGTTGGAGTCAGACGACCTCGCAGACGAAGCCATTTCGACACCTGATGATGCACGAAGTTGGGAAAAGCAAGAATTGATGGAAACAACAGAGTCGCTGGAAGAAGGGTCGCTAAAGACCAGCGACGGAGACCTCGGGTTTTGGGAATCACTAGCCTCTACAATCCCTACGGACTCGGAAACCTCCTCATAGAATCTCTCTTGAGCCTTGAACACGAAGCCTGGTGGGGGACTCAAGGAGGCTTTCATAGGCATGAAAGAACGACTTCCAGGCCACAGAAAGCTAGCACTTAGAAAAGAAAGAGGTGTTGAGACATCGGGCAAAGCAACCAAAGAAAGAAAACGCGAGGTCACGAGGGGAGAAGGCCATGTGGCACCCTAGGGCTACTCTGACAAGATAGGACGGCAGAGAAGAATTTGATGCGCCAAAAGGAAGAGAGAGAAGGGGGAATGCAAACCAGCAGTGGAGGCCAGCGGTGGAAACCCAAACGTCCCGTCAGTCGAGCATCATGACGTTTGGGTTTTCGAGGGTCTCAAGTTTCAAAATAGAAAAGGAAAGTGCAGAAACCCAACCGTCGATTGACGGATGAAAGCTTCAAGGGCAGGGTGGGCACCCCTCTCGCCCCACCGTCTCGTCGCCGTGAAGCTGGTGAAAAACGCTGAAAAACAACCATTGCCCACTAGGGCACAAAACAAAGCAAGAGAAAACACGAAAAGGAGATGGAGAGGGCACCGCGCAGAAGCACGCGCCGCCCTCACCACCACCGTCTCACCACTGTAACGCCAGCGCGAGACGCCGAGGAACGAGTCGTTGCCCGCCTAGGGCAAGAAATGGAGAAAGATCAAGAAAAGGAGAAAATGGAGGGAGTCATAAAGACGCAAGCGCCGCCCTCACCTCCTTTGTTTCGCCGCCGTAACACCGGCCCGAAATGCCAAGGAGCGTTTGTCTCCCGTTAGAGCAGAAGGCGGCGAAAGAAAAGACGAAGAACATCAAAGACGAGAAAAGAGAGGGAAACACTTACTTGCTTAAAGTCGGCGTGGAAAAGGCGGTGGCGCAACTGGAAGATGGCGGAAGGTCGTCGGTAACCATCTCGAAAACTGCTCACCGGGAATTGAAAAGATGAAGAAAGAGAGAGAGAGCAGAAATGTTGGGGAAGAAGATGAAGAGGAGGCGTGCGAGAGATGCCCCTTATAAAGAACAAGCTTGGGCCTCTCCTCGCTCCCGAAAGGCTTATTAAGCAAAGTACGGAGAGCAGACCAAGGAAGCGTCACCCGTACGAGCAAGAGAAAAGCCTAAGTACTGGGCCTCGCAAGGAGAAAACCTCATAGTATGTCCACCCAACCTCTAAAACCTCGCACCTCGCAATATGTCCACCCAACCTCTAAGATCTCGCACCTTGCAACATGTCCACCCAACCCCTAAAATCTCGCACCTCGCAATACGTCCTCCCCACCTCTAAAAACTCGCAAACTCGCAATATGTCAACCCAACCTCCAAAACCTCGCACCTCGTAATCCTAAGGAGCTTATGACCTGCGGTCCTCGGGACGAGGTCCCCAGGCCATGGGGTTGTGATGATGTCCAAAATGGTAAAATAGGAAGCGGGCACAGGATACACGGACTAAACAGACCCAACGGGACTCCCAAGGTGGATTCTAGGGCCCACAACCATACCCGTCTTTTAAATTAAACAAAATTCCTATCTCCGCGAGGTCTTACGAGACCTCGAAGCGAGGTCTAAACCTCGTTACCGACTCTACTGACACATCCGCCCACCCGGACCACTCACCTAGCGCCGTTTCCCCAAACCAATCACCGACTGCCTCACCTCCGGACCAATCAGAAGCCATGATCTCGTGCTTCCCACATCGGACAATGATCAAAACTCAACTCCCCAATTCTCTATAAATAGAGGAGAACCTCGTAGGAAGAAGGGGTCGAAAAACATCTTGAACTCAAGAACTATCTTGCTCATTGAAGATCGACGTGATTGAAACATCGTCAAAGACCTCGCTATAGACAAGTGAAATCCACAAAAAGACCTCAAGTCACACAGGGCCTTCGCTCACATCAAAGGCCTCGCTACACAATCTCGTAAGCCATCTTCTCCATACTCTCAGCTCAAGCCTCGCGCCAAGACCAATAAAGCGACACCTAGGTGGTAGAATCACATAGCAATTAGGAGATCTCGAACATTGTTAGATCGAGATCTCGAATGCTCGTAGGAGGTCTAGGGTGTAAATCTCGTTTGTTTGTAGGCCTTGTTGGCTTGTAACCTCGTTGTAAAGAAGTATTAAATAAAAAGCAAGCGTTTGCACAATCGAATAAAATAATCTCGTTTCTTGTCATTTAGTGAACGGTTTATTTCGAGTTTCATCAGTAACCACGAGGTTTGGTGAATTCCGTGTGATACACAAGACTTTCTAAAATTCCGCATGGAGACCTCAAGGTTGTACAAATTCCTTCCTAGTGGTAACCTTATAGTTTTGTACAACTTAAAGAGTTATTGAAAATTGGCACCTTTTATTACTTAATTACATAAAATCATTATATATTTAGGTTTTTATAAAAAATAACCTAATCTATCTTTTTAGAAAAATCACCTAATTTTATTACTTTTAGAAAAATTATAAAAATATGTCAAATTTACAAATAACTTTAGAAAACCACATACTTTTATAACCTTTTTTGAAAATTGTAAAATACTTTATTTACACAATTTTCATGACACAATATGTTGTTATTTTAAAAAAAAATCCATTTTTATATTATTTCTAAAAGTAACGTTTTTTAAAAATACGCCTATTTTTCAAAAAATAAATTCTCCATTAAAATGTTACCTTTTATTAAATACAAAGTTTAATTTTTTTGGAGAAATAAAAAATGGTGATTATTTTTTCAAAATTGCATCGACGTTTGATAATATAAAAATGGTCATAGAAATATGAAATGGTTGATTGATCACCTATTCTATTTCTAGGTTGAATTACAACTAGAATAATTAAATAGACGGTGGAATTTGATTATTAATGGATGAATCCTTTGATTAAACTTATAGACGGTGGAATAAGGTTAATCAAAGGCGGAGAATTTAATCACAAGACTTCATGAATAGACGGTGAAATTCATGATTATTGTTTCTATTGAATTCTTTGAACTTTTTTGCATGATCAATTTGACATAGAAGGTTTTCTAGGTTAATTGGTTAAAAGGTTGTTAAAGACGGTGTATATTAATAACCACCTTAAGCTTGAATTTCATAAATTGACAATAGATTAGTCAAGGGAAATCGAAATAAGAATAATCAAGGATCAAAACTCATGTATGTAATGGATACGAAACTAGTTGGACACTTTTCTCTATATTTGAATCTTTAATTGTTTTGTTTACTTTGTTTTATTTACTTAGATTGTTAGCTTGAAACCATAAAAATCGCCTTTTTTATTTAGTAATATTATTTAAATACAAGTAATCTGAGTCCCTGTGGGTTCGACCCTTGCTTCCACTATACTTAGGTTAGGAAGTTAGGATATTTCTTTGACAGTGCTTTTACCACGACATAAAAGTGCTCGTCAAATCCTCCAAAATAAATAGCATACCCAAATTGAGAACGACAATCATCACTATCCGATGCCCAATCAGCATCGTAGAAAGCTTGTAAAGAGAACTGAGTAGGCGACTTTAGCAGAAGAGTGTGATTTAATGTGCCTTTAAGAAATCTGAGTAGGCGACTTCAATAGAAGAGTGTGGTTTAATCTTTTATCTTCTTTTGCCTCATAATTTATTCTGGACTCTCTTGATGTTGTACCCGTTTGGAATTATTGTTACAAAATCTTAGAAATTTAAAAAGTTTTCAATGATGCAACTTTAGCTTTTAGTCATGTTTATGAACCTTTTTATCACTTATTTTGTGTGGAAGCTTTGAATGTTATGAGTGCTTTCTATGTAGTGCCTCAACGCCCCGAACTTGTTGATGCTATTGAAGTTATGAGGTTGAAATGGTTAAACTATTACAAAGTTATTCCCAATATTTATCTTATTGCTTGCGTTTTTTTATATCCTATTTAAATTAAATGGTTTAGAAAATTTATTGAATGATTAATATGAATCTTTGGAATTGGAATTGCATGATAGTGATTGTAATGTTCACAAACAATCACTAGAGTTGTGGAATGCACTGTTGATTTGTATAAATATTATGATTGCAGACTTGCAGTAGCGGAGTCAGGGGTTCTTGTTCTCCATTACCTCCATCTTCCTCTAACTCTTCTTCTCGCCTCGGTTTCTTAGGGAGAATGGTATCTTTTGTTACGAAACCAAACCAAGAGACTGAGGCATTCGAGCTCACATATGAAGTTCGATATCTATCTAACAACTACTTTTGAATTTTTTGAAGAATGTTTTTACATTTTAAAGTAGTGGAAGACACATAAGAATACGTTCCCAACTTTAGCAAAAATCCCACTTAAGTACTTGTCAATCCCACCTCAACGGTTGCGTGGAGCAAACTTTTAGCCAAGGTAGAAACATCCTCGATGAAAAGAGATCAAGATTGAAGTCTGATGCATTGGAAGCTCAAGTGTTCGTTGATGATTAGAAGAAGGTGAAAATTAGATAACAAAACATGAACTATACAAACACTTCATCGGACGACTTAGTTGATGATGACTCGCGTAGCACTTCTTCTGTCGGCTCCGAAAGATTGACATAGACGGTAAGGGGGTTTCAACTTAAAGGGTAAGAGATCTAAATGGGCTTTGATTCCTTTCAAACCCCGAGAGGATACATAGACAACTTAAATATTATATTCAAGCCTTTAATTTACCAAACCTTTTTTAAGCCAAAAATTGGATTTTTAGCATAAAAACGGAAACCTTAATCTAATCTGGAACCCCAAACCTTAACACCAATTACTATTGAGTAATAATGTAACAATTTTACCCCCAAACCTTAACCGCCGACTTCTCAAACAGGCACATGCCTAGCTTCAACAAGCGCATGCTTGGTCTTTCATATGGATCTATCACTTTGGATT
This sequence comes from Fallopia convolvulus, assembly GCA_964016875.1. Taxonomy (NCBI): domain Eukaryota; kingdom Viridiplantae; phylum Streptophyta; class Magnoliopsida; order Caryophyllales; family Polygonaceae; genus Fallopia; species Fallopia convolvulus. Next base: position 25,733,120 of record OZ024719.1, read on the forward strand.
TTCAATCTCCTTGACCAATAATCAAAATCTTGGAATCTTCCTCTCATTGCTACATTGTTTGATACAAATGTGTTTGTCTAATTAGTAATATTTCGTTGGGAATACAGTCCGTTTCTTATGCTCTATTATGGGTCAAGAACGCTTTTAGACATGTATGCGGACTTAAAAGTTTCTCCAAAACTCTAAGTGTTTGCTTGATGTGCTATGTCGAGCTCCTTAAGTGCTATATCTAGGCTTCATTTACTACGTAATGTATTTGATGATTTATGATAGCATTGATATTAAATCCATTTGACACGATGTTTTCATTTTCCCTTTGTCAAGAATCATTTGGGATAGGGATCCTTTGGTACCTACTATGCTACACCTTCTTGCACTATTTTTTTTTGGTTGATTTTCCTAGGTTGGATTTGGATAATTTAATTTTAGTGTTAATGGCTTTACTAATGTGTTACTTTTATCTTGGGTAGCTCGGCCACATTGAAATCAACAAAATTTTCAACGTTGCCATGGTAATGACAATCTTTTTATGTTTGGTTTTCACTCCATGCTTGAGAAATACCACAAGGTTACATTGCGTAACTATAGTTATGAGCTCTAGTCCACACCTTGGATGAATTCGACCACCTCCAATTGATACACTGAAAATAAATTCAAATGTTGAATTTACTTGGCCTAACGGGATTGGACTCAATGTTGTCATCCGGGATCCATATGTCTTTGTACTTGTGGCTACTATTTGCCAACATAATGTCTCATGCATGGCCTCTTGAAATAGCATAAGCAAAGGCTTAGCAGTTTGGTCTGACATTTGCTCAAAGAATTGGCACAACTCTTGTCAATGGTGAAATTGATGGCTTACTTATCAGTTATTTTGGACGTCCAAAATACCTTTCCAAATTTATGCTACTTTGTTGTTGTTTTAGAAGATGTTCGAGTTTGACTTTCATCTTTCACTTATTCTTCTTGTAATCATGTTAGTGGAACTGGAAAAACTGTCTTACATTACTTAGCTCATTTATATAATGTTTCAGGTCATGAAAAATTATATTTAACCGTCATCTTTTCAATACATTATAAAATTTTCTTTTTTAAAAAATGTACATGTCCCTTTTATCCCGTTTAACCATAATGGGCTACGAAGTATCCAGTCCGGATGTAGACGGTGTCTGACTGATCAAACCGAGCGAGTCAAAGAAAAAAAAGAATTTTTTTTTTTGCTCTCGCGCCTGGTTCACCCGTATGGGCTACGTTCAGACCGGGGTACGAAATGGGATTATGGCAGACCTCTCCCAACGACATTGCGGGGAATCGATGTCGAAGAAAAAAAGAAAATTTGCTAACGTTTGATATAACAACATCACAAGGTATCTATGTCGACTCGAATGACCCTTGAAGGCTTGAACAAAAAAAAAGTGATTTTTATCTCACGATCCGAATTGATTACGGTACATCCGTACATACATATACACCTAATAATTTGGGCCCTGAGTCACCCATCTTTATTATTGTGCTCTACCCCTCTCCCTCACTTTCTTCGACTAAAGGCTTCCTCCCGGTTTCTCATCAGATCGTCTGGATCCTTTTCCCATTTGCCAATCCACAACACTTCACACTCTACAAATCCGAGGTTGGTTCAAGGACTCCGATTCAGCAGGGAACGCCGGATACAGAGCCCAGCCTTTCATTTCATCAACACGTTTTCGCAAGAACTAACGAGAAACGGAAGAAAGAAACAAATAAACTATGAAGGATGAGGATTCGCTTCCATTGACGAATTCGACTTCTTCTTCGGCTTCATCCTCTTCATTTCCTGGGAAGAAAGAGGCTTCGGATAATAATACTATATTCGGAAAAGGCCGATACAAATTCTGGGCGTTGGCTGCCATTCTCCTGTTAGCCTTCTGGTCGATGTTCACCGGCACCGTCACCCTTCGGTGGTCCGCCGGAAGGCTCAATCACCTTTCCGATGGGATCGAAAGCCCTATTAGGGACGATCTTGATGTCTTGGTCGGTTATTGATTCCCAATTGGTCCTCTTTTTGTCTATTTTTAACCTACGATCCTGAATCTGAGGTTTTTTTTTTATTATGTAATTTTGATTTTGATTTTGCTTTTGCTCGAATGCAGGAGATGGAGGAGAGGGAGAAGGTAGTCAAGTACATGTGGGATGTGTACACTAACAGCCGTCGGATCAGTTTGCCTCGCTTTTGGCAAGAGGCATTCGAGGCTGCCTACGAGGATATGACCAGCGATGTGCCGGGGGTTCGAGAGGCCGCTGTTACTGAGATCGCCAAGATGTCTATCCGCTCCATTGGTATCGATCTGCCTCCAATTCACATCACGGTTAGTATCTGTTTCCGATTCAGTTTTATTTCTATTGCCCTTCTGATTTGTATTCATGAATCATGATTGAATTTTGATCTATAATCATTTCCAGATAGCAATTTTGATCTGGTATAGTTTAAGCAGCTTCTGGTTTAAATATTGGGAGGATAGTGGATTCCCATACTCACATGACTTAGCTCAGGTCTATGAGTAGCTAGCATGATGATGAAACTGCAGCTTGCCCTAGAATGTGTATTTCTTGGATTGTCTTTTTGTCTGTTTGACTGTGTATGTTTTCTAGCGGATTACAGAGCGGTAGTCTTAGGTATGAAAGCTCTAATTTGATGACATGAAGTATCGATTTTGTAAGCAAAAAAATTTTAGTTTTTTTTTTCCTGGATTGAAGATGATTATCTACATTGTATGGTTGGTGAGCACTGTTGACCTTATGTTTATGGTCTTTGGTTTCTGCTGCTGTATGTGAAGCTGGTCAATTAAGTTTATATGGAAGCTGGGAGATCATGTTGGTTCCAGCATGTGTTGGCTTATGGATGATTATGTTATTCATGTGCATCTGACTATTGAATTTGCTTTCTGGTGGGGGTTTAGAATTGTGCCGTCAATGTTTTGCTTTGTGGCCTTATAGTGTTGTGTTTGCATACTCAAGAAATGATTTTGGATTGTCTAATTGCGATTGCATATGTTTTGTCAAGGGGGTAAAAGTGGAGGGGTAAAATTATATCTCCTTATTGTTGAATATCACAACATTTGGTAGTTGCATAGCTTCTGACGGATAGTTGCTAGTAGCACCCTATCCTAAAAATCCCGCCTAGCCATCCAGCCTTCCTAGGTGTCCGTCTTGCCCAGGCGCTGGGCGGCCCCTCTCTGCCTAGGGTCAGCCTAGTGTTTTTTGGAACATTGTAGTAGCGTAAGTTGTCATTTCACTGGAAGACTGGTGTGATTAGTAACACAAGATAAATGACATGGCCTGTACGAAATGTTTCCTCAGCCATTCCTTCTATGTAGCCTACACTGAAACTCCTATCCAGAAAATCCCTATTGAGCTCCAGTGTTCTGTTCATGCCAAGCCATTTAGAGCTACGATGAGCTTTTTGATTTAGAATTCAGCCATTGCAAGCACTTCCTATTTGTATCTAACAAGCAATCATGTATTCCTCAATTAGGATTCTCGAGTCATGACTTCTTCTAAGTTTATGTCCAAAACTATAAAACTGGTTTTGAATTTCATAATGTGACATCAAACACATGAGTTTCATTGCAAGTCTTGCATCATTCTGCTTAACTGTTATAGTTGAAAATTGAAAAGGTAGATCTTGTTTTCATTGCCTCTAACATCATTTAGAATCCCTTGCTATCAATGAAATTACACGATTGATCGACAAAGTCCCAGCTATTTTTGTTTTTTCACTCTTTGTTGATCGATGAAGTCCATGCTCATTTATTTTTTGCATTCTTAACAAAATTGCTTTTAATCTTGCATACTGAATCATTTGTAGTTAGCCAAATTTCTTTCATTCTGAAGGAAGTTGTTTGACAATTTGTTACTCCTGTTTTTCCAATGGATAAATGGCACAACTGTCATTTTGAAGAAAAGGGACATCTGTAGATTAGTTAGATATCATTTTTTAGGGACTTCGACTGTTGTTAGATGGGAGGAAGAATATGATGTTAATTTAAGAATGTGGCTTGGCTTCTGTTTACTGTCATTCTCATATGGTTAATATTTCTGATTCTCTCCTTTTGGGACTTTGACATCAGGATGCTCGAGATTTGAATGTAAAGCATGCAGAAGTCAGCAAAACAGCAATGATTAGTTGATGATGGACAAAATCATATAATGCGGCATTCAAGGTGGTTGTCGCCCTTCCCTTACCATCTTTTGCAGCCTTTTGAGTCTGCTTGTTTTACTCCAAATATGCATTAGTGTTGCTGATAGGTGAAATTGTTTAGCATTCATATCCTACTCAGTCACTTACAAATCACGTTCTAGATAGATTTACGTTTTCCTATTGCCATTTCTGTTTATTCTGCAATGATCATACAAAAGGTGAAACTGAAGGAAAATTTATTTAAGCATTCACATCCTAGTTGTCTTTCTATTCTTTTTTGTGGTTGGCTTGCTGTTTTTAGGGAGCATCCGGGTCTTGGTTACAAACTGGATAGGTTTCTGCCTTCTGGGTTTGTACAATAAGTTTGTGCTACAACATTGCCTTACTGTTTCATCAACAAATCCGTTAAATTTTGCTTTCTTGGTAAATGGAGGCCCCTTGCGTGTCTGTGATCTGTATGCAACTACGTATAATTATGCATAGGCCGCATAGCGGAATGTGTGTGTGGGATGTACCCACTACTATTTTGTTACACTGGGAAATATGTCAAACAACCCATCAACGACTCGAACCTTCAAATCAGGATTTAGAGTTGGAAAACCCCTACCCATATATTCTAAGAACGGATGTAAGTATCTATCACATATAGCAAATGTTTGATGTGATGAAAGTTGCTAAAAATTTAATACTTTATCTGTTGATAGTTGAGCAACAAAGTTTATTAAGGGGAAATGGAAAGTTCAATTTTCGCTATGGTCTACTACTACCTTAACAGCGAGTACAAATAGATGATTTATGTTTGACAATTAGGCGCTTACATGTAGACATGTCTTACATGTAGACATGTCACTTGGCGAAAAAATATAGATGGATTTCTAAAAACCTATACTAGTAAATAAGTAAATCTTGTAAAACTAAATTAAACGTAGATAGATTAAAAATAAATATGGAAAAAATAAATTAATTTTTAGCTCGTAAATCTTTATTTAACAATCAAGATTTGATCAAATCTACCAGTTGAGTGTTTTTCAACTCGTTCGAAATTGAATTTGTCGACAGAATAAGGCTGGGCCAAGTATTTCGATTTCATGTTATATTTCGATTGGCTTCATGTCGAGTTTCAGATGCATTTGGTTTGTGTTTGTTATTTCAAATAAAATTTCACCATGAACTAGTTTATGTACAAACATAATTTGTGTATGATATTTTGGGTTGAGTTGTTTGATTCAGGAGCGGTCTGATTCAGATTTCTTTTATTTAGGGTCGGGTCTTTCTCGAGTTCGGGTCTGATTCGGGAACTAGTATTGTTCTATATCTTTGAAGATCTTTCATTTTTTTACATTATCCTCTTAATCAATAAATTGCTATTATGTATATATGATTCTCCATTTGGTATCAACTTAAAAGATCCTAGCCCCTAAACACAGAACCGACAAAATCCTAGCCATGACAACTGAATTTGCCACATCTATACCATAACCATGTCTCCTACTATGTCTCATTTATTATGATTAGTTGAAACTTAATTAAAAATTATTAAGTGATAGTATCATGTGTTCAATAAAAGAATAAAAAAGAAATTTCAACCAATCACCATATATGTGACATGATAGGGGACATGAAAATGGGATAGGATTTGCATCGATGTCGACCATCTCTTTACGGTTGCTCACTTCCCAAACCTCCTCAAACTCAGTCCTACCAATTATCTAGATTCTAGATTGAAAAACTTAAATCAAGTGAATCTTGAAGGATATGACTTGTTCAAATATCTTAATAGTTTTCATGCCCTTCTAGCGAAAACCATTCCTCCATAAAACAACCAAAAACCAACCAATTTTGTTTTTTCTTTACATGAAAATGCCATGATTGCCAACTCTATGGCACCCTCCTTGGCACTTTGACCTAGTCGCATGTCAACTTGATCACACAAGCAAAAACGACCAAGGATATTTCGGATATTTTCAAATAAACATATGCCACAACATGTCGTGGTCACAAACAACAAATCAAGTAAGAGATACGAAACGCGAAGAAGGTTAATCAAAGCATCTTGGACTACATGCAATCCATAAAGGTTGTTGTCGACCTCATTGGTTCTTTGCATGCCTCTATTTCTCGTGAAGATCTCACAAAATATGTCCTCAAAGGTCTTAGTAGTTCCTATCAATCTATACTTGATGTTCTCAATGCCCAGGACTCTCCAATCTCCTTGAATTTCACAAGAAAGTTAACGTAAGCGAGTTGTCTCATAAGATGGAGTTCATTCATTCTAATGCTCCAATAACCCATAACCTCCAATCGCGTTAGGAAAAAAACAAGGCACCTCAATTTTCGAGTCAATGGTAGCCAATTAATTCCTCCCCTACAACCACCATAAACTTGACCACACCCAATTGTGGCTAGTATCGTTCTCCACCACCAAAAAACACTTCCTAAGGCGACGATAACGATGTAAAACTATCGATTGTGTACTCACCCAATGCCCAATTTCTTTCAACAACACATGACCCTTGAGCTTCCCTCTTCCACTCGGTTCCCTTTCTCAACAAATCCATTCACAAACAAATATGACCATGAGATCTAACTCAAAAAATCAATGGACCATCTCGATTTGTTTCTCACGGCATTCGACATAGCAGAAGGCGCCGAAGTCCTTACATAGTAGATATATACACCATTGATTCATTCATTCATTCACATATATGTAGTAGTGTATATATATATATATAAATTAATTTAAACTAGAGATTGACCTTACCCGTACATGAAAACATCTTTATCGAGAGGAAGACGCTTCTTGCATATGTAGCACATGTCCAGGAAATATCCTGGACGTGCAGGCTCGTGTGACGTCGAGCCAACTAATAGACGCCGACGGTGGCGCAACAAAAATCGTATTCACCAATCCATATGTTCTACTTACACAAGGTTCATGGTTATTGGGGCGCCATTCCCCGTCTACATTGAACATGTACTGCATATATAACAGAAACCAATTAATTAATTAATTAACCTCATCATATATCAAGTATGATGAGGTTAATTAATTAATGAAAATAGATATATTTAACGATCCAGATTTAATGAAAATAGATGCATGTTAACAATATAGGCGCATTTTAGGGTAGCTTTCCTAAATAATAATTTACAAATTTATCTCAAATTCAATATATATTCATACGATAGAAAATTCTTTCACTCTCTCTCTCTCTCTCTCTCTTGTTATTCTCTCTAGGGTTCTGAGACGAATAAAAATCTACCTCCAGTTTAACTGCTCGTGATATACTACAACAAAAATCAATTGATCGTTCTCCTCATTGATTGATTTTATAGTTGTCGGACCATCCATCATGGTCCATGGATCGATGTATCGTTTTTGCAATTGAAAATTGCTTTGCGACCGTGTCATCAAATCTCGTCGATCGTCCTTATGATTTCGCCGCTGTACTGATTGTTGCCCTTGTGAGTTTCAAGATCCACCACTTATTTCTTCTTCTCGATTCATATTAGATCAATAGATCTTAAATTCAGAGATTCTCATATTATTTGGTTTGACTTTGTTACACTTTTAACTTTCTATTAGAGGTTGATTCAATTAAGAATGTTAGCCATTTGTATTCTCAATATATTACTTTTGTATTTTTTCCTTCACTTATATTTTGGGTTTCTTTCATCATTTCCCCAATTTGGAAATTTTCAATTCAACTGTTGGAATTCAATTTTATTATTCTTAATTGGTTAATTTAATTACTTAGTGCACACTTATTTGGGGTTTTATTCATCGGGTTTGATATTCGTCATTTTATCAAGTGGTATTCCTTATGATATTAAGAGATATTCTTAATATTGCTCTCTAATGTATTTGATATTAAGAGTATTTATCTGGAATCGACATGTATTTGACGATATTCAATGGTAAATGCATTGATATTCACCAATTAATATTAGGATATTCAATGGTAAAAAATATTCAATATTTTGTGTATATTAATTTTCATATTTAATATTTTGTGAGTGATACTCATTGTAACCAAAAATAATATTCACAGAATTATGTAGTAATATTCATGTAATTGAATTATGGCATTCTTGCCATAAAAATAATATTATTACGTTTTTGAGAGATTTTATGTATTGTTATGAATATTTATCTATTCTATTTTTTATTTGAAGGTAACAAATGATGGGAAAATATCGAAGGAAGATGGTGTCTACATAATGACAATAAATTATAATCATAAATTTCTCATTTTTATTTGTGAGATTTGTACTTGGTGATCATATTCACAATATTAGTCTGTGATATTCATGTAACTAGGTAATCATATTCACTATATTAACTAGTATACTCATGTAATATGGGTGGTCATATTCACCACATTACCTAGTGATATTCATGTAAATAGGTGATCATATTCATTGTGTTAGTTGATGATATTTTTTATCATCAAATAGTGATATTTGTATAGTTTTTCGATTCAACTTATGTATGTATTATAATGTAAATTGATATTCACAATTTTACATAGCAATATTCATTGAAGTTGATATGGTTGTCGAAATTATAATGAGATTATATAATTACTAATGATCATATTCATTATACCAAATATAGATATTCATTGCGTATTACGTTGGTATTCATTTGGCAGCATGCGATAATGAAGATAAAATAATTATATCGATATCAATTAATTAGAAAAAAATATATAATTAAAATTAAAAATATGTCGAATTGATTGATAAAAGAGGAAATACGAAATTTAAATATAGATTTTTACGTGATTTTTTTAGCTTGATATCAAATCTTTCCTTTTTATTATTTTTTTATATCATCCAATTGCTACTTTTAAGGAATATGGGTTTATTATGGAAAATAAAATTTACTATTGTGATATTCACCCTATTCACTTAAAATGGAACGTCAAATCTGACCATTAATCCATTCTAATCCAATACACTATATTCACCCTCACTTTCTACTATAAAACCCTTTTTACCGGAACCTCCCCTTACATATCAAACATGCGATATATATAAGAATCGACCAGGCCGCCTATTAAAAAAAATTCAAGTAACCCCATCGAGATATCGGCTTTGTTTCACTTTCTCCACAAAAGCTCTTTCTACCCAAAAACTACTTTTAATATTTTTAAATCCGTGTAACTCTCTCTACTATTTATATTTTTCAAGAAACTAAAAATTACTTTTAACTCAAAATTCATTTTCTATAAGAAGTGAAACAAGCCCTTATCGCTCCGGAGGTAAATTATACATCACCTCAAACATGTTAGGAAGTCCTTGCACCGGATCCATAGGGATCAGTTCCCACCTGCAAGATCGAATTAAGAACGTCGTACATCATGCTTTTAAAAAATTACTCCATCTGTTCCATAATGTTTGTCCTAAAAGAACATTTTTACACAAATTAAGAAGAAAAAAGAGAGAGAAAAGTAACCAATACAAAGAGAGGATAGATTGTGATGTTGGTGGATAAAGATTGAAAGAAAGAAAAGGAAAAAGGAAATAACTAAAAAGGTATTGGAGTTGATTTTTGATTGGATAATATGAGTAGAAATATATTGAATGAGGGTAACATTGTAAGAAAAATATAGATATAAAAGGAAAGAAAGGGAGGTACAACAAACATTTTGGGATAACGAAAAAGGAAAGTGGACAAATATTATGAGACGGAGGGAGTATTACTAATGGGCAGTCAGATATTATATTAAAATTAAATTGAAAATTTACTACAATGTAATTTACTAGTGGGGAGATTGGGTCTCTTATGTAGTTGGGCCCAATCGGTAAAGATAGTACAGTATCAACTAATTTACTAATGCTAAAGACGACACAAATAACGAAATACACGCGTACCCATTGAACGATCCTCCCACTGTGAACTTTGTGCCCCCGTTGGGCCGTAGGAACGGCGTTGCTATTGTCATCGAACAAAGTCGAGAGAGCTAGATTGGAAAGTGAGAGAGTCAGAGAGCTAGAGTGGAAATTAAAGTAAGAGAGCTATAGACGAGTTGTGTGGAATTTAGATCATATATATAGAGAATGGGGTTAGAGGGGAATTAGCGACGTGTAAGCATGAAGGGAAGAAAACAGAATTGCAGCTACAAAACTGTACATGTGCGAGTTTATAAAACTGATCTTTTATTAGTTTTTCTTTTCCATTCATATCCATTTCTGACAAAACGTACGTTATACAAACACAATAGTCACTAAACTCATTAGCCAATATATACATTAATTACTCTAAATGGAAGCACAAAAAGAAATCAAAGAAAATGTGAAAAAATATGACAAGAGAATGCCCACTACAACCGTAACCACCAGAATTAGGAACCTCCTCAACATAATCCTCAGGAATCTCTTTTGTAGTAGAAAGAATATAACTATCGAAAAATACATTTATTAATTAATAGTTTAACATTTAAATACCTATTGTTTCAAAGTTTCTATACAATGCTACACATGAACATAAAACATGGAAAAATGAACCGCTCAACTCTCTACCAAGAACGCGCATCACGGGCCTTGTACAATTCCCCCCAAAACTCATAATGCAGTCATAGTTGAATAAAAGCATAATCTTTTATTATTGTTGTCACATTGGTTTTGTCATGACCTAATCCTTTGAAGGGCTATTGGTGTATTTAAGCCTTTTATTCACAATGTATTTTTTACACACATTATTTTGTCAAATACTTGATTGATATTTTTGTATTTTTTTTGACAGTTTGTTGAAATGCCAATGAAGTGGACACATGAATAAGAGATGATGTTCCTCAACATTGTTTTAGACCTTAGTCCTCCCCGTGATGATTCCAGGTGCCCTAATAGGGTTGATATCCACGAGCGCTTCTGGGCTGAGAGTGGGTATTGGTCGACGAGAATCACTGCGGAATCAAGGTATTTTCACTTTTTAGGCTTTGGAAAATATGGAGCCGTTTCTGAAACACTAGGGGGCATCTTGTGGGATTCAAGGACTTGGAAAATTATTGGTCATGATGAGTGGTGGGCGGTGAAATTCAAATTAAGTGCAAATTCTTCTTTTTACCTTAAAATATTATGTTTTAACTTTTTTGTTTTCATTTTTGAAACTTGCAAATCTCTTGTGTGGTAGGAGTGCATATATTACAAGCATTTTAGGAAAAATGACATGGATCCCACTATGAGTTCTCTTTTGGACAATATTTTTGACTCCCGAATCATGAAAGATGAAGAAATGGAGATTTACCTGTCTAGTGACGATGAGGAAGGGGGTTGTAGCAAACAAGTGGAAAAGGAAGAGGAATAGGAAGAGAATTGACATTTAAGGTTTCATGTAATCTTAGACTTGTATTTTATGTAACTATAGTTGGTTTTAGTGATCTTAGAGGATTGTGTTGAAGGCATTGAGATTGTGTTGGAACCTCTTATTTGACTTTAGATTGGTTTGATGTGAATTTAGATGCATGTTTGGGACATTTTATGCTTTTTTATAAGGTTTGTGCAAGTTTGTATGTGCATTTTTAGGCCAAGTTTTGGCAAATTTTATATATGCATTGTTTGAGCACGTTTGGGACAATTTTTTGAGGATTTAGCTAGTTTTGACAAGCTATGGTTGCATTGGTTTTGAAAGGTTATGGAGTTGGCTAGTTTTAATAGATTATAAGACTAATTTTCTATGACAGAATACATAAACGGCCCCCTGTACTAGTGACAATTGGTCACTTGGTCCCCTTTACTTTAACCCTAACCGTTTGGCCCCCTATAGTTGCACATTGCGACCTATTGAACCCCTTATCGACAATTTTCACTTGCTTTCTTTGGTTGTGTATGTTACACGCGCCAAGTGGGTGCCACATCTACGCCACATCATCCTTATAAAAAATCAACAAATAAAAAAAATTAGAATAAAATAAATCCCCAAACACCCCTCATCTTCAACCTCCCCCCTCACCCAAGATCCATGGCCACCCATCTCCATATCCTCTCCAAAGTATTGACTCCATCAATCTCCAAAGCACCAACCCACCTTATCCCCTATGATTTATCCTTCTAGATTTCTAAAATCCACATCCTCAAATCTAAAGAATAAATCCCCAAAGCCCCTTCATCTTCAACCTCCCCTCTCACCCAAGATCCATGGTCTCGCCGCCTGCCAACGCTGAATTCGACATCCTTCTCACCCTCGTCACCCTCATGTACACCCTAATTTATCAAAATTTGTTCATGGGAATTAAATCCGAATTTAGAGATTTAAGTTTTTATTGAATCTAAACCTAGATCTAAAAAATGTCTTATATATATATATCAAATTTGGGCGGTGGGTAGTGGCATCGATTGTTTAGCATCGGGAGGCATCGATTGGGTGGTGGCATGATGGCATTTGGGTGCAAGGTTGAAGAACACATGAACTTAAAGAAGAACCAAGAAGAAATAAAGAAGAAAGAAAAATGAAAAAAAAGAAAGAAAAAAAAGGAAATGATAAAAAGCTCCACGTAAGCATTCCTCAATTGTTCATATGAGAGTGAAATGCACGCGACTTGCCAAATCAGCAGCTAGGGGTTCAATAGGTCGCAATATGAAACTATAGGGGGCCAAACGGTTAGGGCTAAAGTACAGGGGCCAAGTGACCAATTGTCACTAGTACAAGGGGCCGTTTATGTATTATGCCAATTTTCTATCTTGGTTTGGGCTAGATTGGACTTGGCTAGTCTTGTAGTTGTATATATATATATATATGTGTGTGTGTGTGTGTGTGTGTGTGTGTGTGTGTGTGTGTGTGTGTGTGTGTATGTCCTAATTCTTAACATGTCAATGCTTTGAACGCTAAGTAATTATTAGTTCGTTAAATTTAGTCCATCCAGTTTCCTAATAAATAAGGTGTGTTAGAACGCTAAGTAATTCGCCTAAATGTTTAAAGCACAACCCGAGTATATAAGAGTATACTTGGCATGATCTCAGGGATCATTAATTAATGGAAGGATAAAACCTATTGTGCGATCGTCGTATTACCTATATAGATATAAAGGTCGAGGTATACATACGCGTAAACTACTATCTTTCTTATATATTATCATGTGAGAGCCGCCAATGTGGACTTTCAAACCAACTTTATTCAATTATCATTTTCCTTGTGTATTGTCCACGAAAGAAAAGTCACACCGCCATACACATATACATGGATTTCTATAATTCATAGCCACCAATTTTGACTTTCCTTAGGTATTCAAATTGGTTTCTCCATATGCTTTGTTTGTTTAGCCAACTCATATCTTTACTTGTACGTAAGCATGTAACCATTAATGTTGACTTTTCTTATCTTAATACAAGCCATTTCCTTTGTAGTTATCCTTGGTTTCTCTTATTCGTACAACACCTCCTATGCCATAATACATGAATAAGCTACTTGTATTTCCTAGGCAATTTCATTTTACTACACCTCATAACCGCCTCTCCCTCGTCATTCTTACTCCCTCCCTTATCTTATCTCATGTATCTTGTTATATCTTTCACGTACCTCTCTCTTGCCGATATGTTTATTTTATTTCATTCAAAGCTAGTAGTTAGCTTAAGAAGGGAAGAATGACCATCCACCGGCTTCCTCTCCATTCCATCCTCATATCACCTTTTTTTATGGAGATCTCATCACACACCTCTTTATAAAAGTATGGCTCTTGTTCGGTTTCACCACTAAGGCTCACCGCCACCACCTCCGTCGTGTGTCGCCATCACCTTCCCTATGTCAAGCTGCCAATGTCGAAGTAAACATCTCCTTGGGTCTCTCGAACCATTGTCGAGCTCCTTTTAAGACGCCGCTCGACCCTAGCCTCTCTTGCTTTGCTCAAGTGTTGTTTGAGTGAAGAAGATAATGATGGGATGGCTATTGGCTAGAATGGAAGAAAAATAAAGGAGTCGAGGACTAGTTTGTGTAATTAAGGAAGAGGAAGAGAGTGAGATGAACTTTGGGGGCAATTCTGAGCATTTCTGGAAATTTTGGGCAGTATTCGTAATTTTTATAAAGTAGTGGACATCATATTGACGTAAATATTTATTCTACGAGTATGGAAAATTTACGGATTTCAATTTGGATATATATGTAAAAAGTTATGAATAGTTATGCGTTGATGTGGAATTTGAAGGGTTGGATGCCTCGGAAAATCCTCGGTCTAGTTTAACTAGCTAGGATTAAAGAAGAGGAAGGATAAGAGGGAATTGGGACCTCTTGGTTCACGTGTAGATCTTGGTCGAACATTGTTCGAGATCGAAACAAATTACTTTAAAAGGAATTAACTCGTATGCGTTCGTCATTGAGGTACGTCGTTTAGACTTACGTAGTTTGTGATCATGTTTTGTGGTAAACTAGTAAATTGAATTTATGGACCTCTATTTTAAAATATTCTTTCATAGTATATTTTCATATTTGAAAGCTATTGGAATAGTTTCAATAATTTTTATTATGTGCAACTTGATCTCTGTTGGTGTGATTATGGACACGGACAAGTCGGTGGAGAAGAGATCCCAAACATAGTCATGCGGCGTGTGGAGATCACCTTCAAAAATTGATTGTTTTGGCAAGTGCTCTAGTAGAGGCTTAGCAGGAGAAAAAAGGGTGATGGGAAAAAAATGGGCACGAGTTTAGCGTGTGCGCTAGCCGTGTACCATGTTTCGAAGGCAGGTCTGGGTTGCCTGAACTGGAGAATGATTATGGTTTGAATTATGGAGAAATTGTTGCTGGTTGTTATGATATACGTTGCATGAGCATTACATTGATTAATCTCGTGCTTATTTGTTATTGTGGATATGAGTGTTGGTTTGGAAATTGATATGCTAGTCTATATAACTATATGACGTGTTTTAGTGTGCATATTAGTTTTTTATATATATGAATGACTGAGTGTGTTATTTTGATAATCTATGTTTTTTTTACATGTTTGATTTGCTTGTTTGGTCCATACCGGGATTGTTAGCTAATGTGTTCCACTTCCAATGTTTTAGGTAAATATCCTTGTATGGGAAATGTTCCAAGAGATCACTTCTTGGACGATGATGATCAAACTTGACATGACGTGTCTTAGTGGGAATTGAGTGCTCGAGTCCCTAGTTGCAAGGAGAGTGTAGTTAATAGTCATATTGAGTTAATGTTGGTAGCCAATAGGTTGGCTTTAGTGCTAGCAGTCAATTGCACTCACATTGGTTATCGAGTTGTTTTAAAAATGATAAGTTGGATGTTTTCTTGGTTTTTCTCGATGTGCCTTTGTTGCAAGGTCCAATACCGGTGAATTTGTTGTCAGGCTAGTTCTAGTAGACCCAGGTGTGGTCTACAACTATGTAGAAACCCAGTTCACCGGACGAGGTGTTACAAATTGGTATCAAGCCAGGTTGACAACAAAGGCACAAGGTCCTAACAATTGAACAGTGAGGTCCAACTTAGTGTTCCTTTTTACATAAAAATTTAACTTGAGGCATAGTGCATTGGGGATAGAAAGACATGTTGAGACGTCATCATTATACAAGAGGATCTTTGTAAATATTTTGTTTATTTAATAGTAGTTGATATTCTTAGGAATATAAGTAACTGAATATGTGTTGATAGATATTAGCCCTAGTAAGTAAAAGAAGTAAAGAATGATTGTGAGGCAAGAGAAAAGGTAGAATTGCTCCTGAGCTTAAGTTAAGAATACTAATGAGGAATATAAGATATGTAAGTATAATTAAAGTAAATACTAATTGTTCTCGAGGATGGCATAACACATGAATGTTACTGCCTTTACAAGAGGGAGAATTGGTAGACACGGTGAAGAATGAAGACAACCGGTAAAAGTAAGGGAGTAACTAAACCTTATTATTAGTACAATAGCTTTCTAAGGAGGGATGCATTAGACCCAACTTACAATAGGGAAAAGTGAGCCTTATGACAATGCTATGGAAGTAACCTTGGATCATATTTTGACGACCTAAGAAGAGATAATACTAGAATGTGACACATGAGAGGGGCTGAGCTCCACAATCGACATTGTGAGGTTACTTAGGGAAGAAACATGATATGAAGAGCTCAATACGATTACGAGGCATGAACTACCATCGACATTACCTATGACAAGCTTGCTAAAAAGTAGGTCGAGGGACAAATTCCCAAACATCTTCAACCAAATAATAATGAGATTTGTGACTACTTGAGAGGAGAAAGATAAGAGAATCCATGTTGGAAATACAAGAATATATAATAAGATTATCACCTTAAGGGTGTAGTTGAGAACCCTAATATTATAGAGGTATGCCCACCTATTTGAAAGGTTGTTAGTTCAGTGACATCAATCAAGTTATTGGATAAAGATATTGATTTGATTGATTGGGATATACTGTTCATAAAATGGAGTAGAGATTGGAGTTTTGGATTCCCAAGGTGT
Source organism: Fallopia convolvulus (assembly GCA_964016875.1). Classification (NCBI taxonomy): domain Eukaryota; kingdom Viridiplantae; phylum Streptophyta; class Magnoliopsida; order Caryophyllales; family Polygonaceae; genus Fallopia; species Fallopia convolvulus. The sequence goes on from OZ024719.1 coordinate 25,749,707, forward strand.
GAAAGGAGTGAGGATGATTTCTATACAAGCTATAAGGATTTTACTCCAATGTAGCAATGATGATCAGTGGGGGATCATAACTAAGATGCAATTGGAGGCAATAGATAAAAGATCATATATATGTTCTAAAGTGTCATCATAGCAAGATTTGATGACATTCGTGATGAAGAAGGATGGCTTATTCGTGGCATAGCAATTACTAAGAATGCTCTCAAGGTCATGTGCTTGTTTTCTTCCAATGATGATTTATTAGATCATCTTCAAGTGAAGTGTTAATCTTGAGTTGATCTATGATTTGGATATTATAGACTATGAATTAAGGATGAAGATAGTTTGAGAACTAAATTCGGCAGAAGATTTAGACACTATAAGATAATAGCGATAATGATTAATGGAATGAATGCATATGAAAGTCTCAAGTAGTTGGTGAATCGGATCCTTAACAAGTATTGAATTGGAACATGAGAGATTGATGTACTAATATTATTCTTAGTTTACAGTTGTAGTTGCACAATGGGTGTTAACAACTTAAAGATTTCATAAGGAAACTTTAAAAAATTCCAACTATTCGTAAGAAATCAAATGCAACTCTTAAGTGATTGATGTCGCATTATAAGGTATGTTCTTTCGACAGAATGAATGAATTCATAACTATTTGGGAACTCTAGGTACAGGATGAAGGAATATAATGTTTCAAGTAAACTCAGTAGTACCAATGATGGATGAGGAAGTCCTTAAGCACAATCTAACCTCAGATTCAGTGTTATCAAATCAAAAAGTTTGTTTGGATCAAGACTTACTTGATGAGATTTGAGTAGTTGAAGGAGAAACTTATTTCCATAACCAATATAGTTCTTCGTAGGACCCTAAGAGATACAAGGATCATACCAATGTTTGTGGATTGATGTGAAGAGGTCAAATGATTACTTATCCATCTTATGAGCTTAAGATAGAGAAGATGAACTAGGAGACCTAAGAAAAGGAATTAGAAAATTTGATCAATGTCAGGTGGTACCTTTACTCTTGGAAATGTGTGGTCGAACGAGCCTACTGAAGCTCAAATATATCTATCTATTATTCACCTATGATAGTAGTGATGGAGCATGTTAATCGGAAGTTATGCTTTGACAATTCGTTAGTACCTAATAAGACGGTTTGACGAATAGCTGGAGCCTAGTGTGAATTTGAGGATGCCAAGATCAGCAGTGTACATAGAAGTGTCAGTTCACTCGAGTAGAAAGACTCATAAGAGATAAGAGTCATCATCATACAAGAGGATCTTTGTAAACATTTTGTTTGTTTAGTAGTAGCTGATATTCTTAGAAATCTAAGTAAATGAATATGTGTTGATAGATATTAGCCCTAGTAAGTAAAAGAAGTAAAGAATGATTGTGAGGCAAGAGAAAAGGTAGGAATTGCTCCTGAGCTTAAGTTAAGAATACTAATGAGGAATATAATTTATGTAAGTATAATTAAAGTAAATACTAATTGTTCTCGAGGATGGCATAACACATGAATGTTACTGCCTTTACAAGAGGGAGAATTGGTAGACATGGTGAAGAATGAAGACAACCGGTAAAAGTAAAGGAGTAACTAAACCTTATTATTAGTACAATAGCTTTCTAAGGAGGGTTGCGTTAAACTCGACTTACAATAGGGAAAAGTGAGCCTTATGACAATGTTATGGAAGTAATCTTGGATCATATTTTGACGACCTAAGATGAGATAATACTAGAATGTGACACATGAGAGGGGCTGAGCTCCACAATTGACATTCTGAGGTTTCTTAGGGAAGAAACATGAGATGAAGAGCTCAATACGATTACGAGGCATGAACTACCATCGACATTACCTTTGACAAGCTTGTTGAAAAGTAGGTTGAGGGACGAATTCCCAAACACCTTCAACCAAATAATAATGAGATTTGTGACTACTTGAGAGGAGAAAGATAAGAGAATCCATGTTGGAAATACAAGAATATATAATAAGATTATTAACTTAAGGGTGTAGTTGAGAACCCCAATATTATAGAGATGCCCACCTATTTGAAAGGTTGTTAGTTCGGTGACATCAATCAAGTTATTGGATAAAGATTTTGATTTGATTGATTGGGATATACCGTACATAAAATTGAGTAGAGATTGGAGTTTTGGATTCCCAAGGTGTGAAAGGATTGAGGATGATTTCTATACGAGCTATAAGGATTTTACTCCAATGTAGCAATGATGATCAGTGGGGGAACATAACTAAGATGCAATTGGAGGCAATAGATAAAAGATCATATATATGCTTTAAAGTGTCATCATAGCAAGATTCGATGACATTCGTGATGAAGAAGGATGGCTTAGTCGTGGCGTAGCAATTATTAAGAATGCTCTCAAGGGCATGTGCTTGTTTTCTTCCAATGATGATTTATTAGATCATCTTCAAGTGAAGTGTTAATCTTGAGTTGATCTATGATTTGGATATTATAGACTATGAATTAAGGATGAATATAGTTTAAGAACTAAATTCGGGAGAAGATTTAGACACTATAAGATAATAGCGATAATGTTTAATGGAATGAATGCATATGAAAGTCTCAAGTAGTTGGTGAATCAGATCTTTAACAAGTATTGGATTGGAACATGAGATAATGATGTACTAATATTATTCTTAGTTTACAGTTGTAGTTGCACAATGGGTTTTAACTACTTAAAGATTTCATAAGGAAACTTTCAAAAACTCCGGCTATTCGTAAGAAATCAAATGCAACTCTTAAGTGATTGATGTTGCATTTTAAGGTATGTTCTTTCGACTAAAAGAATGAATTCATAACTATTTGGGAACTCTAGGTACGGGATGAAGGATCATAATATTTCAAGTAAACTCGGTAGTACCAATGATGGATGAGGAAGTCCTTAAGCACAGTCTAACCTCAGATTCAATGTTATCAAATCAAAAAGTTTGTTTGGATCAAGACTTACTTGATGAGATTTGAGTAGTTGAAGGAGAAACTTATTTCCATAACCAATATAGTTCTTCGTAGGACCCTAAGAGATACAAGGATCATACCAATGTTTGTGGATTGATGTGAAGAGGTCAGATGATTACTTATCCATCTTATGAGCATAAGATAGAGAAGATGAACTAGGAGACCTATGAAAAGGAATTAGAAAATTTGATCAATGTCAGGTGGCACCTTTACTCTTGGAAGTGTGTGGTCGAACGAGCCTACTGAAGCTCAAGTATATCTATCTATTGTTCACCTAAGAAAGTAGTGATGAAGCATGTTAATCGGAATTTATGCTTTGAAAATTCTTTAGTAACTAATAAGACGGTTTGATGAATAACTGAAGCCTAGTGTGAATTTGAGGATACTAAGATCAACTGTGTACTTAGAAGTGTCAGTTCACTTGAGTAGAAAGACTCATAAGATATAAGAGTCATCATCATTCAAGAGGATCTTTGTAAACATTTTGTTTGTTTAATAGTAGTTGATATTCTTAGAAATCTAAGTAATTGAATATGTGTTGATAGATATTAGCCCTAGTAAGTAAAAGAAGTAAAGAATGATTGTGAGGCAAGAGAAAAGGTAGGAATTGTTCTTGAGCTTAAGTTAAGAATACTAATTAGGAATATAAGATATGTAAGTATAATTAAAGTAAATACTAATTGTTCTCGAGGATGGCATAACACATGAATGTTACTGCCTTTACAAGAGGGAGAATTGGTAGACATGGTGAAGAATGAAGACAACCAGTAAAAGTAAAGGAGTAACTAAACCTTATTATTAGTACAATAGCTTTCTAAGGAGGGCTGCGTTAGACCCGACTTACAATAGGGAAAAGTGAGCCTTATTACAATTCTATGGAAGTAATCTTGGATCATATTTGACGACCTAAGAAGATATAATACTAGAATGTGACACATGAGAGGTGTTGAGCTCCACAATCGACATTGTGAGGTTACTTAGGGAAGAAACATGAGATGAAGAGCTCAATACGATTACGAGGCATGAATGGCATGATGCTTACTGACACGATACACCATTTCACATTGCTTATCACCATAGTGTGATGTGTTGATAAAGGAAACGGATTTGGATCCTCTAGGATTTGTTGAAAGTTGTGACTAAGAATAGATAAGAACAATTTCAAACTGTCAGAGTTTGAAAATCAGGCATATATCTAGAATTGATTCAATTGGATGTGTGAGATAGAGGAATGGTATGGTTGGAAAGGGTCAAAATACCATTATTCTTGGATGACCCAGATGGTTAGTGATGAAATCCGAAATAACAGCTACGCTACGAGACAAGAAACGATATTATTATATTTGAGTGCAAACACTTGCTCCTTTATTTATGATTTTCCGTGGTTGCGAGGTTACAAACCTACGAGGTTGATGTACAACTTCGAGAATCACACCTAGACCTCCTACAAGGTTCCAAGATCGCACCTATCGTTGCGAGGTCGATTCTAGGGCGAGGTAGATTTGAGGATATGATGTAGGGAGTTTTGTGAGTTTCTGTAGTGAGGTTTTAGGCGTGAGCGAGGTCTCTGTGCGACTTTGGGGTCTTTCTGTGGGTTTCTCCTATCTGTAGCGAGGTCTTTTGACGATGTTCCTATCACGTCGATCTTTAACTAACAAGAGGGTTCTTGAGTTCAAGTGGTTTTTCGACCCCCTCTCCCTACGAGGTTCTTCCCTATTTATAGAGAATTGGGGGGCTGAATTTAGGCCAATGTTCGATGTGGGATACTCGAAATAAGGGCTTTTGATTGGTCCATGAGTGAGGCCACTTGTGATTGGTTTGGGAGTGAGGTTGCTGGTGATTGGTTCGAGCGGGCGGGCGCATTAGCAGAGTCGGTGACGAGGTCGAGACCTCGTCCCGGGATGTTCGACCTCGTCCCGGGATGTTTGAGAGACCTCGCATTCGTCGGGAGTTTTGTTTTTAAATAACCACGTGGACGTGGGTCCCCAACTTGCTTATGGGGGTCCTCCTGGGCCCACTTTTTGCTTTTACTGTTTTGAACATCATCACAACCCCATGGCCTGGGGGCCTCGCCCCGAGGGTCGCAGGGCATAAGTTTCCTGGATTCGCGAGATGTGGGGTGTTTTTTAGAGGTTATGAAGGTCTCGAGGTTGGGAGGGCGCTTTGCGAGGTGTGAGGCTCTGTTCTGCGCGGATGAAGATCCTTGGGCCTTTTCGCCGTTCTCTGCTTAGTGGGCCGTCCAGGTAAGAGGCCCAAGAAGCCTTTCGGGAGTGGGGGGAGGCTCAGATCTGCTCTATATAAGGGCGTATCCCACACGCTTCCCCCTCATCTTCTCTCTCCAATATTTTCGCTCCTTCTCTCTTTTTTTTGGGGGGGGGTGACCCTACGGGGTCTGTAATTGAAAACACCTGCTTTTGATCTTGTGCCCTTTGTCACTTTCTTTTCCTATGCTTGTTTGATTTAGACTTTCTTGCATACGTCAGTCCTTATCCGTCCAACCCCATGGTTCGAGTGTCACATCTTTTGTGGGGCTCGGACCACACCGAGCGTTGTAGTTATGCGACGAGGTCGTGAGCCTCCGTTCGGACCTCGTTTTTGTGGAAGCTCATTCCAACCTAAAAATAGTCGTCCGCGAACCTCGTTTGTGTCACCGAGACTCTCCAACCCCAAGCGGGGAGCTAGGGGTGGGAATTTTTCCAAACGAGTGTCTCCAATCCCAAGCGTGAAGCGAGGGATAGAACTTTTCAACGAGACTCTCCGACCCCAAGCGGGGAGCGAGGGGTGGGAATCTTTCCAAACGAGCTTCTCCAACCCCAAGCGTGAAGCGAGGGGTGGAACTTTTCAACGAGACTCTCCAACCCCAAGCGGGGAGCGAGGGGTGGGAATCTCTCCAAACGAGTTTCTCCAACCCTAATCGTGAAGCGAGGGGTGGAACTTTTCAACGAGACTCTCCAACCCCAAGCGTGAAGCGAGGGGTGGAACTTTTCAACGAGATTCTCCAACCCCAAGCGGGAAGCGAGGGGTGGAACTTTTTTTTTTTTTTCAAACGAGATTCTCCAACCCCAAGCGGGAAGCGAGGGGTGGAACTTTTCAATGAGATTCTCCAACCCCAAGCGGGAAGCGAGGGGTGGAATTTTTCAACGAGATTCTCCAACCCCAAGAGGGAAGCGAGGGGTGGAACTTTTTTCCAAACGAGATTCTCCAACCCCAAGCGGGAAGCGAGGGGTGGAATTTTTCAACGAGATTCTCCAACCCCAAGCGGGACGCTACGAGACAAGAAACGATATTATTATATTTGAGTGCAAACACTTGCTCCTTTATTTACCAACTGTGAGGAACAACGGGGTTTCGAGTTTCTACATGTAATATTTTTTGAGTCGTGCGACGTTCCACGTTTTGCTCAGTGTGCGCCCCTCGTCGTCCCTGAGTTTGAAAGCCCCGGGCGCGACTTCTTCTCCGAGGATGTAGGGTCCTTCCCAGTTAGGGTCCAATTTTCCTCCTTCGGTGCGTCTTAGCACGAGGTTTCCCGTGGCCAAGAGGCGAGGTCTGACCTTCTTGTCGTGGTATATGGCGACACGTCGCTTGTATTCTCTAGAGCGCAGGTCCGCTACCTCGCGGATGTCATCTCGAAACTACAGTTCGACTTTGAGGTTGGCCTCGTTTTCTTTTTCGTCGAAGTTGTACACCCTTGATGATGGAATTAGGGTTTCTACGGGAACGAGGGCTTCCGCCCCGTAGGTAAGAGCGAAGGGGGTCTCGCCCGTTGCGCGGCGCGAGGTCGTGCGATACGTGCAGAGGACGAGGGGAAGTAATTCGGCCCAGCGGCCCTGTGCCATGCCCAGGCGCTTCTTGAGGTCTGTCAAGATGCGGGCATTAACGTTTTCTACCTGGCCATTGGACTGGGGATGAGCCACGGAGGATAATTTAAGGTTGATGCCCAGCTCAGAGCAGAAAGTCCGAGTTTCTTCGCAGTCGAATTGGGGGCCATGGTCGGTCATGATTGTCATGGGGACACCGAAACGGCAGACGAGGTTCTTCCACAGGAACTCGCAAACCTTTGCCCCGGTGATTTTTGCCATTGCCTGTGCTTCGATCCACTTTGTGAAGTAGTCCACGACGACCAAAATGTATTGCACTTGGCTTGCAGCTTTAGGAAATGGGCCTAGAATGTCCATTCCCCACATCGCGAATGGGCATGGCGCGTGAATGCTACGGAGGGGAGCCGTCGGGGTGTGCTGGACGTTTCCGTGTTTCTGGCATCCGACGCACTTTTGGACGTAAGCTCTCACGTCTTGTCGGAGAGTGGGCCAGAAGTACCCCAAATGGACGATTTTGTGTGCCAAAGACCTCCACCCCGGGTGTCCACCACAAACTCCCTCGTGGGCCTCGTAGAGGACGTGGTCCGTGGCCTCGGGCGGTATGCACAGCAGGTTGGGCTCAGCGTAGCCCCGTCGATAAAGCTGGTCGCCGACGACGCAGTAGCGGGCGGCTTGCATTTTTAGTTTTCTGGCCAGCGCAGGGTCCTCTGGGAGGATGCCGCTTTGTATGTACCTCGTCACCGGGAACCTCCAGTCCTCGGTCCTTATGGACATGACCTCGCTATCGACGCTTCGTGAGAGCTTTCTCTCCACCATTACGCGGTTTCCCACATCCAAGGGAAGTGCGGAGCCTAACTTGGCGAGGGCATCCGCCTTGGTGTTTGAGGTCCCTGGGATTGACTCCACCACGAAGGTTTCGAGGCATGAAACCAAGGCCTTGACTTTTGCTCGGTAGGCGGGCAGAAAACCTGTCCTGGTGTCGTATTGACCGTTGAGTTGCCTTGCTACCAATTCGGAATCTGTGTAGACCCTAATTTTGCGGGCTCCGTTGAGTAGCGCCATCTCGATCCCAGCGATCATAGCCTCGTACTCGGCGTCGTTGTTGGTGGCATCAAAGGCGAAGTTGAGAGCATACTCCGTCTCGATCGAGGGGCCAACGAGGAACACCCCGGCCACGCCACCGGCGTCACATCGTGAGCCATCAACGAACACCTTCCATTCGTCCGAGCTTGTGTCTGTCTCGGGGAAGGTGACCTCCACCATAAAGTCGGCGAGGGCTTGCCCCTTCATCGCGGTTCTCGGAAGATAATTGATATCAAACTCGGAGAGCTCGACGGCCCACTTGGTCATCCTCCCGGAGAGGGCGGGCTGATGCAGAATCTGACAAAGTGGGAGGTCCGAAAGAACCTGGATGGGATGTGCGTGGAAGTACGGGCGTAGGCGCCTTGCGGCGGTCACCACAGCCAGCGCCATCTTTTCTGCCGGGGAGTATCTCTGCTCCGCAGGCTGGAGCACGCGACTCACAAAGTATACCGGGTGCATGGTCTCTCTAGTGAGCACCGCGCTGACGGTCTCGGGACTCACTGCCATATATAGTTGCAAATCTTCGCTCGCGTGCGGAGGTGACAAAGTGGAGAGCTTGGTGAGGAAGGTTTTTAACTCGGAGAAAGCTGTCTCGAGCTTCTCGTCCCAGACGAACTTGTCATTCTTTTTGAGGGCGGCAAAGAACGGGAGGGACTTGTCTGCTAGGCGAGAGCAAAACCTCCCCAAGTAATTTACAGCGTCGTTGAGTCTCTGTACCTCGGTACGAGATCGGGGAGACCTCATTGCGAGGATAGATTCTATTTTGGCGGGGTTGACGTTGGTCCTGCGCTCGCTGATCATGAATCCCAAAAACATTCCCCGAGGACACGCCAAAAACGCACTTCTCGGGGTTCAGGCTGAGCTGGTGGTGTCCGAGGGTGGTGAAAACCTCGGCGAGCTCAGCCAGGTGCTCCTCGGGGCCCTTGCTCCGCACCACGATGTCGTCGACGTAGGCGGATACGTTTCTGTCCAGGTGGTCTTTGAAAATCCGATCGACGAGGCGTTGGAATGTAGCCCTTGCGTTCTTGAAGCCAAATGGCATGACCTTATAACAGTATGTCCCCCGCTGAGTGATAAAGGATGTCTCCTCTTCGTCATGGGGATTCATCGAGATCTGGTTGTACCCCGAGTAGGCGTCGAGGAAACTCAAGACCTCGTGCCCAGCAGTCGAATCTACAAGTGCATCGATCGAGGGCAGGGGGTAGCTGTCTTTGGGGCATGCCTTGTTGAGGTCTTTGAAGTCTACGCACATTCGCCACTTGCCGCTGGCTTTTTTGACCAACACGACATTGGACAACCATCTCGGATACTGGACTTCGCGTATGAAATCTGCGGCCAACAACTTGGCCACTTCTTCATTTGCGGCGGTTGCCCTTTCTTCGTTCATTTTTCTTCGACGCTGCACCACAGGACGAATGGCGACGTCGATGTTCAGGGAGTGCTGGGCCAGGGTCCGAGGCACACCTCGAAGATCTTTTGCAGTCCAGGCGAACACGTCGCGGGACCCAGCAAGCAGGGCTTCTAGTGACGCTGCTGCGTCCCCAGTGAGGCAACCCCCGAGGTAGATCTTTTCTAATTTGTTTTCGAAGGGGGTAATCACCCTTCTTTCTGTCTCGGGTGTGGGTATTGTGAAATCCCGGACCTCGAGGTCTGCTTCACCTGAAGTCTCCACCATGAACACAGGGCATTTTTGCTTAGCCGAGGTCATGTAGAAGACGCGGCCCTCTTCTTGGTTGCCCTTTACTTCTCCGACACCCACGCTGGTGGGGAACTTCATTTTCAGGTGGTAGATGGAGACCACCGCCTGGAATTTCATCAAGGAGACTCTCCCGATGATTGCATTGTAGGCCGAGGGCAGGTGCACCACCGTAAACTCTATTACCTCGGTTCTTGTTGTTGAGCCAGTACCGAGGGTCATCCACAGTTCTATGAGACCAGCGACATCGACCTCGTTTCCCGAGAAGGAGGTGAGCTTCCCAGCGTAGGGCCTCAAGAATGTCGCGGAGATCCCTAGTTGCTCGAAAGCGCCAAAATACATGATGTCCACGGAGGAAACCGTGTCCACCAGTATTCGCTTCACTATTTTCGAGCCCAACTGAGCGTGTATCACCAGGGGGTCGGAGTGGGGCATATGGAGCCCTTCGGCGTCTTCTGTCGTGAAGGCCATACCCACGTGGGATCGTGAGGTTTGTGTCACGCTGTATACCAAGGGCTCATGGTGACTTGCCCTCGCGTATCTTTTTCTTTCCGCCTGGCTCGAGCCCGCCAGCGAGGGTCCGCCCGAGATGATGTTGATGTACCCGTCGGGCGCCGCGGCTTGTCCGAAGTGCGACTGCCTTGCCGGAGCTTGTTGTTCTGTGTTGCTTGGTCGGGACCGAGTTGGTTCCTGCTGCACGAGGTTGGCCCCCGACGCGGGGTTGGCGCGCTTTTTCTCGTTTGGGTTGTGGGCGGGGCCACCTTTGCCTCTGTAACCTCGTGGCTTCCCGCCGAAGCAGCTCCAACCCCCACCGCCACGGTTGTCGTAGCGGTTGTTGCTTCTATTGTCGTTGTTGCCTCTGTTATTGTTGTTGCTTTTGTTGTTGTTGTTGTTGCTTTTGTAATCGGCACGCTGGTCGTGAGTTTGCGTCATGTACGCGTCCCTCGCGGCCGGCACAGCCACCTAGGCTTTTCCTTTAGCCTCGGTCACGATTTCCTTGTCGGTCCTCGGTCGCGAGCTCTGGCTGGCGGCGTCCTCGGCGTAGACCTGTGCCGGGATCCGAGCACACAGGCTCTCATATGTGGTCGGATTTTTGAGGAAAATGCGACATTTGAAATCCCCCTGGCAAAGGTTGCCCATGAGGATGTCGCGGACCGAGGCCTCGTCGATTTTCAGCGACCGCGGTGGTGAACCTCGTAAAAAAGGTACCCAGCTTCTCGTTTTTCCCCTGCTCGATGCCACGGAAATCGTGCATGTTCTTCTTGCGCTTTCTCCAGCCGTTGAAGTGCGCGACGAAGGACTCGCATAGCTGGGAAAACGAGGCTATCGACTCGACCTTAAGGCTGGTGAACCACGTCATTGCCGCTTTGTCCAGAGTGGTTGGAAAGATCCGGCAGAAAATGGCGTCATTGTAAGACTTGACGTTCATCTGGACGGCGTAATGTTTTATGTGGTCTTCGGGGTCGGCCGTGCCGTCGTAAAGTCCCATTTGTGGCCAATGGAAGCCTTTGGGCATGTTTGCCTCTTGGATTTCGGGTACGAAGGGATTCCTGTACCCACTCTCGACGGATGGGCGAGCAGACTTCGACTTTGACCTCGCCAGAGGGCATGGCGCACTTGCCGCTGTCTCGGACAGCTCCATGTCGCGCCTTTCTGCACGTCGCGAACGGGATTGCGAGATCTGCATCGGATCTCGGGAGGGTCTCTCCGTGGTAGACCCGTTCGTGGGCGCCTCCTGCCCCGACATGTATCCCGGGACATATGCGGGCACGTACTCGGAGTGAGGTTGCCCCTGGGGGGGAATCGGGACGTATGGGGGAGCTTGGCCCTGTTGGTACTGCCCGTACCCCGGATAGGGATACTGGTTGAAAGGAGCTCCACCCTGTTCATACCCTTGGAACGGGTATGGGTTTTGCGGGATGTTGTATGTCCAGCCTGGCTGGACCACAAAAGGGTATCCTGACGGACCTGCCATCGCCCATGGAGGGGTCTCGGTCATATTGTCGGGATGTTGGGGGAAGAAATTGTTTGGACAAGCCATTCTGAGGGGGTTTTAGGAATCAAGGTTTGCACTTAAATGGGAAGCTGCTTAGGATGAAGAGGTTCCCACAGACGGCGCCAGTGATGAAACCCGAAATAACAGCTACGCTACGAGACAAGAAACAATATTATTATATTTGAGTGCAAACACTTGCTCCTTTATTTATGATTTTCCGTGGTTGTGAGGTTACAAACCTACGAGGTTGATGTACAACTTCGAGAATCACACCTAGACCTCCTACAAGGTTCTAAGATCGCACCTATCGTTGCGAGGTCGATTCTAGTGCGAGGTAGATTTGAGGATATGATGTAGGGAGTTTTGTGAGTTTCTGTAGTGAGGTTTTAGGCGTGAGCGAGGTCTCTGTGCGACTTTGGGGTCTTTCTGTGGGTTTCTCCTATCTGTAGCGAGGTCTTTTGACGATGTTCCTATCACGTCGATCTTTAACTAACAAGAGGGTTCTTGAGTTCAAGTGGTTTTTCGACCCCCTCTCCCTACGAGGTTCTTCCCTATTTATAGAGAATTGGGGGGCTGAATTTAGGCCAATGTTCGATGTGGGATACTCGAAATAAGGGCTTTTGATTGGTCCATGAGTGAGGCCACTTGTGATTGGTTTGGGAGTGAGGTTGCTGGTGATTGGTTCGAGCGGGCGGGCGCATTAGCAGAGTCGGTGACGAGGTCGAGACCTCGTCCCGGGATGTTCGACCTCGTCCCGGGATGTTTGAGAGACCTCGCATTCGTCGGGAGTTTTGTTTTTAAATAACCACGTGGACGTGGGTCCCCAACTTGCTTATGGGGGTCCTCCTGGGCCCACTTTTTGCTTTTACTGTTTTGGACATCATCAGTTAGAAGAGTAAGGAATACCTCCAATTTACTAGATATATCAAAGTAAGAGGCAATTATTAGAGAAGATAGGTTGGTACGATTAAATCATCAAGGGTATATTTAGTTTGAAGACCTATATCCTGATTGGAATGTATGTAGTTGAGGTGACCCTAACCCGAGGAGCAAGGAGAGATGAAGTCAAGGGAATTTGAAGATTGGTTACCACTTCCTCTAGTTTTGGACGATAATTGTCATGTGCCCGAGTTAGTAGAAGTAAGATATTATATTCACCAATCTTGAACTATGAGATTGGCAATACAAGCCAAAAATGGAACGAAGCATATTTTTATGGAGGTGTTGGTTAGCAATCATGGACCAAAGTAAGGAAAGCTCATGAAGTCAGAAGAACAAGTATTAATAAGTCATTAACTTTGATAAGGAGTTCAAGAGATTGTTGGGAGTGACTTTATCTAGACTTCCAATTAAGGGATTCTTCTTGAGGAAATACCAACGTATAAACCTTTATCGAAACAAGGGTGCATAAGTAACTTCTCTACTCGATATCATTAGTCTTATGTTATTGCACAAACTTCAACCTTGGGTTGAGACAGAGAAGTGGAGTAAACCCTCTGGATAGAGTGGTAGAAGGTCGTGTGGATTAAATATATAAGATTGTATTGCTTTCTATTTCTAGACCAATAAGCAACCTGAGTTATGCTACAAATTTATATGCTAAATTGCTCAACAGGTTGGGACATCAAATGTACTAATCGGGTATAAAATGTTGACAATTCCAAGTAAACAAAGGTCTTATGCTATAATTAAGCAATGACTTATTGAGTTATCATAATTTGCCAAGTTTTGTCTGCATAGCTCCATCGAAAAGTGTGTTATCATTTTAAGGAAACAAGGTAAGTCCAAACCTTGTTATGCTAGAACTTTTGAAATATTGGGGAAAGGTTGACAACTTATTGTCATGTTCTACCTTTAGCAATGCGTCCATTTTAAGATGATATGTGTGGGATGAATCTCGTGCTCATGGTTAAGGCAAGGTAACATTGAGATTCAATAAGCTTACATGAGAAAACATAGTTATGAGCTTTGAAACATCATTTGAAGTAGTGTGTTTTGTAAAAGAGCTATTAGTATAGATACTCTAGTTCAAATGTATGGTAACAGAATTTTGGATGAAGTTTGGAAAACTGAGCAAGAACTGCTAAGGTATTTTCCTAAGTTGCTTATTCGTGAGTAAGGAACGGAAGGTTCTTTAAGGGGCTACTACAATGATAAGATCTTTTATTTGTATATAGAGGATATTTTGAGTGGGAAGTCTTGCATTACTGTTGGATCGTAATCCGTTAGCAAAGAGCTTGGGAACTGGCTGTTAAGCTGTTCCCAAGGCAGCGAAAGTAAATTAAGTGCAAGTATTAAAAGTAGTAAAGAACGCAATTCCCTTATAGAGGAACCCCACTACAACCAACTAGTTGTATGGGTAAACCTCTACCTCCGCTTGGAGGATTTTGAATGACTTACTTATATTGATTGCTTTGTTCCTTAGTTACAACAGCCGGATTCAAACTTCTTTGTTCCTACAAGTTCTTCCTAACTCTAGCAACAATAGTAAATCCTCTCAACTGAGTTCCTAATCTCACAACAGCAAAATACAAATAACTCAAACCTTACACCGACTTCTCAGTTCCCTTTCCCTTGGGAACTTCGGCTTCTCCGTTGTCGAGATCACACACTCGCCGACGGGGACTTCTCTTCCTTTTCTTTCTTTTCTCTGGTGTGGGTGTTTGTGAGTTCTGGGAGAAGTACTCAAACCGAGTACTATTCATTTGGCTTTATAGACCAGGTGTGCTTGGGCAATCGCATCTTTCATTTGTCTCCAAAATGCCCTTTGCTTGATGCCCAAGTTGTACTTTCTTCACATGTGACTTTGGTTTGAACTAGGTCAACTTCTTGAATCAATCGGACCGTTGGATCAAGCGTGACAGTCTGATCCTCAGACTGTTCCTTCGGACTGTCCAGGACAGGATCCCGCGATTTGCGCTGAACGGTCTTGTCCTCACATGTGAGTTCCCATTTCAAGGGAACTGTCGTCTTTAGAGTTCCCTTGATGGAAACTCTTCATCGTTGTAAGCTTGTGTTCTCTCGATCATTCATGGGAGTTCACATTACATGGGAACTTTCCTCTTCAGAGTTCCCTTGTTGGGAACTCTGCATTGTGAGCTTCTGTGGCTTTTGGTCATTCATGGGAGTTCTTGGCTGTACCTGCGTTCCTTAGAAATACTTGAACAAACCACATTAGTTCCTCATGGTGTTTGTCATTATCAAAACTCGGAGAATGGCATCGTTGATCCGTTGTTTAGAACCAGAGGTCCCAACAACGTCCCAACAACGTCCCAACAATTTCCCCCTTTTTGATGATGACAAACCCATCACAAAATATGCAAGTATTTCAATGAATGATATGCGAATGAGTTCCTAAGGATGATTCTGGGGAGCCACTTCGATTAAAAACACTGGGATCTTACTTAGCTTTTTATTCAATTGTTCCCCCTTATCTTATGCATGTTCTGTGATAACTTAAACTTTTAACTCATCTCGCATTTTTTGTCTTTCCCCCTTTTGACATCATCAAAAACAAGCAATGCAATTTAGAAGGAAGAAAAGGAACACGCATTCAAATTAAAGACCAATTCATTACTTAAGAAAATATGTACAAGGAGAACTCAAGTACATTTTTGTGATCATTTTTGGATTAAGGGAAAAGGAAAGGGTAGATCATGGGCTTCGTGGGAACAGGGCATCACAGAGACGCGTCAGGACTTGTGTAAACTTTTCTTGTCCCCGGGCCAATGTTGCTTGGTCCCTGGCAATCTGATCGAGGGTGTTGGCAATGCGGAGCAAAACTTGAGAGTTCCCCTCTTCACCAGATTCCAGTTGAGCCGTTTCCTATACAGGCTTAGAGTGCCTTATCTTCTGGACCACTGAGATGTCCAGTTCCCTTCCAAGCACAATTTCTTCCTTAGAGGCGTCGTAGAGACCCTCTTTTTGCAGCAGCTTCTTGATCAGCCCAAAGTAGGGAAGGGAATGGGACTTGGAAGCCATACACTTCTCCATATGCCCGAGTATGATTCTGGGAAGGTTGATGGGATTCTTAAGGAGGAAGTGATAGAGAATGATGGCATCGGGGATATTGACGACCAGACGCTTCTCTTGGCGAGGGATCACCATATTGATGATGAATTGATGAGCAAGCTTGGCGACGAGGGACAAATGATGAGTCGAAGGCACTTTAGTGGGAACTCGGCCCTCAAAAATGGTGTTGTACACCTCGGCGCTGTTGAAGTCGCCCTAGAGCTTGTTGGGCAACTCTTTGAGTCCTTGAACTGGGACCTGGAGCTGAAGGCGGATTGTGAACGTAGTAAATATAAACTCGTTGCCTTCGTGGGAGAGAGTCCCCTGAGTGCCATCATTGTTTATGATGAAGTTGTTGTAGAATTGACGCACTTGGGAGGGATCTAAACTCACAGCTTCCTTGCAAAGGTTCTCCCAGCCCTGGGCCTTGATTAGGTCCCACAGTTCCCCTAGGCCGTTGTTGTTGAGCACTTCTTCAGAAATTATAAGAGGGGGGAGAAGCTTCCGGCGTTCATCGACAGGGTACCTTGTTGATGAAGTTCCCTTCCCCTTCTTTGTGGTGCTCTTAGAAGTGTTCCCCCTAGAGACCGTTCGAGGTCCTTTCTGCTGAGGGGGTGCAGCCGCTTCAATCATCAGCACTCGTTCCCTTGGAGGATGGGAACCCGTGGACACCACCATTTGGTGTCCAGGTGTTGGGATTTGTGCTTGCTCCTTAACAGCTGGAGCCTCTTCTTCTTCTTCGACCTCATCATTGGAGGTCCCTTCTTCCTCGGAGGAGCTCGAGCTTGAGTCCTCCGCGTCATCGTCAGGATGACTTGTACTTACCCCAGCACCAACAGCCGGTGCTGGGTCCCTATTCTCCGTGGGCTCTGCAGGAGCCGCTTTCTCGTGGGACTTGGTCCCTTGATCATGTGTTACTTCAGTGGGACCTGGTTAAGCTCTTCCTCGACATCCTTAAGCTGGGCTTCCTCCTCGACAGTTCCCATGATGAGAGGAGGAGGGTCCTTGGTCATTTTCCCGATGACGACGGAGAGGGGAAGGTCATCGTCGTCCGAAGTAGGGACGACAACAATTTTGGATGGAGAGGGAGTGGGGAGTTTTGTGGTGGTGGGGGATGTGGTGGAAGAGGGAAGAGGAGAGGAAATAGGAGTGGATAGTTATGTAGAAGGGGGAGGATGAGTGGATTTGGTAACCTGGGGAGTAGAGGTCCCCGAGACAAGAGTGGGAGAGGTAGATGTGTGTTTTGGTGAGGAAGGAGGGAAGGAGTTTTGTGAGGTGGAGGTGGAGTTCCCGTTGTTGTGGGAACAGAGGGGAGTTGTGGAGGTGGAGTTCCCTTTGTTGTGGGAACAGAAGGAGGTGGTGGAGGAGTCTTTTGTTTCGAGGGAAGAGGTTTGGGATGTCCCTCAGTGATGGGAAGAAGGAGGGAAGAAGAAGTGAGTTGGCTCTGGGATTGGGAGGTCCCAGAGTCCGAGTGGAAGACGAAAGGGGGTTTGGCCATACAAGAACTTTCCTTGGAGCAGTTTAAGTACTCCTCGAATTTGAAATGGGGCTTCTTCATGGGCTCCGAAAATTCAGAGACCTCAGTGTGTTTACGTTTTTTGGATTTGGAGGGATCTTTGGAATGTTTGGATTTTTTGGATTTCGAGGGGTCTTTGGATGAGTGGCGTTTTTTGGCTGAATGGTGGTGTTTGGATTTTCTGGGCTTCTCGTTGATGGAGGGAGGACCATCTCCGAAACTGTCAACAATGAAAATGCCGGAGGAGGTGTTGGTGGTTGAGGGAGGAGGAAGGGATTCAGAGGAGGTGGCGGAAGAGGAAGTCCAGGCCACGGTTTCGTCGGCCGGAGGAGGGGGTGGCAAGAAAGGGCTTACTTGGTGGTAGAGCCCTTGGATGAGGACGTCCTTCATGATTGGGTCTTGCTCTTTCTCAATCTCGTTTAGTTGCGAGACAAAGAGAATTCTGGGATTTGCAAGAACCCATGCTTTAATCTGGGCGAAGGTGTGTGGTGTGGCCATTTTTTGGGAGAATTTGGGGAAGAGAGAAGGTTTTGGAGGTTTCTCGAAAAAGAGAGTCAAAGGGATGTGGAGAGGATGAAAGACAGAGGTTGAAGGCGGAATAAGAGCCCAAAAATGGCATATCAGGGTTTTAAGGAGAGAAGGGGCGAAGGGTAGAAAGGGAAGTGGGAAAACCTCGATAACCGTTGCCCAATGATCGTGGGACTTCGTTTTAACTTCCGTAGCACGCCTCTTGACACGCGTCACGATCTCTATGGAAGTCCTTTCAAAATTTGAATACTTGGCCCTTAACGCTTCAGAGCCTCTAACACAAAAGTCCGCTTCCCAAGTGACAGTTCTTCTTCGTAGATGAGTCAGCGTTCCCTTTCTAGTATGTATCAATTCCCATGATCTTATCAAGGTCAGGGAGAGTGAAGTGGTTAAGGGAACTTTACACTCATCCTTTTGTGGTGCTAGGGAACTCAAAGGGAACCAGATAATTTACGACTCGATAGAGGAGTAAACGTTTTGGCTCATGAGAAGCGTTTTTCTGGTCCTTAGCTTAGGGAAGGTTATATGATCAACCGTCATAGTGGTTTGTAAGGTAGGATAAGGGGAACTCTGTTTGATCATGTAGGGCCGAAAGAAGTAAAAGTTCCCTTGTACACATATATCTTTAGACTAGTAATCATGGCATAGTGAAAGCAATAAATCCAAGTTCCCTATCATGCATTCATAGAAAAACTAGTCAGGCATTGAGGGAGAGACAAACAAGGACTTGTTTAGTTTAGAGTAATCATCCCTAGAAGCATTCGAAAACGCTGGTAGGGACCTCTGCCTAAAGCTTTGGTGAGAATGTCCTCAATTTGCTCTTCAGTTCTACAGTGTTCCATCAAGATGTTCCCACTTTCAACATTGTCACGTAGAAAGTGATGTCTTATATCTATATGCTTGGTCCTAGAATGATGCACAGGATTTTTGGAAATGTTTATGGCACTAGTATTATCACAAAGTATGGGAACTGGGCCAAAAGACATACCGTAATCCTGGAGTTGTGACTTAAGCCATAGATTTGGGAACAACAAGATGCAGCAGCCACATATTCTGCTTCAGCTGTGGAGAGTGCCACTGAGTTTTGCTTTTTAGATCCCCATGAAACTAAGCATGACCCTAGGAACTGAGCCATTCCTGATGCGCTCTTTCTATCCACAAGGTGCCCTGCAAAATCCGCATCTGTGTATGCAATGAGCTCAAGGGAACTGTTCCTTGGATACCAAAGGCACAAGTTATCGTTCCCTTTGAGATAACTGAAAATCCTCTTCACCTCTATCAGAAGTGATTCCATAGGGTTAGCTTGAAAACGAGCACAAATGCATACGGAGAACATGATATCAGGTCTACTAGCTGTTAAGTAGAGAAAGGACCCAATCATACCTCGATAGTTCCTTTGGTCCACACTTATACCTGTTTCATCAGAATTGAGTGTTGGTGATTTGTGAAAGTCATCAATCCGTTTGGTGTGAGTCATGAATGGATAAGTGTGGGAATCACCAAGGGTATCGCATAGGTTTGGGGCGTGCGGGAGGCACGGCCTAGTGATTGGCCCAATGGTGGTTCTAACGGTTGTAAGAGAGGTAGGAATCATGTTGGCATCGATGCAAGGACGCTAGAGGCGCGCCTTGATCGATTGGACCCAAGTTGAGGTTCACGGCCTAGGGCTGGCCAAGGACGAGGCAAGAACCTCAAGTTCACCAAGCACCGGGTGTCGGCGTGATACGCCGAGCGCTCCAGCGTGCGCGCGCATGGTGCCGAAGCACCAGCGCCGGCGCGCCCTTGCGCTAATGCAAGCGCGCGATAGCCGCGGTAGAGCAAGGCGCGCCGAGGGCACTGTTTTGGGTGATTTGAAAATGTGGCTTGATTTGTCCAATGAATTTTCAATGTGATGATTCCTAGGTTGAGAAATGAAGCTCAAGGACTATGTGGCAAAATTTGAGAGCTAACCAAAGCTTGGAATCTCGGTTTTAAGCTAGCTCAAGTTTGGAGCTGTTTTTGGTTAAAGCTGATTTTGAGCTAGGGCGTTGACCTTTTGGCTTCGCGAAAGCTTCACCGAGCCTCGTAGTGACGAGACGGACATTTCATGTCTCGGGTGTGAGGGCATGACAAGCTAGCTCGGAGCTAGCTTCCACATGGATTAGGCCGCGCGCCTCATGGGCCATTTTGGGCCTCCTCTTGAGTTTTGGATAAGGATGGAATTTGAATTTTGAAAAGTTGTTAAGGGAAGTTACCAAGTTGGTTATAACTAACTCCCTACTTTTCCTCCTTATTTTTCTCCTAGATTTTCTCAACAAATTAACTACCTTTTCTCTCTCCATAACCGCCCACCCCTCTTGTCTATAAATAGAGGCTTGTCGCCTCATTTGAGAAGTCGGTTCAAGAGGTTCGAGAATTCATTCTCTTGAAGAGGGTCGTGAGTTCTAATAAAATCACGAGAAGTTGTGCTTGATTGTTCTACATCATTCACAAGACACTTATTGAAGAACGAGGTGCGTATATATGCAATGATGAGACATGCTTGCCACATGTTCATTGTATAGCAACGTTTTATCTCGCAACGTTATTGTGGTTTAACCCTTGGCATATTAATAGGGGCAATAAACGTTGAAGGAAAGATTGATCTAATCATTCGACTCGTTGCCTTATCTAGACAAGTCATGTTGTTTATGGTTTTAAAGTTTAAATCGTGCTAACACAAACTAACAACATTCGGCGGTGATTACCCTTGTGGTCTACACCCAACGAGATTACCTTTGGGTCTACTCACGAGATTACCCTTCGGGGTCTACTCAATCGTCTTGATTACCCTTCGGGGTCTACAAGAGCCGAATCTAACCTTCAACTAACAACACTAACTAAAACTAACATTCTTCAATGTTTATTTATTGTTTTAGTTTTTGTTGTTTTGTGACTTGAAAGGCAATTGATAATGGCAAAAACGAGTGAATCATCGATTAAGGAAATGGTCTCTAAGTTCGTGAAACTCGAAAAGTTTGAGGGCCTGGATTTCCGTCGATGGCAAAAGAAGATGCATTTCTTGCTTACTTCTTTGAAAGTGGTGTATGTGCTTACAACACCAACTCCGGAGGTACCACCCCCCATTCCGGAGGAGGTCGAGAATGAGACCGCGGAACAAAGCCAAGAAAGGCAAGCCATAGAGCTAGCACATAGACGTTATGGGAAATGGGAGAACGACGACTACATATGTCGTGGTCATATCTTGAATGGTATGGCGGACTCCCTCTTCGATGTATATCAAAACTACGAGTCCGCTAAAGACTTGTGGGATTCGCTCGAAGGGAAATATTTGGCCGAAGATGCTTCGTCCAAGAAGTTTCTTGTGTCTAACTTCAACAATTATAGAATGGTGGAGTCTAGACCGGTCATGGATCAATACCATGAGTTGGTTCGCATTTTGGGACAACTCAAACAACATGGTATTTCTATGGACGAGAATTACGCCATCTCATCCATAGTGGATAAGTTGCCTTCTTCATGGAAAGAGGTAAAGCATCTTCTCAAGCATTCCAAGGAGGACATGAACGTTGTCCAACTTGGCTCCCATCTTAGGATTGAGGAGGAGTTCAAAATGAACGATAAAGGGAAGAAAAATGAGGACAAGGCTGCCCATTCGGTGAATACCATGGAGGCGGCCAAACGCAAGGGCAAGGGCGTCAAGGGCGCCAAGTGGCCCAAGAAGTCCAAAGGTGGTAAAATTACCAAAGGTGTGAAGCGTGTCTCTAATGATAAAATCAAAGGGACATGTTGGACATGTGGCAAGATTGGCCACATGAAACGGGATTGCGACGCCAAACCCGTGCGCAAGGACAAGGGCGCGCCTACACCTAAGTCAGGCTCGGGCGCAAGCCACGAGCAAGGTAATCCAATGGAACTTGGTTTATCTAAAAGTGATTCATTATTTAGTGTATCTAAAGTTGATGAATATCTTGTCTTGAAGGATGAGAATATAAATTGGTGGCTTGACTTGGGAGCCACCACCCATGTGTGCATGGACAAAAGATGGTTCAAGCACATGAAGGATGTGGAGGATGGTTTAGTTCTCTACATGGGAAACGAGTCGACGACTCCGGTCTTAGGCAAAGGAGACGTGCTTCTACACTTTACAAGTGGGAAGGAAATTATTCTACATAATGTATTGTACGCACCCAACATTAGAAAGAATGTTGTAAGTGGTGGTGCATTGAATAAGTTGGGATATCGATTGGTTCTTGAGGCCGATCGTCTAGTAATAAGTAGGGCAGGAATATTTGTAGGCTTCGACCACTATAAGAATAATATGTTCCTACTTAATGTAATCAATAATAATAAAGTTATGTATGATTACATGGTGGTGTCAAAGGAATCGGTTTATGATTTGTGGCACGCGAGGTTAGGGCATGTCCACATGAAAAGAATGTTGGATATGGCAAAGGATCAAGTTATTCCTAACTTTGAACCTACACAAGAAAAGTGTAAAACTTGCTTGCTAACCAAAATAACTAGGCTTCCTTTCAAGAGGATTGAAAGAGAGGAAGGGGTCCTAGGTTTAGTCCATTCGGACTTGGGGGATTTGCATGCAACGCCATCGTTGGGTCAAAAGCGTTATTACATAACGTTTATTGATGACTACTCAAGGTATTGCTATATCTATCTTGTTCATTCTAAGAGTGAGGCACTTGATAGATTTAAGGCATATAAAACCGAAGTAGAATTGCAAACCGGGAATAAGATCAAAAGACTACGAACCGATCGTGGTGGTGAGTATATGGACAAGGAGTACTTTGAGTCTTGTGGTATAATCCATGAGACAACGACTCCATACACACCTCAACAAAATGGTGTGGCGGAACGAAAGAATCGTGTGCTTAAGGACATGGTTAATGCTATGTTGTCCTACTCCGGGTTAAAGAACTCATTTTGGGGTGAGGCGATGCTAACGACGAACTTTATTTTGAATAGAGTGCCTAGCAAGAGGAGTCGTCAATCACCATATGAGTTGTGGTTCAAGAAAAAGCCTAGTCTTGACCATCTTCGTATATGGGGATGTCGTGCGGTCGTAAGACTAACGGACCCTAAGCGAAAGACTTTGGGAGACAGGGGTGTTGAGTGCATCTTCATAGGATATGCACACAACTCTAAGGCCTATAGGTTCTTTGTCATAGAGCCTAATCATGCAATTTCGGTGAAAACCGTGATAGAATCGCGTGATGCAATATTTGATGAGACTAGATTCACTTCTAGTCCTAGGCCTAGAGAAAAGGATCAAGAAGAAGTTGATCCATCCTCGGAAACAATGGAAATCGAGGAAGAACCTACCACGGCGCTTGGACCGAGAGTGACTCGATCCATGGCTCGTGTCGCCGCGCCACAAGGCGCGACACAAGGCACAATCGGAAGGGCGTCGCAAGGCGCGCCCTTGGCGCCGAGTGGGGACGACGTCGGCAAGACGCCGATGCTCGAGGATTCGAACCCGAGTGAGGAGATAAGATCACCAAAGCGCAAGGCTGTGGAGATCGATGGCGAGGACGATGGCGCGCCTAGAGATGCCGAGGATGACTCCGTGGCATTGCTTGGCAAGGGTATGGCCGACGTTCCTACGCCGAGGGCTCAAAAGCGAAAGCGACGACGAGTGTTTGAAGCACTTGCGATGGGACATGAGTCTAGTGAGCCTATCTTTGAGATGTTCTTGGTTGAAGGATCTAGAGAAAATTTGGGTCAAAGAATTTCATAATTACATATGGATGAGGATCCAAAGACTTTCAATGAAGCCATGACTTCTCAAGATGTTTCATTTTGGAAAGAAGCAATCCAAGATGAGATGGACTCCATTGTTGGTAATAACACATGGGAGTTGTCGGACCTTCCACCCGGATGCAAGCCATTAGGGTGTAAATGGATCTTCAAAAGGAAGATGAAGGCCGATGGGTCCATAGACAAGTTTAAGGCTCGATTGGTTATCCAAGGCTTTAGACAAAGAGAGGGTGTTGATTATTTTGACACCTATGCCCCCGTGGCAAGGATCACCACGATAAGACTATTGATTGCTTTGGCAAGCATTCATGGTCTTGTCATCCATCAAATGGACGTGAAGACGGCGTTCCTAAATGGAAACTTGGATGAGGAGGTTTACATGAAGCAACCCGAAGGTTTCGTAGTGGAAGGACAAGAACATAAGGTATGTCGTTTGATCAAATCTCTTTATGGACTTAAGCAAGCGCCTAAGCAATGGCGTAGTAAGTTTGATGAAATAATCTTGGCCAATGGGTTCAAGATTAATCAAGCGGATAAGTGTGTATATTGCAAGTTTGATAATTCTTGTCAAGGAGTTATAATTTGTCTATATGTTGATGACATGCTTATATTTGGTACAAACCAAATGTTAGTGGATAAGACAAAAGAATTCTTGTCTACTAAGTTCTCCATGAAGGATCTTGGAGAGGCCGATGTGATCTTGGGGATTAAGATAATAAGGGATGGCAAGGGCTTGGCCCTAACACAATCCCATTACATCGAAAAAGTGGTGAAATGATTTAATTGTGATAAATCCACGCCGGTGAGCACGCCTATGGATCCTAGTGAGAAACTCCTTCCTAACCTAGGAGAACCAATTTCTCAACTTGAGTATTCGCAAGTGATAGGGTGCTTGATGTATGCAATGACGAGTACACGCCCCGACATAGCATATGCCGTGGGCAAATTGAGTCGCTACACAAGTCGACCAAATGATAGTCATTGGAACGCTCTAAGAAGAGTGCTTCGGTATTTGAAGGGAACAATGACTTATGGTATTGTATACATGGGTAATCCTTCTACTTTAGAAGGTTATACCGATGCAAGTTGGATCACCAATATGGAAGACCACTCGTCGACAAGTGTTTGGGTATTCCTATTGGGTGGTGGCGCAATTTCTTGGGCATCCAAGAAGCAATCTTGCATAACGACTTCAACTATGGAATCGGAGTTCGTTGCACTTGCCTCGGCGGGCAAGGAGGCTGAATGGCTTAGGAATCTCGTGTTGAAGATCCCCTTGTAGCCAAAGCCGATTTCCCCTATTGCTATCTTTTGTGATAGCCAAAGCACGTTGACAAAGGCCTATAGCCATGTGTATAATGGGAAATCAAGACACCTTGGTGTGAGGCATAGTTCGGTGAGAGAATTGATCACACATGGAGTCATCTCGGTTGTCTTTGTTCGTACACACAATAACCTTGCCGATCACTTGACGAAGGGCTTGGCAAAAGATTTGGTGTCTAAGGCATCACGAGGGATGGGGCTAAAATCCTTGCAACTCTAAGATTTGGATACCCAATTCCCCCTCATCGAAAGGTGTGGGCTGAATTCAATGTGGAAGGCCAATTCATGGAGTTGGAGAGCATTCTAAAATTCCCATCAAAGGTAAATGCTCTAGGCCTACATGAAACTAGTCTTGAAACAAAGTTTCATTAATGAGTCTTTGGAAATTGCTATGTAGGGCACGTTAGAAGACTCAACTATGCATGTGTGGAAGTATAAGGCTTCTTCCAAGTTAGAGTATGAGGATTACTTGACTAAAGCACATGTGAGAAGATAATGGACGAAAGAGCCTTTTTACAAATGTGTCAAGGATAGCACGTATACGCTAAGAAACTCATGTGTAAAAGTTACTACATGTACTTAGACAAGTTGATGTGGTTCAAACCTTAGGAGCAACACGATTCTTTAGTGCATGAATGTGATGATTACAAGTTGTAAATTCAAGTCTACGGACATTTACATCTATACATAGAGTTTGTTTTATAAAAGTTCAAATTTATGACGTTGCACAAATGGGGGAGGAATGTTGGTGATTTGTGAAAGTCATCAATCCGTTTGGTGCGAGTCATGAATGGATAAGTGTGGGAATCACCAAGGGTATCGCATAGGTTTGGGGCGTGCGGGAGGCACGGCCTAGTGATTGGCCCAATGGTGGTTCTAAGGGTTGTAAGAGAGGTAGGAATCATGTTGGCATCGATGCAAGGACGCTAGAGGCGCGCCTTGATCGATTGGACCCAAGTTGAGGTTCACGGCCTAGGGCTGGCCAAGGACGAGGCAAGAACCTCGAGTTCACCAAGCACCGGGCGTCGGCGTGATACGCCGAGACGCTCCAGCGTGCGCGCGCATGGTGCCGAAGCACCAGCACCGGCGCGCCCTTGCGCTAATGCAAGCGCGCGATAGCCGCGGTAGAGCGAGGCGCGCCGAGGGCACTGTTTTAGGTGATTTGCAAATGTGGCTTGATTTGTCCAATGAATTTTCAATGTGATGATTCCTAGGTTGAGAAATGAAGCTCAAGGACTATGTGGCAAAATTTGAGAGCTAACCAAAGCTTGGAACCTCGGTTTTAAGCTAGCTCAAGTTTGGAGCTGTTTTTGGTTAAAGTTGATTTTGAGCTAGGGCGTCGACCTTTTGGCTTCGGGAAATCTTCACCGAGCCTCGTAGTGACGAGACGGACATTTCATGTCTCGGGTGTGAGGGCGTGACAAGCTAGCTCGGAGCTAGCTTCCACATGGATTGGGCCGCGCGCCTCATGGGCCATTTTGGGCCTCCTCTTGAGTTTTGGATAAGGATGGAATTTGAATTTTGAAAAGTTGTTAAGGGAAGTTACCAAGTTGGTTATAACTAACTCCCTACTTTTCCTCCTTATTTTTCTCCTAGATTTTCTCAACAAATTAACTACCTTTTCTCTCTCCATAACCGCCCACCCCTCTTGTCTATAAATAGAGGCTTGTCGCCTCATTTGAGAGGTCGGTTCAAGAGGTTCGAGAATTCATTCTCTTGAAGAGGGTCGTGAGTTCTAATAAAATCACGAGAAGTTGTGCTTGATTGTTCTACATCATTCACAAGACACTTATTGAAGAACGAGGTGCGTATATATGCAATGATGAGACATGCTTGCCACATGTTCATTGTATAGCAACGTTTTATCTCGTAACATTATTGTGGTTTAACCCTTGGCATATTAATAGGGGCAATAAACATTGAAGGAAAGATTGATCTAATCATTCGACTCGTTGCCTTATCTAGACAAGTCATGTTGTTTATGGTTTTAAAGTTTTAAATCGTGCTAACACAAACTAACAACATTAGGCGGTGATTACCCTTGTGGTCTACACCCAACGAGATTACCTTCGGGTCTACTCATGAACTTACCCTTCGGGGTCTACTCAATCGTCTTGATTACCCTTCGGGGTCTACAAGAGCCAAATCTAACCTTCAACTAACAACCCTAACTAAAACTAACATTGAGCCTTGAATTTGGTGAGATTGGAATGTCAATAGGCTTGGAGTGTTCCATCCCATACTTTACGAGCATTTCCTTGATGTATTTCTGTTGATGAATGATGTTCGCATTTTTAGTATAGTTTTTAGTAGGTTTTCTTTGCTTAATAGGTTTAGTTTTGTTTAGTTTAGGTTTAGTTTTGAGTGTTTTTAGATAGTTTTGCATATTTCTGTGAAAAGAGTGGAATCTACGCTATTTTGTGAATTTTGTAGGTTTTAGCGAGGAAAGGAGCTAAATGGAGTTGAATTTGGAGCATTACAGCGAAAGACGGAAGATTGCAGGATTGAAGAAGTCAGAGCTCGAGATCACAAGAGGAAGTGTGGAAGAAAACAAAGCCCATGCTCGTTAACAAGGCTGTGAGGGCTCGTTAACGAGGCCACGAAGAAGAAGATTTGAAGTATTTATTTTATAATTCACCGATCCTGAGCGAGATTTTATTTCCGTGCCGGTTGAGTATCTTTTTAGAATCTTTTGGGGTTATTAGAATATGTATTTTTAGGTCTTAATATCTTTTTAGATTTTATTTCTATCTTTTAGGGTTTGTTTTTATCTTTTTAGGAAAGTTTATATCTTTTAGCCTTTTTAGTTTTTAGCTTTTTAGTATAAATACCCTTCTATCTAGCATAAAAAGGGGAAGCTGAGGGAGGAGAATTTTTAGAGGAAGAGATTTTCGAAGGGCCGATAGAGAGAAAGTCGGATCGGAGAGGATCGAGGAGGCTCGGTAGACGACAGTCACCGAGGTCGTTGGTCGCGATTGTGGTTCGGTATTTTGATGTTTTTCGGTTTCTTCTGAATTTGTGTAAGACGATATTTTCTTATTAATTAGAGTTTTGTTTTGTTTTCAATGTTTCTTTTTGAGATTTTTAGTTTCTTAGATATGATTAGTGAGTAGTTTCTTTTTCTAGGATCGGGGTTAAGCCCGGCATAG
Source organism: Fallopia convolvulus (assembly GCA_964016875.1). Lineage (NCBI taxonomy): Eukaryota > Viridiplantae > Streptophyta > Magnoliopsida > Caryophyllales > Polygonaceae > Fallopia > Fallopia convolvulus. The sequence continues at coordinate 25,777,555 of OZ024719.1, forward strand.
TTGAGCATGTTTGATGAGTAAGATTGTGTTGTGAATGTCTTTTATCTCTTATTGAGAATTGTTTGTTGTGCTTATACCAAAACGATAGTGGAGGTAATTTAGGTTTTTAACTTGATTGAAAGAGAAAGTTAGTAACTTGACGGTTGATATTGTTTGAATACGAAAGTTTCAAGCTTTAGATCCAAAACAAGCAATTAAGTGAATTAGGATACGAAAGTTTGTTAATTTACTTGCTAAGTCAACGAAAGTTGATGACTCTATCTGTTTAAAGGCATGATCTTATCTTCTTACGAATTTTTATGCTTGGCTATGTTGTGGTGTCCCTAGTCCTAGATCTTTGTTTTATTTGAATTATTTCTAGTGAATTTTCGTTGCTGAGTACTTGCCTCGGTATCGAATTTAATTAGATTTTAATTAGGTCGTTAGTTGAAGTGTTTTTGTGTTCGGTGGTTCGTTAACGACCCTAACAACGTCGTTAACGAGGTTGCTCGTGAGTGTTACTATTGTTTTTGTTTGCTTTTTAATAGATCGATAGACGAACAACCTTGCTTCCTGTGGAACGATCCTGACTCTGCTATACTCAGCGGGGTCTTGACTTACAAATTTATTTGTTGGCCGAGAAACCCTCTCAACAAATTGGCGCCGTTGCCGGGGAAGAAAGGAGTTGTTAGTTTATCTTTGGGTTCGGGAATAGCCCGACCCCGTTTTTGTTTTTAATTTTTGTTTTCTTTGTTTGTTTTCTCAGTGTGTGCCGGTAGGACGGAGAAGGCTTCAGTTTGATAACGCAGGTTATTACTCAGAACCAGAACGTTCCCTACACCGTCGACTCCGAGAAAACCGAGCCATGGCCACAGCAGAAGAGATGGCTCGCAAGTTAGAGAACCTCCGGACCTAGATGGAGGCACTGAAAGTCGAGAAGGACGGCGCAGACGCAGAAGCTGAGCGTCAACGAGCTGACAAGGCTTGACTACAAGAAGAGCTAGATGCCTATCCAAGGAATGCCAAACAATACATGCATCCGGAACTGAGGGTGCCAGAATCTCCTATTGTGCTTCCAGCGATAGAGAAACCTTTTGAGATCAAGTCTCAATTTATATCCTTAATCAAACGGGCTCAGTTTGAAGGGAAACCTGCTGAGTGCCCTATGGAGCATATTAGATAGCTGTTGAAGGTGTCTCGTTAGAATATGTTCTATTAAAAGCTTTTAGATGGTCTCTTACTAGAAAGGCCCTGAACTGGTTGGAGAGCCTACCTTCTAAGTCTATCAGGACTTGGAAAGCTTTGTATGATCAATTTCTTACAAAGTTTTTCCCTCTTGCTAAGACAACAGAATTGAGGAAACGCATAACCTCTTATCACCAGTTGCCTAATGAAACATTTGTTGAAACACGGGAAAGATTCAAAGAGATGCTTAGACAGTGCCCTACTCATGGGCAACCTTTATATGTTTTGCAAGAAATCTTTTTCCAGGGTATCAACGCAGAGACCAAGAACCGCATCAACACGCATATTGCGTGCGGTTTTATAGAGATGAACCCGACAGAGGCGTGGGAACTGTTGGATAAGCTGGCGAATTACGATGCTATGTATGGAACCCAACAGACTCCACAAACTCAAAAACGTCTCTATGTACCCAATCGAGATGAAGTTGACCCCGATGTTAAAAATCAATTCTTACAAGATGAGGTCAACCGTCTAAGGAAACAGGTAAGTTTTCTGAAATCCTCTCAATCATGTCAAGAATGTGGTTCTTCTGCACATAGTACTTCTACTTGCACTAACATTGAGCAGGTAAGAACCGCTGAGACAATAGCTGAGATGAACTATATGAGGGGACCATACAGGAACCAGCCTAATTATAATGACAGGTCGAACAACTATCAACCATGGGGCAATCAGAATACAAGTCAAAACTATGCAGGGCCCCCACCAGATAGACAACCTGCACCATATCGACCTTCAAGCCATCAGGAGACGCCATCATGGGTTCAGGAGATAAAGGAGAGCATCAACGGAGTGAACAACAAAGTTGATGACGTTCAAGCCAAACTGAACCGACAAGATAAAAGATGGGGAGAGTTCGATATTTGGAAGAGGAGTGTTGATTCCCAACTAGGGGACCTAGCTGCACGAATTCCAAGACCACAAGGGCAACTCCCGGGCCTCCCCGAGGAGAACCCTAGGGCCAAATAGCAGCGGTACACCTTGATCGCTCTCGGGATGCGAGGGTCTAGAGATACAATTTATAACCCGACCCCGTTGTAGCACGTGGTGGGTGTCGAACACTCGGGAAGTCTACTCGATCGATGTGCCTAGATACTAGGAAGCTAGAAAGGAGAGCATAAAACAAAGGAAAACAAAGAAAACAGTCGGGACCGACACTGAGGTCACGCCGGGCCCGAGGTTGGCGACAAGAGGAAGTCGGGACCGACACTGTGTAAGTCGGGCCCGAGGTATCTGGGGATGTCGAACTCAAGGATTTAAAAGTAGATCTTGGGCTTTTGGGTTCCTTCCCTAGTAGATTAAGGCTTTTCCACCCCAATTCAAGCAATGTGTGATGATTGGACTAGGATCGAGTGCTTTCGCCCTCGTTCCAACCACTTCTACACCTCGATCATTGGGGAAATCCCCTTCGAAGCAAGGTCTTGAGATTGACACATGTTCACTTTCGCTACTTTGCCAATCTCAAGCCTTGATTCCCAACTTTCGCAAGGAATTGTAGCTCTATGTAGAGTGGGTTCCTTCGATCAAACACTCAAGGCTATGGAATTGGGGTTTCTAGCATAAACCTAGCTAGGGTTTTCTCCCATAACCCAAGATCAAGGAGATCTACTCCATGTGACAAGCAAAGAAAGCAATCAAATCAAAAGGGAAAGCAATCATCATAATCAATCTCAAAACAAAGCAAAGTTTCATTCAAATCCAAAGCAATCCACAAGTTCCAATCAAGGGTTTTCAAATCCACAAGAACAAAGCAAATCTACCAACAAAACCTATCAAGTCTTCCTCCCTTGGCCGATTCTCTCTCTCTTCCTTCTCCTCTCCTTCCTCCTTGCTCTCCAAGTATCCTCTTGGTTCCTTTTCCAAGTGGGAACCCTTTCCCCCCTTTGGTGTGTATGAGAGGGAACCCTTTCCTAGAAGACAAGAGGGCCTTTTATAGATTAGATGAGGGGCAAAAGTGGCCACAAATTCGTGCCTTGGAGCCCAAGTAGTTCGCTGACCGACTCGGACCGACACGGAGGACCTCGGGCCCGAGTTACTGTGCATCTCGGTCCGAGGTTGGAGACTTCATAGTCGGGCACGACGTGGTAGCAACTCGGTCCTGACCTCGTTCCACCTTCTTCTTGTTGGCTTCTCTTGTTCTTCTTCATGGCTTGCTTCTCCCTTTCCCGCTTTAGCTCGGCCTTTGCTCCATGTCTCGACCCTCCTTCAAATCGATCCTCGGTTCATGCCAAATTACCTACAAAACACATAAAATGCGCGTAGTCTCCGAATCTCATAGAAATACGGGAACTAAGCTAAAAAGGAACAAAACACACAAGAAAAGGGGAAAAAGAAACATATTTACAAAGGAAATCACATATGAAAACACCACCAAATAGAGAGACATCACACCTCAGGAGTGGGAAGACACTACCGGAGAGAATTCAAGCTGAAGAGAAGGAGGAACAAGATCTCGCCAACCATCTCGTTAACGAGCCAACGAGAGCACATACCGAGCCTACAAACAAGGATGACGAGGCTCCGAGGATTCCTGACGATCCTACCCCGGGTAAGTTCTCTAAACCGAGCCTTCCTCTCAACCCCAGGGTAGTTAACGACCCCACCAGGGTCGGTAACGATCCGCCGAGGACATCAATCGACCCCAGTGTCGACCCGGTACTCTCACCTCTCGAGCCTAACTTGGTTCCGAGAATGGTGAAATCTCTTCCATTTCCTACTAAGAAATCTATGGACTCTACTGAGAGTAAGTTCAAGCGTTTCGTTAAGATTCTTCAGGGCATTAATATTTCCATCCCATTCGCTGAGGCCCTAAGCGAAATGTCGGCTTACACAAAATTTTTGAAAGATATTCTTAGAAGGAAAAGGTCTATTACAGAGCTGCAGGATGAAGTCAGATCGATAGCTTTACTGGAAAAGCTAGGATATCCAGGAAGGTTTGCAATCACAATCGGCATAGGCAACCACAAGTTCAAGGCTTTATGCGATCTAGGTGCCAGTGATAGTCTTGTTCCGCTCTCCATCTGGTCAAAAGCTAATATGGGACCACTAGAGCCAGTAGACATGAATCTGTACATGGCAGACGGGTCAAGTGTCAAAGCCACAGGAGTGGTGGACGACTATCCTATTCAAGTCGGGAAATTCTTTATACCGAATGATTTTATCATCTTAGATATGCCTGAAGATCCTCATGTACCCATAATTCTCGGGAGACCATTCTTAGCCACAGCAGGAGCAAGAGTTGATGTGCGGAAGGGACTCCTCACTTTTGATATAGGAGAAGAACGGGTGGAATTCAACTTGGATCAAAAGGCCAACGACCCAGTTGGAGTGGCACAAATAGAGTTGACTCAACCCGAACTGGACACAACAGTCCCTACCGAGCCTCATTTACCGATCACTGAGTCCCACGTGCAAGAGTTTAACCAAGGCCCTACTATATGTATTACGGAAAAGTCCAAACCACCTTCGCTTTCGGATTACACTGACAATCCAGGGATATCAAGTGTACTAATAGAAGAAAAGGAGCCTAATTTAGCAACTCAAGCACACAGAGGCTGTAAGGCTACAAGAGGGGTACCTCAAGACCCCAACATGGCTATACATGAACCACCATGAGACTAGCAAAGGAGCTCGTCGGGCTAACGACGTTAAAAATAGCTCTTACGGGAGGCAACCCGCTTTTTAGAATAGGTTTAATTTTTCTTTTATTTTCTTTTTTCTTTTTAGATTATTTCTTAGCTTTCTTTTGTTTTTCTTTTTAGTTTTAGTTAGGATAGAAATTAGAATTTTTGAGCTAACAAGATTTCAGGAGAAAGGGATCGAAAAATCACTCAAAGAGGCCACGGTGGCTCGTTAACGACCCAGTTCGAAGACCCGACTCGTCAAGAAACGGGGCATGCAAGAATTTTAACCTAATCTATCTATCTTATTACCCTAGCCCCCCCCCCCCTTCTACCCTTTCCCCTCCTATATAAACCCCTTTACCCCCTTCCACAAATCTACCACTACCCTCTCAAATTCATACTCTCCCTAACCCAAAAAGCTCTCAATCCCTCTCCCTTTTTTCCCACCGAATCGGAACCCCCCACTCCACCGACCACCGAGAGGCCGTCGTTACCGGAGCTCGGAAACCGTTCACCGACGAGGCACAAGCTCGTTAATCACCCCGATTCCAACCCTTGTTCTTCAATTTCTCGATTCTCCGGTATGATTTCTAAATCTTTGCTCGAAATTGCATGACTGATTATCTTTAGGGTTGAAATTTCTTATCTTGAATCGTGTTCTTAGAAAGGTCGAAATTGCATGCTTGATTTTTGTCCATAAAACTTCTTGATTATGCTTAGTTGTTCATGTTTTAGGAAAGATTATTCATGTTAGATTATCTATTGCAATCCTCTAGTTAGGAAAGCATGAATTTTTATTGTTCTAAATCATAAAGTTCGAACTTTGCATGTCAAAATTTTGGGTAATTTTAGCATGTTCAGGATGGGTAATTGAGTAAGTATGGGGTGCTTATACCCAATGAGGGATATGTGGAAAAATATAGAAGATTGCATGCTTGATTTGTGCTGAATTTAAGGTAGATTAAAATTCGAAAAATTTTGGTTTTGCTCTCGGCGGCTCGTTAACGACCCACCCACGCTCGTTAACGACCCTGCAATGCTTCATCGATCAATCCGAGTCCAGAATCGTAAACAACCCAATTGGGTAGTCTACGAATAATTCCGAGATTAATTTTGAGACCAAGTATGGGGTCTCGTACCTATTTATTTTGAATGGATCTTATCTTGGAAAAATCTTGATTATTTTGTAGGATCCATGGCTAGTTCAAGCAGACCCGCCACCCGAGCTCAGAAGAAGAGCAGGAACCATAGGTCTCCATCTCCACCCCGAGTGGATGATGTGATTTTGAGCAGTCAGAGCCAAGTACGACGCTACCGAGAGTTTCTGGAGAAGGACCATTACACCCGATGGTTCTCAAAGCCTAGCGCTGTCACCATGGGAATCTACACGGATGTCAAGGACGCTTTCATCATCCTTGGGGCCGCCCATATTTTGAAGCAAGAGAGCTTTCCACACTATCCAGCCCTCACATCTGAGTTCTTGGCCACCTTGGAGACCAACGTCTCGACGAAGACCTCGGCGGGACGGATTCGGTTCCGGCTCGGTAACGAGGACCGTGACTTCACAATGGCGGAGTTCAACGCAATCTTGGAGCTCCCAAACCCGTCTAGAGACTATAGCTTGAAGGACTACCGAGTGACCCGCACTTGGAGCTACATCACCGGGGAGGTTCAATCCTCCACCGCGGCGCTATCCGGGGCAAACATCGTCAACCCCATCTTCCGGATTATCCTGAGAGTCCTCGCCACAACATTTTGGCCAAAGAAAGAGTTGAACCGGCCTACAAGGACGGAAGTTGCTTGCTTCCGCACCATCCTCTTTGAGAAGCCCGACCCCTTGAATTTGGGGTACGAATGGCTCTACTACCTCGGGAAATCTACCAAGTCCAAGGAGGTGTGGTGCGGAAATTTGGTTAGCCTCTTGGCTAAGAATCTCGGAGTCGATCTCACCCGCTACACACCGGCTCACGCCCAACTCCTCAACAAAAACTATTGGTATCGCTCTGGTATCTTTGTTCAAGCCGAAGGAGGATACAAGGTGAAGGTTCAAGATCGCGTAGTTACACCCACCCTCGACATGTACGAGCTTCTCTACGTACCGAATTGGTACGAGGCGTGGGCGGGACATCCCTACCCATTGGAGCCTAAACCGGAGGACGAGCTTTCGCTTAGGCCATGTGAAACCCGGTTTGAGCGGGACGACATGGATGAGGATGAAGAAGAAGATGAAGAAGAGGACACCGAGGTAGTAGGCAACGACACCGAAGAAGCCGACACCGAGGACGGCACTGAGGAGCTCAATTTCGAGGAAGAGGACATCGACACGGAGGTTTTAGGAGGCAACATCTTCGTTGACGAGCTCACCAGGCTCGTTAACGACCACTTCCAGCCCCATCCCAACCCTGTTAACGAGGCACCCAGCTTCGTTAACAAGGCGCCGAGAGCTCCTGTTGATCCACCACCAGCTCCTGTCGACCCTCCTACTTATGGACTCATGCCTTACAACCCGGCGATGTATCAAGACCATTTCCAGCCTCACTACCCACCACCTCCTCAGCCCGAGTACGCATGATCGAGTATACCACCACAAAGGGCCAATGATCTTTATGCACGGATGCAACAGCTTCACCTCCAGCAGGATGACATTCATCGGAGGATGGATAGATGGGAAACTGTCTATTCCGCTCGCATGTCGATGGAGGATGAGAGGCAGCGTCAGAGAGAGGCGGAGGATGCTGAGCGTTGGAGGACAATGTACGACTTCATGGGGAACTTTGAGCACTACTTTCCTCCACCGAACCGTTGATTCAGCTCGAAGATGAAGTTTTTCCTTGTTTCCACTTTTACAACTTTGTAAGTTTTATGTCTTTTTTCTTTTTAATTTTTTGTTTTCTATTCTATCTCTTTTCCTTCTTCTTATTTTTCTTACAGTGGGGACACTGTAATTTTAAGTATGGGGTGGGAGAAAGTAGAAAACTTATGTCCTAGTTGTTTATGTGTTGGTGTTTATGTGTTTTCTATTCCTTTATGTCGAAAAATTTGAAAAATTAAAAAAATATAAAAATTTGAAAAATCCAAAAGAGTTTTAGAATTGATAGATATCACTTCTTAAGTTCTATGATAGCAATCGCTAGCTTAATCATATAATTCCTTGCAAACATGTCTTCAAAAGTATAGCCGGATTCTCAAACTTGAAATTAATGGTTTTAGAAGAGAATAGCATTTGATGAAATTGAGCACATATACTTTATAGCATAGATGATGCAATCCAACAAAATTTACCTTGTGAGATATTTTTGGCCTTATAAGGAGAACATCATAAATTCCCTTTTCTTTTCTTGTGTGATTTACTCTCTTTATGCATATTATCTCTTGGAATTGTGATGGTTATCTATTTCTTGAGACCCTTATAAGATTTTTAGTTCATTACATGTGAAGATCATATGATGGAGAATTTATTTTCATAAGCCCTATTATTCCCTATCTACCTTTACATTATTCCTTCTTTTTGATAACCAATTCTAGCCTGAAACCTTTTATTTTTAGCTCCACAAAAATTATTCCCTAGCCGAGATAAGCTTGACCCTATCTGGGAATTAGGACTTAGATTGGAGAGGTAAGTTTTGTGTTTTGTTAAAAAGAGAAGAGTTGCTTATATTTTGTTTGAATTGAAGGGTAGATTGGAAGTCTCTTGTTATTACATGAAAGAAAGGTCTCTTGATAAAGAAAAAATGCACACAATAAAGTTTTTGAAGGATGTAGTGAAAAGAGGAAGAAGAAGTGTACGGTGGATCGTTAACGACCCTGATATGGGCTCGTTAACGAGGGAAAAAAAAGAAAAAGAAAGAGAAAAAAAAGAGAAGTAAAAAAGGAAGAAAAAGAAGGAGAATGATAAAAGAGGTGAAGAGTTGAAGTGCATTTGAGTTTACTAGATAATATTAGAGATTCTTTTAATTGTTATGAGACTTTCTAGGATGATATTGGGTGAGTGAAAATGAGTGTGCATAAAGAAGAGTGAGTTTGGTATGTTATCTTATATGAACGTTTTGGTGAGATGTGAGTTTTCAAGAGTCTTTTGATTCCCGGATATTATTAGCACCACATAGCCAAAATATTTCCAATCCTTATTGTCTTTACCAAGCCCCATTACAACCCGGCCGAATGGAAGCTTCTATGAAGTTTTTCATTGAGCCCCCTAAGTTCTCTTGATGATTCTTTGCTTGTTTTGACAAATCTTGGGTGGAGAGTATTGGTGATATAAGTTCCAATTTCTATGAGTTTTTGTATAAAAGATGAGTTGAGAGATTGAATTTATAAGTCTAAACACTTGAGAGTTGAGTGAAACACATTAAATCCCTTGAGAGGTTGGATTGTATTATCTTATGTCTATTTAAGTGTATATATGTGTGAGGATGTTAATAGTCTTTGCTATATTATGTAGATGTTGCTTTATAGAAGATGGCTATGTTTTGATGAGCATGATTTGTTTTGGTTTTGGTTAGTGTCTTGTTTATTGCTTGAGGACAAGCAAGTCTAAGTATGGGGTATTTTGATGTTCGCATTTTTAGTATAGTTTTTAGTAGGTTTTCTTTGCTTAATAGGTTTAGTTTTGTTTAGTTTAGGTTTAGTTTTGAGTGTTTTTAGATAGTTTTGCATATTTCTGTGAAAAGAGTGGAATCTACACTATTTTGTGAATTTTGTAGGTTTTAGCGAGGAAAGGAGCTAAATGGAGTTGAATTTGGAGCATTACAGCGAAAGACGGAAGAGTGCAGGATTGAAGAAGTCAGAGCTCGAGATCACAAGAGGAAGTGTGGAAGAAAACAAAGCCCAGGCTCGTTAACGAGGATGTGAGGGCTCGTTAACGAGGCCACGAAGAAGAAGATTTGAAGTATTTATTTTATAATTCACCGATCCTGAGCGGGAATTTATTTCCGTGTCGGTTGAGTATCTTTTTATAATCTTTTGGGGTTATTAGAATATGTATTTTTAGGTCTTAATATCTTTTTAGATTTTATTTCTATCTTTTAGGGTTTGTTTTTATCTTTTTAGGAAAGTTTATATCTTTTAGCCTTTTTAGTTTTTAGCTTTTTAGTATAAATACCTTTCCATCTAGCATAGAAAGGGGAAGCTGAGGGAGGAGAATTTTTAGAGGAAGAGATTTTCGAAGGGCCGAGAGAGATAAAGTCGGATCGGAGAGGATCGAGGAGGCTCGGTAGACGACAGTCACCGAGGTCGTTGGTCGCGATTGTGGTTCGGTATTTTGATGTTTTTCGGTTTCTTCTGAATCTGTGTAAGACGATATTTTCTTATTAATTAGAGTTTTGTTTTGTTTTCAATGTTTCTTTTTGAGATTTTTAGTTTCTTAGATATGATTAGTGAGTAGTTTCTTTTTCTAGGATCGGGGTTAAGCCCGGCATAGTTGAGCATGTTTGATGAGTAAGATTGTGTTGTGAATGTCTTTTATCTTTTATTGAGAATTGTTTGTTGTGCTTATACCAAAACGAAAGTGGAGGTAATTTAGGTTTTTAACTTGATTGAAAGAGAAAATTAGTAACTTGAAGGTTGATATTGTTTGAATACGAAAGTTTCAAGCTTTAGATCCAAAACAAGCAATTAAGTGAATTAGGATACGAAAGTTTGTTAATTTACTTGCTAAGTCAACGAAAGTTGATGACTCTATCTGTTTAAAGGCATGATCTTATCTTCTTACGAATTTTTATGCTTGGCTATGTTGTGGTGTCCCTAGTCCTAGATCTTTGTTTTATTTGAATTATTTCTAGTGAATTTTCGTTGCTGAGTACTTGCCTCGGTACCGAATTTAATTAGATTTTAATTAGGTCGTTAGTTGAAGTGTTTTTGTGTTCGGTGGTTCGTTAACGACCCTGACAACGTCGTTAACGAGGCTGCTCGTGAGTGTTTTTATCGTTTTTGTTTGCTTTTTAATAGATCGATAGACGAACAACTTTGCTTCCTGTGGAACAATCCTGACTCTGCTATAGCTTTAGTATCATCGAGCTTGTTTCTAAAGACCCATCGAGTTCCTATGATATTCTTGTTCTTGGTCCTATGAACTAGCTTCCAAACTTTGTTCCTCTCGAATTGGTGGAGCTGTTCCTTGGATACCATAGGCACAAGTTATCGTTCCCTTTGAGATACCTGAAAATTCTCTTCACCTCTTTTAGGTGTGATTCCATAGGGTTAGCTTGAAAACGAGCACAAAGACATACGGAGAACATGATATCAGGTCTACTAGTTGTTAAGTAAAGGAGGGACCCGATCATACCTCGATAGTTCCTTTGGTCCACACTTATACCTGTTTCATCCGCATTGAGACTTGAATTTGGAGAGATGGGAGTGTCGATGGGCTTGGAGTGTTCCATCCCATACTTCACGAGCATTTCCTTGATATACTTCTGTTGATGAATCTTTGTTCCCTCCTTGGTTTGGGATATTTGGAGTCCCAAGAAGAACGTGAGTTCCCCAATGAGACTCATCTCAAACTCACTGCTCATGAGGTCCTTAAATTTCTCTACAAGAGTTTCGTTAGTTGCTCCAAACACAATGTCATCAACATATACTTGCACGATCAAAATGTCTTTAGACTCTTTCTTTAAAAACAAAGTCTTGTCTATGGAACCACGAAGGTATCCATGGGACAAGAGGAATTGAGCAAACCTGTCATACCAAGCTCGGGGAGCTTGTTTGAGTCCGTAGAGGGCCCTCTCCAGGAAACAGACATGGTTGGGTAGCTTCTCATCTTCGAATCCTGGAGGTTGGGCCACATACACTTCTTCCTTGAGATGTCCATTGAGGAAGGCTGTTTTCACATCCATTTGATAAAGCTTGAATCCCTTGTGAGCAGCATAGGCAATTAAGAGTCTGATGGCCTCGATCCTGGCAACCGGTGCGAAGGTCTCATCGTAGTCGATTCCTTCTTCTTGCCTGTAGCCTTGTGCCACTAGCCTAGCCTTGTTCCTTGCTACAGCCCCAGTGTCATCGAGCTTGTTCCTAAAGACCCATCGAGTTCCTATGATGTTCTTGTTTTTGGGCCTAGGAACTAGCTTCCAAACTTTGTTCCGCTCGAATTGGTGGAGTTCCTCTTGCATGGCTTGAATCCAATCTGGGTCCTTCAAGGCTTCTTTGATATTTTTGGGTTCCACCATTGAAACAAACGCGTTAAAAGCACAAAAATTATTGAGAGAGGAACGAGTTTGCACACCCTTATCATAAGGGGAAATGATGTTCTCAATGGGGTGGTCCTTCCTTTGTTGAAAGTTTCTTGTATGAGTGGGTTCCCTTGCACTTGTGTCATCTTCAGTAGAGGCTTCCTTTTCATGGGAACACTCATCTTCAGCTTCTTCATTGAGTGTTTCTTCAGAGATTCCTGGCAAGTTCCCTCTTTGTTCCCCCTCTTCCTTGGCTCATCCTCGTCATCATCATCGTCTTCTTGTCTGACCAGTTTGAACATAGTTCCCTTCACTTGGGTCTTTGTTCCCATCTTTACAGATTTCTCGTTGAAGACGACATGGATGCTTTCTTCAATCTTCTTGGTCCTCTTGTTATAGACCATGTAAGCCTTGCTTTTTGATGAGTATCCCAGGAAGATCCCTTCATCGCTTCTAGGATCGAATTTTCCAAGGTTGTCTTTGCCATTGTTGTGGACAAAGCATGTGCATCCGAAGGTCCTTAGGTGGGAGATGTTTGGTTTTCTCCCTTTGATGAGCTCGTAGGATGTCTTCTTGATCAAGGGCCTTGTCATGGCTCGGTTCAAGATGTATGTAGCTGTGGCGATGGCTTCAACCCAGAAATACTAGGGAACTCCGCTTTCGAGCATCATGGTTCTGGCCATGTCCTCCAAGGTCCTATTCTTTCTCTCGACCACTCCGTTTTGCTGGGAAGTGCGAGGGGCTGAGAAGTTGTGAGAGATCCCATGTTTGTCACAGAAGTTGAGGAACTCTGAGTTTTGAAACTCAGTTCCATGGTCAGACCTGATGGCTTTCAGCTTTAGCCCCATGCTTACTTCTGTTCTTTTGATGAAAGGCTCGAACTCTTCAAAAGCTTGTGATTTTGCCTTCAAGAAAATAACTCAGGTGAATCTAGAAAAATCATCAATTAAGACATACATGTACCTTTTTCCACCATAGCTGGTTGTTCGCATGGGACCACAGAGATCCATGTGAATTAGCTCTAAAGGCCTGGTTGTGCTCACCACCTTTTTGGGTTTGAACGAGTTCCTGGTCTGTTTCCCTCGAACGCATGCTTCACACATTTGGACTCCTTCGAGATTGATCCGTGGAAGACCGATGACAAGATCCTGTAGATAGAGCTTCAGGATTTGATTGACACCTGCATGTCCTAGTCTTCGGTGCCAGAGTTCCGTGTCATCGTGGGAACTTGCAAGACACAGCTTCATTGGTGGGTCAAATTCTGTATCTACTACATAAACGTTGTTGTGCCTTCTTCCTCTCAGAATCACTTTGTTGGTCTTTTTGTTGATAACTAAACATTCTTCTGAGTCGAAGGTGACAACGATGTTCCCTTGATCACACATCTGGGCAACACTTAAGAGATTGTATCCCAGATTTTTCAGCAGATTGACATTACTGACTTTGATTGATCTATTGAGCAACACTTCTCCTTTTCCAATTACTTCTCCCTTGTTTTTATTGCCGAATGAGATGTGGCCTCCTTCGGCATGAGTGTGGAGTGAGATGAGGATATCTTTGTTTCCGGTCATATGGTTCGAGCATCCACTATCTATGAACCAAGCATTGTTCCCTCTCACTACCACCTACAAGGTAAAGTTAGTGTTTTGAGACCCAGGCAAGATGACTCTTGCCAGGTCCCTTGCGAGGGAAAATATTCTCATTTAAAACATAGTCAGCGATGTTGATATCATGAGTGATTTGAGAGTTGGAGTTCCTTTGGTGATTAGCATGATGTTTTTGTTTGTTCAGGAACTCACGGTATCTAAGGGTTTGGGCTCTCTTCTTGGGACATGCTTCCTTGTAGTGCCCATGAGCACCACAGTTCCAGCACGTCTTATAGTATTCTCCCAGGTAGTATTTTGGGTGTGGTCTCTGGATTCTATTCCTATCCATAGTTTCCTTATTGTACACCCGTGAACTGTTTCCCTTAGAAATTTGGACATGAAGTCTATGTCTAGTGTTCCCAGTGTAATTATCTCTCTCACCACCTTTCCCACTCTCTAGGACCCTGATTTTCTCCTCGAGATGAGCATTTTTCTGTTTCTCACATTGGAGTTCTAAGGCCCTACACTCATGGATTTCGTGTTCACTCAAGGGTGACTTCCCGTTCTTTGGGCTCTCAGTTTTGTATCCTATGCCGTGTTTGGCTGGGACAAACTTGATTTGGGAACTAGAGGCTTCAAGATGTTCGGGAGTCTTACTCAGGTTTTGTAAGAGGGTGTTCTCATCTTTCTCTAGAGTTTTGATTTCATTTTCTAGATCTACGATGTGAGACACATGGGACTTGAGTTTTTCAAGAAGGGATATGCAGTTGGGACAGAGTTCAAGACCAACTAATTGAGCATTATTTGTTCCTGTTTTTCCAACTTGTTTTGCAGTTTTATTTTATCTTTGACAAGACTTGAAAGAATTTTCAACAACTCAGGTTTTTCATAGTTATTCAAAGAAGCAAGAACAGTTTCAGTGGTTACCACAATGGGTTGTTCCCGAGTGGTTTCTCCTATGGCCATTCCGCACATGTCTGGGAGTGCCCATGACTCGGGATCTTCGTCCTCATCATCGCTCCAGGTAGCGATGTAAGCCTTTTTCCCTTGCTTCCGGTCGTCCGTTCCCTGTGGGCATTCCTTAGCGAAGTGACCTTTCTTGTTGCACTTGTAACATGTGACATCCGAGAGGTCCTTCTCTACGGGTTTTCTTTGGGAACTCTGTCCTTTTCCCCAGTTCCCACTGTTCCTTGTGAGCTTCCCTTTGTAGAAGTTCCGAAGAGCCTTTGTTACGAGAACTAGCTCCTCATCCTCTTTTTCTTCGGAGTCTTCGTGTTGTTCTTGAGTTGATTTGAGCATCTTCTAAATTTTGAGTGCGATCCCTCGATGTGCTCGAGTCTGTTCCTTATCATCGATCTTTCTCTTCTCGTGTCCCACTAGCTTTCCAAACACTTGATGGAGCATGAGAGTTCTATTTTCCGGATTCTCCTTGAACATTGTTCTCTCGTTTGCCCATTCTCCAGTCAATCCGTTGAAGAGCTGTTGGACCTTCATCTTATGGGTGATTTCTTCTTTGGTGATCCCCAAGCCTTCCATTTTGGTGCAAAGTCCTTCAAATCGAGATTGATAGCTATCGACAGACTCTCCCATCTCCATTTGGAAGTTGTAGAACTCCCTTTTTGCATTCATCTGAAGATCTTCTCGGAGATCTGAGTTCCCAACGTGCATTTGTTGGATGGCCTCCCACATTTCCTTAGCTGTGTCAAGATTTGCTACACTGTCATAGTCTTGCACGCACATGGACCTCTTAAGGTACTGTTTGGCTTTGTAGTTGGCCTCCATGCACTTGTATTCGTTGGGTCCCCACTTTGAGAGGTCGTTGACTATAGCTGGATCAATTTCGAAGTTCCCTCTCTCGATAACACACCAGGCTTGGTAGTCTTGGCCACGCATCCAATCCTTCATGTCGCGTTGCCAGCGTTCGAATCTTCATGTAATAAGCCTCGGCGGCTTACTAGTGTTGTTCCCTACCTGAGTAAGTTCTTGAGCCATTTGATACCTGCGATGCTAACACAAATCTAGAGCAAACCTGCTCTAATACCAATTGTTGGATCGTAATCTGTTAGCAAAGAGCTTGGGAACTGGCTGTTAAGCTGTTCCCAAGGCAGCGGAAGTAAATTAAGCGCAAGTATTAAAAGCAGTAAAGAACGCAGTTCCCTTATAGAGGAACCCCACTACAACCAACTAGTTCTATGGGTAAACCTCTACCTCCGCTTGGAGGATTTTGAATGACTTACTTATATTGATTGCTTTGTTCCTTAGTTACAACAGCCGGATTCACACTTCTCTGTTCCTACGAGTTCTTCCTAACTCTAGCAACACTAGTAAATCCTCTCAACTGAGTTCCTAAGCTCACAACAACAAAATACAAATAACTCAAACCTTACACCGACTTCTCAGTTCCCTTTCCCTTGGGAACTTCGGCTTCTCCGTCGTCGAGATCACACACTCGTCGACGGGGACTTCTCTTCCTTTTTTTTCTTTTCTCTGGTGTGGGTGTTTGTGAGTTCTGGGAGAAATACTCAAACCGAGTACTGTTCATTTGGCTTTATAGACCAGGTGTGCTTGGGCAATCACATCTTTCATTTGTCTCCAAAATGCCCTTTGCTTGATGCCTAAGTTGTACTTTCTTCACATGTGACTTTGGTTTGAACTAGGTCAACTTCTTGAATCAATCGGACCGTTGGATCAAGCGTGACAGTCTGATCCTCAGGCTGTTCCTTCGGACTGTCCAAGACAGGATCCCGCGATTTGCGCTGAACGGTCTTGTCCTCACATGTGAGTTCCCATTTCAAGGGAACTGTTGTCTTCAGAGTTCCCTTGATGGAAACTCTTCATCGTTGTAAGCTTGTGTTCTCTCGATCATTCATGGGAGTTCCCATTACATGGGAACTTTCCTCTTCAGAGTTCCCTTGATGGGAACTCTGCATTGTGAGCTTCTGTGGCTTTTGGTCATTCATGGGAGTTCTTGGCTGTACCTTGCGTTCCTTAGAAATACTTGAACAAACCACATTAGTTCCTCATGGTGTTTGTCATTATCAAAACTCGGAGAATGGCATCGTTGATCCGTTGTTTAGAACCAGAGGTCCCAACAACGTCCCAACAATTACTATATATACTACTTTAGTTGTTCCTAGTTTTGAACACGAAACTATTTTTAAGGGGGTACTGATGTAATAACCCTCTCTTCTATAAATATATATTTCAGTAATTATTATTTGTTCATAATAATTATTTTAATTATTACATGATAATAATTATTAGTTCGTTAAATTTAGTCCATCCCGTTTCCTAATAAATAAGGTGTGTTAGAACACTAAGTAATTCGCCTAAATGTTTAAAGCACAACCTGAGTATATAGAGTATACTTGGCATGATCTCAGGGATCATTAATTAATGGAAGGATAAAACCTATTGTGCGATCGTCGTATTACCTATATAGATATAAAGGTCGAGGCATACATACGCGTAAACTACTATCTTTCTTATATATTATCATGTGAGAGCCGCCAATGTGGACTTTCAAACCAACTTTATTCAATTATCATTTGCCTTGTGTATTGTCCACGAAAGAAAAGTCACACCGCCATACACATATACATGGATTTCCATAATTCATAGCCACCAATTTTGACTTTCCTTAGGTATTCAAATTGGTTTCTCCATATGCTTTGTTTGTTTAGCCAACTCATATCTTTACTTGTACGTAAGCATGTAGCCATTAATGTTGACTTTTCTTATCTTAATACAATCCATTTCCTTTGTAGTTATCCTTGGTTTCTCTTATTCGTACAACACCTCCTATGCCATAATACATGAATAAGCTACTTGTATTTCCTAGGCAATTTCATTTTACTACACCTCATAACCGCCTCTCCCTCGTCATTCTTACTCCCTCCCTTATCTTATCTCATGTATCTTGTTATATCTTTCACGTACCTCTCTCTTGCCGATATGTTTATTTTATTTCATTCAAAGCTAGTAGTTAGCTTAAGAAAGGAAGAATGACCATCCATCGGCTTCCTCTCCATTCCATCCTCATATCACCTTTTTTTATGGAGATCTCATCACACACCTCTTTATAAAAGTATGGCTCTTGTTCGGTTTCACCACTAAGGCTCACCGCCACCACCTCCGTTGTATGTCGCCATCACCTTCCCTATGTCAAGCCGCCAATGTCGAAGTAAACATCTCCTTGGCTCTCTCGAACCATTGTCGAGCTCCTTTTAAGACGCCGCTCGACCCTAGCCTCTCTTGCTTTGCTCAAGTGTTGTTTGAGTGATGAAGATAATGATGGGATGGCTAGTGGCTATAATGGAAGAAAAATAAAGGAGTCGAGGACTAGTTTGTGTAATTAAGGAAGAGGAAGAGAGTGAGATGAACTTTGGGGGCATTTCTGAGCATTTCTGGAAATTCTGGGCAATATTCATAATTTTTATAAAGTAGTGGACTTCATATTGAGGTAAATAATTATTCTACGAGTATGGGACAATTTACGGATTTCAATTTAGATATATGTGTAAAACGTTATGAATAGTTATGCGTTGATGTGGAATTTGAAGGGTTGGATGCCTCGGAAAATCCTCGTCTAGTTTAACTAGTTAGGATTAAAGAAGAGGAAGGATAAGAGGGAATTAGGACCTCTTGGTTCACGTGTAGATCTTGGTCGAACATTGTTCGATCGAAACAAATTACTTTAAAAGGAATTAACTCGTATGTGTTCGTCATTGAGGTAGGTCGTTTAGACCTACTTAGCTTGCGATCATGTTTTGTGTTAAACTAGTAAATTGAATGTGTGGACCTCTATTTTGGAATATTCTTCCATAGTATATTTTCATATTTGAAAGCTATTGGAATAGTTTCACTAATTTTTATTGTGTGCAACTTGATCTCTGCGGGTGTGATTATGGATACGGACAAGTCGGTGGAGAACAGACCTCGGACATAGTCATGCGGCGTATGGAGACCACCTTCTAAAATTAATTGTTTTGGCAAGTGCTCTAGTAGAGGGTTAGCCGGGGAAAGAAGGGTGATGGGAAAAAAATGGGCATGAGTTTAGCGTGCGCGTTAGCCGTGTACCATGTTTCGAAGGCAAGTTTGGGTTGCCTGAACTGGAGAATGATTATGGTTTGGATTATGGAGGAATTTTTGTTGGTTGTTATGATATATGTTGCATGAGCATTACATTGATTAATTTCGTCCTTATTTGTTATTGTGGATATGAGTGTTGGTTTGGAAATTGATATGCTAGTCTATATAACTATATGACGTGTTTTGGTGTATTAGTTTGTTATGTATATGAATGACTGAGTGTGTTATTTTGGTAATCTATGTTTTGTTCTACATGTTTGATTTGCTTGTTTGGCCCATAACGGGATTGTTAGCTAATGTGTTCCACTTCCAATGTTTTAGGTAAACATCCTTGTATGGGAAATTTTCCAGGAGATCACTTCTTGGACAATGATGATTGAACTCGACGTGACGTGTCTTAGTGGGAATTGAGGGCTCGAGTCCCTAGTTGTTAGGAGAGTGTAGTTAATAGTCATATTGAGTTAATGTTGGTAGCCAGTAGGTTGGCTTTAGTGCTAGCAGTCAATTGCATTCACATTGGTTATCGTGTTGTTTTAAAAATGATAAGTTGGAGGTTTTCTTGGTTTTTCTCGATGTGCCTTTGTTGCAAGTTCCAATACCGGTTAGTTTGTTGTCAAGCTAGTTTCGGTAGATCCAGGTGTGATCTACAACTAAGTAGCAACCCAGTTCACCGAACGGGGTGTTACAATTTAAGCAATTGTTGCGAGTTTTAGCAAAGGTAGCGGTATCTATAGTAGCGGTTTGATAGTCTATTGGAGCGGATCTTTATCTTGTTGTCGTGGTAATTAAAGTTTATAGTAGATGTTTTTCATAATATGGCAGCGGTTTGAAGGCTTAAAAATTCGAATTTCATAAGCTATTGTTGCAGTTTTATAATGGTGAAATAAAAAAAAACTTTGTTGGTTTATTTTCTAATAAATAATTTTTAAATTTAAATTTCATAAGATATACACAATGGCATCTTGAAACATGCTAAAATGAAATTCCATTATATATTAAACCATCATTCATTACATAGAGATTCTAAATTGAAATTTGTTTAAATTATTCAGCAGAACCATAAGCAAATTCAAAGGCAACTTTCAACAAGTCCTAATCCAAATACCCAAAATCAACATATTAAACTTAAAAAGAATCTACAAATGTGCCTCTTTACCGATATACTGCTAAAAAATAAGGATAACTGAAAAGTAGCCCATTCAACAACCACAACACTCATACTTTTATCAAACCAAAAACACCTGTAAAATGAACATTTTTCTTAGAAGTTTTGTTTTCTATATCAAAAAATCAATATACATGAGTTTCCATAAGATTTTTCCCACATACTTGGATAGAAATTATTTTCAAGTGTTTCATTTCCTTGGTGCTTCATTTAGAAATGCTTTTTCTATATACTCATTCACTCCTTTTTCGTATACCTCCCCCCCCCCCCCCCAAAAAAAAAAAAAAAACATCCACCACTTCAAGTTACTTCTACCCATTCCTAAAATAGAGTTTAACCAGCCAAAAAAATTATTTGATAAACAAGACCAAATTTAATCTCTCATTGACTAATTTTATTTGATAATGACAAACAACATCAACTTCCTTATGATGATCAAGTACCATTATTAAGTTTATACAAGAACAAAAAGAAAGCGGATAATATCATCTAGGATTCCAGCTATGATTATAAGATCTCAATCTACCACCAATTTCTAAGTCTCGATCCCTACAATAGTTGGTCACACATCTCCCATTGTTACCTCCTGCTCCTTTTAGCTTATACTCATCCACAAACCACACACCAAAACCCACATAAAAAATACAAGCACTAATTCTAAGTTACCACCTATGTTTCAACTTAGAAAGTGTTTCGCATCATAAAATAAGGGATAATATAAATATAGGATTTGGAGCACATATTAATAAATATTCATGTGAAAAACACTATAATTAAGAATTAGAACATTAATTAATTATTAACTTACTTGGCACAAGATTTTGCTACAGTCTTGAAGATTCTCTTAGCAGTGATTCGAGCCTCCCATTCACTAGTAATCTCGACCTCAACCTTGCCATATTAGTCGACGATTTAGGAAGTTAGACGATCTAATGTAAGCTACATCAAAATATACTTATGATTAAAAGTGTTGACTTAATCCTGAATATTGGAAAAAAATCATTAAACTCACCAATATATAGCAAACATCCACCAATAGCAGGAAACATCTAATTTCAATGTCAATCACACTAAATACATTAATTTTCTCGCTATATAACTTCCAAAATAGATGCTTGTGGAGACATGGGAACGATTCCAAGAGCTTCTACGCCAATGCCCTACTCATGGGCAACCTCCCTATGTTCTCCAAGAGATCTTCTTTCAAGGTATCAATGCGGCTACCAAGGATCGCATTAACCTTCACACTGATTGTGGGTTCATTGAGATGACTCCAGATGAGGCATGGGCGTTATTGAATAAGCTAACCAACTATGATGCCATGTACGGTACCCAACAAGCTAAGCCGACGAAGAGGAAGTTGTATGAACCACAATCCGATGTGGTTGATCGGGATGTGAAGTTCCAATTCATGCAAGATGAGATCAACCGTTTGAAAAAGCAAGTAATTTACTTAAAATCTTCTCAATCTTGTCAAGAGTGCGGGTCTTCCGCCCATACTACTTCCAATTGCACTAACTTGCAGCAAGTACGGGCCGCCGAGGCTTATGAGGAGGCGAATTACATGAGAGGTTCATATAGGAACCAAAACAATTATGCAGGGAGAAACAATGCTCAATCATCTTGGGGCAATTCCAACTATGACCAATACAAGCAACCCCCTCAACAAGAGCAACGTCCCCCTCCCTACCGTCCTTCGGGCTATCAAGAGCCACCATCATGGGTGCAAGGGCTGCAAGAAGGAATCAATGGCGTCCGAGACGGGATCAACGGAGTTCGAGCCGAGATGAAAGGTGTTCATGCAAGGTTGGGAGAATTTGACTCATGGAGAAAGAACGTAGATTCCCAACTTGGCCAACTAGCTACTCAAATCCCGAGACCTCATGGACAAATCCCGGGCCGCCCCGACGAGAATCCTAGAGGCCGACCAAGCGATGGTGAAGTCTGAGCCATGCACTTAAGGAGTGGCAAGGCGTTGCCCGAGCCACCCAAGAATAAGGAGAGGGAACAAGCCTCAGGACCGACCCATTTAGGGTCGAGCACAACCCATTTAGGGTCGCGCACGATCCTCCAAGGGTCGTGCACGACCCCCTCAAGGGTCATTCCTGAGGATGCTACTAATGAGGAAGAAGGGGCGATCGACCCAACTGGGGTCGATCTCGACCACCCTTCACGAGGTAAGTCTTCTAACCCTTCTCTTTCTATTCAATCTCCATCTAAGGTACTTCCTTTCCCTTCTAAGAAATCCAAGGACTCGACGGAAGGAAAGTTTAAGCGCTTCGTTAAGTTGCTTCAAGGCTTGACTCTTTCCATTCCTTTCGCTGAGGCCTTGAATGAAATGCCTGCTTATACTAAATTCTTGACGGAGATTTTATCTAGGAAGCGATCAATGTCAGAGCTAACGGATGAGGTGAGGTCGTTGGAGCTCCCCGAGAAGCTAGGTGATCCAGGTAAGTTTGCTATTACTATAGGTATTGGAACTCACCGTTTTAAAGCTTTATGTGATTTAGGTGCCAGTGCCAGTCTCCTACCACTCTCTATTTGGTCCAAAGCTAATATGGGACCGCTGGAACCTGTCAATATGAACTTCTACATGGCAAATGGATCACGCGTCAAAGCCACTCGAGTCCTAGAGGATGTCCCTGTACAAGTAGGCAAATTCTTTGTTCCCAACGACTTCATAGTGATGGAGATGCCAAAAGACCATGCGGTACCAATCATTCTTAGAAGACCATTCTTAGCCACCGCAGGGGCAAGAGTTGATGTTAGAAAGGGACTACTCACATTTGACATTGGGGAATAGAAGGTCGAGTTTCGCTTCAATACTGTTGCGAATGAGGTCGTTAAAAGCATAAACGAGGAGCCTACCAACCCATCAAGGTGGGTCTGTACCGACCATTCTCTGCAGAATCACAATGTTGTGGGTGACAAGCACGATACCGAGGCATTCCTTGATCCAGTGGGTTCGATAACGACCCACATACCCTTGGTAACGACCCCTCTTCAGAATAACAAAGGTAAGTCTCCTTGCTCTAATCCAATTGATTCTGGTCATGATCCTTTCTTTCATCCTTCTTTTACAACTCCTACTATTGAGCATACTGTGAAAGAGTCGAAGCCTCCTTGGTTTTCGAATTTTTCTAACCCTAATGTAGAACTTCCAAGCATACTTGTGGATGATAGAGGACCAAATGTCTTGGAGAGAAGCTATGATGTTTTTCCGGCTAAGTATGGGGTTTCTTTTGATCCCGCCAAAGCTGGATGGAAACCGCCCTGATCCGCTGAGTAAAGTTCTTCGGGCTAACGACGTTAAATAAAGCGCTTACGGGAGGCAACCCGGTCTTTAGACTAGATTTTTATTTTTATTATGTTTTTGTTTTTTAGATTAGGTTTTGCTAACCTTCCTTAGACTAGGATAGAATACATTTGTTTGGGATAGCATTTTTGTGGGATTTTTTCAGGGTCCTAAGCTTCAAATACAGGATCAAAAAGACAAGAAAAGACGACTTTACATGAGGTGCAACTTTGGGTATTTTTCGAACACTTGCAGGGGGGTCGAGATCGACCCTATTTGGGTCGTGCACGACCCTATTTGGATATTCCAAAAATATCCCTTCTCCATTGAGGTTAACTATGATGAGTTCCACCTTCTTCCAAGCTTCCAAGAGTTCTTTGTGAGTTTTCTTCTTCTTTTCCCTTTTCTTTTTCATATCATTTTCATGCATGGGGACATTGCATGATTTAAGTATGGGGTAGGGGAAGAAGAAACCTCACATGTTGTGTTTAATTGAGTCTATGTGTTAGTTGTTTGCTTGTTTGTCTGTTGGTTTGTTTTGTTAAAAAATCGAAAAATTGAAAAAATTGAAAAATGTCGAAAAATCCAAAAATATTTATTTTTGTTTGTTTTAGGATAGATGTCCTCTGATGAGAATTAATTTTCATGCATATCATATAATTTATTTGGCATATTTGGATAGTATAGCCCAAGTCTTGAGAAATTGCTTTTGATTGTGAAATTGACTTGTGATGAAATTGAGCATATGTGTCATGAGTAGAAGTAATTGCAATCCAACAAAAATTTTACCTAGTGAGGAATTTTGGCCTTATAGGGAGAACATCAAAAATCCCTCTTCTTTTTCTTGTGTGATTTGCTCGCTTTATACATATAAATCTCTTGTCATTGATATGGTTATCTATTTCTTGAAGCCGCTATGAGATCGTTCATGCATGTTAATTATGATTAAGAAATTATATTTCATAAGCCACTATTTATCCTCTCTTTTACCTACCTTTACATTATCCTCTCTTTTGAAGCCAAGTTGAGCCTTAAGCCTTTTATTTTTAGCTCCACAAAATTATTCCCTATCCGAAATAAGCATGACCATATCCGGGGATTAGGACTTAGTATTGGTTGTTGTAATGGTTTTGTTGAGTGAGATTTGTTGGTTCAAGTATGGGGTAATTATGGGTTGGGAAATTTTAAAAAATCTTGTAGTTTGACATGTAAAAGGAGTTTGGTTCCCTGAATGCACCTACAAAAGAGCTGAAAAAAAAAGAAAAAAATAATGCAAGTTCGACGTCGGCCTCCCAAAAAAAAATGAAGATCATAAGGGAGGAAAAGAAAGCAAGAAAAAGAGCTAAAATGTATAAAGTGTGCATGAGCCAAAATTCCTTAGTATTTGTAAGCAAGATTAAGTTGGGATAAATGGGTGAGTGAAAGAAAAAGTCTATAAAGAAAAGGGTGAGTTTGGTTATCTTTTGAGTGTTTTGGTATTATGTGAGTTTTTAGGAGTCTTTGATTCCTGGATATTATTAGCACCACATGACCAAAATTTTCCACGCCCTTTGTCTTTACCAAGCCCCATTACAACTCGGCCGAATGGAAACTTCTATGAAGTTTTTCATTGAGCCTAAGTTCTCTTGATGATTTTTATGTGGTTTGACATCTCTGGTGGAGAGTTTGGTGATATAAGTAACAATGGCTATGTTGATATTTGCAGTTTGGATTGAGTTGAGAGTTGTTATTTAAAGCCTAATGTTGGATCGTAAACGGTTATCAAAGAGCTTGGGAACTGGCAATTAAGTTGTTCCCATGGCAGCGGAAGTAAATAATCGCAAGTAATAAAGACAGTAAAGAACGCAATTCCTTTATAGAGGAACCCCACTACAACCAACTAGTTGTATGGGTAAACCTCTACCTCCGCTTGGAGGATTTTGAATGACTCACTTATATTAATTGCTTTGTTCCTTAGTTACACAGTCGGATTCACACTTCTCTGTTCCTACGAGTTCTTCCTAACTCTAGCAACACTAGCAAATCCTCTCAACTGAGTTCTTAAGCTCACAACAGCAAAAATACAAATAAGTCAGACCTTACACCGACTTCTCAGTTCCCTTGTCCTTGGGAACTTCGGCTTCACCGCCGTTGAGATCACACACTCGCCGGCGGGGACTTCTCTTCTTTTCTTTCTTTTTCTCAGATGTGGGTGTTTGAGAGTTCTGGGAGAAGTGCTCAATCCGAGTACTATTCATTTGGCTTTATAGTCCAAGTGAGCATGGGCAGTCGCATCTTTCGTTTGTGTCCAAAATGCCCTTTGCTTGATGCCCAAGTTGTGCTTTCTTCACATGTGACTTTGGTTTGAACTAGGTCAACTTCTTGGATCAATCGGACCGTTGGATGAAGCGTGACAGTCTGATCCTCAGACTGTTCCTTCGGGCTGTCTGAGACAGAATCCCGCGATCTACGTTGAACGGTCGTTGTTCTCACATGTGAGTTCCCATGTCATGGGAACTGTCTTCTTCAGAGTTTCCTTGATGGAAACTCTTCATCGTTGTAAGCTTGTGTTCTCTTGATGGAGTTCCCACTTCATGGGAACTTTCCTCTTCAGAGTTCGCTTGATGGAAACTCTGCATTGTGGCCTGCTGTAGCTTTTGGTCATTCATAGGAGTTCTTGGTTGTACATGTGTTCCTTAGAAATACTTGAACAAACCACATTAGTTCCCTATGGTGTTTGTCATTATCAAAACTCGAAGAATGATATCGTTGATCCGTTGTTTAGAACCAGAGGTCCCAACAACGTCCCCACAATTTCCCCCTTTTTGATGATGACAAACCCATCACAAAATATGCAAGTATTTCAATGAATGATATGCTGATGAGTTCCTAAGTATGATTTTGGGAAGTCACTTTTAGTGAAACATTTAGATTTTGGGAACCACTTCTGATGAGACACTTAGTTCTTACTTAGCTTTTTATGCAGTTGTTCCCCCTTAGCTTATGCGTGGTCTGTGATAACTTAAACTTTTAACTCATCTCGCATTTTTTGTCTTTCCCCCTTTTGACATCATCGAAAACAAGCAAAGCAATAATAGGGAAGAAAGGAACACGCAATCAAAATAAAGACCATTTCATTACTTAAGAGAATATATACAATGGGAACTCAAGTACGATTTGTGGTCATTTTTGGATTAAGGAAAAAAGAAGGGAGAGATCATGGGGCTTGAGGGAACAAGGCGTAACACAAGCGCGTAAGGACTTGTGTAAGCTTTTCTTGTCCTCTGGCCAACGCTGCTTGGTCCTTGGCAATCTGGTCGAGGGTGTTGGCAATGTGGAGCAACACTTGAGAGTTTCGCTCTTGTGCACCAGACTCCAGTTGAGCCGCTTCCTCTACGGGCTCAGAGTGCCTCATCTTCTGGACAACTGAAATGTCCAGTTCCCTTCCAAGCTCGATTTCGTCCTTAGAGGCGTCGTAGAGACCCTCTTTTTGTAGGAGCTTCTTTATCATCCCAGAATAGGGAAGGGAATGGGACTTGGAAGCCATGCACTTCTCCATGTGCCCAAGGATAATTCTAGAAAGGTTGATGGGCTTCTTGAGGAGGAAGTGATAGAGGATGATGGCATCAGGGATGTTGACGACTAGACGCTTCTCCTGGCGAGGGATCACCACATTGATGATGAATTGGTGAGCAAGCTTGGCGACCAGGGAGAGATGGTGCGTCGAGGGAACTTTGGAGGGAACACGGCCCTCAAAGATGGTGTTGTACACTTCAGCGCTATTGAAGTCACCCCAGAGCTTGTTGGGAAATTCATTGAGCCCTTGACCTGGGACATAGAGCTGAAGGCGGATTGTCGACGTTGTGAAAATAAACTCGTCGCCTTCATTGGAGAGAGTTCCCTGAGTGCAGTCGTTGGTGATAGTGAAGTTGTTGTAGAATTGACGCACTTGCGAGGGATCAACGCTCACAGTGTCTTTGCACAGGTTCTCCCAACCCTGGGCCTTGATCAGGTCCCACAGTTCCCCTAAGATGTTGTCAACTAACACGTCCTCACTGATGATGAGTGGAGGGAGGAGCTTTCGGCGTTCATCCACTGGATGCTTTGTAGGAGCTTTCGACGTGTTCCCCCTAGAGACCGTGCGAGGTCCTTTCTGTTGAGGGGGTGCAGCCGCTTCGATCATGAGCACGCGGTCCCTTGGCGGTTGGGAACTCGTGGACACCACCATTTGGTGTCCAGGTGTTGGGATCCGTGCTTGCTCCTTAGCAGCTGGATTACTTTCATTTTACAGACTGGAATGAATCCCCGTGGCTCCGTCATGACGAGATGATACTGACTTTCTAGAGCTTGTTCTTCTTCTTCGACCTCATCTTAGGAGGTCCCTTCTTCCTCGGAGGAGCTCGAGCTTGAGCCCTCCGCGTCATCTTCAGGATGACTTGTTGTTGCCCCAACACCACTAGCTGGTGCGGGGTCCCTTCTCTCCGTGGGCTCTTCAGGAGCCACCTTTTCTGGGGACTTTGTCCCTTGGGAGACTGTGTGCTCAGAGGGGTCCCGGTTGAGCTCTTCCTCTATTGCCTTGAGTTGGGCCTCCTCCTCCAGAGTTCCCATTATGATAGGAGGAGGGTCCTTGGTCATTTTGCCTATGACCACGGAGAGAGGGAGATCGTCGTCATCTGAGGTGAGAGCGACGGTACTTTTGGATGGTGAGGGAGAGGGGAGTTTGGTGGTGGTGGGGGATGTGGTGGAAGAGGGTAGAGAAGAAGAAGGAAGAGGAGTGGAGAGTTGTGTAGAAGGGGGAGGAATGGATGTGGTGACTTGGGGAGTAGAGATCCCCGAAGTAGAAATGGGAGAGGTGGAAGTGTGTTTTGGTGAAGGAGGAGGAGAAGGAGTTTTGTGAGGTGGAGGTGGAGTTGGAGTTCCCGTAGTTATGGGAACGGAAGGAAGTGAGGAGGGTGGAGTTCCCTTTGAGGTGGGAACTGAAGGAGGTGGTGGAGGAGGAGTCTGCTGTTTTGTGGGAGGAGGTTTGGGAGGTCCCTCGGTTAGAAGATGAGGGAGAGAGGAGGAAGAGGGGAGTAGACTTTTGGGTTGAGAGGTCCCATCGTCGGAAGGGAAAGGCAAAGGAGGTTTGGGATCACAGGAACTCTCCTTGGAGCAGTTCAGGTAGTCCTCAAACTTGAAGAAGGCTTTCTTTCTGGGCTCCGAAAATTCAGAGACCTCAGAATGTTTGCGTTTTTTGGATTTGGAGGGATCGTGGGAATGTTTGGATTTTTTGGGTTTTGAGGGGTCTTTTGAGGAGTTGCGTCGTTTGGATGAATGGCGGTGTTTGGATTTTTGGGGTTTTTCATTGATGGAAGGGCGAGCGTCTCCGAAATTATCAACGATGACAACTCCGGAGGAGGTGTTGGTGGTTGAAGGAGGAGGAAGGGATTCGGAAGACGAAGAAGTCCAGGCGACAGTTTCGTCGGCCGGAGGAGGAGGAGGGGGCAAGAAGGGGCTTACTTGGTTGTAGAGCCCTTGGATAAGAACATCCTTCATGGTTGGGTCTGGTTCTTGCTCAATCTCTTTTAGTTGAGAGATGAAGAGGATGCGAGGATTGGCGAGGACCCACGCTTTGATCTGGGCAAAAGTGTGTTGAGGGGCCATTTTTGTAAGATTTTTGAAGGTTTTGGAGGTTTCTTGAAAAAAGGAGTGAAAGGGATGTGGAGAAGAAAAATTGCAGAGATGGAAGATGGAATAAGACCCCAAAAATGGCAAATGAGGGTTTTAAGGAGAGAGGGGGGCGAGGGGTAGAAAGGGAAGTGGAAAAACCTCGATAACCGTCGCCCAATGAACGTGGGGCATTGTTTCAACTTCCATAGCACGCTTCTGGACATGCGGCACGATCTCTAGGGAAGTCCTTTTCAAAATTTGAATACTTGGCCTCTAATGCTTCTGAGCCTCTGACACAAAAGTCCGTTTCCCAAGTGACGGTTTGTCTTTGTAGATGAGTCAACGTTCCCTTTCTAGTTTGTATCAGTTCCCATGATCATATCAAGGTCAGGGAGAGTGAAGTGGTTAAGGGAACTTCACACTCATCCTTTTGTGGGGCTAGGGAACTCAAAAGGGAACCAGACAATTTGCTACTCGATAAAGGAAATATTTTGGCTCATGAGAAGCATTTGTCTGGTCCCTAGCTTAGGGTGGGTCATATGATCAACCGTCATGCTGGCTTGTAAAGAGGGATAAATGGAACTCTGGTTGATCATTTTGGGCCAAAAGAAATAGAGTTCATTTGTACACAATTATCTTTAGACTAGTAATCATGGCATAGTGAAAGCAATAAGTCCAAGTTCCCTAGCATGAAATCTTGTATTAACTAGTCAGGCATTGAGGGAGAAACAAACAGGGACTTGTTTAGTTTAGAGTTATCATCCCTATAAGCATTCGAAAACGCTGGTAGGGACGTCTGTCTAAAGCTTTGGTAAGAATGTCCGCAATTTGCTCTTCAGTTCTACAGTGTTCCATCGAGATGTTCCCACTTTCAACATTGTCACGTAGAAAGTGATGCCTTATATCAATATGCTTAGTTCTAGAATGATGCACAGGATTTTTGGAAATGTTTATGGCACTAGTGTTATCACAAAGTATGGGAACTGGGCCAAAAGACATACCGAAATCCTGGAGTTGTGACTTAAGCCATAGAACTTGGGAAAAGCACGATGCGGCAGCCACATATTCGGCTTCAGCTGTGGAGAGTGCCACTGAGTTTTGTTTTTTAGATCCCCACGAGACTAAGCATGCCCCTAGGAACTAGGCCATTCCTGATGTGCTCTTTCTATCAACCAAGTGACCTGCAAAATCTACATTTGTGTATGCAATGAGCTCAAGGGAACTGTTCCTTGGATACCATAGGCACAAGTTATCGTTCCCTTTGAGATACCTGAAAATTCTCTTCACCTCTTTCAGGTGTGATTCCATAGGGTTAGCTTGAAAACGAGCACAAAGACATACGGAGAACATGATATCAGGTCTACTAGTTGTTAAGTAAAGGAGGGACCCGATCATACCTCGATAGTTCCTTTGGTCCACACTTATACCTGTTTCATCCGCATTGAGACTTGAATTTGGAGAGATGGGAGTGTCGATGGGCTTGGAGTGTTCCATCCCATACTTCACGAGCATTTCCTTGATATACTTCTGTTGATGAATCTTTGTTCCCTCCTTGGTTTGGGATATTTGGAGTCCCAAGAAGAACGTGAGTTCCCCAATGAGACTCATCTCAAACTCACTGCTCATGAGGTCCTTAAATTTCTCTACAAGAGTTTCGTTAGTTGCTCCAAACACAATGTCATCAACATATACTTGCACGATCAAAATGTCTTTAGACTCTTTCTTTAAAAACAAAGTCTTGTCTATGGAACCACGAAGGTATCCATGGGACAAGAGGAATTGAGCAAACCTGTCATACCAAGCTCGGGGAGCTTGTTTGAGTCCGTAGAGGGCCCTCTCCAGGAAACAGACATGGTTGGGTAGCTTCTCATCTTCGAATCCTGGAGGTTGGGCCACATACACTTCTTCCTTGAGATGTCCATTGAGGAAGGCTGTTTTCACATCCATTTGATAAAGCTTGAATCCCTTGTGAGCAGCATAGGCAATTAAGAGTCTGATGGCCTCGATCCTGGCAACCGGTGCGAAGGTCTCATCGTAGTCGATTCCTTCTTCTTGCCTGTAGCCTTGTGCCACTAGCCTAGCCTTGTTCCTTGCTACAGCCCCAGTGTCATCGAGCTTGTTCCTAAAGACCCATCGAGTTCCTATGATGTTCTTGTTTTTGGGCCTAGGAACTAGCTTCCAAACTTTGTTCCGCTCGAATTGGTGGAGTTCCTCTTGCATGGCTTGAATCCAATCTGGGTCCTTCAAAGCTTCTTTGATATTTTTGGGTTCCATCATGGAAACAAACGCGTTAAAAGCACAAAAATTATTGAGAGAGGAACGAGTTTGTACACCTTTATCATAAGGAGAGATGATGTTCTCAATGGGGTGGTCCTTCCTTTGTTGAAAGTTACTTGTGTGAGTGGGTTCCCTTGCATGTGTGTCATCTTCAGTAGTTGTTTCTTTGTCATGGGAACACTCATCTTCAGCTTCTTCATTTGATGTTTCTTCAGAGATTTCTGGCAAGTTCCCTCTTTGTTCCCCCTGTACACTTGATTTTGGTAGGGTATTGTCTTGGGGAACAAGAGAGTTGGATGTGTCTTGTAATTCATCTGAGGAGGGAACTTCGAGGGAGATTTGATCAGTGAGAGTTGTATCTCCGTCGTTGTTTCCTGGTTGTGAGATGTTGCTTGCACTTGGATAGTCTTCATCCCTCTTCCTTGGCTCATCATCATCATCATCATCGTCTTCTTGTCTTACCAGTTTGAACAGAGTTCCCTTCCCTTGGGTCTCTGTTCCCAGCTTTACGGATTTCTCATTGAAGACGACATGGATGCTTTCTTCTAATTTCTTGGTCCTCTTATTATAGACCCTGTAAGCCTTGCTTTGTGCTGAGTATCCCAGGAAGATCCCTTCATCGCTTCTGGGGTCGAATTTGCCAAGGTTGTCTTTGCCATTGTTGTGAACAAAGCACGTGCAACCAAATGTTCTCAAGTGTGAGATGTTTGGTTTTCTCCCTTTGATGAGCTCATAGGACGTTTTGTTGATCAGGGGCCTTGTCATGGCTCGGTTCAAGATGTACGTAGCTGTGGAGATGGCTTCAGTCCAGAAGTACTCAGGAACTCCACTTTCAATCATCATGGTTCTGGCCATGTCCTCCAGGGTTCTGTTCTTTCTCTCGACCACTCCATTTTGCTGAGGGGTGCGAGGAGCTGAGAAATTGTGAGAGATCCCATTTTTCTCGCAGAAGTGTAGGAACTCAGAGTTTTGAAACTCAGTTCCATGATCAGATCTGATTGCTTTCAGTTTGAGTCCCAAGCTTACTTTTGTTCTTTTGATGAAGGGTTCGAATTCTTCAAATGCTTGTGATTTTGCCTTCAAGAAAATAACCCAGGTGAATCTTGAAAAATCATCGATTAAAACATACATGTACCTTTTTCCACCGTAGCTAGCCGTTCGCATGGGACCACAGAGATCCATGTGGATTAGCTCTAAAGGCCTGGTTGTGCTCACCACCTTTTTGGGTTTGAAGGAGTTCCTGGTCTGTTTCCCTCGAACACATGCTTCACACATTTTGACTCCTTCGAGATTGATTCGTGGAAGACCAATGACCAGATCATGTAGATAAAGCTTCAGGATTTGATTTACACCTGCATGGCCCAATCGTCTATGCCAGAGTTTCGTGTCATCTTGGGAACTTGCAAGACACAGCTTCATTGGTGGTTCAAATTCTGTATCTACTACATAAACGTTGGTGTGCCTTCTTCCTCTCAGAATCACTTTGTTTGTCTTGTTGTGATGACTAGGCATTCGTCTGAGTCGAAGGTGACAACGTTGTTCCCTTGATCGCATATCTGGGCAACACTTAAGAGATTGTATCCCAGATCTTTCACCAAGTTGACATTGCTGATTTTGATTGATCTATTTAGCAATACTTCTCCCTTTCCAATTACTTCTCCCTTGTTTTTATTGCCAAATGAGACATGGCCTCCTTCGGCATGAGTGTGGAGTGAGATGAGGATATCCTTGTTTCCGGTCATATGGTTCGAGCATCCACTGTCTATGAACCATGCATTGTTCCCTCTCACTGCCACCTACAAGGTAAAGTTAGTGTTTTGAGACCCAGGCAAGATGACTCTTGCCTGGTCCCTTGCAAGGGAAAATATTCTCATTTAAGACGTAGTCAGCGATGTTGATATCATTAGAGTTGGAGTTCCTTTGATGATTGGCATGATGTTTTTGTTTGTTTAGGAACTCACGGTTTCTAAGGGTTTGGGCTTTCTTCTTGGGACATGCTTCCTTGTAGTGCCCATGAGCACCACAGTTCCAGCACGTCTTGTAGTATTCTCCCAGGTAGTACTTTGGGTGTGGTCTCTGGATTCTGTTCCTATCCATGGTTTCCTTGTTGTACACCCGTGACCCGTTTCCCTTAGCAATTTGGACATAAAGTCTATGTCCAGTGTTCCCAGTGTAGTAATCTCTCTCACCACCGTTCCCACTTTCTAGGACACTGATTTTTTCTTCAAGATGAGCATTTTTCTGTTTCTCGCATTGAAGTTCTAAGGCCCTACACTCATGGATTTCATGTTCACTCAGGGGTGACTTTCCATTCTTTGAGGATTCACCTTTGTATCCTATGCCGTGTTTGGCTGGGACAAACTTAATTTGGGAACTCGAGGCTTCAAGATGGTCAGGAGTCTTACTCAGGTTTTGCAAGAGGGTGTTTTCATCTTTCTCTAGAGTTTTGATTTCATCTTTCTCTAGAGTTTTGATTTCATTTTCTAGATCTACGATGTGAGACACATGAGACTTGAGTTTTTCAAGAAGGGATATGCAGTTGGGACAAGGTTCAAGACCAACTAATTGAGCATTTATGTGTTCCTGTTTTTCCAACTTGTTTTGCAGTATTATATTATCTTTGACAAGACTTGAAAGGATTTTCAACAGCTCAGGTTTTTCATAGTTATTTAAAGAATCAAGAACAGTTTCAGTGGTTACCTCACTGGGTTGTTCCCCAGTGGTTTCTCCTATGGCCATGCCACACATGTCTGGGAGTGCCCATGACTCGGGATCTTCGTCTTCATCATCGCTCCAGGTGGCGATGTAAGCCTTCTTCCCTTGCTTCCGTCCGTCAGTTCCCTGTGGGCATTCCTTAGTGAAGTGTCCTTTCTTGTTGCACTTGTAGCATGTGACATCGGAGAGGTCCTTCTCTGCGGGTTTTCTTTGGGAACTCTGCCCTTTTCCCCAGTTCCCACTGTTCCTTTGAGACTTCCCTTTGTAGAAGTTTCGAAGAGCCTTTGTTATGAGAACTAGCTCCTCATCCTCTTCTTCTTCGGAGTCTTCGTGTTGTTCTTGGGTTGATTTAAGCATCTTCTCGATCTTGAGTGCGATCCCTCGATGAGCTCGAGTCTGTTCCTTATCATCGATCTTTCTTCTCGTGTCCTACTAGCTTTCCAAACACTTGATGGAGCATGAGTGTTCTATTTTCCGGATTTTCCTTGAACATTGTTCTCTCGTTTGCCCATTCTCCAGTCAATCCATTGAAGAGCTGTTGGACCTTCATTTTATGGGTGATTTCTTCTTTGGTGATCCCCAAGCCTTCCATTTTGGTGCAAAGTCCTTCAAATCGGGACTGGTAGCTATCGACAGACTCTCCCATCTCCATTTGGAAGTTGTAGAACTCCCTTTTTGCATTCATCTAAAGATCTTCTCGGAGATCTGAGTTCCCAACATGCATTTGTTGGATGGCTTCCCACATTTCCTTGGTTGTGTCAAGGTTTGCTACCCTGTCACAATCTTGTACGCACATGGACCTCTTCAGGTATTGTTTGGCTTTGTAGTTTGCCTCCATAAACTTGTATTCGTTGGGTCCCCACTTTGAGAGGTCATTGACTATAGCTGGATCGATTTCGAAGTTTCCTCTCTCGATAACACACCAGGCTTGGTAGTCTTGGCCACGCATCCAATCCTTCATGTCGCGTTGCCAGCTTTCAAATCTTCCTGTAATAAGCCTTGGTGGCTTACTAGTGTTGTTCCCCACTTGAGTAAGTTCCTAAGACATTTGATACTTGCGATGCTAACACAAATCTAGAGCGCAAGCTCTGCTACCAATTGTTGGATCGTAAACGGTTAGCAAAGAGCTTGGGAACTGGCAATTAAGCTGTTCCCAAGGCAGCGGAAGTAAATAATCGCAAGTAATAAAGACAGTAAAGAACGCAGTTCCTTTATAGAGGAACCCCACTACAACCAACTAGTTGTATGGGTAAACCTCTACCTCCGCTTGGAGGATTTTGAATGACTCACTTATATTAATTGCTTTGTTCCTTAGTTACACAGCCGGATTCACACTTCTCTGTTCCTACGAGTTCTTCCTAACTCTAGCAACACTAGCAAATCCTCTCAACTGAGTTCTTAAGCTCACAACAGCAAAATACAAATAAGTCAGACCTTACACCGACTTCTCAGTTCCCTTGTCCTTGGGAACTTCGGCTTCACCGCCGTTGAGATCACACACTCGCCGGCGGGGACTTCTCTTCTTTTCTTTCTTTTTCTCAGATGTGGGTGTTTGAGAGTTCTGGGAGAAGTGCTCAATCCGAGTACTATTCATTTGGCTTTATAGTCCAAGTGAGCATGGGCAGTCGCATCTTTCGTTTGTGTCCAAAATGCCCTTTGCTTGATGCCCAAGTTGTGCTTTCTTCACATGTGACTTTGGTTTGAACTAGGTCAACTTCTTGGATCAATCGGACCGTTGGATGAAGCATGACAGTCTGATCCTCAGACTGTTCCTTCGGGCTGTCTGAGACAGAATCCCGCGATCTGCGCTGAACGGTCGTTGTCCTCACATGTGAGTTCCCATGTCATGGGAACTGTCTTCTTCAGAGTTCCCTTGATGGAAACTCTTCATCGTTGTAAGCTTGTGTTCTCTTGGAGTTCCCACTTCATGGGAACTTTCCTCTTCAGAGTTCCCTTGATGGAAACTCTGCATTGTGGCCTGCTGTAGCTTTTGGTCATTCATAGGAGTTCTTGGTTGTACATGTGTTCCTTAGAAATACTTGAACAAACCACATTAGTTCCCTATGGTGTTTGTCATTATCAAAACTCGGAGAATGATATCGTTGATCCATTGTTTAGAACCAGAGGTCCCAACAACGTCCCAACACCTAAACACTTGAGAGACGAGAGAAACACATATCCCTTGTGAGGTTGGATTTTTAGTTGCTTTTGCTTGAGGTTGCTTATATATGTGTGATGACATTAGATTCACTTGTCGATCTATTTCTACTTGTGCTTTGATGTTTCTTTTTGATAAAGGCATTGACTTGATATATGTGTTGATGGTTTTGGTTGATGTCTTGTTGATTGCTTGAGGACAAGCAAGTCTAAGTATGGGGTATTTTGATGTCCGCCCTTTTTAGTCATGTTTTAGGGTGTGTTTTTGTGTCTTTGAGTCTTTTTCTTTATTTTTGTGTTTTTTTTTTGAGTCGTTTGTGTAGGTTTTCGTATTTTCTTAAGATATGGAGTTTACATAAGCTTTGGTTGTGTTTTATAGGTTTTTGGAGCTGTTTTGGAGCACTTTTGAAGAAAAGAGCAAAACCGAAGAGAAGCACTTAAGGAAAAGCTCAAGGAATGAAGTTCATAAAGTCATTGAAGATCAATTTCAAGCTTGGAAAGAGATAGATAAATTCGTTACAAGAACATAGGAAAAAGAATCGAGTCAAACGGAGTTGTAACGAAGCCGCTACGTAAGTTTTACTCAAGGCTGATTTTAGTGCTAAACAAGGTCGTGCTCGACCCATTTAGAAGAACAAGCCTCAGGACCGACCCTATGAGGGTCGTGCACGACCCATTTGGGTCGTGCCTAGCGCCGACCTTCTCTTTATTCCGAGATCTTAAGGATTTATTCTATTTTTGTATTTTAGGAAGGTTGTTTTATCTTGTTTCCTAGTTGAATTAGGACTTCTTTTCTTCTATAAGAGGAGGTTAAACCCTTTGTTTCAGGAGGCCAACCAACACCGGTCTAGGGCCCGAGGGGAACGTTAGAGGAGGAGGAGGAAGAGAGAGAGAGAGAGAGAGAGAGAGAGAGAGAAGTTGGTAGGAGAGGATAGAGAGTAGAGATTGGTGTTGCTTGGAGAACAAGTTTGTTTTGAATTCAAAGTTGTAAGCTTTTCGTTTTTAATTCAGATTTATTTTCAATTATTATGCTTAGTGAGTAGTTTTCCTCTCTAAGGTGGGGGTTAAACCCAACAATGGTGGTGCATGCTTTCTTTAGATCATGATTTGATTGTTTTTTTTATTGCATGAATCTATTCTCTTGCTCTTAATCCTTGAAGCGAAAGTGGATTGGAATTTCTCATTCATAGTTGAAGCGAAAGTGGAAACTTTGAATCAGAATAGTCAAATTAGGGTTTTGAAGCGAATGTGGATCTATTCTAGTTGAAGTAGAAGAGATTAGATAGTAAGTTTATTAATTGAACGAAAGTTAGTTGATTTACTTGCTCTAGTTAACGAAAGTTAGTGCCTTTATGTGATAAAAGCATGATCTTTATGTTTCATGAGTGTGAATTCATGATTTGAATACTTGAAGATCATATCTATCTATCTTGTGCTAAATTCCTTTGCGACAGTTGAGGCATGTCTTGTGATTAACCTAAAAGCGAAAGTGTAAAGTTGATTGCTTGATTAGTTCTAATAGGATTATTTGCGAAAGTTGATATTCCTAGGTTGAAGGATAGATAGAAAGTTGTTTAATTTGCGACAGTTGATTGAATAACTTGAATTGTTTGCGACAGTTGACTTTTCTATGATCATAATTGCATGAGAGTTGTGAATTCTTGTTGAAAGCATGTATGGTTGTTGTTGTGGTAGCCCTAGCCCTAGGATTGCCTTTTTACATTTGCTTTAAACTTATTAATATTGTTTCGATCTCGACCCACCAAGGTCGTGCTCGAGCCTAGCCCTTGTTTGTGTTCGTTTGTGTGTTTTGTCCCCAGGATCAACCCCCATAGGGTCATGCACGACCCTAATCAGTTCGGTCCTGGCCTTGTTTTGTTCGTGTTTGTTTGCTTTTTCATAGTTTATCAACTAACCTTTAGCCCTATTCTCATTCCCGTGGACGAACCTGACTCCCTGTACTCAACGGGGTCTTGATATAAATTTATTTGTTCAAGAAACCCTTCAACAATTGGATACTTTGTTATTGTTGAAGTGATGTTTAATTTGTTCTCCTGATGAATGGAAAAACTTGTTTCTGTTGCATGCTGAATTGTTGCAAAATGGTGCAAACAGGTACAAAATATTTTGTTAAACCATGGCTAACAGGGAGTATATACGTACATGTCATTTAAAAAAAAGTGATTGATACCGATTTTTCAAAACAATAATTAATGGGCTAAAAATTTGAAATTCAAAATGAAAATGGCCTTTATATTGGTTTTTTAAAAGCGGTATCCGTGCGTTTTTTTAAAAAACAAAAATTATACCGGTTTATGATTAAATTGTTTTTTTACAAAAATCAAACATTCATACCGGTTTTATAAATAATTGGTAACCAACTTTATACCGGTTATTAAATAATCGGTATCCTCCAAACTTTAATACCAGTTTTTAAATAACCGATATCCGAGGATTTATTATGACAAGATTAACGACGGAGGAAAACCGGTATCCGCTTCATAAATAACCGGTATTACTTAATGATTGTGTACTAATGTTTCCTAGTAATATCTTTAAATTGCGTTGCAACTTGGAACCTTATGTGCGTCCCTTCATTGCCGCCTTGCATAATTAGCATTCTTGCACTTTTGTGTTATTACCATGGTACTAGTGGAATTACCGTAGTAACAATGAATATAGTCTTACGATATTTTTTTTTGTTCCTTTGGGCTTGGCGATTCTTCCATGCATTCTTCCTTTCTTAAATACACTTGAAACCTAAGAGAATAGTGGTTTCCCTAAAATGGTTTAACCATTAACCTTGTTCAACTTGATCCTCGTGATCTCTCATGACCCTTTTAACTAACTCCCTATGAATGTGATTGTGGTTTCTCTCACCGATTAAACGAGATGGAAGATCGAAGGACTTGAAGGAAAAAAGTTGAAGACTTTGGCGAGACCAAGAAGTAAATTATACTTAGCCAAGTCTAACACAATTTTAAGTTGAATTTATTGAATGAAAAACGGGTGATTGAATAGACAAACCTAAGGGAACTACTTGGAAAACGAGTAAGGGTAAATTTGTCCAACATTTTTCTTATTATCCAATTCACCTGGAGTTACAATCTAAAATTTAATAATTAAAGTATGAAGGTTTCCTAATCTATATATAACAATAAAAAGTTGTGTACAAAGTGCATTTATTGCACATATCATACATCTTATTCATACTAAGCCAATTGTGGTATAAATCAAGATAAACTTTTTACCTCAATGGTTGAGTCTATGTCATTTGTATTAGAGGTCTAAGGTTCAAATCTCAAGCTACTTATTTTTTTGGGGTTTTATAAATTATGTAAAAATTCCCCTATTATTATTAATGTAGTTAATCTATTGTTGTTTCAATTTCAAAATCTCCTAAATATTGAGTTTGAAAAAATCAATATTTTTACAAATGTTAAAATACTATGGGAATTAATCAATCCCGTGGATATATGGAAAACGAAGACAAATATCAATAGGTGTTTCTTTTCCTTATGAAGAAAATTTTCCAACAAAATAAAAAAATTTGAAAAAATTATTAAATGTAGAAATTATGTAAGGAAACACTATGTGGATTGATCAATATAAAGTTAATAATAATTTGCAAACTAAATGTTACCATTAATTATTTTCAAACAACCGTTAAGCATATATGGATAACGAAGACAACGTAATATGGCGGGCAATTCAAGAATCGGTCATTCTAAATTAATTTTATATACCAATTTATTTACATTTACATAATTACATAATTATTGGTTATCAACTCCCAAAACATTACACCTATTAAAAATTTTAGGGTTACATGCCTAGTCAACTCTCAACCGTTACATATCTATTAAAAGTTTTTTATGATTAAAGATTATCATGTCATCTACCGGCCATATAAAGCTTGGTTGAAGATCATCCATTTGTCTTCGCATTATGCTTTTCTATGATCGAGGTTCAAAATCACGTAATCTATTTGCTTTTTTATAATGAATTGTGTTACTATATGTGATCTTATGTGATGTCCATAACAGGATGAGCTAGAAATACCTGAGTTATTAATATCTTAATACATTGTGTAAACCATCTGATCGATTATTTTTCTTTCCAATTAGGCTTTTGATCTGAAGAAGAATGGGAGATGATCCGTTAGTGTGATTGGAGAATCTCATCAAACTTGAAACCTTACAACCCAAGCAAGGGGATGGACTGTCTGAGTCTTCAGGTAGTATTCCTTGCAATCATGCTGTTGAGTCTTCCAGTGTGGTTCTTGAAGAGGAAACATTTGAAGAAACTAGGGTCCATGACGAAGAACAATCACTTATGCAGAATATAAAGTGCCGTATTTGCCAGGAGGAGGACAACATAAAAAAATTGGAGGCCCCTTGTGCTTGTAGTGGTAGTTTGAAGGTGAATAATTTCAACAGTTTTTATCATATTTGGTTCAAAGACTTTCTATAATATTTTCATGAAGGAATCAAGATTAGCCCTGATAATAACACATGATATCATGATCAAGGTTGTATAGAGCTCAATTATGTGATTTTGATTGAATTAGACTGATTTAATGATAGAAGGCATCCTATCCTTTTTAAACATTTGAATAACGGGTTGTCAATAGTTTTTCAGCACAAAGGACGTTATTACTTATTACACGTGTTTCCAATATCATTAGACATGATAGCATATTGATTTTTGTGGTTGAAATGTTTTCTTTTCTTTCGTCATTATATTATTTTCATAGTTTTAGGGATAGTGCAGTTATAAATTCATGGGTTTAGTAGGAAGGTGCAGATTCTTATATTCTTCTGTTAATGGTGTAACAATTGATTATTTTGACGGGATGATTAGCTACATTTTCCCTTAATGTTCATTTTTCTTGATTTGTTTTTACGCCCTACACTTCAATGAGAATAAGGCTTTCATTAACATTCAAATTGTTGACTACTTACTTGCATATGAATCTGAGAAATCTAAATAGACTCATAAATGCAAAGATGATACCAATTCAAAAAGTCTATTGCCAAAAGGTTGGTCTATAATAATCCCCAAGTTGTAGCTTAAGGCAAAATCGTAATCTCATGCACGGGACATTCTCTGAATAAAGTCTTTTTGTTTGCACAAACCTTATTCTATCATGTTGTTCAACGTCTTTTTGACAACTATTGTTAAGTATTGCACTTATTTGGCGAAAATAAGCTAATTGACCAAGGTCTCTTATGATATCATGTTGTTCAATGTCTTGTTGACAACTATTGTTAAGTATTGCACTTATTTGGCGAAAATAAGTTAATTGACCAAGGTCTCTTATGATATATACATATAGAGTTTCCGATTGTGAAAAGCAACTCCCAAATATAAGATTACGTCGATCAAAATCGTTTACATCAAAGAGCACATGTGAAGAATGATAAGTACAAAGAAAATTGTATATATAAAATCTACTCGATGACATCTAAATATGAATAATGAATAAAAATAATTTACTCGATGAAATTTAGTTCGTATTTGTTTATAAATTTATTTATTTTTCGAAGTAGCAATTCATTAACTAATATTATTATACTATCAATTATTTCTTTGTCTTTACCTTTCTTTTTAACTTAAATTTCATATTCTAAATGTAATAATCATTAATTATGGTATATATTTGATATATTTATTGCATATTAATTTTTAGATAATTAGATGTCCCAATTTTCTTAACTTTTATAAACTTAACTAACAAAAATACATTGTAGAAACATTAAAAATAATATGAAAATAAACACGTGTAAAATACATTCCCCGTGCGTACGCACGAGCCTGTCCACCTAGTAAAATATAAATTACTAACAAGTCCTTCCGCAACAAGTGCTAAACACTTGACATACGACCTAAGAAGGAAGGTGTCTAACCTGAACTAGAGCGCTTAAGACCAAAGAAGACATGGGCAATACTTAGGGGTCACACACGGCCATGTGTTAAGGGCCTTAACACATGGACGGGCCTGGTTAAGACCAAAGAAGACATGGGCAATACTTAGGAATGCATAATTCGACTTTCATTTTCTAATGATATTTTTTACAAGGGTTGCTTGTAATAATTGAGATTCTTCATGACCTCTTTATACTTGAATGATATTACCTTAAAAAAGGTCATGGACTTGGCCTTCAAATCACATCTTTGACTATTTGGAATACTATGGTCATTTGATCATTATCACTACTAATTATCTATCTTGAAAAACTCAAATTTAGGCAACTCTTGAAGTTTATGGCTTGTTTAAATATCTTAATTGTTCTCATGCCCTTTCAACAAAAACCATTCCTACACAAAACAACTAAACACAAACCAATCCATTTTTTCATGAAAATACCAAGATTGCCTCTCTATGGCGCCCTCCTCGACACTTTGACCTTGTAAATTATCAGCTTGCTTACACAAGCAAAAAACGATTAAGGATATTAGAGATATTTGAGACAAACAGATGCCACAACCTCATGTGATTTCAAACAAAACATCAAGCAAAAGATACAAAACACGAAGAAGGGTAACTAACACATCTCAAGCTACATGTTGTCCATAAAGATTGTTTCTCACCTCCTTGCTTCTCTACAAGCCCCTATTTCTCATGAAGATCTCACAAATTGTGTCGTCAAAGGTCTTTATACTTCCTATCAATCTGTAATTGATGGTGATAATGCTCATAATTCTCCAATCTTCTTTGAATAATGCACACGAAGCTCATCATAAAGGAGTTATCCTGTAAGGTGGTGGT
Source organism: Fallopia convolvulus (assembly GCA_964016875.1). Taxonomy (NCBI): domain Eukaryota; kingdom Viridiplantae; phylum Streptophyta; class Magnoliopsida; order Caryophyllales; family Polygonaceae; genus Fallopia; species Fallopia convolvulus. Next base: position 25,820,254 of record OZ024719.1, read on the forward strand.
TGGCCACTCTAATGCTCCAACAACGACCCTTAACCTTTAATCATCTTTAGGAAACCTACAAATTGTTAACTTAATGGTAAGTAACTAATTCTCCCTCGAAGCCATTGAAACTTGTATTGTACCCAACCATATCAAGGTCGTCCTCCACCACCTCAAAGCAACCAAAATTATCAACCTAAATACTTTTGAGGATGATGTTAATGAAGTAAAACTATTGGTGGCGTACTCATCCAATGACTGACTTCTTTGAACAACACACGACCCTTCAACTATCCTCTTCTACTTAGTTCCCTTCTCAATCGATCCTTTTACAAGCCAATATGACCGCGAGGCCTAACCCAGTACAAATCCAATGGCTTGTTTATTGTGGTTCCTTGAATCACATAACAAATGATCTAAACAAACTAGCCATCTAGTACCCTTACATTGGCCACAAGGAGTTACTCGTCGACAAAAGACAAGGTTTACAAACCTCTCATTTTTGTTCTCTTTCTTTCAAATCCTATAATAATAATTTACCTCTTTCTAGACTCATGTATGTGCCTTTTAGGTTAAAAAATATTCAATCAATATGAAAATTCACATCCCAAACAAAATGTGTCATTGTTTTGTGACCTAATTCATTTCTGGTGAAGAACATCAAGTCTTTAACACCAACTCTTAGAACTAATTGCATTGATGGCATATATGTGAGGCAAGTTCTTATCGAATCATCAATTTTGTTCGTCCTTTATCTTCAATCGTGACATTGTAAATTATGGTATCCTTGATCATTTTTTTTTTTCAATTTAATTAAAAATAATTTTAATTTAGGTATTCTTCTTTTTTTGTAATTAGATTGTAATAGTTCACATGTCCTAGAGATTATTTTCTCTGATGTATGGTCATCATTGGTTCTTTCATATGATGGTTTTCAATTTTATATCCTTTTTGTGGACCATGTTACCAAGTATATGTTGTTATATCCTCTTAAGAAGAAAAAAGATGTTTAAAACACATTCATTCAATTTCGTTCATGGTTGAAAAGTTATTCAAACAACAACAACAACATTTACCCAGTGAAATCTGGGAAGTCAAGATAAAGGCACCCCAAGCTTAAAGCAACGGGGAATCGACCAAAAGACCCAACATGACCACAGAGCAAGACAAAGAATAAGGCAACCAAAAGCAAAGCCGAAAACAAAGTAAAAAACGAAACGTAAAGTGAAACGTAAAAAATCAAGACATAAAACCAAGGCATAGTTCCGAAGCCCCAAGGCTTCCGTGGGCCGATCTGTCCAGGTGACTCCTCACATGACTAAGCATAACGTCATTTCTGAATGTCAACACCAACATCTTGTCTAAACATGCTTGTTTTTACTTAATCATTTTGGTTTGAATGTTGATCATTGGAATCATGCCTTAATTTATAATGACATATTTAATAAACTACATCCCTACACACAAACATTAATCATGAGTCTCTCTATATAAAACTTTTTTATTACCAACCCGATCATCACAAACTTAAAGTTTCGGTTGTCTTTGTTTACCATGGTTATGACTATATATAATTTTCACAACCATGAATCCCCATGGTCAGTGGCGGATCTAGGGGCTTGAGGGGGTGGCCGCCCCGCTTTCCCCCGAGGAGCCACTGAGTTTAGAGATGGGTTGTGGTGTTTAAAGACGAGAGCCCCCGCTTGACTTATATGTGTGATCTGTAAAAATGGAGGAAATCCAAATGTGTTTGGGGAAGACAACTAATTTCCTTTTAAAAAAAATAACACACACATAAAAAGGAGGCCCACTATAAATATTTTAAAGTAATTAAAATCCTTTAAAAAATCCAACAAGAGAGCACGGTTGTACCCGTCGTACAACCGTGCTTAAATCTTAAACCTCTCTCATCTTAAAACCTCTCTCCCCTAACAAATCCCAACCAAATCATTTATATACTATTTGAACTAGTTGTACCCGTCATACCATGTACGACCACGATTCGATATTTTATAGACATTATAAATAAGATATTAATAAATAAAAATTTAATATCAAATTTAATATAAATAATTTATTGCTCATAGAATGTATAATTAAAATAACTACAGTTCTCTTTTTCTTGGAAAAATAATAGTTAATTAATAAATAAGGTATGATAAAATATAAAAGATAAAGAAAATTCAATTATATAAAATATTTAAATTTTAATTAATTTAATTTAAGATGAGACCAAACTCATTTTGTGGTTTGATAAAGTAGAAATTAGATAAGATTAATTATTATATTAATCATATTTTATTACTTTTCATGTACGTAAATTTAGTGATTATCATATATTTCAATATATCACTTAAATATTTTATTATCTATTTTTATTAATTTTAAACATTATAAATATTTATGATTAATATTTAATTATAAAAGGTAGTCAATATATATCTATAAATAAATTCGTCAAAAGATATATACTAAAAGATTTATATTTATTTAAAATAGTTAAAATATCTTATCTTTAAGTTTAGATACTTGTATAAGGAAGCTTTCAAAAGATATTGTTATACTAAATAGATATTTGTTTGATGTCAGAGATAAATTTAAATAGTTAAAAGAAATTTAATATAAATAAGTTATATAATAGAAATAAAAATTAATTTTTTATATATGAGGTGGGGCCAGAATCGGTATAGCTTTAATATATAATTATAGATCATCATCATCAAATCCCCCTTCCCATATATCACCAACCATTAATTCTTCCTCACCACCAAACTCCATTTACCTCTCCAATTTTGCCATCCCCTTCAAATCATAATGCGGCCCTACCCCAATCTAATCCAGTCATTCTTGATCGAGGTATTGTCACTTGATCAAAATATATAGTCACAAAATATAATATACCACTAAGCTCAAGCTTCATGCTCAGCTAACCTCCCCAAGTGAACCTAAATCCATCATGCAAGCACTCAAAGATCTAGATTGACATGCGGCCATGCAACAAGATTCTTAATAAACAAATTGTCACAATTCATGAACAACTCATGATTGAGCATTGGCTTGCGTTGAAGCATCTTCTTCGAGATCTTTCGAGAACATCAAACTTCGGCATTGTACGACCATCTCCTCTCCTATCTTATATGTCTTCTTTGATGACGACTAGGTTGGTGATAAAGATGATTATGTTTCCACAATGGCTTACTTGTTATATTTCAGTTCGACACCAATTTCTTGGAGCTCTCGAAAACAAAAGTCAATCCACAAATTTTAATTGTTGTCGTGTCTTCGGAGTTTTTATGGATTATCTCCTTGCTCAATGAGCTCGACAATCGTTCATTTCACCAATCGCTGATTCGTTGATATATTGTGTTGTGAAAAATTGGGTGCTACAAATCTTAATTCTAATCTAGTATTCCACCCCCGAATGAAAAACCTTGTGGTTGCCTATCACTTCATGTGAGAGAAATTCTAAACCAACACATTGCGAGTTGCACATGATCCAAAAATCTTGTTAGCTGGCTAACATATTGGCAGAGCCACTTCTTCGCCCTCGATTTGAAAATTGATCAGTAAGTTCGGACTTTCCTCATGATCGTCTAACTTTAGGGAGCATGATAAGAATGAATCACGATAGAATGTTTTATTTTAGATACTATAGGAATAAGATTATCTTATATCTTTTAATATCTTTCCGTTTATTACATTTTCTTATATTTATGTACAACAAAGAATCACTCATCTTGTACATAATTCTGTTCTCCATGGGATTAATTGCTGCAATTTGTAAATAATGAAATAACCATTTATGCACGTGGGGTGCTTATGTTTATATGAAATATGGTGGTAGGGGTGGCAGGGGCGGAGCTATGTTGGGGCGGGTGGGGGCCATGGCCCCTCAATCCAAATTTTTGTCCGTATATATGTTTCTCTTGTCCATAGCTTCGATTTGATATATTATAAGCTCAATTCTGCATTTGAGCAAAAAGTTATGAACGTTTAAAGATTGGACGTATACAAACCACTCTTAACAAGCCATTTACTTAGTTAGAATGCTTTTATCTTTTATCTTTTGTTAAACATCCTACTTTCATAATGTGATTGAACCCGAAAACTTAGAAACAAGGGTTTTAGTTTGGGTTTTATTTATTAATTACGAGCTCTTAGTATTTATAGATTCAATTAATTTGTATTTTGAAACATTTTTGTTTTCTTAATCTAAATGTAGTCTGAAACATAATTCATGATTATATAAGTTTGTCATTATAAACTCTTGTTTTCTTAATGTAATAATATTTTACAATATTTTAGTCCCTCTATACAATATGTTCTCTTTTTTGTCTAAATTTGTATTTTTTATTTCTATATCTTTCTCGAAACGTACATTAGATATGTTGGAAAAAAAAATAATTTGGCCCCTACAATGATACATTCCTGGCTACGCCCCTGAGGGGTGGGCATCGATCCATGACCGATTACCTCCAAATCTATGGACTGAGGACCGGACCGGGAAATCTCAGTCTTTGTTCGGTCCAATCCAATTATAGACCGATTTTGGACCGAGTAATTATGTTTTTTTTTAAATTAATATTTTTTAAGGAAAAATTAGTTTTTATAAAAAAAAATTAGGGAAAATTACATTTAACCATCTTTATTTTACACTTGTTGCAATTAACCACCCCTTATATTTTCTTATACACTTAACCACTCCTTATTTTTAATTATGTACATTTAACCACCATTTTTTTGGAGGGAGAAGATTCGAGTGGAAGACAACTAGGCACCCGAGAAGACCGGTTCATGAGGGCCTTCAGGCTTTGGCGCTTCTGTTTTGGTTTTATGTTTTATTTTCACCTCGGTTTTGTTTTGTTTTGTTCTGTTTTGTCTTCTTTACCTTATGGTTGCCTTGGTCTTTTGTGTTTCTTTGGTTTTCTTGTGTTTTATGGTCTTGTCGGGTCTATTGGTCGTTCCCCCGTCGCTTTAAGCCAGGGGTGCCCCCATCTTGCCCCCCCAAGATTTCCCGTAAGGGAGTTCTACTGGATAAATGTTGTTGTACATTTAACCAGCATTTTTAAAAGGAAAAATTACTCAAAAAAATACCAACTTTTGTCTATTGACTCAAAATAATACAAACTTTTAAATTGACCAAAAATAATATAATCTTTCATTGTATTACCCAAAAATAGTACAAAGACATTTTCGGTGGAGATTTCGGCTATATATATGACGTGTCTATCAAAATTTGTTAACTAAACATTAAAAAAATATCGATGGCTAAGATTTTGATGTGATTATTACTTACTACATCATGTAAATTACCATTTTGTATATAAATAGTATCGATTTACGTTATATAAATTATCATTTCACGTTGTGGAATCAACAAAAGTTGGTATTATTATTGACCAACCAACATATTTCAATGGTCACATCATATATTTTGCCAAAATCTTCACAAAAAACACCGTTATACTATTTTTGGTTAATACACTGAAAGTTAGTATTATTTTTAGTTAATACGATGAAAGTTGATATTATTTTTAGTCAATTTAAAAGTTCGTATTATTTTGGGTCAATAGGCAAAAGTTGGTATTATTTTGAGTAATTTTTCCTTTTTAAAACTAGTCGGGCCAATCTCAGTCCTAGACCGGCCAGACTAGTTTTAGACCGGACTGGACTGGGGGACCAATTTTTAAAAATTTAGACCGAAGACCGGAACGAAATTGCCTCAGTCTGGTCCGATGACGGTCCAGTCCAAAAATCCGGTCCGAACAGGATTTTACCCAGCCCTATCAGATGGATTTGAACAAGATCCAGTGCAAAACTGCAAACGGCGTTATTGGGAGCTGAATTAAAACTTTTCAATTTTCATAACCCACACACAAAGACAATCAAATCACCTTCCTGGCCAATAATTCATCAATTCTATTAATCCAAATTTAGGGATACAGAAAAAGATAGCCGTAACATAATAATAAAAAAAAAATTGATAGATCGTACTAGGCGAAGGCTAAACTAGCGTAAGGAGCTCAGACAAATGGAGAATTTTAAGCTCCGTCTGCAGCCACAGTTTTTAAACACAAAAATAAGTTTTAACTTGAAGCATATGCCTACTCAAACTCCATGATCCAACCCATCTTATCTTCTTCAAGACCCATTTGTAGTCTCGTGAGAGCAGTGTAAAGCTGTTGAGATACTTGACCAACCTTGCCATCCGCATACGAAATCCTACATAAAGGAACAAAATACATTCATATATATCTTCTCTATCAAAACACCAACATATTCAAAACTTTACGGAAAAACAAAAACGCTTAAATCAAAAGATTAGCATCACCTTTTCCCAAGATATGTAATGCTTCCAACTGGTGAAACAACCACAGCTGTGCCTGTACAGAACACTTCATCAGCATCGAGCAGCTCATCTACTGCAACAAACCGTTCCTCAACCTACAGTGAGCATAAATTAGTGTCAAAACTATATGTAGATTGTCAAAGATAATTCTCTTGATCACCAGAAGGGATTCAGTTAAAACGAGAACAAATGGGAAGCATAATGTGAAAAAAAAAAAAGAATCATGAATTTTCTCCAAGAGGGAAAAAACAGAATTGTTTAGCAAAGTTAAGCGAGGATCATTAAAGCATATTTTCAATATACAAAATTTAGATTATAAAAACCTAAATAAATATACTAAAGAAGAATTGACGTCTTGCAGGAAGTTTTTTAACGAAATAAACAAGGTCTTGCAGGTAGTAAGGTAGATGTAGCCGTGTGCTTGATTCTACAGGATGACTTGATCCAGTAAGGTTAGCTTTCAAAAGGTTTTCATTTTAGGTTTTTTTTAATATGACCAAGTTTTGACAAATGCTTGTATCTTTTTGAGGCAAGTGTCCAAATCGAATTACCCATAGCCATCCCAAAAAATCATAGGTTGCCTGCAACTTTGTGGCACCCATCAATGTTTTTGGTACCAGAAGTAGCACGGCTAAAAGGAAAGGGGCTCAAGGAAAGAATGAGAAAAACATTACTACTTTTTCAATATGGATCCAACTCCAGTATAATACTTTTTCACGCTCTTGGAAATTAATAGAGTAAAAAACAGAGAGAGTTAATGTTACTACCTCAAAGCCTTGACTACGAGCAACATCAATGATACTCTTCCTTGTAATACCAGGCAGAATTGTGCCTTTTATTGCAGGTGTTGCTATCACATTACCCTGGAAAATGGGATGAAAGGCCCATAAATTAAAATATGTCTAGGAAGACACTTCTTGTTCAATCTTAGTTATATATGTAAACCTAATATAGAAGATTACAGCTAAGTAATATTTTATTATCAAACTTGGGCTAACAATCTAAGAAAGCATGTACCTTCACAACAAAAACATTACATGAAGATACTTCTTCGAGATACTTTTTTTCAACACAATCCAGGTAGAGAACATCAGAATAGCCTTTTGCCTTCGCAGCAGTCTGTGCTTTCAGGACCTGCAAATATGTAGAAAAGTGAACTAAACTGTCCAAACAAAAGTTCAATGATAATCAATATAAAGTTGTCTCCTTTACAAGAGATTTAACATATGCTTGAATAAAAAAAACCAGGCCATGACAAGGCTCCTACACACTCATACTATGAGCTCGGGAATGACAGAAACCATTAAACAGCCTAAAAAACACAGTTTGCATAAAGTGACCATATTAACCTACATAAGCTAGATGGAAATATGTGAAACCAGACAATTTGAGATGTCTATAATGCAAATTACATCTGCAGACTTGTGCATACTGTAGTTTAGAGGAGGAAGTGAGGGATCTAACTTACTTACCTTGGTAAGATATGAGGGATGCATACTGTAGTTTCTGGGAGGAAGTGAGGGTTCTAACTTACTTACCTTGTAAAATATGAGGGATGTCAATAAAGAGAATAAAACTAACTCCTATGCCAATTCACCATAACTCCTATGCTAGTTCACCGTCAAAATAGTTCACTGAAACTACTAAATAGAAAAAGGTGGGGAACTAGCAAAGCATGCCTAGCTGAATGCCATGGCCAGAAAGTTTAACTTACAGTCAATTCTCACCCTGAAGGGCAAATTATCCCTTATGCCGCAGATAAATCATACGAGTATGAACTTCATTATAGTGGGAGGTTCAAACTAGCATGAAAATGTACTCAAATTTCACATAGAACTAAAAGTTCTTACAGCTGCATAGTTTCCAATGCTTTTTATTCCTCCAGTCCCACCAGGAGTTGCACGGTGTACATTTGTTTCAATCACCAAATTGATTGGAGCCATGCCTTCCTGCATAAAACAATAAGAAACAAGCAAAATAAAGGATGACAATAATGTAATGTTACTTATAAGTATATCTGGGGAAAAAAGAAAAGAAGACCATCACAAGATCTAGTAACCTTGAAATAGTTCCCAACAGGTGATACATATATCAAAAAGGTGTACTCTGGAGCAGGTGCAATCCCAAGAACAGAGCCACTTCCCATAAGCAACGGTCTGATATATAGAGAACCTTTACCCGGAGGAGGAATCTGAAATGAGAAATTATAAAGAATCTCTCAGCATGTACTCCAGTCAAAGAAAAATCAAATACATTTCTTAATAGTAAAATTTGCACTTACCCAGCGTTTATTGGCTAAAACTGTATCTTTTACAGCTGCAACAAACTGTTCAACAGTAGGTGCAGGCATGCACATTCTCTCAGCACCCACCTGCAACCTCAGTGCATTTTCAGAAGGTCGAAAAATCAATATTTTACCATCTTCTTTCCTGTACGCTTTCAAGCCCTCAAACAATCCCTGCGGCATATCCAGTACAAAGAAAACAGAACTGTTTAGAAAAAATGTTCATTCCTTACGAAACATAGCAGAAACAACATGTATATAATCTTAGCAACTTATTATCATCCTGCTTTTAATCTGATTTAAAAGCTAATCTTCTGGCTGTTGGAAAAAGTAGGATTAGGCTTCATTGAATGTTAAGCAGGGTCTAATTGGTCACTGTGAGTGATTGACTAAAACAAACACTTAAGCATTTATTATGTACATGACACTACAATTTGGAGCACTGAATGAAATCAGTAATTCTTACAGAAGAAAGATGAGGGACTAGTATGTGTAAGATCACTTAAAAAAATGTTTTGTAGGAGTCATTTTGCTCATATGTTCACTCACCAACCCAACTTAGCTAACAGCATGCATATAGAGCCTTAATAGGGTCTAAATTTAACATGAGAGTCAAAATTGCCTCTCTTATCTCCTAAAGCACAAGCTTTAGAAGAATAGAAGAAGCTATGACTCTTGAATCTGCCAACTATAAGCGTCTGTAATCCACTTAATGAGATATTTGTCAAAGGTTTCACGGGTTAATTATACATTTGGTCCCTAACCTTTCATATTTGTTCAACGTTGGACCTCAATCTTTCACGCGTTCCAAATTAGTCCTTAAGCTATTGAAAAATGTTTGAAATTGTGCCTCTCTGTTTAAAATATGTTAAAGCTTGGTTAAAAATCACATTTCATCTTTGGTGTGTACTATCATGTGGGGGTTTTTGTAATTTCACTTGGAAGGACCTGGCACCTTCTTCCTCCTTTGATGGTTCACAAACTTTTCCATTTTTTTCTTCTTTGTTGGTTCGAAGACTTGCCATTTTCTTTTCATCTTTGCTGGTTCTGGTTCTAACGGGGTTGAGTGGACACTTCAAATCTACACTCATACCAAGGAGAGGGAAATATTTGTCAAAGTGATGCCAAATTTGATATTCTAAGCTTCATTGGCATCTTTATGAGGCTGGGTAAGTTCAACTATGTATAACAAAATCAACAAATGGTTTATCACCATGACTAAATGCATTACAAAATGCTATGAGCAGGAAATGGGCAAAAGACATATGGGTGAATTTCATTGAAAACAGTATTAGAACAATATATGCAAAAGGCAAGGTAAGGCATTCAATGAAAGTTGAAGAGCATTAGTTCTCTAAAAGACCACACTCTCTTAGAAAGTGCTTATTCACGAGTAGTCTTTAACAGATATGCATAGATATGTAAGTGCAGCATATTATACAGCAATAAATTATAACCAAAACTCCTGCAAAAGTCAGCATACATACTATCAGAAAGAAATTTAACGTAAACTCCAAAAGAGCAAACTATTTAAGACCACTAACCTGTCCATAATTCAAGACACCAGCTGAGGGACTGATTTCAATGTTTCCAAACCTCGTCAATTCACCTCTTGAGAAGTCTTCACCATGAGCGCATTTCATGATATACATACAATCCGTAGTTATAAGCCCAAATCCAAGGTTATCCCAATCAAGGTCTACTTGAGATGATTCACTGTAAAGTAGATCAAAGACATAGTGACACATAATTAGCATCTAGACCAATCACCATAAACCAGAGTAGCTAGAAAATTGATAGAGCCACACAAAATGTTTTACACTTAATTTTTCAAGATGAACATATAGATACAGTAAAAAAAAAATCATAGACATTTACAAACACCAACATAAAGCAAAGTACAATTTAACCAGTTGCAATGTCATAAGACATTCAGCAATTTACTTATCATCTACTATAATTCATCATTAACGCAATTCTAGCAAGTTCCTTACATAAAAAGGACAATAAGGGCTCAACATTATATTCTTATTTATCTTGGAAACGTCAATCATATGATAATATCAACTAATACACATTAACGGCCACAAATAACAATTTCTCATATAGAGAAAGCATACATCATAAGAGACGAGCAAATGAGAAGAATACAGACTTGAAGATTACTCCATCTTCTTTAGCCTGGGTAGATACCCGAGCCCGAGTTACATGATCAGCCCCGAGAGATTGCTTGTGGAGCTGAAGGATAAACGTGCCAAACAGAACACAATAATTCGTCAGACCTCTAACAGATCAAGTAACTATGGATAATAAGAAGCGGAAATGGACCAAATTGACTGTAAACAGCAAGACGCAATTGACTTAATATAGATTACATTCATATATTCTCCCAAAGAAGGTGTAATCGACAAAGGGAAAAGGCAACCGAAAGTCAAATAGCAGAGAAGTTAAGTACGAAAAGCTCAAATTCAATAGCCCGCCGACGCATTGAATAAAAATTAGAGATGATTGTCTAAACAGTCCATAGATGACCTGCAGAAGGGAGAAGAGAGAAACACCTTGAGCGATAGAGGAGAAGAGGACTTTTTGTCGGCGAAGTAAAACGGGGAGGAAGGTAGAAGGAAGTGGGCGTGACGATTGGAAGCAAGAAACGCAGAGCCGAATTGAATCCTGGTGGTGGGGGCGGCGGCGCTGGCGATGGTATCCATTTTCTTCCGTTTCTGTGGCTTAGTGAGTTTTGGAGGCCGGCAATGGAGAAATGAGAAGACAGCACTCTTCTTGATAATAAGCGCAGATCACAGAATTTGAGTATGTTTTGAGGGTTGTAAAAACTAAAAACTCTAAAAAAACCTACATAGTCACCGCTTACTTAACATACCCGAATACCCGACTTTGAGGTAGACGCCGTTGGATTCACGTCACGTTTCACAAGTGGATAAAGGGCTCGTTTGGATATGACATTTGATATCAATAAAAGATTAGGCTGATCAAAGTCAGCCTATCGCATCCTTTAGGAGGAGGATATGAAGTCTTTAGTGTGTCTGAATTTTGATATCAATATTTATTGTTTGATATAGGATAGGTATTAGTTGTATCTAATATCTCTTGTTTGACATGTTATAATTTGGTATAGATGTCAATTAAATTCTATCTTTTCAATCAAAATAAAAACAAAAAATCAGATCTTAAAGCATTATAATCAAGCTCATGCAAAAAGCAATAAGTATAAATCAATAAAAAAGTAACAAAACCTTATTTCTAACGAAAACTAAACTAACATCGAAGGACAAAATCAGAATCAATGTCTCTTGTTGTTCGGAGGTGTGAAGGCACCGTGAGGTGGTGGGTCGAAAACGTAGGATATGAGTGTGAGAGGCAGTTAATAAGTATCAATCCTAGATCTAAGGTAGAGGGTGAAGAGAGGGTAACGACGCCGACGGTGTGCTAGCTGAACGACGAGCCGTCGGAATCAATGTTTGTTCAGTGTAGGGGTAGGGTGAAGAACTGAGGCAAAGATAGCTTAGGAAGAGAAGCGACACAAAAGAGAAAGGGGACACAAAAGATATCAATATATATACCCCAACATAACAAACTTCCGATATCGGTATAGATTATCTCTATACCTATATTTGATATGTAGGTATCAATACCAAACAGGCCCTAATATTTTAGGTGAATCTCGTACTACATTTTTTTGTATACCTGGTCCAATACTTCAATGAGTCATTTCTCAACCGGGCGGGCAAACTAGTTGGAAGAGTGGTTCATATAGACAAGACCACAACGGCTTTTATTGAGCTCAAGCAATTTGTCAAATGAGAAGTTGAAATTGAGTTGTCCCATCAACTCCTTTCACGATCTCAATTTCGCGAGAAGACATGGATGATTCAATATGAAGGGATTCATATGCTCTGTTATAAATGTGGTTGCATAGCGCATAATATGAATAAGTGCATGATTGATGATGATATTGAGTCATATCATGAGGGTACCAAGGAACTTGAACCAGTTTTGTCTATACCGACCCATGAGCCGACGGAGCCATCCTTTGGCCCTTGAATGAAGGTATCCAACTCGGTGAGGCTTCCACACAACAACCTAGGAACACGATCCAATCAAGCTACGAAATCCAATGTAGCTAATCCAATTATTTCAATGGAAACCAAATCAATGACAATCCAAGCCACCAAACTAGTGTCAATCAAAGCACGTCAATGGTGATGTCTAAGCCAAGACAAGGATTGAGATTTGATATTTTCATAGATAATTCAACAATAAATGATACACGGGAGCAAATCATGCTACTTTGCCTCCTCATGCAAACTAGAGGGAAATTGGACCCAACACTAACCCTAATAGGGTGTATAGTTGGGGTAAATCAAATAGTTACCCACTTTAACTCATGATTTGTAATCGAATCAAGAAATCATTTTTTTGTAAAGCCCGAGGCTTTAGAAGCGCTATCTCATGCCAACCCGAGGACTTCCTAGGAGGTCACCCATCTTGGTACTACTCTCGCCCCTGCACGCTTAACTTCCGAGTTCTTTGTCCTCACTCGAACTCAGAAAAGGAAGAGCTCTTGTTGACATGGGGAGCACCTCAATTCCTTATAAATTATCGGGGTGTTACATTTTTAGTCTTTTACAGTCTTTATAAAACCTACTACGTTCCTTGGACAAAATGCCAACAAAGAGAAAAGCTCATCCTCCAAGAAAAAAGATAAAAGAAAAAGACTGTAAAGATTCTCAAACCGCCGCACGAGAGGAAAGTGTTAGATCGACGTGTGTTAGTAATAGGGAAGGGAACTAATAGTTCCCTTGCACAACATAATTAATAAACACAAAAATAAGACAATTACTTAGATGGATTTTTATATTTCTCTTATTGATAATCACGGAACTAGAAGACAAGTAAGGATTCCAACGTACTCTCTCCCTAGAATGCTCTCCTAACCTCTCAACCCTTAGTTCCTCTACGTTTAAAGACTGGTTGTTATTTGGATTTAATGGATACTTTATAGCTCCATCTTTTAGGCAAAATTTGATTTCTATTTCCATTTTGGACAAAGGTGGTTACCGTTTTGGTTTTGGAAATGGATTGTTTAGTATCTATTTGAATTCAAATGTTATTGGTATTGGTACTTTAATGGATGGTCTTTATATGCTAGAAGTTGGTGTTTCCCATAATGAAATCCCGCGTAAATTAAATGAGAATTCCCTATCGTTATGGCATAAGCATTTATGTCACATCTCTAAAGAGAGAATAAAGAGGCTTGTGTCAGATAGGATTCTTGATTCCCTTGATTTAACAGACTTTGAGGTCTGTGTTGAGTGTGTTAAGGGGAAATTAACAAACACAAGGAAATTAAGTGCCAACAGAAGTACAAAGGTCTTAGAATTAATTCATACGAATATTTGTGGTCCATTTCCTACAGCTGCTTGGGATGGTCAACAATACTTTATTATGTTCATAGATGACTACTCTAGATATGTGTTCTTATATTTGATAAATGAGAAATCAAAAGCCTTGGACGTTTTTAAGTCTTATAAAGCTGAAGTTGAACTTCAACTTGGTAGGAAAATTAAGGTTGTCAAATCTGATCGTGGTGGAGAATACTATGGTAGATATGATGGATTAGGAGAACAACTTCCAAGACCCTTTTCTATCTTCCTAAATGAATGCGGAATCGTCCCAGAATACACTATGAAGGGCAAACCTAGCATGAATGGTGTTGCTGAGAGACGAAACAGAACGCTTTTGGACATAAGAAGTATGATTAGTCACTCTTCTTTACCCGAATCACTTTGGGGAGAAGCACTAAAGATTGCAGTATATGTCCTTAATAGAGTACCTAGCAAAGCAATAGCTAAAACCTCATATGAAATGTGGACTGGGAAAAAGCCCAGCATAAGGCACTTGCACATTTGGGGATGTCCAATTGAGGCTAGGCCGTATAAGCCTAGTGAAAGGAAATTGGAATCTAAGACAGTTAGTTGCTATTTTGTTAGGTATGCAGAATGCTCCTGAGGTTTTAAGTTTTATGATCCCACTGCCCGCTCCTTTTTTGAGACAGGTAATGCCAGATTTCTTGAGGATATATAATTTGGAGGGAAAGAATTGAGGAACATCACTTTTGATGAAATTGTCCCTATAGAAGAGGAATTTATTTCTCTGCCTAATGTGGTTATTGAAAATGATCATGAAATAAATCCTGACTTTCTCCAAGTTTCAGTTCAAGTTTTGGGCAACAATGAAGTTCCTCCCATAGAGAAAATTCAACAACATCAAGAAGAGCCATTAAGGAGGTCTAATATATAGAGAGAGAAGATATGCGATTCCGGATGACTACATTGTGTATCTTATAGAACAAGAGGATCCTATGGGAGTGATTCTAGATGAATATTTCGTGTACCTTCTGGAACAAGAAGATTCTACAAGAATTGCAAAGGATGATCCAATCAATCTTCTTGAGGCTCTTTAAAGTTCTAATTCTCTAAATTGTATCAATGCCATGAAAGATGAAATGAAAAGCATGAAGGACAATGATATTTGGGATCTTATCGAGTTGCCAAAAGGTGTAAAACTCATTGGTTGCAAATGGATATTTAAGACCAAAAGGGATTATAAAGGCAACATTGAAAGATATAAGGCTCGTCTAGTCGCAAAAGAATTTACTCAAAAGGAAGGTATTGACTTTAAAGAGACCTTTTCTCTAGTCTCATCAAAGGTTTCTTTCAGAATAATAATGGCACTTGTAGCTCATTATGATTTAGAGTTGCATCAAATGGATGTAAAGACAAAGTTTCTTAATGGAGACATTGATGAAACGATTTATATAGTGCAACCAGAAAATTTTGAGTCCAAAGATTCGAAATCTATGCTTTGTAAGTTAAAGAAATCCATCTATGGTCTTAAATAGGCTTCAAGACAGTGGAATCATAAATGTCATCAAGTGATTACCTCATTTGGTTGTGAGGTAAATTAGATTGATGATTGTGCATATCACAAATTCAATGGGAGAAAATTCATTTTTCTGGTGTTATATGTCGATGACATATTACTGGCTTGTAACGATATAGATGAAGGATCTTGGGGATGTCTCTTTTGTTTTATCGAAAAGGTACTAAGCATATTCGGTATGAAAGGTTGTGCATCGATATATACGCCTATAAGTAAGGGAGACTAGTTCACTCTCAAGCAGTGCCCCAAAACTGACCTTGAAATAAAGGAGATGCAAAAGATTCCTTATTCCTCTGTGATAGGAAGTCTGATGTATGCTCAAGTTTGTACTCGTCCCGATATAGCATTTGTAGTGTGACTTTTGGGCAAGTACTTAACTAAACCTAGACTGGATCATTAGAAGGTAGCAAAACGGGTTATGCGGTATTTGTAGAGAACGAATGACTTCGTGCTAAATTACTGCAAATCGGACAGTTTGGAGATCACATTGGATATTTTCATTCCGATTTCGCAGGATGCCTTGACAGTGGACGATCCACCTCAAACTATATTTTTGTGTTAGCTGAAGGGGTTATATCTTGGAAAAGTGTCAAACAAACGCTTGTAGCTACCTCAACCATGGCTGCAGAATTCATGGCTTGCTTTGAGGCATCCATTCATGGTGTATGGCTGCGTAATTTTATCATCAGGCTGCGTATGGTCAATGGTATTGAAAGACCATTGAAGTTATATTGTGGCAATAAGTAAGCATTTTAGTTCTCCAAGAATAATAGAAGCTCTGTGAAGGAGAAACACATTGACATCAAGTTTTTTTCATTGAAGGAAAACGTTCAGAATGGTCAAATTTTCATAGAACATATCAAGACTGACTCAATACTAGCAGATCCGTTGACCAAGGGATTGCATCCTAAGGTCTTTCATGAGCATACTGCTCATATGAGTATTGGCATCTTTTGTAGTACATTGGTCTAGTGAGAGTTTCTATGGATGTTCTAAGTTAAGTTTATGCATAATATGGATGTTATGATTTTATTCATAATGTATTTCTGAACTTGTTTATGAAGTTTTGGGTTGATCTCCAAATAAAGTAGGACTAGATGGAAATAGACATTTTTATGGAATCACAGTGCATGTAATTTCCATGTCACTCATTCATACTTTATCTATGCCATTGAATATATTAATGTGGTGAACACGGAAGCTTTAGTTATGATATTGGTTAATGAATGCCATCGTGATCTCATATTATTATACGAGATGGACCAGATTGATATAAAGGAGAAGTTTGTAAGTTTAGCCAAGACGTGTACACATGAAGAACTTTGGTTAATATAATTGTTTTTTGGTCATATGTAGCCCAAATGGGAGATCGTAAGATTATTTTAATCTTATTTTGTGGGCTTACATATTATATATATTTATATTAAATGGTTAAATAATTAACGGGATTATTTAAGTGATTCAATTAAGTAAAAAGACCCTCAGATTTCTAATAAATTGTATGGGCCCAATGGGTGGATACCGGATTTGGCCCAATAGGCTTAATGGGGTCCTTTTTGGCCAAATAAATAGAGATTAGATTATAGTCCCCAACATTTCAATTCATTCAGTGCTTTCTACGATACTCTTCCCATCAAAGTGAAAAGCAAAACCCAAGACTTGTTTGAGGAAGACTACATACTTGTGGAATGTGGCTATCAATAGCTATCGATTGAGATTCCACAATAAGTTTGATCGCTCCATAGATTCAAGTATGTAATTATTGTTCTTAATAACTTGATATGATTGATCTTGGGTATTCAAGAGGGTTAATTTCCTAACACTACTTGCTCAAACTTTTTTAAAAATGTGATAAAATTCATTAGAATATGAAAGATTTTTTCATACTTTGGCTACCAATGAGTCTCAATATCTAATGAAGGTACAAGAGAATAAATTAACATTAAATTAGTTTTGATCAACTAAAATTGAAATATAATTCTCTATAGACTTCACCTACTTAATAATATCTAAATGATCTTGTAGTGATGTATTAGAATGACATGCACACAACACAAATTTTTACTCTACATATTTTTGGCCAAAGTAATTGCCTATTAAACTTTTGACATATACACCTAGGACAACCAACGAATATGAATCTTCAATCTTTTACTTATCAAAATTCTAAATATTATCAAGAATTGTTCACATTTTTCATTATAATGATTTTGTATACATATAATGACATTTAAATGTGTGAAAAATATATTATTAGATTACAAGCTTTAAATAACATATCAATTGGTATTATTTTAAAATGCAAGAGTTGATAGTTTACTAGCAATGGAGTTTGTTGTCTAAGCCGAACATAATGGGTGTTAGTTAGTGTTAACTTTAAGTGAGTTAATTACGTCAATAGTATGTCAACAACTTACCTAACTCTACTATAAATACTTGTCAGTATGCAATGTACTCGACATCTTGCAAAGTTGAAAAAATTCTATGTGACAATGTGAGCAGATTCTTTTTGGGATTTTCCTTTTGGTGCTCATAAGGTTTGGACTTTTCCTCTTGGTATCCAAAAAAGATTATTCCTTTTGGTTCCCTTGTGTTTTTAAACAATTCCTTCCCATAACCTAAATGCACTAAAATGTCAAATTCCATCCATTTTTAAGAATCTGCGTTAAAAATAAAAATCTACATATTTGTTTTTACCCCACTTATTTTACTAATTTAACATACTGAATAAATCAATATTGTACTCTCTCTCTCTCTCTCTCTCTCTCTCTCTCTCTCTCTCTCTCTCTCTCTCTCTCTCTCTAGAACTATAGGATGACGAGAGGCAACGCATGTGAAGGGCAATTCAGTTAGTCGGTGAGGTCAGGGCATCAAACAACGGTGAGGTCGAAGGGCAACACTAGGGTGATAAGGACAGTAGTCTGCTGCCCGCGAATCAGAGCCTGCTGCTAGGGCAATTTAGGTTAGGGCGATTTAGGTGACTAGGGCAATTCAGGTACGATTTCCTCAAATCCAAACCATTTAGCTTCAATTCGTATGTGTGAAATTAGTACTTTAATTTTGAATTAGGTTTGAATTAGATTCATTAGCGTATTAGGGTTTATAATTGGAGAAATTTTGAATTTAGGTTTTCAAATTGTAGAAAGTGTGAAATTTGGGTTCATTTAGACTCTAATTAGATTTAGGATTCATTTAAAATCTAAATCGTTGTTTGAATGCTTAATATTGGACTTAGGATTAGGATTTTTATGCTTGAATGCTTAAAATCTGTTTTAACTTAGACTTTTAGGGTTTGAATGCTTATAATCTAAGTGTCGTTTGGTTGTATATTTGGAAAGGAAATAGTTAAGGAAATGTATCTAGCATATTTTTAGTTTATGATTCATTGATAAAAGTGGTAACCATTATCCTCCTTTTCTCATTTTTCATGGAAAGTGTGAGCCAACTCTCCTCATTCCTTTCCTTCATTTTAATATGGTGTAAGCATATCCCCCATTCTCCTCTAATGATTTCCCCTCTCCCTCTCTCTAGACTCAAAAAAAAAGAGGATCAACATCACTCTTCCATATAATATTTTTTTCCTTTCCTTTCCATACTTTGATACAAAACAGGCCCTAATTGGTATCAAACTTTCCACATCCTTAACTCTTTAACATGCTTAGTGTCTAAATGCTTAGTACCCCTTATCCGGAATAAGATCTTAAAATCTGATTCATAATTTGTATGTATATTCAGTCTCTTAATCTTTGTTGGTTGCTATTGTTGACTTAAATGGAAACCAATTTTTTTTTACATTGTTCCTTAATCCTTCAGAATGTATAATAATCACCATTGTGTCAATAGTTTTTGTTGGTTGAAATTTTGTTTAGTGATAATTGTTTGTTGGCTATTTTACTATTTGATTGTGATTGATTTGTTTTTAGGATTGAATACATGGATTCTCGTGGTTTGTCATCAACATCTTCAACAAGGCTAAGAGCAAGAGATCAATATTGTACTTGTCAACCACCAAAAATAGTTGGCATTAGGAAATCTGAGTCATTGCAAAACCCGAATATGTTATACTACAAATGTGACGAGTATAATTTCTTTCGATGGTTGAATGACGAGCATTGGATTGAAAGTTCATCTCGAAATGATGTTGGTGCGACTTCTCGAAGTGATATCGATGTCATTAAGGAGCTCGTGGAATTGAAGAATGGCAATAAGGAGCTCATTTCATTTGTTCATGGTGTTGTTAAAGTGGCATTTGATTTGTACTTAGTCATGTTAGTCATTGTTCTAAACAAATTAAAGTCAACAAATTTTGTACTTAGCTATGTAAGAACCTTACCATGTATTACTTGTAGTATTAAATCATGTCATGTTGAACCTTTGTTCTATAATTTTTTAGATTTAATATGAATTGAAAAGATGATTGGTAAAAAGATTGGAATTCATAACAAGAATATTATATTTGATATCAAACAATTTTGATCATCTGTTAAGATGTTTGGTGGTGATTTGTTTTTTTTCTTTGAACTAGCATACATTTTGATGGTGAAGAACGCTCTAGTTATATCAACTAGTTTGATTTTGTTCTGGACCTTTAAACTTCTAACTTCTTCAACTAGTATATTTTTGTTCAACTCGTTATTGAAATATTCAAAGAAGATATTAGAAATTTAAATGTAAACACGCTTGCTATATCAAATCAGAATGCCTATTCAGAGAAATTTAAACCAGAAATAACAAAAAAACCATCCATAATGGTAAACAAAAGCACCAGCCAGCATGTCACCAAGAATTAACCAAAAATAGGTGCAATTATGCAAGCTAGTTGTAACAAAATTTATCTAAGTCGTTTTTTTTTCTACCAAACAAGCTCTAGGAAGATGGTCATGTTGTTGATCCCATAACATCACCTTCATGTTCTAACTGCTCGAGCCGCACTTTCCTTTTATGTTGCCTTTGGCTTTTTTCAACATGACTCCTTTTCCTTTAAGCTCTCTCACAATCATTCCACCTTTACATGTCTTCGCATTATGTCCAAATGCCTTGAAAGACAAGATTTTTGTACAATAGAAACTATCATATGCATAAGGAAATAAGGAAAACTATGATTCATACCTTGCATTTCCACAACACACTATACCAGATCTCTTTCATTTTCGCACTTTGTCCTCTTCTCTACTTTGGTTCCTCGATGGACTCCCTATGCCCCTTTTCATGGTTGGAGGGTTGATCTTAGGAAAATCATAAACATGACATTGTTCTTTATCATGTATTGGGTGAAAATTAGCTTAATAAGCAATCTTGAAGGCTTGTTTAGAAAACCATCCAGAAACATACTCTGCTAAGAGCACTCTTGTCCTCAATTTCTTAATTTCCCTAACAACATGTTTGTAAGGGACCCCAGAAATCTTCCACAAGCGCAAGTCCGAGTTGTGAGATTGACAAGCAAGTAAGAAAAACCATCCTTAACCTCACACTTTGTTTGTGATGCTTTCGAGATATATCGAAAGCACACATAAAAAACTTAAATTAATTTCAGACATAATAATGAACAAGAAATATCAATAATTAGTTATAGCTAATGAAATTTTAGTAATTTCAGCTTTCAAATTTGAAAATTTCGCTTTCAATATTGATTTTTTTTCATCTTTCAAAACCGACATTTCAGGTTTCAAAACTGATCTTTTTTCAACTTTCAAAAATGAAAATTTCACCTTTCAAAACTCTTTTTTTGAAATTAAAATTTTCAGCTAATGAAATCCAGAATACAAGAGCTTAAAAATTAAGACTAATCTAGAATACAACAGTAGAAATACAACAACAACAACAACAACAAAAATTAGACATCCAGAATACAGAAATAAAAAAATCTAGAAGTGTAAACAAAGACTAATCTAGGAGCATCAGAAACATACCTTCATACCACGCGATTGTCTATTGTTATAATTCAATTTTTGGACAATCTTAAGAGTAATTACATCAAGTGACACATTTTGAGCATTTTTTTGTCTCGCGACATACCTTACCATTTGTGTTCGCCTAATCCCCATAATTGACAAGTAAGGAATATTTAATTGGCACATGGTAGTATAAAAAAGATAAATGATCTCTTAAATTGAAAGACTACAATAAGAATACCTTCTAGAAGACTTAATATTGGGCTTTCCCTATCTACTCCAATCGTAGAATTAAAAGAATAGGCAAAGTTGCTTATGTTTTCATCAGAGCACAATGTCAGGTCAAATATGTGCCTTGCCCATCGTTCAATGTCTCTTGTATTGTGCAACCACTTCACAACACCCCGACCAACTAATTTTTTAACTTCTCTATTGCCTTGTTGTAGTAAAATTCAGAATAAGAGTCACAAACTCCCCAAAATTACTGGTGCATTAACTTTCCAAGATAAAACTTCTTGAAGTTCGCGTACAAGTTTCTACAATAATATCTCCTAGAGATGGTGGGCCAAATATCATCTAATGCAGCTTCAATACCCTTCACATAAATACAATAAATTAATAACAAAGATACAAAAATGTACTTTCACTCACTTTTAAGAAGTTGAATGTGTGCTATAGAAATACCTTTTGCCTATCGAACACAATATTTAAATTGGCCATGGGATCATCTTTCAAAACATCTTTTAAATGAAATAAAAATGACGACCATGTGCTCTTACTTTCATTGTCATAAATATCATAAGAATGGGGGGAATTTTTAGTGTTTCCATCCACAACAACATCGGACAATAATACTCCACCATAATTTCCTTTCAAGTGGGCTCCATCAATACCAATCAGTGCTCTACAACCCCTAAAACCCTCAATCATTAGCTTAAAGGACACAAATATACTCTTGAATTGAATGGGCTTTTCGGGATACTCCTCAACCACTTTCCAAGAATAATGAGCTGTACAACCAGGGTTAGTACTTTTCAGAATCTCACAATAAGCTAGGAATTTAGAATATAAAGTGTCATGGTCTCCATCAAGCTTCATCAATGCAAACATCTTTGTGTTATATAATGATGTCTTTCTCAAATTGGTGCCATATTCCTTAAATAATCTGTCATTTATGTCTTTCCCAGACATATTTTTATTTGATTTGAAATCTTCTAATAGCATCTCTATTGCCCAGCTTATAGTAGCCATACGATTATACCTAAACTATCTTGAGCAAGTATGATCACTAGATAAGGATTTAATAACCCAAGTGTGTCCATTTGGTAGCCTGGATGTATGAATCCTCCAATCACAACCTGTAGAAGAACATGTATTAGTCAATCTACTCATGTCAGATTATGCAGTGATGGTGGAAAATCTCTCTTGAATACAAAACTCCCTCAAGACACTTGTGAAGTGGCCCTTATCAAAGAAAAATCATTCATTGTCTCAACACAATGTCTCCAAATCGATTATCAGCATAAAACTCACGATTCTCATATAATCTATCAACACTTGTTGGGGCATATCCTCATGCTCATTGACTTTTATATACTGCCTTTGCGATGGATTTAGTCCTTATATTAATTTTGGTGCATTCTAACTAAATTTAGTTATTATTGTCACATAGCTGAATTTCAGTTTTTTCTTGGGTCTATCGGGCATACCCCCTTTTCCTGGGTAGGGGTACCCCATCTTGACCCTCTAGATTCCATTGTAGGCTTGTAGCGGAGCCTCATTGGGTTAATGATGATGAAATTTCCATTCATTGGATTTTTCAGGATCATATCCGTCATCAACATTAAGAAGCCAAGTGTCACAATCTTCAACTAATTCATCCTCATTCCTTAAAACCTCAAGGGCTCTGCCTCTTCCTCTTCTGCATTGTTTGATGACATATAATCATCATCCTCACTATCAAATCTAACAATAAGACAAATATCACCTCCCATGTTGTCATTGTTGTGCAACCACTCTCGTGTTCAGCTAAGGCTACCAGAAGTCAACTCATTGCCAAACAAAGTGGTCTTTCCCTTTGGAGCATAAATTCCTTTTCGTTTTGCAGAGGTGGCAGGAATTTTTTTGCAAGCAAACAGACAAATGCATCATTTGGTCTAGAAGGGGAAGTTGTACCATGGTTGGGTAGGTCATGTACTGAGACATCAAAAGATATTGCTCTCCTAGGTGTTTATTATTAGGTTGTGATTGTGTTTCACCCATATATCCCATGGATGGAATAGTATGATGGGAAGACGGAAGGTTTGTATCAACTGATGACATCTTTGATTCAATCAATCCCCTTGCCAATAACAAATTTTCACATGGAGCTTTGTAGAAACAACCACAATTTTAATCAACTTCTTGACGTGATGTAAGCTAAACATCTCTAGGAGATTTTTGTCTCATTTCAACTTGCGACTTTTAGACTCGTGAACATGCCACAAAGTTGAGTTTTCTGGCAGACAAATCCCTTTCTTCGTAGCCCCTTCTAACAATTCAATAAACACATCCAACATATAATACTTGTCTGGGTCATCAACCTCAATATCCAAGTATTCATCCAACTTGTGACTCATTCTTAACACTATGTTATCTTCCATACTATATTCATTAAAAAAACAAAATGAAACATTCAAATTTACAAATTATGAAAAAAATGATTGTATGTGATACATGGCAACCATTGTGATGAAGATTATCATGAGAAGAATTGTCCGAGGTATGGATTTCGGATTCAAACACTTAGAATTCAAATTTCAATAACAGAATAATGATTGAAGAAGACTGTAGGTAGATGAAGAAGCGAGAAACACCTTTAATTTCATCATGTTTTTTTAATGAATAACAAGCATATAAATAGAGTTTCTAAGCTAAAGTTCCTTAGAGATCAAGGAAGATAGATGGCCAACCTTAGAATGGTATTGGGGTCTTTCTCCTTACTTCTAAGAACTTATAATAATAAGAAAGCATCTATCCTAAGTTTCTTATCCTTTAAGTCAATTGTTGATACGTGACAACCTTCAACAGATATTATCAAGTCCTTAAAGTTATTCTTGAACTTGAATGTCCGAGACCTTGGAAAAGGTCTTGGTCTTGACCTTTGAGACACCTTCTTTGCAACCTTATTTTTCATGGTCCTTTGATTGTTATCATTCTCCTCCACTTGGTTGCAAATCATCCTCGATATGTGTCCGAATGTAGTGAATAAATTAGAAAAAGTAGAAAAGGAACTCAATGAAACATTCATATACACAACTCCATAATCTATATGATAGTAAGTAAACGCATATGTGATCAAACATCCAATAGAAACAAGCAATGACGGCGTACGAGCATTCAAAAGCAAGTTGCGACATTCATGAGGCAAATGATGTCCAAACTGGCTGAAATTTTGCAGAGGCTCTCCCAAGGTGGAATCAAAAGTCTCCACAACTTTTGAAGGCGATTGAACAACTATAGCTTGATATTCGTTGTTGGGAGTTTTTAGCTCATTAGGACACGTCAAACTGTCTTGACTAGGCTCAACAAATAGAGGCTATTGAAGGCATTCATCCTCTAATTCTTTAATCTCAAATGAGTCATAAAACACAGCAAAATCATAACTAGAATCATTGGTTGTGACCTGAGCAACACCAGAAACAAGTGAAGTCTCGGTGCTAGGAAACACTATTAGCGGTGGTGCTTCAATATAAGCTGTATAGGCAGCCCCCTCCATGGCTATTGCAATTGAATTCTCCTCCTCCACTTGAGGTGGAGTTATTCTTCTAAGAGAATCAATAACCTCATCTCTTCGTTGAATTTTATAGTAAAAGCTTTGAGCAAAACTCTTACCAACTCATCGACATCATCTCTTGGTTGGCCACTTAAGTATAATTGAAACGAAGGCTCCAAACCAGCCAAGAACCGTGGACATAAAAAAAGTGATGACGTTGGAACTCCAGAGATGGTGGCTAATTCTTCAAGGTCCATAAGAAAGCAAGCGGGGACCTAATGCCTTGGTGACAATTGTTGAGCATTGCCATACGTCTTGCATGCTCGGATGGGACAAACGCTCTACGCATAGCAAATCTCAATTTTGGCCAACTTTTGATGGGGCGACATCCTTGAGTACGACGATAATGAACAGCAACAACCCACCAATTATAAGCAACGCCTCAAAATGAGTGAATGATCAATTCCATACATTGATCATCAAGATAACCAATTTTGTCCAAATAAGCAGTAGTTTCTTCTTGCCAAACAAAATAATATTGATGATCAATAGCACCATAGAAAAATCTAATTTCACTTGATTGATCAAAACATGATAATTTAGCAAAATAATTTACCAAATTTGAGGTTGAATTTGAGGCTTCTCCTTGGGGAACAAGAAAAGACTCGATTTTGCACTTTGAAAACAAGGTCTTCATGCGTCTGGATGACACATATCTTGCACAATACACAACTCACAAAAGACTTCACTTTATCCTTCAATCAATGAGTAAACAAACTTGCAAGGCACTCTAAGAGAACAAAACAAACACAAGGCTTGATGACTTGCGCGGCAAGGTGTACGCGGTGGGCGATGGTGTAACACCCCAATTTCACATCGGGAATGTCACATGCCAGTTACCTTGGATTTGAATTCCAATGCCACCCAAGGCTTGAATCCGAATAATTAATCATAATAAATAAGAGAAACTGAAACATAATACTGGATAAAAATGTGATAGAATTTTTTTTTCTTTTATTGAACTCCTCATAAAGGAGAATAAAACCTTACAACAAAAGATTCATGAAATGTTGTATTTGAAATTACATCAAGACAATGACTCTTGCGCCTATACATTATATATGAAATAAAACCCTAGACACGTTTAACATAAACTCAAAAATATAGTTGACCTTGTAACTTTTGATAGAAATATCCAACTGCAGCTCGTCCCATCTTTAGCATACTTCTCACGACCTATATGGAAAGATCGCCTGATGTGCTGCGACGAGAAATACGGTTGACACCAGCCGACCATGCAAGAAAAATAAACGGTCAGGTTAGTCTTGTGACAGACTAAACAAGTGGGTTTTCTAAGGTGGTTCATGTTTATGAAAAGAGTGTAGATACAAGCATCGTAAACCAAATTAAAGCCGATCGAAACCCAATAGCTACATCCTTCCATGAAAAACGTTATGAACTTTCGAAAGAGAAAAGAAGAGACCATCACAACGGTGACGCCTCAGACTTTAATGCAAATATTTTGGGAACGTTTTTACACACAAATCGTGATAGTCGGTTCATTAAACTCTCGTTGACCCCGCGCACCTCAACCAACCTCACCACATGCGTGTTGTGCGAATTCAGATTGGAACCAGATGACAACGAAACCCGAGAGCGATGACGGTTTTCCATTTTGTATCGACCATCCTATCCATTTTACTTTGTGTACGAGTGCACTTATCTGAGTTGCTTTTAACCATTTAAGAATAGTTCCACTTGGATTATTAGGTACTTTAATTAAAAGAGACATAGTCTCATAATACTTCTTTAAGATATACGGGCTCCTACGTCCCATGGCACTTAAAAAGTGCGAAAACCCTCAACGATTGAGTAATATTTGGCACTTTACAAAGTGCGAACACCCCTCAGCGGTTGAGGGATATGGTCATGACCTAAGCTAGGGTTTTTTTAAAATGACCTAGCAAGAATTAATTATTATATAATATAAGTTGTAAGACTTTACATTCGGCTCCTTACAATGGAGCTAAAATAAATATGCACAAAACATCATATAACAATAAGGCCTACATCCATAACTAATGCAACCTAAGGTATGACTAGGAATAACAATCATTAAATCTAGGAATGTAATACATTCCTATGTTCCATTTTATTCACACAAAAGTTCCCAACATATATTAAAAGGCATAATACATCAACAAACACTCGAACTTGTAACTTTTTTTCAACCAGCCCCCATACTATGAAAGTTTCAAATAAACACCTAAATTTAACTAAATTTGTTCTATTAAGCACAACTCATTGAGGTGGGATTCACGTGCGCTGACGTGTATTCCATGTAATAGCCATGTAGGTTCCACCTAGATAAATGTATTAATTTTATTAAATTTTAACATAAAAATATAAATATTTTCTTTTCCTTTATATTTATTTTCGGTCTTCTCTCAATTTATGAGATAGAACCAGATCCAGCCGGCTAAAGCATCTGGAAAATCCAGATTTGAAGCCACGATTCCTTCCTATGTTATCAGTTGGAATTCTTCACTGCCGGCTGAAGGAACCAGATCCCAAACCAGTCAGAGCTAAGCCCGAACAACAACATATCTTTTGGAGGAGAAGCCAATCCATCCCTTGGATAAATAACCCTATGGAACCAGATCTAGCCCAGGGAGAAGTTCATTCCGTCCTGACTCTTTCTAGAGGAGAAGGTCGGATCTGAACTTTCCAGATCCGAAGCCACGTTTCCTTCCTATGTTATCAGTTGAATGAAGTCTTGAATCGTCATTCCATCCTGATTCGAATCGTCGTTCCATCTTGATTCGAATCGCATCCGGTGAAGAATTTGAATTCTTTCTCATAATCTGTTGTTTGTCTTGATTCGTCCGTCGTTCCGTCTTGATTCGTCAGCGAAAATCCGGGGGGTCTTCAGCCCCCGCCCCTCCTCCTCCTTCAATTGAAAACGAAAGTTCAAACCAACAGTGAAGAAGACAGCTTATAAATTTGGACATTTCAATTGGTGACGAAAGTTCAATTGAAAACGAAAGTTCTATTGAAAAAGAGAAAGACGATAAGGAAATAAAGGAAGACAGGGAAAAAAATTTATTTGGAGATTTCCATATAAATTGTGATCTTTTTTTTTGGAAGTTTGCGAGGAGAAAGACTAACTCCAAATTTCCATATAAATTTTCACTTTATATGGAAATTATTTTTTTAATTTAAAAAGGAAAATTGTGATACTTTATGTATTTTTAAAATATAATTAAAATCAGTATTTGATAATTTTATCACTTGCCTATTAAGAGAGTAGATTTCACGCGGTATGCCACATCACTGCTTAGTGTTTAATAGAACAAACTAGTTGTCCTCGTCGTGCCATGCACAACTATGACTCGATATTTTTTATATATGTCTAAAATTTAGTTTTTTTTAATATCAAATAAATCAAATTTAGAATATCAAGTTTAAAATTGAGAATAAACATAGATTATTAAGATAAAATAATCTACATTGCGCATTTTTCTTGACAACATTTCATAAATAGGTTTAATTTAAAAGAAGGAGATAAAATATAAAGAAAATAAAGCAAAAAAAATATATTTTGAAAATATGGAAGAGATGAGATTTTGAAAAATAATAATTAATTTAATAATATATGTAATTGAGTATATTTATCTTTTATTATAAGAGAGAGAAAGAAACAACTAAATTGTTAAAAAGATTGAGCATATATATTTTATTGGCTTATAAGGAAAAAATTCAACCATTAGTCAATTTTTTTATTAAGATATTACCTCCTACCAAAAATTAAGATATTATCTAAATTTAGGAAATAAACAAATTTTAATTAAGTGGGAAAAATTTGCCATGTTGATTATGAAGTGGAAAGAATAATTAATATATAATTTTTATGAAGCAAGGATTAAATGACATGTGGCAAAATCCTATGTGAATTAATAATAGGATGTCATGTGTAAAAAGCTGAGGTGGCGCAATGTGGTGGCTCCAAACCTTATTGTTTTTATATATATAGTAAATTTAGTTAAATTTAGGTGTTTATTTGAGACTTTCATAGTACGGGGGGCTGGTTGAAAAAAAGTTAGAAGTTCGAGTGTCTATTGATGTATTCTGCCTATATTAAAAATATCATGATATGCTTTCATAGTAACGAGTTCACTTGCCTTGGAAAGCAATCACTCGAGATTACGACTCGGACTTGTTCCTATTTCAATCAAGTACAAAATAAATTACCGCCAATTTATTTTGTAACCCAAAGATGTTGATTTAGGAACGACGAAGCATGACTAAGTTTATACTTCAATTAAACTTCACATGCTATATTCATAATACCCTAATTTTTAATGTAACAAAGAATATGGTTATAAAAAGGTTATTAAATTTCACAAGAACTACAAATCATTTTTATTGTATAGTTTAATATTTTTAAACCTTTAAAATTCACTTGAACCACTATAAAAATTAACTAAACATACTTTTTTATAAAATTTAACCATATTTTTTTTAAAAACATATCCAAAATACCATAAAACACCCAAAAGACCAAGGGAGGGTCAGACAGGCTGGGTTGGGCCCGCAAGCCGCGTCCATCACTTGCCCTCACATGCAGCAGCAACAGCCCTAAACACAGAGGCAAATTCATCGGACTCGTTCTCGATGTTCCAGAAATGGATTGAGTCGGGGTGGGTGTCATTAGAACCGTCTCGAAGTCTACTTTATTGTGGTCCAAACGGATCGTAAACATGTTGAGAAAATTAGGAGATATTCACGTTTTACTAAGGGTTTGTCGTGCAGATTATCTGGACACGACTTGAGTATTTGATCGAGTTTTTGAACACATTAGAGGATGAATTTGGATGTGTAAATATATATTTTTGTAGGAAATTTTGTGTAGAATTTGGATCTGGTTTCGGATTTATTTTTCATTGAGTGTGGAAAGAGAAAGATCCCAAAAATCAAGTCTTGCTCTATTTTGTTTCGAACTCGACCACCCGAGTTTCAATCGAAAATTTGGGGCTTAAAACGGTGTTTTTACGAGATGATTTGTGAAGGAAAAGTGTAGACGACAATTAGAAATACAATTTGGGTTTCTATAGGGCTTCAAATCGATCTCATACTAATCCGGAGTCAGCCCAAAGATCACCTCCACATCAATGGTGTTTTTTATGACTTGTTCTTATCCAATCCCTTCAATTTCTCAAGATTAATGGCAGAATAAATCCAATTAATTGCGTACTAATCATCATCTTATCCCTCCATGACTTATCCAATACCTATTAACTTCGGACTCACCTTCAATTGATTGAATTAAAGCAACAACAACCCCCTAGCCATTTTAGGTCACAACGAACGAACAGAATTTCGACCCCCAAAATTGTATTGTTTTGAACAATTGATGGAAAGGTTTGATTTCTCATGTCATGTGATTTCCGAAACATCTTTCGGATCAAAAATCCATTGAGAAACAAAGAAGTTATGATCAATTGAAGTTTTGGGTTGAAGGTTGAAGACAACCTCCAAAGTTCTTCAATCCATTTTCAAAAATCTGCACAAACTACCCTCTAGTTTTGCAAAAGTGATAAACAAGTCCTTCCAACTTAACTTTAGCACTTTAAATAACATAAATGGCTATCATATTAACTTTAAACAATTCATTTGGTTAAACTTTAGCTTTAAAACATTTATATAAATTTTAGAAATATTATTATAATACTTTCTCATAAGTTTTAGTACTTATAATTGTTCTCTTATAATTTTAAATAATAAATAAGACTCATATTGTTCATGGTTATATTTTATTATATTATAATAATCATAAAACCATAATTCTTATGTTTCATAATTAATATTTATAGTATGAGAAATTAATTTTATAACATTTGGATATGGTCTTAAGCTTATACAGAAATCTTATAACTTTTAAACGTTATAAGGTAACAACTTTATGAAATAAAATATGCAAATATTTTTTTATATTAAAGGGAAATGTAAGGTGAAATTACACTTTTGCCCTTATAAAAATAAGGGATATTATAGATGGAGATGGAGTATTGTTGAGTACTTTGAGCTTTTCTAGATGCCTGGACTCGTATCAAAATTCTCTACAAGCTTTTGCAATTAGATTCCAGAAATTACCTTCAAATTTTTTTCGAAAAAAGGCTAGAAGTTTCAACAATAGTGCGTGATCAAACTTCCTTGTAAGGTTTGATGCAAGCGGTGATGTTGGTGTTGGTGCAATCGATTTCTTCCGTCAATAATGGCTTCAACAACGAGAATCAAAACCCGAAATCGATGGGCTCTGATACCAACTGATACGTGACAACCTTCAACAAATATATAATATCAAGTCCTTAATGTTATTCTTGAACTTGAATACCCGAGACCTTGGAAAAGGTCTTGGTCTTGGCCTTCGAGACACCTTCTTTGCAACCTTATTCTTCATGGTCCTTTGATTGCCATCGGTAATTATTATGAAACAGGCTGGTATCTAATTCACAGTACAACTCAATAAACACGTCTAATTTAGTACATAAATTATTCTTATTTAATACTCCCTCCGATCCAAAATAAGTGTCACTTTAGATTTTGACACCAGTTTTAAGAAAAGTATTAACTAAACTCAAAATCTTAAACATTTACTCAATCTTATCACTCACCACCTTTTTGGACCAATGATTGAATAGTTTTAGTCAATAAAAAATTCCAATAAGCATTCTCATAATTCACTCCTAATCAATTGTTTAGAAAACTTAAAACGACACATAAAGTGTTAAAACGAAAATTATTTTGGATAGGAGAGAGTATAGCTTTTCAGCATGAATTTTGTTTATATAAGTGTGCAGAAATTCATCTTTAAGAAGTGCGACACTAGCTAAAAATAAAATCCCCCAAATTCAATCAATAGTGCATCAATTAATCAATTTGTGGAAGAGAAATTCGTGATGGTTTATGAGACCTTAAAATTCCTCAAATTTATATACCCATTACATCAATTGATAGTACCCAAGCCTCCAAATTATATACCCATTCAAGTTCGAACTTAATAAACCCTAAATTTTCACTTTTCCCATAAAAAACCTTAAATTCGAAATTAAGACATACAAATTGAAGCTAAAATTAGGTTGGAATTGAGGAATTCATATATGCTTGTTTAGAGTTCGTTGAGCCTCCTAGTCGTCAACAACTAGACTTATTGACCGCAGCACCACCAACGTCGTGGTTGTGGCCCCCAAACTCACTAGTGTCTACTTTATAGATCAAACTATCAAGAGAGAGAAACTCAGGGTAGGGTAAATTTTTTTATTTAGGTGTAAATGACAATTTGTTGTTCATGTGGGTTTTAAAAAAAATTGTAACAATTTTCTTAAAAAAATGGATGGAATTTGACATTTAAGTGTATTTAGGTTACGGGAAGGAATTGTTTACAAACTCAAGGACACCAAATAGAATTAAAAAATTGGACACCAAGAGGAAAAGTCCAAACCTTAGGGGCACCGAAAGGAAAATCCCTTCTTTTTCCCTTTCATTTATTTGAGTGATTCTTGAGTGCCTTATATATATTTTCTTGATCATCATGATGTCAAAGTTATGAGCATGGAAAATAAATTATTTGTTTCTTCTTTCTATGATCCTTTGCTGTTTGTCTCACTTTCTGAGAAATTGAGTGAATTCTTCATTGATGATTTTCACCTCAAATTGACCTATTTTTGTTCTGTTGCATCTTAAATTCTTAGAGATCCTATGATCAAAATTGAAATTGATTCTTCAAATGTCAAATTGTGAGATAAGCTGGTGACCAGGTAAGCAATTAGGTGAGCGATGAAGAGAGTTTATCACCCTTGTGTATTTCTAGATTTCACTCTTCATTCACCCATTTGATAATTTAGGGGTGATTCTTACCACAATTCAACTAACCAAAGAAAACTATTGATAGTGGAGAAAGGCAATTACTAAAACACTATTCGTGAAAAATAAATTGTACTTTGTTGAAGGAATCGTAATTGCGAAAGGAAAAAAATCAACCTTGGGAAATAGATGCGATGGCTTGGTCTATTACTCAGGGATTCTCAACATTGTGCTCAAGAATATTTATGCAACCTTGGATGAATTTAATACAACAAAGAAAATGTGGAATGATATGGCCAAAGAAATGGACCATTGATTTTCTAGATCAAGAATGAAGATTGAAGATTGTGATCAAGGTAACATGTTTGTCATTGATTACTTCACAAAACTAATGGGTATTGGCAACATTTTCTAGCTTAGAAACCCCTATTAAATTCAAATTTATTTAGAAAATGTAAATGCGATTTAAATGGTCAACTTGGAGAATTGATAATAAGGATAAAATGATGAAATTCTTACTAGGATTAATGACAATTTTTTTGTTGCAAGAAGACAATTCTTGTTATCATCATCACCTTTACCTTCTGCTAAAACTACTCATTCGTTACTAATTCAAGATTAATTGAGTAAAATAATGACTGGTGTGGAAGTAAAATCTAATTCTGCTACTTTGATGTTTAAGAATTTAAATGAGAAAAACGGTGATAAGCTCAAATGAGAGTATGGTCACTGTAAAGAAAACCAACTCGTTGATAAGTTTTAGGAAGTAATCGGGATTGGGTGGGGGTCTCCTTGGTAAGTTTTTGAGGTTTTGTCATCGTTTGACAATTGTAACTCTAAGGTGAAAGACAAAGATAATTATAAAAGGTCATGCAAATGCAAGTCATAATAGTGGGTCTATTGAGCATATGAGAATGTTTCAGTACTTGTCTAATGACAAGTAGAAGTTGATGAATGCTTTTTTTTTCATTTTATGGAGCATCAAATTGATAATTTTTTAGAGGCAACCCTTATAGGTTATAGGTAGCAATGTTTTTGTTGTAATGCATGTTTTCTATAGTTTGGATCTTAGATAGCGAGGCTACAAATCACATGACATATGAACTTTTTTTATCAAAATGTTTCCTATTCTTGATCCTACTATACATTTACGTTATGATAGTACAAGTACTATTACTCGTATTGGTAATATCATTCTTTCTTCCACCCTATGCCTAAAAATTTTCTCCTTTTTTTCCAAATTCAAATTTAACCTTCTTTCATTAAGTCGTCCCCTCCATGATACACACTATCACATTGAATTTGACCTTAATTTGGGTATCTTTCAAGGCCATCAAGGAAAAAGGCAATAACAGTTGATAAGGAATTCAATAGACCGTGTTACTTAGTTCATGAAGGCAAAATCATAGAAGTTTTATCCAAAAATCTCAGTGAGAATTTGTGTCCTAATAATACCTACTATTCCTATGATTTTACCATATTCATATTGTAATCCAAACAAAAATGCCTTGTGGCATCTCCGATTCTACCCGGTTCCTTTTGAAAAGTAGTTGCATGTACCTTGTAGGACATATAATACAATTAAAAAGTCTAAAGTTAGTGCTTTATTTGTCCTCTTTCCATGCAAACTAGAAATTTTTTTCATTCTAGTACTTTTCATGCCATAAGAGTTTTTATCTTTGTCATTGTGATTTATGAGGCCTTTGTGATACACCTACCTACACTGGTCATAAATTCTTTCTAATTATAGTAGATGATAAGAGTGAGAGTGTTTACTCAAAGATTCACAAATTTGAGTCACCCTTGTTACTTCAAAAATTCGTTACTAGAGTGGAACTTAGTGTGGTGCCTCTGTTATGACAATTGGGAATGATCAAGGCACTCATTTTTCGAATCAAATTTTGCATCTATTCTAAACTTAAACATTCTGCATGGTAGATCATGTACTACTACTCCTCAACAAACCAAGAGGGTAAACACAAATATATCCTAAAATTGCTCGAGTACTCATGTTTCATGCCTTACCCATTGACATACGAGGAGAATGTATGCTTACTACTACCTAGCTATATAATAAATAGGCTACCCTCCTATCCCCTTCATTAATTACAAAACTCAATATGAGATTCTTTTTCACCAGTCTCCAAATTATTCAAAGTTAAGAGTGTTTAAGCATCTATCCTATGTTTCTAAAAACCTCTTCTTCTAGAAAAAAATTGATCCTAGAGCTCATCTATGTATTTTTCTTGCTTATCCTTTTTTGTTTTGATTTGGTAAGATTTAGGATAGCCCAAGTACTACTTGGACTAGCCTAGAGAACTCGTAAACGGGTGAGAATTGGTTTACTAACCAATTATAAGAAAGAAGGGCAAACCGACGGCATGCATGATCGAACCTAAGACCTCTTGCACATTGGAAAGAGGCTCAACCGTTGAGTCATGAGCACTTGCTCTTCTTGCTTTATCCTTTTGATTTCAAGGGTTACAAGGTTCACAATTTAAAAACTCAAAAATGCAAAATTAGTAGAACTTTTCAATTTATTGAGCATTGTTTTTCATATGCTATTTCTCCTAGGAATGTCAATACTCCTTTCCATATGATAGTCCAATTAAGTTCCCCTTTTTAAGTAATGATGATTTAATTACCTCATCATCTCCCTTAATTTGATATTGCATGTTTAGCTCTTCTTCATTGAACAAAAATGTATCAATTCTGATTCAAACTTTTAAGTCCTTAGTAGATAGTCAACTTCTCATGTTCCTCCAACATTTGATTCTATTCCAAATACCACCTTATCTCAAACTTTTAATCCTCTACTTGTAAGACAATCCTTAAAGTGACTAAACCCTCTCTTTAGATGAAAGGATCTATGTGTGACCAGGGGCTTATTTACATGGTGCCCGATGGGGGGTGATTTTAAATTATTATTTTTTAAATATACAAAAAAAATGCATTTTTCAAATTTGTGTTAGCCTCAAATCCCAATTTCAATTGGCAGTGTTGAATTTCATATTTGTGTTACGGTTTTGGCTTGGGTTCTTAGATCGTGTGCATTCGATTTGGGTCTGATTTACTACTACTCTTTTATTGTCTTTTGAAATATGTTTGTAACTTGTAAGGTTACAAGGTTTTATGGGATTTCAAGTTATAAACTATCAACAATTGGAATTTTAAACTATCATTTTTTTATTGTTGTGATCAATGCATATATTAACAATTTTAATCTGGGATTTCATAGGTTCCGTTGATTACATTTGGGTCTGATTTACTACTCTGTATTGTGTATTGATTTCTGTAATACATTGCAATTGTTGTGAATTTTGTTATGGTTTATGGATTGATAATTTGATGTTCATGTTATTTAATTGTTCTGGAGATGAAGAGATTTTTTCCAACTATTGGGGATTCATAAAATATAGGTTCTAGTTCTAATTCGAGTTTGTCTAGTGTTCCGAGTTTAGCCCCCTGGCTTCGAATCCTGGCTACGCCCCTGTGTGTGACTTCATCATTTGGACCAACTGCTTTGCCTTCTATGGTAAGTCTTCTACCTCTCACACTTCATTCTCTTTATCCTATGATTTATCTTATTTATATGCTTCTTGTTCCAAAGCCTAAGCTACCATTCTTTCATTAATAATGTTGGCTCGTTATTTTAGCCAACTTGTATCCAAATGGGACTGCAACAATTTGCTTAGTATATGCAAGGGCGTGGCCAGAAACTTCGTATTTTAGGGGCCAACAAATTTTTTCAACATAACTAATGTATGTTTCGAGAAAGATGTAGAAATAAAAAATACAAATTTAGACAAAGAAGAGAACATATTTTATACAGGGTCGGATCTTATATAATTAATGGTGTAGATTTAAAATAATAAATAACTTTTAAAAAATCAAAGAAAAATGGAGCGTAATTATAGGGATAATGGTTGATTTAATTTTGGAAAATAATTACTCTAGTATAAGCAAAAAATCAATCTGCTTCTCTCTTATAGTTTTCATCGCTTCTATATATAAGCGTTGATGAAAAAGCTCTCTCTCCTCCTATAATACATATTGAAAAACTAACATATCATAAATGAACAACTACTTGTTCTCGAATGAACGACTACTTGTTATCGAATGAACAACTACAATCTCACACCTATTAATAAAAAAAACAATGAACAACTACTTACTTATGAATGAACAATTACATATAATCAGAAGAACAACTAGGGTAGTATATTTACATACTTGAACAATCACATTTATATTCATGAACAACTACCCTAGTTGTTCACACGAACAACTACCCTAGTTTCTCGAAACAACTAGGTATATTCACACGAACAACTATGGCTTAGCCATCTAACTACCCTAGTTGTTCTTCTGATTATATGTCATTGTTCATTCATAAGTAAGTAGTTGTTCATTGTTTTTTTATTAATAGGTGTGAGATTGTAGTTGTTCATTCGATAACAAGTAGTTGTGCATTCGAGAACAAATAGTTGTTCATTTGTGATATGTTAGTTGTTCAAAATGTATTATAGGAGGATAAGGAGTTTTTTCATCCACGTTTATATAGAAGTGATGAAAACTATAAGAGAGAGAAGCAGATTGATTTTTTTGCTTATATTAGAGTAATTATTTTTCAAAATTAAATCAACCCTAATATCGTGAACAACAAACAAATTAGTTCTATGTATGTAAATTTTCTTAATGAACAATTTCTTTATTGTAATGAACAACTCAATATTAATTGATGAACAATAACTCAACATAATATAAATAGTGAACAAGGAACAAATTAATTCAATTTACGAAGATTTTTTTTAATGAACAATTTCTTTATTGTAATGAACAACTATATGTTAATTGATGAACAACTTAAAATACGATGTAAATGTACGCTACTTTAAAATTTACAACAATAAAAAAGATTAAAAAAGGTATAATTTTGGTAACTACCGTAATCTACGGGATAGGTTTTTCATTATTCTTTTTTCTTTTAAATCATTAATCCAATCAAATCAGTACCATTCATCTCCTTGCATCCAACGCTCCTTATTTCTCCTAACTATTTACACTAAATTACCTCCTTACTTGAACTCAACCCTCATAATACATTTAGGTTAAGAATATAAAAATGTTTCAGAATACAAATTAATTGAATCTATAAATATTAAAAGCTTGTAACTAAAAAAATAAAACCCAAATTAAAGCCCTCGTGCTAATAATGAATTGTATGATTCGAGATATTCCAATAATAACTTATTGTTTCAAAGTTTTCGTGTTCAATCTCATTATGAAAGTAGGAAGTTTAACAAACGATAAAAGTATTTTAATTAATTAAATGACTTATTAGAAGTGGTTTGTATAGGTCCAATCTTCAAACGTTTATAACTTTTTGCCCAAATATCATAATGGAGCTTATAATATATCAAATCGAAACCATTGACAAAAGGAATATATATACGGAAAAAAAATTGGATTGGGGGGGCCGTGCCCCCACCCGTCCCAATATAGCTCCGCCCATGAGTATATGAAGCAATGTTCATAAAATTACGGGCCCTTGAGAGGAATAGCACTTAGATGTTGGTTCAAAGGCTTGAAGATCAATATGTAGTTACTTGCAAATGGCTCTTCAAATTCAAGGTGCAATCTATCTAATTACACACTTGACAAATATAAATCTAGACTAGTTGTTCATGTCTTCTTACATATTGATCGAAGATGTTGATTATAACAAGACCTTTGCTTCGGTTGCAAAGATGATTTCAACTAGAACTCTCCTAGCCATTATTACTGTTGTCAAAGATTGGCATATGAGTTAGTTGGATTCCACAATTTTATTTCTTCATGGTGAACTTAAAAAACATGTGTACATGGAGCTGCCTTCGGCCTATGAAGTTTTGTAGAGTCATATAAAGTGTTTGTCTCAGAGGAGTAATATAGTGAGAGTGAAGCACTTTCTATGTGGTGTGTAAATTGAGAAGTTAATTGTATGGGCTAAAATAACTAGGGGTGGCAAATTCTGATCCGACCTGAAATAACCGATCGAACAACCCGATTCGAGAGCCGATCGCTATCCGAAAAAAATTACAAAATGAAATTTGAAACTGACCCGATCTGACCAATTATAACCCGAACCCGAAAGCAATCCGATTAAAAAGCAACCTAAAACCGATTATATTCGAAAAGACCAACCCGATACATACTTGAATCCGAGCAACCCGAACCCGATTGTACCCGAACCGGTTGCACCCAAAAACCGAAACAATCCGAACCCGATTACACCCGAAACAACCCGAACCCGATTATACTTGAGACCTGGAATAAGATCTTATTTATAATTAATGTATAAGATCATGTAAATATAAGAGATCATATAATTATTTGGATATTGGATTGAAATCATTTAATATCTTATTTGTTATTAATATATAAGATCATATGAATATATGAAATCGTATAATGATTTAGTTATGAAATAGTCTTAGTTCTCGCACTTTATACGAAATTTGATATAATTATTGTATTATGTATTTGTACTTGTTAAATTTTGATCAAACTGATGATATAAGCAAGAATATTTTAGAAAAATATACATATCTTATCTAAAAAACTATCATTTCTAAAAATAATCATTAAAAATTGATATAGGAAAGGATATTTAGAACTGTATATATCTTATCTAAAAACAATCATATCCAAAAATAAAACTA
The DNA here is from genome assembly GCA_964016875.1 of Fallopia convolvulus. Taxonomy (NCBI): domain Eukaryota; kingdom Viridiplantae; phylum Streptophyta; class Magnoliopsida; order Caryophyllales; family Polygonaceae; genus Fallopia; species Fallopia convolvulus. The sequence continues at coordinate 25,860,038 of OZ024719.1, forward strand.
ATATATTAATTTTTTAATATATATAAATATAAATAATAAAAAACAATTCGATTAAATTTCAACTAATCTGATTGATTTAAAAAAGATGAATGATATATTTTAATACAGATACGTTCTATATATTATTTTAACCTTCGGTTTAGTATATAGTAATGATGATTGAAATCATTTTAATGACTTTAGAACTACTTATCATAGTCTCATATAGTCATAGATTCCAATATTATTATTCATCACAAAAGATATATTTCTTCAATAAAATGTAAAGATTTTATTTATTTATGTATATGATCTTTAAAATGTACGTGACTATAAAATTATTATTTATGAACTGGGATCATTTTAAATTATTGGAGTATAACATCATATAATCATTAGTTATAACATGTAATTAGTTGATCGCAATATCATAAGAATTTTTTATGAATGCAAAATATTACATATGTTTAATATCATATAATCTTTACTTGTGATTTGTGAATATTCTATCTTATGACTTTGTAAATTGTGATCATCTATTCATTTGATTGACTTTTCATCGGTCGAATATTAATTGATTTATTCTACAAATGGTAAATACCTATTTCATCTTTAAAAACTCAATATCAAATTCAAATAGTATATTATAAATATAGCGATTCTTAATAGTATCATGACCCATTTATTAAATTCATATAACTTTTATCACTTAAATAAAGTTATTTTGTACTCTTAATATCTATTTTAACCGAAATTTAGTCAAGACCTAATTCAGCCAAAATTTGATTTAACCGAACACCAATTTAACCGAACCGATTCAACCGAAATCTGATTCAACTGAAATCCGATTCAATCGAAAATTGAAAAAACGACTCAACCCGAAACCGACTAACGGATTTGCTTGACCGATTTTGACCCGCTAACCCCGATATAACAGACAATTTACATATCCGACCCGACCCAAAATACCCGATTACCGATCATACCCATTACTGATCGAAACCCGAATAATTCGAAATCCGAATAACCCAACCAAAATCCGACCGATTTACCGAATTGCCACCCCAAGCATGGCGACAATGGTTTCTTACAAACTCACTAGTATTCAAGACTCTGGGAAAATTTTCATTTTCGGAAGGAACTGGAAATTTAGCAGACGAAATACAAGGAGGGTTCACGAATGGATGACACCTACACCGAGTGCCAACTGAGTGACGTAGATAGATGCAAGGACGAGGGTAAGAACTCAGGAGACGACTACCACCATAGATAAAATGGAAGGCCTTAATCCGACGTTGTTTGGCTAGGGTTTCTATGATATATCCATATAGGCAGGCCCACTCAATTCCCATTCCCTCCTAATTCCCAACCATTACTAATCTCAACTTGTCACTGCTAATCTCTCTATCCAAATTCCAAGCATGCAGTTCAATTCCGACTTCAATCAGCGCGTCGCCAGGATCGCTGCTCATCTTCATCCTCCCAATCTCCAGGTTTCTCTCCGTCTTTCCAAAATTCAATTTCTGATTCGCTCTCTGCTCATTCGTTAATTGGATTATAAATCGCAAGTTCGGATTTTGTTAGATGGAGGGCAGCTCCAGTTTAAGCAGGGCCAATTGCCGGGCCAAGGGAGCTGCGCCGGGCTTTCGAGTTGCAATCCTCGGAGCAGCTGGTGGAATCGGTCAGCCGCTCTCCATGCTTATGAAGATGAATCCTTTGGTCTCCGTTCTCCACCTATACGACGTCGTTAACACTCCTGGTGTAACCACCGACATCAGCCACATGGACACCGGCGCCGTCGTAATTACCTCCCTACCTCTGCTGAAAATCTTGCAATTTCGTTGAATTTTGCTTGTCGCTGAATGAAATGTTTACCGATTTTGATTATACCAAGAGATTTGGCAAGATTTTCAGATTCTAACTACTGAGCTTGAAAATCCAGGTACGAGGCTTTTTGGGACAACAACAGCTAGCGGACGCCTTGACAGGGATGGACCTGGTGATCATTCCTGCTGGTATTCCGAGGAAGCCTGGGATGACGAGGGATGATTTGTTCAAGATCAATGCTGGGATTGTCAGGACACTTTGTGAAGGAATTGCAAAGTTTTGCCCCAAGGCCATTGTCAACTTGATCAGTAACCCTGTCAACTCTACTGTCCCAATTGCTGCTGAGGTCTTCAAGAAGGCCGGAGTGTATGACCCAAAGCGCCTCCTCGGTGTCACCATGCTTGATGTTGTCAGGGCAAACACTTTTGTGGTATGCTACTCAGCCATAAATCTACAAATAAATTTTTATTTGCTCTTATTTTGTTTTTTTGGTCAAAATTTGCTCTTATTTTGTTAATAAGCAGAATTTTCACTGTTGTGTGCTTATTATATGCATGTCCGAACCTAGAGGAATAGATGATTGTGATGTCACAAAACCATGTAAAAACAGTACTCGGCACACAATTTTACATGAAAAGTCTTCTTATGTGTGATTTAGAATATCTCAGTTTAAGTCCGTGCAATGGTTATTATCTACAAAATTTTGTGCTCTAGTTGGGGTGAGAGTCTGTTGTTAATCTTTTACTCTTGTATGATATTGAAACCCAGAGTGAGCCTTTTTCTCCTCATGTCTGTTCCTGCTTTTTCTTATATATATATGTATCTTGTACAGGGAGAGGTTTTGGGTCTTGATCCAACCAATGTCGATGTCCCAGTTGTAGGTGGTCATGCTGGGGTCACAATTTTGCCTTTGCTTTCTCAGGTCTGAATTCAAAGCTCTGTATATGCCTCATATATTCAACTTGTACGATCCTCTAAACTATTCTATTTGTGATACAGGTCAAACCTGCTTGCTCTTTTACCACTGAAGAGATCAATTACTTGACAGACCGCATTCAAAATGGTGGAACAGAAGTAGTGGAGGTAGCTTTAATCACCTTAATCAATGTTACTATTTTGCAAATTGAGCTCGATTTGTTTATGAGAATTTGGACTATATAGATGAGGTCTTCTTTCCTCTCAATTCAATTGCATATGATTTAAGTTTGAAAACCTGCTCAGCAGTAATGGGGAATGTTTACATTATCTGATGGTGGCTGAATTAGTCTTCATACTTGTATGTTTCCAGAATATGCCCATGTACTGATCTAGCTGTTTCATGGATATCTGATTTATAGCTAGTAGGCAGATCTTTTTTTTTTTTTTTGAGAAGAGCTAGTAGGCAGATCTACGATGCCTCTGATTCTCACATTCAGATCTGTATAGTGGCATAAAGCTATGGTTTGAACTGCACATATACATTAGTAGTTTTTTATTTTTTTCCCCCTTTCAAAGTTCAAACAAACACTATGAGCTTAGATTTCTCCATTGTGGCATTATACCTAATTACTCTATGAACTCCAATTTTTTTTACTATAATACAGTATGCAACCTTAATCTTTGACAATTATTATGTAAAAGTTCTTTTCCTGATTGCTTATGATGTCAGAAGTCCTCTCAAGTGTTCCCTTTCGATCTTCATGTGGTAAAAGTGGAATCCTCTCAAATGTAGTGACAGAGAAATTTGAACTCTGATAATCTCTCACTTCTTTTTCATCTGTCTTTAATTTGTTTCCATGTATGCTTTGGTATCTAGAATTTCTGGGTTTCCTGTGTGGATTTTACTTTGTTAGACTCTTATCTAAGTTAGTTCCTGGGGGTATCCTCTGGTTTAGCCTAATTCCTTAGTGTTTCTCATGGCATTTCTAATGATTTGGTTTGGTCACTGCTCTTGAGGCTCTGAGGGCTCATCTGCTTGCTAAACGCTTCTCCCCTTGCTCCTTGAAACATAAAGAAAAAAAGATGCCGTTTACTGCATATGTTTTGAACTAAAAGTAGTGCAACAATGATCATTATACCAAATGCCTTTTTTCACACTAACTGTTTGACATCCATTTTAGGCCAAAGCTGGGACTGGATCAGCAACACTATCAATGGTCAGTCTTTCAAATATCACCTTTTGTGATCACTAAAGATATATCTTTCACCACAAGATTTGCCAAAATGTTTCCATTTTCTGCAAAAGACCTTATCAAGCCTTGATTGGATGCAGGCATACGCTGCTGTAAAATTTGCAGATGTCTGCCTTCGTGGTATGAGAGGAGATGCTGGCATTATTGCATGTGCCTATGTGGCTTCTCAGGCAAGTAATTTTTTTTTTCTGGTTTTGATGGGGAATTTTATAAAGCTGTCTTCCTATGCTGATACACATCTTCTATTGGCAGGTCACTGAACTTCCTTTCTTTGCAACCAAGGTACGAATTGGGCGCAGTGGAATTGAAGAGATTTTTCCACTTGGCCCTTTGAGTGAATACGAGAGGTATGTAGAAAGAAATTATTCCTATGCTGAATATTTGTTCTGATTGAAAATTTTGTTCTAAAACATTTCTTTTGATGGCCTTTAATAGGATTGGCTTGGAGAAAGCAATAAAAGAGCTAGCAGGAAGCATTGAGAAAGGAGTTACCTTCATACGGAGCTGAAGAATTAACACTTCTGTTAGTAAAACCTTGTGTTAATCATGTATGATATATTGAAAATAAAATGCAGTAATTGTGGTGATCAGAAGCATAGTAAGTTGCTTTATTCTGAATAAGCATTTCCACTTTTTAAGCATGGTAAGTTGCTTTAACCGATTACCCAATCTGAAATTAGGAGAGTGGCAGTGGCATTCCAGGGCAAATAAAGGTTTCTGCAGAAATATTTAAAAAAAATAGGGATGGACATTGAACAAACTGATCATATACTTTATTCTTCTTCTTGCTACGCAATTTGTTTCTACAAGTCTGCATCTGATTATTAATCTCAACTTTGTTCTTGGATAAACATCTAAATATATGTCATCAATCTAGCCTCACCCAAGGGCTTTGCTTAAATGCAAAAAAGTGCAGAGAAATAAAATAAGAATATATGTGGATGAATGATATTTCTTGAATACTTTTCCTGCTTTTTGAGATAGAATGTAATAAAATAAATAAATTGAATGCGATTCTCCATTTTTATTTTTATTTTCTTATAAAAAAGTAAATTACACCTTAATATGATTAAAATAGTCTGATTTTTTATTTAATTAGTGAGATTTTTTATCTAATTGGATTTATAAGTTGATTTTATGACCCGTAAAATTACCAAACTATTTAGGTACTACTATAAATACTATAAATTCATATTGGATGAATTACAATATTTTTTAACTTTTAGCTATGACTGACATTTTTCACGGTGATTTGAAAAACATTTAATTATTGATTTTATTTTTTATTTATTTCAGATTGTATCTTAAATGACGTACATGAGATATTTTTATTTAACTAGTTGTCCCCGTCGTGCCATGTACGACTATGATGGCACGACTATGATTCAATATTTTTTAGATATACTATAAAAAAGATATTAATAAACAAAACTTAATGTAAGTAATTTATTGATCGTAATATGTATAAAAATTATTTTGTTTTTTAAAATCAAATCAAATCAATAAAATTTAGATTATTAAGTTTAAATAATGAGAATAATATATACAATGCTCATAAAATGTTATGGTAAATTTTCAAATAAGGAGAATAATATATACAATGTTCATAAAATGTTATGGTAAAATTTCAAATTGTGAGTTGTAATAAAAGGAAGGTATTTTGACCAAATTTCTTATAAGAAAGTATTTTGATTAAAAAAAGCATAGATTTATCAAAATATATAGGCCTATAATCAGGGACGGACCTGGCGGGGGCCGGTGCCCCCACTTCCGTCCGACTAATAATTTATTTGTATGGTTTTTATTTTTTTTAAAGTATAAAATCAAAAAAACTATACTAATACTATAAGTATTAATTAGTCTAGTTGGTCTAGACCTTGTTTTACTAGTGGAGAGTATATTGTTCGAATCTTATCTCTTAGTCATCCCTTCAATTAACATTTCTAGTTTTGTTGGTATTTTACTTGAATATGTTTTATTTGTCATGTTTTTTATCCTTTTTTGTTTTTCTTCCTTAGTATAAATTAGTCTTTTTTCGATTCTAGTTTGTTAAGTTTTTAAGAACTTGAATTATGTTTTCTCTGTCAATGTATATGTTAATTTTAAAAGTACACTATGAAATGACTAGTTTAACAAATTGTATTTATTTTAAGATTTAACAGTCATTTTTAATAAAAACAAGTTAAAAAACGAATCCCAAAACGATGTCACTAGTATCACCGATTCACGACCGACAACAACACCCTCCTAGATAATATAAGTTGTGCCCCCGCTTCCAGAAGATCCTGCGTCCGTCACTGCCTATAATTATCTATTTATATAAAATATTTCTTTTATAAGGAAAGCATTTTTTTATAATTATAGTTAAATATTAGATGTAAGTGACGGAGTGAAAATAATATTATGTGGCATATGACGTGTCAAAAATTACATTACATGGCTTAAGGAAAAGACGACACGTGGCAAAATCCGATGTGGCGTATTCTAGAAGCGACATGTGGAAAAAGCTGACGTGGCGCAACGTGAAGGCTCCAAACCTTATTGCTTTTATATATATATAGTAGATTCATTATTGTTTGAAACTTGATAAAGGCATTTCCGATTGATATTAGAATACAAATGTGTGTATATGTTAAAATTGGACATAACCAAAAGGATGGAAAACCAATTCTCTCTTTTTTTTGATTTGATAAGATACATGCTTGTATTTAAATCCAAAAAAATTGAATTAAAAAATATAGTATTGAACTGCACGTAACAAAAAAAAAATTGAGTTGATCTTTTTTAAAGTATAATTTCAAAAAAAGACTAGCCATAAAATATATTTTCAAAGTGAGACAAGGATGAGAAAGCAAAGTATGTGAATGACATACAAAAGTGACTAGATTTATAGTTAATGATTGTGAAATGATTTTTGCTTCCTTATAAGTAAAAAAAAACTAATACAAAGATTTATATTTTCATTATTTTTATTTTTATGTTATTGGACTAAAAAAAATAAAAAGACAATTATTCGATCGATTTGAGTACTTTGGTATGATTGAAAATATTGGACCTCATAAACACACTCATAACACTAGTACACTACTGATGAAGCATGTATTTCGATTTCGCCACATCTTTATGCATTTAATTAGAATAATTGTCTTAGTTCTTAAAATTTTTATAGGATAAATACCTTTTGATTTATATAAGAAAATCAATTCTGTAATTTTATTCTCTTTTATTTGAACTAACATTAGATGATCTTCTTATTTTTTTTATTAGTCAAATAAAAATAATTTACTATAAGGATAAAATTGTATGATCTTTTATTTTCTTATTAGCCAAAAAATTTACTTATTTATTAAATAAATATTATATAGTATTTCACTATATATATAAATACAATCTTATATTTAAAAAAAATGACTTGTAATAATACCAAGTATTTGCGCTGAACCAATAAAAATACAAAGTTGAAAAATGTCTTGTAATAATACCAAGTATCACTTTGAACAAATAATATATGTACTTTATGTTGGTGATTTTAGTGTCATCAAGTGATTGTTCCCTATATGGGAACAATGCCTTTTAGTGTGATCGGGGTTCATACGACGCTATGGGATCTCACTTAGCTATATCACAAGTTTGGGGGTGTGGAGTACACGCTTGTGTAAGTATATTTGAGGTCTAGAGGGATATATAAAGGTTAAGTTACGTTGTTCCTAAAGGAACAATGTAAACTACAGAAGTGTTGTAGGGAACAACAACTGTGTTGTAGGGAACAACAGTTTAGCAGTCTTGCGGAATTTTCGCCACGTGCTTAGTGGATGATAACCGCCTTGATAACTGATGTTTAAACGTCTAGTAACTTCCCTTTATGACTGGTTTGAAGTTAAACACGTGTCTCTTTGATGAGAGACGTTGGTGATAGAAGGAAGGATTGGTAACCGCCATGTAACCACCATGTAACTTCTATTGAACGGCCAGAAATGAATCCCTATTATTTCTCACGTCCTATTTGAAGGCAAATGAGAATAGAGTCGTGGTTGTTGAACGAGATCTATCTTTAGATCAAATCAAAACCGAAGCCACAATCTATTATTACATTATTCTATAGTTTAGTTCTTTCTAAAAGCCTTGGAGAAAACTAGAAGATTTGTCTTATCTCACTTCAGATTTCGTGGATTCCCTAAGGCTTGTAAGGGGCGAAATTCTGATTTCGGAAAGTGTTCACACGATTCAAATCTATCCCAGTACAGGTATCATTGATTGTTCCCTCACAGACTGCAAGCAGGATTCAAGACTGCACAAGGGAGTTCGCTGGTTGTTCCTATCAAGACGCCCCAATACTTACAATCGAAATCAGAATTTTAATCAATGACGTTTGTACGTGAGATGACGACAAAGTTCCAAAAGTTGGAGAAGTTTAAGGGAATGGATTTTCTCCGTTGGCAAAAGAAGATGCATTTCCTCTTGACCACGCTCAAGGTGGTGTATGTGTTGTCCACTCCGATGCCCGAGGTGTCCGATGATGAAGTGTTGGTTGAAGCCCTAAGGAAGAGAAGCAAGTGGAAGAACGATGATTACATTTGTAGAGGCCACATCTTAAATGGTATGTCTGATTCTCTCTTTGATGTGTACCAAAATGTTGAATCCGCCAAGGAACTTTGGGATTCATTAGAGTCCAAATACATGGCTGAGGACGCTTCAAGTGTGAAGTTCCTCGTGAGTAACTTCAATAGTTACAAGATGGTCGATTCAAGACCGGTGATGGAACAATTTAATGAGATACTTCGTATCTTGGGGCAATTTTCTCAACACAAGTTGAAGATGGACGAGTCCATCTCTGTTTCAAGTGTAATTGATAAGTTACCTCCATCATGGAAAGACTTTAAACACATGTTGAAGCACAAGAAGGAAGATATTTCCCTTGTGGAACTTGGAAGCCATTTGCGTATCGAGGAGGGCCACGTAAAGGTTCTAACCAGACTCCAGGAGAAAGAACAAAGGCAAGAACAAAGGCAAGAAAAGGCCACGTAACAACACAAGTAACGGTCCCAACAAGAGACGCTCCCCAAAAGGAGTTGGATGTTGGAATTGTGGTAAGCCGGGACATTTTAGAAGGGATTGTACGGCTCCAAAGGGGGAAAAGGACAATGGTTCTAACCAGACTGCTCATGGTTCTAAGGAACAGGGGCAGAAATCTCATCAAGGTCAGGAAGGAACAGTGATTATTCCCAGTATAGTTACATCTCCTAATTTGGATTTTGTTTCTATGATTTCTGAAGCTTTCTTTATGCAGGATGATGAGATATCATGGTGGGTTGACTCAGGTGCAACTACTCACGTGTGTAGGGACAAGTCTATGTTCAAGTCATTAACTCTTGTGGATGATGGACGGGTCCTTCATATGGGAAATGAGTCAACTGTCCCCGTACTAGGCAAAGGTCAAGTGGAATTAGAGTTCTCATCTGGGAAGACTTTAATTCTTAATAATGTGTTGTATGTACCCAGAATAAGGAAAAACTTAGTCTCAGGAAGTATCCTTAATAAATTAGGCTTTCGTTTGGTGTTTGAAGCCGAAAAATTTATATTGTCGAAAGGCGGTGTATTTGTTGGTCGTGGTTACCTATGTAATGGAAGGTTTAAGTTGAATATTAATAAAGTTATAAGTTCTATTTACATGACTTGTACACATGAATCTGTTCCCTCGGGAACAGTATCTTCTTTATGGCATGCTCGGGTGGGACATGTACATTATAAACGCATGTTTGATATGTCTAGGACTGGTTTAATTCCACCTTTTGACATGAATATAGAAAAGTGTAGAACATACATGCTTACTAAGATAACTAGACAACCTTTTCCTAGTGTTCAAAGGAACAATGACATGCTTGATTTAATACATAGTGATTTGTGTGATTTTCATGCTTTCCCTTCTTTGGGAAATAAGAAATATGTGGTCACGTACATTGATGATTATTCTCGTTATTGCTATGTATTTTTGTTGCATGCTAAGAATGAGGCCCTAGAAAAATTTAAGCTTTATAAAACTGAAGTTGAACTACAGTTGGGAACAGTGATCAAAAGGTTGCGCACCGATAAAGGTGGTGAATATTTTGATCCAGAATACTTCCAATCCGTAGGTATCATTCATGAAACTACGACTCCTTATACACCACAACAAAATGGTGTGTCGGAGAGAAAGAATCGAGTTCTTAAAGAAATGGTTAATTCCATGCTTTCCTACTCGGGATTAAATGATGGATTCTGGGGAGAAGCCATGTTAACGGCTTGTTACCTATTGAATAGAGTTCCAAACAAGAGGAACAAGACTACTCCATATGAGCTTTGGTTCAAAAGGAAACCCAACTTGAATTACCTTCGAGTTTAGAGTTGTAGGGCTGTTGTAAGACTACCCGATCCCAAGAGGAAAACCTTGGGTGAAAGAGGTGTAGAGTGCATTTTTATTAGATATGCTAAGCATTCCAAGGCATATAGGTTCTATGTTATTGAACCAAACAAATCTATTTCGGTTCACTCCGTTATAGAGTCAAGAGATGCCATATTTGATGAAAACAGATTTTCATCGACACCTATACCAAAAGACCTTATTCCCAGTTCAAGTAGAGACAATAACACGATTCACTGTTCTGGTGGGAACAACGACTGTGACGTCTCACTAGGGAACAATGAACCAGAGATTCGGAAGAGTAAAAGAGTAAGGAAGAAAACGTCCTTTGGTCCTGATTTCCAAGTTTACTTGGTAGAGGGAATTAGGGACGAGAATCGATCCCAATATTTGTATTGTTACAATATTGAGGATGAACTAAGAAATTTTGATGAGGCAATGAAGTCTCAAGATGTATCTTTTGGAAGGAGGCCATTAATGATGAGATGGATTCCATCATGGGGAACAATACGTGGGTTCTGGCTGATCTTCCACCTGGATGTAAACCATTGGGAAGTAAATGGATCTTCAAGAGGAAGATGAAAGTGGATGGTACTATTGACAAGTTTAAGGCCCAATTGGTTGTCCAAGGCTTTAGACAAAGGTATGGAACCGACTACTTTGATACATATGCACCAGTTGCTCGTATCACCACCATTAGGTTGTTGATTGCTTTGGTGGCGATACACAACCTAGTTATCCACCAAATGGACGTAAAAACTGCGTTCCTTAATGGGGATCTTGAAGAGGAAGTTTATATGAAACAACCTGAAGGATTTTTTATGCAAGGACAAGAGAATAAGGTGCGCAAATTGATCAAATCCTTGTATGGGCTGAAGCAAGCACCAAAGCAATGGCATCGAAAGTTTGATGAGGTTGTGTTGTCCCATGGATTCAAATTGAACCAAGCGGACAAGTGTGTATATAGAAAATTTGATGATTCTATGAATGGAGTCATAATTTGTTTATATGTAGATGACATGTTGATCTTTGGAACTGATCAAGAACAAGTAGACCGTGTTAAGAAATTTTTGTCATCACAATTCTCCATGAAGGACATGGGGGAGGCCGATGTTATCTTAGGGATTAAGATAAAATGGGTTGAAGGAGGATTGTCATTATCACAATCTCATTACATTGAGAAAGTGTTGAATAAGTTTAATTGTGGCAATTATGCTCCTTTGAAAACTCTATATGATCCAAGTGTCAAACTGTTCCCTAACGAGGGAACAACAGTGTTGCAACTTGAGTATTCAAGGATAATTGGGTGCTTAATGTATGCTATGACAAGTACAAGACCGGATATTCCTTTTGCAGTAGGGAAACTTAGCCGTTACACTAGTAACCCTAGTGCATATCATTGGCAAGCTGTTCGACGAGTACTTCAATACTTGAAGGGAACAGTAGACCTGGGTCTTACATATGTTGGATCACCCTCGGTATTAGAGGGGTATTCAGATGCAAGTTGGATCACGAATGAAGATGATCATTCTTCTACTAGTGGATGGGTGTTCCTTCTTGGTGGAGGAGCTATTTCTTGGGCATCCAAGAAACAAACTTGCATATCAAGTTCTACCATGGAATCGGAGTTTATTGCTTTGGCTGCGGCTGGAAAAGAGGCCGAACGGTTGAGGAACTTGGTATATGATGTTCCCTTGTGGGAAAAACCAATTTCACCCATATCGATCCATTGTGACAGCGCTGCAACTTTGGCTAAGGCATATAGCCATGTATACAATGGGAAATCACGTCACTTGGGCGTGAGGCATAGTGCGGTAAGAGAGCTCATTACGCATGGGGTGATTTCGGTGGATTTTGTTAGGTCACAACAAAATTTGGCTGATCACTTGACGAAGGGGTTGGCTAGGGACTTGGTCTCCAAGTCTGCTAAGGGGATGGGATTAAGACCCGTATAAGCTTTCTAGTGGTGGGATACCCAATTCCTACCTAATGAAAATTAGGGACAGAATTCAATGTGGAAAGCCCACACCTAGAAACTGTGAGCACAGTAACAGTCCTCGAATGTGTGCTCTGTTCCTACAAGTGGAGGTTAAAGATTTACTCTTTTTAATAGTTCCTTTGAAAAAGTGCAATTGTAGGTGTACGACTAAAGGATCTACCTATATGGGCGTGGGGTTTGGTCGCTCCATGAAGTTTGGGTTGGCTTCAAAACGCTCAAGAATGGATAAGGACTCAAGGCCCTAAATGGAGTCAAGTTAGACTATAGAATTGTAAAGTAACTTATGTGTGTGTTATCTTCATGCATCCAAAGTGGTTGATTGGTTCAATCTTTAAGATACCATGATTCTGGGGTGTTTGAAATGTGTAATTACACTAAGACATAAATTCAATCGTTTCGATATTTGTGTTTATGCATGAGTTTGGGATGAAAGCTTGCTTATTTTATGAATCAAGGATTACACTAAAATGGGGGAGGATTGTTGGTGATTTTAGTGTCATCAAGTGATTGTTCCCTATATGGGAACAGTGCCTTTTAGTGTGATCGGGGTTCATACGACGCTATGGGATCTCACTTAGCTATATCACAAGTTTGGGGGTGTGGAATACACGCTTGTGTAAGTATATTTGAGGTCTAGAGGGATATATAAAGGTTAAGTTACGCTGTTCCTAAAGGAACAATGAAAACTACAGAAGTGTTGTAGGGAACAACAACTGTGTTGTAGGGAACAACAGTTTAGCATTCTTGCGGAATTTTCGCCACGTGCTTAGTGGATGATAACCGCCTTGATAACTGATGTTTAAACGTCTAGTAAATTCCCTTTATGACTGGTTTGAAGTTAAACACGTGTCTCTTTGATGAGAGACGTTGGTGATAGAAGGAAGGGTTGGTAACCGTTGGTAACCGCCATGTAACCACCATGTAACTTCTGTTGAACTGCCAGAAATGAATCCCTATTATTTCTCACGTCCTATTTAAAGGCAAAGGAGAATAGAGTTGTGGTTGTTGAACGAGATCTATCTTTAGATCAAATCAAAACCGAAGCCACAATCTATTATTACATTATTCTATAGTTTAGTTCTTTCTAAAAGCCTTGGAGAGAACTAGAAGATTTGTCTTATCTCACTTCAGATTTCGTGGATTCCCTAAGGCTTGTAAGGGGCGAAATTCTGATTTCGGAAAGTGTTCACACGATTCAAATCTATCCGAGTACAGGTATCATTGATTGTTCCCTCACAGACTGCAAGCAGGATTCAAGACTGCACAAGGGAGTTCGCTGGTTGTTCCTATCAAGACGCCCAGTACTTACACTTTATACAAATTTCACCTTGTAATAATTTCATGCATAGATTTCAAACAAAATTTCGAAATCAACCCACACTCTCACTTGATAATTAACAACCATGGATGAATTTCGAACGAATTCTCAAAATCAACACAAACACTGACAAAACAACACAAAATCTCACTCGAAATTAGTAGCCATGGTCAAGGTTATTAAAATCGAGATTCTAGGATCGGATCACAGAAGGTCTTATGGATCGGATCGTAAAATCGGATCGTAGGATCGTAAGATCATAAAATATCACTAAAACTAATATAATATAGATATAATACAAAAAAATATAGGCACTAAAACTTAAAAATATATAATTTTATTAAAATTTAATGATCATAATGCCGAAAATTAACATTCCAAACTTATATATGCACAAGAAGCACATTTAAAAAATATATATGCTCACATAAAGAGTCGAGAAAAGACTATGGGTCTTTATTAGGCAAAAAATGTTGCAAATTCAACAATTGGGAGTCGAGAAGAGGGAAATTGGGAGGTAAATGAGGTTAAAAGAGACAAAATGAACCTTTAAGCAATGTAATTTCACTAATAATTAAGTGAATTGGTGCTAAAATAAATTTTATAAGCTCAAAGTAAGAAACTGGGTAGGATCTTACGATCCTATATTGGATCTCATGAGATCCTATACGATTCTATACGATTCTAATACGATTCTACACGATTCTAAACTGATTCTACCAAATTTCGATTTTAATGTACGATCCGGATCAGAATCCCATATAGGATCGTAGGATCTTACGATTTTAAGATCCGGATCTCGATTTTAATAACACTGGCCATGGTTGAGTTTGGATGATTTAACCTTGGGCAAAGTCATCATAATTAGACCGACTTCAAATGACAAAGAGATGGTTATGTGCAGCCGAAGATAGGGTGGTTGACACCGTCGTCTTCGAATGCACCAGTTTAGGAGAGATGGTCGAAGATCAACTAGGCGCAACGACCCTAGATCTAGGTTCACCCGGTTCTAACGGAGAATTTCATATAAAAAGGTTTGTTATCTTCTTCATTAGATTATATAGAGTTCATATTATTATTGATTCAAAGTAAACACTTGGTATTATTACAAGTCATTTTTCAACTTCATATTATTTTGGGTCAATATCATAATATTTAGTTATTTTTAAAATTAATATTATTATTGGTTCAAAGTGAATACTTAATATTATTACAAGTCTTTATTACCATAAAATTTATTTTGAATTTGAAGTTAACAAATAATATGTCCTCTACAAGGAGAGAGTAAAGAGGATACTCTCCAATGCACATGCTCTAACGCCTAGGAAGTAGTAAGTGTTCTGGCTGGATTGTTAATAAAAATTGAAATGCAAACTTTTTGTAATTTACATTTTGCAAAGATTGGGAAATATTCATCAATCATGATCAATGTTTAGGCTGGAATAACGGCTTTGAAAATATCATAATGTCCTCCGACAACTCTTAACCTGTACTTTTATTTTTTTTACACAGGATTTAATATCTTCAACATCACTTTCTTCACATTATATACAGCACAGCAACACTTCACTCCAGATAGTTGCATGGTTTTTCTATATACAAACAAACAGCAAAGGGTCATAAATGCGAGCTATGCACTCACAGTCACACTAGAGTTGGGCGACTCAAGGCATTGATTTCCTTGACCCATGTCGTTGATGACATTGGCAAAAACATCTGGCGGAGACGATTGATCATCATCTTTCTTCAAAACCAACAAATTGCATTGTTCACCATCTGGATCTGCAGACACAAACTCCCATTCCTCTTTGACAAAATCACAATGGAAACGCCTCTCTTTATGGCTTTCTACTTCATAAGCAGTAGGAAGGATCACAAAGTCGTTGATTGGATCATAATATGGATCGGGTTCGCCTGCCTTCAGCCAGTGCTTAAGGATTCGGAAGACATGACGGTCATTGAGTATTCCACGGTGCTCACCTGGGACTCCAATTCTTGCTTCTGCATTCAGCCCATCAGCCTGGTACCAACAGTTAAACAACAGGCTGCTTTTAGTCCAAATATTAAATCTCCAAATTCATTAAAAAAAAAAAACAATTTTGCCCAAGGCTAGTCATTTGAAAACAAAGCAACCTAAACATTACTTCTCCACAGTACAAACTTCCAAATGTCATTGTACTTCGTATAAAAGTAATGAACAAAACAACCCTCTTTTGACTACACATTCAACAAAGCCTCAAACCCTTGTAGGAAGAAAAGAAAGAGTTCGTACAGCTAATTGCAGGTTTCTAACTCTGCCATCTTTGCAAGTTACAAACTAGTGCAGATAATACGAAATCCCACAGGTGACAACATCAAGAGAAGGCTCCAACGTGTAGCATATAGCACTTTGTTCTACATGTAGCACTTCATTCCTCATTCCTTGCTAGAGTTCACTCTAACACCTTTAACAAGTCCTAAGCACACTACTAGCAAGATGCCTTACGACATTCATCCTCACCAGGCCTATAGAAACCACCTTGGTATCATCTCCCAAGTCACAAATGGTTGAGCTTATATAAATCTCAAAAGTGTCTCTAATGACATCATGATGTCCAACTTGCAGCACATGTACCACTTTATTTTCATTTAAAAGCCAACTTCATCCTATAGTATGGAGTACTTTGTTCCAAGTTCCATTGCTAGAATTGGATGATAGACCTAAACACACCACTAGCCAGTGCACTTTTCCCTTTGTCCTCAGTTGGTCCAAAGCAAGAGTAGATCTCCTAGTTCTATTGTTAAAGAGCCCCTAAGCTACACATCCGCAGAATTATTTTAATATTAGTGACACGGGAACAGCCAAACGGGTTTTTATTTTTTCACCATGCTCCTCTCCCCCCCTTCTGTATGCTCAACATATATGAAGTGCTTCATCATCTAAAGAATAATGGTCAGATATTTAAAACCTACTACCTAGCAAATAGTGCACCTAATCACTCACTAATATATTCTCCGTTATCTGAAGAAGAGGAAACAGCGGATTCATTTGTGTATAAAAAACATTTAATAATGACATGCTACTTTTGGAACTTATGATTCATATTACATGGATAGATTTGAAATAAAATATACAAACAGAGCACTACCTTTGATGATTCAACTGGAACTGTTCCATCACCATCTATACAAATATAATCAGGCTGTACAATAAGACAAATTGAGTTAAAATATGAAGAGAAACAACATTTAGATCTAAATATAAGCAAAGGAAATGATGGTTCAAATGCAATACATATATAATTAGGCTGTACAATAGGACAACTCTTAATGTTTGTACTTAATCGGAATAAGCTCTATGTGAAGAGCCCCATACATGCAAAAGTATAAAGCATAAAATAGAATCTAAATCTGCTTTAAGCAAAGATTGAGTATCAATTATCTACAGCAGTCGATAAAAATAAAAGAGGTGGCTCAGCTTATTAAATTATATGTTTTCTTTGTAATAACAACTAGACCACAAGAACCTTGTCAAATTCAGCTTTTTCAATCACCAGCACCAACCACTTTGACCTTTGCTAACAAAGAGCTTGCAGCTTATGATTTATGAACTTTGCTTGATACATTGTATAAAACCAGAATCAAGGAATGACAATCTTGGAGATAATTTTAAATCATTTGGAGGAAAGTAATTACGAAAGGTGAGAAAAATTCCCTTTCAGGACCTTAAGATGCAATTATCAAGATGCTGACTTTTGTAGAGCATAAGGTTCATGCCATCTTGTCTTCAATCCGACAACATATGGCAACTTTTCTTGTTTTCAATATTAAGTGAGACTCGTATGATAAGGCCAATAAATTCATGAAATATTATCTTCAGTCTTATCCATTAACTATAATGAATATGATAACGTTTAGAATACCATATATAGAATACTATAATCATCACATAATTCGCTTGTATGATCGCATTCCCAATCTCACAAGTTTTCAAGATTGTTCTGTATGTTTCTACTTTCTACAGAAGTTATGTTGAGCCTCAATAGCTACTTAAATTTATAAACTAATACAACTACTCGAGTAACTAGCCAAAAAAAAAAGAAGACCACTTATAGTCTGGTTATTAGAAGCTGTTGGAAGTTCCTATCTCCTAGAAGAAACATGGTGACACCAACTATTAATAGAAGCACATAGCTAATTAGCAACAAGAAACTCAAAAGCACAAAGATAATATTAAGACTTCTGAATTATTCACTTATCACATGTTCGCACACATAGCTTGGTTTGGCTATTAAATACATTAGGTAATTATTGGTTTATTTACCAAGGTACAGTTCTATATGGTTCATGTAAAAGAGCAGGAAATATATCAAGTACAGAGTTTGGTCAGAATTGGTTAAACGTGACATATCCTCTTGGTCAAAACATTTAGTTTTCTATATGAACCCAGAGCATCACACATCTACTACCATGTAAACTTGACAGTTGACACTACTTGAACCCTCAATATTACCATTAACTTCTAGTTCCCACAACCAAAATACCAATGGTGTGAAAGATTTCACAGAAACAAACCACAATGAGAAAACATACCTGCAAGTATCTCAGTTCTTCCAACTCCACAATTGGTGACACCTCACTGCCATAGCTGCAAAGTTAAGAAATTTGACATTATCCTTGATTGTATATTGAAAAGAAGTATCCATAGTGTAAAAAAGGAACAGAATATAAGTTTGAGGATAAAAAGCACATGGAAAGCAATATTTGGTTAGAGAGCAATTCTAATGAATTATTTATCTCAACACTCTTAATAACAGTACCAAACACTCTGAGGAGTATCTAGACTGGTCCCATATATATTGTAGAATTTGACTCCACCAGGAACTTTTGCACCAGATAGTATCTTTCGTGTTTCATTGGCCCATTTCAGTATCTCCAAGTTAAAGGGTAGGGGAATTTTATCACCTTGATAATCAACCTAAAAAACAGATAAACAAAAATGTTAATAAGAAATACATAAATGCCACATCCTACTGATGATAATCAGAATGGAACCAACTCAAAAGAGTAGCAACCACACTCACTGTATTAGTTGAGAGAGCTTCATTAAAAATCTGGACACAATCCTCCAAACCATAGGACTCCAAAATGGGATTGGAATCCCTATTATCTTCAAGTCTCTCCCTCCAAATTTGGAGAAGAGGGATGTGTTCCCAGCAGAACTCAGAACAAGGCATCAACTCATATATGGACGGACACTCAATAAGCTGGAAAGAACAAGTCATTAGACAATTCATAAGAAATTAGACTCAGCAAATGGATGGATTAATCAAATAAAGATCATGATTTGTTTCATGTCAGCATGAGATCTCAAATGTACTATACTAACAAGTTTAGTCTCCACACCATTGAATGCGGATTATGTTTTCCCGTTAAATTTATTGTCATAGGTCTAATATTAAGCATGTTAGGTGGAGTCAAAACTAGAACTGATTAAACTCGCAGACATTGAGGTCCCTCTGCAAGCATCAAATCAGATTTGATCTGCAATGACAAGTTTAATTAAAGGCATGATGAAATTGTTCAATTCCTAGTAATAATCCGGAAGTATTTCATAGTTAGGCAATCATCTTTTGTCCGATAAAGGAGGAAGGTGAAGGAAGAACACAAGGAAATTAGAATCAAACACCGAGGATAGTTGATGCTGTTCAATATGGAATGGAAAAATTGACTTAAAACAGAAATAATAATTCCTACCAAATGATGCTATTTGTGTTTATTCTCTCAAGACACTTGGGGTGTCATGTCTCAGAGACGCTATTTAAAATGAAAAGGTGAGGATGGCAGGAAAGTAGCTTGAGACAAGGGGAGGAGAAATCTGAGAGGAGGAAAAGTGAGAAGATGAAGAAAGCGAAGAGGTCGAGAGAAAAGAGAGATACAAGAGACATAACTTTGATACTATTCATCTGATGCCCTTATCTTAGTAACAGTAGTAACAAGTAACAACCATCCATATAATATGATATAATACTAGCCTAATATATAGATACCATGCATGATATTCATACATGACATACTGTTCCCCAAAGAGGGACTTTATTTAAAAGGAATGGGGGCTGTGACTCTCAAGGCTTATTGCAGATTATGCATGATCAATTGTTGAAAGAGGAACTTCGGGAAATGTATATTGTTGGCAGATTATGGAGTTGAAGGATAATTCCATAAAATGACTTAAGGTAACTAGCTGATGTTCTTACCAGTTACCAAAGGGTACAACTAATACTTGAGATAAAAATGTCAAGTATGTATCAGAATGAGGGTGTGCGGGAAAATGATGAGTTAGTTATCCTAGGAATTGTACTCTTATTGCATTTGGATAAGACTCGTCTAGTAAGTGAGGATTGGGATTTGCTAACAATATCGTTATGCTTTGTTCATAATTTAATTAATAAAGTCCAGTTATGTATACGCCATATATATATATAAAGACATGCTACATTTGTCTTTTATTTATCAAAATAAAAGCTTGATTAATAATGGGCCGATATATAGATCTGTATTAGCCTTTAGAAGTATTTCCATACTCGGAACATATGAGCAAATGGAACAGGTTACATCACATATATAAATGCAGAAGACTACCCAAAGAATTATAGGCATGAAAATCTGCTCATACCAGTTGGTGCATGCTCCATTTTGATATGAAAAAGTTCTGCTCCCATCCGTCAACAAATGACATTCCATTTAAAAAAGTAGATGTTATATATCCAGGTGCACCTGTCAAAGATAACAAAATGCTTAGAAGAGATCCCACAAAAAATCTTAATTTATTTCATCCAGCAATGCATCTAAATAGGAGCTATCCTTGAAGAATTTACTATCACAAAAATATTTGAAATAAAAGATTCCACATTCAATTGCCAGAAAGACTTTTTAGAGCATAAACGTCTTTCTCCAGTGAGCAAGACCTTTATCACATAATACATACTAATGGGGTAATTTGTCTGCAAAACCTCTATAAAAATATTCATTTTGTAATGCTCACTGCAATGACACTAAGGCCTTGTTCTAGTTTAGTTTTAAAAGTACTTTTGCTCTAAAATTACATTTTAAAATTTCTTGAAATACGTGCAACATTTCTACTTTTTACGTTTTCCAATGCAATCAAAATAACATTTTAACCTCAAATGTCATTTTACTCTACATGTAAAACACACCCTACGTGCGGAGATAGAAGTGCTCAAGTCTACATCTAGTAAGTAGTACCAGTAAAGGAACAGGGGAGAGTCCAAGACTGTTTCTCTAGTTTGTAAGTTCCAACTGATGAACACTCAATTCTTTAAACTATGAACACTCAATTCATTCTAACTGCAAATGCATTTTGATAACCGAATTAAAATTCTTATTCAAATAGTATATAAATTACTTCAGCATAAGAAAACAAAACTTAAGCCTGTTTTGCTAGCTAAATCAAGCAAAATCACTGTTTGGTATGAATATCAAGAAAGAATAGTAAAATCTCGAAAACAAAACACAATAACAATATTCCTGTAAGCCAATAGATCCTAGAATTCAAAACTTAGAGATATGTCAGGGTACTTCCTATTTTATCATAATCAGTGATTTGTTTGCTGAAAACAATTCAAAAGTCTTGTCTTAAGACACTTGAGATGACCCTAGGAAAAAAGAGAAGACCCAAGGGAATACTTTTCACCACAAAAAACTAGTCCAAATGGTAATTGACGAGCATTATTGTCAGTTTTCACACAAATATTGGTACTACCAATACACAAGCATTGTTCTCCTAAAAAATCTTTTCCTTTTCATTAAGTCCTAACATTCTTCATGGTGCACTTTCCACTGGTTCATGGGGAAATGCTTCAATCCAGGGGGTATTAAATTCTTTTCTATCAAACAACTGATAAGTTAATAAAGATGATTATGAACTTTTTACCAATAGAATAAAGCTACCCAATTGCAGGGATCTATTACAAGGTATGAAGGTAAAAAGGAAGATGCACTGAAGTGCACTACTGGTAAGGACCTAGATAAGAATTAAGGCCCATGAGCAAGAGCAACACACCTAGGTCCTAGGGTTTAGCTACATATACATAAATAAGGAGAAGAAGAAATTAATAGAGTGATGAAAAGGAATCCATCGGATTAAAAACGCACATCACAAATCGCACTGAAAGAGATACTAGCCCTGGAGTTTACTCTCCAAGTACCAGGAGGCAACAGCCCAACTATTCCTAAGGCTAAAAGCCAAAATATAAAGAAAGGTGATAGATCCTGCAAACGAAAGGTTAATACCTTATTTATACACAATATACCTCTCAGTCACCTAGCTTAGGCTATAATATTCCCTCTGTCACAGCCATAACTAACTGATTTCTAGACCCCCTTGCCTAATTTTCATGGAATCTTCTTTTTAAGCTTAAATCATTTCCCACAGAATTTTGCAAAATCTGCCATGCTCTCTCATGAGAGAGAAGCCAACATTGCATCTTGTGAATGTGACGGTGGTCACTGCCTTGCCTAAAACTTTTGTCGATGCAAGGCTTCGCACCTTGCCAAAGAAAATTATGAAATGACATGGGGTTGGCATATTGGTACCAAACAGAGCTGTAGAGCTTCAAATGACCAAATTGCCAGGTGGTGGAAGTTTCACCAACATGTACAAGATGGTCTCCAAATGAACTGGTTAGTTAGGGGATATATTATGAGATCAGAGTGCTTTATTGAGTTACATCTATAGTTGTTGACATGGCCTGAAGTTACACAGATACGCTATACCCTAGCAAAATCCAAGATCAATTCCAAGCCTTGGGCAAAAGGCATATGTATATAAAGGAACCATAATTAAGGCCAATGCACAAGCGCAGCAGAACTAGGGTTAGTAGCATTTACAAATAAGCAATTGTAGAAACATGGATACTCTTATGCAAAACTAGGTTTTGGGTTTCAGCTTTTTAGCTGGACAAGGCTCCAGTGCCTTGATCAGGAGAATTTTCTTCTTAGAGATGAGTTTTTGTCTGTTTACCATTTTACTACAGATTTTGCTCCACCACGTTCATATCATATGTATACTTTTAGAAATAACTAGGCAGATTCAATTGTTCATCGGTTTATATTTACTTCCTCCTGATTCTCCCAACTTTATCAGCACCTACTACACACAGCCAATGTGTCCCTTAAAACATTTCAAACACTGATGACGTTTATTGAGCTAAATGAACAATTAATATGGAAAATATTTAAGATCATCAATTGAGATTTTGCACAAGCTGGCTTTTTGATGGCCTGATATACATTTAATCTATTGTATATTGGATTGACTCTTTCTTCGTTTCATGGATACTATAGTTGGTTTTGTTAACTTGCTGGTACCAAATCATTTCTTGGGTCTATCTGGCGTACCCCTTCCCTTGGGCAGGGGTACCCATCTTGACCCCCCAGATTCCACTAGAGCGGAACCTCACTGGGTCAATGTTGTTGTTGTTGCTGGTACCAAATCAGTCAAGCTATCACTCATTTGTACTATTTTTCTATTTGAAAAAATGACTAATAGAGATACTAATAAAAAAGCATAAGTAATCTTAGGGCTTGTTTAGATTCAAAGACATTATACATAATAATATATTATAAGTGATTATAGCATATTATATTTAAAAAAACTGAGTTCGGCTACCCACACATTGCTTACGTTTTTCCTCATTGACCCACGCAACCCCAGCAAAATCCCTTTTCCAAAAAAATTCCAATTATAATATATTAATAATGCATAATATCTTGTAATCCGAACAGGCCCTTACACTAACCAACAATAAGTAGCCTTATGCTGAAGAATAAATATAAATTATACAATTAATCAAACCTTGAAATGGAGCAGCAATTGCTATCCAGTTCTTCACATACTTCTCAAAAACCTGTGCATGGTGAGAAAGAACAATTAAACTCATCTTAGATGCTTAGAAACATTTATAGAAGAACGAGAAGTTGAGCCCTTTACCTCAGGGTTTAACGACATGAAACATTTGACCAGAATACCCCCCATGGAATGACTTATTATGTTGATCCTTTTTCCCCCTGATGCACTGTATACTGACTCCAGTTTTGCAGCAAAACGCTCCATAGTCTCCTGAAATCTAGGGAATGGTGCAGAACCATAGAGCACAGGTAACATAACAGAGTCAAAATCTAGCAAGGAAAATGACATTCCACATTTATGTAGCCCATCTAGGAAATAGAGAAATCTAGAGATACTGCTTAAGTAAATTCTTAATAGGTAAGTGCTTATTCATAATGGATCTTCTTAAATTTTCACTCACTACTGCTGTTTATTAGGTATTGGATTTTTTTGAAGCTTATGATTGCAACCAGAGATGGTTCATGGAAACAGCAAGGTTCACTAATGGCATACTATTGAATTCTAACAAGTTTCAGTCATCCAATCACAAAATTGTCTATGAACAAAGATGAGTTTCGCACAAACCACATCACTGATCTGGCCTTTAGAGTTCTCTATTTACAGATAGTAAGTGCATTTCTACTTTCTAGAGTGAAACTCAAACATTTTAATTAACCATTAACAAACCAAGAAGAATTTATAGGACCATTTTCAAAACCTGTTAATGAAATGTTTCAAAAGAAACACAATGCAGGAGATTCTGTAGAAAAGTATACATCTTTTAGATGAAGGGTGAAATATTTCAAATCACAAATGCCCTTCATCTTCCACGTGATCATTGCCATTGGAAGCTTTTAAGTATCTACACATCAAAGTCTAGCATAATAGCATAACTACTTTTGTAGAAACAGAAGTAAGAGAAACAAGTCACATTCAGTCATTCGCAACGGCAAAAAAGGTTGGAGGTTGGATAGTCAAGCAGATTACCTATTACTTTGACGGAAATCATATCCAAATCCAAAGAGTGTTTTTCCTTCTTGAAAACCCCACTTCAGCATTTCAACTATCATGTCATGAAAGTATGATACTAACTCTTGCCCAAAAATCTGCACACCCACAAACAAGTTAGCAGGACATAGACACTTAAATATATCTCAAATACAAATAATTAACATTAGCAAGATTAGATTAATCTATCTCAAATACAAAGAAAAATACCCTAATCTTAATTCTTAAGGGTGCAAGTAGTATATAAGTATGTGTATCCACACAATTAAACATGTCAGGAAAGTATTTTGGATATTAGGATATAACTAAATGTGCGACTACCAGAAGTGTTCTACATGATAAGCCTCACAAACTATGAAGGAAATGATTAGGTTTAAACAAAATTTATATATTGTAAATTTAATATTTAATAACTTTCCTAAATCCTAACAACACATTATTATCATACACATGGGTACAGAGCACCAGCAAATAACGGCAATGGACTACAAAAACATACAGAATACCAAGGCAATAAAATCACTACTCGTAAAAGAGGAAGTCCTAATATGAGTAAAGAATTAAAGACAACCAAAAGGTCAGGCAATTGTTACATACTTAGCACTATCACATATATATACTTACTAAAGGCTTTGTTGTCATGAGCAATGAATACATAGAAATGGAAGTTAAATAAAGTGCACACAGCCTCAATAATGGAAAAGTTCAAATTATACTTCTTGCAATTTGCTCATCTTGACTTACTAATAAGATTACCACTCTTTACCATAAAACATGGAAGTTGTAACAATTTCTTAACAACATCGTACATATTGTTCCCTCTGAGCCATAGATGACTAACTGAACGTATTTGTTCATCAACTGCGTATTTGTTAACAATTTATACTGGTATATTGATTTATATTTTATCAAACAGGCTGTAGAAGTTAGAGATAGAAGCTGATAAAAGGTTAGAGCGTCCATATGAATCACTGATTTCAATAATCATGATAGAGAATAAATAAGTTCTTAGTGAAGGACAAACCATGTCAGGATCAAGGACATCGATTGCGTACAATCCATATCTGTCTTCAGGAACCACGATGTTTGTGTTAGGATCGAGTGACACGGTCTTACCTGCATCACAGAAAGAAAGCCCGCATAATTACTGAATTTTTGCAAGATAACCTGGAAGTTTGAAACCAGAAAGTGGTCGCCACAATTGAATTTCAAATTGAATTCGTCAATGAACATTCTAGTTATGTCTACGCAATCGAAACTTGAATGAGTAATCCTTGAATTGATTGATTAAGTGCAATTATATTGCAAAATAGAGAAATCCCAAATCCAACTCAAACATGGAAGCGCCTTGGTTAAATGCGCCACTGAACCGAAAAGATTCTCAAAGCGGTTACCAGTAGAAGGGTCGAAACGAGACCACAGCTTGGTGCGAAGCTTATAATCTGCACCAAAAAGCCGAATCCAAACGCGCTCGCCATGGCCAGCTTCGTCGATGGCGTGGAGGACCGATCCGGCAATTCCAGGCACCAGGAGGACCGGATCAAGATCCGGGTCTACGTAAGGCAGCGACTTCCTTACAACCTTCAGCCACATCTCTACTGTCTGCAATTTTTATCTCTGGTAACACTGTCTATTCAATTTATGACCGACTACTTCGAAGTTGTAATCAATTATTAGGGTTTCTATATCGCAGATGTTTAGGAAACCCTAAATTAGAATGGTAAGATATCTGAAAGATTAACTGAGTAACAAACGCTTCCGTGGAAACAATTGAATGGATGATTTGGAGAAGCTGAAGACAGATTTGATAAGAGAATCGGGGACAATTCCAGAAGATTAGTTTTTCTTCAGAACTTCTTGTTCTTTTTCTATTTTATGTTTCTCTCCTATCTTTCAATCTTCTGTGGTGGAGATTGGACGTTAAGGTCAGAGAATCGTAGGCTCCTAGCCACGTAGACGTGTGTTTTACATTACAGACTTACAGTATCCTTGCGTGCATTTTATTCTCAAAGTGGGACTGTTTGACCACAGCTATATTTTGGAACATGGCTGCAATAGTTTTTGTAGACGCTGTGCAAAAGTTTAAGAGATTTTTGCGTACCCGTTGGAGGGTCGACATTGCAAACTACCACTTATTTAATTACTATTTATTTTGACACATAATGTCTTTTTGTTGAGGAGAATCACCCAGCCGTCAAGTCTGATATGTTCCTCGTTAAAAAAACACGTTTTTACTATTTTACCCCTCCTTTTTCAAAAAAAACTACCAAAATGACCAGGTTTCCCCATCATAGCGACTAGTTGGCTACTTTCTCACCTTCCTTAACCTTCTTTGACACGCTCCATTTAATATCCAACTTGATTCAGGTTCGAGAGAGGAGGAACTCGAAGAGACTCAAAGAGTAGGAGCAAAACCAACGCGAAGGAACTCGATACGAAGGGACTTGAAGTGAAATAAGATTGAATTGTTTGGGTTTACGGTTTGATTTTAGGTAGTCGATTCGATTTCAAGGTTGGATTTTACAACAATTTGATACGATTTCCTGGTTTGATTTTACAACAATTCGATACGATTTCAGGGTTTGATTTTGGTTGCACATGTATTTGAAGAAAGACAAAATGGTTCTGATTTAGGGTTAGTTTATAGATTTAGGGTTGCATGTTTGTTTGATGAAAGAAAAAATGTGTTTGATTGTAGGATTAGATTGAAGGATTTAGGGTTGCATGTGTGTTAGGTATATTGAAAGCGACTTGTATTGTTTCTTAATTTGTATAATTCGATATCATGATTTTTTACACAGTTGTAGAAAGCTATCATCTTTCCTTTATTGTATCTCATACATAAATTCAGTTCTTATATCTCAAAGCTCCTTTCGATCAATTCAGTTCTTATACTCTGACTTGCTTTAAATACTATAATGATGAATGAATTAGGGCATTGTTGTTCAGATATTGCCTCACTCTTTTCTCTTCTATCTTCGTCATCATTTCTCATTAATTGATTTCTCTGAATTGGCAACAAACTTATCCACTCATTCAATATGTGTTTCTATCTTACAATTTAACTCAATATTTAGTTAACGTACAATTGTTACACATTTTTATCTTCATCATAACTCTTGAGACACTCATTAACTAATATATTTGTTTCATTTTTTTTTTGAAGCTACCATGTCATCAACCTTAGAGTAATCAGATTTCAGTTCAGATGAGATGGAGGACTATGAGCTTGCCCTATACAACAAACTCAGGCGCATGGAGATAAGAGTTCATAAACCAAATTGAACACTGCGATGTCCATTTTGTCTTGGCACGAAAGAGAAAGTGTGGCCATTCAAAGACTTCATCCAACACGCTGCATGAATAACAAGATTACAAGGAGAAAGAGAAGTGACAAAGTCAAGGCTAAGCACCATGCTTTAGAGATGTTCATGAGAAACTATATGGGGGCGGATCATTAGTTGGCAGTTGGTTCAGGTAGGGTCATCAAGGATTGTCATTTTGTATTTTTGGTCACTTAGGGTCAATCCTAGAATCTTGCACTAGCTTTTTTATTGTTCACTATTGGCGATGTTAAGGTAAGAATGGATTTTGAACTAGTTGGTTGAATGGTATTATGGTGAAGTAATGAAGACATATGGTATGGATGATTAGTGATGGTATTTTGGGATGGTAAACAATGTGTAAGATATGTGATATGATGGTATATAATTTCAGTTTCATTACATCTCTTATTCTATTCAATTTCATGGTTGACCATTGCTGGTTTACTTGAAATGGTTGATCAATGTTGGCTTACTTGAAATGGTTGATCAGTGTTGCATGTGGTTCATGTCTAGCTGGTTCATGTCTGGTTAATGTTTAGTTGGTTCATCAATTGCAGTAGTGTCTAAGAATTGGCAACAAACTCATCTAGTTTGCTCATTTTGCACCATGATTAATGCATACAAGTTGCTTAAAAGTATGCTACAAACTTCATCCAGTTTCATTACATTGATACATGCAAAATAACAATAACAAATTGTCTTATCCCTATCTTACACTAAGAGTACTAATGTTACCTAACAACAATTTCCCCACTTGCCAACAACCCCCACCATTGCAACAAAAATGCTACCTATTACACACATCACATCAAGTCTGGACCAACATTTGAGCCTATGAATCTCGGATTCCTTTGTTGCCAAATCCTCAACCAGTTTTGTGTTGTTTTCCTCCATTTGCCTTTGTTGATTAAGCAATCTCTAAAAGACTTTGCTTGCTTGACCACCGAATGGATAATCAATCCACTAAAAAACCGCAACCAGGAACTCCACTTGGATTGTACAATGGGCAAGAGAAGAACCCTTCTTCCATAGTTTTTTGGGGTGTGACTAGTGTAAACTTTTGCCCTTATGTTACAACGACAAATCACTCCATTAGTAGTAGATATGTAGCTTCCACTTGACATGATAGCTAAAGAAATTTAGACAATGTCATGTGTACTAGTAAAGATTGAGATAGTGGTTTCGATTAAGCTGAGATATGTAGCCATTATCGATTAAGCTAGGCAATATTGATCACCAAACACCTTAATTGGAAAAAAATTAGGAAACAAATTCACATGATATAGTGGTTTCGAACTTATAAACCCTAATCCATGCACCATTGTCGATAAAACCCTAAACCCTAAATTGCTATTTTGTCGACCTCTTTTCATGATCCGGCTTTGGAGTATTTGAAGTGGTAGCCCGCATGGTTATGGAGTAACACTCTCGTGTTATTTTCTATTCCCCTTGATTTCTTGAACTCCCCAAGGCGAAGGAAATGTGACACATTGGTGGTACGTTAAAGGGATCGCTTTCATTCTGTGGATCCAAGGCCTACCCAAAATTACATTGACAGGAGATGGACAATCGAGAACCAAAAATTTTACATGGTAATTGACTTCGTGTGCTATACTTGGAAAGGTAATCTCTCCTATAGTGTTTCATGATTCTCCCCTGAACCCAACCAATGTTGTGGATTTTTTAACGACGTCATTAAGTCCTACCCTGAAGTTGTATAAGGTATCCAACAAGTTAGTGAAACTTCCGTTATCAATCAATACGCATTTAACCAAGAAATTTGCAATAGTCAAAGAGATGATCAAATGGTCATCATGAATTTCATCTTCCTCTACGTCATCAAAAGTAATTGGCATCGAGTTGTAACTCATGGTTCTTCAAGCCTGCTACTTCTGGCGATTCTTTTAGCCGCGGAGTAGGTTACCTCTAAGACTTTGGATCCCCCTTGTAATTACATTAATAACACTTGCATGCTTCGGAGGAAGTGGTGGGCTTGTTTTTACCTTTGTTGCGATGAGCTCTTCACGTGCTCTCTCTGATATAAGATCTTTGAGATACCCCTTGCGAAGTAATTGGCTAATTTTTTTTCCTTAAAGTGATGCATTCATCTGTCCGGTGGCCATGATCAAAGTGGAAGTCACACCACTTTGAGGTGTCCTTTTGATGTTGTGGAGCGTCGCTTTTCAAGACCACTTCACAGCGTGCCCCATTTTGCTTAAAGTCTTTTACGACTTCTGTTGCATCAACCCTAAAGTTATAATGAGATAATCTGGGAGGTAGCCTAAAATCGTAATTCCATTTGTAAGGACGCGACCTTGCTACATTCACAGTTCGATCCGGGACAAATGTAGGGATACGGACTATATCACGTATAGCGCCCTTCGATTGTAACTAGCTCCTCTTTATATCTGTTTAGGGTCCTGGGTTATTCTGGTGGAGGTGTGATCGTCTAAAGAAGATAAGCTTTGTGGGTTGAGGGTATCATGGATGTTATTTTGGTTTTCTGGTCCATCGGAAGGGTTGTTGGACTCGTCAGTCATGTTTCCAAAGTTGATTTCGGTGTGACTGGTTTCTTTGGCTAATGGCCCCACGATGAGCGCCAATTGTTTTGGGAGGATTTAACGCGTAAATGTGTTAACCGCTAAAATATGGGATCAGTTACACACCAGATTAAACATGTAAACACGTTACAATAATTAGGTTATAACGAATTATAACTTGAATAACAATTAAATTGATAAGAAAACAGTATTGTAACTATAAAAATTGAGAGTTTGACATGAGCCAAAATACAGATCAACGTGAATGTGAAGACTGCAACACTTGAGAGACAATAATCGGAAGAATGAGAGTATGGTGGTGAGAGTGTATTGAAAGTGATGATGGTTGAAGAGTAGCCGTCAATTTCGTGTGTCCCCTCATCATCTGGTATTCTCCTCTTCAGGGGCGTAGCCAGAAAATTTTTATTGTAGGGGCCAAGAAAATTTTTCAATATAGTTAATATACGTTTTGAGAAAGTTGTAGAAAAAAAATAAATTTAGAGAAAAAATAACATATTTTATAGAGAAGGGACTAAAATATTTCAAAATACAATTACTTTAAGAAAACAAGAGTTTATAACAATTTATATAATTATGAATTATGCTTTAGATAAAATTATGCGGCCAATCTCCATGTGGAAGGAAGATTTCTTCTCGGCAGGGGAGAAAGCGAACCGTTCTAACGAGACATGAGTCCTGTATAATACTATAATGAGGACCTCTGCTCAACTTATGAAATCCATTCTGACTGTTCGCTTTCTCAGTAGCAAAAGCGCTTCTCTTTGCCCCTTAAGTAGAAGGACAGATCGTAAATAAAAAATAAAACTAAACTAAAACCCTCGTGCTAATAATGAATTGTATAATTCGAGACATCCCAACAATAACTTATTGTTTCAAAATTTTCGTGTTCAATCTTATGAAAATGGGAAGTTTAGCAAAAGATAAAATCATGCTAACTAAATAAATGACTTGTTAGAAGTTGTTTGTATACGTTCAATCTTCAAACGTTCATAACTTTTTACTCAAATGTCAGAATGGAGCTTATAATATATCAAATCGAAGCTATGAACAAGAGAAACATATATATGGGAAAAAAATTGGATTGGGGGGGCCATGGTCCCCACCCGCCCCCAAATAGCTCCGCCCCTGCTCCTCTTATATCACACCTGGAAGAGTCGTTGAATCGTTGCGCCCTCGCCTATGGAAATCTCGTCTCTAGATTTGTCACTTCTCAACGTCTATTGCGGGAGTTGAGCAATGGGGAGATCTGAAAGTGAGCCTTTACCTCGTCCGGAGAGCTCAGCTCCTGACGGCCCAATACTTCGTTGCTCAAATGCGACACATCGCAATCAAGTGAGAGAAGCAACAACTCAAGGTGTTGTTTGATAACTGTAAATGTTTTTTTGTTGTTGTTGTTGGAATAAGACCAAAACAAATGGACTATGAACAACCCAAAATCACGAAGACAAGAGGATAGTCGAAGAAGTTTGTCTGTGTTTAAGGAGGTAAGTACTAGTAGCTGAAATCTTAAAACTACGCATGTGATACAATACTTGCAATGGAAAATGAAACTATTTTCTTTGATTTCACCAACACCAGAAGCTTTTTCTATGACTTAAAATTATCCCCAACCCAGATCAAGCCAGGAACTATTCATCATACAGGAACACAGTTCAAATCATTTTGCAAACATACTCACTTCAACTCTTACGAGGACTAAGTATTTTACTAATATATTGATACACAAAGGCAAATGCCAAATAAATCATTAACAAGAACCAAAAGAAAAGAATAAGGGGCAAATACACTTGGTTTCTTCTAGTATTAAATTCAGAACCTTTGCCTTCCATGGAGCCTCTTAGCCCACCTTCTAGCCATATATGGATCATGGTAATCCCAACTCTCAACGCAGCTCGTCCTCCCTCCGGTAACCGTCTCTGCATTTTCTCCTACTCCATGGCCATGAACCTGCCTCCCATCACCACTAGTCACCACAACTTCCCCTGTTCTAATACATTCATCTGAATCCGTTCCAAACCCATTTTCAACATAACTGTAACCAACGCAAATATGAGAGCAACACTCATTGTCATCGCCCATATCCAGCAGAATCCTCCTCTCTTCATCACACCTGAGCTCTCCAAGTCTCACAATCTTCGCAGCCTCCCCATCTCCAATCCTCAGCTGGGTTTCTCTGATTCCTCCTCCAATCAACTCATCCAAGAACCCTTCCACTTCATGCAAGATGGGACCGGCCGAAGACACGTGAAACTGATGAACTGGAATCAGCATCTCCATGTGAAATGGCCCTCTGATTCTCGTCGGGTTATCTGACAGATGCAAGATGGTGCAGTGTGGATTCATATGAACACGGTCCTTTAGAACTTTTATCCCTTTCTTGATTCCTTCAATTGGATCAGCATGACCAGTATAGAACAACCGGTCAATTACCTGAAGTGCAGCACGCTTACCATAGGCTGTCATACGGCGGAGCGGGAAAATACGAGCAGCGGCAGAAGAGTAACTCACGATCGCCAAACGATCAATTGGTCTAAGAGAGAACACTGCGAGCGCCATACATTGCTTTAGAAGCCTCAAGTGGGATCCATTTGGGCTCGCCACTAGAACCAAGTCAATGGCTTGCTTTGGTGCTACTTTTATAGACAGATAACAGGACTGTGAGTTCATGCAAGGACAAAAGTTTGAGCATTGTTGGGTTTGTGGCGGCGTACTCAGGGGGGTCATAGAGAATGAGATTCTTGGTTGGCAAAGGGAATTTGCCTGATCGGGTTCGATTGGATCATCATCATCATAGCGAGCAGAGCGAAGAAACGAGCGCCTGTGGACCCGAAAGGTGGTTATGGAATGGTCAAGGATGCGGAGGATTGGATCATCTGGGTTGCGAGGAAGCCAGCTGGGTGGATGGAGAGAACGAGGGAGCTGAGTCCAGTGGGCCCGGCATATTGGGCAGGTCACACTTCCATGGCGGATGTTTGAGGAGATGCAAGATAAATGGAAGGCATGTGAACATTGAGCTGTGAATACAGCGTGGCCTGGACTTGTTGCCCCGTTGCTCAGTAGCGGTTCAAGGCATATTGTGCACAAATTCTGAAACATATGGATCCAGGAATTAATCAATCAAGCACTTCCTTTTGTGGAGAAATTACTAACATCAAGATTGAAAATTGAAAGAGCATAAGTGATTCTTATGGTGAAATTCACACTTCCTATGGCCGATTAAGAAGATTGTTACGGAAAAACAAAAGGCCTCTTGCAGGCATACTCTCTACCAATGTAAAAATTGTTTACATTGAGACACAAAAATAGATCTTTATAACACCTGCATTTAATGTCAAGAGACAGAAGATATATCTGGAAACAATAAGGTAAGTTAAGACTATAATCGCGAGGAAGAATAAACAGCTGAAACAAGAAGCCATGGGATGAATCATTTAAGGACATGGGGTGGAAATACAAATAACATATGCCTGCTTAAAAGCCCCAAGTTGTTTCTTTGTTTCTATTTTCAAAAATCAAGTATTCCAGTTGTCTTTTGTCACACAGAATTCTCCTTACAGACAAGATTCAGGCATTTCAAAACACTTGTTCTGGAATGGGAACAATGCCAACACAAACTCAAATGGAATACAATGCGGCAATTTCTTGAAGGCCAGAAATGGAAAAATGGTGGTTAAAATTTTCACATTTCATCGTTCACGCCCTTAACAGCCTCTGAATTGATCAACAACCGATTGGTTATCAGAGATTCACAATTACCATGCTGGAAACCTTAATTACCTTAGACGGAATGGCAACTGGGGATTCTCCATCTCCCGTACTCTCTGATAAATAACCTTTATTTGAAAGAACCACGTGTGAATTCACAATCTGCGAAATCAAATACATCAATTCCAATTCAAACCAGGTAAGAAAGAAACCCTAACTAATTCGACGCTCCCAAATTATGGAGACGAAAACTTGGTTAGGTACTTAGGTTAGAGATTGATAGAGCAGACGTGAAAGCAAATTAAAATGAAGAACTCACAGAAGGGGTAGTAGCCGGAGAAACGGCGGCGGAATCGGCATTTCCGGAGGCGGAAGAAGAAGAGAAGAAACCACAAGGCAGTAAAACGAGCTTCATGGCTACTTTTCTCAGCCTGGAAGAAGCGCTTCCACACCCACCGCCAATACCCATCTGTCGTCGTATCAACTCACAAAGACACTATTTCTTGCTTCAGTTAATGGACTATTTTGGGAAAATTGATTGTAATGCAGGTGAGAGAAATAGTGGAAGGGAACAAGGAGACACAGAGGCGCTTGTGCGAAGTGCTAACTTGTGGATTGTGGCTTGGTATAATGGTAATGGTGGACCAATTTCGCTTTCTTTATTTCTCTCCTCCTCCGTCTTTCCTTTTCATTTCGCTTTATTGTCTGTCCCTACTCTCAAACAGCATCCATGATTGGGACCCACACACACTCTCACCCACTTCCCAAAGCCAAAATCATCCTCTCCCCAACTATTACTACATTTTACATTCAAACGGAATTATACTTTTCTTTTCTTTTCTTTTCTTTTTCTATCCATCTCCAAAGAGAAAGAGGTTCGAATTCATGCTTTTGCACCAGGGAAATAGGGTTTTAGGCATCTGGGTAATCATCTTTTGACTGGGTTTGGATTTGTGCCCACCAGTCTCATACAAATTCACGCTTTTCCCTTTTATTTCTCCCTAATAATTCCTGCTTATTTTATTCTTCTTCTTCTTCCAGTTACTGTGCATTTTTTTTCTTTTGCTTGGTCCCTTTTGTTTTCTTGCTCTTTTTGGACCAAGTTGCCATTATCGATGTTCCTACCGCCATGTTCAATCCGGCAATATGTCGATTTCAAATAATACCTCATTTTCAATGGAAAAGGGCGCGTTTTTTTTTTCCATTTCCCTTCTGGGTTCTGATTAATATGCCACTGTTGTAAGTAAATACAAAAGTTGTAGCCACTTGAACATCACTACTAGATCGATAACATTTTGCAACACAGTGTTACAGATACAATGTAAAAAATAAAAATAAAGGGTTTTGAGGATTCACTGGGTATGATTTCAAAAAAAATCTATTTCAGTGCATTTTAAAATATGGTACTTTCTCAGACTTTAGTAACCAAAATAAATATATAACCAACTTGCAAGACTCGCAACTAGACCTGTCAAAACATAACTCGACCGACAACCCGACCCGAATTGTCCGATTTTTTCTGGGTTAAGACTCGAAAATTTAAACCCGAAACCCAAAATAAACCGAACCCGCTAAACCCGAAAATTTTTGGGTTAGGGTCGGGTTCAACCTGCTGGGTCAAATTTTATTGTGATGATGTCATAATGTGTCATATTATATAACTATTATTATTGCATATTTCATTACTCTAATTCCCAATAGTGTACAATAGCGGGAAATGAAAACTTATTCCCGCTAAAAACACCCTAGAAATTATATTTTAATATATTTTAAATATTGATTTAGGAAAATTATTCTAAATTATATTTTAAAATATCAATTAATATAATTTTTTATTTTTATATTATTATTTAAACTTATTTTAATAATAATTGAAAAATAAAAATTATGTTATTGACCCACTGGTCAACCCGAACCCGTCCGATAACCTTTCATGACCTGACCTGACTTAACCAGTAACCCAATTGACCCGAACCCGTTTGAACCCGAACTCGAAATGATCGAACCCGAACCCGACCGACCCGACCCGATCGACAGGTCTACTTGCAACACAGAACGTCCGTTAGGTATAAGTTTAGTGATGAGAATAATCAGAAATCAAGTTTAACCCTTCATTACAAAAAAAAAAATTTATGAAGGCACGATCAAATATCAATCAACCACAAACAAGCCGTTCCATGAAAAAACGACGAACATAATATATTAATCAAAAGCACACATCACTTGTACCTCGGAAGATTTGGGCCACTGCCAAGTATATTTGTTGTTCAGGTACGTGAGGTCTCCGAGGGTGAAACTACTTTAGTACCGCATAACTAAAAAGCATATTTTATCAGAGATTAAACTTTAAAACTACATCAAAATTCAAATATGAATACTTAGACAAGCCCCAGGAAAATTCCAAAACTTAAATTACAAAAGTTGTAATTAGTACTTAGACAAGCCCCAATATTAAGCTTTGAGCATTTAATATTGCCGCGTATATTTGTACTCCATATAGGATATCCGCGAAGGTTGGATTCGCCATAATTTTAAAACATGAAGGCTAGATACGTGAAGGGTATATTAGGAAACTGAAGAAGGACGAAAAAGGATTCCAATAGCCGTGAAGGCTGGGTGCGCGCGGTCCTAAATAGCCCAAACAAGTTCCACGAGCATGGATGCGCGCGGCCCAAAAAGGCCCAAAAGGACGGCCACAAACCCTTCGTGCTCTATCTAGGTCAAAGGAAGCAAAACACGCGTCGTTGGTCATCGTCTTCCCCAAATATACGCGCTGGTAGAAACCACGTTCAACAACAGCATCCTCTCCGACCTCCAATGGCGACGCCGCCACCACAGACAACCGTCAGCGCATTAGATCCGACTGCTCCACCAAGCGCAGCGCCGACGGCTGCTGAGGGCGGCACTCCTCTTGTCGCCACCGGCGGCGCTCCCGTGAAGAAAAGACACCGGCAAAATCCTGGCCCCTCCGGCGTTTAGGATGGTACACGGGGCCGTCTGGAGGATGCGGCTCTGACGACCTCCAACACTCCTACGAATCCCGAGACCGCTCATCCGTTCTGGAGTCCGATCCGAACACGATCGACGTTTTTTCCTACGGTACGAATCAATTCAAACTAACTTAAATTTATTTTTATTTATTATTGAAATGTTTGTAAGTAGATTTTGTAGTTAAAATTTTAATTTGTAGTTGGAATTAATAGTTAGAATTTGAGTTTGAATTCGTAATATAATTTTGTAGTTAGAATTTGAACCTATAGTTATAATTTTGTTGTTAGAATTACAATTCCTAGTTAGAATTTTAATTCATAATTAGAAATCGTAATTCATAATATTTAATTATATTCTTAATAAATTTTGTACTTAGACATTTAATTCGTAGTTTTATGTTGTATTTAGATTATGACTTTGTCATGTTAATTAATACGGAGTATTTATTTAGGATTTGGGTTTGTAGTTAGATTTTGGGTTCATAATGAATTCATTTAAAATACTAATTGAATTCTCAATTAGAAATTGAGAATTGAAAAAAAAAATAGATGTATAAACCTAAAACACAATCGTAAAGGACAAAAAAAAATCAAAATTTAGAAATATTACATAATTAAAGTGAAAATATTAACTACGAAATGAAAATTAAAAAACGTAATATAGAAATTACTAATTGAAGTTGAACTTTTTACTTAAAGAATCTTCACACTAGCTTGATCTCCATGGAGAAAGACGATGTCGAATCTTACAACCGTTGAGATCGAATCTGCTGTACTTGCTAGGGTGCCACCTACTAAGCAGCAGCGGATTGATGAGGATCCTGAACTAACATCGGTCCTGGTTCATGATATAGACCCCTTAGCTGAGACGAAGGTGGATTTTACGGATGAGATGCTTCAAAACGACCTACTCGATGAAGGCGCGGAAGACGATGTGTTGTTGACGACCGAGGACATACAGTTTGACGCACCTATGGGTATTGCGGAGGATTTGTCAGTGGACAATTATCAGATATCTGAGCCCACCACCTCTATGCCACCACCCTCCACGACCCATTGCTCACCTTCTACATGTTCTAGTCCTCGTCCACCGATGAATGCCTCCGTTGCAGACCCTATGGCATCCATGGTAGTATCTTCAAGTCCTCCACTTACATCCATTACCCAACACGCGTTTCTTCAAATTCTATATACCTTTCTTCAAATGTCGCCTCTATGGTAGACGAAAATAACACCCAACATAAATCCGGTGGATTTTCAAAGTTGGCAAACACTTTTAGGTCGTACGCCAATATTTTGTGTTTAATGTGCACCCAACACAACAAATGTTGTACTCCGTCCCCAAAAACTTGTCTTATCGCCTTGATGAGAGCATGCTCTCGATCCGTCACAATTGCATTCATCTGGACTCGAAGCTCGTTGTACAAGAATTTCAATTGACTTAACACTCACCTTCAAGGTTATTAGGATCGGGATTCTAGGTTGGATCGTTGAGGGTTTTTGGATCGGATCGTAAGATCGGATCGTTGAATCATAAGATCCTACATTATAATTAAAAGTATGCAAGAATAACCTAATAGATTGTATATTTTGTTATATATTAAGTAAGACAATGATAAACCTTATTAATTTGATTACTAAAAATGTTGTAGGATGTACTAGTCAACTATTTTAATGAAAATGATACGTTAACCCTAGAATTATTAATAATATATAGTTAAAATTATCATTTTATAGGATCGTTAGAATCGTTTGAAGGATCGTTAGAATCATATGTAAAATCGGGATTGAATCGAGATTGTATTCTAAATCATTTAAGATCCTACTCCAATAAGATTCTACTTGGGATCGTGGATCGTTTTGCGTGTTATGGATCGTAGGATCGCTAGAATCGTAGAATCGGATTGGGATTCTGATAACATTGCCCACCTATAATTAGTGACATCTTCGTTTGACATAAATGCAATCCCGATGTTTAATGTTTTTCCTATGCAAGTGAAGCCAACCATTTCCAATGAAGGCATGTCGTACCTAGCAAAACAACTTATTTTAAACATTTATAATGGAAAAATACTAATCAAGTCGATTACAAATTAAAATAAGTACCTATTGGTCTTGTATGTGGAGTCCATAATGACAACTTAAGGAAACATCTTCAGCATGCGCATACTCGTAGGGTGGAAAAAAAAACAAGGCATTCATAGCATTTGAATCCCTTATGATAGCAATCAAATGATCATGAAAGATAAGGTTGCAAAGAAGGTGATTCTAAGGCCAAGACCAAGACCTTTTCCAAGGTAACGGGTATTCAAGTTCAAGAATAACTTTAAGGACTTGATATTATCTATTGAAAGTGTCCATCGATGGCGTTCAAGGCCACCAAGAAAGAGGATTGAGTCAAGAAAATTTAGAAAGTTAAGAAGCCCGTCAAATTAAAAATAGTGCTCAGTAAAATGGTCATAACTTGGACTAGGAAATTGATCTCAAATCCATTCAGTATGCGTTGGAAAGATAATTAAAAGATCTACAACTTTGTCTTTTACATCGAGTTCAGAATCTAACTGAAAAGAGGTAAAAATGTGATAACTTAGAGATGTTCAAGTCTTACAAGAATCTTATCTTTAGTTTTAATTCTATCTTTATCTAGAAACAATAATGGATGATATTTTTGGCCATAGGCTCTTGTTAGTGGCTGAATTATATCTTTCTTATTATTATTAATATCTTTTGAGTTTGTTAGGTGATAGCTTGCATATAGGTGTAGTTTAGATGCATGTTTTATGTTCGTTTTGCATAAGTTTTACTTAGTTTTAGGTTAGTTTCTAGGATCTAGTGTTTTCGGGTAGTTGCGCTTGTTTTGTTCGGTTTTGCAGATCTTTAGGTAAACAAACATGGACGGGATGGATCTTAGATGATTATGGAAGATGAATATGAAGCTTAAAGTGGTGAAAGTGAAGATTGGAAGAGCTAAAGCCCAAGAGCTTGAGGGATAAAAACGCTTAAATCGGGCTATGCATTGGAGACTTATTTTAACACCTCTATCTTGCAATGATTGGTTTGGGAGCTATAGTGATCGGATGAAGCTAAATTTGGTATCACTAGAAATATAATTCAAAGAGATACAATTCATATTATTACTCCGAGTCCAAATTCCAACTCGATGTGGGTCAAAACAGCCTCTGGAGTATCGTTTGAATGCTGAATCGAGGTTAAAAGCGTGGGTTGGAAAGAAATTGCGCGGCCACGCAATTTAGAGTCAACCCGAGCAATCTTAACTGAGGCGGAATGCGCGGGTTGGGAATTGAAAGCGCGACCGCGCAATTTCGGGGTGTAACCCGCGCAATCCGGATTTTCACGCGGACGTTTGGGCCGACATTTGGGCTTTGCTATTGGGCTTGGTTGTTTCTTTTTCTGAATATGTGCTTGTTAGTAGGGTTTTTTAGGGTTGTTTGAAGACATATTTAAGCTCTTGTTAGTTTATCTTTTTCATAACTTGGATCATAATTTGGAGGCTAGGGTTTCTTCTCTCAAGAGGCAACCTTTGAACCTTTTTTAAGTTTTTATTAATCAATCATGCATTACTAAATCCTTTGTGTTTGACTAGTTATTGAAATCATAGATTGCATAATATTGTGAGGTTTGATTGATTCTCAACAACTTGAATAGGTTTTATTCCTTGTGCTTAATTGAATCAGAATTATTCTAGGGTTTTGTTAGATTGGTCACTTAATAGAATTTCTAGGTTAATTTACAACTAATCTGATTAATGCCCGTTCGGGGTTGATTATATAAAGTAGCAACTATGATTGTTTAGACTCGTTCGAGCTATTCAATTTTAGAAGGGAATAAACCACAGATAACTTGATTAGTTGTTTGCGTTGAGTATTTGTTCTATCGATACTTTGATCTTAAAGTTGTCGTTTAATTGAATCTAGACGTTGTTCTAGGTTGTTAAATGATTAGGGTTGTTCAGACCGTTAGCTCTTTCAACTAAATATAAAGTTTTGGATAGTAATCCACGATAGATTATTCAAGTGAATTGAGAATCAAGAGAATCAATGACCAATAAGCATATCTATGATGGATTTAACTAGTTGAACTCGCTTTTCTCATATTTGTTTAACACAATCATATTTGCATTCATAATTAGTTCTTAGTTTGCATATTAGATTAGATTTTCAATCATAAAACCTCCCTTATTTGGTTACTTGGCACCTAAGTAATAACACAATTACACGAGTCTCTGTGGGATCGACCCTTGCTTATCATTCTACTTAGATTGGTTAAGTTAGGATTCTTTGATAGGTAAACGACTGAAAAATACCTCATCTTTAGGATAGTTTCCTTATCTAATAAGTTAGATTATTATTTATTTGATTTACTTATGGTAAGAGAATATAGATAGGAGTTGAGTTTCTAGTATTATTATAAGTTATCTTGTGAGGCAAGCAAAATGATCTTTCTACCTTCCTTAGGGCCGACCACCTTGTGTTGCTCTCCAAGGAACCTTGCTCTTGTATTCTCTTTAAATAGCTTGTTATTTCATTTAATAAAAATCAGCCTGAATTTGATAAACCCTCATTGGTTTTATCTAGTTTTTAGGCTATTCAAACACAATCAATTTCGTGCAAAGCAAGGAAGCATTCATTCATCACAATCATCATTCGAATTTCGATCTTCTCTCTATCTCATTCTAAGTTTTAATTTCAGATTTTGATTCATTAAATTGATCAATTGGTTAATTCTAGTTTGATTGTTAAAGATAACCTAGTTCATCTACTAGAATTAGGGTTAGAGTCAGTTGAACTATCTATTTGGTTCATTGAAGAGATTCGAAATTCAGATTCATCACCATTGTTATTTCGAGAGTTGGAGATTACTTACGCTTCAATAACACTAACTTTTAAAGCGATTCAGGTTGGAGATTCATATTTACTGGTAAGAGGAGTTCGTGTGAGGTCATATACTTGATCAACAAGGAGTAATCTAAGGCGCTTCAATAACTCTAACTTAATTATTCAAGTTATCAACCTCTTCTCTTCATACTTTAGTACAAACATATACTAGATTTATGGTTGGGTTCAAGTGAGGAGAGCTCTTATAGTAAGCCAACTCATGATTCATGCAATCCACATAGTTGAAAAGGTTGATAACTTGAAGCAACTCATGATTCATGCAATCCACATAGTTGAAAAACCCATCTGAAGCATCAAGGATTCTAAGTAACCCCATTTGATCCGATTGTTAGCCTTCATCATATTCAATTTGTGTAACACCCCTATTTTACAACGATGGGTATTACCGCCAGTCAGTGGCGTAGTTATATAGTGCCCAGTGGGGGCTTAAAATTTTTTTTTTAAAATATAAAAAAACGATTTTTTATTCCTAATTTTATATTTGTGTTAGGCTTTTAGTCTCGATTTCATATTAAATTTTATGGATTGATGATTTGACGAATTGTGTGTGTTGAATTTCAGATTTGCGTTAGCCCCAATTTTAGATTTGATGAATTTGTGTCAGCCCTAAATTCATGTTCTAGGGTATTTGTGTTTGTGTGCTGAGTTGATGGATTGATTATTTGTGTAATTGTTTAGGAAATGAAGAGATTTTTTCAATCTAATGGGCCTCACAAAATATAGGTTCTAGTTTTAATTCCAATCCATTAACTGTTTCGAGTTAGCCCTCACTGGCTTCGATTCCTGGCTACGCCCCTGCCGCTAGTGACCTCGGATTTTACCGTCCAAAGTCACCTAAGGCTTTAAATAATTTAACGAGAATAAAATTAAAGAAGAAATGACTAAAAACGGAATTTTATTCATTTTTTTGATAAGGAAAGAAATTAGGGGGACCACTAACAACTTAGTGGTCGCCCTAGAGCATCCTGACGGATGTGGGTGAGTAAACTCGGATCATCTGCAAGAGGGACGGATGAGACGTGTCTGAAAGAACCAGCGATGAAGTCCGCCACAGAATTGCACTCCCGATAGATGTGAGCGATACACCAATCTTGGAACCGGGTAAGCAAACAGTGGATGTTCGAACGCAGTAGCTCAATCTCCCACGGGCAGCGCCAGTCACCGAGCACGACCTTGACCAGCTGCAAACTATCGCCTTCAATCTAGATTTGGGGAATGCCACGTCTGATGGCCTCGAGACGTCCCTGGCGTAAGGCGATGGTCTCGGAAATCAACACGGACCGTTGACCAATTAGTCCTCCGTCGATGTGGATGGGGGAGCC
This sequence comes from Fallopia convolvulus, assembly GCA_964016875.1. Classification (NCBI taxonomy): domain Eukaryota; kingdom Viridiplantae; phylum Streptophyta; class Magnoliopsida; order Caryophyllales; family Polygonaceae; genus Fallopia; species Fallopia convolvulus. The sequence goes on from OZ024719.1 coordinate 25,903,446, forward strand.
AGCTAAGTCCCTGAGGATGAACCCGAACGAAGCTACTCCATCAGCATTCACTACACCATCAAAATTCAGTTTAATATAGTCCCTCTTGGGTTTTGACCATGTCATTTGCTTTCTTCTTGTGTCATTGCCAGATGTATGAGTGTGGTGGCCAATGGATTATGGATCTCCATCTATTTTCCAATCTTTCATCTGGTTTCGGGTAAATTCAGCAATGTTTTCAGCATTAATCAGGTTTGTACTGTTGTTGTTTTCAAATACTCGCTTATTTCTGGCAAACCATAGGCTCCACCACACGTTTATAAGGATTTCCAGTTCTTCTTTTGTTACGTTTTCCTTAATTTCTTCAAGGACTTGATGTGTATTTTTATCGTCCAGGGAAACCTGGTTGGTAGCCAGACGGAGTTTATGGTTTATTAAATTTATGGTTGCTTTTGTGAGGGGGCATGAGATTAGGATGTGGTTTGTGTCTTCAACCTGGTTATTGCATGCTTCACAGCCTTGCGGGACCAGGATATGGTTAGCTGCTATCCTAGTTTTAGTCGGGAGGCCATTACGAGCCACTTTTCACATGAAGTTTTTCATTTTAGGCGGGATATTTAACCGGTTAATCCATTCAAGGTTAATTTTAGGTTCACCTTTGGATTGGTGGAGCCACTGCATTGTCGAGTGAGTGGAATACCACCCATTTTTACTTGGTTGCCAGTACAATCTATCCGCTATTTTGTTGATTGGGTTAATAATTTTGGAAATTCTTTCAAGGTCATCCTGGTTAAAACCTGCCTCAACTTTTCAATGTTCCATGAGTTATCCTCACCGAGGTACACCTCAATAAGCTCCTCCCAATTAATGAGGTTTTCAACCTCGGGCTTTGGGTTAAGGGGACCATTGCCGATCCAATTGTCTTTCCAGAATCGGATGGTTTTGCCGTCACCCACTTGCCATATGAGACCCTTAATGAATAGGTCTCGAAGGCCGACCAACTTGGACCATTGCCATGATGTGTTCTGTTTTTTCTTATAGTTTAGGATACTATCTGTTTTTAGGTATTTTTCAGCCATTATTTTGACCCAGATGTTGTGTGGTTCGGCTAGGATTTTCCAAAGTAGTTTCATTTGGAGAGGTTGGTTTCATTTGGAGAGCAAAAAATTTTATTCATTGATAAGAACATTCGTTCACTACATTGAGAGTCGTTTTACAAATGATGTTGCAGCGAAAAAATAAAGCCCATATTAAAAGGGTTGAAAAGACGTACTGAAAATACAAGTATATTTTCACAAGACAACTCATATGATGATGATTTGCTTGGTTAAAATAGAAGAGTTGGTGCACCATCTTCTGAATACTTTGCTCTTTGAAAATTCCTCCCTTCCTTCAATGTCGTCTTGCCTTGACCTTCTATCCTTGCATAACTCTTCTCGAGCCTTTAGACTTTGTCTTCAAAACTTCGGTGTGAATTTCCTATAGTCTGGCATTTGTCGCAAAGGGCAAGAAATACCAGGCAAAAATGCGGAACTAGTGGAATTAGTCTAACGAGACTAAGCAAATGAGAACATAAATTCTCAAGGGTAGTATGGTAATTTACATATAATCGAGAGAGATTATCAAGATGTGTTTGAGATGTAGAAACTTTATGTGGAGCTTTAAGGACAAAAATGAGTAAATCTCGAGATGAGATAACGCTTAAACCTAAAGGAAGAACTACGAGATTGTAGAACTTCTTACAATAGGAAGTATGTTGGGCACGTTATTAATTCATATAAGTTTTGAAAACCTCCCGTGCCCATGTTGGACCTCAACCAATCTCATCTTATATAGTGCTCCAGATAGGGGAGGTGACCCGAAGGCGCTTAAGTACCAAACACACCTTAACAAGCCCGAATAAGCATTCAAATTGGAAAGACGATCGTTTTAAGAACCAAGAGTCGGGTGGTCTTCCAAGTTGTACTATTTCGACCCGGTTTTAGTTTCTTTTAAATGTGCTTTGGCACTTATCTTATGTCGTGATAAAACTTTCACTTACATTAATAATTTTTAAGAGTGGGGGGGGGGGGGCATGAAAGGGCTTGGGTTCACTTATGGGAACGAAGTTCCGGCACCTAGCTAGGGTGCGCACATCCCTCCTCCGAACAGGAGCAGAAATTAGATGATGATCCTTAAAGTCGCGGAATTTAGGTATGGTGCCTTGCGACTTACTCCCTCCGTCCCCGAAAGTTTGTCTTGTATTCCTCTTTGGGTGTCCCGAAAAGTTTGCCCACCTTTTCAACTTTCCTTTTAAGTCAATTTTTCTTACAATATTACCCTCATTTTATCTCATCTTTTACCCCCTCATTATCTAACACAAAATCTACCCCTTTAAACCTTTTTTAGTCTTTTCCTTTCTTTTTCTCTTTCTTCCCACTTTTACTCATCACAATCACAATCTCTCCCTTCACCCTATTGGCTACTTCATCTTTTCTATCCATTTCTTAATATATGTGAAAGTTGTCCTTTAAGACAAACTTTCGGGACGGAGGGAGTAGTAGTTTATATAGAGGTGTCGGGTTAATCCCGTACCCCTTACTATTTAATCCATACTGATCTCGAAAAGAGATCATAAACAAACAAGGTCACACAAACAAGGCTAGCATAATAATCGTATCGAACATTAATAATCGTAATAACGATAACAAGCGGTCATTATTTCTAACAATTGATAGTCCTATATTCATTTATTATTAGCGAACAAGTTGTTCCCAACATCGAGAAATTTCACGGAAATGAAATATCGAGACTACAAGGAGAAATTTCACTTGCCTTAATTTGCGAGCGTATACTTTCGAACGACACGGAATTCGATGGCTTAGACGGGATTAAGACTTCAACCTAGCGACACGAGAGATAAGAGAATTTATGAAAGCTAAATTATAAAAATTAATAATTTAGGTGGCGATTTTAAATAATAATATTCTTGATTATTATTTTTAAATTGTAATATCCCAAAAGTACTTTATAGAAATAATTATATTTATATAAAGCTTTATAAAATTTTGAAAGTCAAGACAAACTCCCTTTTGACTTATTATGGATCTTAATAAACTATGGTTAAAATCCATTAGAATAACCATACCTTTTTATTAAATCCCAAAGTTAAAATAATATATTTTTAATATATTGGGAAAAATCTTTATTAATGACATGCAAGGTGATAAAGTTAAGTTCACCAAAATATATTTTCTATATTATTTAAAACCCATATTATTAATATTAACCACTTTCTTTATAAAACCCCAATAAAGCTCTTTTATGCAATATCTTTAGTCTATATTCAATATATCTTTTTATTATATACTTTAACCATATAAAATATCTCATGACCAAAATATATTTAAGTTTATAATATAATTTTTAAAGGATATGCAAGCCTTTTTTTCTATATAAATAGTCTTAAGGTAAATTTCCATCATCTTGCTCTAATTCTCTTATTTATTAAATTAAACTCCAAGTAAGGTAACCATATTATAAAATCATACTTTTCTTCTATATTAATCTCATAATTTAATCCTATATTTTATTTAACAAATTTCCCATGTCTATCATAATTATTTTATATAAAAAACACATGCAAGCTAATATATTCACTTTTATGTACAAGAAAAATTATTAAAAAAACAAATCTGATATTTGTCTAACAACTAAGATCTTTTAAATATATTAGGAGATGCTAAAAATAACTATATCTACTTATTAAATTTAAAAGGCACAAAGGGACGCACACCAGCAGGGGCAGCAGGACCGGCGGTGGCCAAGTGGTAGACCTGGGTCACGGTTCGGGTGAACCGACAAACCGCCGGTTTCTGCCGGAACCGGCGGGAACCGGAACCGGTGGTTCCGGTTTATGAACCGGCCGGTCCGGTTCCGGATTGGCCCCCCCGGAAACCGCCGAACCGACAGTTCTAAAACCGGGAACCGGCGGTTTGGAACCGGTGGTTCCGGTTTCCCCGGTTCGAACCGCCGGTTTATGGAGTAACAACTATTTTTTTTGAACGAAAGCCGAAACTGCGACTGGGGCCTGAGGCCCGTGGTCGCGGTTATTTCAACAGAAAGCTTGGTTTTGAGCCAAATTCAAAACCGCGACCGCGAGTTTCAGGCCGCGGTCGCGGTTTTGGATAAAATGCCAACGGCTAGTTTTCAACGGCTAGTTCACATTTCCAACGTCTCTTTGATAAATTTACCTATAAATATACACTAAATGATTTCATTTCCACCCACAATACCAATCTCTCTCAATCTCTCAAGTTTACAAAGCTCTCTCAATTTTCAATCTTTACTAGTTTTTACAAATTGCAATTGCTTTCCTAATTATTCTTTTTAAAAATTAGCACAATTGTCCTTACATCTTATTGCTTAATTACATATTTCTTTATCATACTTTACTCTTTTTGCTTACTTGTTTAGTTACATTTTAAGAAAATGGAAGGATTTCTTAACATTGATCAAATTTTTGGCTCACAAGAGAGTGGTGCAAATGTAGAATTTGTACCCCCTATTAACTTGTCGGAATTTACGAATCCCAATCTCAATGTGGTACAACCGGGATCGTCCACTCCCGATGAAAATGAGGGAGTGGGTGTGGATCATGGATCGGAGCCTTCTGAGGCGAGCGAGGTTCCATCCCTAGATCCGAAATTTTTACAAAACATTTTCGGAAGGGAGTTTATAATGCATCTACCAAGAAATTTAAAGTTCATTGTAACTATTGTCCTAGTGTTTACTCATGGTTGTCGGGATCGGGCTATGGAACATTATCCAATCACGTGAAGAATACACCCCGACAAGATAGGCATGATGCAAGTACCATCCCAACTATCCGGGTTTGCAACTTCTTCTTCCCTTAATCCTCATCATAACCCTCATTTATTTACTTATAACCATAATGATAGCATGTATGCCTTGTCCGAGTCTATTTGTGTTGATCACTTATCATTTAGTTTTGCCGAAAAGTTAGGATTTAACAATTGGATGACTAATCATGTACAACTCGCTTATAAACCGACTACTAGGAAGTCGGTCAAAAGATATGTGATGAAAGCATATAAAACCCGTAAGATGGCATTGGTGAAGTTTTTTGCTCAAAATGATATTAAAGTTTCAATTTGTAGTGATATTTGGAGTGATCATTGGCAAAATCATTCATGCATGGGCTTAACATGTCATTTTCTTGATGATCATTTTAATGTGCAAAAACGTGTTTTGGCTTATAGAGTATTTGATTTTTCTCATACTGCTTTAATGATTAGTAACATTATTCATACCATTTTGGAAGAGTATAGACTACTTCATCGAGTTTTTTCTATCTCCTTTGACAATGCATCTAACAACACCGCTTCAATTCGAGAATTGGTTCCGCATTGTCAACCAATTCTTGGAGCGAAGTATTTTCATGTAAGATGTGTTTGCCATATTTTAAACCTTTGTGTCAAAGATGGTTTAAATGTTATGTCGGGTTTAATTGCTCCTATTAGATATGTTTTTAGTCGTATGTGGGCTAGCCCCTGAACCGCCTAAGATTGGACGGCGTTTTGTAGTAAAAAAGGTGTTCCACCCCGAACATTTCCAAAAGATGTTTGCCACCGTTGGAACTCCACTTATAAACTACTTCATGCATGCATGCCTTACAAAGATCTTTTGACTTCTTTTGCGTTCATATATTTTCCCGACAATCCCATTATTTTTCAAGTATGGGATTATTGTTATAGAATCTTAGAAGTTTTGAAAGTATTTGATGATGCAACATTAACTTTTAGTCATGTTTATAAACCTTGTGCTCATTTGTTTTGTTTAGAAGCATTGAATGTGGCGGGTGGTTTTTGTGAGGGGCGTGAATTCCCCAAACTTTATGGTGCTATTGATGCTATGAAAGTGAAATGGTTTCACTATTATAAAGTTATCCTCGATATCAATCTTGTTGCTTGTGTGTTTGATCCTAGGTTTAAAATGAGTGGTTTAGAAGCATGTTTGAATGGTTATTATGATGCATTAGAGTTGGATGTTAAAGATGGTATTGCTAGTGTTGGGGATATACTTAGTAAAGTTAGAAGATCAATTGAGGAATTGATAACCGAATATTCATCTAGTGCTAGTTCTTCTCCATTACCTCTACATTCATCCTCCTCTTCGAGTTCGAGTGCCCTCGGTGCTACTAAAAGGTGGGGGGGGGGGGCTAATCTTTTGCATACCCTTACCAAGAAACTGAGACATTCGAGCTCGAATGCGGATTTTGAAACATATCTACACAACCCACTTTGAGTTTGGTGAAGGAGAATTTGATATTTTAGATTGGTGGAAGACCCACAAGAAGACTTTCCCAACTTGTTCAAGATCGCGACTCAAGTGCTTGTTGTTCCCGCCTCGACCGTATCGGTAGAGCAAACATTTAGCGAAGGAGGACACGTCCTTGACACAAAACGATCTAGTTTAAAGTTCGATGTCTTGGAAGCCCAAGTGTGCGTATGTGATTGGAAGAGGGCGAAAATTCGTCAACAAAGCGGTTCTTTCAAGACATCTACGTCCGATGTCTTGGAAGCCCAAGTGTGCGTATCCGAAACTTCCGACTCGGACGGGCAAGACGATGAGTCCCAATCCCAAAGCGGTTCGGATGCATCGACGTAGATGGTAAGCAAATCGGGGTTTCATATCGAAAGGTAAGAGAACTACGTGGGCTTTGATTCCTCTATAACCCCGAGAGGATACGTAGGCAACTTAATTTTAAGTCTAATCCCTTTAATTATCCAACTTTTTTTTGTTTTGAAGAACAAGCATTAATCGCGGATTCGCCTTAGTCCAATTTCCAAGCCCGATTTGGGCCAAAGTCCAAACCGCGGCCGCCTTTGACCATTACGCGACCGCGTAATGTGATCCCGCGATCGCGGTTTGGACTTTGGCCCAAAAACAAAGTTTTTGTTTTTTGGGCCCGCGATCTCGGGTGACGGACCGCGATCGCGGTTTGTATTTTCCGCGATCGCGGCCGGCTTGACTCGTTTTTTTTTGTTTTTTTTAAATGCCCGGTTCCGATCCGAAACAGGGTGGAACCGGCGTAAACCAGAACCGGGGAACCGGCCCACGGCCGGTTCCGGTCCCGGTTCGATGGTTCCAAGGAACCAGAACCGCCGGTTCAGGAATCGGAATCGCCGGTTCCTGAACCGGACCCAGGTCTACCAGGTGGTGGTCTGGCGTGGCTCCAGGGTGGCGCGCTCAGCAGGGAGGGGCGGCGGCCAAGATGGTCCGGCGACCTTGGGTGAAGAAACTAGGGTTTTATGGTGATTTCGGAAAAAATTCAGCAATTAAATAAGGGCTTCTATGGCTGAAATTTTGATTGAAAGGAAGCTAAATCACCAGAGAATGAGAAGGGAAGAGGTGTGAGTAGAACGATGGAAAATCAGCCCCTTTAAATAGAGGATTTTGAGGCATCCATGGATTCTCTACTCCTTGAATGGACCAATAATGGAGCAGAAACCCAATGGGGATTGGGTGCACTTGTGTTAGTTGGTGGATGACATAGGATGATGGTGGTTTTGGTGAGCAAGACAAGACACCATGACAATTGGGGTAAAAGAAGAGCATGCACTTGTTGAACGTTATATCAATCAGACAGATTGATGTTCAACTTGGGGAAGAAGAAGAAAGAATGGTTTAAAATAATAAAAAGTCTTAAATAGGTAGATGAAATACAATGTCATAGCAAATTTGAGTGTGTGTGAGTATGGGAAGGGTGCAAGAGGTCTCGAGTTCGAGTCCCCCCTCACCCCTTTTATTTTACTCATTCTTATTATTTTTACTTGCCTTGTAATTTAATACTAAATTAAATCCGAAAACTATTTATATTTGTTTGAATTTTATTTGTCATTTTGATGACCTTTTAAAAACTTTTTAGAATATAATATGACATTACAAAAATTAATAAATTCTCTACTTTTGAGAAAAACTCATAAAGATCCGTTTTGCTTAACATATTTAATTAAATTCTTGATTGCCATTGTAGTAACTTTTATAACCTTTTATGATAAAATATTAGATTATTAAATTATCTATTTTTAGAGGAAAAAAATATTGGAATAAATATCCATTTTATTATATTTTAAATTTAGCAGATATAACAATTTGAGACCACACCAACCACCATTCCCTTGTCGTTTATTCTTCATAGCATGAAAAGCCTCAAAAGCGAGTAGAGCATTATCGGTAATGAGGCGATTTGGAATGAGAACACTTTGAGACTCTCCAATAATCATAGCCATGAAATGTTTTAAACGATTTGTGAGGAGCTTAGATTTGATTTTATAGAGGATTCTACAAAGATTGCCATCTGGAGAACCCTCACAAGATTGCTAAGAAGAATGAACAACCTCAGCACATTGATAATGTGAGAGCCATAAGGATTCAAATCGAAAGATCTTCTTCTTCCATTACTGTGTAGACCAATTTCCTTCTAAAGTCAGACATAACAACGAGTGATCAGAGTATATGTGGGGAAAACATGAAATATGAGCATTAGGAAAACAAGAAAACCAATTTCGTGTACATAGCCCGCGATCTAGGCGTTCTCGTAGTGGCTCTTATCGACGAACATGACGTTTCCATGTAAACTCACAATCAACACATCCAATATCACAAAGACCTAAATTAGCAATAACCAATTGAAATGGAACCAACTCAAAGTCAAACACATCAACATCACCAATCTTTTCATAGGCATATGCAGTTGGTTAAAATATATCATAAAGATAAGAGGATGTGATTGTCTGGATGCGAGATGACGTATTAAATCCTGTGTGCACCATTTGCTCTCTCTCTCTCTCTCTCTCTCTCTCTCTCTCTCTCTCTCTCTCTAGGTGGCCATAACCTAATTAAAATTCGATCACCATGAGTAATATATCGTACAAGCGCCATAATGTGGTGATTTATATAAGATTGAATGGTTAGGTCGGCATTACTCTACCAAAGTTCAAAACCACCTAATCTACCAATACTATCAATACATAAACCATTCAAAAAATCATAAAGTTTCATAATACCTTCTTAATCTTCTCTAGAAATCATAGTTTCCATCAAAAAAATGATGGAAGGGTGGTCCCTCCAAGCTCAACTCCGAAGAGTTGTAACAGTGCTAAAATTTCCCAATTCGACAATTCCATCAATAGATTTTCATTGTTCTTCCCAAGAATGGGGGCTTTCTAGACTCGCTACTTTTGATTCAGTAACAAGAGAGTTGGAAACAAAAGTTTCCTTCAAGCGTTTGGAAGAATCGAGACTACATCCTTGGTCCAAAATAACAAATGGAACAAGGAGCTTACATTTGTTACTTAACAAGATTGGTGGAGATACGCCAGGTAGAGGATGTGTAGTAACATATGCATGTTTCATGGTGCCAAAGATGGAATGTTTGATGCCAAAAGAGACGTCAACAAACGGAGAATCGATGCTTGTAGTGGTGTTGGTAGTGGAATAAATGTAACATTAGTAGCAACAATAGTCGTTGTAGGGGAATTATCCCAAAGCACTTGTCATGATGATCAAAGGAGACAAAAAAGGCCAAGAAACGATCAAGCCACTTTTCCTCGTGATCCTTATCACCAATAAGAATACGAGAACGATGCAAACTAGAATCAACATGAAGCCAAGATCCATAAGGTGTCTTAGTCTATTGCTTATGAATTTCCTCGATACCATCAATGGAACAATTCTTAATAACATGTGCTAATTTTCTACAAGCAAAGTAGAAAGTGGGCAAATGCTCGTACTTAACATTAAGCCAAACAGAAGAGCCATGGACAAAAATCGTTGCACCGCATGGAAGTGACAACGAGACATCAATTTCAACACGAATTCTCAGTACTAAGTCAATATTAAGTACATCTTCATCAAAATCCAAGAATCGACCCAAATGATCACCAATTGCACGAGCTATAAAAATACTTTACAAGCTAAGGGCCAAGTCACGAAATTGGACCAAAAAAGGGGAAGTAGAGAAATCCAATTCAGAAGGCTTCTACAGTCCATCAAATTCACAAATTAAGAACAATTGATCATCGAAGGACCATGGACGACCATCCAAGATATGTTGTTTCTCTTTAGGGCTGAAGAATTCAAACACAAAGAGATCGGAACCAACATCACAAACTGCCAATCCCTTTTTTGGACGTCAAATTTGAGAGAAAATGTTACGAAGAGCATTAAAATTCAAGGGTTTGGGAGAAATAGATTATCGACAATGACAAATATCAAATCTGGAGAAGGGAAGAGAATTGTCGGCAAGATTGAGTGAGATGGGTGTAGTTGTACTTGTTAAGAGAGAAGTGGAAGGATTCATAATGGAAGTTATAAAGAGAGGGTGGATGCAGGAGGAGAAAGAAGTAGTAAGGGCTGCTCCGCCTTAATTTGGTTGGAAACCACCGTGGAAATGGAAGAAAGTGTAAAAAAAAGAATTAACCACCATCTCTAGTCATATGCCAAAAAAAGATCTGTGAGAGCGAAAATGACTTAACAAGTGCAGGAGGTTGTAACATCCCCGACCAAAGTGCATATGTCATTTTACATTCATATAATATTAGTAGTATATGCATAGCTTAGTGGCATGATATATAGTGAGTTTTTAAAAGTAATATTTATTTTCGAATTAAGTTTATTATACTTTAAAAAGTTTTTAACTAAAAATTAGTTAATAATTATTTCAGGATAAAAAGTTTATAGTAACGAAGATTTGAGGGTGGAAAGTGTGATTGTTTTAAAATTTTGCTGACTTCCTCCTCGTTTCTTTATACTGTGTCATGTTGAATTCTTCTTCATTAAGAATATACAGAAGCAAAGAAAAACGAGATGAAGAAAAAGAGAGGGGGAGGAGAAAGGTTTGATTTTGTAGTTGTTTGTTGGATTTGATATAAGATCTCCTCTATCGGGTTTTAATCTTGAAGTACAAGCGTGGTTTCATAAGTTTTAATTAGTTAATGGTTTATCTGGATTTCACTGATTTTTCCAGATCAAGATCTATAGTTGATTTTGATTCAGAAATCCATCGATTTATAGCTCTCAAAGGGTGATATCGATATTAGATTTATATTCGGTAAAATATTTCAGAGTAATTTTAGGGTTTTGTTTTGTAATGATATTAGGGAATCCTTTGATCAAGTTTTTCAAAAAGGTTTGAATTAGAAAATTTTTCTTATATATATAGTTAATTGTTGTCAGGTTTTAAAGGATTTGTAATTATGCACAAGAAGTTATAATGCATACTGACATTTCATTGCATTTGGGGTTAAAGTTTGCAAGTGTAAATAAGCTGTTTTTGCATTTGGTTATATATATGAGTACAAGTCATAGATCGTGCTCAAAGAGAAACGGAAGAGATATAGTATCTGTCTTGAACAAGTGAGTATAGGCCGGAGATTAAGCCATATGTGCTATATGGATATATGTGCTTTATGAGTTATATGAATATGTGTGCTATATGTGTTATATGGATATGTGTGTTATATGTGATAACTTTGAAAATTCCAGAGTTGTTTGCACAGAAAGTATGTTAGCAGATGACATATGATATATGATTACAAGATGCACTTGATTGCATAGCATATTGCATGAGATTAAAAGAACATGTGACTGACTTGCCCTGAATTTGTATACAAAAGAGACCTAAGGGTTATACATGAGGCTTAAGATGCTTAAGAGATGATATATGAGAAAATGAGGCCTAAGATGCCTAAGAGATGGTATATGGAAAAAAGTCGGTGTATGGAAAAAAGTTGGTATATGGAAAAAAGAAAAGAAAAGTTGGTATATTGAAAAAAGTCGGTATATGAAAACTCGGGGTAGATTTAGGCTTGAACAGTTCACAGAATAATGAACCGGATACATCGGCATTTGCATATATACATAGGAAATTCATTTGTAAGATATATAATATGTATGAATATGTATATTGACCAATTGTTTGATTTTGTGTGAAATAATTGGTGATGGTTTATATTCATTGAGTATGCGACTCACGTAAATCGCAAAACAATTTTTCAGGTTCAGCTAGATTTTACCTACGTGTGTCTTTGTTAGAGGTCACATTTATATAGGTCGGTCGGTTGAAGCTCTATGCAACCTTCTCCTTCTCATTTTGCATCTTAGACATATGTGTTGTAACAGAAGTTAGAGTAATAGGTGTTTTAGTATAAGAAGTAACTACATATATGTGCGTGTGTGGCTGTGTGCAACCTTTTATGGTTGTTAATGTCTACTATGTGCTTACGTGGATAGTTGGTATATGTGAGTTAATGTAATAATCGGAAATATTTCAATATTTTTATCCTATATTTATGCTCCTTGAATTTCGTGTTGGGATTACTTAACTTATAATTAATCTCGGTTAATTAATAATATTTAATATTTTATTTTGAATCTTAGAAAATTATATTTTTAAAAAGTTTTTAATTTAAAAGTAATTAATAATTATTTTAGGGTAAAGTTTGTAGTAAAGGAAATTTGAGGGTGGAAAGCGTAAAATTCACAAAAATAAACCGACTTTCGTTGAAATATATATATCAACTTCATCTTCTTTGTAAGTGACATATATGGGTTGAGAGAGAGAGAGAGAGAGAGAGAGAGAGAGAGAGAGAGAGAGAGAGAGAGAGAGAGAGTATTAGCCCGGTATTGGATTCGTTCGTCGGGTCGGATTTTGGAGTTTAGGCGTTATTTGGTAAGTTTTAATTAGTTAATACTTTGTTTAGATTTTACTAATTTTTCCAGATCTGGCTTACAATTGATTGGATTTAAAAATCAATTGATTTATAGTTCTCAGACGGTATTTTTCATATCAGATTTATAATCGGTAAAAGATTTCAGAGTAATTTTAGGGTTTTGCTTTGTAATGATATTAGGGAGACCTTTGATCTAGTTTTTCAGAAAGATTTGAACTAGAAAAATGTTCTTTTATATATCTAGTATATTCATGTCAAGTTTTAAAGGATTTAGAATTATACACAAGAAGTTATAAAACATCCTGGCTTTTCGTTGATTTTAGGGTTAGAGTTAAGAGTTAAAAGGCTATTGTTATTCATTGGGGTTTATATATGCATATAGGAGCGTGAGTCCTAGGTTGTGATCAGAGACGAAGGGCAAAGACAGGCTATATGTCTTAGACGGGTTTCCCGTTGTATGATAATTAGTGGTTTCTGGGCGTTGGAAATTCGTCCTCAAGGTAAGTCGTTTACGACTTGCTTAGTTTCCATTCAATACTTGTTAGACTTCATGGTGTGCTTGTAGGATTGGGTTTGGGGAACTATTCCCTAACTGATTGTTTTATGAAAAAGGTTTACTTGTATATGATATGTGTGAAAAGGATTTCATTGAGCTTTCATCGAATGTGAAGCTTTAGAATATTTTCTCTGTGTTGGTACCGTTCTCGGCATGGCCATGTGCGTAGTCCTTTGGGTTGAAGTGACGGCTATGTATGGTTATGTGACAGAAATCGTGCCCCTTCAAAAGTAAAGCTATCTGTGTTTTGGGCAAGTGCTCCCGAGGAGGCTTGACCCGAGGTTAGAAGGATGGAATTTGTAAAAGGTGGGAGGTCGCGCCTCGGCACCTACGACATAGGGTTGATAAGCGCCATGGAATTGAACGGTGAGAGAATGGTTGTATTGTTCTGCTTGGAATTGTATGTATGAATGTGTATGGAAGTTTGATATGTGATTTGTGTTTATGATCTATGTTTATGATCTATGGGAAGAGTGAAGTATGAATTTAGAACTGATATGTGTTGTAATCATGCGAACCTTGCTTGTGTATATATTAGTCAACTGATTGGTTTTTAAACGTCTTACTAGTACCGTATGGATTCTAGCTTGTATTAGAATGGTAGCTGACCCTTCGGGGACTTGGTTTTTTTTAGAGTCAGGTAAAGACAAGGGACCCATGATGGAACCTCGGCTGAATGATGGAACAGGTCGTTGAAGGCCGTGTCATTAGGTTGGGTTCAGTTGGGAGAAATGGTGGTATACTTTTTTGTTATCTTTTGAATAATGTGTTGTTTGATAAAGAAAGGGTAGTGGTATCTTAATGAAATGTTTACAGGAAGTGTGGTAAATTATGTTGTTTTGGGTTTCATGCATGTTTTCTATACTTGGATTTTATAAATATTGGTTGGATGTTTTATTCATGTTTTCTCGTCGTGCCCGAGTTGCAAGATCCAAGTGAACTCGTTGTCAAACTAGCCTAGGTAGTACCTAGTAAGGTCTACTACCGAGTAACGCCCGGTGTAAAGACGGGGTGTTACAATCTGTTTATATATGAAATAAGTTATTACTAAGTATACATAGGGTATAAGGGTGTCATAGAGGTTAAGGTTGAAGATAATGAAAATGGAAATCAAAATTAAACACGAGCCCGATGAGATGTATGAGAACCTGATATGTGTTGATATGAGATCAATTTTAAAACGATTTTTTTAACTTTTATGCCCTTTGGGCATAGGTTAAGACCCTTGAAATGGAAATATTTTATTAGTTTGTATAAATATAACATAATTTATTTATTTTAATAGAATTTATTTATTTCCAAATAGGGTGTTAGTAAGACCATGAGCAATGGGGTACAATATAGGTACATAAGGGGTACAAGATATTTATCTTAAAAATAAAAACAAAAATGTTTATGTACTCTTTAATTGGTAGCTATATTACTACTTATATATACCCACAAAAGCATTGTTTAAATAATTTTGATGTACATGTGTCATGCTATGAATGGGTACATAATAATAACATAGATAATAAATTATATTATTTTAATAATTATGTACCCTTATGTACTTAAAAAGAGTACACCATTACTAATGGCCTAAGAAGAATATTGAATCTATGCCCGGTTAATAAAACCGATTTTAAAATTGGAAAAACTTAAAACAAACAAAACCCTATACCTTATTGTCTATACAATTATCAAATGACCTCTAGGAGCATTACCAATGGTTAGCCATTTGTTTGGTCATCACAATTAATAAATATTATTTGAAAAGAAAATGGACCAATTTTAAAGAGAGAAGGTTGGTTTGGTCATCACAATAACCTAAAATCCAATTTGGTCATATATTGACATAGTGACATGTGTCCAAAATAAAAAAAAAGAAGAATAATTTAAAAGAGATAGAATAAATAATGAGAGAAAAATTCAATTTTATATTGTGATGATCAAAATTTTTAGCTAACCACTATGCTCTAAAATCGTATAAACAATAACAAGCTACAAGCATTATCTCTATGACCGTATTAGAGCACAACATTTGATCAAGTTATTGTTTTTCAGTTAACCACACGAATAAACTACGATCATATAGTTTAACAACTTGCTTTGCAATACAATGAACCATAGCAGTTTTCCAAAGAGAAGCCAATACAAGTATACAAGGCCAACACTGCTCGATCATTGAGCATTGTTTACCTAATAATAATCAGGTAAAAAACCAGCACATGTGGACAAGTGACAAGTCCGCACAAAGAACGTTTCCATGTCCTTGTCCAGTTGTCCCTCTCATCAGACCGTCGTCTACTCGTCTTCCACCATCCTGCCCCTATGCTCTATTCCTACTTCCTCCTCTACTTACACACATGATCGCCCATTACACAACAAGCAACCGAACCCTAACAAAGCACCGAGAGCACTGACGCAGCGGCTCAGTTGACTTGAAAATGGTATCTACTTGTTTTTGCCTTGGTGATGTTAGGTTTAATTTGGTTTCTCCATGACGTCGTGAACGGATCATGGCGGAATCAGTGTATGGATTCCAGTGTTTGGGTTGGAGAAAATGCCGGAATCAACCATTCTCCATTGTTCATTCTTTTGATTCCCGGTCTCAAAAAACTTGAGCTTTGTCTTCTTCCTCAAGGCCGTTCCTTTGTTAGGAAGCTTAGTGAAGCAGGAGAAGCAAGTCTCTCTTGTTCGCCCCTGTTCTTGCTTTATATGTTCTTCCCTCTTTTAGCGTCTGTTCTTTCGTTTGTACTGGAATTTTTTATTTGCTGGGGTGTTTTTTTTCCTGATGGGATTTTCGAACCAGGGCTGTATTTTTGTGCTATGAGTTATGCTATATTCGAACAAATTGTTACGATCCAACAATTTGTGTTGGAGTATTTGTGGGCTAGATTCGAACTGGGGCTTAAAAGCATAGGGTTTTGTATGTTGGATGATGGTGGTGGTCGGGTAAATTCCTCTTGGTTGAAAGTTTTCAACTTTTTTCTAAATTCTCTCCCCAGTGAGATGTTTTTTGCTCGAATTCGTGCTTGAATTGGTTGGGTTTTCATCTAAACTCTTAATTCTTAGTATCCAATCGCTGAGTGCAAGTGTTTATGTTGTGTTTGACCACTTGTTAATGAAGCTATCCACTGCAAGATGATCGAAATGTTCTAATTAAGACTTTTCTTTGAGTGGTTCTGCCAGTGTATATTGAAAATATCCTTTCAAGTGAGTGTACCTGAAGAATTGCCTGAAGAAGCTCATTTAATGCAGATATGCTGAAAATGATACTTTTCAATGGTGCAGGAGAAATGTTGCTATATATGTGGTGTTGTGGGATTTGAAGAACTGATTGCAACTTGCATGGAATGCAAATCATCCTTTATTCATCTGTAGGATGGCCTTCCTTCTCTCATTTTTCTTGTTTTGCCAATATCGGGGTTTAATATTGATTTGCTAGTAAGCCATAAATAGATTATGAATCATTTTAATTTTTGGTCTCAACGTTTTTTGCTCCAGGTATTGCATGAAAACTGTTCAGCTCATTATCCCAGATGACTGGATCTGTGAAAATTGCCAGGAAACTCCGAAGCATGGTATGTGAAAACGAATTCTTTTAAGAACCCAAGTCTGATACTTTTCTGTAGCACAAATGAATTTCTTCTTCTGTTCTTACTACAATCTATGACCTTGCAAGAAAATGATTTGTTTCTTAGAGAAGCACCTTCAATCATGATAGTTCTAAACTTATAGAAACTCATATGCTAGATATATAATAAGGTGGTAACAAGCTATTTCGAAAATTAAATAAGGTATAAAGTCTATTACTGTTCCTATGAATTGCCAATATTTTACAAGATGTTCTAGCAGGAGGTTGGAATCTTGAGTTTCTATAAGGGGAGTGCATTAACCTTTTTTTGTCCTCCTTTTCCATGATTTTTTTTTGAGGGGTTGAAAGTTGTTTCTTATCTCATCTTTGCAGGTAAAAGTCATCTTCCTTCTCCAGAAAAGGCTTGTAAGACAGTTGAAGCACCTATTAAAAGAGTTAAAACCCCTACAAAAATGGTTCCCCTTGCAACCTCACAGACAAGATGTGATGTGCATGTTTCCAGCCCAGGTGATCATATTCTCTGCTGATACAAAATTGTTTTTAACTATTTTTGGGAGTTGTTGATCGCGTATATGAGCTGTACTTGGAGCTTATTTGATTCCTTATGAAAAAGGCAACTCCTTGATGCTTTGTTCTTGTTTGATAGCGTGCCTTGCATTATTTACTGCACACCATCCTGTTACACTGAAATTATGAAGATTTATAGTTCAACTTTACATTGGTCAATTTAAATAATCCGTATACAACGGATAAACAACTATCTCTTTGCCCATAAGGTAGGAACTAGACAAGAATGTTGTGGAATTTCAGTATATTAGTTTCTCTGTAAATGAAGGGAAAAGAAATCATTTTGTAAGTATGAAGTTTTCTTTCTGCTTTTGACTGTTGATTTATGATTCAAATTCCAGATAAGTCATCCAGCCTACCTTCTACTGAGCAGAACAGTGGGAAAAAGCACTCAGTGCATGCACATATACCATCAGCAGTTCCTGAACCTTCATCAAAGCAGAAAAGTTGCATAAAGGATCCTGTGCGTGCCCATACACCATCATTGATCTCTAAACCTTCTCCTGATCTGCAGAGTTTTAAAGAACTCTTTATTCCTGCACAGACCACTTCAACAAAATCAAGACGTGTATTTTCTCAAGGTAAGATACTTGCTATATGACTTCATTTGGCGCAAACTCCTTATACATTATAAGGAGCTTAAATGTACTTTTCCAGCACAGACTCCTTAGAAGATATAAGTAGTTTAGACCAAGCTAAGCCAGTATTTAGAATCATTCTCTATGAGCTCAGGTCAATTGATTATTGATATATAATCTGTTTGATAAGTGAATCTATGCAAATCCATACAAAAAAAGTACATGTTGGGGGAGTTTGCATTTCTTTCATCCTTACAATTTCTCTCTTCATGATTTTGAGTGCAAGGATTATATAAGAGTTAGATATGAATTTTGTTACATGTTTCATTTGACTTCCTATTATCGACATGTTTACCTAAAACAAGGCTATCTATTATTTATTTTGTCTTTTCCTGGATTAGAAAATAGTTTCTGTTAAGATAACCACTCAAGTATAAGCTTAATGGACTACTCTGCTAATTCCAATTGGTTTTGTTCTAGAATTTCATTTTCTTATTACTTGTGCTTAGCATGATTTACTCTCCACCCGTTGTGAGATTCACTTTAATGTTAAAAGGGGAAATACTAATGAGGATGGAGGATCCTATTAGCTAAATTCTTATGATTCGTTGGAGCTTGTTAATAGACAAATTCTGATGAGCAGACTAGTGAAAAGTTACTCATTTCAATCTATTGAGCAATGCCACATTTCTGAATTTTGATTTTAACGTGTGGTTAACTGAATAGTAACACATTAATGAGTAGTCAGTTTGGGTTTTTTCTTAGGAACACAATAGTTACAAGATTAACATGGTTGATTATGTAATTCTGAGGCAACGAGGGCTAAGAAGACTTCTTTGAATGAAGACACATGTGTTACTTCATAAAGAAGAGCATGATTCTTCTCTACAACAAAAACAACATTGACCCAGTGAGGTTCCGCTACAGCGGAATCTGGGGGGTAAAGATGGGGATACCCCTGCCCAGGGGAAAGAGGGTACGCCCAATAGACCCAAGAAAAACTAAAATACAGCTATGTGACAATAATAACTGAATTTAGTTAGAGTGCACCAAAATTGATATAGGGACTAAATCCATCTCAAAGGTAGTGTATAAAAGCCAAAGAACATGATTCTTCTCTAATATGTATATTATCTCCCTCAATCAAAAAATTTGATAGGTGGTGATCCCGGAAAGGATACCTTGAAAGCAAGCAAGAATGCAAGAGAGCAGAGGCTCAGTGCTAGGAAATTGACAATGGATAGCTATCTCCCCAACCATCCAGCTTCAAATGCAACATGGAAGTAAGTAATGCTTTCCTTAAAGATGCAACCTAAAAAGCACATTTGTAAAAGCTGCTCCTTATTCAGACAACTATTTGTAGTAGCAATTCAATTGTTAACACTGGAATTGGCATAAGAAAAGGTGACTGATTCTCTGTTTTATATATTCCTGACGTGCAATTCAAATTGGACTACATCGTGAAAGAACTGCCATGCTATACATTTTCTTCATAGTTTCTATGGTTATATCCAATACGAGTTCGATCCATTTCCTAGTGGCTCTTTCATGTAAGACTGTTAAAAAGCACATTTTCTTGGATGGATTGTTGAAGCCATCCGTTTCTCATCTGGCAAATTATGATTCCTCACTTTTTTTTTGTTTCTTGTATTATTTCTTGAAAAATACACTTAATATATGAAAGGTTGCTAACTTGCAATATGCTCACCAAGAACTTTAATTAAGGCTGTTTTAAAAATTTGGCTTCTTAAACTGATTAGTGGCTGACGCATGTTCATCTTTGACCTAAGAGCTTATGAATATTCTTGGATTATTTTTTTTTCTGTGTTTCAGGGGAAGTCTTAGAACTAGCGGTTTTGCTGCTCCAGTTCGCTCTTGTGATACAGTTTGGGGTTATCCACCAGCAAAAGTTGGGAAGAAGGCTTATGAATTTTCCAAGAAAATGCCAGATTTTCTTCACTTTGAGGCTATTTCTAGATGCACTGTGTGGGAAACCATGTTCAATGACGGAGGCCCGGATAAGGATGACATTGGACTATACTTCTTTCCAATTGGTGACAAGTAAGAATTCAACAATATCTAGATATTACTTAATTCACTGCTGCTCAAATTCTTAAACACTTCTGTTTAATCAAGTTGCAGATCTGAGGAATGTTACTTCCGCCTCGTTTCAGACATTGAGGAAAAAGACATTGTCCTCAAAACTTGTGTCAGCGGAATCGAGCTTCTGATTTTCTCTTCTTCATGCCTGGATGAGAAGTCCAAACGTAGGCTATTCACTAAACAGCTCATATTGGCTTTGAAAGAACTTTGTTGCATTTAAATTTTTTATATTTCCCATATATACTCATGAAGACCTTTTCAAGAACATTCCCTTGGATGGTAAATCATAGAGTTTCTAACTCTGTTCCTTCAATTTGCAGAGATAAACAAGACTTATTATCTGTGGGGAATCTTTGTTCCTCCTGTGATCACTTTCAAGGAGCCAGAGCAGAATCAAGTAAGCTATTGGCTTTTTCTGTTGAAGAAGTTGTGTATGTAATGCTTTTTGCATTTTACTCTACTTTTTACCTTGAAAATTGAATGAATTATTTTTATCCATAACTTTTTATAAAAAGGTGCTGGTTTTAGACCATCTGGTTGCCTCACTGGAGGTAGACTTTTATTTATACCGCATCCCTTTTTGTTGGCAGATGATCTCAGTTTAGATGTATTTGTTTTGCATTACCCCTTGTGGTTATTTTTTTGAGGAAAACAGAGATGAGCCTTTTCCCTTCTTTTTTTTCCCATACCATGCAATGAGAAACTTTTGTTCTTTGCACATGATCTATTTCTATATGAAGCCTGGAACTGTACGTGAAGTGCCAAGCAAAGGATTAATATCCCTTCTTTCTTTGCCTCGTTATCTACAGGGGGCATTGCAAACTTTGTAAATTAATCACACAATAAATGATTCAGAGAGCTACTCTCTTTCACAATGTGATGCTTCTTGTTCTTTCTTCTCTGATTGTTTTTTTTTTTGGTGCATTGATTGTTCGAATTACCTTTTTGCCACTCAGTGACAGCTTGTTTGATGTTGGACTTCATTCCCTTCCAATGTAGGAAGGAATTGAGTTGTCTATGTGCTTGTTTGCTGTATGGGCTTTTACCTTATTCAGATAGGTTGTTTAAAATATCTTCCATCCATTCTTATAGAAAAAAGTATGAGTGTTTAATTTGATATTCTTTAAATTGTTTGTGTATATTGTAGCTGCCTGCGAAGATCAATACTGAACCTGTCTTTCAGCATATCCCGAAGAATGAACACGATGTAGATATGGAGATTGACATGCTTGGAGGAGCACCTGTAGGGAAGATTGAGGTTCCGGTTCCAAGAGATTCTCTGAAGACGAGCAAAGCAGCTAGCCAACCGGCTTCTGAGGTCCAAGTCCAAGTCAAGCCTGAAAAGTGGGACGGTGTTGTGTTGGCTTCTCCACCCGGGTTCCCTGCCCTCCAGGCGGAACCAAGAGTTCCTCCCGGTTTTGAAGAATCCGGGAGAGTAAAGTATAAGACTATTGATGAGATATTACATTCTAAAAATGGGAGATGAAACTAAGTGATACGAGCACAGTAGTTGCAAGTGTAGGGTGTAGATTGTAGTTTGACTAGTTGATATGGGGGGGATTGCCGGGATATTGTTAAGCTGCAAGCGGCAGATTTATGTTGTTGCAGTTGTAGGTATGGTATATAACTATTTATATATATATATAGGATTTAGCATTAAAATACATCGAGAAGAAAAACTTGAATTGGCATTATCAAGTTGTGTAGGATTTTGTTGCACCTTTTGAGTCTGTAAGGTCCTTTGTGAATTTATTAAAAGAAACTTCGTGTTTAAACTGGTACTGTTCATATTTTACTTTTGTTATTGTATATTTGGATTTTTTGCAGAAATCTGCTTACATAAGGTCAGAACTCAGAAGAACAACTTTCCTCAGAGGAAATTGATTCCTATTAGATGGAAGCGTCTGCTCGTGCAATATCTGATAGCTCAAATTTGCAAAGTTCGTTAAGAATCGGAGGAAGTTATCCAGGAGTTCCAGATTAAAGAAAGTAATGTCAGGAAGGCTGTGCAGTGTGCACCCAGGTTTAAAAAAACGAGCAGTATGAGGGAAATGCTCAATTAGTTGCACAGATGTCTTCACAACCAAATCCTTTGTGGCATTCCTCAAAAGAAAAAAAATCGTATGTTTGTGTCATTGATTAGTAATGGTCAAAAATTGAAAAGGCAGATTGTTCGGCATGTTAATAGGGTTGAGCATGGGCGATTGAAACCGAAATTTTAAGCTGAACCGACCGAACCGAAACTGATATTATTAGGTTCGGTTTGGGAATTTTCCAAAATTCGATTTTGGTTTGGTTCGGTTTCGCTTAAACTTTGGTATGGTTCGAATTTTCCAAAAAATAACCTTCTATTTATCTAAAACCAACATAACCGAAACCGAACCGAATAGGTTCGGTTCGATTTTTGGTTCACCTTAAATGAAATTTCAGTTTTTTTTCTGTTCGGTTAGGTCCTAACCGAACCGATGCTCAGTCCTACTTGTTAACTGTGTTTCTAACAATCCTTTATGGCATATGTTAAGCTCAAATTTGATCTCTCTTTTCCTCACGAACTCTCTCTATATTTTTTTCACACACAAATTGATGAACTAGAAAAAAGGTCTCAATTAGCTTGATTATTTTTACCTACTTGTTATGGCATATTTAAAGTTCCCAATTAATCTCAATTATGCATAAAACAATAACTAGAAAAAAAGTCTCAATTACGCTTGATTATTTTTACCGTAACCAGGAGTTTGCCAAAGCTTAGACATGCTGAGTTTACATGAGATCACTTTATGACTTGTGAGACAGTCAGACAGCTGCCATGAAAGTAAGAAGATTCATAATGAAGTGGTCTCATATACAAATTTGAGTCACCACCAGCTTATCCTCATCGTCTTTTAGTGTCCGGGTTAGTAGCACTGTTCTAAAAATCCCTTTTAGGCCCCGCCTAGGCGTTGGAAGGTCCTAGCCCGTCTAGCCGTCCAGACCGCCTAGACACCCGTCTAAGACCGCCTAGGCCACTGTTCAAGCCGTCTAGGCGTTAGGCGATCCCTCTCCACCCAACGTCCGCCTAGCGTTTTTTAGAACATTGGTTAGTAGGGATAATTCAGTCGGAAGTTGTAGGGTTGGAAGCCATGGATCCAGAGGAGGAAATCGCCACCGTGTCTAGCTTTGTCATCTAACATTCTAACCGCGTCGTCTTCTTCAAGTAGAAGAGGGAAGCCAAAGAGAAGAAGAGCTCCCATGGTTGCAATCGAGGAGGGAGGTGATTTAGAGGAAGATCCACGGTGAGGGAAGTCGAGGAGGTTGATTTGAAGGAAGACGAAATTTTCTTCTTTTTTTTTGTTGGGGGAAGACGGAATTTTCTACACATGTGCTTTTTCTTACTCGCATAGTCGCATTAGTTGAATCACATTTTCTTAGTATGAGCTTTACTAATCTTACGCACTTCAAATTTTCTCACACATATACGATTAGGATATGTTCTCACGTTCTCGCGGGAGCGTCGTTCTCACCCGATCCCCTGTCGAGGTCCTCGAGGGGCCCACCTTGGATGGTAAACCTCGGGTTCGTGAAATAACCGACAAAGCGCACAAACCAAGCAAACCGGCTTGACCTAATGAAAGGAAGAGTTGTGAGACGTGATAATTCACCCAAGTAAAAGGGTGGAGGCAAGGATCGAACCTGGGATCTACAAACATACCTCTGAACCTCCCCCTTTTATATATAACTAGTGTAAGGGCCCGTACCTTGTACGGGTTTTATTAAATATAAATAAAATAAATAAATAGTTCAAGAGTAGAAAATTTCGTATTATGGATATAATGGAATTTTCTATCATATATTCTAAAAACATGGATAAGATTTTATATATATAAACTAAAAAATAAAATAAATATTCTAGTATTTGTATGATAGCATAAAAATATCCTAATGATCTTCCTATCTATCATATCCAAAAATAAAAGATTTTTTAATAATTAGATTTTCTACCCTATATTCTAGAAAAATGGATAGAATTTATATTTATAAAGAAAAATTCATGGTTATTTTTCCAAAATTTAGTTTAAAAAAAAGGATGGTGTGATAATCCAATATAAAAGTGACATGTGTCATTTAATAATTTTTTTAACCTCCGCTTTAGGTTATAGTTATGATGATGATTGTTAAATTTCTTCTACCAAAAAAAAAGTTGCGTTAAATTTTATTTATTATTTTACGAATTTTCAGATTAATTTTCTTTTTTTTTTAAATGAACATCATAACTATAACCTAAAGCGGAGGTTAAAAAAATTATTAAACGTCACATGTCACTTTTAGATTGGACCTCACCACCTTATGATAAATTCTTATTCATGTTTTTAGAATATAGGATGAAAAATCTCATTATTAAATAATCTTTTATTTTTGGATATGATAGATAAGAAGATCATTGGGATATTTTTTTATGCTATCATATAAATTCTAGAATATTTATTTTATTTTTAGATAGAATTGTTTTATAACTAAGATATCTTAATTGAATAGTTATCTTTGTAACCGTATATTACTAACAATCTTCTTGCCAATTTGGTTATTATTATAATTCAATTTTATCTTTTTACGTTGATCATAACAAAAATTTATAATTAAAAATTTATATGATTATTTTTCTCAGATAATAAATATATTTAAAAATATTTTATTATTAATATTTTTATTTAAAAATAACCCGTACTTATACGGGAATACATACTAGTTGCAAGTCTATAATATTGTAGTTCATTTTATATATAATTTAAACGTTCATTTTTCTATATTGTAGGAGTTGAGTGCATTTTTCATGTGATATAAGTTCATATTTTTTGGCTAATGAGTTTACCTGTAAGCTTTCTGAATAATGCTTATTATGAAAGTTATTGCAATCATGAAATTGTAACCGAAATTGGAAAAGAGAACTAGAAAACAATTTAACATTTCATAGAATGCTACGATGGGAGAATAAATTTAGATCAATATGTTTCAAACGTATGCTAAAACTACTTCATAACAACTTACACCAGCATGATTAAATTATAGATTCTTTAATAGTTTACCAAAACAAAAGAAACAAACTAACGACATCTTTGACGATGATCAACCTTGGTCTATATATAAAGGTTGTCACATTTTGGTATTACGATCGAACGAAGCCCATGTTTAGTTAAGGTGGGGTGAGGAAGCATGCTTGCCAACCAACAAACATCGAACGACGACGACGACCCATGATCCCAAATTTAATGTCACCATCTGGTTGAAATATATACCAGTCCTTGGGAAGGAGACGCACAAACTCTAGCTCTTCCGGAGCAGCATCCACATGCTCGGCTCCTCCACTTGCTTTTTTCACCAAGGCTTCAACCTTGTTGTGCACATCATCAAGCAGCTCCACAGAGAAAGTGTTGACAAATAGATACTCGTTTCTATACTTCTGCATATTGTGAACTAAGGTTGCGCTGATAACAGAGCACATTGTCCCCCACTCCGCCTCCACATGAATAATGGTACCACCACCTCCCACGTGATAAGGCCGCAAAGGACCCGTGAAGAAATTAGGCAGGCGTTGATAGCAAAGAACCAGTCCCGTCGAGGTCACAAGGTAGGCTACCGCCAAAGGCACAAATGACAATGTATACACCCCGTCGAGGTGACAAGGTAGTCCTTTCCTCACTAATGCAACAACCACATAGAGCCTTGCGTTCTCCTCCTCCGGTATGTTTGAGTATAGATATTCTCCAACACACTTCATGATTCCATGAGGAAGAATCTGCCACACTCGTCTCGCCTCAAAGGCATTGTACACTTTCCCTCGTGTACATTCTTTCCATTTCTCTGTCTGGGAGTCGAACTCGAGATAATAGTTATTGCATCCCATTCCTGCATCAGTTATTGCGAAGATGCGGTTGCCAACCACCACGTGAGACTGTATGTGCTCCAACCCCTCAATTGTTGGGATGATTTCGTTCCACTCCCCCTCGCCTTCAAGGTTGCGAACCTCGTGGGTAAAGATCCAGTCATCGTCGTCCGACCTCCTGAAGCCAAGAGGAACGGAGTCCATCACATGTAGCTTCTTATCAATCTTCTCGACTATAGGCCACACTTTGGGCTTGTTCAGTTTCTCAATGTCAGTAGTAGTAGTACTATAAGCCAGTTTATTATGACCAGGATCCAGAGACAAGCGATGGGTGAGATGGTATGAGCCCTTGATGCCCTCTGAATGACAAATGGCATGGTAAAGATCGTTGCCCTTGGGATCAGAAGTATACAAGCAAGGAAGTGGGTTCTTGACCGAAGCTGGGAGGATCTGTCCGCCAATCATGTATGCATGTGAGTTCAACTTGAACAAACCTACCGATGCTGGTAGACCTCCCCCAAGAAGATTCAGAGTATCAATTCTAGGAGCACGCGAATCTTTGATATGGGACTGCTTGAGATCCAGGCACCAGATCTCAAACCCATTTGATATACATAAATACCTTTCCTTATCGCTAATCTCCTTTTCATCCATGCTTGACCATACGTGATCCTCCTGCATCAAATATTCTTCTTACTATAATTAACATATTTAATCAAAATTGAAACTCAACAGTAGAGGAATTCGATCTTAAACTAGCAATCAATAACAACTTCATCAAAGGAAAATTGGAAATAAATAGGATTTAGCCTTCTTGAAGGGTTAAATCGAATCAAGCAGTCAAGTTTAAGAGGAAATTTTACCTCATTAAACAGCGGCTTACAGGATTCTTGTAGTTGCTGAGGGTTTGATTCGCTCGCTGCTGGATCAACTCTGTCCTCATATTCATCAGAACTTTCATCCTCGTCCATAGCCTCAGCGCCCTCAGTTTCCTTGAAAATAAAGTTGAGCCGCCACACAGCACTTGACTTGATGCGAAGGACTTCTTCTTGTTGAGATTTGTCTAGTGATTCTCCTTGAGAAAGATGAACGAGTTGTTGCATCTTGAAGAGTTGGATGAGGCATTCGGTGATTGCGGATAATGCAATCTTAGTGGTTGGGAAATAGGAGCTTGAAGTTCCCTCCATTGCTGATGGTGGTGGTGAAGAAGGGCTTGTAGATTGGGCACCTTCCTCGGTTGGCCTGAAAAGCATTTCAATGCGAGCCACGACGCTAGAACAGATGCAAAGGAGCTCTTGTTGCTCCTTGACTACTGATTGACCTTGCAAAACAGATTTATCCATTTGGAGAATGCCATATTGCATATTCACCAGTTCTTGCATGCATTTGGTGATGGCGGTGAATGCAGTGCTATTGCAGGGGCAAGAGGAGCCTTCCTGTGGATAAATTATCAGCTACAAGTATTATAACTCATGTATAAAAGTGAGAAAGATGATAATAAACGGGTTTAATCCAAAAGTCTCACATCTCTGCTCCTTTTCATCTTTATGTTCCGTCCCTCTCTACACCCTGTAAAAGCTTCAATGAACAACCACACGAAACAAGATTAGAGGTCAGTTTAAAAAATTGCCATTAGGACTCCATGTATGTGCAATTGTGAATCAGTTATTTGTGTATCCTCTCTCAATTGTCTATCGCAATATTTGTCTTCTCTAGGTATCCAGATCCAATGAACCCAAGAAACTCAACCAATAACTACTTAAAATTAAAACAGCTTTTAGTGCAACTGTGCATTCGTATTGTGTATGCTCTCCAATGTCATCATAACATCTTTTCCAGATCCAACAAGCACAAGCACCGCACATTCTCCATCCTAACCCTAAACCTAAATCTACATAGCACCAAACTCAATTAAAATTAAGTTAGAGATTACTATTTACTATGACTGAAATATATCAGCGACGCAACGACGAGCCGTTCGAGTGCGGGATGGCTGCCTACACGATTACTCTGAGATACCACGAAATTCAGAGAAGAGGACGGTCTCCTTGAGCGAGAAAGAGGTCCAAAAAATCGTTTAATAAAAAAACCGCGAAATTCCGTTCCTTTTGACCTTTTCAAATAATGCCCTAAAAAAACTTATTTCATATAATACCCTTAACTCTTATAAAAATTCAGCTCAACCTTATGAATTTTCGTTTTACTAATTATATCTATCGTGCTATGCACCATTATATGAATTTTATACCCTTTAAAAAGAATTTGCTAAAAGGGCAAAAAATCATCATAACTATAACCTAAAGCGGAGGTTATATAAATTATTTAACGCCACGTGTCACATTTAGATTGGTACAACCCACCCCTTATATTTAAAATAATTAGATATTATAAATTCTTATCCATATAGAAAATTCCATTATTAAATAAATTTTTATTTTTGAATATGATAGATATACCCCTTTTATTTAAAATAATTAGATATCATAAATTTTTATCTATGTAGAAAATCCTATTATTAAAAAAAAAATATTTTTAGATATGATAGACATAAAAAATGTCATAATTAAACAATCTTATATTTATTAGCCATATATGTATATATATAATGATATATCTATAATATCTTTTTTTCTATAAATATAATTATTTCAATAAGATAGAAAATATATACATACATAGGATCTATATCTATCATTATAATTATTTTAATAAGATTGAGTTGGATCTATATACATATATACTCTTATCGAGAAGCTTCCCAGGGCATCTCAATTTATACACGTCTCCTCCTTCGCCAGGTTCTAGACGGAAGAAACAATTGTGTACGATTGTTCGAGAGCCCTTCAACAACGAACGGTAAGTCTTCAGTACGTTTCATTGTGATTTTCTTCAAGTTTGCCTTTAAATATTGAGATGATGTGTTGTTTATGCGCCTATGCTGATACGCTGGGGCGCACGTGTAAGATAATCGAAGCAATCCTGTGACAGTCTCATCAAATACTAAGGCATATGATTATTTTGTTTTTTTATTTGTAAATTTATTATGTTGATATTATTTTATTTGAATTTTACATCTATAACTCATATTTGATGTTATATGTATATATTTTCAGGTGAACAATGAATAACACATACAATCTTCTTAGTGAACTTACACTAAGAAATAATATGAATTACAATATCCAAGTTCGTATACTCAAAATTTGGAATGTATTTCGGAAAGGAGAAATCATAGCTAAGGAGATAGTTTTAGTGGATGAAACGGTAAATTTTAGGTTTAATTAGTTTATATATGATTATTATTTTTTTTGTCAATTATTATTTAAAGTTTGTTTGTTTTTTATTTATATAATAATAATAATAATAATATGTAAAAAAATTTTCTATCTACAGGGAAATAAATGTGTTACTTTTATGAAAAAATCCTTATTCGTCAAATTTGAAAACGTCATAGAAGATGATAGATACTTCATATCCAAATTTGGATTGAATAATTATACTGGTGATTTTCGTTATTGCCTTCATGCTCAAAAGATTATATTTTTATACAACACTAACATTATAGATGGAGCAACTCACAATCTCTCACAATGCATTTGATTTTGTGAGTTTGAAGAGATCAATAAATATTCAATCGATGAAATTTACTTAGTTGGTGAGTACATTTAAATTTATTTGATTTCATATTCACACACACATTAATCCTACATATTGAATTTATATTTGGAATTATATTTGCAGATGTCATAGGATACATTTCAGGAATTGGGACTATTACTGATCAAAAGGTTTTTTATGATACCAAATTACACAAAAGACTTGACATTGAAATTAATAATACTCGGTAAATATTATAACTTATATATGTACATATTTTTTAAATACTTATTTATGTAAATTATAATTTTATTTGCTTTAATATTGTAGGAATGAGTTCATTAAGGTTACTGTATGAGATGAATTTACTAAACCCTTTATTCCTTATATCAATACAACATCAAATGACACTATCATAGTAATCATCAATTTGGAAAACAGAAGCCATTTCAAGGTAATGTATTATATTTAATATGTTAAAGTAATGCGTTATATTTAATATTTTAAATTTATATTTCTTTAATTTTTTACTAATTTGCATATATATATATTATCATAATTATCATAACATAGAAAAGCATCATTTCATCGAATAAAATATTAAATGCCATTCATGTGCGGCAAAATACATAAACTCCCCCCTGTACTTGGGCCAATTGGTCACTTGGCCCCCTGTACTTTAGCCCTAACCGTTTGGCCCCCTATAGTTGCACATTGCGATCTATTGAACCCCTATTGAGCCACTTATCCCAACTTTTTTAGGAGTGTAGTGCACGCGCGATGATGTGTTATATTATGTTGCCACAATGGCGATGACATGGATGCCATTGTGACAACACAATATAACACATCATGTCATCGCCATGTCATCCATGGCATCATGTCATCGCCATTGTGGCAATACAATATAACACATCATCGTGCGTGCACCACACTCCTAAAAAAAGCTGGGATAAGTGGCTCAATAGGGGTTCAATAGGTCGCAATATGCAACTATAGGGGGCCAAACGGTTAAGGCTAAAGTACAGGGGGCCAAGTGACCAATTCACCCAAGTACAGGGGCTGTTTATGTATTATGCCATTCACGTGCACCGTTTGCCTTATCCACTGGATTCATCCATGCATAAAATCATTATCTCAGTTATTAACTTATTATTATCATTGACCCATTCAGAAAAAATTGAATATGTTATTAAAATATTGTAACCATACGAGAGCATCATTTACCAATTTGTCTTTATTTATTAATTGAATATGTTATTAAAATATTGTAAACGATCACATTTTGTCTCTACTTCCAGGAGAGGAAAAGGTCTATCTCAGCTCCGACAGTCTTTGTAAAACCGAGGAAAACTATGCTAATGATGTCAATGTTTACTCGATGAACTACCTCAATACTATCCAATACTCTGGCGTTCCAAATCATGTTTTGAAGTTGAAGATTGGTGTTCCAGTAATGTTACTCAGAAATATTGATCAGTCTTTGGGACTATGCAATGAAACAAGATTGTTAGTGTATCGACTGGGTCTTTATTCCAGGCAGCCACATAGGCGAAAGAGTATTTATTCCCCGCATGTTACTTACACCATCAGACACTAGATACCCTTTCAAATTCCAAAGGAGGCAATCCCCGTTGATGGTATGTTTTGCTATGACTATTAACAAAAGTCAAGGACAATCACTTTCTCAAGTTGGTCTATTCCTTCCAAGGCCCGTTTTTACTCATGGTCAACTATATGTTGCGTTATCTCGAGTTACAAGTAAGAAAGGGTTGAGGGTTCTAATATGTGATCGTGAAAATAAACCACAAAATACTACTATAAATGTTGTCTACAAGGAGGTCTTTTCAAAACTTGACATGACAGGTATGACTACTATTTCCATTTACATTATTAATACTACACTAATTCATTTATCATTCGAAATAATCACAGCCTTACTATTTCTAACCAATAAAACTTACAATTTAAATTTGCAGATTAAAGCTCGAGCAATGAAGAAAACAAGATTCTTACATTTCCTACTATGATTGACATTTACTACAACAATATACTTATTTTATAATATGTGCTTATATTTTAAAACTTTGAATAATTTTTATCTTTGTTAAGATGTTACTACTTCTACCATTTTCAATGTCTAATAAGTATTTATTACAAATAATAGTATCATTTAATTATATTTTGTTGATTTAAATTAGATCACAACATATATTACAATATATTTGCTACAAAAAAAATTAGTAAACAAAGTCGTGCCTTCAAGGCACGGGTCCCTCCACTAGTAATAACCTAATTAGCCGCTTGTAACTAGATCTATTTTTTAAGGTTTTTGTTATGTTTAAAAACCCCTCAATTTCTCTCTCCTCCTTTTCTCTCTCCCGATATTTCTGTAATCGTTTTCTCTTCCTTCCATTCTTCTCTCGCTCGACAGGATGACACAGACTCTTCGATTCTGAAATCTCTGGTTGCAAGACAAATCCTTCCACGCCGGACCGATTTCCTGTATCGACGGATTGGACGACGGTGAGTTTGTGTCTGTTGGGGAGGATGGGTGGCTCAATTAGGTGAGCCTCGGCGGTGGCGGGTCCGAGTTAGGGTTTAGGAGAGTGTTTGATATTAATGGGATTGTTTCGTACTCGGTGGTGAAGTGGGCGTCCCCTGTGGAGTTTGCTACTAGTTTTCTACCGTCGGGCTAGGGTTTAACCTCCATTGATGGGATCAGAGGAAGCATGTAACACCCCGACTTCCGTCGAGGCGCTACTAGGGAATAGACCTTACCAAATACTATTATTTAGGTTGACAACTACATTGTAGGACCTTACAACTCGGGCACGACGAGAAAACATAATAAAAAATCCAACCTTTATTTAGTAAAACTTAGAAAAACGTAACATGCATGAATCCCCGAAAATTATAAATAATCAAATACGTCACAACGCCTACTGACTGAACTACTCGAACAAAGTTATAATAAACAAAACACAATACCAACTCCGTCTAACAATTACTAAAATCAACATCCTAACTATTATAAATAACTAATAAAAACCAAATCCCACTATGACACGTGCTCTTTACCGCTCCGGCCCGCCATCTTGCCTCGGTTCCTGCACGGCTCCCTGATTCATACCTGGAACTGAAAAATGTTCCCCGAAGGGTCAGCGTCTAATCTACCAAGCTAGAAAGAATACGGAAACTGTAGAACGTTTTGAAATCAGTTATCTATAGTCAGCATACAAATCCACAACCGCAATCATAACTCTAAAGGCCAATACCTAAATTAGTTATATCAGTCACAAAGGTCACATACGCATTTACAATCACAATCACACAGCAATGCAATTCTTCCTTTGTCCACAATCCGTCTTCCAAGGCGCTCATCACCGCGCCGAGTGCAGAGGCAGGCCCTCCCACTCCACTTCCCAATCTCCCTTCTAACTCCGGCTAAGCCTCCAATGGAGCGCTTGCCAAAAACACACATATAATAATTTTCGTTTGAAGGGGTACGATTTTCCCAGTCACACGAATCAAAGTAGCCAACTCTTCCTCAACACCAGCTACGATGGGCCGTGTCGGAAACGGTACCAACATAGAGAAAACGTCCCAAAATAATTTCCGATAAAAACATATTTAAAATCATTAACGCACACAACACACAAGAAGTTCAAAACAATTTAAAAAGGTATTCGGGACTAGTTCGCAAAACCCGCCCTACAATATCGATACGCAATCTAACAAGGGAGAAAAGAACCGAGCAAGTCAAAAAACGACTTACCTCGAAATGAAGGATCCTTAGAGAAGACAAAATTAATAGCGTGGGCAAATACGATCTCCTAAAAGAAATATTAACGTGGCAAAAAGAGTTAGGTTTCACCCATAATTCCACGAACGATATACGAAATGAACAACCCTTGTTTTATAAACCCGACTTAAAACGTGATCGACCAACCATTTATAAGCTCTAATAATCCCAACTCCCGTGATTCCACAAGAATATTTATCATAAGAAATAAACGATAGGCTTAAGATAAACTCGATGTAGATACTAACATACCCTACTAATTAGTAGGAAATTCTAACTTATTAATACTAATTAACACTAGTCCACACTTTACCTAAAAAAAATTAAAATAAAATGTAACTCACGAATTGCATATTTAATGTGCCCCCACTCCCAGACTTTGGATTTCACATAATACTAATTTACACTAACTACTGCCTATCTTGACACCACTAACTAGACTCACCCACGTTAAACAAAAACCTCAGTCCAACACCATCCTACCAAGCCCACTATTACACGCATACCACCCAACAATCCAAATTAATTCATCTTCCACCCTTAATTGTATAACCCAACCAATCTGCCTTTGACTATTCCAAGTGGGTCCACTCCCCCTTTCTTCCTCAATTGAACGATGGAAGTCGCCCGGCTTCTCCTTCTTCGGCGGTTCTGCATTTGGCTTTCCACCCTCGCTGACCAACTCCGCCCCCATTCCCGACTCGCCCTCTACCCCGACAACGCTCTACTAAACCGAAGAACAAAGAAGGGTAACAAACAGGGGAACTAAACTCACCGGAACTTGACCGTGAAATTTCTTCGTGAGCGAGGACGACTCTGACAAAGACGGATTGATCTGTTGGGAGAGGAACCACACTTAGAAAACGAGGGTACAGAGATGGAAGGGAAAGAAAAGGGAAAGGTTGGAACATGACTCACCGACAATTAGAACGAACGGCGAAACAGAGGAAATCGGTGGTAGTTCACTAGCTAGCAACGACGACGGCCAGTGAATGGACGATCTCTTGTGTTATCGCGGACTAGGGTCGCACTACACCGGTTGGGAGAAGGCTTTTCACCGATCGAAATGAGAAAAGGAGAAGCGATGGGACGACGGTGAACGAATGACGAGAACACCGACTCCCTCTTTTTCGGTTGAAAGCAAGGATATATATTTAGGATATATATGGATAAGATATAGAACGCCGATCGGTTTGTAACGAAAATGATCTCCCCTAGATTTAGGATAAGTAAATTGTAAGGATAAGATATCGAATCTAGGCTATAATATTGTTAACGGAAAATTATTATCCCGAGTGGTGCTAAAAGATTGGCTAAGTGGGTAGAACGTAAACGACCAAAATACTAGAAAACGGGATTTAAACATACTTATTTTTGGGTAAGGATTGCGGATTTTGGATACTTGCGGATCAAGAAATCAATCGCTTGCAAGTGAAGAAATTCATATTCCGATTTACCGGACCTAAAACGAATACGGGTATTACATACTATCCCCCTTAAGAAAGTTTCGTCCCGAAACTTTTATAACAAAAGAAACTATATTTCGAGGTTTAACACCCTCTCCCCCTAAAAAAAAAGGGTTCGTTCTCGAACCAGAATCGATTGATAATGATAATCATAACCAGTATTAGCCATCCAAAACATATAGCACGTCCATAAAAATTAAACAGTCAAACAAACAAATCAAGCAACCAAGAATCACGAAGCAACATCGAATTTGAAAACAACACACTAACTACTAACCTTCCCCTCAAACGTCTCTACTAAACCCGGGTAGATCTCCGGATAACTCTCACTCATCCTGGACTCTGTCTCCCAAGTGGCCTCCTCGACTCCCCGTTGAGACCACTGAATCAACACCAGAGGAATCTCCTTGTTCCGCAGCTTCTTCATTCGTCGATCTAAAATCTTCAGCGGTTGTTCCCGGAAAGTGTGATCTGGTTCTACCACCAAATCCTCATAATTCAGTCTGTGACTAGGATCCGGAACGTACTGTCTCAGCTGGGAAACATGGAATACAGGGTGCACTCCTTCCAACGCAGGCGGCAACGCTAGCCTGTACGCCACCTCGCATACTCTCTCCAGAATCTCGAATGGAACGATATATCGGGGACTTTGCTTCCCTTTCACCCCGAATCTTCTTACTCCGCGGGTAGGCGATACTCTCAACCAAACGTGGGCTCCGACCTCAAACTCTAACGGCCTACGCCTCTTATCTGCATAGGACTTCTGGCGACTCTGAGCAGCTAACATCCTCTCTCTGATTAAGGCCACTTTCCCGATCGTCTCCTCAATCATCTGTGGCCTCTCTCCTACTACATCCGAGGGATCATCCCAACACAGCGGTGTCCTACACTTCCGACCATATAAAGCTTCATAAGGAGCCATCTGAATCGACGAATGCCAGCTGTTATTATAGGCAAACTCTACCAAAGCCAAGTGATCCGACCATTGACCTCCCCAGTCTAACACTCAGGACCTCAGCATGTCCTCTAACGTTTGAATCGTCTTCTCTGTCTGACCGTCTGACTCCGGATGGTAAGCGGTCGTGAAATGTAATCTCGTCCCCAATGCCTCATGCACTTGCTGCCAATATCTGGAAGTAAAACGCCCATCTCGGTCCGATACAATCGTCTTAGGCACTCCGTGCAGCCTAACTATCTGATTAATAAACACCTCCACTAACTTGCTCACTTGCCATGTCTCTCGGATAGGCAAAAAGCGAGCAGTCTTCGTCAGTCTGTCCACTACCACCCAAATGGCATCATGGCCTCTGCTGAGTCTCAAACCGGTGACAAAATCCATGGAGATGTCCTCCCATTTCCATTCTGGAATAGGAAGTGACTGAAGCATTCCTCCGGGTCTCTGATGCTCTATCTTCACCTGCTGGCAGACCTGACATTTAGCGACGAATCTTGCTACATCCGGCTTCATGCCATCCCACCAATAAAACTGTCGCAAATCCTTATACATCTTACTCGCCCCGGGGTGGATTGAGTAAGGTGTAGCATGAGCCTCTTGCAAAATCTTCTGCCTCAACTCTGTATCTCGAGGCACACAAATCCGACCACGTAAACACAAAATACCATCTGCTCTCTCTGCAAAGTCGGGTGCCTCTCCACGGCTCAATCTCTGCCTCAAATCCTGAATCATCGGGCAATCTTCCTGCTTCTGTCTTACTTCTTCAAGTAAAGACGACCGACATTCTAGGGTTTTCAGACTACCCTGATAACGCTGAATCTGCACTTCGATTCCGCACCTCATCAGCTCTCTCTGTAACTCTGGCTGAGTTGTCAGATGAGCCAACATACTCTCCTGAGGCGTCTTTCTGCTAAGGGCATCAGCGACTACATTCGCTTTCCCTGGGTGGTACAGAATCTCAAGGTCGTAATCTTTCAGTAACTCCAACCATCTCCTCTGTCGCATATTCAACTCCCTCTGAGTGAAGATATATTTGAGACTCTTGTGATCTGTCATCACTTTGCAGGTACTCTCATACAAGTAATGACGCCAAATCTTCAGAGCGTGTACCACAGCTGCCAACTCCAAATCATGAGTAGGATAATTCTGCTCGTTCGGCTTCAACTGTCTAGAAGCATAAGCAATCACTATGTCCCTCTGCATCAGCACACATCCCAGACCTATCTTAGAAGCGTCACTGTAAATCACAAAATCCTCATTCCCCTAGGGAAGGGCTAATATAGGAGCCGAAGTCAACCTCCTCTTCAGCTCGTCAAAACTCCGCTGACAAGCTTCATTCCACTCAAAACGAGTAGTCTTCTTTAGCAAATTGGTAAGTGGTTGGGCTATCCGAGAAAACCCTTCCACAAACCTCCTGTAATACCCTGCCAATCCTAGAAAACTCCGCACCTCCTTCACATTCTTCGGAGGTTCCCATGCCTTTACAACTTCAATCTTTGCAGGATCTACCATAACTCCCCGAGCAGATACGACATGCCCTAGAAAGGTAACTTCAGGCAACCAGAACTCACACTTGGACAGCTTAGCAAACAATCGATGCTGCCTCAATACTCCCAACACCAGCCTAAGATGCTCGTCGTGCTCCTCCTTACTCCGAGAGTAGATCAGAATGTCGTCGATGAATACTACTACAAATCTGTCCAAGTAGTCTATAAACACCCGGTTCATCAACTCCATAAACACAGCGGGTGCATTCGTCAGTCCGAACGGCATCACTACAAACTCATAATGTCCATACCTCGTTCGGAAAGCCGTCTTAGGTATATCTTCCTCCCGAATCCTCAGCTGGTGATAACCTTACCTCAAATCCACTTTGGAGAACACAGTAGCCCCCTGCAACTGATCCAACAAATCATCAATACGCGGCAGCGGATACTTGTTCTTGATGGTAACGCGGTTCAACTCCCGATAATCGATACACAGACGGAGAGAACCATCCTTCTTCTTCACAAACAGAACTGGAGCTCCCCATGGCGACGCACTCGGTCGTACGTAACCCTTCTCCAACAACTCCTCCAATTGTTCCTTCAGTTCCTGCATCTCCATCGGGGCCATGCGATATGGGGCTCTCGAAATCGGCCTCGTTCCCGGCTCCAACTCAATCCCAAAATCCACCTCTCTCTGAGGAGGTAATCCTGGGAGTTCGTCAGGAAAAACGTCCTCAAACTCGCACACTACTGGGATATCCTGAATGTGCGGTTCCGCCTTGTCCCCCTGAAGGACATAACACCAATATCCAACATATCCGTCATTGAGCAACTTGGCGGCCTTCACCATACTAATCACCGATCTGGGCCCCTCCTGCTCTACCTCGTGACACACATGTATGGTCCCATCATCTGCGGTTACTGTAACCGTACCTCTATGTGTATCCACAACTGCTCGATAACGCATCATCCAGTCCATCCCCGGAATCACGTCATCATCTGGCGACACCTGCATTACTATAAAATCTGCATACCAATCTCTATTCCCTATTCTAATAGGGCACTGTAAAATCTCCTTATTCCCTCTTACTTTACTGCCGTCAGGCAGCCCCACAACAAACGATACCCCCTCAGTGCAAGTCAGTCCTAGTCTAGCCACGCAAGCAGAAGACATAAAAGAATGAGTAGCACCCGTATCAAATAGTATGTGAACAGGTCTAGACTGAATCCAAATCGTACCTGTAGCAGTCGGCGCGTGTAGGGCATCGGCCCTCCTCATCTCAAACACTCGGGGCTGTTTGCCCCCGGTGTTGCTAACTCCTGCGCCGCGTCCTCTGCCCTGGCTCGGTGCCTGCTGAAACTGCTGAGGCTGACGATGAGGCATCTGATTCACCGTTCCAGGTGAAGATCCCTGTGACGGTGCCCCCACAGTACAATACTGCTGCAAATGTCCAGGCTTCCCACAACTGAAGCAACTCCTGACTGGCTTCGGACACTGACTCCTCAAATGAGCAGTACTTCCACAGTTGAAGCACTCTCTCTGCCCTCCAGTGGACTGATTCTGACGATGATGGTCCTGACGACCCTGTGGCTGAAACCCTGATCGTCGCAGCTGAGAAGAGCCGGGACGACTATCTCTCCTAGATTCTGCCGGGGCAGACAACTTCTGCCTCTTGCTTCCCGTGGTATGCACCTCCAGCTGACTCTGTCGGGTCGTGGCCATAGCATAAGCAAGAGCAGACTGCTGAACGTCTGCCAATGTCGTAAGTCGGAGACCAGACACATAAGCACGTAGATGCGGGTGCAACCTTTTCGAAAAGGTCGCAATCTTCAGCTCCTCAGTAGGGGCAACATTTGGCACCGTTGCCAACTCCTGCTGAAACTTCAGAATAGTCTCAGATACTGTGATATTTTCGGGTCCAGCATCCCGACAAGCAGCCTCCCGAGCCGCCCTCACTACCGGAGGACAATACTGATCTCGAATCTGTCTCTCAAACTCCTCGAAAGTAACCTCAGTCCGGTGATCCCTACACAGCTCCCACCAGTCAAAAGCGCTCTCCTGTAGCAGACTCTATACTAAAGACATCTTCCGCTCCTCCGGTGCCTTAATAGAATCCAACGCAGATTTCACCCTCCTCAGCCACTGCTCTACGTCAGAACCCTGAGCTCTAGAAAAGTTCGGTACTCCAGTCTTCCTAAACTCTGCGAGCCACTTATCAAGATGAGGCTCACAATACTGTCTCCTCGGTTCGACCACCTGATCAACTATCACTGGTCCTCCAGAAGCTGGCGCTGCTCCTAGCTGGGCAGCCAAAATAGAATCTGGCCCTGGTGCCCTCCTCTCAGCTCCTTGTTGCCCCGCAGCTGCGTTCAGATTCGGTGCAACTCCCGCACCCATCAACGTCTGCAATAACAGCTGAATCGCAGCAGTCACCTCTGGGGCCAATCCTACTGGTGGTACTCCTCCTCCCACCTGAGCCCCGTTTGCCGGGAGACCTCCTCCAGCGACAGAGGCACTGTCCTCTCGATGAACAACAGCAGCCACATCCTGACTCTCAGCAACCTCCTCCTGATGGTTATCCTGTTGTACCTCTGGCTCAGCAGCTACAGGAGCCTCTCCTCTACCCTTGCCACGACCTCCTATTCGACCTCTATCGCTGCCTCATCCGCGGCCTTTTCCGTTAGCTGCAGCAGCTCTAGCTCTGGTTGGTGGGGCCATCTATAATAGAAAGTCCCACAGTCAAAACTTAAACATTCTATCTATTAACGTAATTCTTACTAATCTACGTGAGGTCCTTCGGCTGATGGGGCGGAGTCGCGACATGTCACCTACCCCCTATATGCAACATGTCTACCCCAGTAAAAACATTTGAAAACACCGGCCGTGTTTGGTTTTAAGTTGGACCTCGGGTACTCTTTGTTGGTCAGTTCCATGTGCCCTGTTGTCAACCTGGCTCTGATACCAATTTGTAACACCCCGACTTCCGTCGAGGCGCTACTAGGGAATAGACCTTACCAGGTACTATTATTTAGGTTGACAACTACACTGTAGGACCTTACAACTCGGGCACGACGAGAAAACATAATAAAACATCCAACCTTTATTTAGTAAAACTTAGAAAAATGTAACATGCATGAATCCCCGAAAATTATAAATAATCAAATACGTCACAACGCCTACTGACTGAACTACTCAAACAAAGTTATAATAAACAAAACACAATACCAACTCCGTCTAACAATTACTAAAATCAACATCCTAACTATTATAAATAACTAATAAAAACCAAATCCCACTATGACACGTGCTCTTTACCGCTCCGGCCCGCCATCTTGCCTCGGTTCCTGCACGGCTCCCTGATTCATACCTGGAACTGAAAAATGTTCCCCGAAGGGTCAGCGTCTAATCTACCAAGCTAGAAAGAATACGAAAACTGTAGAACGTTTTGAAATCAGTTATCTATAGTCAGCATACAAATCCACAACCGCAATCATAACTCTAAAGGCCAATACCTAAATTAGTTATATCAGTCACACAGGT
The DNA here is from genome assembly GCA_964016875.1 of Fallopia convolvulus. Taxonomy (NCBI): domain Eukaryota; kingdom Viridiplantae; phylum Streptophyta; class Magnoliopsida; order Caryophyllales; family Polygonaceae; genus Fallopia; species Fallopia convolvulus. Next base: position 25,944,254 of record OZ024719.1, read on the forward strand.
CACATACGCATTTACAATCACAATCACACAGCAATGCAATTCTTCCTTTGTCCACAATCCGTCTTCCAAGGCGCTCATCACCGCGCCGAGTGCAGAGGCAGGCCCTCCCACTCCACTTCCCAATCTCCCTTCTAACTCCGGCTAAGCCTCCAATGGAGCGCTTGCCAAAAACACACAAATAATAATTTTCGTTTGAAGGGGTACGATTTTCCCAGTCACACGAATCATAGTAGCCAACTCTTCCTCAACACCAGCTACGATGGGCCGTGTCGGAAACGGTACCAACATAGAGAAAACGTCCCAAAATAATTTCCGATAAAAACATATTTAAAATCATTAACGCACACAACACACAAGAAGTTCAAAACAATTTAAAAAGGTATTCGGGACTAGTTCCCAAAACCCGCCCGACAATATCGATACGCAATCTAACAAGGGAGAAAAGAGCCGAGCAAGTCGAAAAACGACTTACCTCGAAATGAAGGATCCTTAGAGAAGACAAAATTAATAGCGTGGGCAAATACGATCTCCTAAAAGAAATATTAACGTGGCAAAAAGAGTTAGGTTTCACCCATAATTCCACGAACGATATACGAAATGAACAACCCTTGTTTTATAAACCCGACTTAAAACGTGATCGACCAACCATTTATAAGCTCTAATAATCCCAACTCCCGTGATTCCACAAGAATATTTATCATAAGAAATAAATGATAGGCTTAAGATAAACTCGATGTAGATACTAACATACCCTACTAATTAGTAGGAAATTCTAACTTATTAATACTAATTAACACTAGTCCACACTTTACCTAAAAAAAATTAAAATAAAATGTAACTCACGAATTGCATATTTAATGTGCCCCCACTCCCAGACTTTGGATTTCACATAGTACTAATTTACACTAACTACTGCCTATCTTGACACCACTAACTAGACTCACCCACGTTAAACAAAAACCTCAGTCCAACACCATCCTACCAAACCCACTATTACACGCATACCACCCAACACCCAAATTAATTCATCTTCTGTATAACCCAACCAATCTGCCTTTGACTATTCCAAGTGGGTCCACTCCCCCTTTCTTCCTCAATTGAACGATGGAAGTCGCCCGACTTCTCCTTCTTCGGCGGTTCTGCATCTGGCTTCCCACCCTCGCTGACCAACTCCGCCCCCATTCCCGACTCGCCCTCTACCCCGACAACGCTCTACTAAACCGAAGAACAAAGAAGGGGAACAAACAGGGGAACTAAACTCACCGGAACTTGACCGTGAAATTTCTTCGTGAGCGAGGACGACTCTGACAAAGACGGATTGATCTGTTGGGAGAGGAACCACACTTAGAAAACGAGGGTACAGAGATGGAAGGGAAAGAAAAGGGAAAGGTTGGAACATGACTCACCGACAATTAGAACGAACGGCGAAACAGAGGAAATCGGTGGTAGTTCACTAGCTAGCAACGACGACGGCCAGTGAATGGACGATCTCTTGTGTTATCGCGGACTAGGGTCGCACTACACCGGTTGGGAGAAGGCTTTTCACCGATCGAAATGAGAAAAGGAGAAGCGATGGGACGACGGTGAACGAATGACGAGAACACCGACTCCCTCTTTTTCGGTTGAAAGCAAGGATATATATTTAGGATATATATGGATAAGATATAGAACGCCGATCGGTTTGTAACGAAAATGATCTCCCCTAGATTTAGGATAAGTAAATTGTAAGGATAAGATATCGAATCTAGGCTATAATATTGTTAACGGAAAATTATTATCCCGAGTGGTGCTAAAAGATTGGCTAAGTGGGTAGAACGTAAACGACCAAAATACTAGAAAACGGGATTTAAACATACTTATTTTTGGGTAAGGATTGCGGATTTTGGATACTTGCGGATCAAGAAATCAATCGCTTGCAAGTGAAGAAATTCATTTTCCGATTTACCGGACCTAAAACGAATACGGGTATTACATACTATCCCCCTTAAGAAAGTTTCGTCCCGAAACTTTTATAACAAAAGAAACTATATTTCGAGGTTTAACACCCTCTCCCCCTAAAAAAAAAGGGTTCGTTCTCGAACCAGAATCGATTGATAATGATAATCATAACCAGTATTAGCCATCCAAAACATATAGCACGTCCATAAAAATTAAACAGTCAAACAAACAAATCAAGCAACCAAGAATCACGAAGCAACATCGAATTTGAAAACAACACACTAACTACTAACCTTCCCCTCAAACGTCTCTACTAAACCCGGGTAGATCTCCGGATAGCTCTCACTCATCCTGGACTCTGTCTCCCAAGTGGCCTCCTCGACTCCCCGTCGAGACCACTGAATCAACATATTATAAAATCAAAGCACTAAAGTATTTAGAATACCTTAATGAGAAGGCAGTTGAAGAGGTGCTTTTATTTCATTCTTTCCATTGCTTTCATGAAGTCAATTTACCTCTTATTTTATCAGCTTTGTACATGAAAAATATTTGGATTGTTTTGTTAGTTACGAGAACACCGAAAGTTGAGCTGAATTGACATAGTGATCGTACTCTACTGACATTTTTCTTTATTTTCCTTTTTCAAAAGTAGTTAAGAAACTCATTTTGAGTATAAGAATTTCAGATGCTCTTATGCAGTAATGCAAATGGAAGTTAATGCATCCTTGTAGGCAATGTGCTTCAGTGCATAATCGATTGGTAACAATTCTATTGGTAACAGATCCAGGCGCTAAGAATGCTTTTATGAGCTTTCAGGGATTACCAGATCCAGGCGTTGACTATTGTGAATAATTATTATGCTTATATACACCAGATCCATTAAAATATGGGATTATTGTTTGAATAAATTAGTGTTTCAATTCTGATGTCTTCTCCGGCTCTCTATAATGATAATGGAATGATTTGATTAGAAAAAATGTTTGTTATGTGATCAAATAATGATATTGGAACATGAGAACGGAAAAGATTATAATTCATAAGAATAGCTACTAATTTATGTATACATGGAAAAAAAAGTCGAACTGTAAAGTGAAAGAAAAAGGCTTAATAAGATCATGTGTGTGTTCCACACACTCTAATATCTGGTTTGAATGCTAATAAGATCATTGTCAAATTTAGTCAACCAAAGGGTCGGGGTTAAGAGAAAGTGGCTAAGAAAAATGTGGTTGATTTATGCTCACTTTTGGCCTTGTGTGTCAAGTTTATTCTGACCAAAGGGCCGGGTCAAACAAGGTGGTTTAAAAAATATGGGATGACAAGTTTTTTTATGACACTTGATGACGGTTGTTTGTCATCAAGGCCTTTTTGCTTAGAAACAAATCAATGTTATCAAGGTTGTTTGGTGACACTTGTTTGTCATCAAGGCTCTTTTGACAACAAACAAATCAATCAAACCGTCATTAAGTAACGATGACAATCGAACCGTCATCACTAGGGATGACATTTGTGTAACACCCCCTTCCTACCCTGGAGGTATTACCGCCAGTAACCTCGATTAAGACTAAACCGAAGCTACCCAAGGCTTTAAACTGACTGAACAAACTAAAATCATTACAGCGGAATAAATACAATTGGTCTTATACAAACCTTAACTCAAAAAGAAATTAATAAATAGAACAACCTTCTATTTAAATGAAATCTTCATCAAGTCTTCCTTGAGTTCTTATTTCTGAAACTCAGTTTCGCTTTGAAGTAGTTCAATGATCTTCACTCAAGTATAGCCATTGAAAACCTTTCTTAAACTTTTGGAACTTCAAACATCTGAATCCGCCTCTTGAATCAACTTCTAAGAAGAACCTGATGTATCGAATACAACGATGGACACCAGCCAACCAAATAAAAGAAAAGAAAATGGACGGGTTAGTCTAATGAAAGACTAGCAAGCGGAGAATCTAACTTGATTCTTATGGTTGTAACTAAACATATTGACATCCAAATCCGAATAGACTCGGATTTGATCCAACAGTTAGCAGTCTTATAGAGAATAAGAAGGATACTCGCATAATCAAGAGAGAGAACACCACCGCTTGTGGTTTCTTTAAGAAGCATAAGCAATTGTTGGGAACTCATATTATCACATCACATTTTAAAAAGCCTCCGTCGACTAATCAGATTGACTTAATCAAAGTTTGATTAAGAATCATTCATAACCGGGTGTAAGAATGGCTTTCCGACTGGACCAACCATTCAGGTATATTAATGTGCCTAACGCACTTATCTTATATTACTTTCGAAACTTTTCACAACAAGTTGGTGGCTTTTAATCGGCCCGAACTAATGCCGAAGGAACACAATGCTACCGAGGTCAGAGGGCTTATTTCATCCTTGAACAACCCGAATAGCACGAGTCCCGATGTTGTAGAGACTAGAGGGCCTGTTTCATCCATAATCATCTCAACACCAAGATCATAAGACTTAAGCTATTCTTGATCTTTCATTTGCATATGGTGAGGTAGAGATCACAGAGGCCTATTACCATGTCGTCTACACTACACCGTGCTGAACCTGCACTTAGCTAGAGTGCCTATCAACCCTCTCACACGAAGAGTAGGGGAAGAGAGTCATGACTCGCCATTAGGATTAGGCCCCTCCTAATGTAATATTGTTTTAAAGAGAGGGTATAGAACCACTCCCTGAACTATCTGAATCACAACAATGTCTCAACGAGAGACAACAAACAAGGTCGCACATAACGGACCTAAATCCAGTTCTAACGCGAAACTGAATAAACAACAATATGGTCATTATTTCTAACAAAACAACAACCTATCATATTTTATTAATCATACAAGTTGTTCCCAACGCAAATATTAAATGAGATTCAATTCCTCATTTAATAACAATAACGCAAGAGAGAATCGTCCACTTGCCTTATAAGGCGTGCTCGACGTCCTTAGCAATTCCAACAGTAATCTGTATCATCCCTCTGACAAATATAACAAAAGGATTCTCAGCAGCGAGCTCACAGAAACACCTCTTAGTTGTATTCTTAACTCCTACAACTTCCTAATCGATAAACGATTTAATTTCCGAATATCGATATATAGTGAATCCTTAGTTATCATGCTTCAAGGAGCCATCTTGGCGGAATTATAACTAATTATCCGCTTCTCTTTTGAAACAATTTTCTAAATAAAAATTGTTCATCAGCAACAATTCTAAAAGATTACCAAATTTCAGCTCAAACGGATTAACGACGAATCCCAAGTAATTATCCGAAGTCCTTTACCTGACAACCGGTATCCAAAACTTGTCTTCGCTATAACGGAAGATCCGAGCGTCCGTTTTCCGAGCGGTTCGAACCTGTAGAACCGTATTAACGTCAAGATCATAAAAATCATAAGTTTAATTAGCAAAGCGGCACCGAAAGGCCCTTGCGGTGGCTCCGCAATCAAACCGCTAATTAATTTCGATCGTATATACCTTCACTCGAGCCCATGGCTCGTGTGGCTCGATCATGGCTCGATCCCCGAGCCCGAGGGTGTCTGGGCGTTGCCCAACAGCAGGCCTTGTGGTGGGTGGTGGTCGGATGGCCTGGTGGTCGCCGGCGGCGTCACTTTGGCAAGGCGAAAAGGAGACCGGTGGTGATCGAATCCTTCTCCCGAGCCAAAGTTCCGACCTGATTTCGCTCTCTCCCATGAACATGGCAGCAGCTACGCTGGTGGTTCCGCCTGGTGGTTGAAACCCAGGTGGCCCAGGAAGACGCCGGCGGTGTCACACCAAAACAGGGCGAGGTAGAGGAGATGGGCGCCGACGGTGAAGACCGAATTCTTCCTCCCTGGTGCGTTATTCCGACTTGATTCAATCCCTGGTTCAGCTGCTGGATTCACACACAAACAAGAGGAGGAGATGGGGTGGTGGCTGGCAAAGCAAAACCGGCGGTGGAGGTCCGAATCTAACGCCCGAAAACGTCGTCCCGTCCGAACTCTCTCGGATTGAATTGGAAGAAGGAAATAGGATGAGGTTTGACAAGTCAAAAATGACGTCTAAAATAATTCCCTCTCCCAACTCCTTAGAGACTAAGCAATAGCCGGTCAAATGCACTTTTTCGTTCCGAAACGGGACTCGCGTTAAAGCGGTAAAATTATGTACCTCGGGTGGAAAAACTTACTAAACGAAAAGCGTCCCGTAGATTATGTAGACTAATAAAATCAATTTTCCATGATTTTATCTTGCTACCTTTAATTTTTAATACTTCCGTTTCGTATTTTAAATCCTTTCCGGTACATAATTTGAAAGACGGCTTATCCAATAAATATTCTTTTTCCACCGAAAAATCCTAGAATTCACACCGATCCATAAATCATTTCTTTGTGCTTTTAGGATATCACCAAGAATTTTCTAGGATTTAATCTCCCACAAAAATATTGGATTTAGCGTTAAAACGAACAAAAAGGTTAAAAAGATATCCGAGAAAAATTCGAAAATATCCTTAAAAACCGCAGTTATTACATTAGTACCCCCTTAAAAATGGTTTCGTCCTCGAAACCAAGGAGAACTCGAATCACAAAGAAGGATAGCACAAACACATATGCACAACCACTACAAACCTATACAGAAGTTTGTAGTACCCCCTTAAAAATGATGTTACTTCTAAGCACAATCAACCATTGCTTAGTTACCAAACTCCTTCTTTACAACATTCACTGACTTTGGAAAATGACTCAGCATTTCCTGTCTATTCTCAAGTCTTTTCTTCACCTCCATTTTAGGCTAAGGTAACCTAATCAAAGGAAAACATTACGGATAGAATGCACTGAAGGTGGCAATGCAAATCGATACACAAGCTTACCAATATCTCAAAAGATCCAATCATAGCGAGCATTTACGTTGTCTCGCTTTCCCCAGCGGAATACGCCTTTCAGGGTGGAAACTAGAATAAAAACGTCGTTCTCTACAATGAACTCAACATGCTCTCTAATTAAAACAACACACGATTGTTGTCGCTTTTGAGCAGTTAGCACCCTTGAACATATTAGTGCGATATCAGTTGTTGTTCTCTTGGCCAATTCTGGCACATGAAGAACTTTGTCAGCATTGTCATTTCAACAAATTGACAACCAACACGTCCGACCTTACAAAGCCTCAAAAAGAGTCATTTTCTTTCTCGTGAAATCAAAATTCTTGTATGTGAAATCACTCAAACTCAAGCTACCATTCCAACTCTTGTGGAATCTAGAATACATGTCCTCGGGAGTTTGAATTTGTTTTCTTGCATTGTTCATCACTTTGATGAAGGAAGCTTGCGCAAAAACTCAATTCACTCCACAAAGCTTGATGTTACTTCTTTCAAAACTTTGACATGAACCACCTATCTCAATCAGAGATAAAAGTCTTTGGAGTTTTATGAAGATCAAAATCTTCATGCATGAACACCTCAGCTAACTTCTGTACTCTTTAAATCATCTTAAATGCATTAGAAAGAACACTCTAGATGAGTTTCTTTACAATCTCCATATTGCATTTCTCTATCATTAAGTCTTGAACGACTAATGACAAGAATCCATTGAAATAGCTTCCCACATCCATTCTGAAACAGGAAGAGACTATAACATTTTGTTTGGTCTTCTAAGCTCAATCAAGACTTCCAGACAAACCAAGCATATCAAAACGAACTCTGTGACATTTCGCTTCATGTCATTCCATCAAAAGCTTTATCTTAAATCCTTATACATTTACTCGTTGCAAGATGAACTAATTAAGCAAACAACTATGCTTCCTTTGAATTAAGCTTTCAAAGCTCATCAACAACAGATACACATGAACAGTTTTGAAACCAAACAATCCATAATCTTGGATAACAAATTCCGGTGTCTTACATTCTTGATCTTCTCCATTGATCTTAAACAATATTACTTTCCCCATACTACTTTTCCTTGATCTAATCAATAAATTTTTGAATAAAATCTTAGGGTATTCACACAACCTTATTGCCATCCAAACTAAACCTTTAGTTCTTCTCAAATTAGTTTCTTTACAAGGATTACTTAAAATCCTTACTCAATTTCCTTTTTGAGATAAATTCTCAGTATTACTTTAACCAAGAATATGAGATTTATCCAACACATGACAAGATAATAACCTCTCTTGTCAACCTTTACATCCTTTTCTCAACCAAAACTCAACTTGGGCATACTGACATTCAAAAGTAATTATCTCTCTCAACTACTTCAAACTACACTCTTACGCATTACTATACCAACATATTGGACAATAATACCTTTAGTCCAATAATTTCCAACATAATTGTCTACATTGACAATTTTCAGTCCTTTTTATCAAAGAACTATTTAGACTTCGCTTAACATTCTGACTTGTTGAGTAACCTATCTCTTAGGATTAAAAACATATCCTCACGTTTCCACTCTCTATATCCCACACTTATCAAGCTGAGATTGAATATCAATACTAATTTACATATCCAAACTCCAGACACATTGGAGTTCTGCTTAAAGTCCTCACTTGACTATCTTATCTCAAAGAGATTTAAGTTTTCAAGACAACATGAAAATAAATAACAATTAATGGAGAAATTACTAGTACATCCTTTATTCCAAAGAAAGGATTACTACAATATCATTTCTTAGAAAGGGTTCCATTCCAGGAGTTCATATCAACTTACTTTCAAGGACAATTCCGCTAAAAAGGTAATGACTTTCTTAGGTCATGACGTCAACCAAGATGAACTACTAGCAAACTGCTTAGAGAATTACAATAATCGTTGACTGAAAACAATCCCAAACTTTTAGAGAAGTACAGAGTTACTCCAGATCCTTCGGAGACCTTCAAAGATGTGTAAAGAATCTTACCAATTTCTTTACTTATAATCGAACTGTATTGGGAAGTTTGACCATACTCCTTAAATGGTATAATGCAAAAGAAAGCTTGCATCTTTTCATCTCAACTACTACACTTGCAAAAATCATATAATTGTAAAACTTATATGATTGTCAACTCATACTAGAAACTATTCTTTAAAACCCAAGGAATTATGTGATCTTATTCCACCATCTGATCAGGATGGGAAACAAAATTAAACATAATCCTTTACTGCATTTTCATAGGAATAAGACATGTAATCTTGCCTTACCATGTGATCAAAATGGAAGACAAATCACATTCTTACTCACCACCATGAAAACCGTAGAAAAATTTATTCATGAATCCTATATAACAAACTACCATTACTTTTAGAATTTCATACTTGAATTCTACAAAGTCCTAAGATTTTTCTCAAAAGAGAAAATCACAAAACAATTTCAACTATTCCTTAAATCATAACAGCTTGACAGGAACTCGACATAGTCTACAAGCATACAGGCTTTAACTTTGAATGTCGCTGAAACAAAGATTAGTTACTCTCTTGAAGAATTTGGCGCGTCAAGCCAATGCATCAATTAAAATTACTGACCTTATCTTAATGATGCTACTAACGCTTTGCCCTAGTTCTGTGCTGACACTTGCACATTAGCTGACTTTACCAACTTGACAAAAGTTTTGAATCAAACCGAGTTTCAAAGGAGCTAAAATAATCCAATTCACTTCTGTGCCCCACATTTCCTTTCGAATGTGACACTTCATTCCCTTCTCAAGGTAGAACCTGATGCAATACCTTGACTTTTTCTCACTTAGACATACTGCTAGACTTTTCTATAAACCATAGTATTGAGTAATCTCTACCTGGTTTACTCAGTCCTAGCCCAACTTATCTTCACAAGTTCAAGAAAAGAGTTGATCACTCCAATCCACTTACTTGCAATCCTTAGGGAAAATGTGATTCTGACATCTTCATACTCATAGCAAAGATTCTTCGTCGCTCTTTGCCAACTTGTATGCCTCCTTGACATACTACTTTAAAGTTAGGCAAATATAATCCATTGACAAAATTTCAATACTTGAGTTCATCCATTCACAAAACAACAAGCCTTTTACAAGATAATAGTCATTTAAATTCCGATATCCAAAAGTAAACTATCAAACTCTTTTGACGGTTTTAAGGACTTTCCATCCTTTTACAACTTAATCCTCTCACTATAAAAAGTGAACTTTCAAACTATGCATCCAGTTCAAAACATTCAATTCATATACCTCTTTATATATAAGGAAATTCCTTTAATTTCCAATCTCTTTTAGCAGAAGAATGCACATGACCAAACAAGGTATTCTTAAACCTTTCTTAGTTCAACATTGGTGAACAAACTAAACTTCTCCATCATTCCATTGTCTTCTTACTTAACCATAAGGAGATCACATATACTTTTTCATTAATTTAACTTCCAACCACATTGCAAAGAAAGAACTTGTGGTTAGGAGACTTGCCGACAACTTAACAGTTTCACCAGTACCACCTTAGGCTTTGGATTGACTGATATAAAATCTTTGCAACCCAACAATAGCTAAAATTTGCTTCCCAAGGTTATGGTCTAAACCTTATTGATCATAACATTGTATGGTTGATATTTTTCTCCCAACTGCTTGAAATATCAAAGACAAATATGCTAAGATCATTCCTTGATTGATCTTCTCAAAACTGAACTTTATCATTTCCATCCTTAAAGAAACATAAGTCAATACCATTGACAAATTAGAACATCTCAATGCTGATTCCATTACTAGTCCATTATAGACCTCAAGTCTCTTCTCATTATCCCGAGTTGGGTATCATACAACGAAACTCCAATAACGTTGTCACACAGGTTAGTCATATGGATATCAACAACTCATGTAATCAATTAACACTTGTGCTAAGTACTTAATTGAACATAAACACATTACTGATGAACTTTTACCTGTTCAATCCATTTTGACCAATCAACCTTATTCACAACAACATTGATGATTAACCACTTGTTCACAACTTAAACTGAACCAACATTCTTCCTTTCTTCCTTACTATAGTCATAAGAAATTCTCATTCCATTTAGGATTCTCAATCCTCTTAACTCGAAGGATAACAACATATATGAACATCCGAGTTCGAATACTCTCAGATTCAAAATTGAACTGCATCTTCCAATAGTTTAACAACTCAGTTGATCCAACACTTGAGCACTTCAAAGCTCTTTAACTTCCATCTGAGCAAAGAAAAGTACTGAATATCCATGATTCTATACTATAGAGTCACAAACACAGTTGTTGAAGAAAGTTTCCAAAGACAATCCTTTTCTATTCAGGATTCTTTTACATCACTTCATGATCCATACTAATCTTTTTAGAATCACTCAAGACTCATAAGATTTTCCAAATCTCAACATTGAGAAGTAGAGGTTCCAACTCCAAACTTCTATTGATAATCGAATTTCAACCAAATTCAGAAATTCCTAAGAAATATTCTCGGGAAAACTCTTACTCTTATGACTTCAAGACAACACTTGAACTTTCACATATCAAGAAAAGAAATTAACAATTTCTTTCACATAACTTTGAATCATGAACTTTCTAACAAAAATTCTTAACTTGAAATCTCCCATCATACAATCTTAAAATAGGAAACCTTCAAACTAGAAAGTCTTTATGAAGTACAATACTTAACTTCAAAATCTCACAAGAAGTTTCCTAATATGGAAGAAACAACGAGGGTACACCTAATTCAGACTCTCCAGACTCAAGAGAGAATAGGAATTTATTGAGAACTTGGTCTAGAATCGGTTCAACTTCAGGAATCTTCACCTAATCATGCTCTGGATCCTTCTCGGAATCCATTCCCATCTCCAGGGAATCAAATGTCCACCATAGGACAAAACTTATTACCTCATGTTCTCCAATTCCCTTTCCTCTTCCTAGCTCTTCACGAGTCTGACCTCCAATCTTAACCACTTTCCGTAAATGGTTCTAAGACAACACCAATATAGAATTTTCCACAATTCCATATGGAAGGATGAAAGTCTTAATCAAGACTTGGAACTTTTAGCTCTGATACCACTTCTGTAACACCCCCTTCCTACCCTGGAGGTATTACCGCCAGTAACCTCGATTAAGACTAAACCGAAGCTACCCAAGGCTTTAAACTGACTGAACAAACTAAAATCATTACAGCGGAATAAATACAATTGGTCTTATACAAACCTTAACTCAAAAAGAAATTAATAAATAGAACAACCTTCTATTTAAATGAAATCTTCATCAAGTCTTCCTTGAGTTCTTATTTCTGAAACTCAGTTTCGCTTTGAAGTAGTTCAATGATCTTCACTCAAGTATAGCCATTGAAAACCTTTCTTCAACTTTTGGAACTTCAAACATCTGAATCCGCCTCTTGAATCAACTTCTAAGAAGAACCTGATGTATCGAATACAACGATGGACACCAGCCAACCAAATAAAAGAAAAGAAAATGGACGGGTTAGTCTAATGAAAGACTAGCAAGCGGAGAATCTAACTTGGTTCTTATGGTTGTAACTAAACATATTGGCATCCAAATCCGAATAGACTCGGATTTGATCCAACAGTTAGCAGTCTTATAGAGAATAAGAAGGATACTCGCATAATCAAGAGAGAGAACACCACCGCTTGTGGTTTCTTTAAGAAGCATAAACAATTGTTGGGAACTCATATAATCACATCACATTTCTAAAAGCCTCCGTCGACTAATCAGATTGACTTAATCAAAGTTTGATTAAGAATCATTCATAACCGGGTGTAAGAATGGCTTTCCGACTGGACGAACCATTCAGGTATATTAATGTGCCTAACGCACTTATCTTATATTACTTTCGAAACTTTTCACAACAAGTTGGTGGCTTTTAATCGGCCCGAACTACTGCCGAAGGAACACAATGCTACCGAGGTCAGAGGGCTTATTTCATCCTTGAACAACCCGAATAGCACGAGTCCCGATGTTGTAGAGACTAGAGGGCCTGTTTCATCCATAATCATCTCAACACCAAGATCATAAGACTTAAGCTATTCTTGATCTTTCATTTGCATATGGTGAGGTAGAGATCACAGAGGCCTATTACCATGTCGTCTACACTACACCGTGCTGAACCTGCACTTAGCTAGAGTGCCTATCAACCCTCTCACACGAAGAGTAGGGGAAGAGAGTCATGACTCGCCATTAGGATTAGGCCCCTCCTAATGTAATATTGTTTTAAAGAGAGGGTATAGAACCACTCCCTGAACTATCTGAATCACAACAATGTCTCAACGAGAGACAACAAACAAGGTCGCACATAACGGACCTAAATCCAGTTCTAACGCGAAACTGAATAAACAACAATATGGTCATTATTTCTAACAAAACAACAACCTATCATATTTTATTAATCATACAAGTTGTTCCCAACGCAAATATTAAATGAGATTCAATTCCTCATTTAATAACAATAACGCAAGAGAGAATCGTCCACTTGCCTTATAAGGCGTGCTCGACGTCCTTAGCAATTCCAACAGTAATCTGTATCATCCCTCTGACAAATATAACAAAAGGATTCTCAGCAGCGAGCTCACAGAAACACCTCTTAGTTGTATTCTTAACTCCTACAACTTCCTAATCGATAAACGATTTAATTTCCGAATATCGATATATAGTGAATCCTTAGTTATCATGCTTCAAGGAGCCATCTTGGCGGAATTATAACTAATTATCCGCTTCTCTTTTGAAACAATTTTCTAAATAAAAATTGTTCATCAGCAACAATTCTAAAAGATTACCAAATTTCAGCTCAAACGGATTAACGACGAATCCCAAGTAATTATCCGAAGTCCTTTACCTGACAACCGGTATCCAAAACTTGTCTTCGCTATAACGGAAGATCCGAGCGTCCGTTTTCCGAGCGGTTCGAACCTGTAGAACCGTATTAACGTCAAGATCATAAAAATCATAAGTTTAATTAGCAAAGCGGCACCGAAAGGCCCTTGCGGTGGCTCCGCAATCAAACCGCTAATTAATTTCGATCGTATATACCTTCACTCGAGCCCATGGCTCGTGTGGCTCGATCATGGCTCGATCCCCGAGCCCGAGGGTGGCTGGGCGTTGCCCAACAGCAGGCCTTGTGGTGGGTGGTGGTCGGATGGCCTGGTGGTCGCCGGCGGCGTCACTTTGGCAAGGCGAAAAGGAGACCGGTGGTGATCGAATCCTTCTCCCGAGCCAAAGTTCCGACCTGATTTCGCTCTCTCCCATGAACATGGCAGCAGCTACGCTGGTGGTTCCGCCTGGTGGTTGAAACCCAGGTGGCCCAGGAAGACGCCGGCGGTGTCACACCAAAACAGGGCGAGGTAGAGGAGATGGGCGCCGACGGTGAAGACCGAATTCTTCCTCCCTGGTGCGTTATTCCGACCTGATTCAATCCCTGGTTCAGCTGCTGGATTCACACACAAACAAGAGGAGGAGATGGGGTGGTGGCTGGCAAAGCAAAACCGGCGGTGGAGGTCCGAATCTAACGCCCGAAAACGTCGTCCCGTCCGAACTCTCTCGGATTGAATTGGAAGAAGGAAATAGGATGAGGTTTGACAAGTCAAAAATGACGTCTAAAATAATTCCCTCTCCCAACTCCTTAGAGACTAAGCAATAGCCGGTCAAATGCACTTTTCCGTTCCGAAACGGGACTCGCGTTAAAGCGGTAAAATTATGTACCTCGGGTGGAAAAACTTACTAAACGAAAAGCGTCCCGTAGATTATGTAGACTAATAAAATCAATTTTCCATGATTTTATCTTGCTACCTTTAATTTTTAATACTTCCGTTTCGTATTTTAAATCCTTTCCGGTACATAATTTGAAAGACGGCTTATCCAATAAATATTCTTTTTCCACCGAAAAATCCTAGAATTCACACCGATCCATAAAATCATTTCTTTGTGCTTTTAGGATATCACCAAGAATTTTCTAGGATTTAATCTCCCACAAAAATATTGGATTTAGCGTTAAAACGAACAAAAAGGTTAAAAAGATATCCGAGAAAAATTCGAAAATATCCTTAAAAACCGCAGTTATTACAATTTGTGATGATAGTTGATGACAATCAAACCGTCATCAAGTAAATATTTTTTGTGATGATGATAAAAACGAACAAACTTTGAGTGATGACACTTGATGACGGTTGTTTGTCTTCAAGACCATTGTCATCAAGGCCCTTTTGATGACAAATTAATCGAACCGTCATCAAGTAGTGATGATAATTGATGACAATTGAACCGTCATCAAATAACGATGACGATTGATGAGAATCGAACCATCATTAAATAGAGATGACATTTATGATGATAGTTGATGACAATCAAACCGTCATCAAGTAGTGATGATAGTTGATGACAATCAAGCCGTGTCATCAATACTTATTTTATGTCAGTTTATGAAAAAATGATGACAATCGAATTGTCATCGCTCGTCATCAAGTAGAGATGACAATTGATGACAATCGAACCGTCATCAAATAACGATGACAATTGAATCGTCATCACTAGGGATGACATTTGTGATGATAGTTGATGACAATCAAAAAATCAAACTGTCATCAAATAACGATCGAATCGTCATCAAGTAGTGATGACAATTTATGACAATCGAACTGTCATCAAATAACGATGACAATTGATGACAATCGACCCGTCATCACTAGGGATGACATTTGTCATGATAGTTGATGACAATAAAATTGTCATCAAGTAGTGATGATAAGTGATGACAATTGACGATAATCGAACCGTGTCATCAATAATTTTTTATGACACTTTGAGTGATGTCACATATTTGATTACACTAAAAAATTAAACGTGATGATACATATTTGATGACAACTTTAATTTTTTTATGTGTGATGATGGTTGTTTTTATGTGGTTAAATGCCTTTGATGACACTTTTTGTCATTAAAAATTTGTCATCAAGACATTTTAATGATACTTTTTACCTTTTATTACACTTTTTGTCATCAAAAAATTGTGATAACAGTGGAAAAAATTGTGATGACGGTGGAAAAAGTTGTGATGACGGTGGAAAAAATAGTGATGACGGTGGAAAAAATTGTGATGACAGTGATGACGGTTGTTTTTTATGTGGTTGAATGCCTTTTATGATACTTTTTGTCATAAAAAAGTGTCACCAAGACATTTTGATGACACTTTTCATCTTTTATTACACTTTTTCTCATCAAAAAAATGTGATGATGGTGGAAAAAACTGTGATGACGGTTATAAAAATGATGATAGTGATGATTGCGATGATGGTCAACGCCGGTCAACGGTGGGTCAACGGGTGAGTCAACTCGGTGGGAGTGGGGTGGGGGGTGGGTGATAGGGGTTTTGCTATTTACCTAATTTCCACAGCTTCTTTAATATCCACCTAATTAGCCTCTTAATTTTTGCTATTCATTTAAATCATCCATACAATTTATTTAATAAATAGTACTTTAATTTAATATAAAAAAAATTAATTTATTTATTAGAAAAATCATTATCTAATTATCTTTTTTACTCTAAATATCTAAATGACTAATATCTAAATATTCCAATTAGGAATTAGAAATATATATATCAAATTAGCCCCAAAATCTTTACCCGAAAAAAAGAGAAACAAATACAATATATCAACCAAATAGTTAAAACCAAATCAAACTAATTAAAAATAGTATATTTAAGAGATAATTATTAGAATAGAATATCAAATTAGATATAATATTCAATTTCAAAAATAATTATCTTTGTATATCAAAATAGGAAAAAATATACATTAGACACTTAGGAAAAAATCTTTCCAAAATTAAAAACCATCGATTGTTATAATAATATATTATTTAGATGTACATATGGAAACCCTAGATATTTAATCTTGTACTCTCTCTATATAAAGGCCCCGGGTGACCTAATAAGGTAACTCTAATTTCTCCCCTTTCTCTCTATTCTCTTTGTTCTCCTTAATTTATAACACGTTATCGGTACGATTGCCCTCTCCTTCTCCCGTCTCTTTCATTCCTTCTCCCGTCTCTTTCGTTCGTTTTTCAATGTTCTGTCTCTATGCATATATATTCTTAATTCAATTGATATGTCGTTAATTATCCTAAATATGTGCCACATAGCAAAGCAATATATATTCTCTATGCATATATATTCTTAAATCATATATATGTCGTTAATTATCCTCTAGTGCGGTCTATCATTCTAATTTGAATGAAAATTCATCTCTTTTTCTTTTTCTCCTTGCCGAGTAATTCAATTGATTTCTAAGATTATGATTATTTTACATATTGCTTTCAACATATATGCATCGTTGTATCGTTGTACATACCGATTTCTTTATTGTGTGTGCAATTTCTTTTGAAACAACATATACTATAAGCAGTAGCATTTAAGATTTTTTTTTATACATTAGTTTTATGCCCTGATGTCTTCTACACTGAACGCTTGTAAACTTGTAATTATAGATTGCCCTTTTGATTACTATAGTCATACTCTTATTGTTGATCGTTTTTATAGAGCATGATTGATTTGGTTATATTCAATCGTATGTGTATATATTATCGCATGGTCAATCGTTTTATATTGTTTTATTTTTCGAATAAAAACTTTGCATATGATATATCATCTGAAGAGGATATATTCCTAGTAATTTGTCCCTGAAGTGACAAATTAAAATTATATATGGTATATCCCATGAAGTGAATGTATTGATAAACAAATTTGTCCTTGGTGAGACAAATTACATGAATATATAAAGATAATATTATCCCCGAAGTGATAATTTTTCATAACCTTCATTTCTAGAAATGAATGAAATATCAATATACAATCCTTGAAATGATTATTTCCATTCCATGAAGAGATTGGAATATCATTATATTATCCCTGAAGCGATAATTATTTCCTCTTGAAAAGTTAATTTATAAATAAAATTATCCCTGAAGTGATAATAATTTCCTTCTGAAGAGTTGAATTTACAAATAATATTATCCCTGAAGTGATAATTGTTTCCTCCTGAAGAGTTGAATTTATAAATAATATTATCCCTAAAGTGATAATTATTTCCTCCTGAAGAGTTGAATTTACAAGTAATATTATCCCTGAAGTGATAATTATTTCCTCATGAAGAGTTGAATTTATAAAACAATATTATAATTTTATCCCTAAAGTGATAAATTTCATTCCCTGAAGTGAATGAATTATTTTATTTATTTTATTGTTCTTATATTGTTTATTTATTTATTATTTTCATATACTTAATTATGTTATATTATTTTCTCTTGAAGAATTAATTGAATGTACAAAACAAGATTATCCTTGAAGTGATAATCCTCATTTCTTGAAGTAAATGAAAACTTCATTTTATCCCTTGATTGATAATTCTCATTCCCTGAAGTGAATGAAACCATTTTTCTATTTTTATACTTGGAGTGATAATTTCCATCCCCGAAGTGGATGAACTAAATAATCCCCTGAAGTGGATGAATATAATACAAGTTCTTACTCCTTGGAGTGAGTGGGGATACTAAAATCGTCTCTTGAAATAAATGACATGATTCATGTGCAAATTGAAAAGAAAAATATCATCTCCAAAAGTAGACGATAAAGTTCATATGACAATATTATCTCTTGAAGTAGATAATAAAATACTCACATGGATATCACATCCTAAAATATGTGACTAAAAGGTCTCATTGAAATCACATCCTGAAATATATGATTGAAAGATATTATGAATAATCACATCTTGAAGAATGTGATGGAAAGAAGTCTAGAAGACTTCGTATACAATCTCTTGTCACCAGAAGTTGACAATATTTTATGATACTTTATTTCTTTATTTATACTTTTCAATTTAATTATTTATGTTATTGCTTGTATACATTTTTTATTTGTTCTTAAAGTTAAAACTTGTCATCTCTTGAAGCGGATGTTAGTATTAGTAGAGACAATTTGAAATCATCCTCGAAGAGATGAAATAATAAATCTCGTTACTCCCTGGAGTGAGTAATGATAGAAAATATCACTTACTGAAGAAGATGATAAAATTTATGTGACAATGATCATCTCCTGAAGTAGATGATTTTATATATAAGAGCGTTACCCTAGAAGTGGATTTACATACATAATTTACTTCTTTTACTATGATGAGATAAATTTGTTAGTGGAACTATATGAACATATCATCTCCAAAAGTGGATGATAAATGATTCAAGAAATAAAATTACATTGTCACTTGAAGTTGACAAATGAGATGTTTGGGAGATTCAGGAAGCACTTGAAGTTCCAACAGACATGTGCTAAGTTATAATGAACGTATCATATCATCAACTCCATTCGAGCTTGAAGAATCAAATTTTGACAAGAAGAGATCGTTATAAACCCTTGGAGAGTTAAGAGATCTCATACCAAACTATGTACTCTAGATGTAGTACAAGAAATATGGCATGTACTCTAGAAGTAGTACAAGGAATGTGAGTCGTTACAATATTCAGAACTATGTCTAAATGACCACCTACCTAAGTTGAAGGTCATGTTTGACCAACCTCTTGCATGCCGGAAGCATGCCTCCTCTGGAAGAGGGTGTGAAAGAGGTTACGGTATATTACGCATGCGGCCGTTAGTCATGGTTATGACTTATAGCTAGGACGTCGTGGGTTAATTTGATGTCCAGAAGATCATCTAAGATAAGGGATGTCCCATAAATGACATATAATTGATCATCAGTCTTGTACTAGTTGTACAAGAACCACACCTTATGAGTATAAGTGTGGAGACCGGTCTAGTCTATATTAAAAATTCTGAATGCACCCATTTTGAGGCATCTAATTTCGATATGAAGATAACTGTTTATCTGATATGAGTTGATGAGCTCCCAAATTTATGTATGGATCACCGACATTTTTAATGGATTCACACCATACAGTATTTGAAAACCAGAAGTTTTCACAATCATGCGCATGACAAATTTGGTGTGAAGGGGAAGATGACTCTAGGAGAGCATATCCCATTGAAAAATGTACGATCACTAACAGGAAGTTAGTTGATAATAAGATATATTTGTGGCATGATCGATTTGGTCACTCGAGTGAAATAATAGTGTGCATGATCATTATAGGACCCGAAGATCCTGAGACCCGAAGTCTCTTCCTAAGAGTGACCTTGAATATAAGTAAGACTTGTGTTTTTGGCAACTCAGTAGTAGAGCCAGCATAATATGCAAGTAAATACAAAGTCTCATATGCTCCTTGACTAAGTTCAAGTGATATAAGAGGACTAGCTAAATTGCCATGTGGACCATTGTGGATTATCATAATATTGAAAGATGTCTCAACCCATTGGTTCCAAGGAATATGGAGGAGAATGGAATAAATCAATATGTGTAGTGATTGAGCATTGGATAGCTCTCACGTATATTCACAAAACGACCCGGTAGAGTCGTCAATAAGCGGTCATAATTGATAGCCAGGCAAGTGCTATACATGGAATACGCGACCTGGAAGAGTCGTGGTTAAATAGGGTCATGAATATGAATATTGATTATTTAATTCGATAAGACTAACCGCTTATATCAAATTCTCCTAATGGAAATGATATGTATGTCCTCCACCCCCATATAATTTTTGAGTAGTGCCACACATTAAAGAAAGTTGGGATTAAACAAGAGGATTGGGTCCTTGTTGTTCAAATAGTACCTTGAGCTTAAAAGCGGTGATCAATATATTTCTCGGTATTAAACGTATCACTTTGGCGAGGTGAAAAATTTCAACTTTAGGGGGAGAAGATAACTGAGACTAGAAGTTAAGAGATTACATGAGATGCAACTTGTTGTTTTCAATCCGAAGAAAGCTAAACCAGAAGTTTAGCGAATTGTATAACTAAACCAGAAGTTTAGGGAATTGTATAGCTCATGTTTTTAATCAATGTCATGAAGGTGATTAAGTCACAAACACCAACTGAAAATGTGTCAGCCCATTTGGAGATTCCATAAGTAACTCCAAACCAACACATAAGCATGCTTGAAGCATGAGAGACATTTTCGGATTTAAGGGTACATTCCCCAGAAGAGGAAAGAGCCAATTACATCCCAAAAGGATGATATGTCGACTGGAAATAAACATGAAGATAGAACTACTGAAGAGATTCTATCTAAAGACTCTAAAAGCAAAGAAAATGGAATGAATGACAATTTGGAAATGTCGATTAATTACGTAAGTATCGGTATAGGGTATCGAGATGATATCTTTGCTTATTCAGTTATCGTAAAAGTCATTGGAGAAGATAACAATAATCCCCAAACAATGGAGGAATGTCGATATCGAAATGGTTGGGAAAGCTGGAAAGCAGAATTGGATTCGTTAAACAGACTAGGTGTTTTGGGTCTGTAGTTCCAACACCATAAAGTGGAAAATCAGTTTGTTATAGCTCGTTGCACAATGGTTCTCGCAAAAAAACCTGGAATGGATTACATGGAAATGTATTCACCAGCAGTGCATGCAACAACACTCAGGTTCCTTGTTGCTTTAACTGTTGTTGAGCGTTTGAAAATGCAACTCGTGGATGTGGTAACAACATACCTATATGAGTCATTAGGTACCAACATATACAAGAAAATCCCAAAAGGATTGAAAATGCCTAAAGCATTTGAATCAAAACCACATTACATTTATTCCATTAAACTTAGAAGATCGCTATATGGATTGAAACAATCAGGAAGAATATGGTATAATCGCCTTAGAGAATATCTACAAAGGCAAGGATTTGTCAGTGATCGATCAAAATAGGTCCTTGTTTGTTCATAAAACAATAAATTTGGGATATGTAATCATTGTTGTTTATGTTGATGATTTCAATATTATTGGGACTCCAGAAGAGATCCTAATAGATGCTGATTATTTGAAAAGAGAATTTGAAATAAAGGACTTAAGAACTAACAAGTATTGTCTCGGCCTGCAGTTCGAGCATACAAAGGATCGATGGAATGTTTATCCATCAATCAAACTACGCAGAAAAGGTCCTAAAGCGATTAATATGGATAAGGCGCATCCATTAAGTACACCAATGTTAGTAAGATCGCTAAGTGTGGAAAAGGACCCCTTTCGTCCCCGATTAGAAAATGAAAGAGATGTTAGGTATTGAAGTACCAGATCTCAATACAATAGGTACATTACCGTACCTTGTTTCATTACCTCAATAATGTCATTTTATGTGACAATGAGTTATTGTCTCCCTAAACATAAAATAAAGATTATTGGTCCAGAAGTACCAAAATTCTACAAAATTCAGTGATGACATATATTTATTGCATAAAGATTTTGTGTTTAACTGAGGGGGAACATTATTATACGACTGTACTCTTTTTCCCTTGGTTTTGGTTTTTATCCCACTGCGTTTTTCCAAACAAGGTTTTTAATGAGGCAGTTCGTCAGATAAGGTCTCTGATGAGACAATCTCGGCCTGAAGTTCGAGATATGTGAAAGAATAGAATTTTTATCCATCCATCAAATCAAGTTGAAAGGAGCCAACGGTGATGTATGAAGGCATAGATTGATCAACCAAAGTACCTATCATCAAGCGTTCTCAAATTATAAGATTCAACTCAAAGACATGATGGATGTTCAATTCATTCAAAAAGGAGGATATATTTCAAGTTGAGAGAAGAATCATAACTGCATTCTATTCCCCTTAGTCTTGGTTTTGTCCCATTGGGTTTTCCAGACAAGGTTTTTAACGAGGCAATTAGTGATGTACATCTAAGGGGGAGTGTTATAATAATATATTATTTAGATGTACATATGGAAACCCTAGATATTTAATCTTGTACTCTCTCTATATAAAGGCCCCTATGGGTGACCTAATAAGATAACTCTGATCTCTCCCCTTTCTCTCTATTCTCTTTGTTCTCCTTAATTCATAACATCGATAATTTTTTCAGCAATTAGGAGAGGCTTTTTTTGGTAGATTATCTAAAATAGTTGTTAGGATCAATTGAAAAGACATGTTTAAATATTTTTTTATTTTTTCCTTATATTATCTTTTATATTTTAGTTTGGTAATATTTTCTCCATTTTGGTAGTATATTTTTATTTATTTTAAGTGTATTATTATCGGATAATAAGAAAAATTATCTTTGAGGTTTTTGGAGCAAAATTTGTATCACATCTTTGTTAGGATATTCTCAAATCAAAATTTATAATTTTGTTATTGTGTTATAGATTTTTTTATTTGATATATTTTTATTTTTTCCTTACCATATTTTATTTATAATACATATTATTTAATTAATTGATTGTCATATAAGAATTCTTATCATATTAGAAAGAATTTCAATCAGTTGCTAAGAAATGATTTCTAAGTACCAATTTTAATTTATAAAATAATAAATACGTAATTAATTTATTTATCTAGGAGATACTTTTTTTAGATTATCTAAAATAGTTGTTACGATCAAATAAAAAGATGTGTTTAAATCTTATTCAAGTAACTAGTTGAATCCCCGTGATACTCACGGGATAATTTTACTAAAGATTATACAAAATTATGATATTAATATACAATTTTAAACACTTGTATATAATATCGTAATAAAATTATGTAATTTATTAAAAAAATCTTTAAGATTGTGCCCAATATTTTATCAACATATGTATAAAAATTATATACTTGAAGTCCGAGTCTTGTTAAGAGATAAAAAATATTATGCATAAAATTAATATAAAAAATATTAGATAAAGTTATTATCAACATGTAGATAAATTTTTTTTTATATTTGGATCTCAAATCTTGTTACAAGATAAAAAAGATATACAAAATTTATGTATATAAAATAATATAAATATGTTATCTATTGTAGTAAACTAATACATAATCCATAGATAGAAAATTATATACATAAAAAATTATATAAATATGTTATCTATTTAGTATATATAGCAAGAATACTATAAGTTGTTATAAAATTTATTATAATATAATTCCACATTATTTTATTCAAAAATGCCACGTGGCGCAAATTTTACAACAGACTTGGGTTCTGCTTTATAATGTATTACGGTAGATATGATTATTTTATATGTTGTTTTGGAAAAAAAATATATGGATTAATATGGTGATGACATGCGATAAATATGACGTGGTACATTATCGAAACGACACGTGCGGAATAATGAGGTGGCGCAAAAGTAATATGATTATTGTATATGGTGTTTTGGAAAAAAAATGTATGCATTAATATGGTGATGACATGTGGCAAAAATAAAGTGACACATTCTCGGAACGACATGTGCGCAATAATGAGGTGGCATAAGGAAATGGCTCCAAACCTTATTAGTTTTTTATATATAATTTTTTAGATTTTGTTAGGATATTATCAAACCAAAATTTGTAATTTTTCCATAGATTTTATAGTTTATATTCTAAATTTTATATTTTTGTTTGATAATATCTTCTCCATTTTGGTATTATATTTTCTTTTATTTTTCAAGCGTATTGCCGATAAAAAGGAAAATTATCTTTTAGATTTTGTTAGGATATTATCAAACCAAAAACTGTAAATTTTTATGGTGTTTTGACAATAAAATATAGGGATCAATATGGTGATGACATGTGGCAAATTCGACGTGGACATTGTCGGAACGACATGTGGACAATGATGAGGTGGCGCAAGGAAATGGCTCCAAACCTTATTGCTTATATATATATATATTAGATTACAACAAATTCGTTTATTTTTAATTAAAAAATTCATTTTTATATTTTATTAATCTAATATCTAATTCTAATTTAAAAATAATGAAGATAATTTTAAAAATAAATTTATACAAATATTATAATAAAAAAATTATATAATTTAAATTTATCAAGTAGATTATATGTTTTATAATTTAAAATTTTCAAGTTAAATCATAACATATTTGAATATTTATGTTAAAATAAATATATTATATAATTTATATTAGTCATGTAGATTTTAAGACGACTAATAAATGAAACATCATCATCCACAATAATCAAATCATCAATGTAGACAAGAACCTGCAAAGTAACATTTTATCGACAAAAGGAGATTAAGGAGTACTTAGCCTTACTCTGTTAAAAACTAAACCGTCCCATGGTTGTGGTCAACTTAGCAAACCAACTCCTAGGCGCCGGATGCAAATCATACAAAGACTTTTGTAACTTACAAACCTGACCGGGCTCACCACTCGAAAAACCAAAAGGAAGTGTCATATAAACTTCCTCATTACGATCGTCAAGTAGAAAAATATTTTGAACATCCATTTGATAGAGCTCCCAACCACGAATAGCAACCCAAGATAGAAAAGCTCCAACAAAAACCATTTTAGCAAATAGAGAAATTGTCTCTGTTAGATCAATGCCTTTAATCAATCAATTTCATAAAACAAAGAGGCGAGTTTTATGTCGCCTTAAGAACCATCAAAAGAGCTTGGGAAATTGATTGATTTATGAAATTGAACATTGATCTAACAGAGATAATTTGAGCATTTTAGCAAAATGATCTAACAGAGAAATTGAACATGTGTGGGAGTAAAACTCGCCTTAAGGCTTGGCCATAGGAGATTGGCCAAATTGAACATGTGTGGCATGACCATAGGAGAAACCACTGGGGAACAACCCAGTGAGGTAAAACTCGCAGTTAAGGATGTTCAATTTCTCTATTTGCTAACTGTTTACTCCCAGACATCTGATAGAGGCGAGTTTTATGTCGCCTTAAGAACCATCAAAAGAGCTTGGGAACTGGCAGTTAAGCTGTTCCCAAGGCAGCGGAAGTAAACAGTTCGCAAGTAATAAAGACAGTAAAGAACGCAGTTCCTTTATAGAGGAACCCCACTACAACCAACTAGTTGTATGGGTAAACCTCTACCTCCGCTTGGAGGATTTTGAATGACTTACTTATATTAATTGCTTTGTTCCTTAGTTACACAGCCGGATTCACACTTCTCTGTTCCTACGAGTTCTTCCTAACTCTAGCAACACTAGTAAATCCTCTCAACTGAGTTCCTAAGCTCACAACATCAAAATACAAATAACTCAGACCTTACACCGACTTCTCAGTTCCCTTGTCCTTGGGACCTTCGGCTTCACCGTCGTTGAGATCACACACTCGCCGGCGGGGACTTCTCTTCCTTTTCTTTCTTTTTCTCAGATGTGGGTGTTTGAGAGTTCTGGGAGAAGTTCTCAATCCGAGTACTATTCATTTGGCTTTATAGTCCAGGTTAGCTTGGGCAGTCGCATCTTTCGTTTGTGTCCAAAATGCCCTTTGCTTGATGCCCAAGTTGTACTTTCTTCACATGTGACTTTGGTTTGAACTAGGTCAACTTCTTGGATCAATCGGACCGTTGGATGAAGTGTGACAGTCTGATCCTCAGACTGTTCCTTCGGGCTTTCCGAGACAGAATCTCGCGATCTGCGCTGAACGGTCGTTGTCCTCACATGTGAGTTCCCATGTCATGGGAACTGTCTTGTTCAGAGTTCCCTTGATGGAAACTCTTCATCGTTGTAAGCTTGTGTTCTCTTAATCATTTCTGGGAGTTCCCACTTCATGGGAACTTTCCTCTTCAGAGTTCCCTTGATGGAAACTCTGCATTGTAGACTTCTGTGGCTTTTGGTCATTCATGGGAGTTCTTGGCTGTACCTGTGTTCCTTAGAAATACTTGAACAAACCACATTAGTTCCCTATGGTGTTTGTCATTATCAAAACTTAAGAGAATTACATCGTTGATCCGTTGTTTAGAACCAGAGGTCCCAACAACGTCCCAACAGAAGTTTTTTTTTAATTTGAGCCTTTTGTCTTTTAAAGTGTAATCGCAATTTTAGAAAGTCTTTTATCTAATTAAAATCGCTACATAGAGGGTTTGTGGTGAACAGTTTCTTTTGATGTTGTGAAACAAACCAGGAAAAATGACTTCTAATCTTATTTACTACTTGTGACCTCTATCTTTGATGACATCTAATCTTATTTTATTTTGAGGTTAGTGATGTATATAGAGATACAATGATTTATATGTACACCCATGTTTTATATTTCTAATGCATTTTGATCTCTTTTAATGATTTTGATAGCTTTAGAAGTGCATAGTAGACTAGTATGATACTGATATGCTATATGTTGTACATTCTCTTCTTGTTGGAAGTCACTTTTAGCGAAACACTTAGATTTAGGGAACCACTTCTGGTGAGGCACTTAGTTCTTACTAAGCTTTTTATGCAATTGTTCCCCCTTAGCTTATGCGTGGTCTGTGATAACTTAAACTTTTAACTCATCTCGCATTTTTTGTCTTTCCCCCTTTTGACATCATCGCAAACAAGCAAAGCAATAATAGGAAAGAAGGGAACACGCAATCAAATTAAAGACCAATGCATTACTTAAGAAAATATTTACAATGCGAACTCAAGTACAATTTTGTGGTCATTTTTGGATTAAGGGAAGAAGAAGGGAGAGATCATGGGGCTTCAGGGAACAGGGCGTCACAGAGGCGCGTAAGGACTTGTGTAAGCTTTTCTTGTCCTCTGGCCAACGCTTCTTGGTCCTTGGCAATCTGGTCGAGGGTGTTGGCAATACGGAGCAACACTTGAGAGTTCCCCTCTTGTTCACCAGACTCCAGTTGAGCCGCTTCCTCTACGGGCTCAGAGTGCCTCATCTTCTGGACAACTGAAATATCCAGTTCCTTTCCAAGCTCTATTTCGTCCTTAGAGGCGTCGTAGAGACCTTCTTTTTGTAGGAGCTTCTTTATCAGCCCAGAGTAGGGAAGGGAGTGGGACTTGGAAGCCATGCACTTCTCCATGTGCCCAAGGATGATTCTGGGAAGGTTGATGGGCTTCTTGAGGAGGAAGTGATAGAGGATGATGGCATTAGGGATGTTGACGACCAGACGCTTCTCTTGACGCGGGATCACCACATTGATGATGAATTGGTGAGCGAGCTTGGCGACAAAGGACATATGGTGCGTCGAGGGAACTTTGGAGGGAACCCGACCCTCAAAGATGGTGTTGTACACTTCGGTGTTGTTGAAGTCCCCCCAAAGCTTGTTGGGCAACTCATTGAGCCCTTGACCGGGGACCTGGAGTTGAAGACGGATTGTTGACGTTGTAAAAATGAACTCGTCGCCTTCGTGGGAGAGAGTTCCCTGAGTGCAGTCGTTGGTGATAGTGAAGTTATTGTAGAATTGACGCACTTGCGAGGGATCAACGCTCACAGTTTCTTTGCACAGATTCTCCCAGCCCTGGGCCTTGATTAGGTCCCACAGTTCCCCTAAGCCGTTGTCAATCAGCACGTCTTCACAGATGATGAGCGGAGGGAGGAGCTTCCGGCGTTCATCCACAAGGTGCTTTGTGGAAGAGGTCCCCTTCCCTTTCCTTGTAGTGCTCTTTGACGTGTTCCCCCTAGAGACCGTTCGAGGTCCTTTCTGCTGAGGGGGTGCAGCCGCTTCAATCATGAGCACGCGGTCCCTTGGCGGTTGGGAACCCGTGGACACCACCATTTGGTGTCCAGGGGTTGGGATCGGTGCTTGCTCCTTAGCAGCTGGAGCTTCTTCTTCTTCTTCGACCTCATCGTGGGAGGTCCTTTCTTCCTCGGAGGAGCTTGAGCTTGAGCCCTCGCATCATCCTGGGGATGACTTGTTGTTGCCCCAGCACCACCAACCGGTGCTGGGTCCCTTCTCTCCGTGGGCTCTTCCAGAGCCACCTTCTCTGGGGACTTGGTCCCGTGATCAGTTGTGTGTTCAGAGGGGTCCCGTTTGAGCTCTTCTTCGATTTCCTTGAGTTGGGCCTCCTCCTCCACAGTTCCCATTATGATAGGAGGAGGGTCCTTGGTCATTTTGCCGATGACCACGGAGAGAGGGAGATCATCGTCGTCCGAGGTGAGGGCGACGTCACTTTTGGATGGTGAGGGAGAGGGGAGTTTTGTGGTGGTGGGGGATGTGGTGGAAGAAGGAAGAGAAGAAGAAAGGGGAGTGGAGAGTTGGGTAGAAGGAGGAGGAACGGTTTTGGGAACCTGGGGAGTAGAGATCACCGAGGTAGGAATGGGAGAGGTGGAGGTGTGTTTTGGTGAGGAAGGAGGAGAAGGAGTTTTGTGAGGTGGAGGTGGAGTTGGAGTTCACGTTGTTATGGGAACGGAAGGAAGTGAAGAAGGTGGAGTTCCTTTTGGAGTGGGAACAGAAGGAGGTGGTGGTGGAGGAGTCTGTTGTTTCATGGGAGGAGGTTTGGGAGGTCCCTCAGTTATGGGAAGAGGGAGAGAGGAAGAGGAAGGGAGTAGACTCTGGGATTGGGAGGTCCCATCGTCGGAGGGGAAAGCGTATGGAGGTTTGGGCGCACAGGAACTCTCTTTGGAGCAGTTCAAGTAGTCCTCAAACTTGAAGAAGGCTTTCTTTCTGGGTTCCGAAAATTCAGAGACCTCAGAATGTTTGCGTTTTTTGGATTTGGAGGGATCTTTGGAATGTTTGGATTTTTTGGGTTTTGAGGGGTCTTTTGAGGAGTGGCGTCGTTTGGTTGAATGGCGGTGTTTGGATTTTCGGGGTTTTTCATTGATGGAAGGACGAGCGTCTCCGAAATTGTCAACGATGACAACGCCGGAGGAGGTGTTGGTGGTTGAAGGAGGAGGAAGGGATTCAGAAGAGGTGGCGGAAGAGGTCCAGGCCACAGTGTCGTCGGCCGGAGGAGGAGGAGGGGGCAAGAAAGGGCTTACTTGGTTGTATAGCCCTTGGATAAGAACATCCTTCATAGTTGGGTCTTGTTCTTTCTCAATCTCTTTCAATTGAGAGATGAAGAGGATGCGAGGGTTGGCATGTACCCACGCTTTGATCTGGGCAAAGGTGTGTTGAGGGGCCATTTTTGTAAGGTTGTTGAAGGTTTTGGAGGTTTCTTGAAAAAGGGAGTGAAAGGGATGTGGAGAAGAAGAATAGCAGAGATGGAAGGTGGAATAAGATCCCAAAAGTGGCAAATGAGGGTTTTAAGGAGAGAAGGGGCGAAGGGTAGAAAGGGAAGTGGAAAACCTCGATAACCGTTGCCCAATGAACGTGGGGCATCATTTCAACTTCCATAGCATGCTTCTGGACACGCGTCACGATCTCTCGGGAAGTCCTTTTCAAAATTTGAATACTTGGCCTCTAACGCTTCAGAGCTTCTGACACAAGAGTCCGCTTCCCAAGTGACGGTTTTTCTTTGTAGATGAGTCAGCGTTCCCTTGCTAGTATGCATCAGTTCCCATGATCTTATCAAGGTCAGGGAGAGTGAAGTGGTTAAGGGAACTTCACACTCATCCTTTTCTGGGGCTAGGGAACTCAAAGGGAACCAGACAATTTGCGACTCGATAAAGGAAATATTTTGGCTCATGAGAAGCGTTTGTCTGGTCCTTAGCTTAGGGTAGGTTATATGATCAACCGTCATGGTGGCTTGTAAAGAGGGATAAAGGGAACTCTGGTTGATCATTTTGGGCCAAAAGAAATAGAGTTCCTTTGTACACATTTATCTTTAGACTAGTAATCATGGCATAGTGAAAGCAATAAGTCCAAGTTCCCTATCATGCAATTTTGTATAAACTAGTCAGGCATTGAGGGAGAAACAAACAAGGACTTGTTTAGTTTAGAGTTATCATCCCTAGAAGCATTCGAAAACGCTGGTAGGGACGTCTGTCTAAAGCTTTGGTGAGAATATCCGCAATTTGCTCTTTAGTTCTACAGTGTTCCATCGAGATGTTCCCACTTTCAACATTGTCACGTAGAAAGTGATGCCTAATATCTATATGCTTAGTTCTAGAATGATGCACATGATTTTTGGAAATGTTTATGGTACTAGTGTTATCACAAAGTATGGGAACTGGGCCAAAAGACATACCGTAATCCTGGAGTTGTGACTTAAGCCATAGAACTTGGGAACAACAAGATGCGGCAGCCACATATTCTGCTTCAGCTGTGGAGAGTGCCATTGAGTTTTTCTTTTTAGATCCCCATGAGACTAAGCATGACCCTAGGAACTGGGCCATTCCAGATGTGCTTTTTCTATCAACTAGGTGCCTTGCAAAGTCCGCATCTGTGTATGCAATGAGCTCAAGGGAACTGTTCCTTGGATACCAGAGGCACAAGTTATCGTTCCCTTTGAGATACCTGAAAATTCTCTTCACCTCTTTCAGGTGTGATTCCATAGGGTTAGCTTGAAAACGAGCACAAAGACACACGGAGAACATGATATCAGGTCTACTAGCTGTTAAGTAGAGAAGGGACCCGATCATACCTCGATAGTTCTGTTGGTCCACACTAATACCTGTTTCATCCGCATTGAGCCTTGAATTTGGTGAGATGGGAGTGTCAATGGGTTGGAGTGTTCCATCCCATATTTCACGAGCATTTCCTTGATGTAATTCTGTTGATGAATCTTTGTTCCCTCCTTGGTTTGGGATATTTGAAGTCCCAGGAAGAACGTGAGTTCCCCAATGAGACTCATCTCAAACTCACTGCTCATGAGGTCCTTAAATTTCTCTACAAGAGTTTCGTTAGTTGCTCCAAACACAATGTCATCATCATATACTTGCACAATCAAAATGTCTTTAGACTCTTTCTTTAAAAACAAAGTCTTGTCTATGGAACCGCGAAGGTATCCTTGGGACAAGAGGAATTGAGCAAACCTGTCATACCAAGCTCGGGGAGCTTATTTGAGTCCGTTGAGGGCCCTCTCCAGGAAGTAGACATGGTTGGGTAGCTTTTCATCTTCGAATCCTGGAGGTTGGGCCACATACACTTCTTCCTTGAGATGTCCATTGAGGAAGGCTGTTTTCACATCCATTTGATAAAGCTTGAATCCCTTGTGAGCAGCATAGGCAATTAAGAGTCTGATGGCCTCGATCCTGGCAACCGGTGCGAAGGTCTCATCGTAGTCGATTCCTTCCTCTTGCCTGTAGCCTTGTGCCACTAGCCTAGCCTTGTTACTTGCTACAGCCCCAGTATCATCGAGCTTGTTCCTAAAGACCCATCGAGTTCCTATGATATTCTTGTTCTTGGGCCTAGGAACTAGCTTCCAAACTTTGTTCCTCTCGAATTGGTGGAGTTCCTCTTGCATGGCTTGAATCCAATCTGGGTCCTTCAAAGCTTCTTTGATATTTTTGGGTTCCACCATTGAAACAAACGCGTTAAAGGCACAAAAATTATTGAGAGAGGAACGAGTTTGTACACCTTTATCATAAGGGGAGATGATGTTCTCAATGGGGTGGTCCTTCCTTTGTTGAAAGTTTCTTGTATGAGTGGGTTCCCTTGCACTTGTGTCATCTTCAGTGGAGGCTTCTTTGTCATGGGAACACTCATCTTCAGCTTCTTCATTAAGTGTTTCTTCAGATATTCCTGGCAAGTTCCCTCTTTGTTCCCCCTGAATACTTGATTCTGGCAGGGTATTGTCTTGGGGAACAAGAGAGTTGGAGGTGTCTTGTAATTCTTCTGAGGAGGGAACTTCGAGGGAGATTTGATCAGTGAGAGTTGGATCTCTGTCGTTGTTCCCTGGTTGTGGGATGTTGCTTGCACTTGGATAGTCTTCATCCCTCTTCCTTGGCTCATCATCATCATCATCATCGTCTTCTTGTCTTACCAGTTTGAACAGAGTTCCCTTCCCTTGGGTCTCTGTTCCCATCTTTACGGATTTCTCGTTGAAGACGACATGGATGCTTTCTTATATCTTCTTGGTTCTTTTGTTGAAAACCCTGTAAGCTTTGCTTTGAGATGAGTATCCCAGGAAGATCCCTTCGTCGCTTCTGGGATCGAATTTTCCAAGATTGTCTTTGCCATTGTTATGGACAAAGCATGTGCATCCAAAGGTCCTTAGATGGGAGATGTTTGGTTTTCTCCCCTTGATGAGCTCGTAGGATGTCTTCTTGATCAAGGGCCTTGTCATAGCTCGGTTCAAGATGTATGTAGCTGTAGAGATGGCTTCAGCCCAGAAATACTCAGGAACTCCGCTTTCAATCATCATGGTCCTCGCCATGTCCTCCAGGGTTCTGTTCTTTCTCTCGACAACTCCATTTTGCTGAGGAGTGCGAGGAGCTGAGAAATTGTGGGAGATCCCATTTTTCTCACAGAAGTTCAGGAACTCTGAGTTTTGAAACTCAGTTCCATGGTCAGATCTGATGGCTTTCAGCTTTAGCCCCAAGCTTACTTTTGTTCTTTTGATGAAGGGTTCGAATTCTTCAAATGCTTGTGATTTTGCCTTCAAGAAAATAACCCAGGTGAATCTTGAAAAATCATCAATTAAAACATACATGTACCTTTTTCCACCGTAGCTAGCCGTTCTCATGGGACCACAGAGATCCATGTGAATTAGCTCTAAAGGCCTGGTTGTGCTCACCACCTTTTTGGGTTTGAAGGAGTTCCTAGTCTGTTTCCCTCGAACACATGCTTCACACATTTTGACTTCTTCGAGATTGATCCGTGGAAGACCAATTACCAGATCCTGTAGATAAAGCTTCAGGATTTGATTTACACCTGCATGTCCCAGTCGTCTATGCCAGAGTTCCGTGTCATCTTGGGAACTTGCAAGACACAGCTTCATTGGTGGTTCAAATTCTGTATCTACTACATAAACGTTGTTGTGCCTTCTTCCTCTCAGAATCACTTTGTTGGTCTTTTTGTTGATGACTAGGCATTCGTCTAAGTCGAAGGTGACAATGTTGTTCCGTTGATCACATATCTGGGCAACACTTAAGAGATTGTATCCCAGATCTTTCACCAGGTTGACATTGCTGATTTTGATTGATCTATTTAGCAACACTTCTCCCTTTCCAATTACTTCTCCCTTGTTTTTATTGCCAAATGAGACATGGCCTCCTTCGGCATGAGTGTGGAGTGAGATGAGGATATCCTTGTTTCCGGTCATATGGTTCGAGCATCCACTGTCTATGAACCATGCATTGTTCCCTCTCACTGCCACCTACAAGGTAAAGTTAGTGTTTTGAGACCCAGGCAAGATGACTCTTGCCCGGTCCCTTGCAAGGGAAAATATTTTCATTTAAAACGTAGTCAGCGATGTTGATATCATGAGAGTTGGAGTTCCTTTGATAATTGGCATGATGTTTTTGTTTGTTTAGGAACTCACGGTTTCTAAGGGTTTGGGCTCTCTTCTTGGGACATGCTTCCTTGTAGTGCCCATGAGCACCACAGTTCCAGCACGTCTTGTAGTATTCTCCCAGGTAGTACTTTGGGTGTGGTCTCTGGATTCTGTTCCTATCCATGGTTTCCTTATTGTACACCCGTGACCCGTTTCCCTTAGCAATTTAGACATAAAGTCTATCTCCAGTGTTCCCAGTGTAATAATCTCTCTCACCACCGTTCCCACTTTCTAGGACCTTGATTTTTTCTTCAAGATGAGCATTTTTCTGTTTCTCACATTGAAGTTCTAAGGCCCTGCACTCATGGATTTCATGTTCACTCAGGGGTGACTTTCCATTCTTTGAGCACTCACCTTTTTATCCTATGCCGTGTTTGGCTAGGACAAACTTAATTTGGGAACTAGAGGCTTCAAGATGTTCGGGAGTCTTACTCAGGTTTTGCAAGAGGGTGTTCTCATGTTTCTCTAGAGTTTTGATTTCTCTTTCTAGATCTACGATGTGAGACACATGGGACTTGAGTTTTTCGAGAAGGGATATGCAGTTGGGACAGGGCTCAAGACCAACTAATTGAGAATTTATGTGTTCCTGTTTTTCCAACTTGTTTTGCAGTTTTATGTTATCTTTGACAAGACTTGAAAGGATTTTCAACAACTCAGGTTTTTCATAGTTATTTAGAGAATCAAGAACAGTTTCAGTGGTTACCTCACTGGGTTGTTCCCCAGTGGTTTCTCCTATGGCCATGCCACACATGTCTGGGAGTGCCCATGACTCGGGATCTTCGTCTTCATCATCGCTCCAGGTAGCGATGTAGGCCTTTTTTCCTTGCTTCCGGCCATCAGTTCCCTGTGGGCATTCCTTCGCGAAGTGTCCTTTCTTGTTGCACTTATAGCATGTGACATCCGAGAGATCCTTCTCCGCGGGTTTTCTTTGGGAACTCTGCCCTTTTCCCCAGTTCCCACTGTTCCTTTGGGACTTCCCTTTGTAGAAGTTTCGAAGAGCCTTTGTTACGAGAACTAGCTCCTCATCCTCTTCTTCTTCGGATACTTCATGTTGTTCTTGAGTTGATTTGAGCATCTTCTCAATCTTGAGTGCGATCCCTCGATGAGCTCGAGTTTGTTCCTTATCATCGATCTTTCTCTTTTCGTGTCCCACCAGCTTTCCAAACACTTGATGGAGCATGAGTGTTCTATTTTCCGGATTCTCCTTGAACATTGTTCTCTCGTTTGCCCATTCTCCAGTTAGTCCGTTGAAGAGCTGTTGGACCTTCATCTTATGGGTGATTTCTTCTTTGGTGATCCCCAAGCCTTCCATTTTGGTGCAAAGTCCTTCAAATCGGGACTGGTAGCTATCGACAGACTCTCCCATCTCCGTTTGGAAGTTGTAGAACTCCCTTTTTGCATTCATCTGAAGATCATCTCGGAGATCTGAGTTCCCAACGTGCATTTGTTGGATGGCTTCCCACATTTCCTTAGCTGTGTCAAGGTTTGCTACCCTGTCACAGTCTTGTACGCACATGGACCTCTTCAGGTATTGTTTGGCTTTGTAGTTTGCCTCCATGCACTTGTATTCGTTGGGTCCCCACTTTGAGAGGTCGTTGACTATAGCTGGATCGATTTCGAAGTTGCCTTTCTCGATAACACACCAGGCTTGGTAGTCTTGGCCACGCATCCAATCCTTCATGTCGCGTTGCCAACTTTCAAATCTTCCTGTAATAAGCCTTGGCGGCTTACTAGTATTGTTCCCCACCTGAGTAAGTTCCTGAGCCATTTGATACCTGCGATGCTAACACAAATCTAGAGCACAAGCTCTGATACCAATTGTTGGATCGTAAACGTTAGCAAAGAGCTTGGGAACTGGCAGTTAAGCTGTTCCCAAGGCAGCGGAAGTAAACAGTTCGCAAGTAATAAAGACAGTAAAGAACGCAGTTCCTTTATAGAGGAACCCCACTACAACCAACTAGTTGTATGGGTAAACCTCTACCTCCGCTTGGAGGATTTTGAATGACATACTTATATTAATTGCTTTGTTCCTTAGTTACACAGCCGGATTCACACTTCTCTGTTCCTACGAGTTCTTCCTAACTCTAGCAACACTAGTAAATCCTCTCAACTGAGTTCCTAAGCTCACAACATCAAAATACAAATAACTCAGACCTTACACCGACTTCTCAGTTCCCTTGTCCTTGGGAACTTCGGCTTCACCGTCGTTGAGATCACACACTCGCCGGCGGGGACTTCTCTTCCTTTTCTTTCTTTTTCTCAGATGTTGGTGTTTGAGAGTTCTGGGAGAAGTACTCAATCCGAGTACTATTCATTTGGCTTTATAGTCCAGGTTAGCTTGGGCAGTCGCATCTTTCGTTTGTGTCCAAAATGCCCTTTGCTTGATGCCCAAGTTGTACTTTCTTCACATGTGACTTTGGTTTGAACTAGGTCAACTTCTTGGATCAATCGGACCGTTGGATGAAGTGTGACAGTCTGATCCTCAGACTGTTCCTTCGGGCTGTCCGAGACAGAATCCCGCGATCTGCGCTGAACGGTCGTTGTCCTCACATGTGAGTTCCCATGTCATGGGAACTGTCTTGTTTAGAGTTCCCTTGATGGAAACTCTTCATCGTTGTAAGTTTGTGTTCTCTTGATCATTTCTGGGAGTTCCCACTTCATGGGAACTTTCCTCTTCAGAGTTCCCTTGATGGAAACTCTGCATTGTAGACTTCTGTGGCTTTTGGTCATTCATGGGAGTTCTTGGCTGTACCTGTGTTCCTTAGAAATACTTGAACAAACCACATTAGTTCCCTATGGTGTTTGTCATTATCAAAACTTAAGAGAATTACATCGTTGATCCGTTGTTTAGAACCAGAGGTCCCAACAACGTCCCAACAGAAGTTTTTTTTTAATTTGAGCCTTTTGTCTTTTAAAGTGTAATCGCAATTTTAGAAAGTCTTTTATCTAATTAAAATCGCTACATAGAGGGTTTGTGGTGAACAGTTTCTTTTGATGTTGTGAAACAAACCAGGAAAAATGACTTCTAATCTTATTTACTACTTGTGACCTCTATCTTTGATGACATCTAATCTTATTTTATTTTGAGGTTAGTGATGTATATAGAGATACAATGATTTATATGTACACCCATGTTTTATATTTCTAATGCATTTTGATCTCTTTTAATGATTTTGATAGCTTTAGAAGTGCATAGTAGACTAGTATGATACTGATATGCTATATGTTGTACATTCTCTTCTTGTTGTGATGACCTACCTGATTTTACTTTTGAGATTTGATTTCAAGAACTTACTTTTATGCTCTGCTAGAATTCATGTTTTGAATGAGTTAAGAAATATTTCCGAGAAAATTTAACAAATTTAGGGGTGAAGACAAAAGATTCTGATTGATTAATCTACATTGTTTCGTGCTTTTAGTTTGTAAGAGTGTCAAATGGATTCATATCCAATACATGCATCTGGCTTATTGCTTCCAATTGATTTCATGGTGGAAGAGATATTGAATATTCCTACAATGTTCACAACCAGAAAGTGGAGATTGAACTCTTGCATTGATGGGAAAATTAGAGATTCTGACCCTGCATGTAAATCTGGCATCATGTTTAAAAGAAATACTATGCTCACCCTTTTCGTTTCAACAATACATGTATTAGAGCCTATTTTACTATCGGGTCGATATTTCTTGCATATTTCATTTTCTCAATTGCATTTTGTGTTTCCCTCTAAGAAATTGCATTTAATGTCTTTATCTAATAATTTATTGTTTCCATAAGTTTCTATATTTAGTGAAGCTGGTAACAAATTCTATGAGATGTTTTGCACAAAGAAAGGCATCCATCAATAAATGCCCAATGTGACAATTTCAGACTTGATGAAGTGGAAGATTTAAGATGTATGTCCTGAACTCAATAGAGATCAGTTCATAAGAACTAAAATGTAATGCTCCTTCAATTATTAATTTTTTGAGAATTTTTTGATTCAATTGGACATTCTTAGAGTGCGGAAGGCTCCTATACA
Source organism: Fallopia convolvulus (assembly GCA_964016875.1). Classification (NCBI taxonomy): domain Eukaryota; kingdom Viridiplantae; phylum Streptophyta; class Magnoliopsida; order Caryophyllales; family Polygonaceae; genus Fallopia; species Fallopia convolvulus. The sequence goes on from OZ024719.1 coordinate 25,982,258, forward strand.
TGCAGTTTCTTTTCATAATGGTAACAAGGTCTTGGATGAATAACAAGGACCTCTAGATTGCAAAGCTCAGTCTATGTAAGGGTAATTGAATTTGGTTTGCTTTGGCAAAGCTTCTTAGGCATTTTAGATATGATTTTGTATTGTTGTTTGTTAATCCAATGGCAGGGGTTTCTATAGCCTGTAGGCATGCAGTTCTCAAATCTTCTTGGCGCAGAAGTGTTTGGTTTATATTACAAAGTGCATGAACTTGCATTAAAATGTAGTGTGAAATCATCGCTCCATTGCTCTCTTATACCTATTACGTACGGGAGGTTTTCACGAGCAAGATACAAAACGAACATTGTTAAATGGAAAACGTTCTGTAATTCACCAGAGTAATCTAAATCCTAAAATAAGAATCTAAAATGGGTATACGAGTTGTGTTTTTTTGGAGGGATAGTATTTTTAAATGAAATATTGTATTTTTGTTTTTCGATTTTTCTAACATATGCTTTTGGGGCATAGATTAAGCTCCTCAAAATAGAAAGATTTTATAAATTTTCATTTATTTAGGATTTATTAGATTTTGTAAATGAGTTCATTACTTTTCTAATAGGTTTTTAATTCCCTCTATTAGTATACTTAACCTATGGGCATAGGTTAGAAAAATTATTATTTTTTAATCAATTAATTTGTATGATTGAATTGAATAAATAACTCTCATAACGATTTCCATTTTATCAAAACTCATATTTCAATAAAAAAAGAAAATGGACAAATATTCTAGGTCAGAGAGAACATTATATTATACCATTACACTAGTTTACCTAATTGAGCCAATAAAAATTCGTTTACTCCCTCTTGAGAGATGTTGAGACCGGAGGAGTCTCTTCGTACCGTTGGCACTTGGCAGTATCTCCAATCTCTCAGCTCACCAGTCAAGAGATAGGATAACGCACTCCACTCCAGGATGTGAAAGAGGGAGACAGCAATATCATCCTTCAATGGCGCCTATCATCACTCTGCCTTCCTCCCTTCGTTTTCCTCCCGCCATCCTCTTTCTCTCCGTATCCGCCGCTTCCCCTTTCCCCTCCAAACCTAATCACGCGCATCTCTCTAAACCCAATTCCCAGCGCCTCAAACTCAATTCCGTCCTAAGCAATTCGTCTCAGTCCAACAGCGATCCCAAAAACCAGTACCCACCCCCGGAAAATCCACCCCTTTTCCCTGGCGGGTACAAGCGTCCGGAGATCAAGGCTCCCAGCATTGTCCTCCAGTTGACGGCCGACGAGGTTTTAGCTGATGGGTCGGTGTTGGACGTCGTTGACGGCGCCGTCTCCAAGTGGGTTGGGATTGTTGTATTGGAAGATGGCGGTGACGGTGCTGGCGGCGGCGGGAAGCTCTATAAGGCTGCTTGCTTGCTGAAGTCGGTGATCAGGGATAGGGCTTTTTTGCTCATCTCGGAGAGGGTTGATATAGCCTCTGCTGTTAATGCTAGTGGGGTGGTGTTATCGGATCAAGGTCGTTAATTTTTAACTTAATTTTTGTTTCTTCAATTTTCCTTCGTTTCTTTCAGTAACTGTTTTACATTTAGCACTTGATTGTTATTTGGCCTCAATTTAGCCTGTGGTTAGTCTGACTTGACCGGTTACTGTTGCTCGCATTACTATTTATGTGGACACTATCTTTAGAATATCAGAGAGATTCGACATTCATTGATTACTTTCAATTACTCAATGGTGCCTAAATTGATAGATTTCTAACTTGATTTGTATAAAGTTTGTGGACTTGAGTTTTTATATGTATTTTTTGTGCCATGATAAAACTTGAGTTATTATCTTTGGGACAATGAATGATCTAAGGGCATGACAAATTTTGGAAGAAAATGTTTTAGAAATGTGCTACAATTTCAAATTTCTTTTAGTGTTGTATGTTTGATCCTCTTTTATTGCAGGCCTTCCAGCAATTGTCGCAAGGAATACAATGACGGACTCTAAATCTGAATCTATGTATCTCCCTATGGTAGGGAGAAGCATACAAAGTTTAGATGCTGCATTTGGCGCATCTAACTCTGAAGGTGCTGATTTTCTTATTTGCAGTGCCGATCTTGACGAGCGCAGTGACTCAATGATCAATTCCATGTATAGGAATGTGAAGATACCAATTTTTGTTAGCACAGCTTTGAATAGAGCGTCTTCTGTACTTAGGTCCGGTGCCAGTGGTTTGGTCATTAAATTGGAAGAATTCAAATTGTTTAGCACTGAAACTTTCAGTCAATTGTTATTTGTTACACCTAAAGATGATGTAAGAAGTCAGGACAAATCCCAAAGCCTCAGCAAACCTAAAGCCTTGGATGGTGTTGCTGGATTTGTCAATATAGATGAAAGAAACATGAACTTTGTAAAGAAGGAAAGAAGGGTATTGCTTGAGGCCATTGATATTTTTCAAAAGGCTGCTCCACTGGTAATCATCTTGTATTCGCATTCGTTATCTGAGATATCTTCTACTTTTCAATCACATAGCTTAGTGTTATTGGTAAAATTTCTTCGTGCAGATGGAGGAGGTTTCACTTCTTAGTGATGCAGTTGCTCAACTGGATGATCCATTTATGCTGGTCATAGTGGTAATTGTGTGCTGAACTTCAACACAACTGGTTCCAAGATAGAGATTGGTATCAGCTCTGAATTTCATTGAAAATTTTCCTGTTGGTTAACTTTTCCGCTTATGTTTATATTTGTGCTGAGATAGTTAAAATGCATGAAAACTTCTAATTTTCAGATATATGAATATTTGACAGAGGGACATGCTTGATGATCTTATGTTTTTTGACGGACATGTCTTCATGTATAAAGTCTGAACTATTGTGTCATATTTTTGAGGTCAGTGGACATGTGAAAAGATGAATTTTTATGTAATTGAAGTCATCATATAATTGTTTTTCTTCATATAAAGTAGGCATCATATAATTCTTTTTCTTCATATAAAGTAAGTGATTCTCATGTATTTATCAATAGGAGTTGACATCTTGGGTCTTTGGTTTATTCTATGTTTTCTTGTATTTAAGGTCATGATCCTATTATACCATGATTACTATCATTCTATCAATTATTTGGAAGTATGGGTTAGTTTATGCAGGAAAAGCTAATTAGTTACTTTTGTTTCGAGTTTATAGACCTATGAAGATGATAATTGCTGTTAATCTTATTGTTTCTATTTTGTTCAATCACCAGGGCGAGTTTAACTCCGGGAAATCCACTGTCATTAATGCGCTTCTTGGTGGACGATTTTTGAAGGAAGGAGTTGTTCCAACAACAAATGAGATAACTTTCTTACGCTATTCAGAGGTCGATTCTGGTGGAGCACAACGCTGTGAAAGACATCCTGATGGTCAATATATTTGCTACCTTCCTGCTGAGATTCTGAAGGAAGTCAGTACCATAATTTGTGCAGTTCTTTTCTATTTCCTTATTTTCCTATTCTGTATTTCCCATATTCTATATTCGTATTGTGAAGATGAATCTTACGATCTTGTTATGATAGAAAGAAGATATTTCTTAGTCTAATTATGCCAAACAACTCCCTTTTGGACTTTTAAATTTGATTCCTCCTTAAGGTTTTGCTTTCATTTAGGTATATTATCTAGGTTTTGCAGTGATTCAGCAATACTTCTACGTGAGTTGATTTCGTAATTTGTTGTCTTATTATTGGGGTGCATCCTCATGCTCATTGGCTTTTATACACTGCCTTTGAGATGGATTTAGTCCCTATATCAATTTTGGTGCATTCTAACTAAATTCAGTTATTATTGTCACATAGCTGAATTTTAGTTTTTCTTGGGTCTATCGGGCGTACCCCCCTTTCCCTTGGGCAGGGGTACCCCCATCTTGAACCTCAATGGTCATTGGAAAAGAAAATAGGATTTTTTTCCCTGTGACTGCTGTCTTCAAACTTCTAATTACATCGTCTCTGAATCACATCCATGTCCTTGTTATTTAATTAGTAATATGCTGTACTATATTGCATAATAAATTAACTGTGTTGATTTCTTACTGACGTAGTTCTTTGCTACAAAATTTGAGATCAGATGGTTATTGTTGACACTCCTGGAACTAATGTAATTCTACAAAGGCAACAGCGTCTGACTGAGGAATTTGTGCCTCGAGCAGATTTGCTTATTTTTGTCATTTCCGCTGATCGTCCATTAACTGAAAGTGAGGTAATCCCCGTTGTAGTTTTTTTTTATTGATTGAAAAACAAACATCTGTGCTTGTTTCATGCAAAACAATTTCTATCCTAGAGAGTCATGCATAAGCCATGCATCTCTTGGGGATTGTTCGTTACTGGAAACTTACTGATGCTTGTATAAATTTGATACTTTTCAGGTCACTTTTCTTCGGTACACTCAACAATGGAAGAAAAAAGTTGTCTTCGTGTTGAATAAAGCTGACCTGTACCAATATGCTTATGAGGTATGAAACTATATAATGTATCTATCTTCAATTTCCATTGCCTACTTGTCATTTTTGAATGAGGAAAAGGATAGGAAATTCTCTGTTGACCATCTGCAGAAAGATTTTCTATCCTCTTTATGTGATATGGTTTCTTAATTGCTGTAGGTTTTGCTTACTATTCTCTTTTTTTTTTCGTAACTCGGGTCAGCTTGAAGAAGCTATTATGTTTGTCAAAGAAAATATTCAACGGCTTCTAAATACCGAACGTGTTATGCTGTATCCTGTATCAGCACGGTCAGCTCTAGAAGCTAAACTTTCATCTCCTAATTTTGGAAGAGGCCTTGCACAGCTTGCAATGACTGACTCCAACGTGACTTCTTCGAGCTTCGGTGAATTTGAAAAGTTCTTGTACAACCTCCTGGATGGTTCAACAGATGTAGGAAAGGAGAGAATGAGAATGAAATTTGAAACACCAATAGGAATCGCTGAACGACTTCTTTCTGCATGTCAAACTCTCATAACACAAGAGAGTAGGCGTGCTAAGCAGGACTTGAACTCAGTGGAGGGGTTAATTAGTAGTGTAAAGGAATATGCAAACAAGCTGGAAAGTGATAGCATGTCATGGAGAAGACAGATCTTGTCATTGGTATGTTTACTCCACCCACTCTGTTGCTCAGAAAAAAAAAATATTCACATCTCTATTTTTGTTGATTCTGAAAAGACTACCAATTACCTTAGAAAAACAATAAAATTGAGTCATCCTTTTTGCTAAGTACATTGGTTTTTTGTTGTATAGTGTGATGTTGGTCACTTGGAAGTGTGGACTTACAAGGTAGTATGTAATGCAGGTTGATAGTACAGAAGGACGGATTTTAAAGCTCATCAACTCGACGCTGCAGTTGTCTAATTTGGATGTTGCTGTTTCCTTCCTTTTAAAAGGAGAAAAGTCTTACTCAGTACCTGCAACCCGAAGTGTTCAAAATGACATTATTGGCCCTGCAATTTCTGATGCTCAGGTGACTTAATCATCTTTAAAAACGTTGGGTTTTCTGGCACCTACATAATAGTATTCTTTATTTACTTTCCTTTTTTTGATATCAATATTAATATATCATGAGTTCATAACTATATATCTTGGAGTTGCATGGTAAATCAGAAAGTATTTTTGTGGGTACATCTACTCTATATCTCTCTATGTTTATGTATTCTATTATTTTTGTGTGCTTGAGGACCTGACTTTCTTATGCTCTTTTTTTATATATATAAAAAAAGAGACTACTTGGTGAATACTCGACCTGGTTACAAGATAACAACATCCGTGAAGGTAGAAAATTCAAGGAGACTTTCGAGAAGAGAGGGTCATCTTTTATAGACCCAGATGTACAAGTAAATCTGGATTCCAGGAGGCTGCCTACTGAAGTTAATGTCTTGAGCACTAAAGCAGTCCAGAAATTTAAAGCTGATGATGCTTCCAAACTATTCGACCAAGAAATTCGTGAAGTGGTAATTTCTTAGTCTATACTCTTGTATGTATTCTATGTTAAATGGTGGTCACTGTAGATTACTTGTTTGATAATTAGTTACAAATAAATGTATGGATTATAATAATTGCCAAGTATGGAACTTTTGGATTTGAACTATATGAAGATTTGTGGTGCTTCTGAGTAATTGAAATGAGTGACATGTTTTCCTAGACTTCTCAATTCGATTGGGCGGTTCGGTTTTAGTCAGTTAGGCTGCAGCTTGGAAAGTGCTCCCAAATTCAAAACTTCTTAAAGTCTGGTGGAACAATATACTCAAATTAGGGCTCATTTGGTTAAATCGACGGTATAGGTTTGGGTATCGTTATGGAGTTTTGATATCTGGTGTTTGTTAAACCCTGGTATCAATATTATTCCAATAGTGTCATTCCAAACTTAAGTATTGGACAGATGATATGATACCAATACCAAGTTACCAACCATATGGGCCCTTGCAAGCTTTATGTTTCTAGATTCATGTCATTTGGATTTTTCGGTTATTATAGATTGAGTCGCGTTTTGACACGTGTTGCTGTGACGCAGTTTTTGGGAGCTTTTGGTGGATTAGGAGCTGCTGGCTTTTCAGCCTCACTTCTCACTTCAGTCCTACCAACTACGCTCGAAGATCTTCTTGCACTCGGCCTTTGCTCAGCTGGCGGGTGAGCAACTAACTCTTTCCCTTTCAAACCCTTGCTATTCAATTTCTGTTTTCCCTTAAATTCTGATGTTGAGCCTCGTCTCTATGTAACGCGCTAGCTTGTTAGCAATATCCAACTTCCCTGCACGTAGACAGAAGACAATAGACAAAGTGAAGAGTATCAGTAATATGATAAGGAGGGAAGTTGAGGAGGCCATGATTAAGGATTTGGTTGAATCAGTTGAGGAAATGGAGAAGTATGTAGAGGCTGTAGGGGAACCATACAAGGACGCGGCTCAGGGGAGATTAGATAAGCTGATGGGGATTCAGGATGAGCTAACAAGCCTGGAGAAGCAACTCCAAAGCTTGCAGATTGAACTCCAGAATATCCATCTGTCTTGATACATATACATGCTCAATACTATTAGAGTTTCGGGTAACATAGGTTGCTGTAGCACACTATCGCAAGGTTTAATAATAAGATGTGATTGCCGATTGGTGCTTTAATTTGTGCCTTCTCTACGCGTTGTTCTACCCAATTGGTGCTTTAAATATTTCCTTCTCTCTACGCGCTTTAAATTGTGCTTTAGTGAAGCTCTTCGATGTATGATAATTTAATTATGTTCATCGTTGAGGTGCTTATTATGTCTCTTGAATTTTGATATGAAGTAATCGCATGATTTACATCATGCTCCAAAATGGGCCTGATTATGCAAAAATACAGTATCAAGTAATAATTTTTTTTTATCTGGTATTTAAAGGAACTGAATAAGATCTGATTGTCAAGAAGATGTAGAAGTGCTAATAACAAATTGATGATTTGTATTTTATAATAAATGGTGCATGCATGCGCTTTATTGTGCAAGATAATGTTGTTATAATTCGAGTCAAGTCACAATTGAAAAAGTTCCATGCATTCCTCTTACACCTGGCAAGCCTGCTAGATCCAATGACTCCGACTCAAAATCCAAACCCAAAACTCGGATTTACATTAAATATAAAATAATGGAAAGGGCTTTAGGGTCAAAGACTGGGATTGTGCTATTTTTTGACTTGTAATCCACCACCATTCCTTTCAGAAAGTATAAGAGCAGCACTTTCTATTTAGGATTTTCTTGATGGATTCCTTCAAGAGGCAAAAGTGAAACCACTAGAAAAGCTCACCTATTTCAAGTAATCCTTGGTCACTCCCTATATATATATATGGCTACCCCATTTTCATTTTATCATCCTAAAGCTATTATCTTGGTGTAAAAAAACAAAGCTCCTTTTGAAGAGAATGTGTGGTAGCAATAAACCTAGAAGAAGTTAAATTATACTTGTTTTTGCATGAACACATTAGCAAAATCCTATAAATTCAAAGCACCCGTTTCACTTCACTCTCATCCATTTCCTTCAATCTGAGCTAGCTACTTAATTCCTCCTTCCCACTTGACCAGAAAAGCTCTCTTAAATTACAATGAAAACTAGCCACATCTTCAACAACACGAGAACCATGACAAATGAAGAAATGGGTGCGTGGAATTCCCTACTTACTCTTACCGCCAAAAAGGATGAAGAAAACGTCTACGTTCATCCTTGGGTCAAGCGGTCCGAATCGACATTGAGCCAGAAGAGCCTCCAAATGTGCACCGAAACCCTAGGAAGCGAGACGGGTAGCGAACCAAGAGAAGAACTCGAGTCTTTTTCTAAGAATTCAAGGAATCGAGATCATGGAGGAGGAACCGGAGCACGGAAAGCGACAAGGTATAGCGGCGGTCGAGGAGGAAGTTGTTTCCCGCCACCGCTGACATCAATTAGTGGGCCCAGTGGTGGGGTCCATGTTAAGAGACACAGGGAAGATGGAAGGCTGGTGGTTAGGGTGGTTAGGGTTGCTTCCGCACAGGCTTGTTTCAAAGCTGAGAGGGAGAATGGGAGGCTCAGGCTTAGCTTTGTTTATGATGATCGTTGTGGTTTTGAGGGAGTGGACAAGGAGGGGAATTTGGAGAAAGTGGAGGGTGAAATTGGTTTAGACATTCGAAGGGCAGTTAGCAAGTGCAAGAAAGATGAGAGCATAAAAGGGGAGGTGATGAATTTGGAAGCATTTTGGGTGGTTCCAGCATCTTGATTTTTTTAAGACAATAATGATGGTTCATTTTAATTTATTTTTTAGTTGAATGAGAGTCAGTATCCGCTTCATCAAGGAAATATGTTGTTGGGCCCAAAAGAATCACCAGTCGGACCATCGGCCCAGTCCATCACGGTTAAGCCCAAAAGTAAAACCAGGATCACGGAGATCGCCTTCCAGATCGAAAAACGCAGCAGTTGAAGCCCGAGAGTAACTACCTAGAAGATGGAGCTGGAGACGTGGGAAAATGGAGGCGCGAATAAGGAAGTTGAGGCTGGAAGTGGAACTTAAATAGGGGATTAGCCTAGAAAAAAAAGGGGCATTCGCTATCATTGTAAACCATTCACTGTAATCCACAATTTCTTGAATATAAACACTTGCTTTGAGTATTGAGATTGCGTTTTATCGGTTAGATTTCTCCCATCACTTCAGAAGGCTATCTTCGATTGTCACTAATAGGAAATTGACCGCAACAATTTGGCGCCCACCGTCCTAGCCGGTTTTCGATCGCCCTTGCAATCAAAGCAGGAACATTCTCGCTCGAAGAAGATGACGAACTCACAGCCATCCTCTCCCACAAACGGTGGAGAAGGGGGAAGCCATGGCGGCCGCCTCGAAAAGGATGTCGTCGACGGCACCCCCGAGGAGGTCCAAGACCTGCGCAGCGTTCTGAACGAGTTCGCAACCAAGATATCTGCCCTGCAGCAGGATATGGTTAGTCAGAAGGATCGCAGCCAGACGCACATGGACTACATCACGCAGCTCACTACGGAAAATGCAAACCTCCGCGAGCAACTGCAAGCAGCTTCGGTGTCGCACGGCGGATCCCGTCCGACCATAACTGTTCGGGAAGCCACCGCTCGCCTCAACCTAGGGGAGGCCTTCAATTCGCAAATCGGAGGGCCAAACCCCACAGTGAATATGGCCACACCGGCAGCCACCCTTCCAGGAGTGCCCGACACCCAAACGCCAAGGAATCGAACTGTAGGGACGGGAGTCTTTCACCCCCAATACAACGAAGGATCCGGGAGACAGGTACCCCCAACTGAACCTTTCATGGAAGTAATTTTCAATAAGTATATGCAGGAACGGCTCAAAGGGATCGAAGATAAGATCGCCCAGACACCTGGAGTACCGCCACCCCTTGAGAAAGAAGCTTTGGATGGCTACGACGAATCCCCCTTTGCGACCCCAATTGCCAGTGTGGACATCCCGAAGAGATTCACGGTCCCAACAGTCCCCACCTATGACGGGACGGGGGACCCCGACGAGCACGTGGCCATCTTCAAGCAGAAAATGATGACCAGCTCGATACCGCGGGAATCCAGAGAAGCAATCATGTGCAAGGGGTTCAGTGCCACCCTGTCCGGCGCCGCCCTGACCTGGTTCATCAATCTCCCCAGAGGAGGGATCTCATCCTTCGCGGGACTGGTGGATACCTTTCGGATGCAGTTCACCAGTAGTAGGAAACTCATGAAACAATCCAATGACCTGTACCGAGTGGCCCAAAGACCGGGAGAATCCCTGCGTGCCTTTTTGAACAGGTTCAACCGGGAGAAGGTAGCAATACCGCTCTGTGACACGCCCACGTCAATAGAAGCCTTCCGAAGAGGCCTGCTGCCCGACAGTGAACTCTACATGGAACTCACTAAATACCCATGCAATAGCTTCGAGGACGTCCAAGTGAAGGCTCTGGCGCATATCCGGCTCGAGGAGGACGAAGTTCCCGTGCGAGCCGCCTTAGGCTTCGACAGGGTCGAAAGAAAGGCCTCCTTCGACCAGCGAAGAGAGCGCCGAGGGCAACCATATCCGAAAAACAGGACCGAGGTACCTGGAGTCCACGCGGCAGGAGTCAGACAACTGGGAGGAAAGAAAGATGCGCCCAATCGGCCAAAGGTTCACGAATATAACCTGGGTTTAGGGAACGCCGAGATCGTGAAGGGTCTGGAGAGATTCGGAGATCGCATCATATGGCCGAAGAAGGCGGAAAACCCGAATCCCAAGAAGGATAAGACTAAATGGTGTGAATTCCACGAAGACTATGGGCACGAGACGGACGAGTGCTTCGCCCTCAGAAAGGAGTTGGCATACTTACACTCAAGGGGTCTGCTGCCAGAGATCTCCGCTAACCCCAGTATGCCCGCCAGCCAGAATCTGACCGAGCCCATGGATATCCCGTCATCTCCAGAATACGCCAAAGTAGTCAACGTCATCAGCGGTGGATCCGATATTTGTGGTGTCACTTACTCGGCAGCCAAGTGCCACGCTCGGGGACACCTAGAAGGACCGCTGGTAGCAAACATCCGCCAAGCCGATGGGCGTCCGGGAGATACCATCACCTTCATCGACTTGGATTCGGCTGGCCTAGTGGGGCCTCACCACGACGGTCTGGTCATATCTTTGTCGGTGGGAAACGTACTGATGAGGAGGATCCTTATCGACACTAGTCCTTCAAAGATGTGTAGAAACCAATTTGGTTCTAAACTCTGGGAAGTGTCACTTTATGGTTGAGCAAGACATCGTTTTAGGTCATATAGTGTCATCCAGGGGTATTGAGGTCGATAAGGCAAAGATTGATATCATTCAGTCCTTGCCTTATCCTACTAATGTGCGTGAAGTGCGTTCTTTTCTAGGCCATGCAGGTTTCTATCGCAGGTTTATTAAAGACTTTTCCAAGATCTCGGCCCCATTATGTGATTTGTTGAAAAAGGAGGTGCCCTATGAGTTCAATGAGGCATGCAAAAAGGCATTCGATGAGCTGAAATCACGCCTAACAAGTGCACCAATAATTCAAGCCCCAAATTGGTCTCAACCTTTTGAGATCATGTGTGATGCAAGTGACTATGTTGTTGGGGCGGTTTTGGGTCAAAAAGAAGCTAGAGCATCCCATGTTATACATTACGCTTCTATGACCTTAAATGATGCCCAAAGAAACTACTCCACCACTGAAAAGGAAATGTTTGATGTAGTGTTTGCTTTGGAGAAGTTTAGACAGTATCTTTTGGGGACAAAGGTGATAGTATATTCAGACCATGCAACGCTTCGTTATTTAATGACGAAAAAGGAGGCTAAGCCAGGACTGATTAGATGGATTCTCCTGCTGAGTGAGTTTGATATAGAGATCAGAGACAAAAAGGGAGCTGAGAATCTGGTGGTTGATCATTTAAGTCGGCTTATACACGAAGAAAATACGCCAGGAAGCCAAGATCAGATTCAAGGACGTTTCCCTGACGAAACATTGTTCGAGGTTCGAAACAGAGATTCCGCGATCGCGGTGAAGGCGTCCCGCGCCCGCGGAGCTGTATCTGAGACCAGTGATTCTGCTGAAATTGGGCCGCGATCGCGGAAAACCGGCCGCGCCCGCGGAGCTGAGTTCGATAGCGATTCTGAACCTCGATTTGAAGAATTCATTTTTGGGATCCATTCATTCCGGCCTTGGTATGCAAATATTGTCAACTACCTCGTCTCGGGGGAGTTCCCACCTACGTTTACCAAGGCCCAGAAGGACAAGGTTCGTCATGAATCCCGATTCTATGTCTGGGATGATCCTTATTTATGGAAGCACTACACAGATCACGTAATCCGACGGTGTGTTCCGGATTCTGAGGTACAATCTATCCTTTCTTTTTGTCATTCTTATGCATGTGGGGGTCATTTTGGGACTAATAAAACTGCTAGGAAAATTTTAGAAGCTGGATTTTATAAGCCTCATATTTTTAGAGATGCTTATGCTTTCTGTAAATCATGTGATCGTTGTCAAAGGGTGGGTAATATTTCTACAAGACATGAGCTGCCTCAATCTCGCATGATATTCTGTGAAGTTTTTGATGTCTGGGGCATTGATTTTATGGGACCCTTCCCCTCTTCCTATGGGAATTTGTATATTTTACTTGCGGTGGACTATGTTTCCAAGTGGGTGGAAGCAAAGGCCACCAGAACTGATGATTCAAAAGAAGTTGCAGGTTTCCTTAAGGACAACATTTTTTACAGATTTGGGATTCCAAAAGCTCTAATAAGTGACAGGGGTACTCATTTTTGCAACAAGACTGTGAGCGCTTTATTGAAGAAGTACCATGTCACTCAGAAGATCTCTACAGCCTATCATCCCCAGACCAATGGACAAGCTGAAGTATCTAACAAGGAGATAAAATCTATTCTGGAGAAGACGGTGGCGCCTAACAGGAAAGATTGGAGTTTGAGACTCAATGATGCTTTATGGGCCTACCGTACTGCTTACAAGACACCCATCGGGATGTCTCCCTTCAGATTGGTTTATGGCAAAGGTTCTCACTTGCCGATTGAGCTTGAGCATAAAGCTTATTGGGCGGTCTAGAAGTGCAATTTCAACATTAAAGAGAATGGAGAGTTCAGGAAATTACAATTGCAAGAGTTGGAAGAGTTGAGATTGGATGCCTATGATAATGTTGTGAATTACAAGAACAAAACCAAAGCATGGCATGACAAAAACATCCTAAGGAAGGAATTCAAGGTTGGAGACAAGGTCCTTCTATTTCAGTCTCGTCTCACACTCTTCCCAGGCAAAATCCGTTCCAGATGGGCTGGACCATTTACAATCACTCAAGTCTTTCCACATGGGGCTGTGGAATTATTGGATGGGGACTCTCAAAATGTGTTTAAAGTTAATGGTCAGAGACTGAAGAAATATCATGAGGGAGTCAGCCAAGAAGTATTAGAAGAGTTGGATCTTTCCGATCCAAATTCCGGTGCTGAATAAAAGGGCTAAAATGTCGAACCAACGACATTAAATAGAGGCGCTGCTCGGGAGGCAACCCGAGGTAAGTTTTCTATTTATTATTTTATTTTATCATTTTGGATAGTTTTTAGTTTTTAGTTTTAGTTTTGTTTCCTTTCAATCTTGTCGGACTAACATGCAGGTACTAAGTTCGAAAGAACAAAAATATTTTGGGGAATTTATTCCTCGAAGTACACAGAAAAAGGCGAACAGGTGCCAGTACACAGCACCGCGATCGCGGAGGTCCTTCACCGCGATCGCGGTACTGTTCATCCGCGAGATAATTAAAAAAATATATATAAAAGGACTTGACGGAATTGCCGGTTTTACCCCTCACCTACCGGCCGGCCCTACCATCTTCTTCCTCCCTTCCTTCTACCATTTCTATCATTTCCACCATTATCAAACCTTCAAACCTCCATAACCTCTCAAACCAAATTTTTCCAACTCCACCAAAAATCAAAATCAAACCCGTTTCCTTAATCCTTTCGCCATTCTAAACCCAAATTCGTCTTCCAAATTTCCACTCAAAAACCCTCAAATCCCCATCTAAAATCCAAACAAAATTTCTCCAACCCTCCCTCAAAACCTCTCCAAATCCACTCGTTCCTCTCGGATTTCCCATTAGCAAGACGATGCAAAGCCACCGTGAGCGAAAAACCGGATCCCGCGGAGAACTGCATTTCCGCGATCGCGGTGACCAGCTTCCGCGCCCGCGGCCCTTGACAGAATCCACACGTTCCACTTTGTGAGTTTGATTTCGTCCTTCTTCGGTTTATTTATATCTATGGCGTATCCAGTTAGGCTGAGTAGGGATGAGAAGGCATTGTGGAATGAAATTGATAGGAAAATCATGCTGTCTACTAAATTTTTCCATGAACCGACATTGCATACGTTGGGCTTATATCAGTCGGTTCAGCAGTTATTACAGCAGGGTGGTTTAGGTGGTTTGATCCCTTTGCATGCACATACATATAAGCCTCTAGTATTGGAATATTTGGTTACTTACAGAGAGCTTGGTGATGGTAGTATTAGCTTTAGATTGCTTGAGAGGAATTACTCACAGACTAGGAATCAGTTAGGTGAGTGTTTTGGGGTGACGAGTCAGCCTACAGCTGGTTGGGCTGATATTGAGGATAACCCGGGGGCGATGCATTTCTGGACTGCAGTGACCCACACTCAGTATAGTCTTGGCCCTGGGTTATAAAATTACAGTATTGTTCATCCGGGGTTGAGGCTTTGTCATGAGGTGATTTCTAACACCTTTTTAGGGAATGGAGAGGTTAATAAGATGGCCGCTAAGGATGTTTCTATGATGTGGTGTTTGATGAGGGATCAGCCTATGGTCCTTGATTGGGTGACATTATTTTTACGAGTTGTGAGGAAGGCCCGGTCTCAGTCCGGGAAGATTGCTTTTGGAGGCTTGGTTACTTTGATAGCCTTGTGTTTTGTGAGCTTGGATGTTATACGGGGCAAATATAGAGTGGTAGTAGGTGGTGGGATTCGCTTTGATCTGTCACAACTGAAGAAGGCCAAGTGTTTATCTGAGGGTGAGAATGGAGGTTGGATCTGACACTGTGGTAAGGATCATGATGAATATTTACGTCTGCCTAGGGAGTTTGGAGTTGAGGTGACAGCTGTTGATTATTATTTGGAGTCTGATGTGATGG
The DNA here is from genome assembly GCA_964016875.1 of Fallopia convolvulus. NCBI lineage: Eukaryota > Viridiplantae > Streptophyta > Magnoliopsida > Caryophyllales > Polygonaceae > Fallopia > Fallopia convolvulus. The sequence continues at coordinate 25,997,375 of OZ024719.1, forward strand.
TAGTAGAGGATGTACAGGAAGAGGAAGAGGAAGAGTATGAGTAGTATGATGAGCCTCCGCAGGGACAGCACGAGGCTAGTCCTTCTGGTGATGGAGATGCTCCAGAATGGTATGAAGGGATGAATTCTGCTATGGCGCATTTGAGTATGAGGCTTGATTCTATGGCTGACCGGCAGGATTATTTTATCAGAGAGCAAGCTAGTATGAGGAGTACTTTAGCAGATGTGGGGAGGAATGTTAGAGACATGTCCCTCACCATGGATCAGATGAGGGAGCGACAGGAGGCATTTTATCAGCATTATTGGCCTCAGTACCCTCAGTATTTTCCACCGCCAGGTCCCTCACAGTGAGTCTTCTGTTTTCCTTTCCTATATTTTTTATCTGATTTGTCTTTATTTCATTGAGGGCAATGAAAGGTTTAAGTATGGGGGAGGGAGTACTCACTATTGTATATATGTATAGATGCATCATTTCAGTTTGAGCATTTCAGAAGTTTAAAAAAAAATTAAAAAAGCCATAAAAAAAAAAAAAGAGGCATAAAAATCCCGGGATGAGCTGAAAACCCGAAAGGGCGGCTCAGGTAATAAGCAGGTAACCCGGACCAGCATTAGGTTGGGGTAATAAGAGGTTAATGAGAGATGTGAGCAATTGTGAGCACACCTAAAAGAAAAATGAAAAGAGTGATTAGGTGAAAACCCGAAAGGGCGCCTAAGTCGAATGAGTGGTAAAATCAGAGTGTTTAGGATAATATTCTACTTTGGGGTTTGGGGATTACATTTTAGATGCCGGGTAGATCCTAGGTTGCTCTACATTTTTTTTTGAACTTGAGTGTTATATCTTGTATCTGTTAGGTGTGTGATTTGAGCTTTCATGTTTTTGGCTCATTATTTCTCTACATGGGTTCGGGTTGTGAGATTATTTTGAGTGTTTTTCTATTTTTAGATCATTTTCTCCCATTGATTATTTATTGAGCTTACACAAGGACGAGCAAGGTCTAAGTATGGGGGAATTTGATATGCTGTATTTCATATAGCATAATTAGGACTAGTTAATACATTTTATGTATAGATTTAGGTCCATTTAGTGCTTGTAACGATATATGAGTAGAAGACCGAAGACTTGAAGAAATTGGAAGAATTGAAGTCGGGATTAGAAGATCGAGAATCGAAGGCCGCGGAGCTGAGCAGTCCGCGGTGGAGACAAGATTCAGTGCCGCGATCGCGGAGGCCTAAGGCCGCGGTCGCGGGTCAACGTTGACTCGGAGGGAGATTCTGCAGTCCGCGGTCGCGGAGGTTGTTCACCGTGGTCGCGGAAGTCCACGTCAGCAAGATCCGAGGCGGCGTTTTATCTATCTATTTATCTTTTATTTTAGTTGCCTTTTATATTTTTATTCCGAGTATGTTCGAAACTATTAAAGTTTAGTTTTCAGACTTTGTTTTGTATTCTGCTAGACCTAATTTCAGACCTTTTGTGTTTTTCTCTCTTATGGAGAACTAAACTCCCTATATTCTATTCAAGTTGAAGCTTTTCAGACTCAAGTTGTTGTGAGATTCGTCTTTACAGGTTTATTTCTACAGGTTATTTCAATTCTCTTGTGCGTAATTTATATTGATTGTATTGATTTCTGCTTGTTTGGCCAACTTGTTGGAATTAATATTATCTATTGCTAGATTTAGGTTTTCTCGTAGCAAAGCCTGATCTTTGTAGCAACTCAATTGATTTAGGACTCGTTGGACTAAAACAATTGAGAAGAGATTTGAATGCATGTTAATTGTTTGACTCGTTGGAATTCAATTGCATGTATCCTGTTTATCCTTGTTCTTAGTGCTAATATCCCTATTATTTATGATCGTTTCATGAGTAGTTTGGATATTAAGTTTGCATGTCTCGTTGCCATGTTATAATTCTGATCAGGATAGGAATAACTGAAGGAAATAACTTGTTTGGATCTAGGATCAATAACTTGAGGAAGAAAAGTGGATACTTGAATAGGATTGCTTTCCTTTAACTTGATAAAAATCCAATCTTTGCCTTGTTTGATTACTTGCTTTGTTTGTTTCAATTCTTAGTTTCTAGTTTTAATTCCAAAATCCCCCCTTTGTTACTTCTTTGAGTTGATAATAATACTACTTAGAATACAAGTGTCTCTTGGGTTCGACCCCGACTTACTGACTATACTAGTTTAGTAACTAGGGAATTATTTTTGATTTGGCACGACGACTTTCAGCCAGTCAGCAGTCTAGCGATTTGTATCGGGTTATCCAGAAATCGGAAGAATCCACCCGAGAGTACTTAGACAGGTTCAACCGAGAGAATATCTCCATCCCGCACTGTGACATGCCGACTGCTATGAAATCTTTCCGTCAGGGGGTTAACCAAGATAGAGATCTCGACAAAGAACTCACCAGGCACCCTTGTCACAGTTTTGAAGATGTTCAAACCAAGGCTCTAGATCAAACCAGACTTGAAGAAGATCTGAAGATGAGGAAGCCCGCAAGCGTTTAGGAGAGGGTGAAAAAGAAAGCAGCACCGGATCACCATCGGGAACGCCGCGATCAACCGTACCGACGCCCTCACCCCGATGCGGTGAAGGTAAACGTCGCCGAGGCTAAACATGAGAAACCATTACCACTGAAGTATGACGAGTTCAACCTGGGTATATCCCCCGAGGAACACGTGAAGAATATAGCTCTGACGATACGGGGCGTTAGGTGGCCAAAGAGAAATGAAAAGCCCTACCTGAACAAGGATATGAGCAAATGGTGCGATTTCCATGACAATTACGGTCATATAACCAAAGAATGCGTAGCGTTGAGAAGAGAAATTGTCTACCTCATATCTCGAGAAAGGATCACAGAAGTAGCGCCAAACGCACAGGTTCCCCCGGACGTGGTAGAAGCCTCACGTGAGGGAAGGCCAGCGTCGCTAGTACCCGCTAAGGTTGTGAACGTGATCACCAGAGGATCAAGCGTATGCGGTCTCACGTACTCAGCAGCCAAGAGGAATGCACGAGAAAATGCTTTCCATCGCCCCGTGCAAATGAAGAAAGACGTCATCAATCTCGCGATACACTTTGACGAGGATGACGTCAACGGTCTTGAAGAACCTCACCATGATGGTCTCGTGATTTCTCTCTCAATTGGGAATGTCTTGGTGAAGCGGGTTCTCATTGATACCGGAAGTTCGACTAACCTAATGACACTAGGAGCACTAAAAGAAATGGGGTTGAGCGAGAAAGATGTAGAGAAGAACCCGATCGCGCTTGTGGGATTCAGCGGAGAAGTGAAGCACATAGTAGGAGACATCATCCTTCCCACATATGCGAATATCCAGGTTAGATACTCCGTCATGGATTGTCTATCTTGTTATAATGTAATAATGGGGAGGCCATGGCTCCATGACATGAGGGTTGTTCCCTCCACCTACCACCAGATGATAAAGTTCCCGACGCTGTGGGGGAGTTCAAAAGATTCGAGGAGACCAAAGAACATCTAGAGAGTGTTACAAGTTGATGTTAAAACCAACCGCCAGCCAGAAGTCCGCATAGCAATTAAAGGAAACCACTAATTCTACCATTCCAAAAGAAAAAGAAAAGAAAGATGAACTGGTAGAAGAGGTGGTCCTAGACCAATCAGACCTTAATCGGTCCTTGGAAGAGATTTGTACTTACCCATGATAAATGAGATGGTATATTTCTTAAGTAAAAACGCAGAATGCTTTGCATGGTCCCACGAGGACATGGTGGGAATGATCCAGAGATCATCACAAACAAGTTGAACGTGGACCCCAGTCACCCACCAGTAAAACAAAAACGAAGGAAATTCGTCGCCGAAAGAAACAAGATAGTGGATGAAGAAGTAGGAAAGTTGATGGAGTCTGGGAAGATTAAGGAAGTCAAGTATCCAGAATGGCTAGCTAATGTAGTCGTTGTACCTAAGAAAAACGGAAAATGGAGGATGTGTGTAGACTTCACGGATTTGAACAAGGCTTGTCCCAAGGATTCATTTCCGTTGCCCCACATAGACTCCATGGTAGATGCCACGGAGGGCCATGAATTGTTGACCTTCATGGACGCCTTCAATGGTTACAACCAGATCCAGATGGAAGAAAGCGACCAAAAGAAGACATCCTTCATAACTATAAAAGAAACCTACTGTTACAAGGTAATGTCCTTTGGGTTACGGAACGCCGGAGCCACGTACCAAAGGCTAGTGAATAAAATGTTCCAGAGCCAAATTGGAGAGACTATGGAGGTATATATAGATGACATGCTCGTCAAATCGAAGAAAGCTACAGATCACCGATGTCATTTGGAAGACGCTTTCGATATCTTGAGGCAATATAACATGAAGTTGAACTCGTATAAGTGTACCTTCGGTGTGGAGTCTAGGAAATTCCTAGGTTATCTGGTCACCCAGAGAGGGATAGAAGCAAGCCCAGAACAAGTTCGCGCCATAGTATCGCTGAAATCTCTGAGGTGCGTGAATGATGTTCAAAAGCCTACCGGGCAAATTGCTGCTTTGAATATATTCATCTCCAAGTCATCGGATCGCTGCCGTCTATTTTACGAAGTGCTTAGGAAGAATAAGTGCTTCCAACGGACCGCCAGAGCTGAGGAAGCTTTCCAAGAATTGAAGAGATACTTCTCATCCTCTAATCTTAGCAAAGCCGGAAGAAGGAGAAGCCTTACCCTTGTACATGGCTGCCACCAAGCAAGCCATCAATGGAGTGCTGGTCCGCGCACAAGATGGGCTACAACAACCTGTATACTACGTAAGTAGAACTCTCTTGCCAGCTGAAACCCATTATTCTTCCCTGGAAAAATTGGTGTTAGCATTGGTCATGTGCTCCAATAAAGTCCGACCGTACTTTGATGCACACACGATTGTGGTGAGAACCACACACCCTTTGAAGACGGTCATGCACAAACCCGAATTTACGGGGAGAATGGCCAAGTGGGAGATCCATTTGAGTGGGTTCGACATCCAGTATGAGTCTAGAACGGCACTAAAATCCCAAGCGTTGGCTGACTTTATGGTTGATTTAAGCCCTACTACGGAAGAAAGAACGGAACCAGCTAAATTAATGACGCTAGAAGCTAAGTCTCCTGTCAAATGGACGCTTCATACAGATGGCGCCTCCAACGTTAGGGGAACAGTGATAGGAGTAGTTCTAAATTCAACACGGAGGGATAGGGTGGCACAATCGGTGAGATGCACTTTCAAAGCCACAAATAATGAAGTAGAGTACGCGGCTCTAATCTACAGTCTGACTCTTGTCAAAGACGGCCATACTGCAGATTGAGGTCAATTGTGACTCATTGTTGATAATCAACCAAATTCTGGGGTTTTATGAAGCCATGGACGAAAGAATGATGGCTTATCTAGACGTGGTGAAAGGTCTAACTCCTAAGTTTGAGAAGATATCCTTCACGCAGATCCCGAGAGAGAAGAATGCTCAAGCTGATTTCCCTCGCTCGCCTAGCTTCGGCCATCAACCCTAATGAATATCTCGTAATCCCAATGATCCCCGCCATTAGAAGAACCCGTGTCGATGGCGTTTAGAAGTCTCATAGCAAGACCCGAAGACGTCTTCCATCTCGAGTCCATGCCCTGCGACGACGTCTTCATGAGCAGTGATGATATTGACGCCAGAAGCTTCCGGAATGACCCTGACCCGATCTATCTCTGGATGATTTGAGCCATAAAGAAAATTCCCTTGTCCCCTCCGAAGTTAATGAAGAACCTTGGACCCAGTCGTACCTTGACTGGTTGGTCGAAGGGAAGCTTCCGGAAGATAAAACTGAGGCTAAGTTGTTAAAGATGAAAGCTACGTGATTATCAGTCGAGAATGGGATGCTTTTCCACCAATCAGCAGTGGGTACACTCCAGCATTGCCTAACCAAGGGAGATGTTCAGAAATATCTCGAGGCGCTTCATGAGGGAGATTGTGGGAACCATACAGGAGGAAGAAGTCAATCCAACAAAGCCCTTCGTCAGGGGTGGTACTGGCCTACCATGAGAAAAGATGTTGTAGACTTCTGCCGTAAATGCGACGCCTGCCAGAGACACGCACAAACGGCTTGCCAACCCCCCAAACTACTCTATCCCACACTCACGCCATGGCCATTCACGTGTTGGGAATGGACATAGTCTGGAAGCTACCCCTTCATCCGGACAAAGAGTATTTTTCCTCGCCATGACTGATTATGTAACACCCCTATTTTGCAACGATGGTTATTACCGCCAATGACCTCAGACTTTACCGTCCAAAGTCACCCTAGGCTTTATAAGGTATTAAACTTAAAGAAATGCGGAATTTAAATGGTAATGCATGACATTAAAAGGTGCTCAAACTTGAGACTTTAAATATTGTCATTACATTTTAAACTGTTTCAAAACAACATGATAGAGTTAAGCAGCATAATTAATGAAACCATGTTCCTGCAAAACGTAGTGAATCCAAAATACGGAAGAAATATATTTGAGAAGACGTGACTTCCTTCCTTCAACTTTCTTGATTTTTCGTTCTTTAAACCTTCGAGGGACGTTTCCTAGAGTCTGGAATTTTTCGCGAAGGGTGAGAAATACGCGGCAAAAATGCAGAAAAGAACGGAATTAGTCTAAGGAGACTAAGAAAGTGAAAACAGAAATTCTCAAGGGTAATTTGGGTAAGTTAACAAATCATTAAAGATGTATGCGAAATGTGTTTGAGATGTACTCCCTCATTTCACAATACTTAATCTTAGACAAAATTTCACACATATTAAGGGAAAAAAACTCCCCAAATTGCCCCTATTAAATACTCTTTCTTTTTTCTCAATTACCAAGAAACTTTGGGATATGTGCAATATGGAGGTATAGACAAGGGTATAAATGGAAAATATTTTTTACATGAACAACTATTTTGAAACAAAAAAAAGACTTTAAGAACATGTATTGTGAAACGGATGGAGTATAACCTTTATGTGGAGCATAAGGACGGAAATGAGTATATCTCGAAGCGAGATAACTCTAAACCGAAAAGAACGAACTACGAGATTGTAGAACATTTTAGAGTAGTATTATGTTGGGAATGTTTTAATTGTACACAAGTTTCTAGAAAACCTCTCTCGCCCTTATCGGACTGAGAGCCGGTTGGTCTTCTAAAACCGGCCCGTTTTGATATCTTTTAATGTGCACTAGCACTTATCTTTATTACGTGTCAAAACTTTACATAACATTATTGACTTTTAAGGGTGTGGAGGCTATGAAAAAGCCGAACCCATTTAAGGAAACGGAGTTCTAACACTTAGTTTGAACACAGCATAAGTTTATCTAATGGATTGAACAAGGCAAACCTTTAGCCTTATTATAATTTTGAATGTCTGCATAGTGTAGACATTAGTAAGCGACTTTAGTCGTCTTTTCTATTTTATGTGGCATTGCTTAAGACTGTAGACAAAACCTTTTTATTTCGACATTGCTTTAAGACTTCATCCAACATTTATTTTCCGTATGACATTGCTTTAGACTTCATACGAAACTTTTCTATTTCGACATTGCTTAAGACTTCAATCAACAAAGTAAGAGTAGGGTCATGACCTACATATAATATGATGTTATAAAAAGTGGTTTGAGGACTTATGTCCAATACTTTTTACTATACTTTTCCAAGCGATGTCTCTAAACGAAGCATTTTAAACAAATAAGGCCGCAATCATCAGTCCTAAGTGCATTTCTAGCGTTCATATAATAATAACAATAATCACATGTCGTTATTTCTAGAAATCGATATATCCTATGTTTATTTGTTTAAGCAAACAAGTTTGTTCTCAAAATAGAGAAGTTTAACAGAAATGAGATATCGAAAAGGTTACAAAGACAATATCCACTTGCCTTGAATTTCCTTAAGTGATTTTGCTAACTTGGAAATAGGACGATTTAATGACGTTCGTGAACCTCGACCTATTTAACCGCAAGAATGAGAATGAATACTTATTAAAAATCCTTATTTAATTTAAAGATAACATTTCTCTTATTTTCCTCTTCTAAGAGAAGGTGAGTTAAACTAAATTATTTGGTCAAATAATTTAGTTAGGAAAAGGGTAAAATAATACTTTTTTTAAAATTTATTTACTAGGTGACACATATTAAGGATTTTGTAACTTATAAAAATACTTAGTTTAAGAGCATGGATGTAAGGCTTTACTTTGCCTAAGGAAAACTCTTTTTAACCCATATACAATTATTTATATGTATTTAAAATAGTTTATAAAAATGATTTGCATGCATCATTTTTAAGAAGACTTCTTAATTGAAAAAATGTTGATTACAATTTCTCATATAAATCATGATTTATTCAAAGGAAATTCTAGGATGGTCATGCATGTGTATAGATGACTTCTAGAATTACTTTTAATCTTACATGCATATAGACCTGTCATTCGGGTCGGGTCGTGTGGGTTTGGGTTCGGTCATTTCGGGTTCGGGTTGAGTCGGGTTCGGGTCGTTATGGGTCACGGGTTAAACCGAGTCAAGTCGATGCGGGTTTTCGGGGAGGTCGGGTTGACCACAGGGTCAAAAACATAGAATTTTTTATGATTATTAAAATAGATTTTTAATTAAATAATAATATTTAGTTATAATATATTATTTTTATGTATTTTAATAATAAAATATATTATATTTATAAAATAAATTTTATACATTTTATAAATATACTAAATCGATCAACCCAACGGGTTTCGGGTTTCAACCCAACGGGTTTTGAGTTCTATTGGGTTGGTTGTATTCGGGTTTCATGTTCAAATTTTCGGGTCTTGACCCTAAAATTATCGAACGTGTCGGGTCGGATTAGCGGGTTCGGTCAGCTTTTGACAACTCTACATGCATATTTAAAAGACTTTATCAAACTCATGCTAAAAATTATATTTCTCTTAATTAAAAGGTATGGTAAGACAGCATCTTAGTAAATTTAGAGCACATGCAAAAATAACATTTATTTTAAATACTCCATAATTTCTACATGCAAAGTTTATAGAATAAAATAAGATCTAGCAATTTTATATATACTTGGTTATATAAAATAAGTAATAATAATAATAAAATTCATTTAAGTGTTAAAAATGCTAGGAAATTACATGCAATAAGATCTACTTCCAAATATCCTTTTTAGCAACATTGTAAGACATAAATAACTAGTTGATCAAGGATTTAAAAGAAAGACATCATAAAGTCTACATGCAAGATGGTTTTCTTAGTAAAAATTCATTTAAAGTAGCATGCAAGAGCTTATATGATCATCAAAGCATATTATAAATTCATAAGACTAAGTTACTTCTCAACATCATCAAAAATCCATTTCTTACTCAAATGAAACATGCATGTTGATTTTCTTCATAAAAATTCCATTATTAAGACATGCAAGAACAATTCCATTAAAAAAACTTTCTAGCTTAAGTTTATTGGATCTTAAAATTTACAAGTCTTATAAAAGTCTATTTCAAGTACTAAAAGTGACATGCATGTGGATTTTAAGCAAGATCCAAAAGTCTTAAGTGGTTACCATGGAAATCACTAGTATAAGCTTATAGATTTTCAACAAGAATAGGATTCTTGGATCATTTTAATAAAAAAAAACAGAAATTAAAAGGTAAAAATCATCCTTAATAGATGTAGGATTTTAGTATATGATCACATGATTTGTAGAAGACACAGATCTTTCTAACAAGACATGCATACAAAAACTATGCCTTTTTATAACATTTTATATTCTGAAATTTAAGAAGAAAAAAAATCAGATCTTAAATCAAGATTAATCACGCTAAAAACAACTTAAACTGGTGTAAAAAGAGTTAGAGTTTATACCCTTAATTTGTGGAATTTTTTTTGGGAGCAAGAACACACCACAAGGGGGGAAAGAGAGGGGCGGCGACACGAGCTGGACGGCGGCGGTCCAGGAGGTGGCCGACGGTGGTAGAGTGGTGGTGTGGTGGAGTGGTGGCAGACACAAAGGAAGCTTTAATGGTGGGAGAGAAGCTAGAAAAGAGAAATGGTGAGAGCTTCTTATGACTCCCTCTCTCAAGTCATATCTCTCTTTAAATAGACAAATGATGATAGGAGATGGAGTAGAGATTTGGAAATAAATGGAGATATTCTCCTAATGATGGAATTTGACTAACAAGAGAATAAACTAATAGTTTAATCATGTTAGTGGATTTTGTAGAGATTGTTTCATAAATGAAGCAATCTAGTGAGATGAATGGAATCTCTTCCAAAACCTTCATATCTCTTTGTAATGATTGGTCTGACGCGTTTGCAAACGGACTGAGGGTCGGTTTGTGATGCGCGTCGGAATGATCGGGTTTTAAGAAAGGAATTTTCTGTTAACTATGAATTTATTAAGTTCCGTCGTTAATAAATTCATCAACTTTGAATGAGGATTTTATGAGAATATTATAATCTCTTTTCCTTTTAAAATTTTTATGAGATTATTTTATTTAATAAAATAATTAAAAATTAAGAAATGAAATTTATTCATTTCACGGAATACGTTCGAGCGATATTATAATTTATATGTACTAAGAAAATCATTTTACATGATTATTTTCCGTCACTTGTAAATTCTTAGACATGTGTTCCTAGCTTACGGTCAGAACGGGTAAAAACTTTGCTAAGCGGGGTCTTATAAAGTCGTTTAAAAAAGTTCAAATTTATCCTAAAAAACACGGATATTACAAATTACTTCTCCAAATGGATTGAAGCCGAGATCAAGGATAAACATGTGATTTCCTTCATCATTAGGAACATCTTTTGTCGTTTCAGGGTGCCTTCGGAGATTGTATGTGATAATGGGTCTCAACTCATAATTCAGAGAACCAAAGACTTCTGCAGTCGCTGGAACATCAATCTAGTCACTTCGATGCCTCGCTACTCCCAGTCTAACGGGCAAGCCGAAGCTAGCAACAAGGTGATAAAAAATAACCCGAAGAAGCGCCTCGCGAAGGCCAAAGGAAATTGGGCCGATGAGCTACCCTATGTCCTCTAGGCTGATCGAACGACGCCTAAAGTAGCAACCGGTCAATCTCGTTTCTCATTGAAGCACGGGTGTTAAGCGGTCATTCCGCCGAGATTCTCATCCCTACAGCTCATGCTAGTTTGCTGACTGAAGAGCAGAATCGTCTAGAATTGTCGGCCGACTTGGATACTTCGGACGAGCTTCGCGACCAAGCTCGATTACGTCTAGATAGACACCACCAACGGGTCGTCTGGAGCTACAACCAGAACTTCAGGATTCGGATTTTCTGAGTTGGCGATTGGGTATTACGAAAAGTCTTTTAAAACACCCATGAAACCAAATTGAGCAAGCTAGCCCCAACATGGGAAGGGCCATACAAGATAACCAGGGTCATCGGTCATGGCGCATACCAGCTTGAATCCAAAGATGGTGGTGCTATCCCGCAGAGTTGGCATGAAATACGCGTAAAGAAGTATCATTTCTAAAAGAAGTCTTCCCCCAATCAGAACGCAGACTTCCTAAGTACTCCTAGCGGAAAACCTCCGCACGTGATACGCAAGACGTTTGAGGTCATCTATCCTTAGTTGCTTGTTTATCTTTATTCCGGTACTTTTCCTTCATAGTTTGTTTATGGTCAACTTGACTATGTCAAAACTACTTGCTGTATGATTTCCATGTTGCAGTGTTTTATCTAATGAATGACATTTTCTTATGTTACTACTTGCTCGTCCTTATTTCTTTTCTTGCAAAAATAGGAATAGTAAGTCAAGCATATTTTATTCATATCGTTATCATATATGGTACATCATTTAAGTAAAACAATTGAGCAAATGTCCAAACAGTAGGGGTAATAAATCCTAGACTTAAAACGTCTTCGATCAATATAACCTCCCGAGTGCATGCTTCGACACGACATCCGGTACTCGCCTGGAAACATCCTTCGTTAAGCGCGGCTACCACCAGCGACAAATGACTTCTGCAGGAGTCTCTGTCCTAAAGCCTTCAATCAAAAGCATCCAATCGTCTCGGAACACCTGCACACAAAAGGAAGGACACAACCAAGCAAAATACGCAAGAAATATAACGCACGCATGAACACAAAATAACCTAGATGCCCTTTCCTGGTAGGGAGCTATGTCCGTTTTATGGACAAATATTGTTTTCTGCCTTCAAACGGCCCGTACACACCAAAAGTAACTTGTTCAGAAAACATCACAAACATCAAAATAAATTACAAGGACACGCGGCCCTAATCTTCATCCTTGTCAAAGACATCCTTCAGCTATTCCACCTCGCTTGTCGGAAGACCATCTGACCCCTTGCTAAGACTGGATGCAACATCAGCGCTCGTTCCACGATCGCCACCATCCCCCTCAGCGTCAATATCTTTCTCTTCTATGTTCTCTTCCAAGAGACCCAGAGAGGCAAAGAGTTCGTCGCCAGGAGCCAGCTTATCAGGGGGTAGCAGTCGTGGAAGGTCGCAATCTAAGCGTCTAGTGATAGCTTGCATTTAGGTAGTGTTTAGGATGCATATTTATGCTTATTTTGCATAAGTTTTAGTTAGTTTTAGTTGGTTTTAGCTTAGTTTCTAGGATCTTGTGTTTTCGGGTAGTTGCGCTTGTTTTGTTCGGTTTTGCATATCTTTAGGTAAACAAGCATGGACAGGATGGATCTTAGATGATTGTGGTAGAGTTTGATGAAGCTTAGAGTGATACAAGTGAAGATTAGAAGAGTTAACGTCCAAGAGCTTGTGTGAAAAGAACGCTTAAACCTGGGCTATGCATTGGAGTTCTTGTTTCGACACCTCTATCTTGCAATGCTTGGTTTGGGAGCTATAGTTCTCGGATAAGGCTAAATTTGGTATCAATGGAAATCTAATTCAAAGATCTACAATTCATATTTTTACTCCGAGTCCAAATTCTAACTCTAAGTGGGTCAAAACAGCCTCTGAAGTGACGCCTGAATGCTGAACCGAAGCAATTGCGCGGGATGACAATTGCTCGACCGCGCAATTCAGAGGCTAAGCCGCGCAATTCCAACTGAGGGATGATTGCGCGGGATGACAATTGCTCGGCCGCGCAATCCTCATGCAACCCGAGCAATCGGAGTTTTTACGCGAACAATCATTGGGCTTGATTTTTGGGCTTGGGTTATATCATCCGAGTAGTAGCTTAATGATAGACTTTTTAAGGGTTAGTTTAGAGGACATATATAAACCTTCGTTAGTTTATTTTTCTAAGAACTTTTGTCATACTTTTGGAGGGTAGGGTTTTCTCTCAAGGAAGACTTAGAACCTTTGTAAGTTTGATTTCAATTTCAATTATGCATTGCTAATTTCCCTTGTGTTTGACTAATTAGTGAAGTTATGATTTGTGTATGATTGTGAGGTTTAATTGATTCTCAACGAACTTGAATAGAAATTATTCCATGTGCTTAATTGAATCAGAATTATTCTAGGTTTTTGTTAGATTAGCTACCTAATAGAATTTCTAGATTAATTTACAACTGAATCTGATTAATTACTGGTTGGAGTTAATTTGATCAAGAGTGGACTTTAATTAATTTAGTACCGGTTGGACAAGTTGATTAAAGTAGGGAATAAATTCACAAGTCACTTAGATGTCTGGTTGCTCTAAGTGTTTGTTTCTATTGATAACTTGAATCTTCATGTTGTTATTTAATTGAATCTAGAAGGTCTTCTAGGTTGTTAGATAATTAGGGTTGTTAGAACTAGTTGGTCTATCAACTAAATCTGAAGTTCGGGTCTTAATTCTTAGTAGGATCATTATCCACAATAGATTGTTCAAGTGAGAAGAGAATCAAGAGAATCAATGATCAATAAAGCAATATCATGATGGATCTAATTAGTTGAACACGCTTTTCTCATATTTGTTAACTCAATCATATTTGCATTCATAGTTAGTTTTCAATTTGCATAGTAGTTTAGATTTTCAATCAATAAACCCCCCATATTAGTTACTTGGCACTAAAGTAATAACATATTTACACGAGTCTTTGTGGGATCAACCCTTGCTTACCATTCTACTCAGATTGGTTAAGTTAGGATTCTTTGATAGGTAAACAACTGAAAAATACCACATCATCTAGATTCCAACCAAAGTGCTGACCCGCCGCGAATTGCTTGATCGTCTCTACCCTCGACATCATCGAGAAATAAGCACCGATCTCGCTAGCTTCCTTGAGAATCTTTTTGAGACCGATCCAAGGCAGCCTGAGAAGAATGACGCTTGACCGCTTCCGTGAGCTTCGCAAGTTTGCCCGCATCCATCTTTTGACATTTGACCGCAAGAGCCACTTCTCTCTCCAAGTTAGCTTTCTCAGCATCCCACCTTGGCACCTTACCGGATGCTCCTTCAGACTCTGGTCTTCCTTGTTGGTAGCATCCGCTACCCATAGAACGCCTTGCAAGGCCTGAACATAGGAAAAAAAGAGAGAGGGGGTACCAGCCGCGACAGAATATAAAAAAAGAGAAGAAGAAGAACAACTAGACAAAAGCGTATACGAACCTTCCAAACCGTCAGGCCGACATCCCTAACCAAAGTGGAGGTGGGAACGTCAGGTTTCTTAGAACCATGAGCACCGTGGAGTTTCTGCCACAAATCCGAGTGAACTTTGTCGTCCAGATCAATGACTTCTGTGGCACCTGGCAATGGTCGCTTGACAGGGGTTACTTTAGCTACGACTTCAGTCTTCACCTTGGAATCTAAAGGGAGTTTCTTGTCGCTTGATCGCAACTTACGTTGGATCATGTATGCAAGAGAAAAGTTTCTCCCCAAAGAAGAGGAAGTTTCAAAGAAAAATAAAAGTTAAATCGTGTATTCCAAGTTGTTGAATATTTAACTACAAGAGAAAGGCACATACCATCAAGATTCCTTAAAGGCTTCGCAACTGCTTCAGTAACCTTCACAAACGCAAGAACTTGGTCTTCAATCGTCTTCTCTGAGTCTCCCGACTTTGCATCATCTTCCTCATCCGATTAGTCCTCAGAAATAGCCGCTATCTTGTTACTAGATTCGCTCTCAAGCAATTGCTCTACGGACTTTCGGTATGTCCTTCTCGCCTTTGGAAGAGCGAAAAGCCTTCTGCATACCTCCAATTCCAAAACATGGGTATCCAAGTTCGGTGGAACTTCATGCGTAGAACCATCCAAACGAAAAAGTCAACAAGAGCGACGGACATCGACAAAAGGGGACATGAATTAGGGTTAGAAGTACTTACTCTTGGAAGTCCACGAATCGAAGAATGCCGCTTGATACCCTGCACCCAGCGTAGACTTTTCCACAAAGAAGAAACAGGTAACCCATTCCTTGTCATTCACCTTCGACTTGGGGATCAGGGGATTCTTGGCATCCCTCGCATGAAGGGTGAAACGACCGGCCTTGAGGGGACATACCCGATAAGCACATAGGAGGTCTGACATCGAAAATTCAATCCTCTCCTCTAAACACAATTTGCTTATCTGGTACAGGATCTTCCATACAGACGACATCAATTGCGCTGGAGAAGCCCTAAGAGCCATCAAAAAGTTCAAAATCAAGGAGGAAAAGGGGAAAAAAGCCCCCAGAGTAAAGGGATACTCGAGAAAGCAAACCCATCCCTCTTTGACCCAGTCCACGACCTCATGTGTGGGGTTGTAGAAGTTGGTGCCGGCCGGGAAGCCATGGGTCTAAACGATTTTCTTCACCTCCTCGAGGGACATGGAGCAGGGATGTCAATCTTGAGGTTCAAGGGAGTGGGAAGACTCAAAACCCATGTCTTTAACTCCAAATCTAGTCATGGAAAATGCGTAAAGTGGAATAGGGCAAAGAAAGAGGGCGATAGGAAGACGAGGAGAAGAGAGGAGAGGCAAAGGTGGATTAACGCGTATCTTCGAGAGATCTGCATCTGATCATTTAAAGCCTAGTTGACATGACCTCTCGTTTCCCCGAGGACGATCGGACGGATGGGGCTAAACCACGTGTCACGCGTCACCTGTAGCTCACGCGTCAAATCTGATCAAAATCCCGCCTAAAATATTTTGATCAAGAATTGGGGGTATTGTTGGGCCCAAAACCGAGTCGGCCCATTTAATGGTATTAACCCAAGAGCAAACGAGAAACCACGAGAGAACGTGCAAACAGAAGTCTTTAGGAGCAAGAAGAAGCCAGTGGTCATCAAAATGAAGGAGGAAAGCTTCGATCACGAGAAACAGATGCACATCCAGAGGATGATCATTCGTGGCAGTTATCTCCTCCGATAAACATGGGTAGTGGCTAGGCGGTTGAAGATACATCTTGACAACATAGAGATCGTGGGAAAAAGGGATATAACGGTTAACTTAGATAAGAATATAGAAAAAGGGGAAAAAATACCAGATCGGGGGATTGTACACACAAACTAACTACAACGAAATTATCAAAAAGAGAGCTTTTTTATTCAGAGTTCTCCAATCCAATTATTTCCTGAGTATGGCCTCGTTTTCAATTCGGTCGTGCTCTAATCTAGGGTAAGAGTTTGATTGTCAATTTTTTGTCCAAAACACCTATCCAATCCGCCATTCCATCGAGTGTTCGATGTGTGTTTCAAGATCATGTTGACAATGTATTTCGATATAGTTGAAGGTAACTACCAAGAAGTGTGCGTCGATCATTGGTGGAGAGACTATTTCGGGCTTCCATGCATCCATAGAGTTGCGAGCACATCCCCCACTGGTCACCATGTGGCTCCGCCAGTGAGCACACCAAACAAAAGAAAACCAAGACCTCAAGAAACACTCAAGAACACCAAACAACACACAAGCAAGGCCTCAAGATACACTTAAGAATTCTAACACATACAACATCAAGAAACGCTCAATAATTCTTAATCCACGACACATAAGCTCAATCTCAGTAAACACTCCAGAAATTCTATAAAAATAGCATCAGGGAACGTACCTCAGGCCTTAAATACACCTTTGAATCTGGTGCCACCTACAACAAAAGAGCAATGTTAGAAATTGTACAGAAGAGCAACTCGAATTTTCGATTTGGGTTTCAATTGATTCAAATTTTTTTCAAAGAACTTGCAATTAGAGTATTTTGAATGTGTTTACTTTGAATACGAAGGGGCGTTGTAGAAAGGGACATTGTAGAAGATGGCGATTGAAGTCGAGTATATCCTAAAAACAATGTTTATACGTTATCGCCTCCTAGATACCATCGAGGGTACGTGATCGCCATTGCCTCATTGCCAAGCACACTCGATCTTGTTGGAATAAATTCCAGTAAAAGCAAAGTGAGGGGAAAGTGGGTACAGTCCCACATCGGTTTTTTGTGGGATTTATGTGCCACTTATAAAGAGCTTAAACATTAGAGCTCCTAAAGGATTGAGAGGAGAAAGAGTCCCCCACATGCGCGCGCCGCCGCCGTCCGTCCGACTCGGCTCGTGACACGTGCGCGGTGTGGTGGGGACATTTTTTTACGGGTTTGCTAAACTTTTTGCGGATAAAAGGGCCAACTGAATTGCGGTTTATTCGATTCAATGATTCTTCCGCAATTTCAGATTTTTACTAATTCTTAAACTGATGGCGAGATTTTTTCAGATTTGATTTTCAAAATTAAAAACACGTTTTCTGTTTCAACCACTTTGCTGATTTGTGGAGTAGTGGAGAGATTTGAGGGAGCGGAGCAAAACTGACTCCAGAATTACTCTATTAAAGAAGCTCTTCTCTGCTCTTCAGAAATCATCCAAAACCGCCATCTTCTTCCTCTCTTCTGCATCCGCAAACCCGCTCTCAATTCTGTTCTGAGTTCTGAGGATCCCATCTCCTCTTTTCTGAAGTGCACAGAATCGAGGAGAGCTGTGCTAACCTTGGGGGACAAACGCCGCTTTCTGATCTACATCGTGTCAGGGCGATTTATTTCTAAGGAAGCGGTTCTTTTTCGCGACACAACAATTCGTTACGCTCAAATCAGTTTACCCTTTCGGCCCACATTCAATTCCTTGTTCTTTTCTATTGCCCTGCAGTGATTCTTACTTACAAATTAGAAACAAATCATATCACTGCAATCTTTTTACCTTTGCTATGGAGAGCCAGATCATCAAGTTGCTCGACCTCAGCAAACTCGAGCCTCTTGATGGAACCAACTTCAAACGCTGGTCGCAGAAACTGCTCATAGTCTTCGAACAACTAAAAATTGATTACGTCCTTCTCAAGGACGCACCTTCAACAACCACTCTTGTCAACGCTGCTGCTCTTCCCCTTGTTGTTGCAACTTATGAGGATCCTGTGCAGACGACTCCTGATGATACTGCCAAGAAAGATGAGGTCTCTGCACAGGTGCTCGCTGAGATCGAAAAATACAACCAAGACAATAAGACTGTAAGGGGTATCCTTCTGAATCATATGTCAAATTCTCTGTTCGATTTGTTTCTTAGTAACAAATCTGCTAAGTCTATTTGAGAGACCCTTGAGAAGAAATATGGTTCTGATGATGCTGGGAAGAAGAAGTATGTGACAGGACAGTTCATGAGGTTCCAGATCGTTGATGACAAGCCCATCATGGATCAATTCCATGAGTACGAGAACCTTGTTGCTAATATTCTTGCCGAGGGGATGAAAATGTGCGAGTATCTACAGGCGAACTTCCTCATCGAAAAGTTGCCAGATTCATGGGCAAGCTACCACAACCATCAAAAACATAAGAAGAAGGATATGACTCTAGAAGAGCTCGTGGGCCACATGAAAATTGAGGAAGCTAATCGCCTCAAAGATAAGCCTCCTAAACAATCTGATTCTTCGGTTAAAGCTAACATAGTTGAAAGTTCTGGTCCCAGGAATGACAAGTTCAAAAAGGGCGTGAGCAATCAATCTGGGAAGAGCTAGAAATCCCTTCAAAACAAGAAAACCCAACACTTCAAGAAGGGAGGAAAGTATGACAAGGCTAAGACAGGATGCTTCGTTTGTGGGAAGCCAGGGCATCGTGCTGCGGTTTGCAACCACAGGATCGCGGGTCCAAGGAATGATCACTCTTGGTCTCAGAAAAATGGGCCGCCCAAAAACAACCAGGAAAAGAAGGAAGTGAACCTGACTGAAGACGACTTGGTGGCGGTCATATCTGAGGTGAACCTGGTCGACCTAACTGAATGGGTGGTCGACACTGGAGCCACGAGGCACTTTTGTGCTAACAAGGAGTTGTTGTCCAACTTTGAGCCTACTGATAAGGGCGAACAAGTCTACATGGGCAACTCCAGCGTTTCTGAAGTGCTCGGTAAAGGGAAAATCCTTCTCAAATTAAATTCAGGAAAAAAGTTATGCTTGATTAATGTGTTGTATGTTCCTTCATTGCGTAAGAACTTAATTTCTGGGGGGTTGTTAGTCAAAGCTGGTTTTAGGCTACTTCTGGATGGAGGAAAACTAGTCATAAGCAAGAATGGTGAATTCGCGGGGAAGGGTTTTATGAATGCTTCTGGCCTTATCATTCTTGAATCTGCTGTTGTTGAAATTGAGAATAAAGCTAGTACTTCTGCTTATATTGCTGAGTCCATTAATATTTGGCATGGTAGATTAGGACATGTCAACTCCATAGATCGTTTGCATAAATCTGGTTTGATTCCTAGTCTAGATAAAAGTGGACTGAACAAATGTGATGTGTGTACTGAAGCCAAATTTATTAGAAAACCGTTTAAACCGGTAACTGAAAGAAAATCAGAATTTCTTGAATTAATACATACTGATTTGGCTGACTTTAAAAGTACCAAAAGCAAAGGAGGAAAACGTTATTACATCATCTTTGTAGATGACTATTCCAGATATACCAAAGTGTACCTTCTTAGGACCAAAGATGAAGCTGAAAACATGTTCTTGGTATATAAAGCTGAAGTAGAAAACCAACTAGATCGGAAAATTAAAAGGATTAGATCAGATAGAGGTGGAGAATATGGGACTGATTTCTTAAAGAGGTTTTGTGAAGAAAACGGAATTATTCATGAATTTACAGCCCCTTATACACCTCAACAAAACGGAATAGCTGAAAGGAAAAACCGAACTTTAAAAGAAATGATGAACGCTATGCTTCTAAGTTCGGGTCTACCTGATAACATGTGGGGGAAAGCTGTTCTATCTGCAAACCATGTTTTAAATAGAGTACCTCATAAAAAGTTAGAATAGACTCCATATGAATTGTGGAGAGGCTTTGCACCCAACTTAAGTTACCTTAAAGTGTGGGGGTGCCTAGCTAAAGTTGCTATTCCTACTTTTAAACGTGAAACTGTAGGTCCTAGAACATTTGATTGTGTGTTCATTCGTTATGCTGGTAGTAGTTCGGCTTACAGATTCTTGCGTTTAAATGACCGATCTATATGTGAATATCGAGATGCTGAATTTTTTGAGCATGTGTTTCCTTTGAAATCTCATGATATGTCCAATTCTGTTGCATCTACTTCTAAAGTGACGTCTTCTTTACCTCAAATTGTTGATGTTCCTTTTGAACCTAGGAAGAGTAAAAGACGTAGAAGTGAAACTAGTTTTGGTCCCGATTTTGTGACTAGTTTCTTAATAGAACTAAAAGACTTAGACAAGATAAGCAAATCTCTTGTTTGCCTTCATATGATTGAAGATGACCCTAAAACTTATGAAGAGGCAATGAGTTCTATTGATGCTAGCTTCTGGAAAGATGTTATCAACAGTGAATTGGAATCTATAATGTCTAACAACACTTGGGAAATTGTAGACCTACGTAGAGGCAGTAAGACTATCAGTTCCAAATGGAATTTTAAAAAGAAATTAAAGACCGATGGAACCATAGACAGGTTTAAGGCTAGACTTATGATAAAAAGGGTTCACGCAGAAATATGGAATTGATTATTTTGATACTAACTCACCTGTGACTAAAATCGCCACTATTCGTGCTTTACTTGCTTTAGCATCTGCTCATGATTTGCTTGTACATCAGATGGATCTAAAGACAGTATTTTTAAATGGCGATTTAGATGAAGAAATATACATGCAACAACCTCTAGGATTTGTGATTCCTGGAAAGGAGCACAAGGTGTGTAAGCTCAAAAAGTCTTTATATGGATTGAAACAAGCTCCAAAGCAATGGTATTATAAATTTCACAAAACTATTGTCAGCTTTGGTTTTATTGTGAATGGTTCTGATGCATGTGTGTATTCCAAGATGTTTCATGAAAAATGTGTGATAATATGTCTTTATGTGGATGACATGCTTATTATTGGAACACACTTAGATGTAATTACAGAAACCAAAGACTTCTTGTCTTCAAAATTTGAAATGAAGGACTTAGGAGAAGTTGATGTAATTTTGGGTGTCAAAGTGACTAAAACCAAAAAAGGCTTTGCGTTGTCTCAATCACACTATGTAGAGAAAATTTTGAGAAAATTTAACTCGTATGATGTGACGCCTGTTAGAACACCATATGACTCTAGCATACATTTGAAGAAAAACAAGGGAAATAGTGTTTCTCAAACCGAGTATGCTAAGATTATTGGTAGTCTGATGTTCTTAATGAATTATACTCGACCTGATATTGCCTATGTTGTGAGTAGACTTAGTAGATATACACATAACCCATGTCAAGATCACTAGAATGCTCTTAAAAGGTTATTAAAATATTTAAGAGGCACGAAGGATTGGGGTTTGCATTACATGAGTTTTCCAAATGTGTTAGAGGGCTATTGTGATGCTAATTGGGTCTTTGACAATGATGAAGTGAACTCTACTAGTGGTTATGTGTTTACTTTATGTGGTGCAACTATATCATGGAAGTCTGTAAAACAGACCGTGATAGCCAAATCTACTATGGAGTCAGAGTTTATAGCTCTTGACTTGGCAGGGCAAGAGGCTGAATGGTTGAGAAACTTAATGGCCGATGTTCCATTGTGGGGGAGGCCTACGCCTCCTGTTTCTCTACATTGTGATTCACAGGCAGCTATAGGTGTTGCCAAAAGCAGTGCCTATAATGGAAAGAAAAGGCACATTCGTATAAGGCATGAGGCCGTGAGACATTTAATATTGAATGGTGTGCTCACCATAGAGTACATTAGATCGGAAAGGAATCTTGCAGATCCTTTGACCAAAGGACGAAATAGGAAAATGGTCCTGGAATCGTCGAGGGGAATGGGTCTAAAACCCATATGAAAGTTTGAGCTTTCTTAATCCTATGGCGAGAAAATTGAGAGGTTGAACTAATTGTTCTTAATGACGTCATAGCCCTAACAAGGGTGGTCTGTATGAGACAGACTTGATGATATCACCTACTTGAGTACTACTAGGTTTTGATCCTAAATTAAGAACTTGAGAAGTTCTTTAGGGAGTACTCATGAGCATCCCAAGGGTGATGAGGATAACTCATATGCGGGATCACTTGGACTTAAGACAAGGTGCGTGTTCGTGGGTTACATTCTCAAAGTATCAAAGAGTTCAAGACTCAAGTCACTCTTTGACATGGGAATATTCTCATGTTGACTAAGGTGTTGGTTCAAATCGAAAGATACCAATACTTAAGCACTGAGTCTACAAAACTCAGAACAGACTAGCACTTTGCTTTTGTGGGGGAATGTTGGAATAAATTCCAGTAAAAGCAAAGTGGGGGAAAGTGGGTACAGTCCCACATCGGTTTTTTGTGGGAGTTATGTGCCACTTATAAAGAGCTTAAACATTAGAGCTCCTAAAGGCTTGAGAGGAGAAAGTGTCCCCCGTCCGCGCTTGCGTATTCGATGAAAGTCGTATGTACGGTTTGGGGGGACGAACCTTGCGGAGGAACCCTTAGGAGGCCGCCGTCCGGCTCGGCTCGTGTTCGTGACACGTGCGCGGTGTGGTGGGGACATCTTCTTACGGGTTTGTGGCCAATTGAATTGCGGTTTATTTGATTCAATGATTCTTCCGCAATTTCAGATTTTGACTAATTCTTAAACTGATGGCGAGATTTTTTCAGATTTGATTTTCAAAATTAAAAACACGTTATCTGTTTCAACCACTTTGCTGATTCGTGGAGTAGTGGAGAGATTTGAGGGAGCGGAGCAAAACTGACTCCAGAATTCCTCTATTAAAGAACCCTTCTCTACTCTTCAGAAATCATCCAAAAACGTCATCTTCTTTCTCTCTTCTACATCCGAGAGGATCCTCTTCTTTCTCTCTTCTACATCCGAGGATGGGATCCGAGGATGGGATCCGCACCGTGTCAGGGCGATTAGTTTCTAAGGCAGCGCGCCATCTTCTTTCTCTCTTCTACATCCGAGGATCCCGTTCCGCACCGTGTCAGGGCGATTAGTTTCTAAGGCAGCGGTTCTTTTCCGCGACACAGCAATTCGTTACCCTTTCGGCCCTCTTTCGAGGTGGAGGGTATGTCCAAATTCCAAAATTATACACTACACACTACATGACATCTTCTTAATCCATTGCCGGTTGTGTTGGCACGGTCTGCCTTCTCTATACGATCATCAACAGGCCGCCACAGCACCCCTGACGAGTTGATTGCATATTGATGGCCGTTTGATCCATTTTATACTGTTAGGCGCAACCCAGGTTTTCTCCATTATTCGATGTGGGATGTCGGGACCTGGAAAATTTTTAAATTACTACGAATGAAATTTGAAAGGCAAATACAATTCTCCTCTCTCCCAATTCACGAACGGAGCAAGGGTTTTGTAAATTTCCGACAGAGATCTCTGCTCTGGACAGGCTAAAGATGAAAAAGCGAGACGGAATTTCGAAGAACATGGAGGATGTGGAAATGGAAATCGAAGTGAGTTCTGATTCTTTCGACTGCTCCGTCATCTCCCGTGTGGCCTCCGACGTTTTAGCCTTCCTCCTCTTCATGCATCACCAAATTCCTTCGTACATTCTCTCTTTCTCACTCTCTCCCTCTCTTTTCCATCTTGCTTTAGAATTTGTTCGTATTCAAGTCTTTAACTTTTAGGGCTTACTCTCTGCCATGGTTGAAGCCTTCGTACTTTTTTTTTTTTTTTTTTTTAATTCCTGACGAATTAGGGATCTTGAAGCGTGGTTTCAACTTAAAGTATGCTATTTGTGTGAAAATATGCAACATAAAAGCCAAAGTTCGTCTTCAGCTAGCGTGGAACCATGAACAGATTGTAAAAATGTGGGTGTTAATGTAATCGTGAAATCCACACGCCATCAACTTGTTTCAGATATTAGTGGTTTTGTCAGGTTCAATTTTATTTTTGTGGTTTTTTTTTAGCAAAAGCTGTAGCCATGAGAAATATTTAGTTTACTAATTGATAAAATCTAGATTAAGGACACTTGCTCACTTATCTCTTATGGACAAGCATCTATCAGCATCTATCTTTGTTTAGCTGGACTCTGAAGATCATATGCAAATGGAAGTTTACAGAATGTTGATTTCTATAATATATTATGCTCATTGGTTGCAACTTCATGTCATAATCTTACTTTCTGGCAATCATAATCTATGATTCTTGAGCAATTCTCTATTGAATCTGATGCTACCGGAGCAATCTGAGTCATTTTCTGTCAGCATGTTGCAGGATATGACTCATGAATATTGCTTGCTGCAAGCTGAGTATAAGGAGCTGGTATGTCATGAGAAAAACAGGATTGACTTATGCCTTCCTTACTAATTTAGTCGATTCTTGGTTTCTAAATCAATGTGGTTTCAGGAGATGCTTCTTACGCAAGAAGAGTTGAGCATCTATTCCAGAAGGAAGCATGCTGGGAGAAAAAGAGAAATCAGATCAGGGATTCGGAGAGTAGAGAAGTTCATGACTGCAGTGACTAATATACAGACCGCGTTGAGGCTAATAATTACAGAGGTTCCCAATGTCGAGGCTGTTGTCTTCACTTTTGGTAATCCAAGAAGACCACAATATATCTATGAGATGTGTTTTCCTCATGGAAGGATGGTACCACAAACTCCTGAATATATTAGTAAAAAGAGTCATTTTGCAGATAGGCTTTCAAGAAAGGTTTGTTGCTGATAGCTTCATTGAATTATTTTGACCATCTAGCATTGTGAGGATAAACTTATTTGCATTGGCCTAGGTTATCCGGGAACTTACTTCAAAAGGTGTAGGATCGTCTTCTTATACAGGTGCTTGTCATACTGCATTTGCTCTAACATTTGGTCATTTTGACTATGATATATGTGTTCACTGGGATCATTTGAACTTATGCATTTCAGGACCTTCTAAGTTGTTTCTACTGGTAAAGGCTCCTTCATCCTTGAATATGCCACAGCATTTTCTTCCAAAGAGAGATTTTCAATATAGCAAGAAGCGAGAAGTAAGTACTTGTATTAACCTCTACTTTATTCGTTTGTCTTAGCTGTGCCGTACATTATAATATCTTATACTTTCTTTCAACAAATACAACAAATCTTGCTTCACACCAAATTTATTTTGCCAGCTGCGTGCGTATTACTAAGTTAACACAATGCATTTCACTTGTTGTCTATGATACTGAGAGAGAATCAATTTCCTCTCTACCTGGGGGGAAGTCCACTTATTTGTGATTACTTTAGAAAGTGAAATAATGAAATAATACCAAAACAGACAATTTACTGAGGTAACATAATTATACACAAAACTTAATGATCCCAGGGCACCCAAGGTAACCAAGGCCAAAGTTTTCTAAGCCTGGACCAAAAGAGAGTTGCTCTCTCTGGCCCAAAGGGCGGCAACAACAACAACAACAACGTCAACCTAGTGTTAACCCGCCTCAGGCGGGATCTGGAGGGCCATGATGTACACACCTTTGCCCCAATATAAAATTGAAAGGGTGTATGAAGAAGGCCTAACTGACTATTATCATTGCCAGGAAGACCCAAGGAAAACTAAAATTCAGCAATGTGACAATGATAACTAAATCTAGTTAGAATGCACCAAAATTGATATAGGGATTATATCCATCTCAAAGGCATTGTATAAAAGCCAATGAGCATGAGCATGAGGATGCGGCCGAAGTTAGAATGCACCAAAATTGATACAGATTTTTAAATATATTTTCTGGATAATAAGCACCAAAGCCTAATGTCCTTAAACATATAGTGCTAGAAGCAGGGCCGGTCCATACATTTTAGATGCCCGGGGTGAATTATAATAAAAGGGCCCTTTTTATATAATTTTTAGACATTTTTCGTAAAATTTTATAATATTTTTGTATAAATTTGTTCTTGTTATAATATTAAGATACGAAGAATTTATAAAATAATTTGCTAAATTTAACTTAAATTACATACGTAAAATTGTGTGTTATCATCATATAACAATGTATGAATAAAAGAAATAAGATTTTTTAAATGCATATGCCGTATATTTTAAATCTAATAAAAAGTAAGCAATATAGATAATTATATAAATAAAAATCATTTACAATAACTATGGTAATACATGACTACACTAATTGATTAATAGTAAAGAAAGATAAATTAAATAAAAGATATATAATAGGGCCCACATTTAAAAATTAATATAGTTAAAGTGGTGGGATTTGAACCCAAAACATCTTTAATAAAGATAAGAACACTATTCCACTAGACCAACTTGTAATTTATGATGTTTTAAACACTCTTTTATATATACTATATTTTAAAAATTTTGGGCCCCTAAAAATTATGGGCCCTGGGCTTGCGTCCACCCTGCCCCACCCTCTGGGCCGGGCCTGGCTAGAAGCTAAAGTCACCTACTAGACAAAGTCCATCAGAGCCTTAACAACCGGCTATTACACCTCAAATGGTTCCCTTGTCTCTCGTACTCGTACAGTTTGCCTTAAACTTTCTCTCACTATCCCCATACAAATCAAAATGAGTGTGGTCTAATGGATTTTCTTTGAAGTTAACAGGATTTTGACAGTTGTTTCACTCATTGTTGTACTTATGGATTAACCATAAAGTTTTTCCTTGGTGAAAAACAAAGCTATATTATTAGACATCACCATTTGCTCATCATGTACCTTGCTCGAACTCAAGCATCTTTTGTTTACTATAATTTTCTGAATTTATATACCCTGAAGAAATCATGCATGTTATTCTGTTACCTTCATATGTATGCTTAATCTGTCTTCCAGGTATAGCTTTCATTGATTATGACATGCTGACTTGTATTGTAAAATCATGTACATATTCTGGTAGCTATTCAACAAAAGAAATCATTTAGAGGGTTTTTATTCCCTTGTGCAGACAGCAACCTACAGGCTGAGGTTTGTGCATAGGATATGTCGCTCTAAGACAGGGACCTCCAATTGCGACTCTCTGGTGGCCAGCTCCTCTAGCTTGAGAGATGGTACATCAGATGATTTAGTATGGTATGTTTATCATTATTTTAGCTCGAATCTTATTACACAAAACACATACATTCAATACATGCTGATAAATTGAAAAATTAGGTTTTATTGATGGTGCATATGGATAACTTTGGTGAGTGAAGAGAAGGAAGAAATACATTAGAAGTTAGAGGAGATGGTTCTTCCAAACATGTTAATCTTGAAGGGGTTTACCTTGTAGAGTTTAGTCTGCATAGAAGCTACTCCTTATACTCTTTCTCACTTTCTGATATAAGACACCTTCCAAAGAAGAGAGTTGAACTATCTACTATTATCATGTATCTTTATGTGCTTTTCTTTCCAAAATCGAGTTAATTTCATACATTTTATGTTCTCTAGCTCAAGTAACAAGTCGATAAAACATGTTTCTCTGCCGTCACAAGTGAACAACACCTAATGTCTTTGAATCACTGAAGTTTGGATAATGCTTTTAAAAAGCAGAGGTTCATATATGTCAAGGAGGCTTCACAAGCGGATAAAGTATTAGATGTTAATGATAACTTATGAATTTCAGATCATATATATTGTTTTTTTTTTAAAAATAAAAAACCTTTCTCAGTGGCTAAAAGAAAATTGAATGTGGGTCAGAGTAATTTGCTCAAGCAATTGTTATCCTGTCCTTTCTATTTGATGTAATTTTTACACACGCTTTTGACTCTGCAGGTTTCAGTGTCGCCATGTAATTAAGGGCCTTGCAAGCGAGAACCCATCACCAGAAGAGTAAGAAGGTTGCAAAACGTATTCACATTTCTTGATTCAAATTTAATTTTCTATACATGCACTTTAGTTCTATTAGTTTAATAGTGCTTGTTGGCTGATTAGATATAGGTGGTTGGTCCATTTTCTTACAAACTGACTGTAAAAGTGACTGAAGACCTTTTTATAAGAAGTTAAACCTGCAGTTGTTTGCTTACATCTTGGGTTGCTTGTTCTGTGAGATTCTTTTATCAAGTTGTTAATTATGACAGCTTCATATCTGCCTTCTCGCTGTATTGAATTATATGGTACAAGATAGAGTTCAGTTAACACCTCCCCAAAACCAAAGGGTTATTATATCTAGCATTATTAAGTGGGGAAATGGTTGATCCACTTTTATATTTTGGCATGCTCATTGCAGCTTAAGTGTGAGTCATTTTGTGAAGACTTGTATCATCCAAAACGTCTCTGTCTATGTTTTCTTCTTTTCTAAGCTGATATGCAAAACAAAAAAGGCTGAAGGTCTTGGGCAAGCAAGCTTTTCATGAATTAGGTGGAGCATGAAAATGTGCATGCCGCATGCATTTAAGGTTAGTAAAAACTCACTGTCTCCTTAATCCATCTGGTACATAGCTGTAATCCTCAACGCATGAGGAAAGAGCTCTACGCTGCTGATGCTTGCACATGTTATTTATAAATTTAACCTAATAATTGGATGTGTAAATAGCTATTCGAACCTTTCTGAGTCACAGACTCACAATAAATTGTACATTGCTCTGCACAAGAGCCATCAGCTTGAATATATTTTTTCTATAGGTGGTAAAAAGAATAGAAGATACAGTAATTTGAGGCTAGGAGTCATGAGTGTGGGGAACTATTTGATTTATTGCTCTCTTCACTTCCACAATGCTGGCTTTCTTCCCATTCACATTCTCCTTCACCTGTAAACGATCCAAAAAACAAGACATTTAGTTCCTAATACATTGCATAGTTAAAAGGTGCATGTATTAGTTTGTACCCATTTATATTACCTTGGCTCTCAATTCTGCTGTAAGGAAGCCATTATTCAAAGAAGACTGGACAACGGTGACCTCCACGAGCATATCCCTAAGCGTGAGCATCAAATCCAACAACAGCCCTTCCTTGTACGGACATTGCAGCTCTATCAACGCATTGCTCTCTATGATGGACACCTGTATCATGTCACTTGGCACCGAGGGCGCCTCCGCCATCTTGGCCCTGGGCCCACCACCGCTCCCCTCAATAACCCGGACCTTCCTCTTATCTGGGCCCGATCCAGGCCCGTTCATGGCCCGATCCGCCGCCGTGACCCAGCTCTTTTGCTCCTTACCCGAGCTCTTGCGCTTTGCAGCCTCGACAAGGCGCGCACGCTCGATCTCCATTTGCCGCGTGCCTATCTCCAAGTCCTGTATTTTCCGGCGTAGTTGCTTCAAGTACTCGATCGTGTCGCCTAAGATTGAGGCCTTGTCCATTTTGGTGACGAACGGGACGAGCGACCTTAGTACGACGAATCTCTCGTTGAGCTTCTCCCGGCGCCGTCGCTCCGCAAGGACGTGGTTGGCGCTGAGCTCGTCTTGCGGGGCGCCCTTGTTCCGAAACCGGGAGGTCGGGTCGGACTCATGTGTTTTGGGGTCGCTGTACTTGATGTGGAGATATGGGACGGTGAGGAGGATGTATTTGAGCAAGGACTGGGAGGTACGCTCCGGTGGGATGTGGAGGTGGTGGTGATCGGATTGGCAAGTCCATTTGGAGAAGGCGGAGTGTGTGGTGGGGCCGCCAAGGTACGATTCCGGTGGACGCTGGGCGCCTTGATGTTCAAGGATGGAGGAGACTGTTTGCGAGTAACTTGTGTCCTCTCCTGCCAATTCTTCCAATGGAGGGGCACCTGTGCAATTAAGCGAACAAAGTATTTTATATGATAAACAATTACCATTAAGAAATTCAATCATTAAAATAAAATAGACTGAACTTTTGCTTAAATTAACAATTTTTTTAAATATGTAACCAATGAACAAAAAGATTTCATATAGAAAGAATCAACATATATAAAATATAGTTTTCAATTACAAACTTATTAACTTATTACTAATCATTACCCTTAACAAGATTATAAGGTTAAAATGATAGATAAACAGAGGTACTAGTAGCTGACTACCCTTAACAAGATTATAGGGATATGATGCAAGCAAGATTATAAATCTCTTATTGAACCAATAAGAGAAGAAGATTGGAAGGTAATTAAGAGTTGAAGACGTGCAATACATGCATCTATGAGTGAAGGGTGTGATGAACTAATAATGTATGGAAAGATATAAGTTTTGTCGTCATTATTCACAATTTGAAATGGTTCTTCTGGTGGTCCTGGTTGATAGGTTGTTAGCTTTAGTTAAGAGTAGACACTAGACAGGCAAATCTTTTAATCATGGAATTCCATAGATTTTATTATGCATATAGCTAGGGAATTCTTTTGGGATACACGTTTGAATGGTTTGACTCTTAATCCACGCTCTAACTACCACCGTATTAAATAAATTAAATAGTTTGTCTGTAGTACAGCAGGAGGTAAGAATACAAAAATGTTTTGGTAATTGTCTAGAGATCTCAGCCACAATTAATTATAGATGAAATCAGTAGATACTGGAGTACGTAGTTTTATTTTTGGTCAGAACATATAATTAACGCGGATGATTTTGTAAGGAATGACTACTGTATTACCTTAAGAAGATGCTGTATATAAACAATTAATATTACAAGATCTAAGCGCCCTTTTCTAGAAAAGTGATAAAGTCATGGAGCAGTTTGAATTCTATTCATTGATACTCCAGTATATTATTGTATTTGGAATGTCAAATGTTTAAATCATTATGATAGCTACATAGTAATATTTTCACTCACACTTGTTTTAATTTAAATTTGCACCTAAAGTGCAAATGTATGGAAAAATAAGACATGGGTCATACATTTCTACCGGAGAAACAGGAGACATTTTTACTTTTTTTTTTTTTTTTAATCTGATAATCGCCTTGCCACTTTAGCCCCAGTTTAGCCCAATACAGTCACACTACTGTACAAAGTAACAAAGATGTTGCACCGTCGTGCATCCGGTGACATTTTAAGAAATTAAATGAAAAATCTTAGCTTGTTAGTTAGTCTATCGCCTTGGTTTACGTATGTAGTCAGCATAAATTCCGACGAGTCAGATTCAGCCGAATAATTACATGTGTCAGTTAGATGCATGTGGACATATAATGGTGCATTAATTGTAACTTTTCTCTTTGTAAGACGACAGCAAAATATTTAATTTTATATGTACCCTATAAATAAATTCTCCTTCCATATGAACCTACAATACGTACGTACACACTAAATCTTTCATTATGCAATTTAATTAGCAAATACATACTAATTCGCAAATAAGTTATAATATAACTATAATAATTAATAATAGCCACGTACACATGCATGAAATGCACATTAATTATGCAATTTATTAGCAAATACATACTAGGGTAGCTAGTAAAAAAGGGAAATATATAGTTGATTACCTGTTGAAAGTGGTAATGGTGGTTGAGGCGGCTGATGATGGTGGTGCAAAACCGGCCATCGCCTAGACGACTCAGCCCGAGTCCGGGTGACCCCCAACGCATTTGGGGGGCCGGTGCTGCCTGCAACGGCAAGGAAATCGGAGTCCAAGTTGTTGGAGGCGTCGTCGGATGAGCCGAGGCGGATATCCTCCGACATCTCCACCTGCATAAGCTCACTCGCCGTTGTATGGGCCTGGTTAGCTGGGCCCACTTCCGCCGTCCCACGGCTGTCTCCGCCCTCCGAGTCCGACTCTGCACCGTACCACATCCTTCTAGCTAGTACGTATATGTGTGAAAGAAATGATAATATAAATATATATAGTACGTACTTATGTAGCTAGCTAGATAGGGTACGCACCGTGGGCGTTTGTAACATCCTCGTCGTCCACTTGGTTGAGGTTGGTGGGTTCAGCGGCGGCCTGATACATGGAGGTGGCGGGGTTGGAGGTGGAGTGGCCGGAGACGACGGGCTTCGGAGGAGGGTGCGGGTGGTCAACGAAGAAACCCTTGACTTGTGGGACCAAACGAGGGTCTTCTTGGATCCTCTTGGTGGACCCCAGCTCCACTACTCCATCCATCAGCGGAATGCATACTACAGTCTGCTTATTCAATAAACAAAAAGTAGATTATACTACGGTAACTTGTATTAATTAATTATGATATATTTAGGGTGATCGAATATATGTACTAAACTTTAATTTACCTGAATGCGAGCACTCTTGAGTCGCATACCACGTAACAATCAAGGAAAAACACCGAGTCAAGTTAGTCAAGGCGAGCTAAGTATAGAAAAATGAGGACCAAATCATAATTAAAAAAAATACAGTATATGGCAAGAGAATAGTAAATAATGAATTAAAGAGTGTAAATGTATTAATGAACCTTGGCAAGAATGGCTCGAGAAAAGACTTTGCTATCAACCTCGTGAGCTCCCGTCAGCCACGCATGCTGTCTCTTTGCATACGCTTTTCCGGGTAACCTACACACATTCATATATAATTGTGATTCAGACCTCCCTATATAGCTCCAATTTAATTATGCTTTTCATGAATTGAAGATGGAGAAACAAACATTAATAAAGAGCAAACGCGAGTAACTGTAGTGAAACACCAAAACCCCCTGAATTATCTATTATGGAGTTATTTTCCTAACAGTAACTTTTTTTGTTGGTCGAAATCCAACAGTAACTCTCAATGCATGCAGCTACCTAGCTTCTGGCCGGTCGGGTTTGGAATTAATTACCTCATTAAATATGTCTTCTTCTAGATATACTTATATTATGTCTTCAGCCCAGCACCCATTTTTAGGATTTTGAAAGAAATCTAGCTTGTTACTTAATAAACTGCTTTCAATATTGTTTTTCAAGCAAAGTAGTAGATTAAGTAAATGCAAGTCGATTTTTTGTTTGATACAACATTTTGTTTTATAGAAATATAATTCTTACGCGCACGGTTAAATTATTACATCTATTACTTGAGTTGATACGTGCTGTTATTAATGTTGAATGGTAGCTAGATCCCAAAATATTGTTTTACTATAAATAAATAAAAGACCATATATATATATATATATAATATATTTTAGATATAACACATCATGTATTATGTACGTACAACTGCATTTACTATCAAACTGCAGGATAGCCCACTTATAACTAGCTGTAGTATAGCAAGGTAGTTGAAGAGCCAACGATCGAAAAAACACCAAGGGCAATGATATCAGCAAATTAAATCTCTAAATTCCATAATGGTGAAGCTAGCTAATTGATAAGATAATTATCAGATTTGCCCTCGAAAAACTAGTAGGATTTAAGCATGTCACTAATTACCAGTTTAATTATGAAGGCTAATGAAACAATGTACAAGAGTAGGTAGGTATGTATGTAATGAAGAAGTGGATGAATGAATTAGAATTATTATATACGTACCCGACGCCGGGAGAGAAGGAGAAGGAGACACACATGAGGTAGAACCACTCGGACTCGGTGAGATCCTCCGGGGAGAGGGCAGCCCGGCGGGCAGGCTGCTGCTGGCTGGTTTCTCCAGCGGAAAGAGTGTCGTAGAGCTCGCGAAGCTGCTGGCTTCTGTGGAGGGAGGCCTCCTCCGTGCTCACCTCCATCGGCTCTACCGTCTTCCTCGTCTTTATCTCCCCGTTGTAGTATCCCTCCGACCACACCAACACCCTGCTATCTCTCATGATCTCATCCATTAATAAACTCCTTCACATCCGCATTATATATGAATGTATATATATGTACATACCCTTGTTGGGGGCAGAATTGCCAGAAGATACTGTAGGTCCACTCCACGGCTTGGACCGCCGATTGCAGCAACTGCTGAAGCCGCCCATTCGGTGGCGGCGTTCCCATTTCTTTTTTGTACTTAAGAAGGGGAAAGGAAAGAGACACAACTAAAATTAAAGATTGGTTTATATATGATGAAGATTGAAGGGGATCAGAGATCGATTAATTAGCTAATAATTGTACATAGGGATTGGAGGGAGAATGGGAGATGAAGTATGATATATATATCCATCATCCACAAAATTTTATAATGATAAGAGTAGTTTAATTGATGCGTGAGAAGGGATCAATTAAGGGAAGATTGATCGATAATGTGGGCAATACTAGAATTGGGAAAGGAAGAAGAGTGAGAGGAGACTTGCAAGTGAACACATCGAAAAGCTAGGTAGATATATATGATGACTTTGAGGAGCAAAACAATATCATAAATTCTTTCATCTAAATGTATCATATATGTAATGGGTCCACAGATGAGATCTCTCACTCTTCTTATTGGCCTCTTCCCCTGACAAACAACAATACGATATTAGTGCTAGCAGTAGCTAGGGAGAGATACTCCGTATTCATTAATGAGGAATTAGGGTTTCAGGCACGCTTTATTTTGTTGTCTGAGATAAAGAGAAAAGAGAAGAGAGAAGAGAGACAAGTTAAGTGGTTTTGACTGGCCGCTCTACCAGACAGTTCAATCCATGTCATGTGTAGTAGGAAATCAATATTCAATAGTTTCCCAAAAAAAAACAAAAAAAAATATTTGTATTGTTAGTTGTGACATGGTCAACTGTGAGATTTGACACGTGGACCTTTCTTATAGGACGAAAATATATAGTATTCTACCAAAAAAAAAAGAAAAGCAAAAAAAGGACAATGAAATTGAAGGTCGCACCGAGATTAGGCGTTGAGGTAATTAAGTGCTTAAGATGCTAAGTTATGTTTAAGGCGGTAAATGAATCGAGCCATTTATTATAAATTTGGTGTTTGGTTCGATTAAATTTAGTTCTTAGTTCTTTCATAGGTGTTTGGTTTGATTTGTATATGAGTGAACCTTGAATACCATTTTAAAGCTCGGAATATAAATGGGCGAAACATGAGTAAAAAAAAAAACTCTTGACTCGTTTTTTAATAAGCAAGTTTGATTATATGTTTATGAGCAAGCTCGATTATGTATTTGTGACCGAACAATTTTGATTATGCATTCATGAACAACTCAATTATATATATTGATGTGATCACGCCACATCAAGGACAAGACGCCCAAGGCCGCGACGCACTCATGCCAGTGCCCATGCAAGGGGTCACCACCGATTCTCCACCACTATCCTTGGGCTATCTTTTTGGTGATGACTTAATGGATGAAATGGTGCATGAGGAAACTGAAAGTGCCGCTCAAAAGACTACACGCGATGTTGAGCATTGCACACCCTATGTCACGGTCGATGCTACCACCGCAGCTAGGCAGGCTCACGACACTCCACCCTTTTTGGGCCGAATTACTCAGGCACATGCTCGTTCCCTACAAGAGTGACTCAAAGCAAGTCTCATGGTCCATGGAGCGCCGAGCAAATATGAGGGTGGCCTGATTTGTGTGTTGGTGGCAACCGGGTGCGCTTCTCCGAGCTAAGGTGCCTAGGCGTGCCTCATAATAACTCCCGCCATCAATTGTGAAGTAATGGCTCGTCTCTCAAGGGTCATAGGGGTTCCAATATGAAGTTAATGATTGTTGTTGAAGGGCCATTGTGTGGTCAAGTTTTTCCTACTTAAGGGAGCCGATCTCTCTTTAGATTGTTGTTGAAGGGCCTATGTGTGGTCAAGTTTCTTGCTTAATAAAAGCCTTGTTTTTACTTATCAAATTCAGATTTGTGGATCATATCGAATATCCTTCAAGAAGCTTAGGCTAAGTGAGTCATATCTTTGTTCTCGGATTCTAGTTTGTATTTTAGAGAGGTGCGTAATATCCGATCTAAATCACATCAATATCCCTCATTTTACTCCTCCACAACTCAGTTACATTTCCATTATTTCAACCCCACGTCCTTACATCCAAAGCAAAGGAGGCGCCAACCATCACATCTCAAACCTCGGTGAAAGAAGCGACTTGTGGTCCACCTTGCACCGCTAGCAATCTAACGATCCTCATCATGTGGTATCAAAGCCACGCAAGGTGACCCATCTAATACTCTTCTTTAGATTTGAAATTTTACTTGATTTGCAAGTGGACGCCACACACAAACTTGCCCAAAAACGAATGCAAAACCAATCCAACAAAACGTTGCCAATTAATTCAACCAAAAAAAACCTCGCCAATTAATTCATGCTTGTTTTTCGTGTTGTGTGTATTGTCTTTGAAGCTTTTCATTGAAGTCGACCCTCTATACCTGAAAACTCATTTGTTGATTGTCCAAAGGTTGAAGAAGCAACAAATTTAATCAACCATTGAATGCAAGAAAGAAGAAAATCAGAAAAGCCCCTCGTTTTGTTGCTTAAAGAGACCCTTCATTCAAGAGTCTTTACTTGACTTGTTTGCTGAAAATAGAATTCTTCACCTCCAAAATTTCGGCCATAACTCTTTGACATTAATCCTTGGACACCTTTGCATGCTTAATAGAAAATCAAGCTTACAATATTGTTGTGCAATCGAGTTAGGTTACGGGAAAAGTATCAAAATCGAGCTAAATTCTATGGTGTATGCTTGCATGATGATATAAGGACTTTACATGGTAAATCTTGAAAGTGCGTAAACAATTAAGATTTGGACTCGAAGAGAAAAAGGATTGGGGCTTAGAAAAAGTCGGATTCAATCAAAAGGAAAAAGAAATCGGACTTAGAAAAAGACGGACCCCATGGGAAAAAGAATCTGAGCTATGCACGAAAAAATTTGTTGAAAGGTTTTTGGTACCTAGTAGCAACCTAATTCGAAATAGCTATAAACAAACTTGTTGCTTGTGATATTTTGTTGTGTCTATGTGTGTGTCAAACTTTTAAAGCCATACCTTGATTGTCATGCTAAACCTAGAACTTGCAAGTTGAGTAATTTTTCGTTTCTAGGTTGAGTTTGATCTTGTGTGGTTGGTGTTATCCCTTGTGTCTACGGATTTAAACTTGTTGGTATAGCTTGTGCAAGATGTCAGATACAAGGAAAAATGTTGATCACAAGAGACCACTTCCGTGGAAGCCATGATCCAATCGAATGAAACAAACTCTTCAATCATTTTGCACTCAGTTTGATGGGATTGAGGGACAGTTGTCTCAAGTTGATGGATGGTTATCACAAGTTGATGGACGGTTCTCAAAAATTGACGAGTTTATCCAAGCAAGTGGCAACAACGTGTCTAGTGTCAACCGTGGCATCCCTTTGACCTTTGAAGGCACACACATCGAGCCCCTCCATGTCGTGAGTCACATCGCCCATTTGGAAGAAGGCTCAACCTCCTACGTGACACAAGTGACCCAAGGGTCCTATTCGGAGCCACCTTTTTTTACACCATATGTGCCATCCACCGGAATAAGACTTATCGCTGATGTGGCCATTTGCGTGCATCTCACCTTCAGCTGGGCGAGTGAAATCGTCTAAATTAATGTGGAGATTTCTTGTAAATCCTTACACCCCTAAAGGCGTAGCAACCTCAGATGAATAGTATCCTTATCTCACCGTCCAATATTTAAGTACACTATCGTTCGGCTATAATTAATTCCAATTTTTCAATTTATTTTTATTACTGTTTAAACCTAAATCGCTTCCTTTGTAGTTTGTACTCCGTATTACTACTTTCTTCTTCTTCTTTATTTCTCATATATCTGACCGCCTCTATCCCTCTCTATTTGGACAACCTTCCTTCCTCTCGTCTTCCGTTTCCTTCTCCGCGCCATTCGCATCAGACACCGTCTCTCTTTTTCGTTCTTGCTCCCCTCTGGTTCACCCATCCTTCTTGTGCACTTCCAATCGTCTTCTCCAGTGCAAACAAGGACAGGGCACGTCTTCAGGCGCACTGTTTAGGTGAGTCCATCATGCTCGCTTCCTCAGATTTGGTTAACAATAGGTTTTAATTCGATTTATATGTGGCTAGCAAGTATTCAACCTTTCGGGTGAGTTTAAATCGCCCTTTTCAGCTTTCTACTTCCTTTTAAATGCTTCTGTATGAATCTAGGTTTTAATTTGATCTTGTCGAGTTTACATCTACGTTTTCCCCCCTCTATTTTTCTTCTGTGTTTTGTACACCTAGGTTTAAATTCGTTTTACTTGCTCGATTTGTATAGATTGATAATGTAGAAGACTCTTCCACTTCCCAATGAAAGATAATTTCCAAAATTTACCTCTGCTTTTATGATTGCAATTACTGATGCCTTCAAAGTGTTCACTGAAATGCCCAAAAGAAATTTAGGTGTACTGTGTATGCTTATATTGTGGTTGGTGTTCTTATTTTCTTTTGAAGTTGTATTATGCTTATAAATTTCGAGTGTTTTAGGTTTAATCTTCGGTTTCATCATGTTCAGCCTATTTTCTTGCTAAAACTGCCTAATTTGATCCGAATTTATGGCTTTCAAACTCTTTTTTTGGGCTATCAATTGAATTTTGCACACTTTGGGTTGCATTTGAGTTTCTTTCACATCAAGTAGGATTATTGATCTGGTTTTATGTATTGAGATTGATGTGTGTATATTTGCATTGAATCTTGCAAAATTGCCAATTGCTAGGAAAGCCTCCCTCGTTTTGCTTGATAAAAGTTGACTTTTTTTTGAGAAGGTAATGGACTGTTATGGATCATGGAAACCCTGCTTATGATACCTTCTTATGTCTGCTTGCTCTTTGCTTAAGAAAAAAAAATGTTCAACTTGGGATGTTTGAGTTGTTGATATGATTTATCTGCTTTCAATTTCATGTTTCTCTTGATAATTTCTTCCTTTCGAATTCCATTCTTACTTCTTGAGTTATTGACTAGCTAAAGTTAGAAAGTCCATCAAACACTTTAATTAATTAACTAAGACTATATTTTTACTTTTAGCTTAGCACAGGAAACAATATAAAACGTTAGTTTGCATGGGAAACAGTTTTATCCGTAATATGATTCCCAGACGCTCCCTCTATACAACTATAGCTTAAAAGAAAACTTATTAAAAAACAGCATTTACCTTGTAGTATTTCCTTGTTTTTTTCAAGGGTTTTATGGAAGTATATATGGATTGTACTGTTTGTTGAACAACAATGGTTCTCTTGCTCATGTGGTTACACTAATTGATTTGCCTTTGGCTTACAGTTCAAATTCATGTATTCTTTACTATCATGTGCGGGTTACTCTTTACTTCTTAAAAAACCATTGGTTTATTTTGATAAGAACATGCTTGTTGTTGCCCAATAGTGATCCTCTAAATCCCTTGTAGTTGCCTGATTTAGACTATAAGCTTATTAATTCTGCAAACTTTATTTAGACTATAAGCTGATTTAGACTATAATGCATCTTTCTTAAGTTGTCCTCTTTTCTTCTATACTTAATAAACATATGATTAATTATGTATTAGATATTGTACTTAGCGACCCGCCTGTGGTTATAACTACAAAGAATAGAACGGTGAGAGAGCCTAAAGCGGTGAGATAAGAAAATGGATATTTCCATTTTAGAATCTGGACGAGGATAGGTGGATGAAGTACTTCTAGAAGTTGATCAAGGAATATCCTAATCAAATGTGGCTTTGTTAACTTTAATTATTATTATTTTCGTATCCAAAGAGTTTGATATTTTGAGAATTGTTGCAATATCTTTTTAAATGATGAGTAGCTCATAAATAGCCTTAAGAAAAAAAATATGGAGTATTCAGTATCAATACTTTAAACTATTTATCTGTGGTTGTGTTTTGGAAATCCAATAAGGGTGTTTTCTTTATCTGGTTGCTCATTTATTGTAATATCAATGTTGATCTTAATGGGTAACTCATTGCTCTCAACTCGGTTTTGTTGGATTTTTGTCATGTGTATTGTATTACCAAAGGACTCTTACTTGAATTGTGTTTATGATCAATTGTTTGTTTGCTTATTCATGGTTTTTTAGTTGATTGTATTGTTCTCAGTTGATGAGATATTTATTGATGCATTCTTCTCTGTTGCAGGGGAAAAATTGTCGACGTTAAGCTACCATCACAACATGAGTTAACAACCATGAATTAGAATGCACAGGTCTGTGCACATGAGGTGCATGTACCTTTTCATTTCGTCAATTCGATGGATGCTTCTCTACACGTATCATTGTCGATTCTTACATGACTTTGATTCTTCATCACTACCATTGTACTCTTTCTTTTATTAAATGCTTTCTATAGATGCATTCGGTTTTATTTTGCAATTCTACTATAAACAACTTTCATTTACTGACCCTGTTCACTATCCTTCAATAGTTAATTGATTTTCCTTTTAAGTATCTTATGTTGCTTCATCATATACGTCTGAATTTGTGCCACCTGGTTCTGCTGTTATCATCAAGGGTTTACAGAACCAAATTCAGTAACTAAAATTAAAATTCTCATCTTTTACAAATACATCCATATGCCTCCCCGTGCAAAGCACGGGGCACAAATCTAGTAATACCAAAAACCACCACTATTATTTTTTCTAAAGCAGTAAATAAAACACCAGAAATACCGAATACGCATACTGAGCTAAGGAAGAATCGAGCGCAGAGTAGTCCTGGCAAGTGAATACTTTCAATAATTCAAACAACAGAATTGAAGCACTAAATCAAATTCAGTATTTTTAGTAGACTTTATTCAAAAAGACCTGGAAGAATTACACAAGCTAGGCAGTAGGCAGAAATCAAAGAAGATCATTACTTTATCTTCTTTTTTTTTATTAGAATCTCAGGTTGGTAAATCATAAATCCAGCACCGTATGATACTATGATAGATGCGGATAAAAACCAAATAATACTGTACAATATATATCACTTTTCTTATAAATAGAAAACCTGTTCAAACAAAAGAGAAGATGATAGACATATTGCTTCTTAAAGATCAAAGCATCATTTGAAAAGCGACAGAGAGACTTTAGAAAACTAATTACTACATACCTTTCTCAGTTTAATAATGTAGAGAATTCCAATATAAACAATAAAAAGCACTTCTGCCATATGAAGTTATGAACAGGAAACCTCAAATTTCTATTTCACTTGATGGACAGGTCCAGGCTTCGAATGTACAACTGCCATATATAATTGACAAGTCAACAGAACATGAAAGTCGACCACTCGATCATCACTATAGAGAGATCATGAGAAACCTCCTAACAAGTTGGGTGCAAGAGTTGAATTTGATCTGGTTCAGCACATTTAAAGAGGTGATTTTTGGGAATATCTGAGCTTGACTAACAACCAACAACTCCATTAACAGCCATAAGTATTTGAGCAGTATAAATCCAAGGAAGAAAAAAAACACCACCCAAAATTCTCTATCAAGTCAATGAACCTGTACAACAAACAAACTTCTTTTTGTTCATCACAACATTATTTTTATATACTATTACAACATCGAGAAATAAATCAACAAAAGCTTCATTAATTTTTCACAGGAAGTAGTATTGAATAAAATAGATTTCGTAAAAAGATCATTCAAGCCACCCAACCAAATTGATCAGATACAACGAAATACTCTCAGTTTAAACTCACTGTACGCGTATTACCTTAATTCAACACTAAGCAGTGAGATAAGAATTAGATTTTGAATACCCGACGAATGATGAAATCTCTAACAGACAAGGGTAGGGAATGCAGAATGGCCATGGTAGTGGACATGTGACCATACGAGAACCAAGCTGGTGGATTCTTCTTTAAGATCACAGCAACCGTTCTCTTGGCAAACTCATCTGCAGGGGTTGCTTTGGGGCCTTGTGACATGTTGGCTCTTTCTTGAATTGATGTGTCATACTTCTTGTACAGCTTCCACTCTGGCATCCCACTATACTTGCTTAATGCAGAGTTTGCCAAGTTTGATCTTATGGCTCCCGGAACAATGTTGATGACATCGATCCCAAAGGGCCGAAGTTCATACCTGAACAAACAGGTTATGAGGATCACACCCAAAAAAGGGAATGAAAACAATGTGGAGCTCATGAA
Organism: Fallopia convolvulus; assembly: GCA_964016875.1. Classification (NCBI taxonomy): domain Eukaryota; kingdom Viridiplantae; phylum Streptophyta; class Magnoliopsida; order Caryophyllales; family Polygonaceae; genus Fallopia; species Fallopia convolvulus. Next base: position 26,039,367 of record OZ024719.1, read on the forward strand.
TACAGTATGACATAAGGTTTTCAAATCTTAACTTAGCTATTCAAATAAAAGTTCTCAGTTTTGAAATATTTTTATGCTTCTATGGTTATTATAATAATTATTGTTAAATGTGCTACATCATTATTATCACCTAAAACTCCAAAAGTATCAACTAAAAATAGAAAACCAGAAAAAGATGCTTCCAAAATCTGTTACAAAACTAACCTTAGTGTGTCAGTGAGTGCATGTATAGCAGCTTTAGATGCTACATAGGCACCTGCCCAAGGGGCAGGAGCCAAAGCAGAAATACTTCCAACATTCACAATCTTCCCCTTTCTTCTACTCGTCATGTGAGGCACCACAGCCTGGATCAACCTCAATGTACCTTTGTCGAGATTAAAAAAATCTCAGTCGATCACTAGAAGTTATCACTGCTAATTCAGAACAGGAATCAAAATACTCGAGAAGATAATTAAGCAATGACTGTAAAGCCTTCATGGGGATTCACGGATAAGTTAACACTGCATATGAAGAGATACTACAATTTAATTATCATTGTTACTAAGGGAATGTGATCATATCTTCGTGATCAAACAAGATACCATGTTATTCCCATTGTCTCTGAGGGGATAAGCTCATATCTTGGCAGTAAGATATAACATAGTAGGATTAGCAGCCATTCCTCAAATAAAGAAAATTCAATGGTGCTCCACAAAAAGGACACAGACATCATAGCAAACAACAATTAGCTGTAGTTAAAGGGGCAATGGAAAGAAAAGGCTAAGAAAAGATGCGTAGGTACCATTCAGCAAAGTTCCAACAAAATAAGCATCGTAAGATTTCAAAGATTGCTCCAAAGCAATTCCATGGTAAAAAATTAGTACAAAACACAACACAACACACCCACCTCTGTTGAATATGATTCAACCCGAGGCTGAATGTGGATATAGTTCATTTTAATTGGATAAATGGACCGTCCATTTCCTTAGGAAAGACAAGGATTCTGTGTAAAGGCACAAATTAACTTGCATCATTACAAGAATCACTGCAATACAAAGGTCACTCACTCCTATTGTATGGTGCCACTATGCTTTCCCATTCGCCATGAGCATTAAACCACAATTGGACAATTTGCTTCAAATCAGTATGGATTGGTCCATTCTATTCATCATTTGTTCAACTACTTTTGGTATATCTTATATCAAGGTGGGAGAAGAATTGCTGATTTCTTCTGAAACCAAACAATAGTATAAGAAGCTTGTCCTGAGTTTTCAAACCTAAAGCAATGCAACTGAAATTTTGCAATTGTAAGAAACGGTTCTACTGGCAATCAACATAGAGGCCCTGTTCAAAAAATCTGACCTAGGGGTCATCTATGCCCTGCCTAAGCATTGGAAGATCCCAGCTCACCTAACCTTCCAGCGCCGCCGCTCAGAGTTAGACTATACAGAAGTTTACTAGAACATTGCATATAGGGGATAGAGAGGATTACCATATACGTTAGTGTTGAAAGTTTGGTGTACTGAGGAAAGAGGAATCTCGGCGAGGGGTCCCACACATTGAACGCCAGCGTTATTAACGAGGACATCGATCCGTCCAAACCTCTCCAAGACGCCGGAAAGCGTGCGGGCGACGCTTTCGTCGGACGACACGTCGAGCTCCTGGAGGAAGAATCGGTCATCGGCGTCTAGGTCGGCCATGGAGGCACGAGATCGGCCGGTCGCGACCACCAGGCAGTTTTGGGCGGCGAAAGCACGCGCCAGAGCATGGCCGATTCCGCCGGTGGAACAGCCGGTGATCAACACAACTTGTTTCTCATGGACTTCCATAATCGGTGAGTCTGAATGGTGGCTCCTTCTGCTCCAAATTTAACCAAATCTCAGATATACCTAAACCTACACTTAGATGAAAATACCTAAACCTACCCTACGAAAGAGGAATCAAGGCAAATTCAATGAAGTTGATTGAAGTATAGAGCCATTAATGCGAAGTGCAATTATATGAATAAACCGACCTGTTGATGCAAAAAACTGGTGGAAAGTAAAACCTTAACAACATTATTTCTAGTAGAGTTAAAAAACTCCATCCATAGAATTGAGAAGATTCTAATTGTTAAATAATAAAAAACTGGTTGAATTTCCGTGATATTCATGAGGTGATTTTACTAAATATTATATAATAATATAATATTAATATAAAATTTAAATTACTTTATATAATATAGCAATAAAATTATGTAATTCATACAAAAAAATTTAAGATCGTGCCACATATATTAATTCAATATATTTAAAAAAAATTATTATTTGTTGAGATCTCGCCCCATATTTTGATTAAAATTTTAAAAATGTTAATTTCACTTGAATCGAATATTTTAAAATATTTTTCTAAGATATTAATATGCATAAAACAATCAGTTTTTATAAAATATTTATTAAGGTTATGTATTTGAGTTCTTATCTTTTAGTTTGTAATGAATATAATAATATTTTTATATTATAGAGAACATTAATATAAAGATTGGTATAGAAGATAACATAGAAAAAAATAAATAAAAAGAATATAATGCTATAACTTAAAGGATAACGGTAGGATATCTAGCAAGGATAATTTAACTTATTAAAATAGTTTGTAATGTTAATTTAATAAAATTTAGGGAGATAAATGAATGTGTATACTAAAATATATCATATGAGTCCGGTTCAGGTGCGAAATAAGAAAGAACAAGAGCCATTGGATCAAGAAAAATCAAAGACGCTGATCATTTCACTTAAAAGGGGAAAAAACGGCACAGAAGAATTTTTGGCGAATTATTCGCGTATTTTTGAAAAAAACAGCCTAGATTTGTTCATCAATATTGTGGATTTGTGCATCAACAATGTGGATTTGTTCATCAACATTGTGGATTTGTTCATTGTTATATTCATATTTGTTCATTGGTTTTGGCATATTTGTTTATCGGTTTGTGCATATTTGTTCATTTGTAACATCAATTTGTTCATTAGTTTATGCATATTTGTTCATTGATAGATGCATATTTGTTCATTTTTATATTCATATTTGTTCATTGGTTTTGGCATATTTGTTCATCGGTCTGTGCATATTTGTTCATTAGTAACATCAATTTGTTCATTAGTTTATGCATATTTGTTCATTGCCTTTTTCATATAATTGTTCATTACTAGATGCATATTTGTTCACTGGTAACCTCAATTTGTTCATTTCTATATGCATATTTGTTCATTAATAACATCAATTTGTTCATAGCTAAATAAGGCATAAGCACTCCTCTTTGATTTGTTGTTATCTCGTTCTCTTAGCATACACCATATTATTGCAAAGTCGGATTCTTTATCTATTATCCTTTGCATTCAAGTTTCTACATCAAACTTATCTTATTTTGGTACTATATTGAGCACTTCATTCGTATTAACAAGTTAGCCTTAAAGCTCTTCATTCGTATTATCCTTTGCATTCAAGACAACCTTAAAGCACAAAATATATGCAAAAATACACAAATAGATAGTCCTAAATGTATAAATTGATGGTATCAATAGTCCTAAATGTACAAGTTGGTGGCATTGACACATAAACATAAGTTTATTTCAATTCACAAACAAAGGTTAGATCATTGAACAAAAAAGGTTAAATCAATGAACAAATATGGTATATCAGTGAACAAATAATGGTATAATAATGAACAAAAAAGAGTATATCAAAGATTAAATAATGATATTCCAATGAAAAAATAATGGTATATCAATGAACAAACAAGATTATATCAATGAACAAATAGTAGTATATCAATGAACAAATATTGGTATATCGAAACTAAATATATGTGCATAAAAAACTAGATAATATTGTATTCATACACATAAATAAGGTTAAAAAATAAAACTGAAAATTAAAAAAGTTCGAAATCGATGAACAATGTTATCAAAAATTCGATGCACAATGAGTTAGTATTGATGAACAAATAGTGAATATTGATGAACAAATCACTATTTCTGATGAACAAACTGGGCGCGTCTCATAAAAACATATTTTTCGAAAAATACGTGAATAATACGGGAAAAATTCGTCTATGCCGTGTTTTTTTAATGAATGTTTAATCAGGGACGTTGATTTTTTGGAATGGAAGAGCGAGATTTATTTTTAATTCTCACTTGGGCGCCCATTCGCACACGACTCTTATTCATATCATATAATCTATAAATAATTTATTATATTGTGAAATATCAACATTTAGTTAAAAATCATATACTTGGAGTGCAAGCTTTGTTAAAAGATAAAAGAAAAGTTATTATGTATAATATTAATATAAAAAATATTAGCATATAGATCAAGTTTTGTTAAAAGATATGTATAAAATTGATATAGAAAGTATCAACATATAGATAGATCAAGTTAAAATAATATAATATATTGGATCTATAGAAAGCATAATACAAGTTATTATTAAAAAGCTCGACATTATTTTTATTTAAGTAATGCCACGTGGCGCAATTCTCAAACATTGTTTCTACTTTATAATGTATTAGGTAGATTAACGTCTAAGATTGAATTCTTTGACACTGGATGAATAATAAAAAATTAGGTCAGTACGTGAGGTCATTACTTGTTAAATAGTGGTGCTCTTCTGTCACCGTATTAATTTATAATTTTTTTTTCTAACGGATTCATCAATTTCTTATAGAGTTTTTGTAACTTCATGTCTTCATCCATGGAGTTAATTAATAACTCCACCAAAACATCACATAAATTCTTCAGTTTTGATCCTTCCATAGGCCGATTGTTCTCTAAAGCAATTTTTATCCTAAAACTTTATTTTAGTAGCTAAAAATTCAATTGACCAAACATGTTTGATGTAATTATAAGACCGAAAATTCGGTGACCAAACAGATTGGTACAACACGAAATTGGAAACCAAATGACAACATCAGGAGGAACTTCCACACCACAATTAATGATGTCCAAAACAGTAAAAGCAAAAAGTGAGCCCAGAGGGACCCCCACAGGCAATTTAGGGACCCACGTCCACGTCCGATTATTTTAAAACAAAACTCCCGACGGATGCGAGGTCTCTCAACATTCCGGGACGAGGTCTCGACCTCGTCACCGACTCTACTAACACACCCGCCCGCTCGAACCAATCACAAGCGACCTCACTCCCGAACCAATCATCAGCGACCTCACTCCCGAACCAATCACAAGTGACCTCACTCGCGGACCAATCAAAAACCCTTATTTCGGGCGTCCCACATCGAACATTGGCCTAAACTCGGCCCCCCAATTCTCTATAAATAGAGAAGAACCTCGTAGGAAGAAGGGGTCGAAAAACCACTTGAACTCAAGAACTCTCTTGCTTGTTAAAGATCGACGTGATAGGAACATCGTCAAAAGACCTCGCTACAGACAGGAGAAACCCACAAAAAGACCCCAAAGTCGCGCAGGGACCTCGTTCACGCCTAAAACCTCACTACAGAAACTCACAAAACTCTCTACATCATACCCTCAAATCTACCTCGGCCTAGAATCGACCTCGCAACATTTAGGTGCGATCTCGGAACCTTGTAGGAGGTCTAGGTGTGATTCTCAAAGTTGTACATCAACCTCGTAGGTTTGTAACCTCGCTACCACGGAAAAATCATAAATAAAGGAGCAAGTGTTTGCACTCAAATATAATAATCTTGTTTCTTGTCTCGTAGCGTAGCTGTTATTTCGGGTTTCATCACTGGCGCCGTCTGTGGGAACCTCTTCATCCTAAGCAGCTTCCCATCTTAAGTGCAAACCTTGATTCCTTAAAACCCCCTCAAAACGGCTTGCCCAAACAATTTCTTCCCCCAACATCCCGACAATATGGCTGAGACCCCTCCATGGACGACGGCAGGTCCGTCAGGATACCCTTTTGTGGTCCCGCCAGGCTGGACGTACAACGTCCCACAAAATCCATACCCGTTCCAGGGGTATGAAGAGGGTGGCGCTCTTTTCAACCAGTATCCCTACCCGGGGTACGGGCAGTACCAACAGGGCCAAGCTCCCCCATATGTCCCGATCCCCTCCCAGGGGCAACCTCACTCCGAATACGTGCCCGCGTATGTCCCGGGCTATATGCCAGGGCAGGAGGCGCCCACGAACGGATCCACCACGGAGAGACCCTCCCGAGATCCGATGCAGATCTCGCAATCCCGTTCGCGACGTGCAGAAAGGCGTGACATGGAGTTGTCCGAAACAGCGGCAAGCGCGCCACGCCCTCTGGCAAGGTCAAAGTCGAAGTCTGCTCGCCCATCCGTCGAGAGTGGATACAAGAATCCCTTCGTGCCCGAGATCCAAGAGGCGCACATGCCCAAAGGTTTCCATTGGCCGCAAATGGGACTTTACGACGGCACGGCCGACCCCGAAGACCACATAAAACACTACGCCGTCCAGATGAACGTCAACTCCTACAATGACGCCATTTTCTATCGAATCTTTCCGACCACTCTGGACAAGGCGGCAATGACGTGGTTCACCAGCCTTAAGGTTGAGTCGATAGCCTCGTTTTCCCAGCTATGCGAGTCCTTCGTCGGGCACTTCAACGGCTCAAGAAAGCGCAAGAAGAACATGCGCGATCTCCGTGGCATTGAGCAGGGAGAGAACGAGAAGCTGGGTACCTTTTTTATAAGGTTCACCACCGCGGTCGCTGAGATCGCGCAAATCGACGAAGCCTCGGTACGCGACATCCTAATGGGCAACCTTCGCCAGGGTGATTTCAAATGTCGCATTTTTCTCAAAAATCCGACCACATATGAGAGCCTGTGTGCTCGGATCACGACACAGGTCTACGCCGAGGACGCTGCCAGCCAGAGCTCGCGACTGAGGACCGACAAGGAAATCGTGACCGAGGCTAAGGGAAAAGCTAAAGTGGCTGCGCCGGCCGCGAGGGACGCGTACATGACACAAACTCACGACCGGCGTGCCGATTACAAAAGCAATAACAACAACAAAAGCAACAACAATAACAGAGGCAACAACGACAATAGAAACAACAACCGCTACGACAACCGTGGCGGTGGGGGTTGGAGCTGCTTCGGTGGGAAGCCACGAGGTTACAGAGGCAAAGGTGGCCCCGCCTACAACCCAAACGAGAAAAAACGCGCCAACCCCGCGTCGGGAGCCAACCTCGTGCAGCAAGAACCAACCCGGTCCCGACCAAGCAACGCAGAGCAGCAAGCTCCACCGAGACCGTCGCGCTCCGGACAAGCCGCGGCGCCCGATGGGTACATCAACACCATCTCGGGTGGACCCTCGCTGGCGGGTTCGAGCCAGGCGGAAAGGAAAAGATACCCGAGGGCAAGTCACCATGAGCCCTCGGTATACAGCGTGACACAAACCTCATGGTCCCACGCGGGTATGGCCTTCACCTCCGAGGACGCCGAGGGACTCCATATGCCCCACTCCGACCCCCTGGTGATACACGCTCAATTGGGCTCGAAGATAGTGAAGCGGATACTGGTGGACACGGGTTCCTCCGTGGACATCATGTATTTTGGCGCTTTCGAGCAGCTAGGAATCTCCGCGACATCCTTGAGGCCCTACGCTGGGAAGCTCACCTCCTTCTCGGGAAACGAGGTCGATGTCGCTGGTCTCATAGACTTGTGGATGACCCTCGGAACTGGCTCGACAACGAGAACCGAGGTGATAGAGTTTACGGTGGTGCACCTGCCCTCGGCCTACAATGCAATCATCAGGAGAGTCTCCTTGATGAAATTCCAGGCGGTGGTCTCTGTCTACCACCTTAAAATGAAGTTCCCCACCAGCGGAGGTGTCGGAGAGGTGAAGGGCAACCAAGAAGAGGGCCGCGTCTGCTACATGACCTCGGCTAAACAAAAATGCTCTGTGTTCATGGTAGAGACTTCAGGCGAAGCAGACCTCGAGGTCCGGGATTTCACAATACCAACTCCCGATACAGAAAGAAGGGTGATTACCCCCTTCGAAAACAAATCAGAGAAGATCTACCCCGGAGGTTGCCTCACTGGAGATGCAGCAGCGTCACTAGAGGCCCTGCTTGCTGGGTCCCGCGACGTGTTCGCCTGGACTACAAAAGATCTCTGAGGTGTGCCTCGAACACTGGCCCAACACTCCCTAAACATAGACGTCGCCATTCGCCCTGTGGTGCAACGTCGAAGAAAAATGAACGAAGAAAGGGCAACCGCCGCGAATGAAGAGGTGGCCAAGCTGCTAGCCGCAGATTTCATACGCGAAGTCCAGTATCCGAAGTGGTTGTCCAATGTCGTATTGGTCAAAAAGGCCAACGGCAAGTGGCGGATGTGTGTAGACTTCAAGGACCTCAACAAGGCATGCCCCAAAGACAGCTACCCTCTGCCCTCGATCGATGCACTTGTAGATTCGACTGCTGGGCATGAGGTCCTGAGTTTCCTCGACGCGTACGCGGGGTACAACCAGATCTCGATGAATCCTCGTGACGAGGAGGAGACGTCCTTTATCACCCAGCGGGGGACATACTGTTACAAGGTCATGCCGTTTGGCCTCAAGAACGCCGGGGCCACATTCCAACGCCTCATCGATCGGGTTTTCAAAGACCACCTGGACAGGAACGTATCCGCCTACGTTGACGACATCGTGGTACGGAGCAAGGGCCCCGAGGAGCACCTGGCTGACCTCACCGAGGTTTTCACCACCCTCGGACACCACCAGCTCAGCCTGAACCCCGAGAAGTGTGTTTTTGGCGTGTCCTCGGGGAAGTTTTTGGGATTCATGATCAGCGAATGCGGGATCGACGTCAACCCCGACAGAATAGAATCTATCCTCGCAATGAGGTCTTCCCGATCTCGTACCGAGGTACAAAGACTCAACGGCGCTGTAAATTACCTGGGGAGGTTTTGCTCCCGCCTAGCGGACAAGTCCCTCCCATTCTTTGCCGCCCTCAAAAAGAATGACAAGTTCGTCTGGGACGAGAGACTTGAGACTGCTTTCTCCTAGTTAAAGATCTTCCTCACCAAGCTCCCCACCTTGTCACCTCCACATGCGGGCGAAGACTTGCAACTATATGTGGCGGTGAGTCCCGAGACCGTCAGCGCGGTGCTCACAAGAGAAGCCATGCACCCGGTATACTTTGCGAGTCGCGTGCTCCAGCCTGCGGAGCAGAGATACTCCCCGGCAGAAAAGATGGCGCTGGCTGTAGTGACCGCCGCAAGGCGCCTACGCCCATACTTCCACGCACATCCCATCCAGGTTCTCTCAGACCTCCCACTCCATCAAATTCTGCATCAGCCCGCTCTCTTAGGACGTATGACCAAGTGGGCTGTCGAGCTCTCCGAGTTCGACATCAATTACCTCCCGAGGACCGCGATGAAGGGACAAGCCCTCGCCGACTTTATGGTGGAGGTCACCTTCCCCGAGACAGACACAAGCTCGGACGAATGGAAAGTGGTCGTTGATGGCTCACGATGTGACGCCGGTGGCGGGGCCGGGGTATTCCTCGCTGGCCCCTCAATCGAGACGGAGTATGCTCTCAACTTCGCCTTTGATGCCACCAACAACGACGCCGAGTATGAGGCCATGATCGCCGGGATCGAGATGGCGCTACTTAACGGAGCCTGCAAAATCAGGGTCTACACAGATTCCGAATTGGTGGCACGACAACTCAACGACCAATACGACACCAGGACAGGTTTTCTGCCCGCCTACCGAGCAAAAGTCAAGGCCTTGGTCTCATGCCTAGAGAGCTCCGCAGTGGAGTCAATCCCGCGGGCCTCAAACACAAAAGCAGATGCCCTCGCCAGGTTAGGCTCCGCGCTTCCCTTGGATGTGGGGAACCGTGTGATGGTGGAGAGAAAGCTCTCACGAAGCGTCGATAGCGAGGTCATGTCCATAAGGACCGAGGACTGGAGGTTCCCGATAACGAGGTATGTACAAAGCGGCATCCTCCCAGAGGACCCCGCGCTGGCCAGGAAACTAAAAATGCAAGCTGCCCGCTACTGCGTCGTCGGCGACCAGCTTTATCGCCGGGGCTACGTTGAACCCAACCTGCTGTGCATACCACCCGAGACCACGGACCACGTCCTCTACGAGGCCCACGAGGGAGTTTGTGGAGGGCACCCGGGGTGGAGGTCTTTGGCACACAAAATCGTCCATTTGGGATACTTCTGGCCCACTCTCCGACAAGATGCAAAGGCTTACGTCCAAAGATGCGTCGGATGCCAGAAACACGGGAACGTCCAGCACACCCTGACGACTCCCCTCCGCAACATTCACGCACCATGCCCATTCGCGATGTGGGGAATGGATATTTTAGGCCCTTTCCCTAAGGCTGTTGGCCAAGTGCAATACATTTTGGTCATCGTAGACTACTTCACGAAGTGGATCGAAGCACAGGCAATGACAAAAATCACCGGGGCAAAGGTCTGCGAATTCCTATGGAAGAACCTTATCTGCCGTTTCGGTGTCCCCATGACAATCATGACCGACCATGGACCCCAATTCGATTGCGAAGAGACTCGGACTTTCTGCTCTGAACTGGGCGTCGACCTTAAATTTTCCTCTGTGGCTCATCCCCAGTCCAATGTCCAGGTTGAAAACGATAATGCCCGCATCTTGACAGACCTCAAAAAGCGCCTAGGCATGGCACAAGGCCGCTGGGCCGAATTACTCCCACTCGTCCTCTAGACGTATCGCACGACCTCGCGCCGCGCAACGGGCGAGACCTCCTTCGCTCTTACCTACGGGGCGAAAGCCCTCGTTCCCGTAGAAACCCTAATTCCATCAGCAAGGGTGTACAACTTCGACGAAAAAGAAAACGAGGCCAACCTCAAGGTCGAACTGCAGTTCCGAGATGAAATCTGCGAGATGGCGGACCTGCGCTCTAGAGAATACAAGCGACGTGTCGCCGTGTATCACGACAAGAAGGTCAGACCTCACATCTTGGCCACGGGAAACCTCGTGCTAAGACGCACTGAAGGGGGAACATTGGACCCTAACTGTGAAGGACCCTACATCCTCGAAGAAGAAGTCGCGCTCGGGGCTTTCAAGCTCAGGGACGACGAGGGGCGCACACTGAGCAAAACGTGGAACGTCGCGCGACTCAAAAATATTACGTGTAAAAGCTCGAAACCTCGTTGTTCCTCACAGCTAGTAAATAAAGGATTGCAGGCTTTTATAAAAGAAAAAACGCTCCCTCCCTGAAAAGTTCCAACCCCTCGCTTCCCGCTTGGGGTTGGAGAATCTCGTTTGAAAAAAGTTCCACCCCTCGCTTCCCGCTTGGGGTTGGAGAATCTCGTTTGAAAGAAGTTCCACCCCTCGCTTCCCGCTTGGGGTTGGAGAATCTCGTTGAAAAGTTCCACCCCTCGCTTCCCGCTTGGGGTTGGAGAATCTCGTTTGAAAAAAGTTCCACCCCTCGCTTCCCGCTTGGGGTTGGAGAATCTCGTTTGAAAGAAGTTCCACCCCTCGCTTCCCGCTTGGGGTTGGAGAATCTCGTTGAAAAGGTCCACCCCTCGGTTTCCGCTTGGGGTTGGAGAATCTCGTTTGAAAGAAGTTCCACCCATCGCTTCCCGCTTGGGGATGGAGAATCTCGTTTGAAAAAAAAAAATTCCACCCCTCGCTTCCCGCTTGGGGTTGGAGAATCTCGTTGAAAAGGTCCACCCCTCGCTTCCCGCTTGGGGTTGGAGAATCTCGTTTGAAAAAAGTTCCACCCCTCGCTTCACGCTTGGGGTTGGAGAATCTCGTTGAAAAGTTCCACCCCTCGCTTCCCGCTTGGGGTTGGAGAATCTCGTTGAAAAGTTCCACTCCTCGCTTCCCGCTTGGGGTTGGAGAATCTCGTTGAAAAGGTCCACCCCTCGCTTCCCGCTTGGGGTTGGAGAATCTCGTTGAAAAGTTCCACCCCTCGCTTCCCGCTTGGGGTTGGAGAATCTCGTTTGGAAGAAGTTCCACCCCTCGCTTCCCCCTTGGGGTTGGAGAATATCGCTTGGGCGAAGTTCCACCCCTCGCTTCCCGCTTGGGATACGAACGAGGTTCGTGGACCCCCTAAGACGCCAGGATTCGCGGACGGTTATTTTTAGGTTGGAACAAACTTCCAGAACAACGAGGTCCGAACAGAGGCTCACGAATTCGTTGCAGGACTACAACGCCCGGTGTGGTCCGAGCCCCACAAAAGATGTGACACTCGAACCATGGGGTTGGACGGTACGCAAGAAAAGTCTAAAACAAACAAACGAACAAGCATAGGAAAAGAAAGTAACACAAGGCATAAAGAAGAGGATGTTAAAGAAGAGGATGTTTTGATTACAGACCCCGTAGGGTCACCCAAACAAAAAAAAAAGAAAAAAGAAATAGATGTTTTAATTATAGACCCCGTGAGGCCACCAAAAAAAAAGAAAGAAGAGGTCTTCATTTCTTCGAGTTTTCAGCCTCAGGACCGGTAAGATCAATGGTTCCGCCCTTGGAGGTTTCAGCAGGGGCAGCGGAGGCTTCAGCAGGGGCGGCGGAGGCAGGAGGCGCGGGCGCTTCGGTCACGGGCTGAGGTCCCGTGGAGGTCAACTCCGGATTCTCTCCAGTAAGCTCCACCTCGGGGGGCGCGGTGCTGGACACGGTACCGTCCTCGTTGAGGAAGAACTCGCATTCCCCCTCGGGATCCTCCGAACCCAGCTCCCCCATGGTTTCATTATAGTTGGGGTTGAAAAAGACAATCTGAGGGTCGAGGTGCCCATACTTGGCCACCGCCTATTTAACGCCCATGCGGACCGCCTGGTGGAACATTTTCCTCACGCTCTCCACCAGTTCCGCCTTGTACTCCTCCGAGTCCACATACCTAGGACCCGCGTTAACAACCTCCTCGTTGAGCTCAACAATACGCCCCTCGAGGCCCCGAATTTCCTCCTCGGCCCTCAGAAACTTCACTTCCTTCGCCTTGAAGAATTCATGTTCGGCGGAGAGCTTGCCGCGGCCTCCGCGACCTCAACCCGCTTCTGGGCCGCAGCCTCCGCGACCTTGGACCTTTCCGCAACCTCGGTCAGCTCTTTGGCCTGTCGCTCGCACACCTCGCTGCGGATTCGAAGCGCCGCTTCCATCTTGTCCATCCTCGAGTGAGCGAGGGCGATGCGACTCCGGTTGTAATTAATAAAAAAGGTGTGCTGCAAATTCACCGGAGGGTGAGAAAAGAAACAAGAAAGAGACAGGAATTAAAAACAAAAAAACGAAAAAGCTTACCATGGCCGAGTACCGAGCGGCCTCGTCGTTAAGCGCCGCTTCGGTGAGGTTGTTGGCCCACGCGACCTCCTCCTTGTAATCCCCCCGGGCCCACTCCAACGGGGCCCCTCTGATAGGTCCAGGGCAGTGAAACCTGGCGGGATGGGGGCCTGCGTCCCCGCGACTTCGCCCCTCGAAGTCAAATGCAGGGATGAGTTCCAGATCCCGCGAGCCTCGTTAATGGTCGCCCGACCGGGATTTCTTCTTCTTCTTTACGGGGGAAGACCCTGCTTCCTTCCTTTTCCGCCCGTCCTTGTCGTCAGACGCCCGAGGTGGATGGGAGGGCACCTTCGCGGTGGCCCCTTTTGACGGAACCACCTCAGACCTTTTTTCCCCTTGGGGCGGCCTCGCGACGTCCCACTGCGACGCCCTCGCGACGATCCCCTTGGGCAGGGCTCCCCCTGTCGCGGCCGTTGGCGGAACAGGTCCCGGCTGCGTTGTGCCTGTCCTCGCCTGCGAGCTCGGCTCGTCAATTGAAATCCCCTTGAGAACCCGGGGAGCAGGGGTTTTGGAACTAGAAGTCAAAGGCTGTTTCCCCTTCGACGTCGCGGTAAGAGCGTGCAGAAAATCCACTGTCAAGAAAGAAGGGGTAAAAAAGAAAAAACCGGTTAAGACGAGGTCAGAAACAAACGTAATGAGTTTATAACCTCGTAACCTTACGAGGAAAAAGAAAGCAATTAGAGAAATAATAATAATAAAATACCCTCTCCACCCTCGCGAGGAGGGAAACTGTGGCTCAGCCCGGCCCGCTCAAGCCGGTCCTGAGAAAGGTAACGATCATATGGCGCCTGGTACGTTGTGGCGTACCGAGCCTTGAGTGCCTGGAACTCAGCGTCCTTGTACGGACACACGCATCTCTCGTAGTTACCCGGTGCCACAGGGAAATTAAGGTATCTCCCGCTGAGGCCTCGGACCAAAAACCATTTAGGTTTCCACGTCCCGACGTTCGACTGGGTCGTGATGATTTTGACATTCGGCGTGCTGAGGTTAACCAGGGAACATCGAGGTTCTCTCCTCGCCAAGACTAACGCCTACAAATCATTGAGGTTCGGCTCGTCCAGAAGCTCACGGCTTCGAATTGTGTAGGCACACAACAACCGCCAGGCATTCGGGAACAACTGGGCGGGACAGACGCCCATGGCCCACAAGAAATCAACGATGTGCTGGGCCAAGGGCAGCCTAAAGCCCGCTTGGAGACTGACGAGGTGCATGACTGCACACCCCTCATAGGACGCCAGGGATCGCCCCTCCTCCTCTGGCAGTGCCAGCTCGACTCCCTCGGGCCAGGGGAAGTCCTTAGCTATGTCCGCGAGGTCGTCCAGCTTTAGATCGGTGGCCACCCCCTCGGACAGATAGGCCTCGGGAATGCTCGGGCTCATTGGAATCCGTTCTTCGAGGACGACAGGAGTGCCGGACACGGCGTCGGTAATATAGGCCTCGGGAAAGCTCGATGGCACATACGCAGCCGAGGCTGAGGCAATTGCCGCGTCCAACCTCGCCTCGACCTCGGCGACGATCACATCAGGAGAAGAAGAGGAAGCCATTTCAACACCAGAATATATGCGCAGACGAGGGAAGTACGAATTGATCGAAACAGCGGAGTCGCTGGATGAGGGCTCGCTGAAGACCAACGAAGGGGAACTTGGGTTCTGAGAGTCACTAGGCTCTACACTTCCTACAAATTCGGAGACCTCCTGATAGAAATTCTCTTGAAAATTAAAGACGAAGCCGGGCGGTGGGCTCGCAGAGGCTCTCCTAGGCATGAAAAGACAACGTCCAGGCCGCGAAAAGCTAGCACCTGGAAAGAAAAGGTCAGTAAGACACTAAGGGCAAGGCAACCAAAGAGAAAAACACGAGATCATGATCCCGTGAAAGAAGGAAGAACGAGGTCAAGCCCGAGATCGAAGAACGAGATCATGACCCCGGGAAAGAAGGAAGGACGAGGTCGAGCCCGAGATCAAAGCACAAATATCATAACCTCGAAAAGAAAAGAGCACGAGGTCATAAGCTCGAAAAGGAAAAAGCACGAGATCATAAGCTCGAAAAGGAAAAAGCACGAGATCATAACCTCGGGAGGAAATGGGCACGAGGTCGCAACCTCAGGGGACAAAGCAACGCGAGGTCGTAGAGGAAAAGGCCATGTGGCATCCTACAGGCTACTCTGACAGGATAGGACGGTAAAGAAGAATTTGAAGCGCCAAAAGAAAGGAAAGAGAAAGAAGGCCAACCAACGGTGGAAGCCAGCGGTGGAAGCCCAAACGTCCCGTCAATCAGACATCATGACGTTTGGGCTCCCGAGGGTTTTCGAAATTCGAAAAGTGGTGGGCGGAGAAGCGGAAGTTTAACCGTCACCCCCCAAAAAAAGAGAAAAGCAATAAAACCAAAAACCCAGTGGTACCCTCACGGCGGCAACCTCCCCTCACCACCGTCTCACCACCGTCTCACCGCCGCAACACCGCCCGCCAAAGCGTAACACAAAAAAGAAAGTCAGAACGAAAAGAAAGGGGAGGAGAAGAAAAACCAAGAGGAAACAAGGGCACTACAGAGCAAGAACCACCCCCAACACCGCCGCGCCGCCAACAAAGAAGCACCCAGAAATCACCAACACCCACCCAGATGCAAAACGAAACAACAAAAGAACAAAGAAAAATGACAAGGGAAAATGCCAAAAAACACACACAACCCTGCCACCGCCGCTTCGCCACCGTGACACCGGCACGAAACACCGGGTGACACACCGTCGCCCTTACAAAACACGGGGCAAAAAGCGAACAAAGGAAGAATCAAAGGCAAAAAATACCAAAAGACAGGAGGAAGAAGATCAAGAACTTACTTGTTTAAAGTCAGCAAACGAGAGGCGGTGGCGCAAATGGCAAATGGCAAAAAGCTCATCGGAAACCGTCTGGAGAAACCGCTCAGAAGAAACCGAAGAGATAAAGAGAGAGAAGGAGCGAAAATGTTGGAAAGAGAATATGAGGGGGAGGCGTGTGAAATACGCCCTTATAAAGAGCAGATTTGGACCTCCCCCACTCCCGAAAGGCTTTTTGAGCCTGTCTCACCTGGACGGCCCACTAAACAAGGTATGGCGAAAAGGCCCAAGAATCTTCATCCGTGTAGAACAAGAAGAACACCTAAGTACAGAGCCTCACACCTCGCAAAGTGCCCTCCCGACCTCGAGAACTTCATAACCTCTAAAAACACCCCACATCTCGCGGATCCAGGGAACTTATGCCCTGCGGCCCTCAGGGCGAGGCCCCCAGGCCATGGAGTTGTGATGATGTCCAAAACAGTAAAAGCAAAAAGTGGGCCCAGAGGGACCCCCACAGGCAATTTAGGGACCCACGTCCACGTCCGATTATTTAAAAACAAAACTCCCGACGGATGCGAGGTCTCTCAACATTCCGGGACGAGGTCTCGACCTCGTCACCGACACTACTAACACACCCGCCCGCTCGAACCAATCACAAGCGACCTCACTCCCGAACCAATCATCAGCGACCTCACTCCCGAACCAATCACAAGTGACCTCACTCGCGGACCAATCAAAAACCCTTATTTCGGGCGTCCCACATCGAACATTGGCCTAAACTCGGCCCCCCAATTCTCTATAAATAGAGAAGAACCTCGTAGGAAGAAGGGGTCGAAAAACCACTTGAACTCAAGAACTCTCTTGCTTGTTAAAGATCGACGTGATAGGAACATCGTCAAAAGACCTCGCTACAGACAGGAGAAACCCATAAAAAGACCCCAAAGTCGCGCAGGGACCTCGTTCACGCCTAAAACCTCACTACAGAAACTCACAAAACTCTCTACATCATACCCTCAAATCTACCTCGCCCTAGAATCGACCTCGCAACATTTAGGTGCGATCTCGGAACCTTGTAGGAGGTATAGGTGTGATTCTCAAAGTTGTACATCAACCTCGTAGGTTTGTAACCTCGCTACCACGGAAAAATCATAAATAAAGGAGCAAGTGTTTGCACTCAAATATAATAATCTTGTTTCTTTTCTCGTAGCGTAGCTGTTATTTCGGGTTTCATCAACCATGATCCACCTCAAAAGAATGTTGGACTCCCAAAAAAAAACTCCACATACAAAGGAGTATGCGTGCCAAGATAAAAAGCCTAGGGCAAACCTGCACAAACACAAACTCAAGCCTGACATTTGGGTAAGAAAACACTAACTCGAATAGGACCCATTAAAAAAGACTAGCCAACAAGCCAAAACAACCATGAAGTGGGCCAAAGCTCAAAAACAACAAAGAACAACAACCCATAACAACAAGCAGGCAAAAATAGCCACATAAGCATAAATTAGCCCACACAATCTATGAAGGACAAAAGTACACATCGTCTTCAACAAAGACAGACCTAGGGGAGGGCATGGGTGGGCCAGTGCCCTCCCTTCACTCCTGAAAATAGTTTATATGGGCACTTGCATTGAGACAATAGTGGATTGAAGATAGTAGCACATAGGGATGTCAAAACTTAATCCAACCAGGGAAACCCGCCCGACTCCGAACTCGACCCAAACACCCGAAAAGAATAAAAAATTGTATACCCGTGACTTGTTTGACCCAAACTGATTTGGCCCAAACTGATTTGGCCCGAGTCCAAATAAACCCGAACCCGAGATTAAATCGAAATCAATTATACCCGAATAGACTAGCCTGATCCAACCCGATATCCGATGCTACCCGACTCAAAGTCATCTGAAAATCCGAAGTTACCCTAGTTACCCGAAACCATCCGACCCAAAATCATTCGAAAATTACATTACGTTTTAAAATATTAATAATAGTGAATATTTATAATAATAATAATATTGCTTAATTTAAATGTCCTAGAGTAATTAAACTACAAAAATCATCATTCGATATATTTTCTCAATCAAAATCTGGCTCACCGGAAATTCGATTAACACGGAATTAGACCAAACTCGAAATCTGACTCACCCAAAATCCAACAAACCCGAAATCCTAAGGTGGTGTACCAATAATTGAATTTCATTGAACATAAATAAAATTTATCGCTTCTACTTATATTTTGTATAATGAAGAAGTCTAAGGTGTAACACCCCATCTTATAATCCGGGTTGTTATCTGGTTGTGAACCACACCTGGGTCCATCAAAACAAGCCTGGCAACAAATTACAAATATTGGACCTTGCAACAAAGGCACAAAAAGAAAAGCCAAGAAAACATTCAACTTATCATTTTCTAAATAACTCGAAACCAATACGAATGCAATTGACTGCTAGCACTAAAGCCAACCTTCCGTCTACCAACATCAACTCAATATTACTATTAACTACACTCTCCTTGCAACTAGGACTCAAGCCCTCAATTCCCACTAAGACACGTCACGTCGAGTACGAGCATCATCGTCCAAGAAGTGATCTCCTGGAACATTTCCCATACAAGGATGTTTACCTAAAACATTGGAAGTGGAACACATTAGCTAACAATCCTGGTATGGGCCAAACAAGCAAATCGAATATATAGATTGAACAAAACATAGATTATCAAAATAACACACTCAGTCATACATATACATACCAAACCAATATGCACACCAAAATACGTCGTATATTATATAGACTAGCATATCAATTTCCAAACCAACACTCAATTCCACAACAACAAATAAGCACGAGATTAATCAATGTAATGCTCATGCAACATATATCATAACAACCAACAACAATTCCTCCATAATCCAAACCATAATCATTCTCCATTTCAGGCAACCCAGACATGCCTTCAAAACATGGTAAACGGCTAGCGCGCACGCTTAGCTCATGCTCATTTTCTTTCCCATCAACCTTCTTTCCCCGGCTAAGCCTCTACTAGAGCACTTGCCAAAACAATCAATTTTTGAAGGTGATCTCCACACGCCGCATGACTATGTCCGGGGTCTCTTCTCTACCGACTTGTCCGTGTCCATAATCACACCCGCAGAGATCAAGTTGCACACAATAAAAATCATTGAAGCTATTCCAATAGCTTTCAAATATGAAAATATACTATGGAAGAATATTCCAAAACAGAGTTCCACACATTCAATTTACTAGTTTAACACATAACATGATCTCAAACTAAGTAAGTCTAGACGACTTACCTTGAAGACGAATTCTCTAGGCCAACAAACAATAACTAACACGCAAAGTGGTCCCCTGTTGTCAAATATAACAAAAGATTTCTCAACAACGAGCTGACGTAACCCTTCTTAGTTGTATACTCAAATCTTACAACTTCCTAATCGATAAACGATTTAATTTACGAATATCGATATATAATAAATCCTTAGTTATCATGCTTTAAGGAGCCATCTTAGCGAAATTATAACTAACTATCCGCTTCACTTCTAAAACAACTTTCTAGACAAAAAGTGTTCCTCAGAAACAATTCTTAAAGGTGACCAAATCTCGGATCAAACAGATTAACAACGAATCCCGAGTAATTATCCGAAGTCCTTTACCTGCCAATCGATGTCAAAACTTGTATACGCTATAACGGAAGATCTGGACATCCGTTTCTCGAGCGGTTGGAACCTACGGGACCGTATCAACGTCAAGATTATAAAAACCATAAATTTAATTAGCAAAGGGGAACCGAAAGGCCCTTACGGTGGCTCCGCAATCAACCCGCTAATTAATTTTGATCGTATATACCTTCACTCGAGCCCATGGCTCGTTTGTCTCGATCATGGCTCGATCCCCGATCCCGAGGGTGGTTGGGCGTTGCCCGGCGGTGGCCTATGCGATGGGTGGTGGTCGGACAAGCTACCGATCGTCGGCGACGTCGCTTGGCGAGGCGAAAAGATGACCGGCGGTGACAAGCTCTTTCCTCTCGAGTACGTCTTCGTTCCACCTTGATCTTCGCTGGTTCCGGCTCCTCCTAGCAGCAGCAACATGGCAAGGAAGAGGGTGAGAGTTGGAGGAGGAGAGGAGGTGGTTGGGCAAGGAGGAGAAGTGGCCAGTAGTGAGGAGTTCACCGAGTCCGTTGTTCCGTCCAAAGCTCTCGAACTTCTTGCTTTGAAAATGAATTAGTAGCCTTTGACAAGGCATAAAGATATGTGTACATATCTTGTAAACACATTTCAGCTTTTCCTTCCCCATTAAGAATTGGAAGTAGGCCTAATAGGTTTTTTCCGTCTCGGAACGGGACTCGCGTTAAAGCGGTAAAATTATGTACCTCGGGTGGAAAAACTTACTAAACAAAAAACGTCCCGTAAATTATGTAGACCAATAAAACCAATTTTCCATGATTTTATCTTGCTACAATCAATTTTTAAGGCTTCCGTTTCGCATTTCAAATCCTTTCTGGTACATAATTAAAAAGACGGCTTATCCAATAAATATTCTTTTTCCACTTAAAAATCCTAAAATTCACACCGATCCATAAAATCATTTCTTTGTGATTTTAGGATATCACCAAGAATTTACTAGTATTTAATTTCCAACAAAAATATTGGATTAAGCGTTAAAACGGACAAAGAGGTTAAAGGGATATCCGAGAAAAATTCAAAAATATCCTTAAAAACCGCAGTTATTACATTAGTACCCACTTAAAAATGGTTTCGTCCTCGAATCACAAGGAAAGATAGCATAACCACACACACACAACCACTACAAACCTATACAGAAGTTTGTAGTACCCCCTTAAAAAAAATACTGTTACTTCTGCACAAAGCATAAAACAACCACTGCTTAGTTACCAAACTTCTTCTTTACAACGTTCATTAACTTTGGAAAATGACTCAGCATTTCCCGTCTAGTTTCTCAAGTCTTTTCTTTACTTCCATTTTTAGGCCAAGATAACCTAATCAAAGGTATTTTTCTTATTCACGATTCAACCTGACCTCTCTTCATAACTGTCATTTGGTTGAATATCCATATTATTATTGTTGAGTACAAGAGATATATTGAACGCATACTATCTTAGAAGAATCACAAGGATGTCATTATAGATAGAATGCACTGATGGTGGCAATGTTAACTGATAAACAAGCTTATCAGTTCTTTCCAGTATCTCAAAAGATCCAACATAGCGAGCATTTACGTTGTCTCGCATTCCCCAGCGGAATATGCCTTTCAAGGCAGATATCAGAACAAAAACATTGTTCTTTACAATGAACTTAACATGCTCTCACTTAAAACAACACACGACTGTTGTCGATTTTGAGCAGTTAGCCCTCTTGGTCGTGCTAGTGCGATATCAGTTGTTGTTCTCTTGGCCAAGTCTGGCCCAAGAAGAACCTTGTCAGCATTGTCATTCCAACAAATTAACAATCAACACTTCTAGCCTTATAAAGCCTTATAAGAGTCATTTATTTACCGTGTAATCAAATTTCTTGTATGTGAATTCACTCAAACTCAAACTACCATTGTAACACCCCCGTTTTTCCCTCGGAGATATTACCGCCAGTGACCTCGAAATTTACACTCCGAAGCCACCCAAGGCTTTCACGGTATTCAAGATATAAATAATTAATAATAATTCAATAAATACTAAAACAAATGTCCAACTTTTACAATCTTGAATAATCCAAATACTTGCGGAAAAATGAGATTAAATAGTCTTTGAACAAAGCGGAAGTAAAATTCTTGAAGGCGGTCCTTTCAGACCAAGGATCTCGACCTTAAACTAAAAAGTTATTCAAAAGAAACGTGACGTGCAACAACTTCAACAGCTTCAATCTCGAATCACCACTCCTTTACTCCCTGGTGTTCCGTATAAGGATGGTTGACACCAGCCGGCCATGCAAAAGAAATAAAGCGGTCGGTCAGTCTAATGAAAGACTATGCAAGTGGAATTTTATGTGAGGTTCTTGTGATCTTAGTAGCATTATGACCATCGGACTCCGAATGAAAGCCGGTCGATGACATAACCCAAATAATCTCACGGGAAGGGAAATATGATGAAAAGATTAGGACACCACAGAACTATGGTTCCTTAAGAATGAGAAAGGTTATGTTGGGAACTTTAATTATCAACCAATATTTTGAAAAGCCTCCGTCGACTTATCAAATTACAACCAACCTCACCGAATGCGTGTTGTCCGAATTCAGATTGGAAAATAGATTAATCAAAGCCGGGAGCCAGAGTGGTTTTCCAAGTTGTAGTCACCACCCTGAACACATTTTAATGGGCGTGCACTAGCACTTATCTTATTTAATTACAAAACATTGCATTCAAGTTGGTAGCTTTTAAGACGGCAACGCGATATGCCATAAGATATAGAATCCCAGAAAGGGAGGAACGGGTTCCTAAGTCCCGATACAAGGCACTAGCTAGGTGCCAAACACTCCTCAAAACGGTTGAGAGAGCAGGGTCGTGACCAGCATTAGGGTCTAGGTCCATCCTAATGCAAAATATTATAAAGAGGTGTTCAGGAGTTAGTAAACCCCCACCCCTAATTCTACGCTAGTCCAAAACAACGAATCTCAAAATGAGACCGTGAAACAAACAGGTGCACAAACATTGCAACCTAAGTATAAGCTCTAGCGCATAATAGAATAATAACAATAAGCTACCATGGGGTCATTATTTCTATGCATAATAAACCCTAATTCATTTATACATTTCAACATGATCATTATTTCTTTAATAACCTAAGTTCATTTTATTCAAACAAGCGTTCCCAACACAACATGCAAACATGAATAAAAGTATTCATGATAAAATATGAGAGCGAACCACCACTTGCCTTGTTTCGAAGGCGAGCGAGAACTATCTTAGACGAGCTTGCAATCCAACGATTAATTTCCTTTTCCTGATTCATACATAAGATACAAAATAAATCATAAGCAATTTATTTTGTTCAACTTTTCCTCGTAAGTTGAGTTCTTATGACTCGTCTAAGTTTATATTTCTAATAAACTTATCGTATTAACATTAATAAAATCTTTCTTTTTTAATGTAGGACCTTTTTAGTTTCTTTGTATTGCATATTGTAGATTCTTTATCTTTATGCATACATATTAATTAAAAGTATTTACCCATATGTTATTTCAATAAAAATCATATCATTTTGCAAAGTACATGTTTTTAAGACATGAAATCAATAATATTCATCATTTGCTTTCTAGTTGCAAATTTTATAAAAATATATACTTGCTACTTTTCTTTCATAAGAATATCATAAAAATATTTTTAACATCTTATAAATTAAGATTTATCAAGATTTATTTTATTTTAAATACCCCAATTTATAAAATGCATAAAATAAGGCAAAAATGGGTAAGGAGGCAAGCCAAACGGATCGGGTCGGGCCCGCGGGCCTGCTACGTACAGCAGCAGCAACAATACGCGTCTCCGACTTTAGAAGCTTCGTTCTCCTTCGTCTGGAATCGGTTTGAGGCATGTGAGGTGTCGTTGGAACCGGGACGAGCGTGGCTTTCTACTGTTGGCAGCGGAGGCGCCCTGGGGTGGTCCGTGGTGGCCGAAAAACGCCGCTGAACAGGCGCTTTCGGTGAGGATTTTCTGAAAACAGAGACTGGTTTTTATGTGGGTTTCTAGATCGGTTTTTGACCAAATTCCAATTGGAAAGGGAGTGATTTTGCTTAAGGTTAGATAGGAAATCGGAAGATCTATTTATAGGGCCAAGAATGAGCTTCAACGCTCCAAAAATGAGCCCAAAATCCTCCATTAAAGCCTTAGACACAATCCCGCTAATTTCGCCCATTTATGGGTGATTTATCTCATAATTGAATCGGGATTGATTCTCTAATTCATCCTTTGACTCCTCCCAATCCTTTCCATTTTAAATCTGACCTTATCCTTCTTCAATTCAAATTTAATTTGAAGGATTCCAAAAACGTTGCACTTTGACCTAGAACGAAATTCTCGGGATGATTTTGATTGATTGCTCCCAAATTGATTGAGGGAACTTGTAGAGGGTTAAAAATGTGACAAGTAGGATTTTACGAAATCCATTTCCGTTAAGAAACGAGATCAAATTCCTCATTTGAAGTTAAGAACAAGTTGGAGAAAAAGAACACCCATTTTTTGAATCTATTTTCAAGAATTTGCACAAACAACCCCTCTAGTTTAAGAAATGAACAAAAATGTCCTTGATACTAATATATATCATTAATATCTTTTGAAGGAGTAAAACTTGTAATTCAAAATATTTATACAACAATTCTCTTTGTTTATAAAAATATGTTTTAAACACTTTTAATATATTTCTCTTAAAATTCTAATTTTATTTATTTATTTTTCGTTAACATATGGGTAAGTTCCATTATTATTTTAAATAACCCTTTAGAGGTTAGTTGTTTAACTTTCATTTGATAAAATAAATTAGGTAAGCAATATATCATTATTATGAGAATATTTCCATAATTTATTTTATTAAACAAAATAAAAAGGAAATTACATAATTGCCCTTCTTGAAATAGAGGGTTATTACAATAGTACCCCCTTAAAAATAGTTTCGTCCCCGAAACTAGGTTCGACTTACTAAATATCCTTCTAAGAAAAAGGGAGGTTATTACAATAGTGCCCCCTTAAAAATAGTTTCGTTCCCGAAACTAGGTAGTGAATAACTCTTGAAATTTTCTATGCATATCCTGTTCTGTCTCCCATGTCTCCCAAGTGACTCCGCCGTTCTTGGACCAAAGGATCCTCACTAGTGGTACTTCTTTGTTACGTAGACTCTTCACTCGTCGTTCCAGCACACAAACGGGTCTCTTCTCATATGTGCCATTGGATTGGATCTCAATATCATCGTAGTTGAGAATATGGGATTCATCCGGAACATACTCTCGCAATAGCGATACATGGAAGACATTATGAACTGGATCCGTTGATGGCGGGAGGGCAAGTCGATAGGCAAGCTTGCCAATCCGTTCTAAAATCTCGAACGGACCAACGTAACGAGGGTTAAGCTTTCCTCGTTTTCCAAAGCGGAAAACCCCTTTAGATGGAGACACTCGGATGAAAACCCTGTGCCCTACTTCAAACTCAATATCCCTTCGCTTCAGATCAGCATATGATTTTTGTCGACTCTGAGCTGTCAACATTCTCTGTCGGATTAAAGCAATGTCGGCAGTAGTCCTCTCCACCAATTCTGGGCCTAGCAGAATCTTATCAGCATTCTCATCCCAACAGATTGGTGAACAACATTTCCGTCCATACAAAGCCTCAAATGGAGCCATCTTAATGGTTGAATGCCAACTGTTGTTGTAGGTGAATTCTACCAAACTTAAACTGGTATCCCAACTAACAGGACGGTCTAGCACGCAAGCCCTAAGCATATCTTCCAGTGTTTGGATGGTCCTTTCGGATTGTCCATCGGTTTGGGGATGAAAAGAAGTACTGAACCTTAGCTCTGTCCCCATGGCTTGATGTAGCTCCTTCCAAAATCCCGACATGAATCTTCCATCACGATCAGATACTATTGTCTTCGGAGTACCATGTAAACGAACTATCTCATGCACCAAAGTCTCAGCTAACTTTTGGACTCCCCATGTTTTCTTTATTGCTATGAAGTGCGCACTCTTTGTGAGCCTGTCAACGTCTACGCAAATAGCATCCTTCTGTCCTTGAGTCTTAGGAAGGCCCGTCACAAAATCCATAGCAATATCTTCCCATTTCCATTCTGGCACTGACAATGGTTGGAATTCGCCTCCTGGCCTCTTGTGTTCAATCTTCACCTTTTGGCATACCAAACATTTTGCTACAAACTCCGTCACATCATTCTTCATGTTTGGCCACCAAAAATTCCGACGTAAATCTTTGTACATCTTACTTGATCCCGGGTGGACTGAGTATGCTAATGCATGCGTTTCTTTCAAAATCAGAAGCCGAATCTCCTCATCGGTTTGCACACAAATTCGGTCTTGAAACCATAGTGATCCATCATCCTGATCGATAAAGCTAGGTGCCTTTCCTTCATGCACCTCACAGCTTATCTTAACTAGCATGACATCTTCAACCTGTTATTCTTTTATTTGGTCCAAAAGAGTAGCATCAATCTCTAACATATTCATACTACCAAATTGACATCCGAACAAAACCTCGATCTCGCACTGTATCAATTCTCGTTGCAGCATTGGTTGAGTAGTGAGCGCTGACACCATGGATTCTTTGAGAGGTTTTGCGACTCAGTGCGCCATCTGCAACATTAGCTTTACTTGGATGGTAAAGCAATTCGATGTCATAGTCTTTGAGTAGTTCTAACCATCTTTGTTGCCTCATGTTCAACTCTTTCTGAGTGAAGACATACTCCAAACTCTTATGGTCAGTGAAAATCTGACACTTCACACCATATAGATAGTGACGCCAAATCATCAAAGCAAACACAACTACAGCTAACTCCAAGTCATGAGTCAGATAGTTCACCTCATATGTCTTCAGTTGACGAGATGCATATGCAATAACCTTCCCATGTTGCATAAGCACGCATCCGAGACCTTGTTTAGATGCATCACTATATACTACATACCCATCCAATCCATCGGGTAAAGTCAGAATCGAAACACTAGTCAAACGCCTTTTAAGTTCTTGAAAGCTTGCCTCGCATTTCTCATTCCACACAAACTTCTTGTGAACCTTACGGAGCAAACTAGTCATAGGAAGATCGATCTTTGAAAATCCTTCCACAAATCGCCTATAGTATCCTGCAAGACCAAGAAAGCTACGAACTTCTTTCACATTCTGAGGTTGCTTCCAATCTGCAACTGCTTGGACTTTCTGAGGGTCTACCATTACCCCTTCTTGGTTGATAATGTGGCCTAGAAATGCAACTTTTTTCAACCAAAAATCACACTTTGACATCTTAGCATACAACTCGTTTTGCCTAAGGATTTGTACAATGATCCCGAGGTGTTCTTCATGAGCTGCTTCACTAGGTGAATAGATAAGAATGTCCTCGATGAAGACCACTACAAATTTGTCGAGATACCCTCGAAAACATCGATGCATCAAATTCATGAACAGTACTTGGGTGTTTCTGAAGCCAAAAGGCATGACCACAAATTCATAATGTCCATACCGTGTGCGGAATGCCGTCTTAGGGGTGTCCTTCTCACGAATTCGAAGTTGGTGATATCCTGACCTCAAATCGATCTTGGAGAATACCCTTGCACCTCGCAATTGGTCTAAAAGATCGCCAATCCTTGGCAATGGATACTTGTTTTTTTTTATGGTAACCTTGTTCAATTCTCGGTAGTCAATGCAGAGTCAAAAGGTTCCATCTTTCTTCTTTACAAACAGAACCGGCGCTCCCCAAGTTGAAGCACTCGGTCTGATGTACCCTTTTTTTTAGCAGTTCTTCCAATTGCTCCTTCAGTTCCTTCATTTCCAATGGGGCCATTCTGTAGGGTGCCTTGGAATTAGGTCTGGTCCATGTTTCCAACTCAATGGTGATCGAACTCCACTTCACGATGAGGTGGTAATCCTGAAATCTATTTTGGAAAGATATCAAGAAACTCTCTAGCAACGAGGATCTCTTAAAGTCTTACATCTTTCTTTTCAATCGTTTCCATAAAACACAAGAATCATGTGCACCCTTGTTGGAGCATCTTCATTGGCTTCATAGCATTAACCATTTTCCCAGTTCTCAGCTTCTCGTTTCCCTTTGAACTTGTAAGCATATCTGCCTCCTCTTGTGATTATTATGGTTCTAGTGTTGAAATCTATCTCAACTCCAAGACGAGTTAACTAGTACATCCCCAAGATTATATCATATGGGGCCATAGTTATACAGATAAGGTCAACATCACACTTTGTACCTTAGATGGTGATCGAAAAATCAATGATTTGCTTGGTACACACAATCTTCTCCACATTAGGAAGATTCACAACGAAAGGATAAACGAAACTCTATTCGTGTTACGAGTGTTGATCCTTTGAACATTCATAAACTAAACTCTATCTATTTAGACATTTTATCACCAAGTGATAATCTCATAACATAAAATCCAAATTCTTTATTTATAAAGGTAGAATGGTTTAACATTCTATCATAACTGAGTTCAACTTGACTCAAAGAGGACACAACTCCAATAACAACAAAGCAATCCAACATAGTTCAATGAAACTAAACCAAATACGACTCAAGACATAACTAAGGCAAAACTCGAAATACTAATGAACGACACCCTATGGTTTAGGTTGGCGGAACGCCTTCCTATACTTAGTAGCGGGCATCGTATTCTTCTTCCTTGGCGCTCCCAAGCGATAGCAATACATATCCAAGAACACGGGATCGAACCTCCTAGGGTCCTTGACTGCCTCGTTGTTCTCCAACAACTCCAAAGCCTGTTGGATCTTGCGACGCAGTATTGCCGCACCGGCGCGTTCTCCTTCAAGACGACTCTCATGATGGTTGATCACTACTTCATGACGAGCCAACATCGCGTACCAGGACTCCATATGGTCACCCAGTAGGATGTTGTCAGCCCATAAATTTATAGGCCTAAAGTCACCAACAGCTGCACGAGCTTCCCATGGATGATACTCGTACCGGTGCTCTCCTTGGTCGTCAGCGGCTTCCTCTTGAGGATGGTACTCCTCAGTAGCCTGTACATTAGCGGGTGGTGTGTTGGGAGTGTACTCCATCTCCAGCTCCTCTTCCTTAGGTTCCTCCTCTTGCCCCAAGGGTTCCACATGAGTTGGTGCAGACACAACTTCCACGGAGGCGGGTTCGCCTTCGTCGAGGAATTCCTTAGTGGTTAGCAAGTCCTCAGTTTGGATGGAAGGTGGAGGGCTAGCTTCCTGGACAGGTCGTAAGGCTTTGGCTTGACTCCTAGTGAACACCATTGTCTGCCAAATAGACAAGGTAAAGCATGGTCAATAACTTATAGAACAATCCATAATTCTATAGTCATATAGTGAGAATATGAAGTCGTTGAAGAATAAAAGATGAAAACAACTATTTTTTTCAAGCATGGTTTTCAATCTAAAGAAAACAGATATTTTTCGAAAACAAGTATGAAGTCTTAATTTTAAAAACTTTTAGCTCTGATACCATAATTGTAACACCCCCGTTTTTCCCTCGGAGATATTACCGCCAGTGACCTCTAAATTTACACTCCGAAGCCACCCAAGGCTTTCACGGTATTCAAGATATAAATAAGTAATAATAATTCAATAAATACTAAAACAAATGTCCAACTTTTACAATCTTGAATAATCCAAATACTTGCGGAAAAATGAGATTAAATAGTCTTTGAACAAAGCGGAAGTAAAATTCTTGAAGGCGGTCCTTACAGACCAAGGATCTCGACCTTAAACTAAAAAGTTATTCAAAAGAAACGTGACGTGCAACAACTTCAACAGCTTCAATCTCGAATCACCACTCCTTTACTCCCTGATGTTCCGTATAAGGACGGTTGACACCAGCCGGCCATGCAAAAGAAATAAAGCGGTCGGTCAGTCTAATGAAAAACTATGCAAGTGGAATTTTATGTGAGGTTCTTGTGATCTTAGTTGCATTATGACCATCGGACTCCGAATGAAAGCCGGTCGATGACATAACCCAAATAATCTCACGGGAAGGGAAATATGATGAAAAGAATAGGACACCACAAAACTATGGTTCCTTAAGAATGAGAAAGGTTATGTTGGGAACTTTAATTATCAACCAATATTTTGAAAAGCCTCCGTCGACTTATCAAATCTACAACCAACCTCACCGAATGCGTGTTGTCCGAATTCAGATTGGAAAATAGATTAATCAAAACCGGGAGCCAGAGTGGTTTTCCAAGTTGTAGTCACCACCCTGAACACATTTTAATGGGCGTGCACTAGCACTTATCTTATTTAATTACAAAACATTGCATTCAAGTTGGTAGCTTTTAAGACGGCAACGCGATATGCCATAAGATATAGAATCCCAGAAAGGGAGGAACGGGTTCCTAAGTCCCGATACAAGGCACTATCTAGGTGCCAAACACTCCTCAAAACGGTTGAGAGAGCACGGTCATGACCAACATTAGGGTCTAGGTCCATCCTAATGCAAAATATTATAAAGAGGTGTTCAGGAGTTAGTAAACCCCAACCCCTAATTATACGCTAGTCCAAAACAACGAATCTCAAAATGAGACCGTGAAACAAACAGGTGCACAAACATTGCAACCTAAGTATAAGCTCTAGCGCATAATAGAATAATAACAATAAGCTACCATGGGGTCATTATTTCTATGCATAATAAACCCTAATTCATTTATACATTTCAACATGATCATTATTTCTTTAATAACCTAAGTTCATTTTATTCAAACAAGCATTCCCAACACAACATGCAAACATGAATAAAAGTATTCATGATAAAATATGAGAGCGAACCACCACTTGCCTTGTTTCGAAGGCGAGCGAGAACTATCTTAGACGAGCTTGCAATCCAACGATTGATTTCCTTTTCCTGATTCATACATAAGATACAAAATAAATCATAAGCAATTTATTTTGTTCAACTTTTCCTCGTAAGTTGAGTTCTTATGACTCGTCTAAGTTTATATTTCTAATAAACTTATCGTATTAACATTAATAAAATCTTTCTTTTTTAATGTAGGACCTTTTTAGTTTCTTTGTATTGCATATTGTAGATTCTTTATCTTTATGCATACATATTAATTAAAAGTATTTACCCATATGTTATTTCAATAAAAATCATATCATTTTGCAAAGTACATGTTTTTAAGACATGAAATCAATAATATTCATCATTTGCTTTCTAGTTGCAAATTTTATAAAAATATATACTTGCTACTTTTCTTTCATAAGAATATCATAAAAATATTTTTAACATCTTATAAATTAAGATTTATCAAGATTTATTTTATTTTAAATACCCTAATTTATAAAATGCATAAAATAAGGCAAAAATGGGTAACGAGGCAAGCCAAACGGGTCGGGTCGGGCCCGCGGGCCTGCTACGTACAGCAGCAGCAACAATGCGCGTCTCCGACTTTAGAAGCTTCGTTCTCCTTCGTCTGGAATCGGTTTGAGGCGTGTGAGGTGTCGTTGGAACCGGGACGAGCGTGGCTTTCTACTGTTGGCAGCGGCGGCGCCTGGGGTGGTCCGTGGTGGCCTGAAAACGCCGCTGAACAGGCGGTTCCGGTGAGGATTTTCTGAAAACAGAGACTGGTTTTATGTGGGTTTCTAGATCGGTTTTTGACCAAATTCCAATTGGAAAGGGAGTGATTTTGCTTAAGGTTAGATAGAAAATGGGAAGATCTATTTATAGGGCCAAGAATGAGCTTCAACGCTCCAAAAATGAGCCCGAAATCCTCCATTAAAGCCTTAGACACAATCTCGCTAATTTCGCCCATTTATGGGTGATTTATCTTATAATTGAATCGGGATTGATTCTCTAATTCATCCTTTGACTCCTCTCAATCCTTTCCATTTTAAATCTGACCTTATCCTTCTTCAATTCAAATTTAATTTGAAGGATTTCAAAAACGTTGCAATTTGACCTAGAACGAGATTTTCAGGATGATTTTGATTGATTGCTCCCAAATTGATTGAGGGAACTTGTAGAGGGTTAAAAATGTGACAAGTAGGATTTTACGGAATCCATTTCCGTTAAGAAACGAGATCAAATTCCTCATTTGAAGTTAAGAACAAGTTGGAGAAGAAGAACACCCATTTTTTGAATCTATTTTCAAGAATTTGCACAAACAACCCCTCTTGTTTAAGAAATGAACAAAAATGCCCTTGATACTAATATTTATCATTAATATCTTTGAAGGAGTAAAACTTGTAATTCAAAATATTTATACAACAATTCTCTTTGTTTATAAAAATATGTTTCAAACACTTTTAATATATTTTTCTTAAAATTCTAATTTTATTTATTTATTTTTCGTTAACATATGGGTAAGTTCCATTATTATTTCAAATAACCATTTAGAGGTTAGTTGTTTAACTTTCATTTGATA
Organism: Fallopia convolvulus; assembly: GCA_964016875.1. NCBI lineage: Eukaryota > Viridiplantae > Streptophyta > Magnoliopsida > Caryophyllales > Polygonaceae > Fallopia > Fallopia convolvulus. The sequence continues at coordinate 26,071,488 of OZ024719.1, forward strand.
AAATAAATTAGGTAAGCAATATATCATTATTATGAGAATATTTCCATAATTTATTTTATTAAACAAAATAAAAAGGAAATTACATAATTGCCCTTCTTGAAAAAGAGGGTTATTACAATAGTACCCCCTTAAAAATAGTTTCGTCCCCGAAACTAGGTTCGACTTACTAAATATCCTTCTAAGAAAAAGGGAGGTTATTACAACCATTCCAACTCGTGTGGAATCCAAAATACATGTCCTCGGGAGTTTGAATTTGTTTCCTTGCATTGTTCATTACTTTGATGAGGAAAGCCAACACTAAAATTCAATTCACTCCACAAAGCTTGATGTCACTCCTTTCAAACTTTAGCATGAACCATCCATCTCAATCAGAGATAATAGTCTTTGAGGTTTTATGAAGATGAAAAACTTCATGCATGAACACCTCAACTAACTTTTGTACTCTTTAAGTCATCTTAATTGTATTAAAAAGAGCACTCTAGGTGAGTTTATTAACAACCTCCATATGCACCCTTCTTTCATTAAGTCTTGAATGACTAATGACAAGAATCCATTGTAACATCTTCCCACTTTCCTTCTGAAACAGGAAGAGACTATAACATTTCATTTGGTCTTCTATGCTCAATTAGAACTTCCAAACAAACCAAACATATCAAAACGCACTTGGTGCCATTTCGCTTCACGCCAGTCCATCAAAAGCTTTATCTTGAATCCTTATAAATTTACTTGTTACAGGATGAACCAATTAAGCAAGTAAATATGCTTCCTTTGAAATAAGCTTTCAAAGCTCATCAACAACAGATACACATGAACAGTTTCGAAACCAAGCAATCCATAATCTTGAATAACAAATCTCGGTGTCTTACCTTCTTAATCTTCTCCATTGATCTAAAATAATATTACTTTCTCATACTACTTTTCCTTGATCTGGTCAACAGATTTTGAATAACATCCTAGGGGATTCACACGACCTTGTTGTCATCCAAACTAAACCTTTAGTCCTTCTTACATTAGTTTCTTTACAAGGATTACTTAAAATCCTTACTCAATTTCCTTTTTGAGATAAAATCTCAGTATTACTTTAACCAAGAATATGAAACTTATCCAACACATGACAAGATAATAACCTATCTTGTCAATCCTTTACATCCTTTTCTCAACCAAAACTCAGCTTGGGCATACTGACATTCAAAAGTAGTTATCTCTCGCAACTACTTCGAACTACACTCTTACGCATTACTATACCCACATATTGGACAATAATACCTTTAGTCCAATAATTTCCAACTAAATTGTCTCCATTGATAATTTTCAGTCTTTTTCATCAAAAAACTGTTTAGACTTCACTTAACATTCTGACTAGTTGAGCAACCTAACTCTTAGGATTAAAAACATATCCTCACGTGTCCACTCTCTATTACCAACAACTTATCAGGCTGAGACTGAATATCAATACTAATTTACATATCCAAACTCCCATTGGAGTTCTGCTTAAAGTCCTCACTGACTATCTTATCTCAAACAGATTTAAGTTTTCAAGACAACCTGAAAACAAATAACAACTAATGGAGAAATTACTAGTACATCCTTTATTCCAACGAAAGGATTACTATAATATCATTCCTTAGAAAGGGTTCCATTCTAGGAGTTCATATCAACTTACTTTCAAGGACAATTCCGCTAAAAAGGCAATGAATTTATTAGGTCATGACGTCAACCAAGATGAACTACTAGCAAACTGCTTAGAGAATTTCAATAATTGTTGACTGAAAACAATCCCAAACTTTTAGAGAAGTACGGAATTACTCCATGCTCTTCAAAGACCAACACAGATGTGTAAATAATCTTACCAAATTTCTTTACTTATAATGGTATAGGATACCAAGGATATACTAACTCAAAGGAGTTTTACAAGATACTAGATATAGAAATTGCTATAATGCAAAAGAAAGTTTGCATCTTTTCATCTCAACCAACTACACTTGCAAAACTCATATAATTGCAAAACTTATATGATTGCCAAATCATACCAGAAACGTGTTATTCTTTACGACCCAAGTGAAATCATTTATCAAATGCTTATTTCCAAATTCCCATCACAACCTTTGTGTAATCATTCCAACCTTGACAAGAAATGTAACTTCTACAAATTTTTTATTTCGAACTTAAACCTGAGGAATTATGTGATCTAATTCCACCATGAACCTAACCAAGTAGTCAATGAACACTCATTTTATCTCTCCATAAACACTGTAAGGGCATACGTCAATCTAAACGACATCACTACACCTTTATAATGATCATATCTTCCTCAAAAAGCCATCATAGGAATATCTTTTCTTCAACTAATAATAACCCGATCTCAATTCCACTTTTGAAAACACCATACCGCCATGAAATTGGTCCAACAAGTCATCATTTTAGGACAATGAGTTTCTGTTCACAAGAATTACTTAGTTCAACTCTCGGTAATCAGTACACAATCATAGGAAAATATCCTTTTTTGAGACTATACGGTTCAAAACTTTCGATATGTGTCTCCTCTCCAACTCCAAGCCACTACTATAATCTATCCCACTCTAAGGTGTTAATCCAGAAAGCTAATCCCATAATAACATTCACAACTTACAAACATCAGGTACATTCTAGATGTGTAGTCTTTCCTTGTCCTCTTAAAAGGGAGATCACTAGTATCCCACATATCCATCATTGTACAACTTGGCAATCCTTTCCACACTTCTTACTAACCTAAACCCTTTGACCCTACTTCTTTGACATACATTCAACTACCTTCGATCTTGATTGCCTTTGCAATTCCCCAAACTAACCCAAATGCTCTACAACAACATTTTGATTAGGCACAACTCCCGTGCCCCTCAAATTTCAGAAGAAATCCCACTCAGATGGCTCGAATAACATTAACAATATCTAGTGGTACTTCAAACTATGGCACCACTACTGGTCCATAAACTCTTCCTCCAATAAAAGCAACTTATCCTAGAGTTTTTACATCTTCCACTCCCGAATTTAGTTCTCAAGCTATCTTCATCGTTAATTCATAGTCTATGATCTTCAAATCATAGATCAACTCAGGATTAACACTTCACTTGAAGATGATCTAATAAATCATCATTGGAAGAAAACAAGCAGATTCCCTTGAGAGCATTCTTGATTCATTCTTAATAATTGCTACCCCACGACTAAGCCATCCTTCTTCATCACGAATGTCATCGAATCTTACTATGATGACACTTTAGAACATATATATGATCTTTTATCTATTGCTTTCAGTTGCATCTAAGTTATCATTCCCCACTGATCATCATTGCTACATTCCAACCTTCATTGGAGTAAAATCATTATAGCTCGTATAGAAATCATCCTCAATCCTTTCACACCTTGGGAATACAAAACTTCAATCTCTACTTGATCTCATGAATAGCATATTCCAATCAACTGAAATATTTATCCAATAACTTGATGGATATCATAAAACTAACAACCTTTCAAATAGGTTGACATACCCCAACGATCTTGTTGGTTCTCAATATTCATCATCATTGTCGTCATACTTCTACGAATATCTTTTATATCCTGTCACTTATACTCTTTGTTAGAATCATACCAATGTTCAACAACATCTTTGTAGAGTCTCCTCCTCACTCTTGATCCTTTAAGCAAAGCTTGGATACCTAAAATAGGTCCTTCCAATCTCACTCGTTATTCTGTGATATGGTGAATCGATAACCCAGAGGTGTTGTCTCATTAGATCAACCAAAAGAAATAAGACTAGTTTAGACCAAATCTGACTCATGTCTTCCTCTTTGGGTTAACTCGTGGATCTTCCTATCTTGATCATTGAAGGATGGTTAGTTCCCAACTATACCGTTCAAGGTCATAATCTTATTATATATACTTGTATTTCCAACATGGATTCTCTTATCTTTCTCCTCTCAGATAGTCACAAACCTCATTATTACTTGGTTAAAGATGTTTGGGAATTCATCCCCCAACCTACTTTTTAGCAAGCTTGTCAAAGGTAATGTCGATGGTAGCTCATGCCTCCTAATCATGCTGAGCTCTTCGTCTCATGTTTCTTTCCTAAGTAACCTAAAATGTCTATTGTGAAAGTCAACCCCAACTATTTGTCTATCACATTACAGTATTATCTCCACTTAAGTCTTCAAAATACGGTACAAGATTACTTCCATAGCCTTGTCCTAAGGCTCACTTTTCATGAATTGTAAGTCGGGTCTAAAATAGCTCTCCTTAGAAAGCTAATGCACTAATAATCATGCTTAGTTACTCAATTAATTTTACCAACCTTCTTTAGCTAAGCGTTAATTTAAGTTTAACGCTATCACGTCTTCATTCTTAACTGTGTCTACTAGTTCTTCCACTTATAGAGGTAGTAACATCCATCGTTACACCATCCTTGAAAACAATTAGTATCTTTTTTTTAAATTAGGCTTACATATCTTATATCACTCATTAGTATTCTTAACTTGAGCTCAGGAGCAATTGCTTTTCTCCTTCCGCACAATCAATCTTTACTTATTTTACTTATCATGACATTAATCTATCAACACAATCAGTTACTTGGATTTCTACAAACATCTACTTCTATTAAACAAGCAAAATGTTTATGGAGATCCTCTTGTATGATGATGATGTCTCGACGTGTCTTTCTATCCCAAATGCACTATGCCCCAAAAATCAAGCTTTTGTGTAAAAGGAACTCTAAGTTGGACATCACGGCTCAATTGTTAGGACCTTGTGCCTCTGTTGTCAACCTTGGCTCTAATACCAATCTGTAACACCCCATCTTATAATCCGGGTTGTTACCTGGTTGTGGACCACACCTGGGTCCACCAAAACAAGCCTGACAACAAATTCACGAATATTGGACCTTGCAACAAAGGCATAGCAAGAAAAGCGAAGAAAACATCCAACATATCATTTTCAAAATAACTCGAAACCAATACGAATGCAATTGACTGCTAGCACTAAAGCCAACCTTCTGTCTACCAACATCAACTCAATATTACTATTAACTACACTCTCCTTGCAACTAGGGACTCAAGCCCTCAATTCCCACTACGACACGTCACGTCGAGTTCGAGCATCATCGTCCAAGAAGTGATCTCCTGGAACATTTCCCATACAAGGATGTTTACCTAAAACATTGGAAGTGGAACACATTAGCTAAAAATCCTGGTATGGGCCAAACAAGCAAATCGAATATATAGATTGAACAAAACATAGATTATCAAAATAACACACTCAGTCACACATATACATACCAAACCAATATGCACACCAAAATACGTCGTATAATTATATAGACTAGCATATCAATTTCCAAACCACCACTCAATTCCACAACAACAAATAAGCACGAGATTAATCAATGTAATGCTCATGCAACATATATCATAACAACCAACAACAATTCCTCCATAATCCAAACCATAATCATTCTCCATTTCAGGCAACCCAGACCTGCCTTCGAAACATGGTACACGGCTAGCGCGCACGCTTAGCTCATGCCCATTTTCTTTCCCATCACCCTTCTTTCCCCGGCTAAGCCTCTACTAGAGCACTTACCAAAACAATCAATTTTTGAAGGTGATCTCCACATGCCGCATGACTATGTCCGGGGTCTCTTCTCTACCGACTTGTCCGTGTCCATAATCACACCCGCAGAGATCAAGTTGCACACAATAAAAATCATTGAAACTATTCCAATAGCTTTCAAATATGAAAATATACTATGGAAGAATATTTCAAAACAGAGTTCCACACATTCAATTTACTAGTTTAACACATAACATGATCGCAAGCTAAGTAAGTCTAGACGACTTACCTTGAAGACGAATTCTCTAGGCCAACAAACAATAACTAACACGCAAAGTGGTCCCCTGTTGTCAAATATAACAAAAGATTTCTCAACAACGATCTCACGGAACACTTCTTAGTTGTATACTCAAATCTTACAACTTCCTAATCGATACACGATTTAATTTCCGAATATCGATATATAATAAATCCTTAGTTATCATGCTTTAAGGAACCATCTTGGCGAAATTGTAACTAATTATCCGCTTCACTTTTGCAACAACTTTCTAAACAAAAAGTGTTCCTCAATAACAGTTCTTAAAGGTGACCAAATCTCGAATCAAACAGATTAACAACGAATCCTAAGTAATTATCCGAAGTCCTTTACCTGTTAATCGATGTCAAAACTTGTATACACTATAACGGAAGATCTGGACATCCGTTTCTCGACCGGTTTGAACCTACGGGACCGTATCAACGTCAAGATTATAAAAACCATAAATTTAATTAGCAAAGCAGAACCGAAAGGCTCTTACGTTGGCTCCGCAATCAACCCGCTAATTAATTTCGATCGTATATACCTTCTCTCGAGCCCATGGCTCGTTTAGCTCGATCATGGCTTGATCCCCGAGCCCGAGGGTGGCTGGGCGTTGCCCAGAGGTGGCCCTTGTGATGGGTGGTGGTCGAACAAGCTACCGATCGTCGGCAACGTCGCTTGGCGAGGCGAAAAGATGACTGACGGTGAGAAGCTCTTTCCTCCCGAGGATGTCGTCGTTCTGCCTTGATTCTTCGCTGGTTCTGGCTCCTCCTAGAAGCAGCAACATGGCAAGGAAGAGGGTGAGAGGTGGAGGAGGAGAGGAGGTGGCTGGGCAAGGAGGAAAAGTGGCCGGCAGTGAGAAGTCAACTAAGTCCGTTGTTCCGTCCAAAGCTCTCGAACTCCTTGCTTTGAAAATGAATTAATAGCCTTTGACAAGGCATAAAGATATGCGTACATATCTTGTAAACACATTTCAGCTTTTCCTTCCCCATTAAGAATTGGAAATCGGCCTAATAGGATTTTTCCGTCTCGGAACGGGACTCGCGTTAAAGCGGTAAAATTATGTACCTCGGGTGGAAAAACTTACTAAACGAAAAACGTCCCGTAAATTATGTAGACCAATAAAACCAATTTTTCATGATTTTATCTTGCTACAATCAATTTTTAAGGCTTCCGTTTCGCAGTTCAAATCCTTTCTGGTACATAATTAAAAAGACGGCTTATCCAATAAATATTCTTTTTCCATTGAAAAATCCTAAAATTCACACCGAGCCATAAAATCATTTCTTTGTGATTTTAGGATATCACCAAGAATTTTCTAGGATTTAATTTCCAACAAAAATATTGGATTAAGCGTTAAAACGGACAAAGAGGTTAAAAGGATATTCGAGAAAAATTCAAAAATATCCTTAAAAACTGCAGTTATTACATAAGGTGACTTTGGAAAGTAAATTCTGAGGTAGCTGGCGGTAATACATCTTAAGGAAAAACGAGGGTGTTACAAACCGATCCTTCCACAATGCGAGTAGGTTGATTTTGTACTTGGCTCAGATTGCTTTGTTGGATCACCAGAATTTGACTTGTTGTTGTGCTGCATAGCTAAAGTGACAACATCAACCCATGTCTCCTTGTCCTTTGTCAGGGAATGATGACATTCTTCTTGAACAACTTGGGCATAAGCCCTATTCAATCTTGGAAGCGGATCTTGATCGATTATGTTTGATCTCATAATTTCATATAGATTCCTGTCATGTCCCATTAAAAATTAGTGAACCCTTCTTCTCTCTCAGTTTCAAGGTCTACTACCCATTTGCACTTGCAATGTGAACTTGAGCATGAGAAGGCTTCTCATAGTTTGCTCGTTCGTCCCACAACAACTTCGAACGACCATAGTATCTTGCCACATCATCACCTCCTTTAGTACATCGAGCTATATTTGTCTTCAATTGGTGGATCCTAGGGGCATTGCCAATGGAGAACCTCAGTACAAGATCATCCCACAAATCCTTCATCGAATCGGAGTACGCGATCATAGATCGCAACGACGGTTCAATGGATTGTAGAACCCATGCTACAAGCATGATATTCACGCTGCACCGGTCATTGTACTCAACAGAGTTCTTCCCCGTTTCCTTACTAGATCCATCGAGAAATTTAATTTTCTGCTTTGCACGAAACACATTCTTCAATCCTCTTTTCCTTTTCGAAAAATTATCCCCTTCAAACACCACTGGACTTATATTCATTCTAGGATTATCGTAGGGGTGCAAATAGTACAAAGATGATGGATTTTGAGTACCCTTCTTCACTATTTCATCGGTCATCTTTCCATGCTTGATTGGAAGACAAGATCGGCACTGACGAGAATGAACACAAGAAGATGATGATCAGAAAAAAATTAGGGTTGTATTTGCAATGTTGTGATACCATAACAAATTTTGAGAATGAGATTTGAAAGAATTCTCTCACTCCGAAGTTTCATTAAGAAAAGAGTTTATATACAAGGCCCAAAACATGCATTAAAGATTGAAAAATAAATAAGGAAAATAACAACTAAAGATATACAAATATACAAATATACAAATATACAAATATACAAATATGTCAATATCTAATGTTCAATATAAATAAGAAAGGGGCCCCTCATTTTTTTTGCGCCCAGGGCCCTTAATATGTTAGGACCGGCACTGTTGGAGGCAAGACGAGAAGTCCGACTAATGTATGATGCTATTGAATTTTTAATAGATTTACTTTCATTGCGTTAATGTATTGGTTGCAACCAAACAGGTCATTAATTCATTGGACCATCGTGTTGGGCCTCATACAGCACTAGGCCCATTCAGATCAAACAAAGACATGAAATTGAATGAACTCTTTTTGGTAGAAAATACACGAATGCACTCTAATTCTTAGTATTTGCCCAAGTTATTAACCAACACGAAATTGGAAGCAAAATGACAACATCAGAAGGAACTTCCACACCACCATGATCCACCTCAAAAGAGTGTTGAAATCCCAAAAAAAACTCCAGATACAAACGAGTACGCATGCCAAGCTAAAAAGCCTGGGCCAAACCTGCACAAACACAAATTCAAGCCTGACAATTAGGTAAGAAAACACTAACTCGAATAGGACCCATTAAAAAAGACTAGTCAACAAGCCAAAACAACCATGAAGTGAGACAAAGCCCAAAAACAATAAAGAACAACAACCCATAACAACAAGCAGGCAAAAGTAGCCACATAAGCATAAATTAGCCCACACAATCTATGAAGGACAAAAGTACACATCGTCTTCAACAGAGACAGACCTGGGGGAGGGCATGGGTGGGCCAATGCCCTCCTTTCACTCCTGAAAATAGTTTATATGGGCACTTGCATTGAGACAATAGTGGATTGAAGATAGTAGCACATAGGGATGATCCCACCCGGGAAACCCGCCTGACTCCGAACCCGACCCAACACCCGAAAAGAATAAAAAATTGTATACCCGTGACTTGTTTGACCCAAACTGATTTGGCCCGAATCCGAATAAACCCGAACCCGAGTAAACCCGAACCCGAGATTAACTCAAAATCAATTATACCTAAATAGACTAGCCTGATGCAACCCAGTATCCAATGCTACCCGACTTGAATTCATCCGAAAATACGAAGTTATCCTACCCGAAACCATCAGAAAATACGAAGTTATCCGACCCAAAATCATTCGAAAATTACATGATGTTTTAAAATATTAATAATAGTGAATAATTATAATAATTATATTGCTTAATTTAAATGTTACATTAAATATTTAGACCCTAGAGTAGTTAAACTATAAAAATCATCATTCGATATATGCTCTCAATCAAAATCTAGCTCACCCGAAATTCAATTAACACGAAATCCGACTCACCCAAAATCCAACAAACTCGAAACCCCAAGGTGGTGTACCAATAACTGAATTTCATTGAACATAAATAAAATTTATCGCTTCTACTTATATTTTGTATGCTGTGAAAGCCTAAGGTGGATTTGAAAAGTAAATTCCGAGGTAGCTGGCGGTAATACATCCAAAGGAAAAATGGGGGTGTTACAAACCGATCCTTCCACAGTGCGAGTCGGTTGGTTTTGTACCCAGCTCAGATTGCTTTATTGGACCACCAGAATTTGACCTGTTGTTGTGCTGCATAGCAAAAGCGACAACATCAGCCCGTGTCTCCTTGTCCTTTGTCAAGGAATGATGACATTCTTCTTGAACCACTTGGGCATAAGCCCTATTCAATCTTGGAAGCGGATCTTGATCGATTATGTTCGATCTCATAATTCCATATAGATCCCTGTCATGTCCCATTCAAAATTTGTGAATCCTTTCTTCTTCTCTCTCAATTTCAAGGTCTACTGCCCATTTGCACTTGCAATGTGAACATGAGCATGAGAAGGCTTCTCATAGTTTGCTCGTTCTTCTCACAACAACTTCAAACGACCATAGTATCTTGCCACGTGATCACCTCCTTTAGTACATCGAGCTATATTTGTCTTCAATTTGTGGATCCTAGGGGCATTGCCAATGGAGAACCTCAGTACAAGATCATCCCACAGATCCTTCATCGAATCAGAGTACGTGATCATAGATCGCAACGACGGTTCAATGGATTGTAGAACCCATGCTACAAGCATGAAATTGATGATGCACCGGTCATTGTATTCAACAACATTCTTCCACGGTTCCTGACTGGATCCATTGAGAAATTTAATTTTCCACTTTGCACGAAACGTATTCTTCGATCCTCTTTTCCTTTCCGAAAAGTTATCCCCTTCAAACACCACTAGACTTATATTCATTTCAGGATTATCGTGGGGTGCAAATAGTACAAAGATGATGGATTTTGAGTACTCTTCTTCACTATTTCATAACAAATTTTGAGAACAAGATTTGGGAGAATTCTCTCACTCGGAAGTTTCATTAAGAAAAGAGTTTATATACAAGGCCCGAAACATGCACTGAAGATTGAAAAATAAATCTACACTACTATAAGTGCAAATCTAGCTTGAAAATCCGAGCGTTAATTTTTATAAAATCCCGTTTGTGTTATCGTGCGGCTATTGTTATTTGTGGATTTGTTTTATATTTTTGGGTTGCGAATATTGATTACACTTTTGGGCCGCTCTTGTAAAAGGAGTTCGTTCAATAATTAGTTCTCGTCATGCTCTATTTTTTTCCATAGAATCTCGTCATGCTCTCTCCTCTGTATGTGTATATCGTTTTGCTTTGTCTGGCTCCCTCCTCCTCTTCTTCTTCTCTCTCGCGACGGTTGTTGTAGTTCGGAATACCTCAGGTTCCACAGCTCGGTGGTGTCTTCCTCTATGGTCGTTCTTGTACGTGTAAGTTTTTTTGTTTTTCAGGCTTGTGGGTTAGAAATTGTCATGTTCTTAGGCTGTTTCGTCTTTCTGGTTTAGGGTTGAGCAATTGGCATTGTTTTGTTACTTGCTTGTTATTTATTTTTGATTTGGGTCGAATTTGTTTCCCGACTGACCGACCTCTGTGTACCTATTGTCATCTAGGGTTCTCTTCTGCGCTGATTTCAGGAGTCGCCTGAATCTACGGATTCAATCTATTTTGGAATTGCGCTATGTATGGGTGCTATTTCTTTTTCCGTGTGTTCCATGGCTTGTTTTGGCTTCTTGTTTTATAATATTCGAGTTCCGTTTTTCCTTTTGTGTCGGATAAATGAGTTTCTTAGTCTACAAGCAATCGAATTTTCTTGACCCGCAAGTAACCGATTTATTAATCCGTTTGGATAAACCCAAATCCTACCAACTAATCCCATCCGTTCAAAGATAAACTTGATCACCTTTTTTTCGGTTAAGCATGTGGGATCATATCCTAACCAAAATTTTATCTTAAGCAAAAAGAATAAATTTTAAATAATAGTAAAATCAACATTAACCTAACTATGTTTTTGTATATAAGCCCCTAGTGCCTATTCAATCTTTCTCTGCCGTCAAAACAATAGCCTTCATTCCCCCTCTCTTAATTCCACCAACACAAGTCGTGGTCGTAACGGCCGATGTGTTGGCCAGAAAAGACGATTTGTCTCGTCGTGCTCACCACTTGTCACCGGTTACCATTGTCGTCATCTTCGGTGAGTCTCGATTCCTCCGTCAATCTGATCGTTCTCCCCGCTTTATGGTTGTTTCTGTTTTATTGCTGGATCAGATTCTCTGATTTCGATTTTGCAGAAGTTGTTTAGTGCGGAAGTTAGATTAGAGAAGAGATGGATCAAATTAATTAAGTTTGAGGGCATGGAAATTATATATGTGGTATTTGATTTGCAGGCTAGTTACCAAAGTGTTGCTGAATGTTGTAGAATTAAAGTTAAAATTAATTAGCAAGGAAATAGGCTAGTGTAACATTATCTTAGCTAATTCCAGATAAAAGGGGAGATAATGTTTCAAGTGGTGTTGGCTTAAGCTAGTTATGGTTTTGACTAAGGTTAATTAGGGTGAGTTTACATGACTAGGATCACACCAACATCATGGGTATCTTCGTTTAGGTTGGAGCAATAATTGATTAGTTAGTATTTGGTTTGATCTATTTGAATATAATATACACACGAATATGTGTTTCGATCAAGTGAGTACACTTTCGAGTTAGTGTATATATGCGTAGGAGAAGATTTATGTTTGTGAAACTGGGTATTACAAGTGTTGTACCTAGTTAGAAAATTAGTAAAATAATGGGTTTAACGGAGAAGCATATGCTGCATATTGGTATTGGTAAATTATGTATATATATACGTATATAGTTATACTAAAATGGTATTTAATTAGGGTAATTGGGATGGTTAACTAGTTAGTTGTGTTTAGTACGAATTGGTTAGTCGAAAGTCTCGTACAAGCTTAATTAGTGGTGTACCTTGTGCTGTTCGATCGAAAGATTATATTTAATTAAAGGGAATACATATACGTGTAATTGGTAAATCATGCATTTAGGCTTATGTGTTCTAAAATATTTTTGTTATGTTATTTAGGAAATCTTGTTCGTTCTGGTTCTTAATCCCACATAGTTGTTGGAATTTGTCATTTGAGGTAAGTCGTTTTGTGACTTGCTCGATTTTTATTCAGTTCATGTTTTGGACCTTATATTGTGCTAGTAGGATTTGTTTTGGGGAACTAGTCTCTACTTCTTTGTTTATAAAAATGATTATTTGTATTTACCGTTGTGATTACAATTGTGACTATAATTTGTGATTGTGATGGTAAATGTGTTTGTGGTTGCGATTGTGTTTGTAATTGTATTGGTAATTGTGACTGTAATTGGTAATAGTGTATGTGATATGTGTGTATTCCGTTTTTAAATAGTTTATCATGTGTGAAATGTTTCGATGTTTGCTCTATGTGTTAGTTGAAAACCGGCATGTAATGATAGGGAAGGGTTGCATTACTGGAAAGACATGCAATGATGATGAAGGGTTGCATTGTCGCGTAAAATGCAAAAGGTGAAGAAGGGTTGCATTGCCACAAAATAAATTGTATGAGTGCGTTTGGATGTGTGGAGGAGAATAAGTAGGCGGATGTGCAGAATTGTATAAATGTGAATGTGTTAATGTGTATGTGTGAATAATTGGAAAATAGGTATGGATTGTAGTTTGTATGTTTGTTAATCTTGCTTATGAATGTTAGGAATTGTGTGTTGGCTTTTAAAACGTTTTACTAGTGTTGTGTAATTTCTAACATGGATTGGAATAGGAACTCACCCCTCGGGGACTTATTTTTTAGTTGCAGGTATGAATTAGGAACCGTGATGGATCCCTAACCGAGTGGTGGAGCGGATGTTGGTGCACGTGTCAATAGGGTTATAATAGATTAAATGATATAGTTTCTTCTTTTTATTTTGTTGAGTTGTTAGAACTGTTTAGAGTTGAAAAGAGTTTTGTGTTGTGAAGTTTGGTAAAAGTTGAATTTCTTTTTGTTCAAAGGTTGGGTTTCATGTATGTTTTCTAACCTCTTATTTTTAGTAAATATTAGTTGGATGTTTTAATTGTTTTCTCGTCGTGCCCGAGTTGCAAGATCCGAATGAACTTGTTGTCAGGCTAGCCTATGTAGTACCTGGTAGGGTCTACTATCGAGTAGCGCCCCGGTTTAAGGTCGAGGTGTTACATGTTTATTTTGATATTCTTCTGCAGCCCTTTATTTGTCTATGATGTGGAATGATTTTTCATATACAAGCGCATTTTAGCAGGTTAGCTCATTTAGTTAGTTTAATTCTCTAGATTGAATCTATTTTGGATTTGAGATATGTATGGGTGCTACTTCTTTTTCCCTGTGTTCCATGGCTTGTTGATATTCTTCTACTCGGCATTGGAAGGTAGCCAGCCCCTTTTCTACCTCCTCTCCTAGGTTGGTTTTGCTTGGCACGAGTTTAGTACTACAAAACCGAGATCAACTTATATAAAAGAACTTTGTACCAATGCTCCAATGTTTGCCTTGCATAATCGATAATTGCTTAAAATTTTTGTCATACCTTTGAAATGGACTTTGTTGTTGGTTGCTTTATTTTGGCCTAACTTGCCCTTACTATTTATATTTTGGTCCACGTTCAGCGATCGAGAGCAGTGGCGTAGTCAGGATTTTTTGTCAGTGGGGGCTAAATTCCTTTAGTAATTTTTTGGTTACAGAGAAATTTCTGGCAGAGCCATGAAATGTTTTGTATTTTTTAATAAAATATAAAATAAAAAATTATATTTTTCTTTATATAAAAAATATATAGAAAAATTTGTATTTTTCTTTATAAAAAATCATTCATGATAATAGGTGACGACATTAGTGATTATTAAATCACTACTTCGTACCCTCTTTGTCATGTAATAATTTCGTATCTTCTTTATTATGTAATAATTTAAGCGACTTCTATAAAATCAATATATTTCGCAAAATAAAAATATATTGTATTAATTTTAAAATAAATATAAAATTGATGTATTTACGTATAAATTAAATTCAATACCTAATATTAATATATAAACCAACCAATTTTAATTAATTAAATGAAAAAATTGATAAAATAATTCATATAGTTTACAAAATAATATTCACATCTTAAATCCTAAAATATCAATTGAACATAATTAACTCAATCAACCATTAAAGATAACAGATCCAATTTTATTAACACTGAATTCAACTGAGAAACAAAGTGAACTAAATAATAAAATATTAATTAAGCCAAAACTGGAAGAACTTAATTATGTGTAGGTGGCACGTGACGGATTTGCAGCAAGGGTAAATAAAGAAGGGGTTTTCTAAATGGCACCCACTCTACAAACCCTACCCAACACCCACCCTACCCCCTATTACATATAAATTAAATTTATTTACAATTTACAATGTCTACCTCTCTCATTTTTCCCCCTCATCTTCTCCACATCTCTCTACACACAACAAGAGCATACAAGATTCAATCAAGTTCTTGCTCAAATTGAAGTTCTTGGTGCATAATATCCACTACATCCACTTCTACAAGCAATTATGGTAAGTTTTCTCTACAAATCTACCCATTTTAATTCAATTCAAGTTCTAGATCTAGGTTTTAATAGAAATTTAGGTTTAGCTTTAAAATTGTTGTAACGAAGTTAAATAGTAAAGATTTGGACCTATTTTGATAGACTAAAACCGATTTAGGCATGAATTTGATAATCGGAGGTAGAAAATGAGGTAAAAACGGCCCGATCGGATTTTTGGCTCACGGCTGCTCGAGGTTGAAGACGAAGTCTTCAGTCGTTACGGCCAAGACCAAACTGGCCGTCACGGCCAATTGGTGCATGGCCGTCACGGCCATTTGGGGCATGGCCGTCACGGCCTTGAGCAGAATGGCCGTCACGGCCAACCCTCATATGGCCGTCACGACCATTCTGCTCAAGGCCGTGACGGCCATTCGTCTGGCTGTTTTTCCAAACGCCGAGGCTGTAAATTCTACCTGAAAATTTCAATCATATTTTTTTTGTATTTCAGACATCAAGGTGCTTAGAGACTGGTTTAGAGACTCGGTCTGCTCGTTATCGACGTCGTGAGGCGCGTATCGAGCAGATGGCACCGATTCCCGTAGCCCCGTTGGTTCCGGAGGTCCCTGTGGCCCCCGAGGTTCCGGAGGTTCCTGTGGCTCTGGAGGTTCAGCCCTTCCCAGTGCTACCCTACCACTTCAGACAGGGGCAACGCCGGACCTTGTTCGACTCCTCACAATTCGAGACGGGGGGTAGCTCACATTTCGTTGGTGATCAGACAGTCGTCCATGCTTCTACTGCACCGACACCACATTCTCGGCAGGGACGAGGGTCTGGGGGACGAGGGGCTGGCAGGCGAGGCGCAGACCCTGTCCCAGCTCCGACGGGAGGGTCTAGACAGAGGAGACAGACCCTGTCTCAGCGACGTCGGATCGAGCCGTTGCTCACACATTCTGTACCGGGAGGCCCGGAGATCCCGAAGTTACTGTTGGGCTTCGAGGAGCATGTGGCCCACCACATATACGCTGGTAATGTAAGTAAACTACTTAAAATGTTTGATAATAATGTTTGATACTTATGTTCGGATTTAAAATTAAAATATGTTTTGTACTTTAATGTATTACAGGAGCGTCCTCGAGGTCCTCTGAAGTATCAGTTCCGATGCACACAACTGACAGACTGGCCACAGGCGGGAGATGGCGACTGGATTGATATTGTGTGGGCCAGCGGTCTTGCCCATCTGCAGAGTATTGTGCATCAGCAGGTTCATATTGGCCTTATAGATGCATTTATTGAGCGATGGCATCCAGAGACCAGTTCTTTCCATATGCCATGGGGCGAGATGAGGATCACGCTTCATGATGTTGCGCTCATCCTCGGCCTTCCGATTGACGGGGAGGCAGTTCTGCCAGATGATGCTGCCGGCTCTCAGAGCTTGTTCTAGAATGGCTATTCTTCACAATGGGGTTTACTCACCGTACAGATCAGATTTTATCCCATTTCATTTATGTTACAGATCCATACCCGACAGGGAAAGGAACAGGGGTATAGGCAGAGTTCTTCGATATGGACGAGGATTGGATGAGCCACCCAAATTTTGATAAGGGTGGTGTTTCACATGTATGTCTGAAGGAGTATTGCATGAACGCGAACAACAACCTTTCTTCTGAGACTGTTGCTTCTGGTTTTCTACTGTACTTGATAGCGTCGACTATCTGTCTTGACAAGTCTCAGCATCGGATCCCTATGACATACTTGGACATGGTACAGGATCACGAGGATGTACAGAGTATGTCAAGGCTTCTGCTGCACTGGCTCATCTGTATAGGAGCCTTGGTGAGTGCTCGAGGTTTGGGGCTAGAGGAGCTTCTATGTGTTACACGCTATTACAGGTAATTGATCGAACCTAAATTATTACATCTCTAGGCTTTCAATTCAAGCTTCATCAGCTACAAGACAATCAAAACCAACAGCTACTACGAGATTTTTTTAGTTTGGCTAATATTATCAGTCACACTTGACTAGTCTTATGTTTTTTTTATCTAGTCTTGGATCTTCATGTACTTTCCATTACTTCGTCCTTCCGGGATGCCATTACCATTACCGGAGGGAGGGACATGGTCTCAGATATGGGGAGATGGTGGTACAGTGCAGGTTGGGCGCAACTACAGAGCAGAGCTTGATGCTATGACGGCGGCATATGTGAGTATACTCTTTACAAGTTGTATTTGAGGTTTTTTTTCCAAAAGAAGTTCATTTATCATGCGAAATTGAATCAGGTGGCTTGGATATGCTTCATCTTGTTTTCATGGGCTGCTATCATTTCTGGCTATATCAGAGCCATACATGCCAGATCGATGCGCTAGGCAGTTTGGGCGTGTACAGAGGATACCTGAAGATGTTATTATGCCGAAGACTGCGGTTCGAGTAGGAGACTTGACAAAGTACAAGGTAGTGTTTGACACAGTCACTTGGGTTTGGAGATCTAGGGACGTGCACCGTATCAGCTTAGACACGATGGGATTTCCTGTGACTGATGATCCGTCTGAGTGTGCTGAGGACTACTTGGCGTGGTTCCTACCTCGTACACACGCACGTGTTTGTCGGCCCGCCACGACTGCTCAGGAGGTATAACGTTGGGATTGTTTGCTTTTGTTACATAATTGATGTTTTTTGTTATAGGGTTTAGGGCAAAAATGCTGGGATTGTTTGCTTTTAGGTAATAATTATTTTGTTATATATGCAGCGCATGCAAGAGGCGTTGGGTTATCTTGCACCATGGGCGGCATATCCAGGGGTGCACCCACCCGGATTACAGGACGCTATCAGGAGATCTATTGAGATTATGGGAGGAGCGGTCCCTGGATATGGCGATGGTGATGACCAGTCGGATGATGCATAGGGATTTATATTTTGATCATGTAGTTCGGATTATTTAGGTTTGATTATGTAGTTGGATTATTTATGTTTTCATTTGTAGTCGGATGATGCCTATGGATTATGTTGGATTATTTAGGTTTTGATTATGTAGTTCGATTATTTATGCTCGCATATGGATTTGAATTATGTTGGATTATGATGATGCTCGGATATGGATTCAAACTAAGTAGACACTTCAAACTAATATTACATATTCTGATTGTATTTGTTGAGTCGTTGGAGCAATAGAAACTTCAAACTTCAAACTAAGTAGAACCTAAGTCCACTAAAATGCGATGATCATCATTGGGAGCAAATTTGTACTTGTTGAGTCGTTGGAGCAATAGACGAAGAATGCTAAATGCGTCCGTGTCACAATGATGTCTCCACATTGGAACTACCGGTGGCAGTGGACAATCATCAAGGAAGAACACCTGCAAACAAATAATTAATACATTAAATGTTATACATAATTGAAAAAAGCCCGAAAGAGTTGAAAAATTTAATAACTTACCGACTCAAAATGTGCACAAACGGTCTCGAAGAAAATGAAGATGACTCCATTCTCCAAGGTCCCATTCCAATTGAGGGGGAGCGTTAAGGGAAGATAAGTTTGGTGTTGTCGCCCCACAACCACAAGTGCGCAATTGTATGATGTAGCAACCAAATGCCCCATGTCTGGATGGCTAAACCACCTCTCCCGGGGGGCAAAACCTGGACTATCCCACTCTAGCTTCCGGGACATCTCAATAGTCGTATAATGAAGAAAAGCGCGGTCAAATACGTTGGCATGCTCGAGTACAGTCATCATCATCTTAGTTCGGACGTCGCGCCATCTTTCTTGACCGAGCCCTAGACATTCCGCAACGGCTCTAAACCCACAATTTCCATCAGCAACAATCGCAGAGTGACCCCTAAAGAACTCCTTCATACACACCGGAATGAACTACAAAGGACCGGGTGATGGATCCAAAGTATGTGGTGGAGCGCTAAGAGAGCTCTTTTCAGATGAAGTTGGGGGTGGACTTGGGTACTTTGGGGGCAGCCCTCTAGGCTTCTTTGGAGGAGTCTTGTCCATCTCTTTGTCAATTTGCTCCCACCCACATAGAATTCTTTTGTTTGGACTATTCTTGGGTCTTCCCTTTGGCTTTCGAACTACAGGTTCTTTTACTTTCCTCTTATCTGCTCGGGCTAGCTTGCGGATATCATGAGCACAATTGTATTGTTCATCAGCTGTCATTTCAGAGAACTCGTTGTTCATGAAATCATCCATCAGTGATCTTGCAACTCTGCGCTTTGTGCCTTCCGCCTCTTCATTAGGCAATATGGGCGTGTCTAGGTCAAGTGTTCGCCAAAAGATATGCACTGCATCAGGTGGAATTGGCGTCTCTTGAGACACATATCGTGCAATGTTGTGGACACATGGCAACCCATGTGTCACTAGCAACAACCATCTGCAATTAGGGTCAAGGTGTGCATCTTCCTCTTTCTCATACTCGTCCATCAGAATCTTCATTCCTTTGTCTGATACCGTGTAGTTTAACATTCTGAAAATGTCAACTCCAATCAACTCAGACATCATCTTGAAACGACATCAATTCAAAGAAGCTTTGATCTCGTTCACTTGGATCTGCAATAAGGAATGATATTGATCAAATGTTGTGTCCAATCTCACGTGGCTTGTAGTCAACCAGTCTTTGAATGCTGAGTGCTGTCCTTCCACCCTATAACAGAATGTCAATAATCAGCTCAACGCAATGTTGTTTTCTGCAGAACAAGCCGTAAAGGCCCTACTGTAAACGGCCGTTACGGCCATTTCACTTGTGGTCGTTACGGCGGTTTGATCAGTGGCCGTTACGGCCATTTGATCCGGGGCCGTTACGGCTTTGTCAACAGAAAACTTAGATAAAAATATGATTACAGTGTACATACCTGTTTGTTGTGCTGCACTGAAAATTTAAAACCTTATGTGTCCAAGCTGACACAATTCTTGTCTTATACGGCTCAAGCCACTCGCTTCTGACATATCGAACGAGATTTTTCCGAGCATCCCACTTTGCCTCTATTCTAGCCAACTCTCTATTGTAGCGCTCCACACTTGTTACCCTAAACAATGCTCGGTAATCATGTGTACACTGCATGTAGTCCGGTGTATGCACAAATTGTCCTGAGGGAAATGGAGCATGAGATGGGAATCTGATAACTGGTGTACTCTGGACATAATTCGGAAATCCAAACATGGTTGACGTGTCCGACACATTTTGATACGTACTCTCATCGTTTATTTGAAGATCATTTAGCCCAATGTATACCTCATTTTCCTCCTGTAATGTTGGGGAACAAAGCTGTCAAAAGAGGTCGTTAAGGCTAAAAGGGTTGTAGCCGTTAAGGCTAAAGGACAAGGGGCCGTTATGGCCATGAGGCTTCTGGCCGTCACGGCCATAGCTCACCCAGTCGTTACGGCTGAATGCACTATGGTCGTGACGGCCAGAAGCCTCGTGGCCATAACGGCCTCGTCCTGTTTCCTTACCAAATTGAATCGAAAAGGCACAAACAATTGTTGTGTTGTATATTGTTACCTAAAACGAGGGCTTACTAGATAAAACATTAAAATCCCAAAACTAAAACGAGTTTGGTATGAAGTAATTACCTCGTTGTGCTCTATTCGAAGCGAGTTCTCCGTCAAATTATAGTTGTGCAAATCTTCATTGGACATGGTTGTTGATTGTTTTTGGAGAGAAGAAGAGGATAGAAGAGAAGAGAGGGGAGTGTTGAAGGGTTTTAGTTCGAGTTTAATGTGTATAAGGTTAAAAAGAGCGGGCAATAAATATGGTTAGGTAGGGCGTTGGCAATAAATGCAAGTTTTTTGAATTTTTTAAACATATGGCCATTACGTCTAGAAGGCTTGTGGCCGTAACGGCCATAGCGCCCTTGGCCGTAACGGCCATAGCGCCCTTGGCCGTTACGGCCAGGATGGTCGTGGCCGTAACGGCCACAAGCCTTCTGGCTGTAACGGCTCTAGGGGGCGCCACGTAGGCCTGCCAGCCTACCCCCTAGACCGGGCGCCAAATAAAATCTTCGATAAAGAATCTGAGAGAGGCATAGAAATTCTCAGAACTCTATTTGTTTTTGTAGGAACAAAACGACGTCGTTGAGTATACAAAATAAAAGCAACCCATCTTCAACCTAGCCTCAGATCTGTAAAAACAAAACATCGAACAAGTGCAGTGAGGGCACCGCCTTCTTTACCGTTTGACTCCATAATTCCGAATTTCCGATGGTTCTCTGCGGTCAGTGTGGGCACCGGCACCCACAAGCCCCCAACCCGCTCCACCCGTCCCTAATACAAATTGTTTTTGTATATTTAAAAAAAAAAATTCTAAAAATCCAGTGGGGGATATACACAGATCCGCCCCTGATCGAGAGGACGCAATTTCAGATTTAGTGTCTTCTTCGGTTGCGTTCTGAACTTACGGGTCTGTTATTTGTTATGGAAATTTGTTCGAAGCTCATCTTTATTACAGTGTCATATCTGTATGCTATTTTGTATATTATTGTTGTAATGCTATCATTTGGAATTTCGTTTATGACATTTGCTTACATAAGGTCTAAAGGCGTTGACTTTCAAACTGTGGAATATTTAAGAAATTGCTTTATGTGTATACATATTAAGCTTTGTTCAACTTCATGAATTAAGTATGATATTTCTCTCTTATAAACATCAATGAGGCTGAGTTTGTTACTACCCTATTTGGAGGTGCTGATCCAAGTTAGAGGTTCCAATGGATTGAGTGGAACAAAGTTCTTTAGGGTTTTAAAATAATCCATTATTGTTTCCGTTGTGCAAGGGTGATGTCATTGTTTCTTTGTTCACTAAATATCGCCTTCTTATGTGAGATTATGATTTCACGCGCTTGAAATCAGTATAGCTATGTATATGCTAATTTCTTTCTCCCTATTTAACTTGGAGTAGTTTTAAACCCATGTGGCTTAATCTCTCCTCTTTGCTAGATCG
Organism: Fallopia convolvulus; assembly: GCA_964016875.1. NCBI lineage: Eukaryota > Viridiplantae > Streptophyta > Magnoliopsida > Caryophyllales > Polygonaceae > Fallopia > Fallopia convolvulus. The sequence goes on from OZ024719.1 coordinate 26,093,780, forward strand.
TTCAAGATGTGTTTTCTGACTTTTTGTGTTGTTGATTTTTAATATCTATCTTATATCATGATTTGGGTGACTTGTCATGCTGTATAGCGTATGTATTTCTAGAACTTGACTTGCTTGGTTGGTTTTTGAGGGGGAATTGGATTTTGAATGGGGTAAGGTTTCTTTTTGATACGCTTCTGGAGGTCAGAACCGAACCATGTTCGAACCAGTGAAGGGCCTGACGGCCGGAAGGGAGAGTGACGGTGAAAGGAAGGAGAACAGACAAATTAGGGCAAACTAAATTCTTTGATAATCATGAAAGAATTATGACAAAGTATTTATACCTAAGCCCTAACGGTTCAAGAAATGCGTCCCGGGAAAGAACCGTACAGAAAGCCCGGGAAGGAGTTTATAAAAACTCTGTTTAAAAATTACATTCAATAAAAATTATTATGAAATAAATTTCTAACCCTAAAACTATTATAAAATTAATCCCTAAACCTAGCTGGTATTCGACGCGTCCGTTTGGGTCGATCCGCTCTAACTTCGGGTTCAACATCGGATGTATCAATCTCTCCCCCGTTGACATTCGCCTTGTCCTCAAGGCGTAAGTCAGGAAAAACACGCTGCAAATGATCCACCGGTTCCCAAGTAGCATCATCCGGCGAACCATCATTCCACACGACCTGCCATTCTAAGCACGGAACTCCATTTACCAAAACCTGACGCTCATCGATAGCACGCACAGGCAAAGAAATTGCCCGATCGTTAATAAATTCGGGAGGAAACACGGGCTGCACTGGGATCGAGCCATCCGAATGATACGGCCGCAACAACGAGACATGGAAACGTTGTGAATCTTAGCGTCTGGCGGCAAAGCTAACCTGTACGCGACGGCACCAATGCGTTCTGTGATCTCGAATGGCCCATAAAAACGTCGAGCTAACTTGGCAGATAGAGGTCGGGCAATAGAGTGCTGACGGTAAGGCTGGAGTTTCAACAATACTAAATCACCAACCTGAAATTCGAGATCACGGCGTTTGCGGTTCGCCTGAGCTATCATACGCTGCTGCATTTTGCCGAGATTTGAGCGAAGGAGATCGATGAGCCGAGTCCGCTCATTGAATGCAGCCAGCGCCTCTGCGGAATCGCTCGACGGTTGTGTCACCCGTAAAATAGCCGGCGGTTCTCTACCGTAAAGGGCTTGAAACGGCGACATCCGTAAGCCTTCATGAAACAAGCAAATCAATGCCAATTCAGCCCATGGCAAAAAATCAACCCAACGCTTAGGTCGGCCTTGTGTAAACGCTCTCAAGTATTGCTCTAAGATGCGGTTCTTAACTTCTGTTTGGCCATCCGTTTAAGGATGGTAAGCCGAGCTATGCCGAAGTGTAGTGCCGCTAAGACGATGGATTTCTTTCCAAAATGAGCTCGTGAAAATGGGGTCTCGATTAGATAAGATAGTAGCCGGAATGCCGTGGCGTTTAACTACAATCTCGACGAACAAAGACGCAACCTTGGCGGCGTCATAGTGCGGTCCTAACGCGCCAAAGTGCGCGTATTTCGAGAGCCGATCGACAACCACCAGAATAGTAGTAAACCCTCGGGATGGCGGTAGCCCGGTAATAAAATCCATCGATACATCATCCCAAACCTTCTGCGGAATGGGAAGCGGTTGTAAGAGCCCGGCAGGTTTCTTAGTGCTATACTTAGTAGACTGGCAGATCAAACAAGAGTCAACAAAGCGCTTGACATCGCCCCTCATTCCGGGCCAAAAGAAAACGTCATCCACACGTTTGAACGTGCGATCGACACCGGGATGTCCTGCACTCGGAGAGGCATGAAACTCTGTCAGAATATCAGCTTTCAGAGGAGAGTCCTTGCTGAGAACTAGATGGTGATCGTAATACAAAATATCGTCATGGATCCGAAACGGAGCTGGTAAGGATCCTTGCGCCGCAGCGGCATGCAATTCCGTAAGATCTGCATATTCCATATTCTCCAAGCGGAGCTTGTATAGCAAATCAGGCAGGGGCGCGGACCATGCGAGAAATTGTTTCAATTCAGACTCAGCGTCGATCATACAACGGGAAAGAGCATCGGCCACTCTGTTGCTAGTGTCGGGTTTGTACTCAATGCGAAACTTGTACCCCATCAATTTCCGAATGAAGAATTGCTGATCCGGTGTCTGAATAACCTGAGATATAAGTTCTTTGAGGCTTTTCTGATCGGACCTGATAATAAATTCCCGTCCCAATAAATACTGACGCCATTTCTGCACAGCGGAAACAATGGCAAATAATTCTCTGTGATAAGCAGAAGAACCGCGACGACGGGGACCCAGAGTCTTACTGAAGAAAGCCAGGGGGCGCTCGTTTTGGAGGAGTACTGCGCCGATACCTTCGCCTGAAGCATCAGTTTCCACAATGAATGTGGAAGAAAAATTAGGCAACTGTAAAACCGGGGGTTGTTGCATGACCGCTTTCATGTGCTCAAAGGCGTCGAAAGCCGCAGGTGACCACACAAATTTGTCTTTCTGTAGTAGAGCGGTGAGAGGATTAGCAAAAACTGCATAATTTTTCATGAATTTACGATAGTAGCCAGTTAAGCCCAAGAAGCCCCGAAGTTGACGCACGGTTTTAGGCGTCGGCCACTACGCCATGGCTGCCAATTTATCTGGATCGGCTAGCAGCTGTCCAAACGACATAATGTGACCCAAGTACTATACTTTTTGTGTACCGAATGAGCACTTCGAGCTCTTGACAAAAAAGTGATTTGCCTGTAAAATCTGAAGGACTGTATCAAGATGGCGAATATGCGAATCCAGGGACGAGTTGTAGACTAATATATCATCAAAGAAAACAATGACGAAATCCCTGAGATAAGCGGCAAAAATCTGATTCATCGCTGCCTGAAATGTGGATGGCGCATTTGTTAAGCCAAATGGCATAACCAAGAATTCGAAGTGGCCATCATTAGTACGGAAGGCTGTTTTATGAATATCCGCACTGTGCATCCTGATTTGGTGATAACCTGAGCGTAAATCGAGTTTAGTAAAAATCACAGCATTAACCAATTCATCAAACAACTCATCAGCAGTAGGAATAGGAAACTTATCTGCCACTGTTGCTGTGTTGAGTGCCCGGTAATCGATACAAAAGCGGAAACTTCCGTCTTTCTTTTTAACTAGCAAAGCCGGTGACGAAAATGGACTCGTACTATGACGGATAATACCCTGATTCAACATATCCTGTACTTGTCGCTCGATTTTCGACTTTTGAAAATAGGGGTATCGATAAGGTCTGACGTTGATCGGCTTAGATTCATGCAGGAGGTGGATACGGTGGTCCCACGGCCGTTGAGGGGGAAGGCCGGTGGGTATGCGGAAAACCGCGGCGTGGCACAACAACAGTTCACGCACCCGGGGGTGTACATCCGCCGGAATGTCACACTCGGCAGGCGCCGAATCCAGCGGCATCGGAATCACCTCAAAACATTCCGCCACCTCTTCTTGTGAGTATAAATAGTGTAGGGCATGAATTGAAATAGGCTTCGGGGATTGCCAGTCACCACGCAACATAATCGGATTGCCATCCCACACAAACTCCATAGTTAACTTCGCATAATCATGTGAAACTTTGCCCAACGTTTGGAGCCATTGTACTCTGAGCACTACCTGCGGTCCATGGATATCCAAAACAAACAGATCAATAGGGAAAACATAATCATGTAAGCGTACCGGTGTAGCCGGACATTGATGTTTGCATAAGAGAGAAGCGCCATTCCCCACGTAAACCCGAAAGGGCGTCACGTCGGAAACTTTGAGATGTAAGGCTTCAACGATCGACGGGTGGATAAAATTGTGAGTGCTGCCACCGTCAATGAATACTTGTGCCGGGGCGTCATGAATGAATCCGACAATTTTTAAGGACCGAGGATTTGTGTGGCCCTCCATAGAGTGTACACTGGACACATCGCCTGTAACAACCAACACTTCATCATCATCGTTGGCGTCGGTATCTTCGGGATCATCGCTGCCCAATAATGCTAAGAAACGATGTTTACAACGGTGCCCAGGTTGGTATTGATCATCGCAATTCCAGCATAGCCCTTTCTTTGATCGTTCACCATGTTCGGCTTGCGACAAACGTCGGATTGGCAGCGTATTAATAGCGCGGTTCGGAGGTGCTGTCGACGTGGAGGCCGCACCCAGTGGAGGAGGACCCGGCGAATTCACGGGCGGTGCTGCAGCACCCGACGGACGATAAGGCGCTGTATTCCAGCGGCGCTGATTCGTAACATTGTTCACGGTATCGACATATGATGCTGCCAGTTCTCTAGCCAAAGCAAAGGCTTGAGCGATTGTTGTCGGATTCCGCAGATTGAGCTCTCGTCGAACGGGTTGCTTTAATCCGGCTTTGAATAAGGAGATAACTGTACTCTCCGCTAACCCTTCAACTTTATTTAGCAGAGTCTCAAATTCAGTTTGATAATCTAGGACCGAAGTCTTCTGCTGCACTTTAGCAAGTAAACCGACGTAATCCTCATAGTGGTGAGGATCGAATCGTTGTTTAACGGCTTCCAGAAAGCCGTCCCAAGTGCGAATACAATTGTTCTGACGCTGATATCGAAACCATTCAGAAGCCGGGTGATCAAAAAGAATACCGACCAGTTGAAGACGATCCGCTGTTGACGTCTGAAAGTAGTCGAAATAACATTGCACTTTATAAACCCAACCCTGTGGATCCAAGCCATTGAATCGTGGTGCATCGACTCGAATTTTCGGGTAGTCCGCGTGCCGAGGCTGGACGAATCCGGCCGCGTGGGCGTCCGGTTGAGCGTGGTGTCCAGCGGCCTGGAGTTGCTGCGCAGCGGCGTTGACGGGCGGGTTCTGGGGATCGGGCTGCGCGACGGGCGGTAAGGCCTGGTGTGGCGCTTGGGCCGCCGGTAAATTAGGGTTTCCCTGGGCGACGGGAGCCGCTCGCAGGTCCCGATTTGCGTCATTGATGATGTTCTGAGTATCGAGAATGTGGAAAACTTGATCCATGCGACGACGCTGATTTTCATGATCCCGACGTTGCACCTGAATATCAAGTCGTTGAGTATCTTGTGCCTGACGAACGTGTTCCAACTCTGCGGACATTGATTGAAGAATATTACGGATCTCCTGAAGATCCGATGTAGTTCCCGTAACCTGGGATGAGGAATCCTCGTTAACCATGATAAGCGGAGCGTTCAAGATAAAAGCACCAGTTGATACGGTTCTGGAGGTCAGAACCGAACCAAGTTCGAACCAGTGAAGGGCCTGACGGCCGGAAGGGAGAGTGACGGTGAAAGGAGGGAGAACAGACAAATTAGGGCAAACTAAATTCTTTGATAATCATAAAAGAATTATGACAAAGTATTTATACCTAAGCCCTAACGGTTCAAGAACTGCGTCCCGGGAAAGAACCGTAAAGAAAACCCGGGAAGGAGTTTATAAAAACTCTGTTTAAAAATTACATTCAATAAAAATTATTATGAAATAAATTTCTAACCCTAAAACTATTATAAAATTAATCCCTAAATCTAGCTGGTATTCGACGCGTCCGTTTGGGTCGATCCGCTCTAACTTTGGGTTCAACATCGGATGTATCACTTTTTAAGTTGGAAGTTAGATTTTTTTTGTGTGTGTGTTGGATGCTGCTTGATTCTGGGAAAAAATGGGGCAAATAATGTGATTAAGTAGGGATTTAAGCGGGGTTATAATAGATTAAATGATATAGTTTTTTCTTTTTATAATTTTGAGTTGTTAGAACTGTTTAGAGTTGAAAAGAGTTTTGTGTTGTGAAGTTTGGTAAAAGTTGAATTCCTTTTTGTTTAAAGGTTGGGTTTCATAGAAGCTCAAAATTATTGCTGATCGTTTATAGAAGATAAATCACTTCACTGTAGACGGTGGTTATTATGATTTAGTGCTAATACAGGATTGAGTTTGTAATGTCCATGGGATGATCTGGAGACCCTAGCTTATCAAACAAATTCTAAAGAGAGTGGGTAAAAAAACATAGATTAGTTTATATGCACTTGAATTCATTTTAGGATCTCTGTTTGTATAAGTGTTTTCCAAAAAAAGATGCTGGCTTGTTATCCCATTGATGCTACGAAGCTCGTCATTTTAAACTTAAGTTCTTCTTTAGTATGGTTTATTTTTTCTACTTGATTTCATCAACACAGCGGTAGATTGTCACTATCTTCTTAAGACCTCTTATAGTTCATGGAGCAAGTTTGGTTTTGAATTAAGAGTTGCAACTGCAGAGACACTATTTGAATGCGTTATTTTATCCACTGTTGCATATTCTTTTGGATGTGAATCTTTTTTACTTTGCCATTTGGCAATGCCTTTTGCTATGCTTCCAAAGGAATCAGGAATCAGTTTTGGAATGGTTGATTACTATAGATATGTTTGCTGAGTGATAGGAATGGGATGTATAATTCCAAGAAATTCCCACTTTTCATTCTTGCGCAAAAGCTTCGGTTTGCCCAATTCAACAAACTCATCATCATCTTCCTCTATCCAACCACTTATTTTTAGAAATGGGTTCGGATAATTTCTCATTCCATTTTGATTCACATTCCAATCCGACTCCTAGAATCGCACCAATCAAACCATAATTAGTATAATCTTGCTTTATTTATAGTGGCCCTAGCATCAGCTCATGGGTCTGTGCAGTTCAATCATTCAGTTGATCAATTGGAATTTTGTATTATGGAAGGCTAATTTTATGTAGATTGTGTCTTTTCAATTGGTTGGTCACCTGGTGGCTTCAAATCAGCTTAACAGTAGTTACCGTACTGTGATACCAAATCTGAATTTAGCAAAGCTTGGATATTTGAGGGAATTTGTTGTAAAAGTAAGAATTATAAGGCTGGAATGAATAAACTTGTAGAGATACTGAGCAATGGGACATATCTATGCTTTTGGGTATGTATAATGCAATCTTTGCAGCTATTTATTCTCCTTCACATATTCCTCATCCGTTTCCCCTTCTCGAAGCTAACAGCTCTATAATCGTTGTATATCATATGATGTCTATTTTCATCTCTACCACATATGTGAGCTTATATTATGTCCTTTCTAATATGAAATTCGTTTTCTCCACTTGTTTGCATTCTCCATGATTGTCAAGAAAAATCTATGTAGTCATTCGGCTCTTACATTTGTTTGCCCTACGCTGTAATAATACTTTTATATACTTGTTCATCGTGGAAATATTCTTGTCTCCATTTCAAATTGGGAGTTTCTATTCCAGCTCTGAGAAGAGATTTGGATTTTCTTCATTGAGGAGGTGTCCAGAAGCTCATGAATTAGCTAGCAAGGGAAATACACCAAGTCCAACTAATTATGTCCATATGCTCAGATGTCTGTATTTTGTTTTGTTGATTCAATTTGAATATACTTTATAGGAGGCCCTTGTTGTTGGATATCATAACAAGAATCAGTGCTCTTCGATGTTATGCAAATTAGTGTTAAAGTATAAGCATGACTTTGTCCCCATGTGGTTGTACATGTACTTTTGTGCTTTAGTATAAAGCCAATAGACTAAACTGTTCATTATTCCAATTTGAATGGGTTGATTTATGTTTTTTTTTTCTCGTTTTAGGGTGTAGCTTATTGTCGGTGACAGAAGGGTGGTTGCCAAGGTCAGCGACGAGGGTTCGTGGTGGAGGCGGAGACGAGTTGGCGCTCGAAGGTGAGGATTTGCTGCTAAGCTTCAACATGGCCAACACCAGCAAGAGAAGCCTATGCTATTAAGGTTTTGCTTTTGGTATTTCTTTTGTGAATCTGCGGCTTTATTCTTCATTGATTTTGTTGTTTTGTTTTGTACTCTTTAATTTTGTATGATTTTGGTATGTCATGGTTTACTGATTTTGATGTTTTGTTTTATAATTTTTAATTTTGGAAGATTTTGGTATGTTATTGAGGATCTGTATTTTTTTACTCTTGATTATTTTTCTATTGGTAATAAGAAGAGTTTCAATGGTTGGCGGAAGGGTCGTTGGAGCCAGAGAAGAGTGTCGCTTGTGGGGGCTCCGCCAAGAGACGAGAAGGATCATTGGATGCCAAGAATGATTTGGAGCTGGTTTTGATTTTTTAATCTCCCTTCTCAGCTCTCATCTTCCAGATAAGGAGAGAGAAAGGTAGTTGGCTTCGAGTTTGCTCTTGATTTCTTACCGATGGTTTTTCTTTTATTTTGAGTTTTATATGCTTTTTCTATATGGGTTTGTGATGGTGTTTATTTATTTGATTATTTGTTGTTATTGATTTACACCATTAGCTTAGATTCTCATGCTGCTGGAAGTGAAATGCCACTGGATGCTAGCTGTGAAGATATTGAGGTAAGCTTGAATATCTTACTATCTAAGGATGTCTTGCCTTCAAATGTATTCACTGTCGTTTCATATTTGCTTGTCTTTCCATTACTACTTTGCTGAAAATTCAACTCATCAATTCTCCTCTTTTGTGGCAGCTTGGGCTCTTGACATTGTTCTTAATTGGGCTATCACTGGTAGTATGAGATGCGTAAGTTTTAGACATCGCTCCTCGCTGCGCTTGAATAATGTACTTTACGCATCTTCAAGCAATGGCCCAGGACTTGTGAATGGTACTCAACCTTCTCTCAATATTATCTTTTTACATTAAAACGATTTCTTTGATTCTTGTTCACTTTAGAAGCAAGGCAGCCATTTAAAATGCTAATTTCAGTTTTTTTTTGTTGAAATTGAAATATCAGGTATTTCCTTGTGAACCCTGTCTTCTCAAACTTTGTCTATATGTTTAATATGATATACAACTATTTGCTTTAACTGTGTGCAAACCGTTTCAGTGCTTATGGAAGAACATGTGAAACATAAGCAAGAGGGAGATGCAGGGGTCCATGGAGAACAAGAGCTTGAATAATGTATGCTCTCTTTACCTGTTTGTTAATTCATTTTTTGCTGGGTGTTGACAACATGCACCTTAATCGTGCTCTCTTTCTATTTGTTCAGATTTTCACCTCTAAGCTTGTATTGGAATCCCCAGAAAATGCCTCTGATGGAGATTTTGCTGCTTTATTGGGCGTTATTGGCCATAAGGTAAGTTATTCCTAATATAAATTTGATAGAAGATTGCTTCTCTTTCACATAATGATAGACTAACTTGCCAATTTCCTCGGGTTACCTTGTGGGCGTTATAGGCCACATGGTAATTTATGCTCTCTCTTTACATGTCTTTGTATCTATCACCTATGGCATTTGTTTTCCGTAAACATGAGCATTCTGAAATACTATATACTAGCTCACTATTCAATAATGGTGGTCTCTTTTTTATGTGCAACAATTGAAAAGTATTAAGTGCAAGTATTGATGTGGTGTGAATATTGAAATTATATCCTTTGTTACTGCATCTTCTTCTATCCTCAAGTTACATACTACTATTTTTTTGCTTGACTATTTGTGTAACACCCTCTTTTTGCTAATAAAGATATCCTTAATTTCAATCAAGTTTGTTTTGTGTGTTTATCTGCAGGTATATATTATAGAGAATTTCCTTTATTCAATGTATCTGGAAGAGCGGAATAATGTCACCTGGAAGTTGGAAGGACCCTTGAAGGTTGATGGAAGAGACAAACAGTAGGATTGAGAAAGGGAGGATAGGGATATAATTAGAGATTGTGAAAGCAGAGAGCGCCCAAATAAGAGTATAGTCTATTTGAGTCAGGTCTTTGCACCATCTAACAAAGGCATATATAGGAAAACCTATTCAAGAACTTCGCCTGTCTGATTGCGAGAGGTACACACCAAGTTATCGCCTTCTCCTCGATAATGTAAGTTGCTTCTTGTCAAAATTCTAATGGATACTTCTTTGCTTTAGTATTTTGCTGGTTTTGTATTTTAGGCTTGAATTTGATTTGATATGAATTTGATTTACTATATCACTTTAATTTTGCTATGTTTATTTGTTTTGCTAGACTGAACATATTGACTTCTGTTTAAAGGTTATGTTGTTTTCTTCATCATCTTTGCAGATGGGTTCCTTGCAGGTGTTATGAGTACAAGTACATACCTAATCTGGTCTCCCTGGCTTGGTTCTTTCTTTCTAAATCCATATCTTTAGTTTTTTTCCATACAACTTTCTTCTTGCTTTTATAGTAATATACGATCGTGTCCAAGGTTTTATAAACATTTTAGCGTGAATCTGAAGTCATTATCACCTTATTTTTAAATTTTTTGGAGTTTGATGCATCTCTTTAACTTGCAGAATCTCTATGGAGTGACAGACATGCCCACATCCGTGAAAATAGATGAAAATTTTAAAGAGGCAAAGCATGACACTGATGTTGCAAAGGAGAAGTATTGGAAATCAATTCAAGATCTTGATCTTTCTAATGGCCAGCGCTGCACTCCAATCTATCGACTGTTACCTGATGATGTACTATACTGGTTATGCTTTCTTTTCCTTTTAAAATTGACAGTATTTCTTAATTCCCATGCTCATGGGATTATTTCTTGTTCAATGCAGTACCCTATACACACAGAAAGCCAGAGATCAGAACATGGTGCTCAAGTTCTCAATGATTATTGTGCATCTGTTACATCTGGAAGTGAAGATTACTCATTTAAACATGCGCAGAAACCAGTATGAAGAAAGCCTTTTTAGATGTGAAGATGATAGGTATTTGCATTCACTGGCAGAAGATTTATTGGACAAGATTAACAATAATACAATCAAGATGGATGCTCCAATTCGTGTTGAGGATCACTTTATAGGTCTGACCTTTTCTTCCTTTGTGATTTTTGAAATTCTGTACAATTGATTTGGAATTATGCTAAGCCATATATAGTGATGTGCTGTATTTTTTCATGCTTATAATTTTATTTCTTTTGCAGCTATACATTTCAGGTGCATTGAACGTCTGTATAGTGACCATGGTTTGGTTGTAATAAATATTCTGTGTACCTTTTCCAAAAAAAAATATTCTGTGTAAAAAAATAAACTCTAGCACTTCCTGTCGTTTTAATTCGTCTTAAACAGAAAGAAGAAGAGCGGGCAAAGTGCCGTTCAGATTTTAACAAGGTCTGGGTTGATACTTATGTCACGAATCACTACAAGTCACTTGATCACCGAAGCTTCTATTTCAAGCAGCAAGATTCTAAGAACTTGAGCACAAAATGTAAGCTTTTCTTATATATAGATTTGTCTAATACTGGCATATATGTCATCTAGAATCATCCAAAGGAATTACCCCAGGGTTTTGCATTTATTATCCTGGTACTTTAGATGGATACATTGTAAAACCCTGGGCATGTTAGGTGACAAGCAGAATATCGTTTCTATGATTTTTTGTGGAATATACACCGGTAAAAGTGTTTTCGGGATTCCTCATCAATATTGCTCATGTATTTTAGGAGTTTTGTTCTTGTGTCCAATTAATGCCTTGCAGCTTTTGTAATGTGGACTAATGCAAAGTAAATTTAGTTCAAGATGCTTTGTTCTTAATGAATTGGGTTTGCTTGATGATTCAAACCCGGTATATCAATGTGTCTTGTGAAATATCTTTTCCACACTTGACTGTCTGAGATGGACCTCTCTGGTTTTTGAATTGAATCTCTTCTCTTTTATTAATCTTAGAAAGTTTGTTCCCAGTGATTCAAGGGCTCATCGACGCCGACACGAGCATGATGCCTTCTGGTGTAACCAAGTTTGGAGGGCGGAATGAACACTCGGTCTAGAACAATTCTCGCACACCGAAGTATGCAATGTACACAATTGGTTTTTTGCATACTTCTCAACTGAATTTTATTTTCTTTTCAAGGCAAAAAAGCATATGATGTACTTCTTCGTTCATTTTCACTGAGTAGTGAATAGACAAATTTGCAGCTAAACGGACCCCGTGCGAAGCACGGGGATACCAACTAGTCTATACAAACAAAAATTAGGGTTGGAGGCAAGACGAGAAGTCCGACTAATGTATGATGCTATTGAATTTGTAATAGATTTACAATTCATTGCGTTTTTTTTATTATCAGAAAACAGGGCAAGCAAGCCCCTGCGATTTTTATTTAAACAAAATTAAACATTGCCATTAATGGCTACAATGTCATCATTAAGAGCATCTATAATTTGCATAGGAGGAGTAAGAAAAGAATTAAAGTCTAAAGCTAGATTAACAGCAAGATTGGCTAAAATATCAGCAGTGGTATTAGCCGAGCGGTGAGTGTGAACCATCTGCACCTCCCATCCATCCTTAGCTATGTAATTCTTGCACTGGCGAATCAAGTTGACATCCCCATGAGTAACCAAACTACTGGATTGAATAAGTTGCACAGCAACAAGAGAATCAGATTCAACCACCAGCCTTGGAACATTCAAGCTGTCAGCAAGTCTAAGGCCATGTAAAATCACTTTCAGCTCAGCGGTAAGAGCACGACAGCAGCCACATGAAAACATAAAACCATGTACAAACATCCCATCACTGTCACGGAGCAAACCACCTCCACCAACAAGGCCTGGATTTCCTCTAGAGCATCCATCAACGTTGATCTTCAACCATCCAGGAGGGGGTTTGATCCAATGTTGCATAACAGTAGAGCTAGACAGCGGGTCCGTGGCACTAACAAGCATAGAGCTCGACATCTTGGCCTCCCAAAACGCAGCTGTCATCGAAATCACCGTAGAAGAGAGGCTACCAACAGTATCAACACCATCATAGACAAGTTTGTTTCGGCATTTCCAAGTATACCAAAGCATGTTAGTGAATTGAGAGGCAATTCAATCCTTTCCACCTAGAGTAGCCATGATCCAATCTTGGAGATTTTGACAAGAGAAGAAATCTGTTGGGCAAGCGTTACCATACAAGGCAAGCCAAACATCTTTGATCTTGTCACAATCCCGAAGCATATGAAGTTCACTTTCATCTAAATCTCATCGAGTACAAGCTGTTGTAGTTTCCATATGCCTATGGAGGCGATTTGCATTGCAAAGAACACAATTATTGACCAGCAAGTAAATAAATGTAATGTATTGGTTGCAACCAAACGGGTCATTAATTCATTGGACCATCGTGTTGGGCCTCGTACAACATTAGGCCCATTCGGATCAAACAAAGACATGAAATTGAATGAACTCTTTTTGGTAGAAAATACACCAATGCACTCTAATTCTTAGTATTTTTGCCCAAGTTATTAACCAACTCACCTCCTTTCACTCGCTATCAATGCAATGTCAATGGTTCAGTTCTTCTCATGTAACCAAAAGTAGACGTATCTATTCCTCAGCTAGCTTGAGAAGATTGTAACGAACCCGAAAAGTTGGTAGGCTCCACCCTGAGGATGAGGGCGTAAAGAAGTTCGTTCCAAGTATCAGGAACACCCGGTAGGCACCAGTGGCTGCAGTCTTGCCTGTGGCTGGGGGCTAGTTTCGGCGGGTATCTCCCGTTGTATATGGAAGAGTGGCCATCTATCCTCTGATGCGTCATATACGTCACGTTCATCAGATGAAAGTTGCTCACTCCAGAATGCCTTGAAACAACCTCCTTCACAATGTCTAGCTGCGGCCACGCGCCCTCTGAAAATGGTAGGCTGAAATTTGGCATTGTCTCCAACCGACATGTACCTCCGTTTTTCCAGTCACCGCCTCTGCAATTACTTGCATTATTAGCAGAAACATAGATTTATTTTCTGTAATCCATAAACATATGTAATCCATAAACATAGTGAAGTTAAAGATGGTAGTATGAAACTATAGCTTGGTTAAAGATGGTAGTATATATGATACTATATCTTGCTGAATATGCTTAGGAAAGAGATTTTAGCAAACAATCTGATAAAGTTCGGTGGGCGCCGATAATCTGGGAGTCGTGTGATAACGGACATAGCATACAAGTCCAGTGAGGTTCTACTGTAATGTTTATAATCCTAAGTTGTAATATGTAAACATATGAACACTATAGTACAATGCAAACACACATAAGTAGGTAGAACCTAGGACAGGGACCATGGCTCACACTTGAGATGCCACTGAACCACCCTCTCGGACCATGTCCCATGGCCTGAGCCACTTGACCATTTCTTGGTCAAGTTTGGCTCATGACATTGTTGGTATTATGGTGCATTGGGCCGGTTTTATGTGTGACTTATGTTGTGAGCTAGGTTGATGACTTGTTGGGCCTTATCTCCGATCTTTGGGCCAATCCACTTATGATCCAAAGCGCTTTGGGTCATTACCGGAGACGACGTCGTCTTGGCTCTAGGGTTTCATATAAAAGCGATGTCTGAACCCTCGAGAGCACATCTCTTGCTCACTTCTCCGCGACGCTCTGGTTTCTAGGGTTTGCTCTCCCGAGCTTCCCTTCTTTGACTCCTTCACCTCCATGGATTTGTGACGAGATCAAGCGAGAGAAAAGAAAAGAAGAAGAACTAGAGTGAGACGAGGGGGTTCGGGTCTGAGTGACTGAGTCCTTGTGAGCTTGCCAGCTCTGTTTGTCTTCGTTCTTGTTGCTTTGTGCTTGTCTCTTCCTTTCTCTCTTGTTCCTAGCTTTTGCCACTTGTGTGTGTGCTTGCTTGTATCTGTACTTGCTCTTATGGCCTTCGATGCCTAGTGGATTGGGTGAGTCTCCCCTCTTGAGGCTCCGCAGACGTAGGACTTAGTCCGAACTGCGTAAACAACTATGTGTCCCTTTCTGTTTGATTTGTTCATCGTTTTCAAAGGTTTTACAAACTCATTTAGAACAATAGAAGCGAACTCGAGTAGATCCATTCTCTACAATTGGTATCAGAGCGAGGTTGGCTCTGATCTCGAGGCTCCGCTGCGTTAGAGGTCTATTAAGCTAGGGTTAAGCTCTTCCTCCTCTTCTCTGGAACCCTAGGCGATTGACTGTGTGTCTATTGCCAGATCCATGAGTTGTGAGGTTGGAAAGTGAGTTCCCTCGTGTAGATCTCAATTTTTCTTCTCTGGATCTTCTTCACTCTTGTTTGCTCTTGTTCAAAACTCTCAAACGTTTGACTGATAACCTTTTGAAAAACGCTACAAAAACTGTTTCATAGGGTTTGTCCCTTTGATCCGAGGTGAACCGGAGAAACCAGGGTAACGGTTATACCGGTGTAATCCCTTTCTCGGTTCATACACTCTCCCTTGCAAAAGGGTTCTGTGTTTGTATTCAGGTCAGAGATCTTGCTTCTCTGGGACTGGATTTGTGTGTTTGTTGTTGTTAACCAAGGCACTTGAGTTTGGCTCAAGGTCTTAGGGCAATCCGGAGAAACCAGGGTAACAGTTATACTGGTGTAATCCCTTTCTCGGATTGTACACCCAAGCTCTTGCAAAAGAGTATCTGTGTACTTTGCATCCAACAACTCTTTGTTGGGTGTGAATCTACTTGTCTATTTATCTTGTGTGTTGTTGCTTTACCTTTGTGATGGCAGAAAGCTCTAGCAGGATTAAGCTATTTGATGGCATATCTGACTTTGCAATGTGGCAAGTGAAAATGAAAGCTGTACTCATCAAAGAAAAATGTTGGAAGGCAATCAAAGGAGATTTCCCAGCTGGTACTAAACCAGAAGAAAAGGCAGAAATGGATGAAATAGCACATTTTGAGATTATGGTGAGGTTGACTGACGACGTGGCTCGTCAGGTGGTAAGCTTTACTAACGCTAAGTCTCTTTGGAAGGCCTTGGAAGACCTTTACCTGGTCAAAACCGAGGCCTGTCTTGTCTCTCTTCTCATTAGAGCCTTTACTTTTAGGATGGAGCTTAATCTGTCACTCAATGAGAACTTGGACAAGTTCTTGAGGATGACTCAAGAACTTGAAAGGGGTAATGACAAGATTAAGGACTCCCACCAAGTTGTCTTGCTGCTCAACTCTCTCCCTTCTCCTCAGTTTGACACCATTAAGGATGTCATTCAGTTCTGTGGAGGCCTGACTAAGGCCAAGATTGTTGATGCTATCTTTGAGAAAAATGAATCTCTAAAAATCTTTAAAACCAAGGGTGAAAAGAAAATTGAGTCTAAAACTGAGGTTCTCATGGTTAAGGGTAAAAAGGGTAACAACAACAAGAAGAAACAGAATAAAAGAAGTGACAAGCATGAAAATGAGAAAAAGGATAAGAGAAAATGTTATTACTGTGGTGGTACTAATCATTTCATTAAAGACTGTAAGAAGAAACAGAGGGAAGAAAGTCAAAAATCATCTCATGATTCTGTTGCCTTGTTTGAGTCTAGTTCTGATTATCCTTATGAATTGCTTGTGTGTTCTAATTCTGTTGACAAACATGCTTGGATTCTTGATTCTGGTTGCACTTTACATGCTTCCTTTGATAAATCTTTGTTTGATTCCTTGCATGAGTTTGATGGTGGTGAGGTCCTACTTGGGGACCATACTGCCTTACCTATCAGGGGTATTGGAAATATCCCTCTTAGGATGTTTGATGGAAAAATCAGAGTACTCCAAAAGGTCAGGTGGGTACCTGACCTGAGGAGGAACCTCATGTCAGAGTCTGTGTTTGATGATTTAGGCTGTCATATTATTACTCATTCAGGTATAAGGGAAGTCATTAGGAATGGGACTACCCTTGTGAAAGGGGTTAAAGTTGGAGGATTATACAAAGTTATTGCTTCTCTTGAACTTAATTTCTCTGAAATTTGTAATGTTATGACACCTGATCTCACCAAACTCTGGCATGTTAAACTTGGTCATATTGGCATGAAAGGATTAAATTATCTGTACAAGACTGGTTTGATTGACAAAAAACATGTTGACTTGAGTTTCTGTGAAGTTTGTGTCCTTGGTAAAAAGGCTAGGCATAGTTTCAACAAGTCTGCATATGTTGCTAAACCCCCTCTTGAATATGTTCATTCTGATTTGTGGGGCCCTGCCCAAGTTGATACTATTGGTGGTAGGAGATACTTCATGTCTCTGATTGATCATTTTTCTAGGAAAGTTTGGATATACTTGTTGAGAACTAAAGATGAGGCCTTTGATGCTTTTAAAACCTGGAAACTTTCTGTTGAAAATGAAACAAACTTGAAGCTTAAGTGTCTTAAGGCAGATAATGGCCTTGAATTTTGCAATCATGTGTTTGACTCTTTCTGTAGTGCTAATGGTATTAAAAGGCATCTGACTGTTCCTGGCACACCTCAGCAGAATGGTACTGCTGAGAGAATGAACAGAACCTTGCTTGAAAAGGCAAGGTGTCTGCTCATTGGTGCTGGAATGAAACCTTTACTCTGGGGTGAGGCAGTGACAACTGCCTGCTATCTAATCAATAGGTCTCCATCCTCTGTGGTTGATTTCAAAACACCATATGAGATGTGGACTGGCAAGAAGCCTAATCTGTCACACCTAAAGGCATTTGGTTGCACTGCCTATGCTCATGCATCTCAAGGCAAGTTGCAACCAAGAGCTCAAAAATGTGTGATGTTAGGCTACCCTGAAGGTGTTAAGGGTTACAAATTATTGCTTTGTCAGCCTCATGGCTACAAAGTAATTACCTCTAGGAGTGTGACCTTTAATGAGTCAGAATTTCATTTTAAGAACAAAACTAATTCAGCTACTAAGTGTGCAGGTACCAGCACTGAAGCAGAATTGAACAGGTTTTTCTTACCACATGAAGCCACCTCTGAAAAAGAAAATGAATATGATCAAGGAGCTCAAGTGGAGCTAAATGATGATGACCATGATGGTCATGGAGCAAATGACCATCCAGAGCAAGGTGAAGATGAAAATGTCACTGAAAATGTGACAAACACAAGTACTGAAGACCAGAACCCTCACCAATCAGGTGGGGAGGTAAGTGATCCACCTATTAGCAACTCTGTGCCCTCTACTAATGACTTGATAGATTATCAACTAACCAGAGATAGAGAGCCAAGGAATAGGGTTCCTAATAGGAGGTTTATCATGTTTGTTGAGTTTTCTGATCTTCTGTCTGAGGTGAACTTGGTTGAGTATGCTTGCCTTGCTTCTGAGCATGTTGTGAATTCCTTTACACCTGACACTTATGAAATTGCCATGAAATGTATGCATGCAAAAAACTGGATAAGTGCCATGAAAGAAGAAATGCAGTCTATGTATGCTAACAATACTTGGGTCCTTGTTCCCAAGCCAGCCAATGCTAGACTGATTGATTGTAAATGGATTTACAAGCTTAAAGTTGGTGCTCACTCTGGAGATCCCCCTAGATACAAAGCTAGGCTTGTAGCTAAGGGGTTCTCCCAAAAGGAGGGCATAGATTACAATGATATCTTTGCACCTGTGATTAAGTATAAGACTCTTAGACTCTTACTTGCTATGACTGTTGTGTACAACTGGGAATTAGAACAAATGGATGTGAAAACTGCTTTCTTGCATGGTGAATTAAATGAGATCATTCACATGAAACAACCTAAGGGATTTGTGAATACTGCTAAACCTGACCATGTTTGCTTACTTAAAAAATCTATCTATGGCCTTAAGCAGTCCCCTAGGCAATGGAACATCAAGTTTGACCTGTGCATGAGAAAACTTGGTTTTATAAGAAGCAGTTATGATACATGTCTTTATTTTAAGGGCATTAGGACCAAGACTCCCCTGTTTGTGCTCTTATATGTTGATGATATTCTGTTGATGTGTTCTTCTAAGGTTATCATCTCTAGTGTGAAAAGAGACTTAAAACACAACTTTGACATGAAAGACTTAGGGGCAGCTCAAAAGATCCTTGGCATAAAAATTACTAGAGATAGGAAAAACAAGAAAATGTGGTTGTCTCAAAGTGATTACTTGCTTAAGGTCCTTGAAAGGTTTAAAATGCTTGACTCTAAACCCACTTCTATTCCCTTAGGAGGGCATTTAGAATTGTCTAAGAGGCTCTGCCCTAGTACACCTGATGAGAAAGCTAAGATGTCTAATGTGCCTTATGATGTTGCTGTTGGGTCTGTTATGTATGCAATGCTGTGCACAAGGCCTGACCTGGCCTTTGCAATCAGTGTGTTGAGTAGGTTTATGTCAAACCCTGGTGAATGTCACTGGAATGCCATGAAGTTCTGTCTGAGATACTTAAATGGCACCAAGGGTTACTGTCTTGTTTATACTGAGCATGCTTCTACTAATGAGTTACATGGTTACTGTGATTCTGATTATGCAAGCAACAAAGACAACAGGAAATCTACCTCTGCCTACTGCTACACCTGGGCAGGCAACTGCATATCTTGGAAGGCACAACAACAATCTGTTGTTGCTCTTTCCTCAACAGAAGTTGAGTATATTGTTGCCACTGAAGCTGCAAAGGAAGCCATCTGACTTACAGGAATCTTGAAAGAAATCCAATCTGTACCTATGACACCAGTTCTCTATATGGACAGCCAAAGTGCTTTATATCTTTGCAAAGACCCTATGTTCCATGAAAGGTCCAAGCATATTGATGTGAGGCATCATTTTATTAGAGTTCTGATTGAAGAAAAGTCACTTGAGGTCAAGAAAGTAAAGGGAGAAGAAAATCCAGCTGACTTTGGGACCAAGATAGTGACAGCTGACAAGTTCCATTTCTGCAGGGATTTCCTGCACATTTGGGACACAACTTGAGCTTCTGAGCTCATGGGCCGACGATGGACAGGAGACAAGGATACTTCCCATCCACTACTGGTGACTTAGGCTTTATTACAACCAAGGATTAGGAGGGCATTTGTAATGTTTATAATCCTAAGTTGTAATATGTAAACATATGAACACTATAGTACAATGCAAACACACACAAGTAGGTAGAACCTAGGACAGGGACCATGGCTCACACTTGAGATGCCACTAAACCACCCTCTCGGACCATGTCCCATGGCCTGAGCCACTTGACCATTTCTTGGTCAAGCTTGGCTCATGACATTGTTGGTATTATGGTGCATTGGGCCGGTTTTATGTGTGACTTATGTTGTGAGCTAGGCTGATGACTTGTAGGGCCTTATCTCCGATCTTTGGGCCAATCCACTTATGATCCAAAGCGCTTTGGGTCATTACTGGAGACGACATCGTCTTGGCTCTAGGGTTTCATATAAAAGCGATGTCTGAACCCTCGAGAGCACATCTCTTGCTCACTTCTCCGCGGCGCTCTGGTTTCTAGGGTTTGCTCTCCCGAGCTTCCCTTCTTTGACTCCTTCGCCTCCATGGATTTGTGACGAGATCAAGCGAGAGAAAAGAAAAGAAGAAGAACTAGAGTGAGACGAGGGGGTTCGGGTCTGAGTGACTGAGTCCTTGTGAGCTTGCCAGCTCTGTTTGTCTTCGTTCTTGTTGCTTTGTGCTTGTCTCTTCCTTTCTCTCTTGTTCCTGGCTTTTGCCACTTGTGTGTGTGCTTGCTTGTATCTGTACTTGCTCTTATGGCCTTCGATGCCTAGTGGATTGGGTGAGTCTCCCCTCTTGAGGCTCCGCAGACGTAGGACTTAGTCCGAACTGCGTAAACAACTGTGTGTCCCTTTCTGTTTGATTTGTTCATCGTTTTCAAAGGTTTTACAAACTCGTTTAGAACAATAGAAGCGAACTCGAGTAGATCCATTCTCTACATCTACCTCTCAACAGAATTGTACCTGTAATGCACAGGAGCGTAACTTCGAAAGAAGACACGGGTCTTGTTCATATTCACATGCCTATGAACCCAGTCCACTAGCGTCTCAATGGAGCGTTGAAATGCATCCTCCACCGTGAAATCCATCATGACTTGATCCCTTAATTGGAAGTAACAGTTCCTGGGTGTTCAATTCAGGCAAACACTAACAAATAAGAAGGCTACAATAATACATAGTCAATTAATTGGAAATTAAGTAGGTAGGTGGTGAAATGTGTGTCACCTTCTAAGCGTCTTATCATAAGTCCACCAGTGGCCAGAGTTAAAGACCAGCACATCAGCATCCTTCCATTTAACGGAAGTCCAAACCAATCGATCCAACTTGAGGGTTTCCCTTATAGTGAGGTTCTTGGGAGCTCGCTTTGGTGCTCGGCCTTGAGACACCAGGAAAGGAGCCCGGTAGTACTCTACGGTGCAGTTGTAATCTTGGAACATGAAGGCTAAATAACCCATGTGCTTTGTGATTGGGTTCCCGTTCACCTCGTAGATTCTGGATTTGTTGGCAATTGAGGAAGCAAGCATGCATAGCATGGACTCCCACTGGTTTCTTCCGATTGAATCGCCCACGTACACTAGTCTTTTGTTTCTTAACTTTTCAAGCATCGTTTTTGCTTCAAACCTGTTATATTTTATAATTAATTAATCCTTCAAGTTTTGTAACAATTAATTACAATTAATTAATCCTTCAAGTTTTGTAACAATTAATTAATGCCTAGCCTCCTGATTCAAAACTAAAACCTAGTCTTCTACTGTATTTATTTTACAAAAAATTGGAGTAATGTAAGTTGCTTGTCAACGCATCAGCATCTCTGTTTCCATTCAAAACACGCTTCATTCATCATCACTACTCGATCCGTATTTTATTAGTTAACTATTAATTTGAACCTTCAGCTGCTTAATTGTAATTGGATACGGAGTATTATAATGTTTGCAATACCTTTTCGTTCCCAATACGTTACATACATCGGTTTTATTTGGAAAAAAAAAGTAATTACTCAAGGGTTAAATAATTAAGGGATTTTCTTTTTGGTGTCCTCGAGTTTTGGACTTTTCTTTTTGGTGTCCAGAAAAAAAAAATATTTTTTTTGGTCCCCTTTTAGTTTTACAAAAGTCCTTTCCATAGCCTAAAGTAAATATACACCTAAATTCCATCCAAATTTCAAAATTTTCCGTCCAAAATTTATGAAAAAATAATTAAAAACCTCCCTAAGTTTGATTCCATCCAAATCTAATGCAAATTAGATCGCACCTGGTCACCGTGGTGTAATGCAAACTCTCAGATACCAACAATCAAACTAAAATTCATATGAAGTCAAACACTCAAACTAAAATTGAAAAAAGAAAGACCTTGAAAACCTCCAAAGAATTTCCACTGTGTCAAAATTCATGAACAATAAATAGCAAGATTACTGACTGAAAGTAGGAGAAGTAGTTGATAATTTTGGCCATGACAATTCGGTAAATACAAAAAGATAGTGAGAGGCAGAAGACGACAATCGCGCTCGGCGAAAGTGACAGGCTCATTGATTTCGGAGATCCGGCGGTAACATTGCCACTGGAGGAAGTGACAGGCTCTTCGATTTCGGATATCCGACGACCACGGAAGAGACGATCGTGCTCGGCGAGCTCGGAGTGGTACTCTACGGAGCCCCTAGGAGGCCAGTGAGCGGCGGAAGAGGAGTAGTTGGATCTTGCGTTCCTCTGTGACCAAATCTTTACATGGTCGGAGTACCGGTGGTGCATTTCGAAGGTGAAGATCCGGCCATGGCAGGCTGAAACGCAAAACAAGAGCAAGAAGCAGAGGATCCGAAAGGAAGAAGATGGAAGAGGAGAAGAAAGCATTGTGAATCTGCAAAGTGCTGGTTCGTGATTTCAGTACGAAGCTTAAACGGAGAATTGTAATCTTGGGAGTGTACATCATTTGGACTATGCCACAGAGAAATTGAGGAGCCCTAGATCTTGAAATTGGAAGTCGATTTCTTTAAAAAAGGGAAAGAGGAGAGGATTTTTGTTGGTCGGAGAGTTTGCTTGGTACGTTTGTGGGTTTTACGAAGGGAAGGAGGAGACTGGTGTGGCTTTTAATTTTTTTTTTGTAATTTTTTGACGGAAAAAATTGAAATTTGGATGGAATATTGTTTTTGTTAACTTTAGGCTACATAAACGACTTTTGTAATACTATAGGGACACCAAAAGGAATAATTTTTTCTCTGTACACCCAAAGGAAAAGTCTAAGACACAAAGACACAAAAGAAAATCCCAATAATTAATAATTACCTGGGCAAAGAGCAACGATTAGGCTGCCATCTCCACTTGGTGTAGGAGTTATCGGGCCTTCCATTCTCAGAGCATCTGAATCCGCCGTCCATGAATTTACAGTCTCTGGATTCATAGAGTGGCCCATTATCATCCCACACCCACTTCCCATCGTACACATCACACTTTTCCTCACCATCTCCTCCCATAAATACCCCTCTACGACTTTCCAGGTCCTCCTCCTGACCCCTAGCAACAGTAACATTCTCTACGGCTGAAACTGCTGAAGCTGACGCTGCAGGGCCCGCTCCCTCCTGCAGCCACGTCACCGTCTTACGTGGACTTTGGAGCTCTTCCTTCACCTGGAAGAATAGCGCCAACACGAACAGGAAGCAGATACTAGTCACCAGGCTGAAGAACAACAACACGCCGTACTTGCACTTCATCATGTTCGTATGTGATCGATATGTGCGTACTAATTAAAATTGAATCCGCACAAGCACAAACAAAATGGAGAAATAATCGCAGAGTTTCATCATACCTTATATACGCATATATGATGAATTAATTGGTAATGGTAGAAGAAGAGGGTATCATCCATTTAATTTGGACTGGGTCTCTTTTTGACTTGTACAACCTTCCTTCCTTTGATCCTTTGCTAGCTAATTCATATTTTATATTTCAACAACCACCCACTGTGTGTATTTCTTAGATAAAATACATCCCATTTCTCCTAGCCTAAATGATGCAATTTAATTCAAAATTCAAATAGCAATTATATGACTAATAACTTTACTATTATTATTTATAATCAATAATTAATGTTGTTTGGATAAATTTAACGTACCTTAACTACCTCCATCATTATCCCACAATGAATGTGCATACTAATAAATTATACGAGTATTAATACACTCTAAATTTCAGATGGTATGATAATGATATCCCATCCGCAAATTTGATGAAATGATAGGATCATAAGAGTTTCATAATATTTGATCCTACCTAAATACATTTACTCACCCTTTACATAAGCCCAATAATTTGGACGATGATAACATACTTAATTTTGAAATTTTTATTACACCCTAATTGTATTTTGTTAACAAAGGTCACCCCTGGCCTGAACCTAAATTGCTCAATAAGAAAATTAACATTTGTATATTTGAGCGGGTAAAATTTAACCATCATTATTATTTTCTTATCAATCATCATAAATGTATTTTTATTTGTTACGCTTTTATTATATATTTTTTGGTATTATCTTAAAAAAATAAGGGAACATAGTGGTTATGCGATATAATGGAAGATTTTATCCTAACGAAGAGATATAATTTTTCTTGGAATAGGGAGCAAGATATCGCTTGTTTGGGCTTTATGGCATTGGGTCGGCCCTAGAGATAGAATTTTCGGCCCCTAGCTCTCCTTCTTCCATTATAAATACACGTCTTCGTCGTATAGAGAAAGCATACTGAACATGCTAATATTCGCTTAGCTTGACTATTCAAGGAGATTCATACTCGCTGAATTCTCTAGCTTTCTTGTTTATTCCTTGACGCTCAATCGATAACTGCTCTTTTGACTTAGGCATCAGAGATGGACTAGGGAGTCCCCACCCCTTATGTCAATTGTTTTGCAGGTTATAAGTTAAGAGACAGTTGGAACGGTAGAGGAAGAAGGAGCATTTAATTACTGCATTAAAGGTGAAATTTTTATGCATTAACAGTATAATAACAATATTAATTTACCCCTCACAAGTTCTATTAACCGCTATGAAAAGTGTATGTATACTATCACAAGATTTAACCTCCCTTTTTTTTTTGTTTCAAAACCTATGGAAAAGCGTCTTTATTCCTTTTAGCCTTTCCAGGTGAAATTAATCACCACTAGTTCAAATTCTTAGGATATATTTTATAATTATATGGTGGCATACTGGCATATCAAACATATGATCAGCACTTTTCGGTACTTGTCAATTATGAGACTTCCAAATGCCTTTATCATATGTTAAGGATTGTCCAATCTAGTTTGGTGCACTGTTCATAAATCAAATTGAGGCTCTAATAGAAAAACGTTTGAAGCGCAAAAGTGCAATTTAAATTTCACCATACTAATGATATGATCCATGTTTTATAAAAATAAACTATAAAAATTAAAAAGTATCATTACATTTCAGCTTAGTGTACGTACCATTCACCTGTTTCATAAAAATAAACTCTCAAAATTAGAAAGTAACATCACATTTTAGCTTAGTATACCAATCACTTGAAAAGAAGAATTCTTCTAGCATTATTTGAAATGAAATCTTCAATCAATCTTTCATGATCAATTTTTTCCATTAAATCATTCTCAATTGCAATTATAGCCAATCCATTGCGCCTTTCTTGTGTCATTATAGAGTGCATGTAAGACTTTAGCAACTTCAACTTTGAAAAGCTCCTCTCTGCAGAAGCAACCATCACATGATGGTTGCTTCTTCAGAAAGGAGATTTTCAAGCTCCTTAAAGCGCCTTTCTTGTGTCATTGAAGTATTTGAAAAGCATGGATTGTTTCTGCTTTGAAAAGCTCGTTGGTACTCTTTTCTCCAACTCCTTAAAGCGCGTTCGGATGCAATGGAGTTGCAGCAGCTGAAAGGGCTTGAGTTGGCTGACTGCGACTGATTTTCTCCACCTCCCCTAGCTTACCAAGCTTGTCGGAGAAAAATCCAGCCCCAATTCATAAGAGCTCAATACCCCTCGATTTCTATCCCTCATGACTTTCAAAGCTAATGGCGAGAGAAGATCTCCGAGCGAGTTTCTCCATCTCTGGCGGCCATATGTGAAATCGACATCGCAGATCCAAGGATTCCAGGTATGGACATCTCCCTCCCTCACGAGATCTATCCCAACACAACTTTCATAAAAAACCCTAATGTCGATGTTGTTGAAGCAAGAGCGAAACATTCGATATCTCCGGCGGCCGTCTCCATCTCCGACGGCAAGGCATTGACGACGACGACATTGTTGAACCAGGTATGCCCAATTCATTTTCAAATTGAGTCCATAACAAACTAGAGGTATTGATTTTGGGTCGCTTGTTTGTGTGATCTCCATGCAATCTTCAGCAAACCCTTCCTAACCCATTTGATCTAAGTACATGAACTTATTAGATTGGAATGTGTTCTTGTATGCTCTTCATAATATTGTTCCCGCTGATTGATCTCCCTACTACAAGAAAACTCGCAAATACCCACACTCAAGTATTCCACATATAAAAGTGTTGAGTGATTTTTCCACAATTTATTCACATAGATAGAATTCCCACAATTAGAATAGTGATTAATGAATTTCCCACATAATATACCTGCATTTTATTTAGTGGATGATATTTTTAACACTTTTAAGTGTTGCTTATTTATGTCACTTTTTCACCCACAACGATGTATGTACATAAATGTATTGATCTTACTAAAATTTATTTGTGGCAAAGCCAGGGGCGGTCCTAAAGGGTATGTTGCCGCCTCTTTCCCTGACATGCATATATATTATTATTATTATTATTATTATTATTATTATTATTATTATTATTATTATTATTATTATTATTATTATTATTATTATTATTATTATTATTATTATTATTATTATTATTATGCATTTAAATTGATATTGAGGCATAAAATTGGTCAAGACCCATTGACAATGTTCCCTCGACTCTCTAGGCATTGAGAATTATGTGTTCGGATATTACTCCTCCATTTGAAAGGGTGAATTTGATGGAAAAGAAGAGGATAGAAAAAGATAAAATTAAATATGTGTTTGGATGATTTTGGTCATGAAAATTGATGAGAACCTCTTACTTTTTATCCCTTATTTTTATCTTAAAAACCACTATATCATCAAAAATCAATTAAATTATATATAAACAAATTACATCATTTATCTTTTTAAAATGAATTTGACTGGTTGAAATTTAATTGAATTATTTTTAACTCTAAAATGTCAAATATAATAGAACGAATGGAGTATATATTAAATAAGACAATTAATATATTACTTTTATTTTTGAATTTTTTTTAGATAGGATAAGTATGGTATTTTTTAAATATCCTTATCTATATCAATTTTGAATAATTATATTTAAAAATAATAATATTTTTATATATAAGATTTGTGCATACTTATAGTTTTTTTATAAATATCCTTCCTCTATCAACTCTTAATAAATAGTTTGAAAATGATAGTTTTTTTTGTACATAAGATATGTACTTATAGATTTTAAAAAATATTTTTGCTTATATGAAATTAATTAAAATTTTAATAAATATACAATAATTTTATATAAACCCGTGCAAGGCACGAAAACCAAGACTACTAATAAACTATTTGTTGAATATAGATATATTTAGTATTGATTTAAAATCCGTGCAAGGCACGAAAACAAGCGACCCAAAACGAGAAAATAAGGATTATTCTAGAGAGAATCAATGTTATAACATGCTAGAAGTACCTTTTCAAACAAGAATGAGTCACAAAACATATGTATTTAAAATCAAACATTCTTTTGGTAGGGTATAAGGAAGACTTCTAGTGTAAACCACCAATGACCAGATTAAGTGTAATTGAGGAAATCGCTTGGAAGATAGGTTACCAAAAGAGTTGTGACTAGTTGAAGAGAGGATGACTTGTATACTCGAACCGTCTATATCACAAGATCGTGAGAGATATGCAAATTTTAATAACACCTTAAAGCCATAAGAGGTATGTCAAAAGGTTGAGTATCCGCCTATGTATCCGGAGAGAAAGTTATGTGAGCCATGCAAGTGAAATCAAGATAAGGAACGAGTGGCCAAACCGAAGGGATTGGACACGACTAAATTTGGTATATACTAAGTTTGGATAGACAAACACCAACTAAAGAATACCTTCATAAGAAAATTTTGAAGCATAAGATGCTAGGATGGCTCAAGCTATTCGAAGATCATGACTTGGAAGTTTAGTGATATCCGGGAAAGAGATTAATGAAAAGAACGAATTGCAAGGGTGATAGTTGAAGTGTGTTGTGTAGTAAGAGATCGGAATGCAGTTCAAGGGTACTATGAATAACTCAAGTAAGAGAGAAAATCGGTCTTCCAGATGGAGATAGTTTACTAGCGATAAGACACATGCGGGGTTTGAGAACCACAATGACGACCTGGAGTGCACAACATGATGGTTAGATTTTGGCAGAGATTCATGGTTAGATTTTGGCAGTAAGGGCATGAGGCAATGGGTTGATGATGCGTCTCGCTACAAGGACCGATGTCTCGTATTTTGAATCCCGTCACGATCTCGAACGAACGATGGAGCGGAAGCAAACGGGAAATGACACGCAGGGGCGCGCGAGACGTGATTGTTGGTACTACGCTAGGGTTCTAGCGGCGTCTCGAGATGGTATTGATTCCATCAAGCGAAACCTCAGATGATTGTAGGGCGATTGGAAGAAGGTTAGAAGGATTTTGATGCCTAGGGAAGAGAAACTCGAATAAAAAAAGGCAAATTCAATTCATTCAAGCGTAATCTGAAAGTATGAAAGTCTGACAACTTAAATAGAAATTAGGTCTAATTCTAAAAACCCTAATGAGGATGGGCCCAAGCATGCAGACCCAACCCATCTCATTAATAGCGGAATTAATACTAAATAAAGTAATTGTTCCACTTAAAAACCCGATATAAAAATAAAGATAGAAACCCAAAGACCCGAGGCCTCGGAAAGACTCGCGAACACTCGGACAAATTTGAATCACCGTCAGTCAGAGCGCGGTTTGGTCCGAGGGAGCGCGGTCGCGCTATGAGGGTCCAGGCCGCACTCGTAGCCGTTGTCACATTGCGGCGAAAGCGCGGTTTCGGTCGGCCGAAGCGCGGTTGTGCTTTTGGCGCTCAGCCCACGCTTTGGAATCGTCGAGCTCTGCGGGCGCGTCGCGGCCTCCAGCGGTTGGAGCGCGAAGGCGCTCGGCATGTGCTTGATCATGCCCTCGAAGATCCCCTCGGAAATGCTTGGCTCGACTCCTGACTCCTCCGATTGATCCGAAAATGCGTCTTGGACCAAAGATGTCATCAATATAGTCGAATGCCGGTCTTGAACCGAACTCACGGATTGGTTAGCTCTTCTTATGATGGAAACCGTAGCCCGACCTATAGCCTTGGCGTGGGCATATATCAAGGGTCCGTTGGATCGGACCGACATAGCCTTCTCTTCCTCAGCGACGGTCATAGTAGCAAACGGATCATCCTCCTCCCTTGAGTAGGAAGCGGGGACACATGAACATTGCTATACAAATCCGGAAGATCCAACTTGTAGGCGTTGGGACCAATTCGCTCAAGAATACGAAAGGGCCCATCACCACGCTGATGAAGCTTGGTTTTCCGGGCTGTCGGGAATCGTTCCTAGCGCAAATGGAGCCAAACAAGATCGCCAGGCTCAAAAATCATAGGCACGCGACCCCGGTTGTGTTGTATTGAGTACTGAATAGCGCGCCGCTCAAGGTGCGCCTTGGTCCAAGCGTGGAGTTGCTGAATTTGGTTGGCTCGATTAGCAGCATCAACATGTTCTCCCTGCTTCAACGACTTGGGGACCAAATCCAAAGGCGTAATGGGATTGCACCCATAAACGACCGCAAACGGAGTGAAAGAATGTGCCGAATGTTTGGACCTATTATAGCAAAACTCAAGGGTAGAAAGTAAGTCCTCCCACCGGCATGGGTTTGATTTGAGCATCACTCGTAGGAGTGAACCCAAGGTACGGTTGGTTACCTCCGTTTGGCCATCTGTTTGGGGGTGATAACTAGTAGAAAACAATAATTTGGTGTCGAGTTTTCCCCAAAGTGTTCTCCAAAAATGGCCCACAAACTTGGTGTCCCGGTCACTAATAATAGTTCTCGGCACACCATGGTATTTTACCACGTTGTCAAAGAACAAAGAAGCCACTTCCGTAGCGTTATTCGTACTTTTACAAGCGATAAAATGTGTCATCTTAGAGAATCGGCACACAACAACAAAAATGGAATCTTTGCTTCGCTTTGACATAGGCAAGTTCGTAATGAAGTCCATAGAAATGTCCTCCCATAGGATGTTAGGCACATGCAAAGGCGAGTAAAGTCCGTAAGGTAAAGTAGTTGACTTGGCCTTTCGGCATGGAACACAACTCCTACAGAATTTGGTGACATTCGAGACCAAGTTAGGCCAAAAGAAATGTTCACGCAAAGCTGCAACAATTTTGTTCACCCCGAAATGTCACCGTCCATCATGAGCCTCTTTAATTAAAAGGTGCCTTATAGACGAGGCTGGAATACAAAGTTTCCTAGCCTTGTATAAGTAACCGTCATCTAAAAAATAAGAGTCCCACTCACGATGAACCGAGCACTTCTCAAAGATTGGTCCAAAAAAAGGATCCGAAGCATAAAGCTCCTTAATCAAAAAGAAGCCAAGTAAACGAGTTTGTAATTGAGTAAGAAGTACATACCTGCGAGAAAGGGCGTCGGCTACCACATTCTCTTTTCCCTTCTTGTTGAGGATGACATATGGAAATGTCTCCAAGAATTCCACCCATCGAGCGTGTCTTCTATTCAAATGGGCTTGGCTCTTGAGGCAAGAAAGCGCCGCATGGTCACTATGGATAAAAAATTCCCACGACCACAAGTAGTGCTTCCAAGTTTGGATTACTCAGATTAAGGCATATAGCTCCTTGTTGTATGTCGGATAATTGAGCTGTGCCCCGGTGAACTTTTCACTAAAATAAAAGATCGGCTTCTTCTCTTGGTGGAGGTCGCCCCCAATGCCAGTGTTAGAAGCATCGCATTCCACCTCAAACGGCCTAGAGAAATCCGGCAATTGTAGCAAAGGAGCATGGCTCAAGGCATCCTTCAAATCTTGGAACTCCCTCTCGTGATGCTTTTTCCATTCTATAACGGTGCCCTTTTTAGTCAAGGCATGTAGGGGCGCCGCTATAGAAGAGAAATTGTGCACAGACCGGCGACAAAACCCGGCCATGCCCAAGAAAGAGCGAACCATATTAGCGGTGGTAGGAATAGGCCACTCCGTTATGGCCTTAATTTTAGCATCATCCACCTATAAAACACGAGAAGAAACCACAAAGCCAAGGCAAATAGTGGATGAGCTACAAAAAGTACACTTGGACAAATTGGCAAAAAGTGTCTCTCCGCGCAAGCGCGCTAGAACGAGCCTCAAATGGTCCACGTGGTCAGTGATTTTATCAATCTCATGAATGTGATTCATCAAAATAGACCACGAGAAACTTACCAATAAATTAAAATATCATCAAAATAGACCCCGAGAAACATACCAATAAAATCACAGAGGACGTTATTCATCAATCTCAAGAATGTGCTCGGCGCATTGGTGAGGCCAAAGGGCATCACTAACCACTCGTAAAGGCCGAATTTGGTCTTGAAAGCGGTTTTCCACTCATCTCCTTCTTTCATCCGGATTTGATGATAGCCGGACTTCAAGTCAATCTTAGAGAAGATGGAGGCGCCATGGAGCTCATCCAACATGTCATCGAGTCGTGGAATCGGATGTCGGTATTTGATGGTAATCTGATTGATGGCCCGGCAATCCATGCACATGCGCCAAGAGCCGTCCTTTTTAGGAACACGGATGACTGGCACAGCACAAGGACTCATCGACTCTATAACATAGCCTCTCTCAAGTAGCTCCTGAACTTGTTTTTGAAGTTCCCGAGTCTCATCCAGGCCGGCCTTGTATGGAGCTCTATTGGGTAACGAAGCACCGGGCACCAAATCGATTTGGTGCTCAATACCTCGTATAGGTGGCAAACCAATAGGCAACTCGTTAGGAAAAACATCTTTGAATTCACTAAGTAAGGAAGTTACCTCATTTGGCAATGCCGGGGTGTTGGTGCTAGAAGATGTCAAGGAGATCGGCACCAAAATAAAGCACGGGGCGCGACCTTGCAACGATGCTGTAATGGATGACGGCCGGGCCAACAGGAGGCGTCGCTCGACCGAGCCTTGTAGGGGCGGCACAGGCGGTGCCGGTTGGCGTGGCCGCTGTTGTGGCTGCTGCAGTGGACGCGCCTTGTCCGAACCAGCTGGATGTGTACCGTTACCTTGCTCATCAAAGAGGTTTGGTTTGGGTACACTCTTGGCCTTGCTAGCTGTATCCTCAGCCTCAATTGCTTTTTGGCGATCCCGTTGAACCTGATCTTGCAAAATCTCACTCGGCGACATAGGTAAGAGCTTGACCCGCTTCTCGTGGTACGTAAACACATAAGTGTTCAAGTAACCATCGTGAAGGACACGTCTATCAAATTTCCATGGGCGTCCCAACAATAAATGTGTGACGTCCATTGCAACTACATCACAAAGAATAGTATCTGTATAAGGACCAATGGAAAAGGAAATGGTACATTGTATAGTAACTTGCGTACCTGAGCTAGACGAAAGCCATTGAAGACCATAAGTTGTCGTGTGCGGAGTGGTAGGCAGTCCAAGATGATCGACCACCTTTTCATTAACCAAATTAGTGCAGCACTCGGAATCAATGATGACACTTAAGCTTGCTGAACCAACCAGAGCTCGACTGTGGAAAAGATTTTCCCACTGGTCATTGAGATTGTTTTCACGAAGGATTAAGGCCTTTCGAGAAACTAACCCCAACGGAGTCCCCATGTTAGCCGACGATGGAGCACAATCCAACTCCTCAGCTCGAGGAACCGAATACTCCTCCTCCAATGGTGTCGGTGCTGAAATTTCTTCTTCTTCATCCATGGACTCGTAACCAGCTAAAGCTTGGACAAACATAACCTTCTTGCGGTTGGGGCAGTCTTTTTGGTTGTGACCGCGACCACCGCAAGTGTAGCATTCTAAATCACGGGCTCTCTCACGGCCTGGTTGTGCCGGCTTTTGGGTAGTCGCGCGTGTCGGTGCAAACGCCGTGGATTTGCCCAAAGAAGTAGAAGAACCCTGTCCTACAACATCACTAGATTTTTCATTAGTATTAAAACCGTATGGACGAGGGTTAGAAGAAACATACCTGCCCGAAGACGTGCGGGAAACATAACTCTTATTGCGCACATGTTGTTGATGATTTTTCATGGCCGTATGCACTAATGTGTTGATATCCTTAATAGGAAGGATCTCAAGCTGATCTTTAATAGGCAAATTTAGGCCACTAATAAATTTAGTACGCAATGTTGATGGAGCAACACTAATATTTGCCTTGAAAAACATGTCCTCTAACTTTTCGAAATACTCAACAGGGGACAAAGATCCTTGGCGAAAATCAGCGATGTTCAATCGCATTTGGTTATGGTAGTCAATTGGAATGTATTTTTGAGTCATAACATAGACCAACTGATCCCATGTAGACATTGCGGTAAGACCCCGACGCAAACGATCATCCACAAAGCTTTGCCACCAAACCCGGGCTAAACCACGGAAATGTAAGGTAGCCGCTTGTACATGCTCATAAGCGGGGATGTTACAATAGCGCAAACTATGCGCCGTCGCAGTAAGGCATTCTAAAAAGACCACAGGGTCATGATGCCCTTGAAACGGTTCAATCTTGACCTTGACTTCGTGTTGTTGGTACCGGGGAGTGTCCCGATCGCCATTAGCAACATGAACATCATGGCCACGATCAATAGGGGACCTAGACCGGGCCGACACCTGCCCGTAATAATGATCTTGCCCTTGATGATGTTGCCGGAGCGGAGCTTGGTTGCGCCGCTCGGTAAAATGATCATAAGCGCGCCGATTTTGACGCGTTTGGGCATTACCATAATTAGGGGTGGGGGATGGCGGAATCCAATCCGATGGACGCTCATTCAATTCAGGAGGATCACCCGATGCTGGAAAATTATGAGGGTTAACCATGCCAGAATCTTCAATTTGTTCATCATCGAACTCCTGGAAGTCGTCATGGATAACCGGTGTAGTAAAATTGTACTCCAAGGAACCATGTCGATGATTGTGACTAGATTCCTTCTCATAAGGCCGTTTGGTTGTAGAAAAAACATTATGGTCAAAAGCCGGTGCCCGAAAGCGTTGGTCACGTATTCCATAAAGCCGGCGTGCTCTAGCGTCGTCCACATATTGTGGGCGAGTCGGAGAACAAAGCGAGGTGGTGGCATAATAGCCATCATCCTCGGGACCATAAGAATCAAAAATAGGTGGTTGAGAATACATACCTTGGTCTTCGGCGTAGGCACTCGAAGACGGAGCATTAGCAATGGGATCGTTATGCAAAACGTGGGCTTCCTGACCTTGCCTTGATTCGGTCACGACCTCCACCGGTGGCGGATTAGGCTCAACAGGGCCCTTGTCCTTGCGGCGGGGATCCTGTGTAGCAAGCGGTGTAGGCTGGGTATGCATGATCGGAGCCACCGATGTTGCTGGTGCGCCAATGGTGATACCGGAGGCCTTAGCGCGGGCGTGCGTCAAAAGCCTGGGAGGGAGTTGTTGTGGTGCCGGGGGACCAGCCAAGACCGGGTCTTGTGGTGGACTCGAATTGTTGACGCCCGGTTGCGGCATTGGAGCCGATGTCGGTTATGGAGCAAGGGCTGCAAGTTGGGCGTCAAAACGAGCTTGCATATCAACCATTTATTGCCTTAAAAGAGCAATTTCTTATTCTACAGGCATGGCCTTGATCAAGGCAGTAGGGTGGAGTGTAGGATCATCCTCTTGATTTTGCAATGAACCTGAAGCAGAAGGAGAAGACATGGCGAGTAACAAAGAACAAAACGAACAAAGGCAAGCAAACACATAAAGTCTTAGCTCTTGATCGTAGCAATGCACTCACACAAGGTCACGGGTGGCTCTTTGTGCGAGAGACGGCTTAGGCTCACGAGTAAAACAATGGTGTTATTGAACAGAGCAAAGTTAAAGCAAGATATAAACCCACACAATTGAGTAATATCAAACAAGTAGTACTAGCAAACAAGGAATGATGCAAGCACTAACAAAGTTAAAATCACTAGCAAGTGTGGCTTATGGCTTACCTTATTTTGACTTTACCACCCACAAATTCTCTCTTTTTTTTTAACAAATGTGGTTTAATGGCTTACTTTATTTTGGCTATGCCACCCAAAAATGATTTTTTTAAAATTAAATGAGGGCCGGAAATTGCTTTTTTTTGTATGCTGAAATTTGGTGACCTCAAACAAGCAACGATAAATATGCAGTGATAAATATAGTTCAATACAATCAAACACAAGCAATATAGCCTATCAAGTAATTGAAAATCACTAACGATGGGCAATGAACAAATCACACCACTATTATACTTTAAAGCACAAGAACAATTAATTAGGGCTTGGCTTAAAATATTTTTCTTTTTTGGAATTTTTTCTGAATTAATGGCGGAATTATGGTGGTGAAAGTGCAAAGATCGAATCAGGAGACTTACAAGACGATGGCTCTAATGCCAGTTGATGCGCTTCGCCTCGCTACAAGGACCGACGTCTCATATTTTGAATCCTATCACGATCTCGAACGAATAATGGAGCGGAAGCAAACAGGAAAACGATACGCAGGGGCGCGCGGGACGTGATTGTTGGTACGACGCTAGGGTTCTAGCGGCGTCTCGAGATGGTATTGATTCCGTCAAGCGAAACCTCAAAATGATTGTAGGGAGATTGGAAGAAGGTTAGAAGGATTTTGACGTCTGATGCCTAGGGAAGAGAAACTCGATTCAACAAAGGCAAATTCAATTCATTCAAGCGTAATCTGAAAGTATGAGAGTCTAACAACTTAAATAGAAACTAGGTCTAATTCTAAAAAAACTAATGAGGATGGGCCCAATCATGCAAGTCCAACCCATCTCATTAATAGTGGAATTAATAATAATACTAAATAAAGTAATTGTTCCACTTAAAAACCTGATATAAAATTAAAGATAGAAACCCGAATACCCGAGGCCTCCGAAAGACTCGCGAACACTCGGACAGATTCGAGTAACCGTCAGTCGGAGCGCGGTTTGGTCCAAGGGAGCGCGGTCGCGCTATGAGGGTCCAGGTCGTGCTCGTATCCGTCGTAACACTGAGGCATAAGCGCGGTTTCGGTCGGCCAAAGCGCGGTCGCGCTTTCGGCTCTCAGCCCGCGCTTTGGACTCGCTGAGTTCTGCGAGCGCGGCATGACGAGCACTTTTACGTCGCTATAAAAGGACTGTTAAAGAAAATTCCTAACTTCCTAACCTAAGTATAGTGGAAGCAAGGGTCGAACCCACAAGGACTCAGATTATTCGTATTTATATAATATTACTAAGCAAAAGGTTTTTTTTATGATTTTAAACTAAAATCTAAGTAATTAAACTAATTAAAGCAAAGCAGGAAGAATAAGTTGAGATCCAAATATAAAAGCACTGTCAAAGAAAATTCCTAAAAGCACTGTCGAGCACTTTTACGTCGCTATAAAAGCACTGTCAAAGAAAATTCCTAACTTCCTAACCTAAGTATAGTGGAAGCAAGGGTCGAACCCACAAGGACTCAGATTATTCGTATTTATATAATATTACTAAGCAAAAGGTTTTTTTTTATGATTTTAAACTAAAATCTAAGTAATTAAACTAATTAAAGCAAAGCAGGAAGAATAAGTTGAGATCCAAATATAAAAGCACTGTCAAAGAAAATTCCTAAAAGCACTGTCGAGCACTTTTACGTCGCTATAAAAGCACTGTCAAAGAAAATTCCTAACTTCCTAACCGAAGTATAGTGGAAGCAAGGGTCGAACCCACAAGGAGTCAGATTATTCGTATTTATATAATATTACTAAACAAAAGGTTTTTTTTATGATTTTAAACTAAAATCTAAGTAATTAAACTAATTAAAGAAAAGCAGGAAGAATAAGTTGAGATCCAAATATGGAGAAAAGCGTCCAACTAGTTTCGTATCCATTGCATACATGAGTTTTGATCATCGATTATCCTTATTTCAATTTCCCTTGACTAATCTATTGTGAATTTATGAATTCAAACTTATTGTGGTTGTTAATATACACCGTCTTTAACAACCGTTTAATCAATTAACCTAGAAAACCTTTTATGTCAAGTTGATCATGCAATTAAGTTCAAAGCATTCAATAGAAACAATATTCATGAATTCCACCGTCTATTCATGAAGTCTTGTGATTAAATTCTCCGCCTTTGATTAATCTTAATATACACCGTCTTTAAGTTTAATCAAAGGAATCATCCATGAATAATCAAATTCCACCGTCTATTTAATTATTCTAGTTGTAATTCAACCTAGAAGTAGAATAGGTGGCCAATCTATACTAATCCTAAGTGAATTTAATCAATTAAGCATGGAGAGATTCAATCTAGTCAAGGCAAACTAAAATAATTCAAATCTCACAAACAATCATGCACACAACTTCAACTAACTAGTTGGACATGAGAAATTTAGCTAGAAATTGTCATTGAAAAGAAATCAACCTTACAAAAGTAAAATTGATCTTCAATTGCAAAAACTAAGGTTTGTCTCCCACAAAATTCCAAATTGCATAAACTCCAAAGATAGCATCATCCTCATAATAAATCTAAAGAAAGTATTTATATCAAGCTAAAAATATCTAAAAGATCCGAAAATATCCAAATAAACACTTATAAAGTCGGCCCATTAGGTCTCACGGAAGCCCAAATTAGCGTCGCACAAACGCCGCTGAGCGCGGTTTGCACCTTCTCAGAGCGCGGTCGCGCTCCCTTTGTAACCGCCCGCGCCGACGCCGCAGTAACTTCTTCCTCTCGGCGCGGTCTTGACTTGTGCTCCGCGGTTTAGTCCCTTCATCTATTTTCTTGTAATTCTTGCCTCGGGTCTTCACTTCCAATGCTCCTTACACGTCCCGAGATCCGTCTTAAACTTTCCATCTACCGTCTCCCACCATCCGACCTGCAATTACGCACAAAGACGCGTAGATTCCGAACTAAACGAAAATAAAACCTAATCTAAACTTAGAATGAAATCCTAGCTAAAAATGCATAAAACGAGAATAAAAACATGCTCTAACAACTACATCTATATGCTCTATCAAATTCCCCCATGCTTGAACCTTGCTTGTCCTCAAGCAATACATAGAAATCAATCACACCACAAACAAGCAAGTCATGACTTAATTCATTTTCAAGAAGCACAAACTTAACCATGAAATCTTTGCATACATATATCGAAAGTTTCAAACCAAGCTATTAATCCATTCCAACCCTCACCAAAGTAATTGTGTTTGCACTCAACACTCAAGTGTTTAAAGGTATGTTTTTTCGCTCAAAAATCATCTTTGAATGCCAACTACCATATGCTTGCATCAGTGCACTAAATCTCCACCACGGATGTTCAAATGCACAACATAAATCATGAGGTCTTTTTCAAGGTTGTAATGGGGTCAAGGTATAGACAAGTAGGAAGGGATAATTATATGGCCATGTGGTGCTAAATCCGGGAACTAGAATCAACTAATACCCAAATTACATCAATCACTCACTCTCAATAACTTCCCAACTTGTATTCCCTTTCTTCCATTACTTACTTTTAAGCACTTCTTTCTTTTGCTCAACTTTTGCTTCTTTTTTTTTTCTTTCCACAAACCCATTTGAGATTTGCTCTTTCTTTTTCTTTTCATTCTTCTCTCACAAGAATACTTTGCAATTTTACACATACAACTCATCTCAATCAACCTTTCAAACCAGCTTTAATTAGCGATTTTTCACTAAACATTCCCAACATCCTTAACTTTCCAACACTTTTCATTTTGGACATTCCCTTCTATTACACCACTTCCTCTTGCCTCACAAACCCCAAAATATATCAATTAACCCACAAAATTCCCCTAGTCAAATCCTAAATTCCCGGATGAGGGTCAAGCTTATTCGGCTAGGATTAATTTTTGTGGAGCTAATAAACAAGGCCAAGGCTCAAAACAATGGGGCTACAAGAACAAAGGTATAATGTAGGGTGGATAAGGATATAAATGAGCTAACGAAAATTTGCCTCAATCACTTTTATATCATGCATTCAAAACATATAATGTGGTCTCGAAAAAGAATCTAAACGCAAGTTCTAGAGTTAAGACAATCAAAGTGATACACTCAAGAATATCATGCAAGATTGGCATGTAAAGGCTCAAAAGAAATCTCACAAGGCAAATTTTTGGTTAGAACTTCATAACTAGCTCAAGTTTTCACTTTCATGCATACTCCTTCATAATTAAGCAATTCCTATTTAGAACTTTCATCATAAACTTAACAAGTTATGGGATATGAAATCATGCTCACTCTTCAAACAAGTGGTTCCAAGGGGAAAAATGAATCCTAAATGCAAACAAAACACACATTTTTTTTTTCAATTTTCAGAAATTTTCAATTTTTTTTTTGTGGATTTTTTTTCAAATTTTCAATCAATGCATACAAATAAGAATAAACATGCACATGCAACTATATGATCTAACTAGACCAAGTTCTCATGACAAAATAAATAATCCCCTTCCCCCATGCTTAAACATTACTTTGTCCCCAAAGTAATAAAAACATAAGAGTAAAAGAAAAACTAACCTCATCACAAGAACTTGTCAAGCTCGGGAATCTACTCTGATGGTGGTGGTGGGTACCCCGGGTATGGCCATTCAGGAGCTGGATATCCAGGATACGGCTGATAAGCATACGGTTGATAGCCCTGCTCAAGTGTGTAGTTGTCCATCCTCTGATGCAAGTACCGGGTTTGCTCATCAACATAATCAAAACGGCTCGTAGCATAACCCCGGAAATGGTTGAAATCAGCCGCCATGCCGTCCATACGAGTGTGCAAGCCACTCACTTGTGTAGACAATCCACCCATCAATTCCACCAAATGATTGTATTGAGTGGTAGACATGTTACCACCTAAACCTTGTTGCTCAAACTCATGAACGGGTGGCACGTCAATGTGCTCATCATCATTGTCATCATTCTCCCTATCATCATCTTCAGCGGCAATATCCTCAGGAGCCGCTACAAACTCCTCATCTTCATCCTCCTCATCGACATCCATAGAAGTGCTTGCTTCCTCATCATGACCCCTTGCCTTCTTCCTTCTTTTAATTCCTCCAATCACTTCCGAAACCGGTACATCACCATCTTGTGGGTGAATGAGCCATGTGTGAGAATTATCCAAACCAATCTCAATCTTCACCCTCTCTGGATTAGGCAACTTCATAGCAAAGGAGCTATTGCCTAGCACCCAATAGTACCAATTGTTCTTCACATACAACACCTTCATCTTGTTGTAGAAATGCAAGTTCATCGGAAGAGGATCAATCCTACCCACACACTGCTCCAAATCAATTCCAAAGTGTTGGGCGAACTTGGTGATGATACCACCCACAACGATTCGACCGGTATTTCTTTTAATCATGAGCTCTATGTTGTGCATCATAGCGGCACCAAAGTCTACATGTTGCCCTTCCAGAATACCTCGAAGGAGAAAAATATCCTTCCTAGGGCAATTGTTCTCACCCTCTCCTCTGCCTGTAATAGAGTGAGCAAAGAACCTCTGAAGAATTCGGATTATTGGATGAGAAATTCCAGACGCCTTGGTTCTAGAAGATAAGTAGTCATCAGTCCCAGAAAGGAGAGCCCACTTTTCATCATCCATAAAGGTGGAGCGGTTTTCCCATCTATCAACATGCATCTGGTATTGGGTAAATCTGAACAGCTTGTTGAGATCATTGAGAGTCATGCTTCTCATCACCCCACCTAGCTGAAAATTACACCGCCCTTCATTAACAAATCTCCCCTCTAAGATATGAGCCTCCAAGGTGCTCAAGAACTCCAACACGAGGCTTTTGTACACTGGCAATCTCATGCTCAACACAGTCAAATTGTGATTAAACTCTATCTCCCTCAATTCACTAGCCAAACCCAACTCCTCCAACAAGTCCCAGTCGATGTATCTCGGAGCTTGGATTTCACGCCCTTTCAATTGATCAAACCGGTCTAGATGCCTCATGTCCCGGAATTGAAGACCATAAGTTGCCGGTGTAATCACATTGCTTGAGGAAGAAGCTCTAGGTGTAGCTCGGGATCTAGAGGAAGAGGGTGCAACATTTTGAGCTATAGTTGATGTTGCTCGGGTTGCTCTAGTTGCTCTTTGAGGACGACTAGGTCCCGATGAGGATGCATTGGCGTTTACCTTGGTACGACCCATGATATTACCTACACAACAATCAAAGACACCAAAAACAAGCACAATTCGATTGCCCCGGCAATAGCAATCCACCAAACAAGTAATAATAGACAATAATTGCTCTCAAAACACTCTCTTCCCCCACTAACCTAGATTAATTAGCATGAAGATTAATTAATTTTGAAATTATGGATTTTTCAAGTTCTAAACATGAAACTAACTAATAAACATGCTAATATTGTTGAATCTAGACTTAAATTGAAGAAATTTGGCCTAAAAATCCCTAAAATTGAGGTTTTTATGCAAAACCTAACTTAGTAAATTTTTGGGTTGAGATCTTCAATTTGGGGATGAAATTTGAAGAGAAAAGTTAGAAATCTTACTTGTTTGATGACTAGGAGTGCAAATCCGGGCTTGATTTGGAGTTTTGACCTTCAAAAGAGCTTGAATGAGGAGCTTCAATGGAGAGGTGTTAATGGAGGCTGCGTGGGTTTTAGGAGGAAGGGGATAAATGTGGCAAAAAGAGGGTGATTTTTCGGGTTTAATGCGCCGAACCCGGCCTCAGCTTACCTGGAAAAAGTTTGAGTCTAGATTGATATAGCAAAACTTTATCACCTACCTGAAAACTTTTCCTCCATATTTTCTTGTCATGCAAGGCTTTGGTCTTCTCCTTGTATATGTCCGCGTTGTCATAAGCTTCTAACCGTAGTTCCTTAAGCTCTTGCAACTGAAGCTTCCTCAACTCACCGGCTTCATCCATCTGCAGACTACAGTTCTTCACAACCCAATAAGCTCGGTGTTGGATCTCCACCGGAAGATGACAAGCTTTACCAAACACTAACCGAAAAGGCGACATTCCAATCGGTGTTTTATAAGCTGTCCTATACGCCCATAAAGCATCATCTAAGCGAGTACTCCAATCCTTCCGGTTTGGCGACACCGTCTTCTCAAGAATGGCTTTGATCTCTCTATTTGACACCTCAGCTTGGCCATTCGTTTGTGGGTGGTAGGCCGTAGAAATCCTGTGTGTGACATGATATTTCTTCAAGAGCGCACTGACCGTTCGGTTACAAAAATGGGATCCCTTGTCACTAATTAAAGCTCTAGGAACCCCAAATCTGGAGAATATATTCGCCTTCAAGAAATCTGCCACAACTCGGGAATCATCAGTCCTGGTGGACTTCGCTTCCACCCATTTGGAAACGTAGCCCACCGCTAATAAAATATAAATATTCCCGTAAGAGCTAGGAAAGGGGCCCATGAAATCTATACCCCACACATCAAATACCTCACAAAAGATAATTGAAGTTTGAGGCATTTCATCCCTACGGGATATATTTCCGACCCTTTGGCATCGGTCACAGGATTTGCAAAAAGCATACGCATCCCGAAAGATAGTAGGCCAAAAGAATCCTGCATCCAATACTTTCCTAGCGGTTTTCTTAGCACTAAAATGCCCCCCACAAGCGTAAGAATGACAAAATGATAAAACTGAAGTTACCTCATTATCCGGAAGACAACGCCGGATTACCTGATCGGAACAATGTTTCCAAAGATATGGATCGTCCCACACATAATACCTTGCCTCACTCTTGAGTTTATCCCTTTGAGCTTTGCTAAAACTGGGAGGAAATACACTCGAAACAAGAAAATTTACCAAATGAGCATACCAAGGTTGAAGTACACGTACCGAAAACAAGGTATCATCTGGAAATTCTTCTCTAATCGGTGTGATTTGAGCACCTCGTTCTCCCTCATGAACTAAGCGACTAAGATGATCCGCCACCACGTTTTCCGCCCCCTTTTTGTCTTTGATCTCAATGTTGAATTCACTCAACAATAAGATCCATCTAATCAACCTGGGCTTTGCCTCCTTCTTCGTCAACAAGTAACGAAGGGCTGCATGATCCGTGTAGACGATCACCTTTGTACCTAGCAAATAAGACCGAAACTTTTCCAAAGCAAACACCACCGCCAAGAGTTCCTTCTCGGTGGTATAATAATTTTTTTGTGCTTCATTAAGAGTCATAGAAGCATAATGAATAACATGAGAAGCCTTACCAATCTTTTGGCCCAAAACTGCTCCTACCGCATAGTCGCTTGCATCACACATCAGCTCAAAAGGTAGGGACCAATCCGGGGGTTGAATTATTGGGGCAGTGGTGAGGCGAGCCTTCAACTCATCAAAAGCTTTTTGACAAGCTTCATTAAAGTCAAAGGTCACATCCTTCTTGAGTAGCTGACAAAGGGGCGAAGCGATCTTGGAGAAGTCTTTAATGAACCTGCGGTTAAAACCTGCATGACCAAGAAAAGAACGTACTTCCCGAACATTAGTAGGATAAGGCAAGGATTGAATTACTTCAACCTTTGCCTTATCAACTTCAATCCCTTTAGATGACACTATATGACCTAACACTATGCCCTGTTCTACCATAAAATGGCATTTCTCAGAATTAAGACAAAGGTTAGTTTCTTCACAACGTTTTAGCACAAGTGTCAAGTGAGTTAAACAAGAATCAAAATCATTTCCATGAACTGTGAAATCATCCATAAAGACTTCAATGAAGTTCTCTATGTATTCAGAGAATATACTGACCATACACCTTTGAAAAGTGGCGGGTGCATTACATAGACCAAATGGCATTCTTCTGTAAGCGAATGTGCCAAATGGGCAAGTAAATGTTGTCTTCTCTTGATCCTCGGGTGCAATTGCTATCTAAAAATAACCTGAATACCCATCCAAGAAACAATAGAAGGAACGACCCGCAAGTCGCTCAAGCATTTGGTCAATAAAAGGTAAAGGAAAATGGTCTTTACGGGTTACCGTGTTGAGCTTTCTGTAATCGATGCATACACGCCACCCGGT
Organism: Fallopia convolvulus; assembly: GCA_964016875.1. Classification (NCBI taxonomy): domain Eukaryota; kingdom Viridiplantae; phylum Streptophyta; class Magnoliopsida; order Caryophyllales; family Polygonaceae; genus Fallopia; species Fallopia convolvulus. Next base: position 26,137,623 of record OZ024719.1, read on the forward strand.
TTGAATTCTTGTTGGAATTAGCTCACCATCTTGATTCTCCTTCACCGTGATTCCACCTTTCTTAGGAACGACCTGATTAGGACTTACCCATTTGCTATCCGATATGGGAAAAATCATTCCTGCTTGAAGAAGTTTCAGGACCTCCTTCTTGACAACTTCCATCATAGGCGGGTTCAACCTCCTTTGTGGTTGTCTTGAGGGTTTTACTTCATCCTCCAATAGGATTCTATGCATACAAGTAGAGGGGCTTATTCCTCTAATGTCGGCAATAGTCCATCCTATAGCGGATTTATGCTCCCTTAAAACATCCAGCAACCGGTATTCTTGGTCTTGAGTCAGCTTGTTTGAAATTATCACCGGTAGAGTATCTCCATCACCTAGAAAAGCGTACTTGAGGTGGTCCGACAGTTGTTTGAGTTCTACCTGTGGGGCCTGCACAATAGAGGGAACAAGCTTCTCGCTTGGCACTGTTAGTGGAATGGGCTTTGAGCCCGGTAGCAAGAGTGGTCGCTCATAGTGAGCGTTCAACTCGGCTACAATTTCTTGCATATCATCATTAAGCATAAATTCCACTTCATCTTTATCAACCACAGAGTTTTCAAGTGTAGATTGCAATTCATCATGATCATTAATGTCAAAGAAATCTTGAACAAGAGTATCTAACACATCAATTGAACACAAAGAATGAACATCATAGGGGAATTTCATAGCATCATAGATATTGTATTCCACCTTTTCCCCATCAAACTCCATGGTTAATGAGCCACTACACACATCAATTTTAGTTTTGGCTGTTTTTAGGAATGGTCTACCTAAAAGGATTGGAGCAGCATGCTTGTCATGTTCCATTTCAAGTACGTAAAAATCAGCAGGGAAAATCAACTTATCAACCATAACAAGCACATCTTCTATTATCCCCTTTGGGTAAACGTTAGATCTATCAGCCAATTGAATAACTACGGTTGTTGCATGCAATGGACCTAGCTCAAGAGACTCATAAATTGAATAAGGCAAAACATTGATAGAAGCACCTAAGTCTAGCATGGCCTTTTCAAATTTTCTCTCAGCTATGATACAAGGGATAGTGAACATACCTGGGTCCTCGCATTTTTGTGGCAATCGTCTTTGGAAGACTGCTGAGATTTGCTCACTGACCTTGATCTTTTGCTTCCCTTTTTGCTTTTGATTCCGCTTGACCGTACATAACTCCTTCAAAAACTTAGCATAGCGGGGAACGCTCTTGATAAGCTTGAGTAGCGGAATATTCACCTCACATTTGCTAAATGTTTCGAAGATCTCTTTATCGTTCTCGATCTTACGGGTCTCCTTTAAGGCTTCGGGAAAAGGTGGGGGAGGTTTGAGAACCGACGACGAAAGAATTGGAGGTTCTTCGGAAATCACCGCCGGCGCGGTTTGAGCCTCCGGGAGCGCGGTCGCGCTCAGCCCGGTACCGCCCGCGCTCAAGCCGCAGTATGTTGATCCCTCGGGGCGCGGTGTCAAGCTTGGGGGCGCGGTTTGGCACCCCTGGCTGGGTTGGCCGCGCTCAGGTTGAACTTCCAGGTCCGAGGTTTTGCTCCCCTCGGTTTCTTCATCAGGCGATGTTTGTGGCTTTCCGGCTTTGTTTTCCAACACTTTACCACTACGGAGAGAGATTGCATTCACATTCTGTTTAGGATTGAGTTCCGTCTGAGAGGGTAACCTGTTGTAATCTTTAGCTTCAAATTTATTCACTGCCTGTGCAAGTTGGCTCACTTGATTTTCCAAGTTGGTGATGCTTGACTTGGTATCCTGCTGAATTTGGCCCATAGTTTGCTGCATCATGGCCATATTCTGGGTAAGAGCACGGATCATATCATCTGTGGATGAGGAAGGGCCTTGATTCGGTGCTTGATTCTGAGATTGATGTTGAAAAGGAGGTCTAAAATCTGGCGGCCCGTTTTGAGGTGCATGTTGTTGATTCTGATTTCCGTACCTCAAATTGTGATGATCCTTCCAACCTGGATTGTACGAGTTTGAATAAGGATCATATGCTGGTCTTCTTGGCACATAGCCTCCAAGTGCATTAATTTCCTCCTCTTGAACATGAAGAGTAGGACAAGCATCCGTCTTATGAGTAACATCAGAGCAGAAACCGCAAGGCTTGACTTGTTGTGATCCCTTCAGCATGAATTGCCTGAACATTGACTTCAACTCATTCACATCTTCATGTAAAGCTGTAACATCAACAAAATTGGCTGCCTTCATTGAAGCTCTTTTGCTGAATTGACGAGAGCCTTCAGAAAGTTCATGAAATAGTTCAAAAGCTTGTTCAGGAGTCTTGTTCAGGATGTTCCCTCCACAGGCAGCATTAACATGTCGGCGTTCTTCATCCAGTAAGCCTTCATGAAGGTACATAACAAGATCCATCTTAGAGTAGCCATGATAGGGGCAGCTTGAGATTAACTTCTTGAACCTCTCATAATACTCATAAAGCGATTCATTCGGGAGCTGTTCAATATTGCTAATGCTCTTTTTCATACTCGAGAGTTTTGTGGCTGGGAAATATTTCTCAAGGAAAGCCTTTTTCATATCCTCCCAAGTCTCGATACTGCCAGGAGCCAAATAGTAGAGCCAATCATTCGCTGCATCCTTTAAAGAGAACGCAAAAGCTCTCAACTTGATTTGGTCATCAGTGATTCCATTTGGTTTCATGCTAGTGCAGACAGCATGAAAAACCGATAAATGCTTGTTGGGATCTTCACCCGCCTTCCCATAGAATTGAGGAAGGAGGTGAATCAATCCTGATTTCAGTTCAAATTTGACACCGTCAGGGAGTGCAGGTATCTTCACCGCCAATGGTTGTTGTGCCAAATCTGGTGCAGTTAACTGTCTCAGTGTCTGAGCCATCTCTGGTATTTCAGGAACGCTTTCAGAATCAGAATCAGAAGAAGAAGAGGAAGATGCCAGATTGAACGGTAGTTCTTGAGAATTCGCACGAGCTTGCCTGCGCAACCTAGAGATTGTCCTTTCGATTTCTGAATCAAATACAACAAGAGATGGATTAGTAGCACGGGTATGAACCATACAAGTGGTTCACACCCAAAAAGCAATAAAAAGTAACACTAGATAAATACCAATAAATAGTCGAGTCCCCGACAACGGCGCCAAATTTGACGAGCACTTTTACGTCGCTATAAAAGCACTGTCAAAGAAAATTCCTAACTTCCTAACCGAAGTATAGTGGAAGCAAGGGTCGAACCCACAAGGACTCAGATTATTCGTATTTATATAATATTACTAAGCAAAAGGTTTTTTTTTTATGATTTTAAACTAAAATCTAAGTAATTAAACTAATTAAAGCAAAGCAGGAAAAATAAGTTGAGATCCAAATATGGAGAAAAGCGTCCAACTAGTTTCGTATCCATTGCATACATGAGTTTTGATCATCGATTATCCTTATTTCAATTTTCCTTGACTAATCTATTGTGAATTTATGAATTCAAACTTATTGTGGTTGTTAATATACACCGTCTTTAACAACCTTTTAATCAATTAACCTAGAAAACCTTCTATGTCAAGTTGATCATGCAATTAAGTTCAAAGCATTCAATAGAAACAATATTCATGAATTCCACCGTCTATTCATGAAGTTTGATTAAATTCTCCGCCTTTGATTAATCTTAATATACACCGTCTTTAAGTTTAATCAAAGGATTCATCCATGAATAATCAAATTCCACCGTCTATTTAATTATTCTAGTTGTAATTCAACCTAGAAGTAGAATAGGTGGCCAATCTATACTAATCCTAAGTGAATTTAATCAATTAAGCATGGAGAGATTCAATCTAGTCAAGGCAAACTAAAATAATTCAAATCTCACAAACAATCATGCACACAACTTCAACTAACTAGTTGGACATGAGAAATTTAGCTAGAAATTGTCATTGAAAAGAAATCAACCTTACAAAAGTCAAATTGATCTTCAATTGCAAAAACTAGGGTTTGTCTCCCACAAAATCTCCAAATTGCATAAACTCCAAAGATAGCATCATCCTCATAATAAATCTAAAGAAAGTATTTATATCAAGCTAAAAATATCTAAAAGATCCGAAAATATCCAAATAAACACTTATAAAGTCGGCCCATTAGGTCTCGCGGAAGCCCAAATTAGCGTCCCACAAACGCCGCTGAGCGCAGTTTGCACCTTCCCAGAGCGCGGTCGCGCTCCCTTTGTAACCGCCCGCGCCGACGCCGCAGTAACTTCTTCCTCTCGGCGCGGTCTTGACTTGTGCTCCGCGGTTTAGTCCCTTCATCTATTTTCTTGTAATTCTTGCCTCGGGTCTTCACTTCCAATGCTCCTTACACGTCCCGAGATCCGTCTTAAACTTTCCATCTACCGTCTCCCACCATCCGACCTGCAATTACGCACAAAGACGTGTAGATTCCGAACTAAACGAAAATAAAACCTAATCTAAACTTAGAATGAAATCCTAGCTAAAAATGCATAAAACGAGAATAAAAACATGCTCTAACAACTACATGAATAAGTTGAGATCCAAATATGGAGAAAAGCGTCCAACTAGTTTCGTATCCATTGCATACATGAGTTTTGATCATCGATTATCCTTATTTCAATTTCCCTTGACTAATCTATTGTGAATTTATGAGTTCAAACTTATTGTGGTTGTTAATATACACCGTCTTTAACAACCTTTTAATCAATTAACCTAGAAAACCTTCTATGTCAAGTTGATCATGCAATTAAGTTCAAAGCATTCAATAGAAACAATATTCATGAATTCCACCGTCTATTCATGAAGTCTTGTGATTAAATTCTCCGTCTTTGATTAATCTTAATATACACCGTCTTTAAGTTTAATCAAAGGAATCATCCATGAATAATCAAATTTCACCGTCTATTTAATTATTCTAGTTGTAATTCAACCTAGAAGTAGAATAGGTGGCCAATCTATACTAATCCTAAGTGAATTTAATCAATTAAGCACAGAGAGATTCAATCTAGTCAAGGCAAACTAAAATAATTCAAATCTCACAAACAATCATGCACACAACTTCAACTATCTAGTTGGACATGAAATTTAGCTAGAAATTGTCATTGAAAAGAAATCAACCTTACAAAACTCAAATTGATCTTCAATTGCAAATACTAGGGTTTGTCTCCCACAAAATCTCCAAATTGCATAAACTCCAAAGATAGCATCATCCTCATAATAAATCTAAAGAAAGTATTTATATCAAGCTAAAAATATCTAAAAGATCTGAAAATATCCAAATAAACACTTATAAAGTCGGCCCATTAGGTCTCGTGGAAGCCCAAATTAGCGTCGCACAAACGCCGCTGAGCGCGGTTTGCACCTTCCCAGAGCGCGGTCGCGCTCCCTTTGTAACCGCCCGCGCCGACGCCACAGTAACTTCTTCCTCTCGGCGCGGTCTTGACTTGTGCTCCGCGGTTTAGTCCCTTCATCTATTTTCTTGTAATTCTTGCCTCGGGTCTTCACTTCCAATGCTCCTTACACGTCCCGAGATCCGTCTTAAACTTTCCATCTACCGTCTCCCACCATCCGACCTGCAATTACGCACAAAGACGCGTAGATTCCGAACTAAACGAAAATAAAACCTAATCTAAACTTAGAATGAAATCCTAGCTAAAAATGCATAAAACGAGAATAAAAACATGCTCTAACAACTACATGAATAAGTTGAGATCCAAATATGGAGAAAAGCGTCCAACTAGTTTCGTATCCATTGCATACATGAGTTTTGATCATCGATTATCCTTATTTCAATTTCCCTTGACTAATCTATTGTGAATTTATGAATTCAAACTTATTGTGGTTGTTAATATACACTGTCTTTAACAACCTTTTAATCAATTAACCTAGAAAACCTTCTATGTCAAGTTGATCATGCAATTAAGTTCAAAGCATTCAATAGAAACAATATTCATGAATTCCACCGTCTATTCATGAAGTTTGATTAAATTCTCCGCCTTTGATTAATCTTAATATACAACGTCTTTAAGTTTAATCAAAGGATTCATCCATGAATAATCAAATTCCACCGTGTATTTAATTATTCTAGTTGTAATTTTACCTAGAAGTAGAATAGGTGGTCAATCTATACTAATCCTAAGTGAATTTAATCAATTAAGTATGGAGAGATTCAATCTAGTCAAGGCAAACTAAAATAATTCAAATCTCACAAACAATCATGCAGACAACTTCAACTAACTAGTTGGACATGAGAAATTTAGCTAGAAATTGTCATTGAAAAGAAATCAACCTTACAAAAGTCAAATTGATCTACAATTGCAAAAACTAGGGTTTGTCTCCCACAAAATCTCCAAATTGCATAAACTCCAAAGATAGCATCATCCTCATAATAAATCTAAAGAAAGTATTTATATCAAGCTAAAAATATCTAAAAGATCCGAAAATATCCAAATAAACACTTATAAAGTCGGCCTATTAGGTCTCGGGGAAGCCCAAATTAGCGTCGCACAAACGCCGCTGAGCGCGGTTTGCACCTTCCCAGAGCGCGGTCGCGCTCCCTTTGTAACCGCCCGCGCCGACGCCGCAGTAACTTCTTCCTTTCGGCGCGGTCTTGACTTGTGCTCCGCGGTTTAGTCCCTTCATCTATTTTCTTGTAATTCTTGCCTCGGGTCTTCACTTCCAATGCTCCTTACACGTCCCGAGATCCGTCTTAAACTTTCCATCTACCGTCTCCCACCATCCGACCTGCAATTACGCACAAAGACGCGTAGATTCCGAACTAAACGAAAATAAAACCTAATCTAAACTTAGAATGAAATCCTAGCTAAAAATGCATAAAACGAGAATAAAAACATGCTCTAACAACTTCATCTATATGCTCTATCACGGCACGGCCTCCAGCGGCTGGAGCGCGGGGGCGCTCGGCATGTGCTTGATCGCGCCCTCGGCGATCCCCTCGGAAATGCTTGGCTCGACTCCCGACTCCTCCGATTGATCCGAAAATGCGTCTTGGACCAAAGATGTCATCAATATAGTTGAAGGCGGGTCTTGAACCGAACTCACAGATTGGTTAGCTCTTCTTATGATGGAAACCGTAGCCCGACCTATAGCCTTGGCGCGGGCACACGTCAAGGGTCTGTTGGATCGACCTAATGCTAGAAATCATATGAAATAAAGAGATTCAACAGAGAAAAAGTACCTTTATTGAATTGTGTAAATCATTTGCTTTTGCCCTTCATGTAACAATCACCAAACATATCAACTATAAGATTTGGTTTGTAAATTATTTGCTTTTTTCCTTCAAGTAACAATCACCAAAAACATCAAATATAAGAGAGTGATGTAATCATGCAAAAGTGAAAGGCTTATATAGTGAGAAAGAGAGTGGAATAAGAAAGGTTATATTTTAAATTTGATCTTATCTTTTGTTTGGATACCAAAGGTTGATCTTATTTTCTTTTACTTTATTTGTAATATCAATGGTCATAATTTAATGGGTTTAAATTCATATTGTAATACCAAAGTTTGTATGTAATATCAAGGGTTACAAAACTTGCTAAATAAATTAGATATATGTTTTAGTCCAATTGAATGAGTGATTAATTACCCAATTTTTTCTATTTTATAATATATAGATTGTTAATTAAAGTAAATCACCTAAATAACTTAAACTATTTAGTCTCAAACTCTTAAATAGTTGTTATTGTTAATTACAATTACATGGATTATAGTATTAATTTGGAAAGACTTATAAGTGAGATACTTTAATTAGTTACATGAGGGGTTTTAAAAAAAATTACATTAAATATATTGATTAAGAAAAAAGAAATATACTTCATAATATTAAAATTGAATTCATGTAATAGTTTTGTACGTCAACTTTTAACTAAAAAAATGCAAAATGACCAAATAAGCATGGAAAATAACATAACTAAAAAATGTAAAAAATTTTCAATACAATTTTACGAAAAGTTTGCCCCATGCTTATGCACGGGCATCACCACTAGTTATTTTTAGAATTGGGTTGTGTATCACACAATTGGCTGTGAATTATTTAAGGATATATGCTATACATGAATGGACATGATTGATTTCTCTTTTACTGTATTTGGTACCTGCAATAGTGTAAAAATAAGATTAGGCCTCTTCCTTTATTGGGACAACTAGGTATAATACAACATTGAATGGATTGACAATTATGCTTAATAGGATCCATGATTGTCTCCTTTGTGTATATATTGTATATGTATTTTTGAAATTTATTATTGTGGTACAAAGTGATATTTTTTGGAAAGACAAACATGCTCAAAGTGTAAGGAGGAACTGGGCGTATAAATGTGGCGAATATCGTTACGCTCTTCGCAACGCGAGAGAAAAGAAAATGAAGCCCTCTTTTATTAAGAAAAGTGATTGGACTGAAATGTTGAAAGAATGGGCTACAGATGAGTGGAAGATGTTGAGTGATGCAAACAAAAATCATAGGGCATGTCAAAAAGGTGTTTATACCGGAGGGTCAAAGAATACTCATGAGCATGCAATTGATTTTGCAAGGACTTTAATACACATTTGCATATATACTTGTTATAATTAGTTCTCATATTATAACTCTTTTAATGTGCAGAAGAAAAAAAAACAAGAAAAGAATGACTCAAGAGGACCTCATCCAATTGACGTGTAAGAAAAAAACGGGGAGTGGACCGGTCCCAAGCCTCAAGCTATAATAGTAAGTATTTTATTTATTTTCTTCTCCAATCCTCGATTTCTTGTTTTAGTTATGTTTCAATTAAGTTGGTTATAAGCCACATAATTAACCCATCTTATTTGTCTACTTTTATTGAACTTAATGTCTATTTTTAATATCAAGTACTTCTATTATTGCACTTCTTTGGTCAACTCTAGGTTTTTTCTTACAATATATGTAACGTATCTATATACTTCTTCTACTAAATATAAAATTTATTTAATGAACAACTGTACTAGCTATAATATATCAATACAATTATCACATCCATATATACCACTTATATTCATGCATGAGTGTGTTGTGAGTTATTCCACTTACATGTATATCTACTCATTTGTTTGCCTTGTCATGAAACGTAAGACTATTTCTACTTAAAAATGATAATCGTGTTATATATATAATGTTTGTTTGTTTCAAGATCGTTTCATTATCTATGCCATGAGTTAAAGAAGGCATATCCTGAAGGAATGATCGAAGAAGATTCACGTCGACTATGGGCTCAAACAACTGGAGATAAAAAAGGACATTTATTTGCTCAAGGATCTCTTAATAAATTGGTGTGTGAGTATCGTAATCCAGCATCACACAATCGCTCTTCACAAAGAATGATGCATCTTGACACCAATCAAATGGAGGATCTCAAGAAGTCATTAGAAGAGGACGTTCGAAAATCAATTGGGGAGGACATTCGAAGATCAATTGAGGAGAATGTTCGAAGATCAATTAAGGAGGAACTTAGGAGATCAAATTTAGTTGAATTTCAAAAAACTATGGAGGCCAAGATTCAACAAATGCAAGTCCGACAACAAGAGGCGCTTGCACATGTGCAACTAGCTCAATTTCAACAAATTCAAAGGTTTGCTCAAACATTTTCTCCACCAACATATGTCGATTCAACCCAATACAATGAACCATCATTCATGGCGTTGTTGAACTCAGCAAGCCAACCAACAACTTTACCCAGTGCCTCGACTGGCCCTTCAATTTATTACCCTCCGCCTTCTAGGTACACTATGGATGGGGAGCACTAGACATTTTACTTATCTATTCCACTAATAGTTTTAGTGAGACAAAGTTGTTATATATTCTGGTTTGGATTTTGAAGAACACTATGGCTTGTATGTTTTACTTAGATGTAATGGTTGTTTGTGTGTTTAGGTGAAACAATATTTAATGTAGTTTGTTATTAAATTTTATAATTAATGTGCATTTGAATTTTACTTTATATAAATGTAGCTAAATGTGAAATAATCAATATGTATGGGATAAATTATGGAATTGGAAAATAGAAAATAAAATTTGCATATTAAAATAATATGAGGAATTGGTTGAAAACCACCCGTATAATATGGCATATTTCACTTAACCATCCATATTTTCAATAATTATAAAAAACCACACATATTACAAGTTCCGTTAAAATGTAACCACCCAAAACCCAGATCCGTTTTCTTCTGTTAAAAAGGAGTGACATGGCACAAATATTTTAATTTTTCTTTTTTTTAAAAGCTTGCCACATGGTCCCATATTTACACAAGCTTTTTGGACCCATTTGTATGTGCTTACAACCACAACACGCAAGGAAGGAACCAGGAGCGGCGCACGATGGTGCCACCAACGACGATGTGTTGTACCTGAACGACGGCGAGAGAACCCGAGCAACTTCCGACCTAAAAATTTCCCTCTCACCCTTGCTCTACTATCTGAATTGGGAGTGGAGGAATGGAATTGATGTCATCTTGCCGACCTTCCCATTTCCCCCAACTCAAACCCCCAAATTGATAACCCTAGAATTTCAGATATGAAATTAGTATATAACAGGTTAATTTGTTTGCTATTCAAGCCGCCCAAGTGTCCAACCAATTCAAATTCCATCAAATTAATCCACCATCAATTGAGGATAAGGCTGAATCGAAATTTTCGTTGGTTGAGAGGTTGAAGACAACCTTAGCGAATTTGAAGGACTCCGACTCTGATTGGCGTTGATTGGGGAGGAGAACGGTAGGGGTGGAGTCGGAGATGGAGAGAGGCTCATCGGTAGCGAATGTGGAGAGAGCGGAATCAGTGACGCGGAGGGAGCGACAGTAGTCGACGTGCTCGGTGGCGAGGTGGTGGCGGGAGAAGACCGACTCCTTATTGAGGCAGCACCGGTCCTTGCAACGCTTGACGATGTGCTCGTGGTCAAACCTTGAAGTTGTGCACCACATTGATGGAGATCTCTCTTGTTCTTGAGTTTTCAAGCTTTTATAGAGATTAATGGAGGGGATGAGTCGATGTGGCAAGCTTTTAAAAAAGAAAATTAAAATATTTGTGCCATGTCACTCCTTTTTAACGGAAGCAAACGGATCTGGGTTTTGGGTGGTTACATTTTAACGGAACCCGTAATATGGGTGGTTTTTTATAATTATTGAAAATACGGGTGGTTAAGTGAAATATGCCATATTATACGGGTGATTTTCAGCCAATTCCTCAAATAATATATATACCCACACTTTTAAAAGTAATACCAATCATAAATTTAATTATTATTTTTTATATTATTTTAATTATTGCAACACTAAGATAAGTGATTTTGTTAAATGTGAGTGTAGATTCTTTCCACACTAATTGCAATACTTAAATTTGTAATTAGTTTTATAGATATGAGTGTTAATATTTTCCATAGTTTTTATTGTTATTTGATTTCCCGCACCCTATATAACCACAGTCCATTGCAATTTAATTCAGTGTTGATTTTAACCATACTTTTTAAAAACTAGTGGTTAATTTCTACAATTTAAAATGTGGGCAAATAAAACTTTTCTAGTATAGCTTATTTGTTCGGTTTTGTGGGGGTTGATTGTCATGTGGTTGATGAAGTTCAAGGGGTTGATTGTCATAGGGTTGATTTTCAAAGGTGTGATCTTGTTGTGATTGATCTTGACGGCCTTGGAACTTACTAACTTGTCCCTTCTGCTGAAACTGACTAGTACATCCTTCTTTCCTAAAGGCCATTGATGTCGTGTTCTGTCTCCTGCTTTCTCCAAGATTAAGATCAGACGGCCCAGGACTTGGACTAGCCAAAGCATATTCCAAGGCTGAGTTTTGAACTTCAGTTAATGTTTTAAGTTGTAGCCCAGAGACATAGGCACGCAGCTGCGGTTGCAATCGCTTTAGAAAAGTAGAGATCTGAAGTTTTTCCGTAGGTGCAACGTCAGGTACAGACGCTATCTCTCTTTGAAATTTTTTGATCGTTTTAGTCACCGGAATATTCTCCGGTCCAGCATCTCGGAATGCAGATTCTCGAATCTTTTCTCCAAATTCTCCAAAGGTCACGACTTTTTCATGATCATTTTTCAGATTTCACCAGTCGAATGCACCTTCTTGTAATAAACTTTGCATTATTGACATCCTCCTCTTCTCCGGTGCTTGGATTGAATCTAATGCAGAAGTGACCCTTCTCAATCATTCTTCCACATCAGTACATGAAGCTCTAGTGAAGTTTGGTACTCATGTCTTCTTAACCTCACCAAACCACTTATCTGGTTTGGGCTCTCTAGACCTCCTCCCAACTCCACAACTCTTCTAGAGGATTCACGTCTCGGAATGCCTAGTGGTATTACCACTTGGCTTACTTGGGGAGGTGTCTTCATATTTGGCGCTTGCATCTCATGTTCGGGAGGCACATGATTTGGCCTAAGTACTTCTGGATTAACCCTTGGCCTAGCTCCAACAATAGAGGCAATATATTCTTCCACAAATTGCGATTCATGTCTTTGAGGGATATTAGCAACAAAAGCTTCAAATTGTCCTTGTCAAACATCCAATGTCGGTCCTTCACTTTCCGCAACTTCTTCGGCATGGAGATTAGCAGGAACTGTATTCATGCCTTCTTTACCCTTCCACGGCCACCTCCTTGGCCTCGGGGTCTCCCTCGTCCTCTAACAACATTAATAGTCTTTTTCGGTGGTGCCATAACTAATTTGCGAGTACTAGTATTATTAAGCCTAAGCGTTACTAAACAAAGTACATAAGAAGATGCTTACATGATTACTCCCCATCCGATGGTGGCTCTTCTCGACGTGTCTTTTTATCTGATTATGCAATATGCTCGACTTTATAAATGAAATGTTTAAAAAGGAAAACTCGGTCGAAGTTTTCGTTTAAGTTGGACCTCTTATACTTTTATTGTTCGGTTCCTTGTGCCCTTGTTGTCAACCTGACTCTGATACCAATTTGTAACACCTCGATTTTTCATACCGAAATGCTACTCGGTAGTGGACCTCACATGGGTCCACCTAAGCTAGTCTGACAACAAATTCACAATATGGATCTTGCAACAAAGGCATGACGAGAAAATAAGAAAAACATCAAACTCGTATATCATTGAAATAGGATTGAAAACCATGTATGCACAACTCTCCATATACAAACAACCCAAACATGCTCTTTGAAGCAACCACTTACTTTAACAAGTACTCAAAAACACTCGAGCCAACTTTAAAAAATAACCTTGTACAACAACCCGACACATCCTAAGACAAGCCATGTCGAGCTGACCCACCATTATCTTGGAACAGTTTCCTTGAAGCATGGTTCACATATGAGTTGAATCCTAAAAAAAAAAAACACCATAAGGGTTAGCTAACAATTCCAAAGAAACCAAAGCAACTCAAAAACGATTTCATTTGAGCACCCAAGAACCGAACCAAAAATTTTAGGAAAAAGAGTGTGATTACGAACATTAGGCAAGAAGGCATCAATCCGCAACCACAACAAAAAAGGCCAACAGAGCAGATCAATTTACAAAGAGGGTTACATCGAGAAGAAGGATAAGAAATGGTGAAAGAGGGAGCAAACCCTAGAAAGAGCGGTGAGGGGGAAAGAATGAAAAAGAAAAGGGGTACGTGAAAGGCGCATCCTTTTCAATAATTAATATGGATTGGCTGATGTAATGATCGATCATCTGCATTGCATTATTGTCTCTAGCTTGGTGCATTATATTTTTGAATCATTCAAACAATAAGAAACAAAGTATCGAAAAGACTATTTTTAGGGTATAAAATAATTAGGTTTGGACAAAAAAATTGTGTGGTTACAGAAATATTATGTGTTATGGAAAGTGAAATTTTTATTTAATATAAGTTACGTAACAAATGTGGAAAATAATGCAATCATATGCATATTTCATCTCTAAATGCTATCATCATAATTGCAATCAAATTATTTCAATGTCAAGTATGGTGATTAGGAATCTGACAAAAAAAGTGTGTAATTAAGGGCATTTTGAACAACTAAAGTATGTCAAAAAACTAGGTATCTCTGATTAAATAAACAAAAATGGACATAGGTGGAAGTGTATGTCCTCTAAAATTGAGATCAAAAGTGGCACTCTATAATACTATAAGATAAACATTTTGATAATGAATGCTCATGCAATTAGTGAGACATTTTATTTCAAATGAAAATCTATCTACAATACTATAAGACAAACATTTTGACAATGAAAATTAATTTCACAGATATTTTGATAATCAAACTTTATTTTCTATTTATTTATTTTGGTCAAGTTTAATGGTGCATAAAATCGATTTGGTCAAAATATATAGTAAATATTCAATTGTTATTAGCAAGAAATTTTAGCCCAATTAAACCGATATAATATCAAATATGTTACAAACGATTAATGTCATCACAAATTCACAATTAAAGTAAGATAGTTACAATATTAATTCACCCCTACATAAATTTACAAGCTCTTCGAATTCCAACTCTAGATTATGTAAAAACAACAATATAATGTCTAATGTAGTTGATTATGTAAAACAAAAATTTATTAAGATGGAATTTTATCTCCCAACAAAAGCATCACCAATTATAGTTGATCATGTGTTATTCAAATACAAATCAATAATGTCTAATATATAATGTATAATGATAACATAGTATTTTAAATAACATTTTTTAGGCATAGAATGAGACTTGATACTAAAAATTGGTGTTTCATTGTTAAAATTTGAAAATAACTATATCATTTTTTGTACTTACAATAATTATCATATCCGAATTAATTAAATAAACAAAAAATATAGTTAATTACTTAACAAAAATTCATTTAATAAAACTAAATATATTAAAAAATATTAATATGGACTATATAAGTAAAATATGATATGAAAAAAGTTAAATTATAACCACATAATACTCCAAAACATAATCAAAGATCGTGCGTAGCATAGGCCATCCACGTAGTTATTAATATGATCAACATTAGCATGAATATCAATAATATTAACAATCATAGTAATATCCAAATCTACATCCACATTGGCACCCAAATCAACATTTAAATCAACAACCAAATCAGCCACATTGGCATCCAAATCAGCACACAAATCATCCACATTGGCATCCAAATTAGCACCCAAATCAACATTCACATTTGCATTCAAATAAGTATCCTCATTTTTATTTTCATGAGCGATTTCTATTTCTCTTGTAACAAATTTATCAAGAGCACCTCTTTGAGACTGGATTAACTGTTCAACTTTTTTTTTATTTTTACGCTTTACATATCCATTATCATATTTTCTAAGTTTTGAAGACAAAGCTCAATAAAAAAACAATAATTAAGGAGTAATGCAACTTGGTAATTGTTCCAATCGATTCCTTGTTGCTTCAACTAATCCAAATTCCTTTGCCAGTTCAATCGTGAATCACCTTTAGAAAAAAACAAACTGTAATTGTTCCAAAATAAGAAAACGGAAAAGTTAGTTCCAAACAAACAATAACTTATCAAAGTTAAAATTTCAATAAGAATTGAACAAAATTATTATAATAAGTAAATTAGCACTCTCAAGCAATCGGATTTTTGCCCAAATCAACAATGCTTTTGGCTTCAGTTCAATTAAAAATGCACAAGTTCAATTTTTTTATTAAAATTCTTCAACCCACTCGAAATATGAAGCACAAAGCTGCGTTGGTATTAATTTTATATGTAAGTGATTAAGTGCATATTAGATTATTGGAAGCCCAAATCAATACTAATTAATTGAATTCCCGTGATACTTACGAAATAATGTTACTAAAGATTATAAAATATTATAATATTAACATAAAATTTAAAAAACTTGTATATAATATGGTAATTAAATTATGTAATTTATAAGAAAATCTTTAAGATTGTGCCCAATTTTTTTATCAGCATATAGATTAAAACAAAATATATACTTAAAACCCAAGTCTTGTTAAAAGATAAAAACATATTATGCATATAATTAATATAAAAAAATATTAGATCAAGTTATTATCAACATATGCATAAAAAATTATGTGCTTAGATCCCAAATCTTTTTACAAGATAAAAAAGATATGCATAAAAAATATCAACATATAGATCAAGTTATTATCTTATAAAAAGTTGGATATATAGAGAGAATGATACAAGTAATTATTATATTTAATATTAAAAATATAACATTATTTTATTCAAAAATGCACGTGGCGCATTTTTTTCAACACACATGGTTTCTACTTCACAATGTATTAGGTAGATTAGACCGATCACTTTCTATGTAAGTGCATCCTCCAAAATAATTAAAATTGAATCTACCAAAAAAAGGTACAAGAAAGTTAAATTGGAAGCACCGAAGCAGCCTCCAAAGGCCCCAAATCAAATAATCCTAATTCTCAAATTATCTATAATCTATGTTTCAAATACCAATTTAATATATATTCTAAAATTCAACCCATAACAACTAAAAATCCCAATTTTTTTTCTTTACAACATAATTAAGCTCCAAATTATATAACCCCTAATTCCCAAATTGGAAGTACTAAATTAAAAAATTTTGTACCTTTAATCCAATTTTAAAGCAAATAGATTGAATTCTTGGCATAGAAATTGAGTATGTTTTTAGGGCATAGAATTCCTAGAACTGATGAATTGGAGGTAGAGGGTGGGTAGAGAACAAAAAGCATAAAGAGTAGCATTGGGAACAAGATATTGCTTCGATTATTGCCTTGGTTGTTGCCATTAATTTTGATATTCGGAAGGGGGAATTTCAACGTGGGAAAAATATGAAGAAGGCAAAGAGTTTATCTACAATAAGGAAAGAAGAAGCGGCATTTCAGTTTACCTAATTAGGAAAAATCGAAAAATATCCATATACTACTATATACTTAAAAAAATTGGGGCCCCAAAAAATTGGGGGCCCTGTTCCATTGGGATGTTTGCACAACCCAATGGACAGGCTTGCATATGTTGGTAACTAACTTGTCAATTCATCAAAATTACACCATCAATTACAAAGGATAATTAAATGTTACAATAGTACCCGTATGCATCTTTCTTTATCTTTACCTTTTGCACTTATTACAAGTTTACAACTAAGATGTAGCACAAGAATTCACAAGTAAAGCGTACAATATCAACATCAGCATTTGCATATGACTCTTGTTCTTGGTTGCTCTGAATTTTCCTCATTTCCATGCTTTCAAATCCTTATACATCGAAGTATGAAGCCTAAACTGTTCTATGGTACACCAAAAGAGTTGAATCAATGTCTCCATCCACAAATGTGTGCTTTACTGCTTCATAAACGTTCCATCTTTCAATCTCATAATCTTATGTTTGAGAAGATATTTTTTGAGGAATTGTTTATTTTAGTGAACACCAAACTAAGGAATGATGCATAGAGGAGTTCATTCCACTTATCCAGAATACCAGGCAGGCACCAATGACTACAATCCTGCTAGAAACGTTGGGCTGGCATTGGCCTAGCATAGTAAACAAATGTGTGACTGTCTCTTCTTTGTGCACTTATATATGTCATATTCAAAAGCTGAACTTCATTACCATTCTTGGATAAGTTGGCATGCTTTAACAAAACTTTGTTGACAAGCTCAAATTTCTGCCACCCCTCACTTGTGGAAGGTATCATGCTCAGGTCAGGAAGCGTTCTCAAGTGACCAGCACTGCAATAGCCAATATACAACCACCACACTTACATAATATTTTGCAAAAAAGAGGAATTATATTTATCCATCCACAAAGGAACCTTCCTAATAGTATTGTTGAGTTTTTGTAGCTTTTGAAACGGGCTGAGGAAAACAAACCTAAAGTGTACGGGAGCATAGCTACGAAAGAAAATACGAGTCTTGTGAGTATTTACTTCAGTATCTACCTAATGCACCAGTGTCCCAATCGACTTTTGGAATGCAGCTTCGAAGCTCATATTCGCCTTTGTTGGTTTTTTAACAGAGGAAGAAGACTTTAATATATTGAGAAAGAGTTAAGAGAAACAAAAAAAAGGATTTCTTCTTAATTCAAATGATAGATATTACAAAGCGTAAATAGCTTACAAATCCACACTAACATTTCATCTAAAAATAGTGAATAAATTTCAACAACAAATTATTAATTAATAATGTTAAACAATAGAAAATACCATGGTTAATTAAAATCTCTCCTTATAATAATAATAATAGTTAACTATTTTATCTCGTGTAACAGAAACGTGCTTGAATCACATTTCAACACCCCCTTGATCAAACTCACTCATTCCAATCTTCTCTAAAAAGAAGGTTTGTGTTTTGACTTGTTTTGTAGGTCAGCCGGGTTCGTGGACGAACCCTTTTAAAGGGGAGGAGGAGGATGTGCGTTCATCTATCAAGCCTTCTACCGAGGCCCTTTAGCCCCACGACACACCTTGGCGCGTGCTTTTACAACCCTTGCATGTGCCGCTCTCGGTGCCATTACTCGGTTGTGCATCCTTGTACACGACTCTGTTGGGCGCGTCCGTTCCAAGGCTTGATGGGGCCTTTTCTCCGGGCATTTTCAATGGGAAATTGGTCCATGTTTTGAGTGTATACTCTAGCCATAATAACAAGTCAAGCATTTTCGACAAAGGAGAGTCTTCACTTAGACAAGTGACCAAGACTGGCGTCCAAGGCGCTATGGATCCAAGTCGAGGCACCACGCCCTATCTTGGGCGTATCACTCGGGCACGAGCTAGGGTGATGCTTGATCAAATCAAGGAGGAACTCATGGCCCATAAGTTGGATTTTGGTTAACCATGAAGAAGGGTGGAGTATTCTTGTGACTTTTGATGAACTAGTGCAAAAACTTGTCTTATGTTTTGTTAAGGGTTTTAAGTTGGTTTTCTTAATAATTTAGGGTGTTTTATTTAATAATGATAGGAGTGTGGCTGAATAGTGAGAGGCGTGGGTTTAGGTTTATAAGGCTTGTTTTTGGCCTCCTTTCTCCCTTAGACTTGAAACCATGAATGTTCTCTCTTTTACTTGTTTTTCAATCTCAGTTTGTTTGCTCTTTTCATTTCAATTCTCATTGTTTGATCGTTGGTGAGTCATATCCGACGTTCTTTCAACTTAGTTTGTTGATGTTGGTAAGTAATATCCAAGACTCAACATCCATATCCAACATTTCATCAATCGTTCCATTTACATCTCGGTGGATTCTGCACCACCTCAGTATAATCTCCATAACTTCCAATATACACCTCATCTAGATCTGAAATTTTGAGGACTTTAACTAGACTCAAAGACCTAACTCCTCGTTTTTGAATCATGCCAATCAGACTTTGGACCAGGAAGAGCAAGCCAGTTGAAGACGGGTCAGATTCCTTGGTGTTTGTTGATGGAATTCTTTTGACAATTTGAAGGTGATTCCTTTGCATGATCTACGCCATTGATCTAGCCATCAAGTCATATCAGAGACATGCGAAGGTATCGCCATTTAAACCTTGTTTCGACCTTGGATATCCACTCGTTGCAAGTGTTTGTCAATTCCGCCCAATCTTTGTTGTTTGTGTGTGCGTGCCCTAGTGTTCCACCTTTTTCTTGTGTCATTTTCGTCCTTGATTTCTTGATTGATGAAGGTCAAATTGTTCATGAATCTTGGCTGAATTGTTCTTGCACGATCTTGAAGAAGAAAGACCAAAGGGTTTTGATTGAAGGAGTAGTTGAAAAGATGTCTCTAATCCATGTTTAATGCCTTCAATTAAGAGCTTGATTGAAAACTTTGTTTGCTTAATTTTTTGGCGGAATCACGAAGAGGAGAAGAGTTTCAAATATCCCCTTTGTGTCCATTATATGCTTGTTGATTTGGTTTGACGCTAGGATACGGGAACGACACCAAGAAGTAACGTCTTGCTTGCTTGTTGTCTAATTGTCTTTGGAATTTAAAAAAATAATCAGAAAAACCTTGCCGGCGGCGTAAACCTAATAAGGTGTCAGGCACAGAAAAAAATAGTCCACCATGGATCCTAGCAAAGGCCGTCTTTTCTTTACTTGATGCTTGATTGTTCTTGGTGTTTAGTAGCTTCCTAGCGTTGTTCCTTTTGACAAGTGTGTAGTGTGTTTGAGTTCCTCATGTTGTCTTTTGTGGTTCATTTCCTACTTGCAACTTGTCGCATTTCCATCTCGAGCAAGTTTGGGTGATTAATTCAAGGGCACTTTATACCCTTGCTTTTCACGTGGTTGTTAAGATGACAAGTGTAGGTGACGAAAAAGACAACCAAAAGGTTGATGAGGAGTCCTCTAACTCGGTGGAAGCCATGTTGTTATCCTTGCAATCCATGGAGACTCGTTTTGCCAATTTGGAGAGACAAGTGCAAGGAAGGGATGACGGTTCACGAGTGCCTCAATCGGGAGCTCCACCAAGTGTCTTACAAAGTGCCAACCGGGTGGAGTTGATCCAAGAAGAGGCCTCTACATCCTACGTGCCAAACACGGAGGCCCACTCCACACTTGGCTTGAGTATGTCCTAGGGGGCTTACCTTGCATTGTGGACTCCACGATCCTCGATTCTCATCATATGGTATCAGAGCTATGCAAGGTAAATGTTTGAAATTTGGTTAAAATCTTGTCTTATTAGAAGTTGCAAGCAAAAAAGAAAAGAATGATTTCCTTCCAATGCTTGGACCAACTTATCACTATAAAGTGTCCAATGGAAATGATGCAGATAATACAAGAGGAGTGCCCTTATTTTGAAGAACCGTCCCTTTGAGATGAGCATTTGCAAGAAGGGGATGTCATGTCGGTTGAAGTGGCCACCATGCACCAAGATCCACAACATGATCCTACTCTGACTCTACTTTAGTGTGAGAATGAGTATGTTGATGTCAAGGACATACATGAAGTAGAGGAAGTTGTAGAACCATCACCTTCATTTATAAGAACCAAGCATCGACCCACCATTGTGCGTAGTTCACTAAATTCTTTAGTTACTCCATGAATGGGTGCAACACCTAAGGTTTGTTCATGATTGTCATTTCTACTTCAAGAAGAAGAGACTACCACATCCTTTTTGTTGGAGAATGATGTTGAGGAACCCGATCAAATGAATTCGACACTACTACACAAATAGCATATTATCTCGGGACCTAATATCACTGATGCTATAAATCAGGGATAAAAATAGGTATAATGCTAAAAAAAATATTTTTCTTTTTTTCTTATGTTGTTATAAATCAAATATTCCAGACATATTATGACACGCTAGGGATATTTGCCGATATATTATTCAGACTCGAAAACCAAAATATCCTGGGGGTTGCACAAAGTAACACGCCGGAGATAAATTGCCATATTAATGTCCCCGGCGGATTAAATCAGGGATATATTATTTTAAAAATAAAAATAAAAGAAAAACCCTTCTTCTATCTTTCACTTTCCCTTGTTCCTTCTCTCGCTGCTCCTCCTACCTCCCTTGTCCATCTCTCGCTCCTCCTCCTGCCTTCTTCACTCCCTTCTCCTCTTTCTACTCTTTAGCGAAGTCGGCTCCCGCTTCGAGCAAATCATCCTTGCCTAATTCGAAGAGCGAAGAGCAGATGGTCCCAATTGAGTCTCACAATAACAAGCAAGCGATCAAGAGAAAAATGGTGGCCGAAATGCGAAGAGCGATTTGGGCACCAAGAGTCCTAATTGGGTCTCAAACCAACTTCAATCTCTCACTCCATGAATCGGAGAAGGTCGCCACTCCATTATTGCCTAATGGTCCCAATTAGATCTCACGATAACAACAACGACTTCCCCAAAGTTGATCCTTCCAAGGTATCTCTTCAACTTACGATTTTTTGAAACGTGATTGTTTATTTACTAATTCAACTCCCAAAACATTCATTGTCTTTGGCATTTGTTGTTTTTGTTTGAATCAGAGCTTGTGTGTTAGGGTCAGGGTTTTCGGGATTCAATTTATGTGGAGAATTAGGAGGTTGGTACTGTTGTTGTTCCGTGAGATTACTTATATATTGGTGGATATCTTTAAAATATTTGGTCGTCAGACTTCCTTAGAACGATGTGCTAGAGTTTCTCTATGGATTGATCTGATCTGGAATTGAACAAACGAGATGGTTTATAGTTTAGTTTACCATGCTAGTGTGGTTAAACATATTTAAAAAAGTGGAAATAAATCAATTTGGCGTTTATATACCTCCTTGAATTTCTATTAGGTATGAGGTCTTGTTTAGTTCACTCAACGAAGAGTTAGCTAATATGTCATTTAAACAATGATATAATGGAAATGTATGGATACGGGGGCTTGTTCAATTCACATCTAATAAAACTTAGCTATGTAGTGTCATGTCTCCCTTTGCCCCACCTATCGATGAAATTCAATTGTATGTAATTAAGAAGTTACAATTTATCAGTTGAATAGATATATTGATGCACCTTACTTTTAGTTTCTATGTTCAGGTCTATTTACAACTTGGATTTTGAACCATTGAAATGGACTAGTAAAATGAATATATTATAATTTATTCTACTGCAATTCAGTTGAGAGAAACAATCTATGAATCAAAAACTTTGCTTCATCCACAAACCTTTGTTATAAATACACTTTTCACTTCTTTTTTGATTTTCTTTTCAATAATATTGTTGGGACGTTGTTGGGACCTCTGGTTCTAAACAACGGATCAACGATGCCATTTTCCGAGTTTTGATAATGACAAACACCATGAGGAACTAATGTGGTTTGTTCAAGTATTTCTAAGGAACGCAGGTACAGCCAAGAACTCTCATGAATGACCAAAAGACACAGAAGCTCACAATGCAGAGTTCCCATCAAGGGAACTCTGAAGAGGAAAGTTCCCATGCAATGGGAACTCCCAGAAATGATCAAGAGAACACAATGAAGAGTTTCCATCAAGGGAACTCTGAAGATGACAGTCCCCATGACATGGGAACTCACATGTGAGGACAACGACCGTTCAGCGCATATCGCGAGATTCTGTCTTGGACAGCCCGAAGGAACAGTCTGAGGATCAGACTGTCACGCTTGATCCAACGGTCCGATTGATTCAAGAAGTTGACCTAGTTCAAACCAAAGTCACATGTGAAGAAAGTACAACTTGGGCATCAAGCAAAGGGCATTTTGAACACAATTGAAAGATGCGATTGCCTAAGCTCACATGGACTATAAAGCCAAATGAATAGTACTCGGATTGTGTACTTCTCCCAGAACTCACAAACACCCACACCAGAGAAAAGAAAGAAAAGGAATAGAAGTCCCCGCTGGCGAGTGTGTGATCTCGACGACGGTGAAGCCGAAGTTCCCAGGGGCAAGGGAACTGAGAAGTCGGTGTAAGGTTTGAGTTACTTGTATTTTGCTGTTGTGAGCTTAGGAACTCAGTTGAGAGGATTTACTAGTGTTGCTAGAGTTAGGAAAACTCGTAGGAACAGAGAAGTGTGAATCCGGCTGTTGTAACTAAGGAACAAAGCAATCAATATAAGTAAGTCATTCAAAATCCTCCAAGCGGAGGTAGAGGTTTACCCATACAACTAGTTGGTTGTAGTGGGGTTCCTCTATAAGGGAATTGCATTCTTTATTGCTTTTGATACTTGCGCTTAATTTACTTCCGCTGCCTTGGGAACAGCTTAACAACTAGTTCCCAAGCTCTTTGCTAACGGTTTACGATCCAACAATTGGTATCAGAGTTGGTTTGCTCTAGATTTGTGTTAGCATCGCAGGTATCAAATGGCTCAGGAACTTACTCAGGTAGGGAACAACACTAGTAAGCCACCAAGGCTTATTACAGGAAGATTTGAAAGCTGACAACGCGACATGAAGGATTGGATGCGTGGCTAGGACTACCAAGCCTAGTTTGTTATCGAAAGAGGCAACTTCGAAATTGATCCAGCTATAGTCAACGACCTCACCAAATGGGGACCAAACGAATACAAATGTATGGAGGCCAACTACAAGGCCAAACAGTACTTGAAGAGGTCCATGAGCGTACAAGACTGTGACAGGGTAGCAAATCTTGACACAACTAAGGAAATGTGGGAAGCCATCCAACAAATGCACGTTGGGAACTCAGATCTCCGAGAAGATCTTCAGATGAATGCAAAAAGGGAGTTCTACAACTTCCAAATGGAGATGGGAGAGTCTGTCGATAGCTACCAGTCCCGATTTGAAGGACTTTGCACCAAAATGGAAGGCTTGAGGATCACCAAAGAGGAAATTACCCATAAGATGAAGGTCCAACAGCTCTTCAACGGACTGACTGGAGAATGGGCAAACGAGAGAACAATGTTCAAAGAGAATCCGGAAAATAGAACTCTCATGCTCCATCAAGTGTTTGGAAAGCTAGTGGGACACGAGAAGAGAAAGATCGATGATAAGGAACAAACTCGAGCACATCGAGGGATCGCACTCAAAATCGAGAAGATGCTCAAATCAACTCAAGAACAACACAAACACTCCGAAGAAGAAGAGGATGAGGAGCTAGTTCTCGTAACAAAGGCTCTTCGGAACTTCTACAAAGGGAAGCTCCAAAGGAACAATGGAAACTGAGGAAAAGGACGGAGTTCCCAAAGAAAACCCGCAGAGAAGGACCTCTCGGATGTCACATGTTACAAGTGCAACAAGAAAGGACACTTCGCTAAGGAATGCCCACAGGGAACTGACGACCGGAAGCAAGGGAATAAGGCCTACATCGCCACCTGGAGCGATGATGAAGACGAAGATCCCGAGTCATGGGCACTCCCAGACATGTGTGGAATGGCCATAGGAGAAACCATTGGGGAACAACCCAGTGAGGTAACCACTGAAACTGTTCTTGCTTCTTTGAATAACTATGAAAAACCTGAGCTGTTGAAAATTCTTTCAAGTCTTGTCAAAGATAATATAAAACTGCAAAACAAGTTGGAAAAACAGGAACACATAAATGCTCAATTAGTTGGTCTTGAACCCTGTCCCAACTGCATATCCCTTCTCGAAAAACTCAAGTCCAATGTGTCTCACATCGTAGATCTAGAAAATGAAATCAAAACTCTAGAGAAAGATGAGAACACTCTCTTACAAAACCTGAGTAAGACTCCCGAACATCTTGAAACCTCTAGTTCCCAAATCAAGTTTGTCCCAGCCAAACACGGCATAGGATACAAAACTGAGAGCTCAAAGAATGGGAAGTCACCCTTGAGTGAGCATGAAATCCATGAGTGTAGGGCCTTATAACTCCAATGTGAGAAACAGAAAAATGCTCATCTCGAGGAGAAGATCAAGGTCCTAGAAAGTGGGAAAGGTGGTCAGAAAGATTATTACATTGGGAACACTGGACATAGACTTTATGTCCAAATTGCTAAGGGAAACGGGTCACGGGTGTACAATAAGGAAACCATGGATAGGAACAGAATCCAGAGACCACACCCAAAATACTACCTGGGAGAATACTATAAGACGT
This sequence comes from Fallopia convolvulus, assembly GCA_964016875.1. Lineage (NCBI taxonomy): Eukaryota > Viridiplantae > Streptophyta > Magnoliopsida > Caryophyllales > Polygonaceae > Fallopia > Fallopia convolvulus. The sequence goes on from OZ024719.1 coordinate 26,163,045, forward strand.
GTTGGAACTATGGTGCTCATGGGCACTACAAGGAAGCATGTCCCAAGAAAAGAGCCCAAACCCTTAGAAACCGTGAGTTCCTAAACAAACAAAAACATCATGCTAATCACCAAAGGAACTCCAACTCTCAAATCACTCATGATATCAACATCGCTGACTATGTTTTAAATGAGAATATTTTCCCTTGCAAGGGACCTGTCAAGAGTCATCTTGCCTGGGTCTCAAAACACTAACTTTACCTTGTAGGTGGCAGTGAGAGGGAACAATGCATGGTTCATAGATAGTGGATGCTCGAACCATATGACCGGAAACAAAGATATTCTCATCTCACTCCACACTCATGCCGAAGGAGGCCACGTCTCATTTGGCAATAAAAACAAGGGAGAAGTAATTGGAAAGGGAGAAGTGTTGCTAAATAGATCAATCAAAGTCACAATGTCAATCTGGTGAAAGATCTGGGATACAATCTCTTAAGAGTTGCCTAGATGTGTGATCAAGGGAACACCGTTGTCACCTTCGACTCAGAAGAATGTCTAGTTATCAACAAGAAGACCAACAAAGTGATTCTGAGAGGAAGAAGGCACAACAATGTGTATGTAGTAGATACAGAATTTGAACCACCAATGAAGCTGTGTCTTGCGAGTTCCCACGATGATACGGAACTCTGGCACCGAAGACTGGGACATGCAGGTGTCAATCAAATCCTGAAGCTCTATCTACATGATTTGGTCATTGGTCTTCCACGGATCAATCTCGAAGGAGTCCAAATGTGTGAAGCATGCGTTCGAGGGAAACAGACTAGGAACTCGTTCAAACCCAAAAAGGTGGTGAGCACAACCAGGCCTTTAGAGCTAATTCACATGGATCTCTGTGGTCCCATGCGAACAGTCAGCTATGGTGGAAAAAGGTACATGTATGTCTTAATTGATGATTTTTCAAGATTCACCTGGGTTATTTTCTTGAAGGCAAAATCACAAGCTTTTGAAGAGTTCGAGCCCTTCATCAAAAGAACAGAAGTAAGTATGGGGCTAAAGCTGAAAGCCATCAGATCTGACCATGGAACTGAGTTTCAAAACTCAGAGTTCCTTAACTTCTAGGACAAACATGGGATCTCTCACAACTTCTCAACCCCTCGCACTCCTCAGCAAAACGGAGTGGTCGAGAGAAAGAATAGGACCTTGGAGGACATGGCCAGAACCATGATGCTTGAAAGCGGAGTTCTTGAGTACTTCTGGGCTGAAGCCATCGCCACAACTACATACATCTTGAACCGAGCCATGACAAGGCCTTTGATCAAGAAGACATCGTACGAGCTCATCAAGGGGAGAAAACCAAACATCTCCCACCTAAGGACCTTCGGATGCACATGCTTTGTCCACAACAATGGCAAAAACAACCTTGGAAAATTCGATCCTAGAAGCGATGAAGGGATCTTCTTGGGATACTCATCACAAAGGAAGGCTTACAGGGTCTATAACAAGAGGACCAAGAAGATAGAAGAAAGCATCCATGTCGTCTTCAACGAGAAATCTGTAAAGATGGGAACAGATACCCAAGGGAAAGGAACTCTGTTCAAACTGGTCAGACAAGAAGACGATGATGATGACGATGATGAGCCAAGAAAGAGGGATGAAGACTACCAAGTGCAAGTAACATTCCACAATCAGGGAACAATGAAGGAGATCCAACTCTCACTGATCCAATCTCCCTCGAGGTTCCCTCCTCAGAAGAACTACAAGACACCTCCAACTCTCTTGTTCCCCAAGACAATACCCTGCCAGAATCAAGTGTTCAGGGGGAACAAAGATGAGTGTTCCCATGAAAAGGAAGCCTCTACTGAAGATGACACAGGGGCAAGGGAACCCACTCATACAAGAAACTTTCAACAAAGGAAGGACCACCCCATTGAGAACATCATCTCCCCTTATGATAAAGGTGTACAAACTCGTTCCTCTCTCAATAATTTTTGTGCTTTTAACGCGTTTGTTTCAATGGTGGAACCCAAAAATATAAAAGAAGCCTTGAAGGACCCAGATTGGATCCAAGCCATGCAAGAGGAGCTCCACCAATTCGAGAGGAACAAAGTTTGGAAGCTAGTTCCTAGACCCAAGAACAAGAACATGATAGGAACTCGATGGGTCTTTAGAAACAAGCTCGATGATACTGGAGCTATCGCAAGGAACAAGGCTAGACTGGTGGCACAAGGCTACAGGCAAGAGGAAGGAATCGATTACGAAGAAACTTTTGCACCAGTCGCCAGGATCGAGGCCATCCGATTCTTAATTGCCTATGTTGCTCACAAGGGATTCAAGCTTTATCAAATGGATGTGAAAACAGTCTTCCTCAACGGCCATCTCAAGGAAGAAGTATATGTGGCCCAACCCCCAGGATTCGAAGATGAGAAGCTACCCAACCATGTCTATTTCCTGGAGAGGGCCCTCTACGGACTCAAACAAGCTCCCCGCACTTGGTATGACAGGTTTGCTCAATTCCTCTTGTCCCATGGATACCTTCGAGGTTCCATAGACAAGACTTTGTTTTTAAAGAAAAAATCTAAAGACATTTTGATTGTACAAGTATATGTTGATGACACTGTTTTTGGAGCAACTAAAAAAACTCTTGTAGAGAAATTTAAGGACCTCATGAGCAGTGAGTTTGAGATGAGTCTCATTGGGGAACTCACGTTCTTCTTGGGACTTCAAATAACTCAAACCAAGGAGGGAACAAAGATTCATCAACAGAAATACATCAAGGAAATGTTCTTAATGTATGGGATGGAACACTCCAAGCCTATTGACACTCCAATCTCACCAAATTCAAGGCTCAATGCGGATGAAACAGGTATAAGTGTGGACCAAAGGAACTATCGAGGTATGATTGGGTCCCTCCTCTACTTAACAGCTAGTAGACCTGATATCATGTTCTCCGTATGCCTTTGTGCTCGTTTTCAAGCTAACCCTATGGAATCACACCTGAAAGAGGTGAAGAGGATTTTCAGGTATCTCAAAGGGAACGATAACTTGTGCCTTTGGTATCCAAGGAACAGTTCCCTTGAGCTCATTGCATACACAGATGCGGATTTTGCAGGGCACCTTGTGGATAGAAAGAGCACATTAGGAATGACCCAGTTCCTAGGGTCATGCTTAGTTTCATGGGGATCTAAAAAGCAAAACTCAGTGGCACTTTCCACAGCTGAAGCAGAATATGTGGTTGTTGCATCTTGTTGTTCCCAAGTTCTATGGCTTAAGTCACAACTCTAGGATTACGGTATGTCTTTTGGCCTAGTTTCTATACTTTGTGATAATACTAGTTCCATAAACATTTCTAAAAATCTTGTGCATCATTCTAGGACTAAGAATATAGATATAAGGCATCACTTTCTACGTGACAATGTTGAAAGTGGGAACATCTTGATGGAACACTGTAGAACTGAAGAGCAAATTGCGGACATTCTCACCAAAACTTTAGACAGAGGTCCCTACCAGCGTTTTCGAATGCTTCTAGGGATGATTATTCTAAACTAAACAAGTCCCTGTTTGTCTCTCCCTCAATGCCTGACTAGTTTTTCTAAGAATGCATGATAGGGAACTTGGATTTATTGCTTTCACTATGCCATGATTACTAGTCTAAACACAATGTGTACAAGGGAACTTTATTTCTTTCGGCCCTACATGATCAACCAGAGTTCCCTTTATTCCACCTTACAAGCCACTATGATGGTTGATCATATAACCTACCCTAAGCTAGGGACCAGATAAAAGCTTCTCATGAGCCAAAATGTTTACTCCTTTATCGAGTCGTAAATTGTCTGGTTTCCTTTGAGTTCCCTAGCCCCACAAAAGGATGAGCGTGAAGTTCCCATAACCACTTCACTCTCCCTGACCTTGATAAGATCATGGGAACTGATACATACTCACAAGGGAACACTGATTCATCTACGAAGAAGAACCGTCACTTGGAAAGAGGACTTTTGTGTCAGAAGCTCTGAAGCGTTAAGGGCCAAGTATTCAAATTTTGAAAGGACTTCCCTATAGATCGTGACCCGTGTCAAGAGGCGTGCTACGGAAGTTGAAATGATGCCCCACGTTCATTGGGCAACGATTATCGAGGTTTTCCCACTTCCCTTTCTACCCTTCGCACCTTCTCTCCTTAAAACCCTCATTTGCCATTTTTGGGCCCTTATTCCGTCTTCAACCTCTGTCTTTCATCCTCTTCACATCCCTTTCACTCTCTTTTTCAAGAAACCTCCAAAACCTTCTCTCTTCCCCAAATTCTCCCAAAAATGGCCACACCACACACCTTCGCCTAGATTAAAGCCTGAGTTCTTGCAAATCCCAGAATTCTCTTTGTCTCGCAACTAAACGAGATTGAGAAAGAGCAAGATCCAATCATGAAGGAAGTTCTCATCCAAGGGCTCTACAACCAAGTAAACCCTTTCTTGCCACCCCCTCCTCCGGCCAACGAAACCTTGGCCTGGACTTCCTCTTCCGCCACCTCCTCTGAATCCCTTCCTCCTCCTTCAACCACCAACATCTCCTCCGGCATTGTCATTATTGATAGTTTCGGAGATGCTCGTCCCTCTAGCAACGAGAAGCCCAGAAAATCCAAACACCACCATTAATCCAAAAAACGCCGTTCATCCAAAGACCCCTCAAAATCCAAACATTCCAAAAAATCCAAACACTCCAAAGATCCCTCACAATACAAAAAACACAAACACACTTAGGTCTCTGAATTTTCGGAGCCCAGGAAGAAGCCCCACTTCAAATTCGAGGAGTACTTGAACTGCTCCAAGGAAAGTTCTTGTATGGCCAAACCCCCTTTCGTCTTCCACTCGGACTCTGGGACCTCAGAAATCCCAGAGCCAACACACTTCTTCTTCCCTCCCTCTTCCCATAACTGAGGGACCTCCCAAACCTCTTCTCTCGAAACAAAAGACTCTTCCACCACCTCCTTCTGTTCCCACAACAAAGGGAACTCCACCTCCACCACTCCCCTCTGTTCCCACAACAACGAGAACTCCACTTCCACCTCACAAAACTCCTTCCCCTCCTTTCTCACCAAAACACACATCTATCTCTCCCACTCCTGCCTCGGGGACCTCTACTCCCCAGGTTACCAAATCCACTCCTCCTCCCCCTTCTACACAAATACCCACTCCTCTTTCCTCTCCTCTTCCCTCTTCCACCACATCCCCCACCACCACAAAACTCCCCACTCCCTCTCCATCCAAAACTACAGTCGTCCTTACTTCGGACGGCGATGACCTTCCCCTCTCCGTCGTCATCGGGAAAATGACCAAGGACCCTCCTCCTCTCATCATGGGAACTGTCGAGGAGGAGGCCTAGCTCAAGGATGTCGAGGAAGAGATCAACCGGGTCCCCACTGAAGCAACAACTGAGCAAGGGACCAAGTCCTTAGAGAAGGTGGCTCCTGAAGATCCCAAGGACAAAAGGGACCCAGCACCAGCTGGTGGTGCCGGGGCAAGTACAAGTCATCCTGAAGATGACGCAGAGGGCTCAGGCTCGAGCTCCTCCGAGGAAGAAGGGACCTCAAATGATGAGGTCGAAGAAGAAGAAGAGGCTCCAGCTGCTAAGGAGCAAGCACAGATCCCAACACCTGGACACCAAATGGTGGTGTCCACGGGTTCCCATCCTCCAAGGGAACGAGTGTTGATGATCGAAGCAGCTGCACCCCCTTAGCAGAAAGGACCTCGCACGGTCTCTAGGGGGAACACTTCTAAGAGCACCACAAAGAAGGGGAAGGGAACTTCATCAACAAGGTACCCTGTGGATGAACGCCGAAAGCTCCTCCCTCCCCCCTTATAATTTCTGAAGAAGTGCTCAACAACAACGACCTAGGGGAACTATGGGACCTAATCAAGGCCCAGGGTTGGGAGAACCTTTGCAAGGAAGCTGTGAGTGTAGATCCCTCCCAAGTGCGTCAATTCTACAACAACTTCATCATAAACAATGACGGCACTCAGGGGACTCTCTCCCACGAAGGCGACGAGTTTATCTTTCCTACGTCCACAATCCGCCTTCAGCTCCAGGTCCCAGTTCAAGGACTCAAAGAGTTACCCAACAAGCTCTGGGGCGACTTCAACAGCGCCGAGGTGTACAACACCATTTTTGAAGGCCGAGTTCCCACTAAAGTGCCTTCGACTCATCATCTGTCCCTCGTCACCAAGCTTGCTCATCAATTCATCATCAATATAGTGATCCCTCTCCAAGAGAAGCGTCTGGTTGTCAATATCCCCGATGCCATCATCCTCTATCACTTCCTCCTCAAGAAGCTCATCAACCTTCCCAGAATCATACTTGGGCATATGGAGAAGTGTATGGCTTCCAAGTCCCATTCCCTCCCCTACTTTGGGCTGATCAAGAAGCTGCTACAAAAAGAGGGTCTCTACGATGCGTCTAGGGAAGAAATTGTGCTTGGAAGGGAACTGGACATCTCAGTGATCCAGAAGATGAGACACTCTGAGCCTGTAGAGGAAACGACTCAACTGGAATCTGGTGAAGAGGGGAACTCTCAAGTTTTGCTCCGCATCGCCAACACCCTTGATCAGATTGCCAGGGACCAAGCAACATTGGCCTGGGGACAAGAAAAGCTTACACAAGTCCTGACGCGTCTCTGTGATGCCCTCTTCCCACGAAGCCCATGATCTACCCTCTCATTTTCCCTTAATCCAAAAAATGACCACAAAAATGTACTTTAGTTCCCCTTGTACATATTTTCTCAAGTAATGAAATGGCTTTTAATTTGAATGCGTGTTCCTTATCTTCCTTCTAAATTGCATTGCTTGTTTTCGATGATGTCAAAAGGGGGAAAGACAAAAAATGCGAGATGAGTGAAAAGTTTAAGTTATCACAGAACATGCATAAGCTAAGGGGGAACTATTACATAAAAAGCTAAGAAAGATCTAAGTGTTTCACCAGAAGTGGATCCCTAATCTAAGTGTTTCACTAGAAGTGACTCCCCAAAATCATACTTAGGAACTCATTCACATATCATTCACTGAAATACTTGCATATTTTGTGATGGGTTTGTCATCATCAAAAAGGGGGAAATTGTTGGGACCTCTGGTTCTAAACAACGGATCAACGATGCCATTCTCCGAGTTTTGATAATGACAAACACCATGAGGAACTAATGTGGTTTGTTCAAGTATTTCTAAGGAACGCAGGTACAGCCAAGAACTCTCATGAATGACCAAAAGACACAGAAGCTCACAATGCAGAGTTCCCATCAAGGGAACTCTGAAGAGGAAAGTTCCCATGCAATGGGAACTCCCAGGAATGATCAAGAGAACACAAGCTTACAACGATGAAGAGTTTCCATCAAGGGAACTCTGAAGAATACAGTTCCCATGACATGGGAACTCACATGTGAGGACAACGACCGTTCAGCGCAGATCGCGGGATTCTGTGTTGCACAGCCCGAAGGAACAGTCTGAGGATCAGACTGTCACGCTTGATCCAACGGTCCGATTGATTCAAGAAGTTGACCTAGTGCAAACCAAAGTCACATGTGAAGAAAGTACAACTTAGGCATCAAGCAAAGGGCATTTTGGACACAATTGAAAGATGCGATTGCCCAAGCTCACATGGACTATAAAGCCAAATGAATAGTACTCGGATTGTGTACTTCTCCCAAACTCACAAACACCCACACCAGAGAAAAGAAAGAAAAGGAAGAGAAGTCCCCATCGGCGAGTGTGTGATCTCGACGACGGTGAAGCCGAAGTTCCCAGGGGCAAGGGAACTGAGAAGTCGGTGTAAGGTTTGAGTTACTTGTATTTTGCTGTTGTGAGCTTAGGAACTCAGTTGAGAGGATTTACTAGTGTTGCTAGAGTTAGGAAAAACTCGTAGGAACAGAGAAGTGTGAATCCGGCTGTTGTAACTAAGGAACAAAACAATCAATATAAGTAAGTCATTCAAAATCCTCCAAGCGGAGGTAGAGGTTTACCCATACAACTAGTTGGTTGTAGTGGGGTTCCTTTATAAGGGAACTGCATTCTTTATTGCTTTTGATACTTGCGCTTAATTTACTTCCTTTGCCTTGGGAACAGCTTAACAGCCAGTTCCCAAGCTCTTTGGTAACGGTTTACGATCCAACAAATATATCAGGTACTATTATGAGCTCTTGCATTTGAGGTTGAAGAAGGCCCCACATGTCTTGAAGGTAATAATCAGACAAAAGTTGTATTTGTAAGCCTTTTGAAAGCTTTACTTTGATTAATACTTAATGTTTGGAAGAGTATGATGAAGAAAATCCAAAGATCCTTACAAAAATGTGGGCATGATTTTCACCTACTGTGCATTCTTGTGTGGATGGAAAGAAGTGACAGGTGCTCTGTTTGTGATAAGGTTTTTCCTGTTAAATGCTATTTTGCATGTTTTTGATAAATGATATTAGAGATCTATGAATCTTAATATATATATATATATAAACTATTCTTTTTGTTTAGGAAATGTGAATCAATGAAATGTTCGAAGAATGCATCATTTGACTAGGAACGTATATTCTCAAAACATTCGGTCTTGAGAATCTTGACCACCTTTGATTCGAAGCAAGTAATTTTGTATAATTTTCGTTACTTTTGACACTTGGAACCTTGAGTGTTATATGAGTCTGTTGATATGTGTTAAGTTTAAAGAAAATTTAAAGAAGAGAATAGAAGAAAGTCATGTATCACCTAAATGACAGTGTCCTTATGCCCATTCTAACTGATTATCACCTTCATGCTAGATGGGTCTTTAGGGGGCAGTAGCTTTTGTTATGTTTTTGTGTTGATTCTGATTTTTTTTACTTGTTATGCAATTAGTTCAGATTTGGAGTCCTATACTACAGAGTCTACAGCTTTACAAGAGTCTCATTCCTTATTGATTGATTGACATTTTGTTAATCAGCAGCTTGTAACTCTATTTTGAGCCTAGATCAATCTATTCCAGCACTGACCTCAACATGTTTCTAAGTAATGGTTAAACTAATAAGATGATATAATTTCGGATTAATTGCAGAAAGCCCAAACTTGAAAGCGGTGTTACAGTCGTTAGCCTGAACTATTAAACATTCACAAAATAACCCAATGCATTATTTGCGTTGCGGACGATAGTCGAGCCTTGTTTGTGATTAGGTCATTCCTATTAGATGCTGTTTTGCCTAATTCTTATAAACTGATATTAAAGATCTATTAATCTTACATATTTAAAAACATACAAGAAGTTAAATATTGTTGACAGCCTAAAAAACATACATGAAGTTGAATATTGTTGCAAACCTCAATAATTTCTGTCTTCCACTGGAAGGTGGCAATGTTTCTTTTAAAGGTGTGGCTTTGAATGTAGTTCTCGTATGTTTCTTTCTGATTTTTAAGGCAATGACTGCATTTTCACTTTGCATATGAAATTAGCATATACACATGTGTTTAACAATAGTATATGATGTTTATTTTGCAGTGAATTGAAGTGTGGTATATTACACATGCACTTTGTAGAATATATAGAGAAAAAGGATGTTCGGGCTTGTTTAAAGAACGTTTAGAATTGAGCTGAAAAGTGTGGACACAACAAAGGAAATGGCAAAGAAATTCAAGAATCCATTTTGTTTTTATTGTTCCTCATCACAGGCCAATAAAATTAGATATCTCATGTAAGTTTTAAATATTTTTTCTTTTCATAGTAAAGTGTTTGTTTTCTATGTATGTAGATAGAACAATAAGCTTCTGAGCATGTTGTGGTGTACGGTTTAAGATTTGGTGTATTCTTATATATAAAAGAATAAAAAAGTATTATTTGCTTGCTATTGTAGAAAATAAATGCTATATTTTTTTAATTAAAATAAACTCTAATATCCCGGGTGTGATATTTTATGCCCGGGATATTAGAGTATTTTTTTAAAAGGAAACAACTCTAATATCCCTGACGTGTTTGTATATATCAGGGATATTAGGTAGGTTCTTTCATTAGAGAAAGCAAGTCTAATATCCCTGGCTTGTTTTTTTATATCAGGGATATTAGGTCTATTATACCCTCAACATTTATCACTGGCTTGTTTTAGCTTATATCAGAGATGTATTTAAAAAAACGTCGGGGATAAAATACCATTTGTGTAGTAGTGCGAGGACGAATCCTTTTAAAGGAGGAGAGGATGATGTGATCCACCTAGAGGTTGAAGAAGACGAGCTCCATGTCACCGCCGAGGATGGAGAGTATTTTGTGGTTCAACGAACGCTCTTCATGATGGAGAACACCACCACACCTAGTCAATGGGAAGTTATCTTTCACACTCGATGCAAGATCATGGAAAAGGTATGTAGCGTGATTATTGATAGCGGTTCATGTTGCAATATCACTAGTTAAGAGGTGGTGGATAGGTTTTCTTTGCATACTACTCCTCATCCTTTGCTTTATCCTTTGTGTTGGTTGAACTCTAATGCCCCTATCCAAATCAAGGAGAGGGCTCGTGTTTTTTTTCTTCTATGGGACTATACAAGGATGAGGTAGAGTCCGATGTGGTTCCGATGACCGCTTGTCATCTATTGTTGGGACAGCCTTGGCAATATGATAAGAGAGCAATCCATGATGGGATATCCAACGAATACCACTTTCACATGGAGGGAAAGAAGGTGACCTTGCACCCAATGACCCCCCGTGAAATTATGTTGAATCATGCAGCCAAGCAGCAAAGGAAGAAGCATGTTCATCGAGAGGAAAAGAGGGGCAAGAAGCTGGCCATACGCGGCCCCTCTATTCTTCTACTTTTGGCCAAGCCGAAGGAAGTTGCTCATGACAATCAGGGAAGTAACATTAGTCCCTTAACTTAATCTTATAAAATAACTTCTTGGCTAAATTCTTTTCATAAATTGAATGGCTTTATCATATCCCATGCAAGTCGAATTCCAAAGAAAACTGGCATAGCTTGTCAATACATGTTTTGTAGGACAGTCGGGTTCGTGGACGAACTCTTTTAAAGGGGAGGAGGAGAATTTGATTTCGTCTACCAAGCTTTCTACTGAGGCCCTAGAGCCCCACGATGCACCTTTGCCCGTGCTTTTACAACCCTTGCATGTGCCACTGCCGGCGCCAATACTCGATTGTGCGCCCTTGTACACGACTCTGTTAGGCGCGTCCATGCCAAGGCTTGATGCCTTGATGGGTCCTTTTCTCCTGGCATTTTCAATGGGACTTTGATCCATGTTTTGAGTGTAGACTCCAGCCATAATACCAAGTTAAACATTTCCGACAAAGAAGAGTCTTCATTTAGACAAGTGACCAAGACCAGCGTCCAAGGCACCATGGATCCAAGTCGAGGAACCACGCCCTATCTTGGGCGTATCACTCGGGCACGAGCTAGGATGATGCATGATTAAATAAAGGAGGAACTCATGATCCATAAGTTGTATTTTGGTTAACCATGAAGAAGGGTGGAGTATTCTTGTGACTTTTAGTGAACTAGTGCAAAAACTTGTCTTATGTTTTGTTAAGGGTTTTAAGTTGGTTTTCTTAAAACTTTAGGGTGTTTTATGTAATAATGAGAGGAGTATGGTTGCATTGTGAGAGGCGTGGATTTAGGGTTATAAGGCTTGTTTTTGACCTCCTTTCTCCCTTAGACTTGAAACCATGAATGTTCTCTCTTTTACTTGTTTTTCAATCTAAGTTTGTTTGCTCTTTTCGTTTCAATTCTCATTGTTTGATCGTTGGTGAATCATTTCTGACGTTCTTTCAACTTATTTTCTTTATCTTGGTGAGTAATATCCAAGACTCAACATCCATATTCAACACTCCATCAATCCACTTCCATTCGCTCCATCAATTGTTCCATTTCCATCTCGGTGGATTCTTCACCACCTCATTATAATCGCCATAACTTCCAGTTTGCACCTAATCTAGATCTGAAATTTTGAGGACTTCAACTAGACTCAAAGACCTAACTCCTCGTTTTGGAATCACTCAAACAGGACTTTGGACCAGGAAGATCAAGCCAGTTGAAGACGGGTAAGATTCCTTGGTGTATGTTGACGAAATTCCTTGGACTCTTTGAAGGCGACTCCTTTGCATTATCCACACCATCGATCCGGCCATCATAAACACTAAGCAATAAGTGCTCTTTCTATCATCAATACATTTTGCCAGTCACTATCAGTACGACCCTTCAATTTGAAATCTTCAACACTCTCATACCAAATTCAATGGTTGGTTGTTCCAGCCACATACTTCAATATCCTCATTGCAACTCCTAGATGTTGCTTAGTTGTACTATTCCATTGACACTAAACTCACACAATAAGCAATGTCTGGCCTTGAGTTTTTGAGATAGTTCAAGCTTCCTACCATAAAATTGAAGAATGATGGGGAGAAGTACATCTCCATCCGGCAAAGAAACAATCTCTCTTTGTTGATCTTGCAACTCATCAAGATCAACTGCCTTGTTAAATAATTTTTTGAAAAAAAGACAAAGTCTAGTTATGGTAGACCTCACCTTTTCGGGCAATATAGAGCGGATGACCATTGGTAATAACTATTGTATAAGTACATGGCAATCATGAGATTTCAACCCCACCAACTTCAACTCTTTCATAGACACAATGTTTCTAATATTTAAAGAGTACCCATCTGGAACTTTAATGCCATGTAGAAAGTCAACAACAATGGATTTTTCATCTCTAGAGAGACTGTAACATGCAGGTGGTAAGAATATTCGAGTTTCTCTATGTTGTGGTTGTAATTCAAGTCTAATCTTCATCTCCTTACTCTCTAACTTTCAAACCATCTTTTGTTTTTCCAGGAACATTCAGTAATGTGCCAATGAGGCTGTCACATATATTTTTCTCAATGTGCATTACATCAAGACAATGTCTAACAAAGTGAACTTTCCAATAAGTAAGATAAAAAAATAGATCTCTTCTTCCACCAATCTATATTTACTTTTTTCATAGAGTCCTTCCTAAATCTCACATCAATTTCACTCGCAATAGCATTCAAACACACACAAATAGACCTTACAAAAACAAGCAAAAACTTGAAAAAGACTAGCAAAAGAGAATAATAACCACAACGCAAATCAAGTATTCGGTCACTTGAATCACTAGCACAATAGTTCGAGATCAAAATTTGATAGATAATAGACTATGTAGATGAGATGAAACTAGGAAGAAAGAAAATACTTGGTCATTATTCTAATGTAAAACTATGAAATAAAACCTTTAACGAGTGAGAGATTTTTTATTGGATCGAGAATTGTTGAAGAAAATGAATTGTAAACAAGTGCAATTCTTGAAGGAAGTGACTAAAATACCTGTGTTGTTCTTTTATGCATGGACGAATTAATACAATCATAAAAATTTGCGTTCTCTAGGTTAAGAGAAGACATACTCGACTTATTCGCATAGTCCAAATGCACCGGACCATGTAAGCCCGATGTATTTGTTGTCTTCAATTAATAATACATCGGGTTGCACACGCCCAGTGTAATTGTGTGGGCTACATACCTCGGATCCTACAAGATCCGGGGTATTTAGTTGTAATATGGTTCAAATAAACCTGACATTTAACGCCCGGTGTATTTGATGTAATGTTCTTTTAAATTTGACATTTTATAACCCATAGTATAACCACACGAGTTAAATGCCATGAGGTAATGGCCAAGGAAAGGAAAAGACCACGATAGGTCTTATGGTTGATCTCTCGAATATGTATGAGAAGCCAACGACCTCAAACAAAGTTCATTTGATGAGGCGACAATTCAATTTGCGGATGACGGAAGGCGCATCAGTAGCTCAACATCTGAATGCTCTCAATACCGTCACAACCCAATTAAGTTCCGTTGGAATTGAATTTGATGAAGATGTACAAGCATTGATACTTTTGTCATCTCTTCCACATAGTTGGAATGCTATTGTCACAGCCGTGAGTAGCTCGTCGGAAAATAATAAGTTGAAATTTGATGATGTTCATTATCTGGTTCTCAGTGAAGAGATCTGATGGAGAGGGTGGGGTGAATCATCAACCTCTTCAGTTTTGCAAACCGAGTCAAGAGAAAGAAATTCAACCAGAGGGAATGGACAAGGAATATCAAGTTATCATGCCCTTCTTTGAACGAAATCCTCTGATACCAACAATTGGTATTAGAGCATTTAGTTCTAAACGATCCAAAGAAAAATCTAGAAAAGTTTGATGGTACAGATTTTGGAGTTTGGAGGATGTAGATTGAAGATTACTTGTATAAGAAAAATTTCTACCAGCCTCACTTAGGAAAGAAGCTTGAGGCTATTAAAGATGAAGATTGTAATCTTCTTGATAGACAAGCCCTTGATGTTATTCGATTGATGTTATCTCATAATGTTTCTTTTATCATAGAAAGAGGAAAAGACCACGACAAGTCTTATAGCATCTCTCTCCAATATGTATGATAAGCCATCCGCCTCAAACAAACTTCATTTGATGAGACGTGATACGGGGATTAGCCCGAAGGATGGCCCGATCTTCAACACCATAGACTCAAACAAGGAAACAAAGGAACAATGGTCAGAAATGACTCGAAGCAAGACACAAAGGACGATTCAAAAATGGAAAAACAAATGAAATGAAAAATGAATAAGCAATTAAAAGATAGAAGAAGAACCACTTGAAACAACTAGAAGACCCTTGTCTCAAGAGGACAAGAACCAAATAGAGTGATCAAGAAACCCATCTTTATACAATCCCACACAATCAAGTATGGATCCTTGGAGCACGAGAAGGATGCATTGTGAACGCCTACAAACACCTAACCTCGTAGGGCCGACATAATATAGGACGAACCAAGCCAAAACAAAGACGATTCCCTCATCAAGGGAGATCGATCCCTCTGTAGAAAAAGACTCTCTAAACTATTTTTCTTAAACTAAAATGTCTCCAAAACTAAAACTCCCTAAAATGAAGATAAGCTAGGCTATTTATACTAAAATGCTAAATAAATAAAAATACAATAAAATAGAAAATAAAAACAAATACCCTAAGCAATAACAAGCTAAAAGACTAGGCGAGGTGAGGTGCGTCCAACCTGGCTCCGAGCACGCCTTGGCTGGCTTCAAGGCTCCTAGGTGCACGACTCTTCTTCACTCCATTCTCTTCCTTCAGCCTCATAAGCAATTCGTTTCTCAATACGGGCTCCAAGCTACTTGATATACTTCTTCCTCCATGGGTTCACAATTTCAGCTCATCTCACTCTCTTTGAAAGCTCACACATCTCTCGAGCATCTGCACGTTTTTTAGCTCTAAATGGCTCCTTGACCCGGTTGAACTCAACGAGCATACAAGCGAGAATACATGGAGGAATATTCTTTAAAAACGCCCGGGATTTTCCTTCATCATCCTCCCCTTCTTGGCGAAGATTCGTCCTCGAATCTTGGGTGTCCTCTACGTCTTCATAGAGTAGAAAGTAGTCGTTGGATCCACACGATTCTTCAGGCTCTTCATGAACTAGCTCGGCATATGTATGATCTGAAGAAGACATAATGCTACAAACACTTTGCAATGTTAAAATGAACTCAAATCCTCACAAGTGTTTTGCTCATGTGTTTACACTCTAAATCTGATTCTATGATAACCCTCCCATGGTATATGTGCTTGGCATGGACTGACTACGAAACAAGGTTGGACACAAGGAGGCTAAACATATAAACCCAAAGAGAAATATACTTAGGCAATCGGCCTTATGCAACACAAAACAGAATAAATGCATGACTCAACAAACTGAAAGTTAAGAAAAATAGGATAGATATAAGAAGAACCCTTAAGAATGATCGAAAACCCCATGTTGGCACATGACAACAACCCAACGAAACAACTTAAAAACCCTTCTTTCTTCAATCCTACACACTCTAGACTCTTTGTTTGGATTTTTGTGGATGACTCTAAGGAATACAAACAAGAAGAAACAAAGAATGAAGACTTACATTCACGTGTGTGATTAGCAACCCAAAGAAGTGTTGTGGCCGGTTGGAAGGCGTCTTGGTTGGCGGCTGCGCAAGTGGTGAAAGGTGGCGTGGATAAGATGGAATGAGAAGTTGATTTGTATCTTATTTAAGGGTTGGAGGTCTCCTTCAAAATTGGAAGTCATGTTGAATTCAAATTCAAAGGAAATAGGCGGCTTGGTCAAAGCTAAAATATAGGAGGTGGACGTGGAGCTTGGTTGGTGGAAAAAGTCTTCAAGGCTGAAAAATAGGGATATCGGGTGATTGGGGCATTGGAGAGAGATGTGGGAAAGAGTGGGAGTGAATCTCGCTACAAAGTAGGAGTCGGGTTTGGGTTTTATGGCTGAAAAGAGTTTATTGCTCAACTTTGAAAAAGTCAGCTACAAAATAGGAGACTTTCTAACAATTTGAATTTTGATTTATATTGCTATTTTCTCAAAAAAAAAATGGAAGTGACAAGATAATATGGCTGATTATGTGACTCTATTGGACGTTGGAATTGGGTGAAGATTGGATTTGGTCAATGCTAAAATGTAGGAGATGGTTAGGGCATGTGTTTGTGTCTGGCAAGGAGGTGGTTGGAGTTTTTAATAATCAACCTAAAATCAAGGAGATCCTTAGCAATCAGATTTGAATCTAATTGACTATTTTTTTTCTCCTTGATTAAATTAATATGGCTGACTAATAAATGGGGTAGTGGACGTATTTGTGGGATAATGGGTTAAGGTAGTGAAAGGTGGTAGTTAGGCTCAGGTAAGGGCACGTTTAGCTTGCAGGAAAGTGGGGAAGTTGATCTTCCAATGACGATGGACGTGGGTGGAAGGAAAGGTGGCGGTTAGTGGGATTTTAGGACTGCTTCTAGGTGGTGGTCGGGCTGGTGAAGGGGTATTTGGAATAGGCGACAACTAGCACAACATTTCTGTCCATCAAGGGGTTCGAAAACCATTTAAACACGAGAAAGTAAGGTATGAAAGACTAACCAAGCGATTTTATACTTGGTGACACAATTGACACTTTTTTTTGGAATGTTCTGACTTAGACGACTCCATGAACGACTCAACCATGGTGTTGGAAACCGAAATCTCTGATACCACTTTGATACGGGATTAGTCCGAAGGATGGCCCGATCTTCAACACCATAGACTCAAACAAGGAAACAAAGGAACAATGGTCAGAAATGACTCGAAGCAAGACATAAAGGACGATTCAACAATGGAAAAACAAATGAAATGGAAAATGAATAAGCAATTAAAAGATAGAAGAAGAACCACTTGAAACAACTAGAAGACCCCTTGGCTCAAGAGAACAAGAACCAAATAGAAAGATCAAGAAACCCATCTTTATACAGTCCCACAAAATCAAGGACGGATCCTTGGAGCACGAGAAGGATGCATTGTGAACGCCTACGAACACCTAACCTCGTAGGGCCGATATGATATAGGACGAACCAAGCCAAAACAAAGGCGATTCCCTCATCAAGGGAGATCCATCCCTCTGTAGAAAAAGACTCTCCAAACTATTTTTCTTAAACTAAAATGTCTCCAAAACTAAAACTTCCTAAAATGAAGATAAGCTAGGCTATTTATACTAAAATGCTAAATAAATAAATATACAATAAAATAGAAAATAAAAACAAATAGGTGAAATAGCCTAAGCAATAACAAGCTAAAAGACTAGGCGAGGTGAGGTGTAACCAAGCTGGCTCCAAGGCTCTTAGGTGCACGACTCTTCTTCACTCCATTCTCTTCCTTCAGCCTCATAAGCAAGTCGTTTCTCAATACGGGCTCCAAGCTGCTTGATATACTTCTTCCTCCGTTGGTTCACAATTTCAGCTCGTCTCACTCTCTCTAAAAGCTCACGCATCTCTCGAGCATCTGCACGTTTTTTAGCTCTCAATGGCTCCATGATCTGGTTGAACTCAGCGAGCATACAAGAGAGAATACATGGAGGAATATTCTTTAAGAAACGCCCGGGATTTTCCTTCATCAAGACGCCTATTCAATTGGCGGATGACGGAAGGCGCATCGATAACTCAATATATAAAAGCACCTAATACCATGACAACCCAATTGAGTTCCGTTGGAATTGAATTTGATGAAGAAGTACAAACATTGATACTTTTGTCATCTCTTCCACATAGTTGGAATGCTACTGTCATAGTTGTGAGTAGCTCGTCGAGATATAATAAGTTGAAATTTGATGATGTTCGTGATCTAGTTCTTAGTGAAGAGATCTGACTGGAAGGGTCGGTTGAATCATCAACCTCTTCAGTTTTGCAAACAGAGTCAAGAGGAAGAAATTCAACCAAAGGAATGGACAATGAAGACCAAGTTATCATGCCCTTCTTTGAACGAAATGCTCTGATACCAAAAATTGGTATCAGAGTATTTGGTTCTAAACGATCTAACGGAAGTCTTATTTGAGTGAGAGTCATGGTTACAAATGAAGGAAAGGTGAAGCTCCAAAAGTTTGATGGTGCAGGTTTTGGATTTTGAAAGATGCAAATAGAAAATTACCTATTCAAGAAAAATCTCTACTAGCCTCTCTTAGGAAATAAGTTAGAGGCTATACAAGATGAGGAATGGAATCTTCTTGATAGACAATGTAATAACCTTCTTTTTCTAAGATAGGTTAGTCTAGTTGTTATCTTTGCTTTTCTTTAGTTTTGGGGTCAAATCTATTTTTAAGTGTACTATTGTAATAACCCTCAAATTTTATAATTATAAAATTATATGTTTAGTTTTGGTTGGGAACTATTTTTCGCTCTTATAAAAGGTCGAGATCCTTGGTTTGTGAGGACGATCTTGAATATTTTTGTAACCATTAGTAGATGTTTTTCGTATTCTGCACCAGTTGAAGAACTTATTGTCACATTAATTTAACAAATGGTTTATTAATTATTATTTGTATTTGTGTTTGTATATTGTGAAAGCCTAGGGTGGCTTCGGAAAGTAAATACCAAGGTCATTGGTGGTAATATCTCCGAGGGAAAAAGGGCTGTTACAATTATGATATCAGAGCAAAAAACTTTTTATAATCAATTCTTTAAAAATTTTCAAAAGATATCTGTAATTTTGGAAATTAGGAGTTGATTTTTTTCCTTCTCTTCAACGACTTTCTTCTTGCTCTCTATAACTATAGAATTATTGATGTTCTATGAGTTACTAACCATGTTATCTTGTTTACCTTGGCAGACAACGGTGATCACGAGGAGTATGGCTCGCAAGAGGAACAACTGTGTCCAGGACTTACAAGAGATAGAAGAGGCTTCCGTTGACTGGCCATACTGACCTTATGCCCTAAAGATGATCCTGATTATGAGGCCGAGGTGGAACATCAGTGGTCGAGCTTGAGGAACCTCTTGTGTATGAGCCCGAGGAACCTCGTGTGTATGAGCTCGAGGAACCTGCTATGCATGAGCTTGAGGAACCTCCTATGCACGAGCTTGAAGAACCTCCCATGTACGAGCCTAAAGAACCTCCTATGCATGAGCCTATGGACGAACTTCCAGCATATGATGTCAAGGAAGAAGACCTTGAGGAGGATCCAGAGATGGAAAAATCCCGAACAAGAGAACTTGGGACAACCTCCTATGTTGACTTTAAAGCAGGAGAGGCACTCACCTTTACCTTTGATCCGAGGATCTCCGTAGGATTTTCCCCTTGAGGACGACCTGATGGC
Organism: Fallopia convolvulus; assembly: GCA_964016875.1. Lineage (NCBI taxonomy): Eukaryota > Viridiplantae > Streptophyta > Magnoliopsida > Caryophyllales > Polygonaceae > Fallopia > Fallopia convolvulus. The sequence continues at coordinate 26,182,687 of OZ024719.1, forward strand.
TCACTATGAGGAAGCAGCGCTTCATCAAGAGGAACCACAACCTTGGAACCTCCCTACAAATATTGACCCTAGCTAAGTCAAGCATCGTCAAATGGGATTTTACACGCTCGTGCAACAAAGGGATGGTTAAGTCAACGATTCGATGCACTATTAGAGTCAAATGACCTACCATAAGACCTACTTCAAGACCCAGGCTGGCTACGTCGATGCACTACACCGATAGATTGATCAAGCTGACCTTCTGCTGAGTAATGAGGGCAAATTCATTGATGAAGGCTGGTTCGATGAGGGATTTCTAGACGCATACAGTGTTCCCCCGCCTCCGCCTCCGCCTAAGAAAATGATGACATGCCAAGCTCAAAGGAACCTTTTTCAAAGCCAGTGAATGTTTATCCCTTAGACTTTTCACTTGTTAGTGTTTCCTCGTAAAAAATTCTATTATCGTTTGTTTGTGTTGTGTTAAACCTGATTGACATTATGTTTCACTTATTTCAGTATGAATAAAACAACTGTGTTTTGTTTTATATGAGTTGATTAATAATGGACGAATGTCTAAATGGATAAAGTTGCATGCATACATGCTCAGATGGTTAACACTCACAACACAAACCGAATTCCATTAAGGTGTGCCCCAAATCAAGGCAATATGGAGGGTATAGAGTCCCACAACCAGGGGGCCCAACATGCACGCCAAAACCTCAACCCTATGGGCAATGTGAACTTGGATGCTGCTACTCTAGAATCAATATGAGCGGTTGAGACTCAGGTTATGCAAGAGAATAACCAAGTTTTTCCTCAAGTGGTACCTAGAGGAGAATTGGGGTAGCAATCTGCTAGTACTGGAGGCCATCAAGTGCTAGACATACCTCACAACAACGTCTCAAATTTTGCTCGTGCATTGATAACCTTCAACTCTATGAGACCTGATAGCTATGATGGAACTGGGGAACCAGTAAAGATAACTTATTGGTTCTCCCATATGGAGCAATTACTCCGTAATGTAGCTTGCACTGAATCTGAGAGAGTGCACATTGCCTCCTTGCTGTTGAAAGAAGGAGCTAGTGAATGGTGGGAGAATTCTGGACTAACAGATCATCCTCTTTTGAGTTGGACCATGTTCAAAAATAAGATGATGGATAGGTTTTTCTCGACTACTATGAATGATGAGAAGATGAAAGAGTTTTTGTACCCAAAGGAAGATGGGATGAAAGTTCTTGATATGGCCACCAAATTCAACCATCTACTACAGTATGTCGGGCCTGAAGTTTCCTCTGCAAAGAAGATAAAGGCAAAAGTCAATAAGGCATATAAGTTAGAAATGACTTTGAAGGAATCTGCTACCAAGATGAATAGTTGGGGAAATCCACCTCAAGCCGGATCTCAATACAGTGTCTTCAAACGACCGACTCCACCTCAACAGATTTGGGTCAACACAGTCAAGCATGACTCAGTCTTTTAGATATCAAAAAGGACTGATAATGTGCTATAATTAGGGTGAGCCAGGGCATACTAGCAGGGCATGAACCAAGAAGAAAAGAAAATGTTACTTTTGTGGGAAAGAGGAGCATATCCGCATATATTGTCCTCAAAAGAAGAACAACCCAACTCAGTCATGACAGGGGTCGATATCTTACAATAATCAAGTTCCTACTACATTTGGGAAATGTGCTTCTGCTCAGTCCATAACTCACAATCAAGTTCCTACTACGATTGTATGAGATGCGTCGTGCTGATGAGACAAACGTCCTGGTTGCTCAAGGTAGTTTGTACGTTCGCTCCACTCTTGCTTTTTTGCTTTTTGATTCTGGTGCCACGCATTCTTTAATATACGAAATCCGTGTAGAGCAAATAGGTTTTGAATGTAATGACACATGTGAACCTTTTATTGTGAACCTTCCCAACGGGGAAAAGATCGTTGGACCTAAGCAGCTCACGGATTTTTCAATCACAATTCAAGCTTGGAAGTTTGATGCCGACTTGATTTGCATACCGATGGCTCCTTACGATATAATCCTAGGAATGGATTGGTTAACTTGACATGGAGAAGTGATAGACTTCAGCACCAAAACAATGAGCATCACCGTTGGAGGCAAATATGTTTGCAAGTTTAAGAGCTGACGGGAGTTTGAGAATGGGAAGATGGTCAATGCCATGAAAGCAATGAAAATGCTCCGTCAAGGATGTATTGGATTTTGTGTTACATGGAATCGACTAAGAAGAAGGAAGTCAAGTTGCAAGAAATTCTCATCGCTAGAGAATTTCTTGATGTTTTTCTGGAGGAAATTCCAGGGTTGCCACCACATCATGAAGTAGAGTTCACCATCGAGTTGGAACCTGGATCCTAACCCATCTCCAATGCACCTTACAAAATGGCTCGGATTGAGATGAATGAACTAAAGAAGCAATTGGAAAAATTTCTAGAGAAGGGATACGTCAAACCAAGCGCTTCACCTTGGGGTGCACTGGTTTGGTTTGTGAAGAAGAAGGATGGAACTTTCCGGTTTTGCATTGACTACCGAGAATTGAATAAAGTTACTATCAAGAACAAGTACCCTTTACCAAGAACTGATGATCTGTTAGACAAGCTAAAGGGGGCGAATGTGTTTTCCAAAATTGATTTGAGGTCGGGGTATCACCAACTTCGGATTCGTGAGGAAGATATTCCTAAAACGGCATTCTGCACGCGGTTTGACATTATGAATTCGTTGTCATGCCTTTTGATCTTACGAATGCTCCAACCATGTTTATGGATCTAATGCATCAGTGTTTTCGGTAAATACTTGGACAAATTTGTGGTTGTCTTCATCGACGACATTCTCATCTACTCACCACTAAAGCAGCTCATGAGGAGGATCTCAGAATTATATTGCAAATACTCAGGCAAACTGAGTTGTATGCTAAGATGTCAAAATGTGATTTCCGGTTGAAGGAAGTTGCATTCCTAGGATATATTAGCAATCAAGAGGGAGTGATGATAGACCCTCAAAAGATCCAAGTAGTTGCAGATTAGAAGCAGCCTCAGAATGTGAAAGAAGTTCGTTGTTTTATTGGTCATGCGGGTTACTATAGATGGTTCGTGGAGGGATTCTCTAAAATCACTCTAAATATGACCACAAAGTACACAAGAAAGTTGTCTGGATTGATAAATGTGATGTGAGTTTCCAAGGACTCAAAAAGCGTTTGACTAGTGCTCCGATCTTGACCTTGCCTAATGAACACGATGGTTATGTGGTTTATAGTGTGATGCATCCAAACAAGGTTTAGGATGTGTGCTTATGCAACTTGCGAAAGTGATTTCCTATGCTTTTCGCCAGCTTAAGAAGTATGAGGTGAATTATCCGACTCGTGATTTAGAACTAGCAGCAGTGGCGTTTGCTCTGAAGATTTTGTGGCATTACTTATATAGTGTGAAGTGTCAGATATTTACCGATCATAAGAGTTTGAAATACGTCTTCATACAAAAGGAGTTCAACATGAGGCAACGAAGGTGGTTGGAGTTGGTCAAGGATTATGACATTGAGCTATTGTACCATCCTGGTGATACGTGATTGCCTCAGATAACTCCTTAGAAACCTCGTATATAACCTCACAGGATCCCGATCTTGCCTTGTAATCGATTTCCAACCTACAATTGCTTAATTCGATTCGTGTCTTGTTGCGCAAGTAACCAAACTGAAGCGAATATGAATGAATTGAAACGAGTGGGATATATTGAAAAAATCAACTTTGATAGTTCAATTTGTAACACTCCCGATTTTCCTCGGAGATGTTACACGCCAGTGACCAAGGAATTTCATCCTAAGCCACCTAAAGCTTTATAGTAACAAAACTTTCATGCAAAAAAATTCATAACAAAATAGAAAATAGGATAATAAATTGTAGAAGAGTGTTTACATAATTAAACCAATTGTAAAATGCGGAAATAAAACAATCCTTCAATACGAACCTGTTTTGACGGTCCTCACAAGCCAAGGTTCTCGCCTTTATTATAACTAAGAAATAACTTAATAAAAACCTTATCACTAAATAGGGACGGGTTGACACCAACCGACCATGCAAAAGAAAGAAACGGTCGGGTTAGTCTTGTGACAGACTAAGAAAATAGGACTTTTTGTGAGTGGTTCTTGTGGTTGTATTAAATCACCACCATTGAATTCCGAATAAAAGCCGGTCAACGGTTTAGTAACTACAATACTTCCACGGAAAAGAAAAGAGGAATGCAATTAGAAAAGAAGGGACACCACAAGGAATGTGGTTCCTTTAAGGAAATATGCGATTGTTGGGAATGTTTTATTATTCACATAATTTTGTTTTGAAAAGCCGACCAATTGGGTTCCGACAGGGAGGTGGTCGCGAAGGCACATAAGTACCAAACCCTTTCTTGCCATTTTATAGGCGTTTTAACAAACCCGAGCATGCATTTAGATTGGAAATAAGACTTACTTAGCCGGGAGCAAGAGTAGGGTCACAAATTGTAACCACCACCCTGGTTCATTAAAGGTGTGCATTTGGCACTTATCTTATTTAAATGACAAAATATTGCACATCGAGTTATAAGCTTTTAATACTTCTCGAACTAGTCGAGGCGCAAATACAAGAACTACCCGGATTAGATAGAGAGCATTAACTAGATGCTACACCCCTCATGCACGGATGAGACGGGCAGGGTCATGATCATCAATAGCGTTTAGGTCCATCCTAATGCGAATGTTATAGAGAGGTGTCCAAAGATCACAATTCTTACACCCCTAGTTACAACGCTAGCATACAAGTCAATAGACAAAGCAAAAAAATTCACAAATAAGCCCGAGGGCTACGCACAACCTAGCATATATATATATGTAGCGCTTAATAACAAGTGCATTAAATCTAGAACGATAAATAAACCTAGTTCAATTATTTCCCCACAAATAATTCCCAACAATAATTAAACATGCATTCAATTCCAATGCTTAAAGAAATAATGCAAAGCGAACCAAACGACTTGCCTTAATTTGAAGACAATTCTTAAGGAAGGCGTAACGAGATATGTATTGAACTCAATAATCGGGCGTAAAGGCTGCTCCAATTCCCGATTCCAAAGTTGTAATATATAATGCAAAATGAATACATATTAATATATATTTACTTTCATCGTATGTATTTATATGTTTCTTCCTACAACTAAGTAATTAATTATTTAAATATATGTATACCCGATTAACCAAAGTACTGATAAAATATTCTTGCATCGGATTTACATGTCTACGTATATGCTATGTGAATTAGCATGTGTGCAGTATACTAGATTTTCCTTTTAAAAAGGGTGATTAACCATTTAATTATCACTTGTTTAGATAGTGATCTGTACAAGCATGTTGATTTTCACGTGTATTTTATGCACATGTATATACACCTTTAATCAACTTTCATGCAAACCCTATTCTCTGATCACGCATGCTTAAATTCCAACTTACTAATTTCTAATTCATTCGTATAATTATGCGTGTTTAGTTACATATAAAATCAGATCCACATGTATATATAACTAAGTTAACCTGCATAATTAATTTTTTTTGAACGGGAACTTACCAGTACGAGACTCAACTAGCAGGGATGAAACAGAGTACCTATGTATTGAGTTTAATGGCTCGATTCTCTTCGAATGGAAATGAAAAAGGACGGGACTGGCGGCGTTGGACTCATGGAAACGAGAGCTATCTACTGTTGGTAAGAAACTCGACTTTTGGTTTCGATTACAAACCAAAATTGCTCAAGAACAGCGGCTGCACAAAAACAGAGCACAAGGACTCGATAGGTTTTCTAGAGGTTTTTGGATGAGAAAAAGTGATGGGTTTCAGTCTATATTTATAGAGAGGGACTAAGGTTTCTAAATGCTTCGTTTCCAAGGAAAATCCTAGCCAAAACGCAGCTTAATTCGGATAAATTCCTATCTTTAACCCGAAAATGCGTTCTAGCAACCTCTTATCTTTATTCGTCGAATTGGATCAGATTTTCTTGGAATTTTATCGAGTTTCTTGAGGGGTGTCGTAGATAACATCTAGGAGAGTATGTCGGTTCTTTCGGAATTGAATTTGGTTAAGAAACGAGTCCGAATTAGCCTGTACAAAATCGAATTTTTCTTTGAACAAAAGAAACGACTCAGTTGTATAAATTCCAGTAATTACGCTCGGGTACCCAAAACTTTAAGGATAATTATGAAAAGTTCCCAACTTTTCTAATTTCATCCATTTACCGCCCTTTCTTCAACTATAATGTTGTTTCTAATTATAATTATTCCCCTTAGTATATATGTCAAATTTATTATTTGAAGTATATCCATTATTAAGTAAATCTTATTTTGCTCAAATCATTTATTGAATTATTTTCCTACAAGTTATATTTATTCAATGCCTCTTCTTATACAAGAGAGAACAAAATAAACTATAACAAGTCATATGTAATTGGATAAATAATTTCAATAATTTCCTTCATGGTTTTGAACTAGAGGAGTATTACAATAGTACCCTCTTAGAAAGAGTTTCGTCCCCGAAACTGGACTAGAAAGCAAAATTTAACTACGAACACATGTTTATTAAGGACACGTATGTTTATTAAGGAAATGGATATTACAATAGTACCCTCTTAAAAAGAGTTTCTTCCCCGAAACTAAGTTACGAACAATCTGGGAACCGATTTTTCATGTCTTGTATTGTTTCCCATGTCTCCCATGTAATATCTTCGTCACCATTTTTAGACCACAAAATCCGCACTAACGAAACCTTCTTATTGCGTAACTCTTTTACTCGGTACTCCAAGATACGGATCGGTCTCTATTCATATGTGCCATTTGGTTGTACTTCAATGTTGCCATAATTAAGAACATGTGATTCATCTGGCACATATTTACGTAAGACTGATATCTGGCAGAGCAAGATGATACGTGAGCTTCCCAATCCGTTCTAGTATCTTAAAGACAACCATAGCGAGGGTTTAGTTTCCCTCTCTTTCCAAAATGGATAACACCTTTCGTCGGTGATAACTTAACAAACAACTTTTCTCACACTGCGAATTCCAGATCCCTTCTCTTCAAATTAGCGTAGGATTTCTGTCGGCTTTGAGCTCCAATTTCAGCAGTGGTTCTTTCCACCAACTCTGGCCCAAGAAGGAGTTTATCAGCAAGCTCATCCCAGCATATCGGTGATCTACACTTTCGACCATACAATGCTTCAAATGGTGCCATTTTGATCGTTGAGTGCCAACTATTGTTGTATGTGAACTCAATCAAACTCAAACTATTCTCCCAGCTAGTAGGGTGATCTAGTGCACATACCCTAAGCATATCCTCCAATGTTTCAATGGTCCTTTCTGATTGCCCATCAGTCTGTGGATGAAATGTAGAGCTGAAATGCAATTCTGTCCCCATAGCCTTGTGTAGCTCTTTCCAAAAATTAGCCATGAATCGCATATCCCGATCAGATACAATAGTCTTGGGAGTTCCATGTAGACGGATGACTTCATGTATAAATACTTTTGACAACTTTGGAGTTCTCCAATTAGACTTAATTGCTAGAACTAAGCACTCTTTGTAAGTCTGTCAATGATCACCCATATAGCATCCTTCTGGTTTTGTGTCTTTGGTAGACCTGTAACGAAATCCATGAAAATGTCTTCCCACTTCCATTCTGGCACAGGAAGGGTTGCATTTCTCCTCCCGGTTTGCGATGCTCAATCTTCACTCTCTGATAAACCAAACATTTTGTCACAAATTTTGCTACTTCCCACTTCTTGTTTTGCCACTAGAAATTTCTACGCAAATCCTTGTACATCTTACTAGATCTTGGGTGTATCGAGTAAGAAGAAGAGTGTGCCTCTTTCATGATCAATTGGCGAAGCTCCTCATCAGCTGGCACACAAATGCGATCACAAAACCATAAAGATCCATCATCTTGGATGACGAATCCAAGTGCCTTTCCTTCTTGCACCTCACTACTTATCTTCACTAACATGGTATCATCCACTTGTTTTTCTCCTTGATTTGGTCCAATAGTGTAGCCTGAATCTCCAACGTATTCAACCTACTTCGTTGATGTCCAAACCAAACTTCATTCTCACTCCTCAATAGCTCATTATGCAGTACTGGTTATGTTGTAAGCAATGCTACCATGGTCTCTTGAGTTGCATTTCAGCTTAAGACATCAGCTACAACATTGGCATTACTTGGGTGGTATAGTAGCTCAATGCCATAGTCCTTGATTAACTCTAACCATCTTTGTTATCTCATATTTAGCTCCTTCTGGGTGAAAAAATATTTCAAGCTCTTGTGATCTGTGAAGATCTGACATTTCACCCCATACAAATAATGTCGCCAAATCTTTAAGGCAAAGACAACTGCTGCCAACTCTAGGTCATGTGTCGGGTAGTTAATCTCGTACGGCTTTAGTTGAAGAGATGCATAAGTGATGACTCTACCATGCTGCATTAGTACACAACCTAGCCCTTTCTTGGAAGCATCACTGTACACCACATACCCCTCGTCTCCATTAGGTATGGTTAGGATTGGGGCACTAGTCAGGCGTTTCTTCAATTCCTGGAAACTCGTCTCACATTTCTCATCCCATATGAACTTCTTGTGCACCTTGCGGAATAAGTTAGTCATGGGGAGGGCGATCTTGGAGAAACCCTCCACAAACCGTCTATAGTACCCTGCAAGGTTTAGGAAGCTACGTACTTCCCTAACATTCTGAGGTTGCTTCCATTCTACTACCACTTGTATCTTTTGAGGGTCCACCATTACCCCCTCTTGGTTGATTACATGTCCTCGGAATGCAACTTCCTTTAGCCAAAAGTCACACTTGGACAATTTAGCATATAACTGATTCTGTCTTAGTATCCCTAGCACAGTCCTCAAGTGTTCTTCATGAATTGCCTCATTAGCAGAATATATCAAAATGTCATCAACGAATACCACCACAAACTTATCCAAGAACTCGTGGAAGCAGCGATGCATTAAATCCATGAAAACTGCCGAGACATTAGTGAGACCAAAGGGCATTACCACGAACTCATGGTGGCCATACCTTGTTCGGAACGTAGTTTTTGGAATATCCTCTTTGCGAATCCGAAGTTGGTGATAACCAGATCTCAAGTCAACTTTGGAGAACACTCTTTCCCCTTTTAGTTGGTCTAGGAGATCATCTATTCTCGCTAGCGGATACTTGTTCTTGATGGTGACTTTGTTCAGCTCTCAATAGTCAATACATAGTCGAAAAGAACCATCTTTCTTCTTTACAAATAGCACTGGCGCTCCCCACGGTGAAGCGTTGGATGTTATGTACCCTTTCTCTAGCAACTCCTCCAGTTGCTTCTTTAAATCCTTCATTTCTACCAGAGTCATTCGGTATGGGGCCTTGGAGATAGGCGACGTCCCGGGCTCTTGCTCGATGGTGAACTCTATGGTCCGTCGAGGTGGGAGTCTTGGAATTTCCTCTGGAAAGACATTGGGAATTTCTCGTACCATAGGGATCTCCTTAACTCCTACTTCCTCCTTCTCGGGTTGCTCTAAATAGCACAAGTAGCCCATACATCCTTGTCGAAGCAGTTTCCCAACAGCCAATACTTCCCATTATCTACATCACGTTGACCCTTAAATTTGCATACATACTTGCCTCCTGTAGTAACAGTTACCGTCCTAGTATTGAAGTCTATGATAGCCCCGTGACGGGTCAACCAATCCATTCCCAAAATGTTGTCATAAGGAGCCATAACTATGCAGATCAAGTCAGCATCAGACTTCCGATCTTGAATGGTGATCGGAAAGTCTGTAAGTTGTTTGGTTCCTACTATCTTCTCATTGGGAAGATTCACCACGAAGGGTTCACACGTAATGTTACATTTAAGGCCTACTTTCTCTACACAACTTTTAGATGTAAAGGAGTGTGTTGCACCCGAGTCAAAAAGCATAAAAGCAGTTAGGGAGCGAAGGTATAAGGTACCTTGAGTGACTGGGGCATTGGGTTCATCTATCCGACGTAATTCATATAACCGCTGCCCTTGGCTAGACGAGGCTACTAGTGTCTTTCCCTTGTTTTGAGCCGTAGACTGCACAGAAGTTGCCCTTAATGCTCTTGGGTAAGTTCTGTTGTTGTGGGATACCGATGCTTGTCTTGTCAAAGCTGCCCCGATTCCCTTCTAATGACAATAAGTGCGCATGTGTCCCTCTTTTCCACAAATAAAGCACTTCCTCTTCTCCTTAGAGCACAACCCACTAATATTACCTGGTTCCCCACAAGTATAACAAGTCACTAGCCCCCTTTGCTGACTGGAATGCTGAGTGGACCTTGATTGTGTTGACTCGGTCCTAGCTCTATTTGACCTATTAAAGTGCGAGGGAGGGGGGGGTCGTTTAAACCCACTGAATTGTGATCCTTGCTGAGGTGGTTTACCCTAGCCTCGGGTCTTGCTAGCAGGCTCTTCAAGGGTCATCTCGACCTTATAAGCAGCATCACCGTACTCCTCAAGAGTGATCTAGATGTGGTGCACCATGAGTGGCTTGACAACTGGACTCATCCACTCGTGAAAGCGCTTGATCTTCTGGCTCTTAGTGGACACCTCCGTCCCCGCATACTGAAGTAGATGATTGAATTTTGTGGCTAGCTCAGGCACTTTCATCCCCTCAATCTTGGGGTAAAGAAATTCTTTCAGCTTTTCATCCCTCATATCACTAGAGAAGAAACGGTCCATCATCTTATTATTAAACATTTCCAATGTTAGGGTTGGGTGATCTGCTAATCCTGAGTTCTCCCACCACTCACTTGCACCTTCTTTGAGTTGCAGTGAGGCAATGTGCACCGTTTCAGCCTCGGTGCACAAAATATTGCGAAATAAGCGCTCCATGTGGGAGAACCAATAAGCAATCCTAATTGGCTCGCCAGTACCATCGTAGTTGTCCGGCCTCATAGAGGTGAAGGTTTTTAAGGAAGGACCATAGCTTGAGCCATTGCCTTGGTTAGGAGTTGTAAGTTCACAACATCATTTCCAGTAGACTGATCGCCTACCCCTGGCGGTGTGGCATCACAATTCATGTTTCGGACTGTCTGCTCAATCATAGTCCTTATAGCCGCTAGGGTGGCAACATTCAGGGTGACATCGGTGGGAGGATTGGAAGTCCCAGCTTGATTACGAGGATCCCTTGGTAACCTAGTGGGGTTCGAAGCTCGGTTGTTCCCAGACCCAATGTCATCCCCTTGATTAGCTGCACTCCTCAATTGATTATGAGGATCTCGTGTTACCATTTGAATAAATTTATAAGTTTCAATTCATCCAATCAATATACAAATACTTATGTATGTTATTAGACAAGAATTGATAGAAAAACTTAATAATTTATTCATAATAGTAATATCTCTAATATCCTTTAAATCTCAAGCAACATCCAAAGCTAAAGAAAAACAACTTAAGTCTGAGAACTTTATTCAAAGCCAAAACATAAATACTAAAACTAGGAAAGAAACTGATAAACTTTTTAACGACGATCTCCCCAGAATTTCTGATACTTCTTAGGATCTCCTCCCTTAGCTGGCCTTGGACCCTCTCCTAGCTCAGGTGAGGCCCTCTTAATGTCAGCCTCCAACCTTCCTGATGGTCCTCTAGGTGTGCTTGGGGGATAGCAGTATCTGTCTAGAAATCCTGGAGTGAAAAGGTTCGGATCCATGACCGCTCCACTATGATCTAACAAGTTATTGGCTTGTTCCACATCGGTCTTCACTACCTCCACCCTTTGCCTCACTTTTTCAGAGCCTCTTCCAATGCTGTGATCCATGCCATGCTCTCAGCTAATATGTCCCAACAAGACACCATGTGGGGTAGAAGGGGGTCAGGTCGAATTCCGGCACGTTTGGCCTTGGTGCTCCCAGAGGCTATGAAAGCTTCCCATGGGTGAGTCTTGTTGTACTGACGATCCTCCATGTCACTAGCCCAACGAAGGGCTTCCTCCTTGCGTATGTTCATCCAGGTGGGTTGTGCTCCACTAGCTGCTCCAAAGTAATATGGTCTAGGAGAGTCTCTAGCAGAAGGGTTCCAGGGCGAGTACTAGGGAGTTGGGCGCAGTCCAACCGGAGGGGGTCTAGGCATGTACTTATGTGTCTTGCATAAGCCCTTACAGAAGCAATGATCTGGACGCGGTGTTGGTGGATAGGGAGTCCGAAATCTCCACTTTCTCTTTGATGTTGCCTTGTCAGCCACATATGATGGGTAAGTCTCCTTCTTGGATGTTCCGTCGTCAGCCACATAAGAGGGGTAAGTCTCCCTCTTGGATGTTCCCTCGTCAGCCACATAAAATGGATAAGTCTCCTGCTCACTCTCGTAGTTAGAGTCCATGCTAGGATCCTTATCAGTTTCCAAATTGACTAAAGCGGCCTTACCTTCACGGTGCTCACTACCCATTCTCTGAAAGTAGTAGAAAAAAGGATGTTAATATTTATTAGTAGAATTTCCTTTATTCTATAATAAATAAAAGTGACTACAACTTGGAAGGTTTTTAAAACAATTACTTGAAAAATCTTTTGTATTAGGACTAAAACTGTTAGATATTGTAAATCTTTTTCTAAAACGGTTTAAAACACATTTAAAATTTTTAGCTCTGATACCATATTTGTAACACCTCGGCCCGATTTTCCTCGGAGCGGTTACACGCCAGTGACCTAGGAATTTCATCCTAAGCCACCCAAAGCTTTGTAATAACAAAACTTTCATGCAAAAAAAAATTCATAACAAAATAGAAAATATGATAATAAATTATAGAAGAGTGTTTACATAATTAAACCAACTGTAAAACGTGGAAATAAAACAATCTTTCAATGCGAACTTGTTTTGACGGTCCTCACAAGCCAAGGATCTCGCCTTTATTATAACTAAGAAATAACTTAATGAAAACCTTGTCACTAAATAGAAACTCCAGGTATGCTGTAATCACCTTCTTCACTCGATAAGCTTGAGACCTGATGTTTCCGTATAGGGACGGGTTGAAACCAACCGACCATGCAAAATAAAGAAATGGTCGGGTTAGTTTCGTGACAAACTAAGCAAATGAGACTTTTTGTGAGTGGTTCTTGTGGTTGTATTAAATCACCACCATTGAATTCCGAATAAAAGCCACAAGGAATGTGGTTCCTTTAAGGAAATATGCGATTGTTGGGAACATTTTACTATTCACATAATTTTGTTTTGAAAAGCCTCGTGTCGACCAATTGGGTCCCGACGAACCTCATCATACTGGAACGGTGCCGACAAGGAGGTGGTCGCGAAGGGGCTTAAGTACAAAACCCATCTTGCCATTTTATAGGCATTTTAACAAACCCGAGCATGCATTCAGATTGCAAAGAAGACTTACTTAGCCGGGAGAAAGAGTAGGGTCACAAATTGTAACCACCACCCTAGTTCATTAAAGGTGTGTATTTGGCACTTATCTTTTTTTTTTTTTTTGGTCTAAAAAAATTTAGGGTGAGGGGACTTATCTTATTTTTTTTTTGGCACTTATCTTATTTAAATGAAAAAATATTACACATCAAGTTATAAGCTTTTAATACTTCTCGAACTAGTCGAGACACGAACACAAGAACTACCCGGGATTAGATAGAGAGCATTAACTAGATGCTAAACCCCTCATGCACGGATGAGACGGGCAGGGTCATGACCATCAATAGGGTTTAGGTCCATCCAAATGCGAATGTTATAGAGAGGTGTCCAAAGATCACAAGTCTTACACCCCTAGTTACTGCGCTAGCATACAAGTCCATAGACAAAGCACAACAATTCACAAACAAGCCGGAGGGCTACGCACAATCTAGCATATATATATCTAGCGCTTAATAACAAGGTCATTAAATCTAGAACGATAAATAAACCTAGTTCAATTATTTCCACACAAACAATTCCCAACAATAATTAAAAATGGATTCAATTCCAATGCTTAAAGAAATAATGCAAACCAAACCACTTGCCTTAATTTGAAGACGAGTCTTAAGGAAGGTGTAACGAGATAGCTATTGAACTCAATAATCGGGCGTAAAGGCTGCTCCAATTCCCGATTCCAAAGTTGTAACATATAATACAAAATGAATACATATTAATATATATTTACTTTCATAGTATGTACTTATATGTTTCTTCCTACAACTAAGTAATTAATTATTTAAATATATGTATACCCGATTAACCAAAGTACCGATAAAATTTCCTTGCTTCGGATTTACATGTCTACATGTATACTATGTAAATTAGAATGTGTGCAGTATACTAGATTTTCCTTTTAAAAAGGGTGATTAACCATTTAATTATCACCTGTTTAGATAGTGATCTGTACAAGCATGTTGATTTTCACGTGTATTTTATGCACATGTATATACACCTAATCAACTTTCATGCATGATTATTAAACGAATTTGAATAAAACCCTATTCTTTGATCATACATGCTTAAATTCCAACGTACTGAATTCTAATTCATCCGTAAAATTATGCGTGTTTAGTTACATATAAAATCAGATCCATATATATATATATAACTAAGTTCACCTGCATAATTATTTTTTTTTTGAATGGGAACTTACCAGTACCAGATTCAACTAGCAGTGCTGAAACAGAGTACCGATGTCTTGCGTTTGATGGCTCGATTCTCTTCGAATGGAAACGAAAAAGGCGGGACCAGCGGTGCTGGACTAGTGGAAACGAGAGCTATCTACTGTTGGCAAGAAACTCGACATTCGGTTTCGATTTTCAAACTAGTTTCTGGGACAAACTATTTCTAGGGGTACTATTGTAATACCCCTCTTTTTCTAAGAGAGGTTAGTCTAGTTATTATCTTTGCTTTTCTTTAGTTTCGGGGACGAAATTATTTGTAAGGGAGTACTATTGTAATAACCCTCGAATTTTATAATTATAAATAAAATATTAGCAAGAAAGTTTTATTTACAACAACATAAATAAAAATGTTTTGTTATAATGACAATAATTTATAAAAGGGAAATTCCGGTTGGTACCCTCGAGTTTTTGGCTTTTTCGAATGGTGCCCTGAAAAAAAAAACTTAAGTGGTACCCCTGAACTTTTGCAAAAGTTTGGTTGGTGCCCTTACATGTAAATTTTCTTTAGTTTATAACTAAATTAGTATGTTTTATAATGAAAAAATATACTTTTTATGTAATTAAATTAAAACTCAATTTTAATTTAATAAAAATGAAAATAAATCATATAAAAATATTTAAATAATTTTTGTATTTTATATATATTTGTCTAGTAGATTTTATGGTGTATAATTTAAATTTTTTAAGTTAAAAGCAAAAATATTATAAAATTTATATTTAAATAAACATATTGCAAGATTTAAATTTTCCATGTAGATTTTGTATAGTAATTTTGAAAATTTTTGGAAAATTGATAGAACTTAAAATTTTAATGTGATTAGAGAGTACCATAATGAAAATTCTATTATTTTTTTAAATAAAATTTAAAATTATTACATAAAGCCTACATCGAGAGTACCATAATGAGAGTACCATAATGTAAATATTCTAAAAATTTTAAATTATACAACATACAATATACTTGACAAATATATATAAAACATTTTTAATATAATATTTTTTTATGATTTATCTTAATTTTTATTAAACTAATTTTTTTTTTAATTTCATTAAATACAAAAATATTTTTTTAATTAGAAGACATACTAATTTAGTTATAAACTAACGAAAATTTACAAGTAAGGGCACTAGTCGGACATTTGCAAAAGTTCAGGGGTACCACTCGGAATAAATTTTTTTTAAGGCACCACTCAGAAAAGCTAAAAACTCGAGGGTACCACTCGGAATTTCCCTTTATAAAATTATAAGTTATAAAATAATTGGTGTAAAATGACCAACTATAATATGGTCTACAAAATATAGTGTTAATGGGTTAAATAAAAAATAAAATAAACATATTCTTCAAACTTAAAATATTGTTCAAAACCTTAAACTAAAGTGAAAAGGATAGTTCTTCTATTCTTTTGGAACGTTGGGTGTCTTTTTGCAATTTCTGCCAAATTTCATCAAAGGTGCTCTAATGCAAGTCTATACAACAACTTTGGGTGGAATCTTCAATTCAAGATTTTGAGTCCGGTTGTTAACCAAAATCAGTTCCGTGAAATCTAGGTTGTTCCCCATCAAACCCTCTACCAAAACCCTCTATCAATTGAAAGGATTGGTTCCGAATTTTATCCCAAATATCGGATTGTTCATCAGCCCAAAATATTGGGGTTCTATATCTCGGTCCTTGTAGATCCGTTTGGATAAGAACGACAGTTGTTATTTAGTATCAAATATCAGCAAATATCGTCGAACTAACTTATATTAGTAGTTAGAAGGTACCTAACTTGGTTTGTAGTATGAATTCATTTAACTAAAATCAAATCGGATTGTTAAGATGAGATTTGAGTTCTAGGTTGTTTTTATTCGTTCTAATCCGATTTCGGATTGTTTTGTTGAAATCTTTCACTATAAATAGACCCTTTAATCTACCCTTTTATCCCAACCTTGAAATTCGACTGAACCTCTCGGAATCAACCGAAAAATTCCCCCGAAATAACGTTGCTCACCCACCAAAGGTTTTTCGGAGTTATTGTCAGTCGGCGCGGCTAAACCATCAAACGCCTCTACCTACAATTGGAAGCCACTTCATTCCTTGTTCCAACATCGCAGGTCCCGTCCAAAACCGTTGCTAGAGGAGGTCGAATGAGCTAACTGAAGTGAGGAACGTCGTGCCCTGTTCTTGTACGTGTACTGGTTGTTACTGTTGTAGATATAACGAATCCGTACAAGTTAGTTTCTAAGCATGTGAACTTACAATAATTAGCATCACCTGGTTCATATAGAATATTGTAGTATATTAGGATTAAAACTTAAATAAATAGCTAATATATATAATTAGGTGAATAAACAGGTTTAAAATATACACACATGCATAAAGGCCATATGTAATTACCTATTTTACTTGGAAATTAATTATAATGGAGTAGTTAATTATAAAAATAGTTTTTAGCTTAAGAATAAGATAGACGCTCATGAGAAACACAAATTGAGGAGGAAAGAGGGAACACCTTCTAGTCGTTAGATAGGAGTAAATCAATGGACAAGAAATCGGGTGTATATGGTGGATCTCATAAAAAAACGTGTGAATAAATACATGGCAAAATAATTAAATTCAATTAGCCAAAAATTAGAGAGAATATGGCTTAAAACTGCCATATCTTATCCAGTAGTTACCATATCTACGGAAGTGAAAAAAATCACAAAAAAAACTCTCTATAATCACAAGAATACTGGTGGTTTCCATCCACACAAAATCAGTATTAACGCAATTACATTGTTGCATCTTTGCTTGGGTTCATACGTTGGTTTGTTCTTCTACATTGAATTGAAGGGAACGTTTGTTCGGATTCATACCTTGGTTTGTGCTTCTACTTTGAATTGAAGTGAAGGTATCACAGTGGATAGAGGTATGAAATTTAGATTTCGAATAAAACACATACAGATAGTTTTTGATTATTCTAATCTTCATATACCGTCAATTCACCATTTAATCAGCCATAATATATAGAAGATGTAAGAATTCGTGTTATTCTTGTAGTATTATTGTGTTTTTCATTCGGAAGTGTGTTACTATTCGTACGTATATGTATCGTTGTTCATCTCTTCATTAACTGTTCTTCATCCATATGTGTTTTGATTTTAATACGTTTGTGAATTATCATTCTTCGCAAGTTTTAATTGTGATTGAATTGTTATTCAATGATATAGATAGAGATTTTCATTTGTGAATGTGTTAAACTTCCTATATAAAAGTTTCATGAACACATGGAGTGTTATTCATGAACTCAAAGGCGATATTCAACAAGTAGGCTTTGTTATTCATAGTATATATTGTAATCGGCCATAATATAGAGAAGATTAAAATTTTAGTGTTATTCTTGTAGTATTATTGTGTTTTTCATTCGGATATGTGTTACTATTCATACGTATATGTATCGTTGTTCATATATTCCTTAACTGTTTTTCATCCATATGTGTTTTCATTTGCATAAGTTTGTGAATTATCATACTTCGCATTTTTCAATTGCGATTTAATTGTTATTCAAGGATTCATAATAAAATTTTCATTTGTGAATGTGTCAAGCTTACTATATAAAAATTTCATGAACACATGGAGTGTTATTCATGAACTTAATTGGTGATATTCAATAAGTATGCTTTGTTATTCATAGTATATTGTTATTGTGGTATTGTGGTATTCAACTAGTTGTGTAGACTTATTAATGTGTAATTGTTCGCACCTATATATGTAATTGTTCAATTTGAAGTTAACAAATGTTCATCAATATTTGTTTAGATCAGTTTTTTATTATCATGGTGAGAAAAATTCATAAATGTGCATTAATATATTCAGTCAAGCATAATAATATCTTCATATCTTTAGGTATAATAATTCATATGGAATTGTATACTAAGTCGTGTAATATTATTATTCCATTATTTATTGTTCAATATTCATAATAAGATGTATAATTGTTCAAATATTATTGTTATGATATGGCATTTTGTGGTACTAATGTTGCAAATATTCATGTAATACTATTCATTCATGCGTGAATTGTTATTCTAACAATTATATATTGTTATTAATAATGTCTTAAATTGTTAAACTAAACAGTTGGAGGAAGCAAGTGGGTTGAATATGTGTTTGGAGATGTCATGGAAGTTTCAGAGTCAAAAATCGATACAAATCAAGTCCAATACACTGATGAATATAATTTTGAATTTGTGTACAGTGAAGATTGCATAATCGATGACAAAGACGTGAATATGAAACATTGGGTTCCTAGGTGTCCAATGGGAATGAAGCTTGTGCTTGGTATGACATTTGAGTTAATTGAAGCGGGAGGATCATTTTACTAAGCATATGCATCGACCGTCGACTTGATGTAAAGGCAAGTACCTAAAGAACATTCAGAAGGTCAAATGTCGTATCAAGAAAGTATTTTCGTTGCAACAAAGATATATTCAAGAATACAGGGAATATCACTGGAAAGAGGCAGACTAAGAGTGAGAAGGTAGATTGTCATGCAAAAATAGTCTTGAAATACAGAAATTGCATCTATGCTATTGATACATTTGTTGTTTTTATTGCTCTTACACCAACATTTGCCTTCAAATTTGGCTTTATCTTACTACTAATCCTTTTAGCAATTCAAACTAGAGGTCGATTTACAACAATCAAATGAATAATTTGTTCTCTACATATGAATATCACATATAATCAACTTGAAAAAGACAACATGCATACTTGAATAATACAACTTTACCATTCAATATTCAATATAAGTTAAACATCAAATCATATTAAGTTGAAAAAGACAACATGCATACGTGAATAATTTATTCTCTTCGTATGAATCTATATATAACAATAAAAAGTTGTGTACATGGAGCATTTATTGCACTTGATCAAAATTTTCAAATATATTAATCGAATGTAATCGAATGTTTTATATGAAAAGATGAGCTCTTTGGCACAATGGTTAAAATGTTAGCATTTGTAAAGATGGTCTAAAGTTCGAATCTCTAAATAATCTTTTTCCTCATTCTAGCTAAAGTTTTTATGCCTATTGCCTAACAATTGTTTATGTTGCATAAATAATTTAGATTAATATCTATTGATTTAGCCTACTTTTTCTAAAGAATAATAATCTTTTTTGAGGAAAAAAAATAAAATAATGATATATTTTTAATACATAAATCGATAAAAAAAATTATACGAGAAGAAGACCATTTTTTCTCATTGTGCATTCATGTATTAAGTTCATTGAATGTTTTTATAAAATAAATAATCTCGTTTTTGTTGAAGGAATAGTAATAATGATCTAGTTCTAATACATCTATCTATATAAAATTATGTATTTGAAAAACATTTATTACAGATATTACTTTATTTTTTTATAAAAGTTTAAGGTTCAAGTCTCTTTGTGAACATAAGGAATATGGATGTGTAGCTACACATAGAGATACTCTTAGGATACTTATCCTCTTAAAGGTGTACTTATAAAATAAATAATTACTTTATTCCTATTTAAATTGTTCAACCAACTCAGCAAAAATAAGGAATAGTCCTATTTGATTACTTTAGACCTATTTAAAGTTTAACGAATAGTCCTATTTTTTATATGTTTATTATTTTATAAATGTTATAAGTATTTTAAATGTATAATATGGATGTGTAGCTAAACATAGAGATACTCTTAGGATACTTATCCTCTTAAAGGTGTACTTATTGTCCACATTTAACACCTTTAATTACATCACATTTATTTTAATCTATAATATGGATGTATAGCTACATATAGAGATACTCTTAGGATATTTATCCTCTTAAAGGTGTGCTTATTGTTCATATTTACCAGCCCTAATTACACCCTATTTATTTTAATTTATAATATGGATGCATACCTACACATAGAGATACTCTTAGGATACTTATTCTCTTAAAGGTGTACTTATTATCCATATTTACCACCCCTAATTACATCCTATTTATTTCAATTTATTTATAATATGGATGGATGCATACTTACACATAGAGATACTCTTAGTATATTTGTCCTCTTATATGTGTACTTATTGTCCACATTTAGCACCCTTAATTACATCATTATTTATGTGTATGTATTTTGACCAATTGTATTCCATGGATTAGCCTATATATACATTATTACAAAATCCATTGACATGCACATTTCTCCCTTTCTTGTGTCTACAATTCTCTCCATGGTTACAATTATAAACATGAATAACTCAAGGTATGTATAAATTATTTTTTCTCTATGCATTATAGGTTATTGGGATCTTAATTCTATTATATATTTGTTCAAATCTATTCTTCGATATTATATTGGAAGCCTATTTTCATTTATAATTTAAACTAATTTAGATATAATATTACTATTTTTAATACTATATTATAATTAATCTTTATTATCTAAACTAAATTGTTGTCAACTTAGATCAATTTATACAAGAATATTATTTCAAGTAAATATATTTTTGAGGGTTAAGTTTGTAAATTGATTTTTAAATTTTTGAAAGAATATAAAGTCAATGTCAATTTTTATTGTGATTTTTTTTGAAGAAACATCACTTCTAAAAATATATAATCAATTGAATCGTATGAATTGACTAATTATGATTTATTCCATCCTAAATTGTTTGAAATTTAAAATATAAACATTACCAAGGATCTTATTTGTCTAACGATATGTAAATGCATACAACATCTAATGGAAATTAAAAAAACTTTGTAGCGTGTATGCAAAGTTTTCATATTGGGCGACAAATTTCAAGTACTATGTGTGAAAAAATACACAATTTTTCATACGAAATTCGAAAGTACTAAATTTTATGATTTTTTTAAAATCAAACAACCCACATGTGCTGTCAATTCTTATACAATTACAAGTTCCAAATGTTTTTACAAACTCAAACGACAAAAATATACTTTATAAAACGCTAAAAATTACAAAAAAAATAAACGAATGCATGTTAAAAATATATCCCGTGCGTATGCACGGGACTGTCCTCCTAGTATCATATATAATCAACTTGAAAAATACAACATGCATATTTGAATAAGACAACTTTGTCAGGGCAGAACAACGATACATGTTAGGGACAAGATACTGATGAGCATGCTTCTGAATTTGTGTACAATGCGGATTGCATAATTTATAAAAAGGACATGAATATGATATATTGGGTTTTTCGTTGTCCAATGGGATTGAAGACTGTTATTGGTATGACATTTGAGTCAATTGAAAATGGGGGTCATTTTACAACGTAACAATCAAATGAATAATTTATGCTCTACATTTAAATATCATATATAATCAAATTGAAAAATACAACATGCATATTTGAATAATACAACTTTGTCATTCAATATATATTCAATTGAATTTAAACATCAAATCATACTAAGTTAAAAAAAGACAACACGCATACATGAATAATTTATTCTCTTCGTATGAATATCATATATAATCAACTTGAAAAATACAATAAGCATACATGAATAAGACAACTATGTCATGCAATATTCTAGTTAATTATCACATCATACTATCTTAAAAAAAAACATGCATATTGTACAATCTTGAATATTATTGAAGTTTAACATCACATCACACTAACTTGAAAAATATTACATGTTTATGAGAATAAATGAACCTCTTAACAAGAATAAACACGAAACCTCATACAAACACCTACAACCTATCAATTACTACCAATGATATGATCGAATAACACAACCTAATATTTTATTTTCACATTTTTTCAATCCTTCTTCGTCACCGTCTTGAATTATTCTCTATCTTCTTCCACGTCTTCAATCGTTATCTTCAACCTGGTTAGAAAATAAACCACACATATATGAATAATGAGACACACACATATGAATAACAATACACACAAAAATGCATAAAAATGCACACATGTATGAATAACAAGACACGTATACCCTAAATCCTAAAATAATAAACCCTAAATCCTAAACTATTAAACCCTAATAAACCCCAAATCTGAAACCCTAAACCCTAAATTATTAAACCCTAAACCCTAATATGAATATAAAGACCCTCAAATATGAATAAAAAGAAATGCAAATATGAATAAAAAGTCACGCATACTTGAATAACAAAACACTTATGTATGAATAACAAACCACACATATATGAATACCAAGCTAAGCATATATGAATAATCAAACATGCACATTTGAATAACAAAGCACGCATATGTAAAAGTTCAAGATGTTGAAAACAATCAATCAAAATATTCAAGGTCATGCGCTTGTTTGAATTCATTAATATCGAAAGAACCATAAGAAAAAACAAATTAATCTCGTTTGAATATCGTAAACTGTAAACTAAAAATTTGATTGTATTAAATCACTATTGAATTAGTACTTTTTCAAATCATCATTCATTAACATTCATGGTTTATGACTTATCAGACTAACATTATAAGAGTCAATTGAACATGTTCAAAGCAATCAGAAAAAATATTCAATGTTTAATAGGCGTTTGTTCAAATTATTAGAGTATATCGTTTATTATTCAATTCAACTAGCACAAAATTTTCATACGAGATTGTTTGATTATTCTAAATCCAACTAACATTATCGGTATAATTAACATAATATTCAAATCATTCAAGCGTAATTCTTTAATCATATTTATCACTTATTCCGTGTATAAGATACCAAAACCTCCAAGAATAATTTTGTTAATTAATTGGAAAGAATCAATAAAAAAGAACATCATAAATCATTCAAAAACACATGAAGAACTACTATGATAACAATTAATAGCACAAGAAGCTACATGCCTCTTTCCATTGAATTAGGGTTTTTTCATACGAAATACACCACCATGATAGTCGAACAAATCAAACAAATAATGGTTAGAACAATAATCGAAGAAGGAATTCATCGATCATCAGTCATCACCACACGGCCAAATTCGATGGAGAATGAGAGGATTGAGAAAGATACGGTTGTTTTATTTGACGAGTGAATATTGAGCGCTTTTCAGAATTTGGAAATAATGAGAGATATGGATAGAGAGAGCATAATATGGGGGGATATTTTAGGAATTAGATATAATCATGTGTATTCACCCCATAATAGGAATTTTGCACCCATTTTGATTAAATCTCGGCCCTCTATTATATTGGATCTAATGACTACAATTTATTCCCCTGTTCCTCCTCAATAGATGGTTTCTCTAGAGCGTAATACTAAGAATAATAGCTTAATTATTCTCTTATTTTAAATAATAAGGAAATTAATTTTAGATAGATACTAAGAATTCAACTGTTAAAGAGATGAACAAAATAAATTAAGTATATTTTATTTTGTATTTCGTTGTGTAAATCAGGAAAGAAAACTCAATTGTAGGCTTTCAACCTCGCTTGAAAGACCACTTTACTTTCGCCTGCAATCAAGGCAAGTGGTGGCTCGCTCTCTTATTTTGTCATGTATATCATTATTCATGTTGCATGTTTGTTGGCAACGCTTGTTTGAATAAAATAAATCTACGTTGTTTAGAAATAATGACCTATTTTATAAAGTAAAATGGATCTAGGGTTTTAATATTGCTTTGAAATAATGACCCATGTGTAACGTAGCTTATTATTATATTAGTTCGTGCAGAAATTTATGCTTACTTGTTGTACTTTGTGTGTTTCACGATCTCTTATGAGAGTCGTTGTTGTGCTTCTGGTGTAAACTAGGGGTGGGAGTTCTAAATTCTTGAACACCTCGTTATAACAAATTGCATTAGGATGGACCTAGACCCTATTGCTGATCATGACCATACCCGATCAATCGTTCTGAGGGGTGTCGCACCTAGCTAGTGCTTCGTATCGAGACTTAGGAACCCGTTACTCTTTCTCTTGGGGACCTCAAACCCAATGTCTTTGGCATACCACGTTGACATCTTAAGAAACAATGTCTTTGGCATACTACGTTGCCATCTTAAAAGCTACCAACTCAAATGCAACGTTTTGTCATTAATGTAAGATAACTGCCAATGCACATACTAAATGAACTTTGGTGGTGACTACAACTAGGTAAACCACTCTTGCTCCCGGCTTTGAAAGGTCTATTTTCCAATTTGAATTTGGACAACACGGATTCGATGAGGTTGGTTATAGGCCCGATTAGTTGACGGGGGTTATCATATTCTTGTGGTGTCATCGACCTTATTCGGTGAGGTTGGTTATAGGCCTTTCTTCCTTATAGGAACCATATTCTCGTGGTGTCCTTATCCTTTCGGCATATTTGCTTTTCATGAAACTATTTTGGTTAGATATCATCGAACGGCTTTCATTCGGAATTCAATGGTCTAATTAAAACAAGTCATAAGAACCCTCACATAAATTCCACTTGCTTAGTCCGTCACAATATTAACCTGAACACTTTCTTTCTTTTGCAGGTGGTGTGCACCGTCGCTATACGACACATCAAGAAGTAGAGGAGAAAAGCTACAAGACAGAAAAAGTTGAAGAATTTTATTTGAGTTTTTTGTTTAAAATAAAAGGTCGAGATCCTTGGTTTGTAAGGACCGTCTTGAAAATTCGGACAACACAGATTCAATGAGGTTGGTTATAGGCCTTTCTTCCTTATAGGAACCATATTCTTGTGGTGTCCTTATCCTTTCGACATATTTGCTTTTCGTGAAAGTATTTTGGTTACATATCATCGACCGACTTTCATTCGGAATTCAATGGTCTAATTAAAACAAGTCATAAGAACCCTCACATAATTTCCACTTGCTTAGTCCATCACAAGACTAACTTGAACGCTTTCTTTTTTTTGCAGGCTGGTGTGCACCGTCCCTATACGAATCAAGATGTAGAGGAGAAGAGCTACAAGATAGAAAAAGTTGAAGAATTTTCTTTTAGTTTTTGTTTAAAATAAAAGGTCGAGATCCTTGGTTTGTGAGGACCGTCTTGAATATTTCAGTAACCATTAGTAGATGTATGTTGAATTCCGCACAAGTTGAACAATTAGTCGTCACATTAATTTAACAAATGTTTTATGAATTATTATTTGTATTCTAGTTTGTATACTGTGAAAGCCTAGGGTGGCTTCAGAAAGTAAATACCGAGGTCAGTGGCGGTAATATCTCCGAGGGAAAAACATGGGTGTTACAAACAAGCCCTTTTAGTTATTCGATTGATGTTATCTCGCAATGTTGCTTTTATTATAGAAAAGAAAATGACCACGACATGTCCTATGGCATCTATCACCAATATGTATGAGAAGCCATTCACCTCAAACAAAGTTCATTTGATGAGCCGACTATTCAATTTGCGGATGACGGAAGGTGCTTCTTGTAACACCCCGACTTCCGTCGAGGCGCTACTGGGGAATAGACCTTACCAGGTACTATTATTTAGGTTGACAACTACACTGTAGGACCTTACAACTCGGGCACGACGAGAAAAACATAATAAAACATCCAACTTTTATTTAATAAAACTTAGAAAACGTAATCATGCATGAATCCCCGAAAATCATAAATATTCAAATACTTCACAATATCCACTGTAACTAAACTACCGAACAATATAATAATAATTGAACATAGAACGAACTTTGTCTAACAAATATTAACATCAACATCCTAACTATTATAAATAACTAATAAAAACCAATCCCACTATGACACGCGCTCTTTACCGCTCCGGCCCGCCATCTTGCCTAGGTTCCTGCACGGCTCCCTGATTCATACCTAGAACTGAAAAATGTTCCCCGAAGGGTCAGCGTCTAATCTACCAAGCTAGAAAGAATATGGAAACTGTAGAACGTTTTGAAATCAGTTATCTAAAGTCAACATACAAATCCACAATCGCAATCAAAACTCTAGAGGTCAATACCTAAATTAGTTATATCAGTCACACAAGTCACATACGCATTCACAATCACAATCACAATCACACAGCAATGCAATTCTTCCTTTGTCCACGATCCGACTTCCAAGGCGCTCATCACCGCGCCGAGTGCAGAGGCAGGCCCTCCCACTCCACTTCCCAATCTCCCTTCTAACTCCGGGCTAAGCCTCCACTGGAGCGCTTGCCAAAAACACACAAATAATAATTTTCGTTTGAAGGGGTACGATTTTCCCAGTCACACGGGTCAAAGTAGCCAACTCTTCCTCAACACCAGCTACAATGGGCCGTGTCGGAAACGGTACCAACACAGAGAAAACGTTCCAAAATATTTTCCGATAAATCACATTTAAAATCATTAACGCATACAACACACAAGGAGTTCAAAACAATTTAAAAGGTATTCGGGACTAGTTCCCAAAACCCGTCCTACAATATCGATACGCAGTCTAACAAGGGAGAAAAGAACCGAGCAAGTCGAACAACGACTTACCTCAAACGAAAGTTTCCTGACGATAATAGAACTAAGAGCTTGAGCATAAATGAATCCCTAAAAGTATTAACGAAAAGTTTAGGTTAGATACGACCCAAACCTCATCTAAAAAAAATTCCTATAAATGAACACTAATCGTTTTTTTGAATCCAACATACTTTTCCGTAGACTATACACCACTTAAACTCTACTTGGAAAAACTCCTAATAAAAGACTAGGTCTAAAAACCGACCTACAAAGCTTTTATTTAAACTAATCCTCTCACCAGACTTTAACCATTAATTGCATCCATATTTGTAAAATATATCAACCTATGATTCTAACTAATCTTACGTACCTATCAACCTATTACTAATTAAATATAACAACCCATTACTAATTACCGAAATCTACTTAGTGCAAATACCTACCCACAAAATATATATCTATCTAAAGAAAATTCTTGAAAGCTAAAAGGAGTCAAACTATTTAATAAACGAACTCGACATCGGACAACTAGCTAGCCTAACGACCGCTCGCACTACACCCAACCCAGTCCCGCTCACACTCAACGTTGAACGCCACCCCAGCCGAGCCCGACATCGTTCTCCACTCGACCATGACCCGACGCTGCTCGCCACCCGAAACGAAAGGAAGAGTAAGGGAAACTCACGGAGATGCCATCAGCTGATCTCCCTGGCCGGCCACTACAGTCACGCACATCGGCTCCGACGACGACAACCTGTGCAACGAGCGGCTTTACCGATCGGGATGTGAGAGGAAAGGAATGACGATGCCAAGGTAATGAGCATTGACGCTGACCGGCGATCGTGTCCTGACGGAGGAGGTGGCGACGTTCAAACGTTCACTACTGATCGCGAGTCGATGTTGGTCGCCCGACCCTTGCTTCTGGTGTGCTCGGTGGTGCGTTGAACTAATGGGAAGGAAGCGGATTCGAGCGAAAGAAGGCCAAAGGAGAATTCGACGGCTTGGTTCGGAGCGGCGGATTAGATTAAGGGTATTTATTTGGGTTAAACTAGGGTAATCTTAATCTTACCTAATTAATTATTATTTATCTCATATGGAACTCAACTACTTCACTTATAGATATAAATAAATAAAAAAAAAAAAAAAAAAAAAAAAAAAATAGTGACGGGTGTATAAAAAGAAAAGAGAAAGAATAAGGGTGATTCAAATGATTATTAAAACGGATTAATAATTATTCCGTCTCACGAGGTTACTTGCGGGTCAAGAAAATTTGATTACTTGTAAACTAAGAACTTGTTTTTCCGACCTAGAAGGAAAAACAAAACCCTAATATTACATACTACCCCCCTTAAGAAAGTTTCGTCCCGAAACTTTTTAACGAAGGAAAAGATATGTCGCGGTTTCACAAACCTCTCCTCCTTCAAGGGGTTCATCCTCGAACCGAAACTTATCGATAAAAAAAAAAAAAAAACATTTAAAGCTAATAATCCTAAACACGTAACACGGTAACCTAATAACCAAACAGTCAAGCTAGAAGCAAAAACAATCACGCAAGCGAACATTGAATCTAAAAAACAAGTCGCTAACTACTAACTCTCTCATCAAACACATCTACTAAACCCAGGTAACTCTCTCTCATCTTGGACTCACTCTACCAAGTGGCCTCCTCGACTTCCTGTCGTGACCACCGAATCAACACCAAAGGAATCTCCTTGTTCCGTAGGTTTTTCATTCATCGGTCTAGAATCTTCAAGGGTTGTTCCCGGGAGTGTGATCTGGTTCCACCACCAATTCCTCGTAATTGAGTCTGTGGCTAGGATCCAGGACGTACTGCCCTAGATGCAATACGTGAACAACGTGGTGAACTCCGTCCAACACTAGTAGCAATGCTAACTTGTAGGCTAACTCTCCTACTTTCTCTAGAATCTTAAATGGGTCGATATAGCAGGGACACAGCTTCCCTTTCACCTCAAATCTCCTAACCCCGCGGTTAGGCGATACCCTCAACCAGGTATGTGCTCCTACCTCAAACTCCCAACGGTCTACGCCTCTTGTCCACATAGGACTTTTGGCGACTCTAAGTAGCTAGTATTCTCTCCCAAATTGAGACCACCTTCTCAATCGTCTCCTCAATCATCTGCGACCTCTCACCTACTATATCTGAGGGGTCATCCCAAAACAGCGGTGTCCCACACCTCTTCCCATAAAAAGCCTTATAAGGGCCATCTGAATCGACGAGTGTCAATTGTTATTATAGGCAAACTCCACCAAAGCCAAATGATTTGACTAGTGACCTCCCCAGTTTAGCATACATGACCTCAGTATGTCCTCTAGAGTCTGAATCATCCTCCTTATTTGTGTCGCGATCTGTTAGCCATGATTAGTCTTGTATTCTTGAAATTCTCATCCCTCTAACTCTCATATAATGACGGTTTGGTCTTAATACCCCTTTTTATTCGTTGCGAGTGTTAAGTGAATGTTTGCGTTAACGAATCTTCTCTACCTTCACACTGGTGTCGCTACAATATTTTCTTCATCATGGTATCTCTTCAATTCTATTCCTTCATTCAATTCACACCGGTATACTATGCCAGGATATTAGCAATCATAGTCCCCATACCAAAAGATAACGAACTCCCAACTTATGTGATTCCACGCACTTAAGCCATTCCGGCTACTTTAGCTTACTTACACTAACTAGAGATGTGTTGTAACCCCATAGATGCAAGACGATTGCCCATCCTCTTTCTATCATACAAACTTTGAGACCTCATTAACATTGTGTAAACCTCAGGGTCTTGCGACAATGGCAGTTTGGTACACCAACCATCCTAGTTGCAACTCTCCCGGTGATATAAATTTAAGCAACCTTCTTGTTTTCTTCAAAACTGGTTCATAACGGTTCAAGCTAGGAACTCGTGTACACCCCAATATGTCAGTCTCCCAAGTCTCACTCAAATAGCCTGTTTGGCCCAGGCACATCCGCTTGATCATTTTGATCCTCAACCCCAAGTAACAGTTAGAATTTACTTCCCTCACTGAAAGGCTCAAACCACTTAGGTAACTAAGGACCGTATACACCACTTGAATCCTGGCAGACTTGTATCAACTAGTCGATGCATTCTCTATTCGAATAACACAACTTATGACCTAGTGGTTTAGACTAGAAGTCCTCCTTATACCCCCCACCAAAAGTTTAATTTTTAATCCCATATGCTTTGTGACGCAATCCTGTTTCAGAAGGTAATTCTACCATGCTATAACGTTGATTCTCTCTGGATTAAACCTTATTTTCTAAATTTGAGTCACCCGTTCACCCCATGCTCCTCGTTTATTCGAAAACATACTCCATGATCCTTACACACCGCGGGTATTGTTTAAACATCAATGTAGTCTCCAAGAGGAAAGCCTGCTCTTCCAAGTCCGGTAGTAGACTAGAACATCATTGATAAAAACCCCTACATTCGGTCCAATTAGGAGATAAAGGTCCTTGCCCAATAACTTCCCACCCTACTAGACATTAGTTAACTTCGCAACATTATTTACACCATTGACAATGCTCATATCACATGCAGTTATATTTTGGACATCCTCTTCCAAAGGCTTCAACTGAAACTAATTCATCCTTTAACCAATTCTAGAGAATTGCAAACTTTCACTATGGTCAAACCACTCCAGCAATGTTTCATGAAAATCGATTCTTAATCCTAATGTCAAGTTCAGCTTCTAGGGAACCAAACCGAACCTCTTTTGGAGGTAGACTCGGTGCATATAATCCTTGACTTCATCCTACCACTCTATACGTACTCCAATATAAACTTCTTAAATCAGGTGTTCAAATCTTTCGAAAGCGAGCAACATCCTTTCTTCGGCTCTCATTCCTAGCTGGAGTTCGACCACCATCTAATCTTATAATTTGGACGCTTAGGTAAGATTTCCTCTAATTTGCTCCATTCTCTTCAATGTCGACCACTTGTGCCTTCTCTTGTACTAGATTCCACTATACGATCACCTTAACGGACCAGTACTATACTTATTGCTTCTTAACACTCCCCTAATAATTCTAGCACTACAAACGGGTTGGCTTCTATCA
Source organism: Fallopia convolvulus (assembly GCA_964016875.1). Classification (NCBI taxonomy): domain Eukaryota; kingdom Viridiplantae; phylum Streptophyta; class Magnoliopsida; order Caryophyllales; family Polygonaceae; genus Fallopia; species Fallopia convolvulus. Next base: position 26,213,756 of record OZ024719.1, read on the forward strand.
CACCTACACTTAGAATTAGAAGTTAAGGAACTAAACTACTAGAAGTCCTTCAGCTGGTGGTGCGGAGTCGCGGCGTGTCACCTACCCCCTATATGCAGCATGTCTACCCCAGTTAAAAACATTTGAAAACACCGGCCGATTTTGGTTTTAAGTTGGACCTCGGGTACACTCGTTGGTCAGTTCCATGTGCCCTGTTGTCAACCTGGCTCTGATACCAATTTGTAACACCCCGACTTCCGTCGAGGCGCTACTGGGGAATAGACCTTACCAGGTACTATTATTTAGGTTGACAACTACACTGTAGGACCTTACAACTCGGGCACGACGAGAAAAACATAATAAAACATCCAACTTTTATTTAATAAAACTTAGAAAACGTAATCATGCATGAATCCCCGAAAATCATAAATATTCAAATACTTCACAATATCCACTGTAACTAAACTACCGAACAATATAATAATAATTGAACATAGAACGAACTTTGTCTAACAAATATTAACATCAACATCCTAACTATTATAAATAACTAATAAAAACCAATCCCACTATGACACGCGCTCTTTACCGCTCCGGCCCGCCATCTTGCCTAGGTTCCTGCACGGCTCCCTGATTCATACCTAGAACTGAAAAATGTTCCCCGAAGGGTCAGCGTCTAATCTACCAAGCTAGAAAGAATATGGAAACTGTAGAACGTTTTGAAATCAGTTATCTAAAGTCAACATACAAATCCACAATCGCAATCAAAACTCTAGAGGTCAATACCTAAATTAGTTATATCAGTCACACAAGTCACATACGCATTCACAATCACAATCACAATCACACAGCAATGCAATTCTTCCTTTGTCCACGATCCGACTTCCAAGGCGCTCATCACCGCGCCGAGTGCAGAGGCAGGCCCTCCCACTCCACTTCCCAATCTCCCTTCTAACTCCGGGCTAAGCCTCCACTGGAGCGCTTGCCAAAAACACACAAATAATAATTTTCGTTTGAAGGGGTACGATTTTCCCAGTCACACGGGTCAAAGTAGCCAACTCTTCCTCAACACCAGCTACAATGGGCCGTGTCGGAAACGGTACCAACACAGAGAAAACGTTCCAAAATATTTTCCGATAAATCACATTTAAAATCATTAACGCATACAACACACAAGGAGTTCAAAACAATTTAAAAGGTATTCGGGACTAGTTCCCAAAACCCGTCCTACAATATCGATACGCAGTCTAACAAGGGAGAAAAGAACCGAGCAAGTCGAACAACGACTTACCTCAAACGAAAGTTTCTTGACGATAATAGAACTAAGAGCTTGAGCATAAATGAATCCCTAAAAGTATTAACGAAAAGTTTAGGTTAGATACGACCCAAACCTCATCAAAAAAAAATTCCTATAAATGAACACTAATCGTTTTTTTGAATCCAACATACTTTTCCGTAGACTATACACCACTTAAACTCTACTTGGAAAAACTCCTAATAAAAGACTAGGTCTAAAAACCGACCTACAAAGCTTTTATTTAAACTAATCCTCTCACCAGACTTTAACCATTAATTGCATCCATATTTGTAAAATATATCAACCTATGATTCTAACTAATCTTACGTACCTATCAACCTATTACTAATTAAATATAACAGCCCATTACTAATTACCGAAATCTACTTAGTGCAAATACCTACCCACAAAATATATATCTATCTAAAGAAAATTCTTGAAAGCTAAAAGGAGTCAAACTATTTAATAAACGAACTCGACATCGGACAACTAGCTAGCCTAACGACCGCTCGCACTACACCCAACCCAGTCCCGCTCACACTCAACGTTGAACGCCACCCCAGCCGAGCCCGACATCGTTCTCCACTCGACCATGACCCGACGCTGCTCGCCACCCGAAACGAAACAAGAAACGAAAGGAAGAGTAAGGGAAACTCACGGAGATGCCATCAGCTGATCTCCCTGGCCGGCCACTACAGTCACGCACATCGGCTCCGACGACGACAACCTGTGCAACGAGCGGCTTTACCGATCGGGATGTGAGAGGAAAGGAATGACGATGCCAAGGTAATGAGCATTGACGCTGATCGGCGATCGTGTCCTGACGGAGGAGGTGGCGACGTTCAAACGTTCACTACTGATCGCGAGTCGATGTTGGTCGCCCGACCCTTGCTTCTGGTGTGCTCGGTGGTGCGTTGAACTAATGGGAAGGAAGCGGATTCGAGCGAAAGAAGGCCAAAGGAGAATTCGACGGCTTGGTTCGGAGCGGCGGATTAGATTAAGGGTATTTATTTGGGTTAAACTAGGGTAATCTTAATCTTACCTAATTAATTAGTATTTATCTGATATGGAACTCAACTACTTCACTTATAGATATAAATAAATAAAAAAAAAAAAAAAAAAAAAAAAAAAAAAATAGTGACGGGTGTATAAAAAGAAAAGAGAAAGAATAAGGGTGATTCAAATGATTATTAAAACGGATTAATAATTATTCCGTCTCACGAGGTTACTTGCGGGTCAAGAAAATTTGATTACTTGTAAACTAAGAACTTGTTTTTCCGACCTAGAAGGAAAAACAAAACCCTAATATTACACTTCTGTAGCTCAACATCTAAATGCACTCAATACTGTCACAACCCAACTAAGTTCCTTTCTAATACAATTTTATGAAGAAGTACAAACATTGATACTTTTTTCATCTCTTCTAGACGGTTGGAATGCTACTGTCATAGCCGCGAGTAGCTCCTTAAGAAGTAAGAAGTTAAAATTTGATGATGTTCATGATCTGGTTCTCAGTGCAGAGATCCAACGGAGAGGGTCGGTGAATCATCAACCTCTTCAGTTCCGCATATAGAGTCGAGAGGAAAAAATTCAACCAGAGGAAATGGACAAGGAAGATCAAGCTATCATACCCTTCTTTGAACTAAATGCTCTGATACCAACAATTGGTATCGAAGCTTTTGGTTCTGAACGATCCAAAGGAAGTCAGATTTGAATGAGAGTCATGACTACAAATGAAGGAATGGTGAAGCTCGAAAAGTTTGATGGTTCAGATTTTGGATTTTAGAGTATGCAGATAGAAGATTACCTATACCAGAAAAATCTCTACTAGCCTCTTTTATGAAAGAAGCCAGAGGCTATGAAAGATTAAGAATGGAATCTTCTTGATAGACAAGCCCTTGGATTTATTCGATTGACCTTATCTCACAATGTTGCTTTTAACATAGCAAAGGAAAAGATCATGACACGTCTTATGGAAGCTCTCTCCAATATGTATGAGAAGCCATCGGCCTGAAACAAAGTTCATTTGATGAGACGACTATTCAATTTGCGGATGACGGAAAGCGCATCGGAAGATCAACATCCGAATGTACTCAATACCATCACAACCCAATTGAGTTCCTTTGGAATTGATTTGACGAAAGGCACATCGATACCTATGATGCGTACGGGGGATAATAATTAATACATATCTCACATGCACATGATAGTTGGGTTAAGTTTAGGCAACCCTTCCCAGAAGGTGGGTCTAGATTTTATCCTCTGATGTGTGTGGGTTTTAAAAATAAAGTTAATTAATTAATTAACACCCCTTGAACTACGGTCGGCTTAATCCCTCAAAAAGAGGGAATATAGGCAACCTAGTAAGACCAAATATGCTAGACGCAGTCCCAAATATAAGTTCATGTGGACTCAAGATCGCTACGTCGTTGGCCAAGATCAATTGAGAGTTGCTCAACACGGCGAACGTCTACAACGCTAGCTATTGCGGTAAGGGCTTCAAAAGTGTCAAACGCTTCCGTAGCATGTAAGACGAATGTCGAAAGGTCGACGTTATTGACAACAACCATAGCTTGCAACGTTTCAATTAATTGAGAAACACGGGGAAGTGAAATTATGAGTTCATGTGCAGCCTTGAGGCTCAAAATCTGTTTCATGACTGAATTAACATCGTTCTTGATGCTTTCTCGAACCCAATCATCCATTGGCAAAGAAAGTCGGCTATGCAAAGTGGCAGGCAGAATCTCAAGTGGGATGTCATCAAGTACACTTTGCTCCGTCCTAGAAGGTTGTGGTTTAGACTCAACTACAATTGCATTGTCGTTGGGGTTGTTGTCAAAAGCGGGCGATTCACTTTCTACAAAGGTTGCACTATCAAAATTAAATAAGGGAGTTGAGGTCACCTCATCATCATAATCAACTTTTTCTTCAAAGCTGAAATCAGAAGTCTTGTCTTTGTTAACATATTTTATTCTTTTAAATTGCACATCATCATTTAAAGACTTCTCTCTCATGGGTCGTTTAGATGCATGCACCCCATATGCTGGCTCACTAGCCAGATCAGGAGAAGTCTCATCAGAAGATGAGGAAATGAGATCCAAAAGTTTCAAAGGGCCTTAAAAAACCTTTGAAACACTTTTTATATCAGAAATCAAATATGTAGGGTTCCTTAGTATGACTTTTGTCAGTGTCAAAATGGATTGGACTTTAGTCATTGATTGGCCTACACAAGGGGTTTAGATTCTAACCCACCATCGACAATAGCCTAAAGTGCATGCCCCTGGATCATAAGAACAAGGAATATGAAACTTAGCTGAAGTATTCTTGATAAACAAGCGGCCACAGGTCAGAGCAATATCTTTCAAAAAGCGTTGACTCCTTTGAGAAAATCTAAACTTCAAGTTATTACAGGGGACTCCTTGGACAAAACCAAACTGACATGCGAACCTGTTTGGATAATAAGGTTCTATGATCAGGTTGTTACCTACTCTAAATGGTAGCACACAACTACGCAAGGAGAGTAGGCGCTCGAAATAGACATTGTGTCTGAATATTGACCTAGCATTCAAAATAGACATTGTGTTAGTTCTAACTCCAGCATATCTAGCTAAAAGCGGAAATCTCTCATGAGAGTCGTCATCCATGTGGCACTCATACAAATGAGAGAGTAATCCCCAACCAACCGACTGTGAAATGATTACCAAAAGAGGGATTGGCACTGTTGGTGTCAACTCATGAGTTGTCGTTTCTCCTAAGCCATGACACATATGTCCTAAAACCGTAGGAACTAGTGAAATTGTAGTCCCTTTTGCCATTAAAAAGGCCATCACAAATGTTTGAGGCCGAACAATCTTGTCGTTGTGTGAAAGAACAAATTTGCTGAGCAAGAGGGCTAGAAAGGAAGCTAGATTTCCTTTATGACTTACATGTAGTGGCAATAGTTTTTAAGCATCTTCTTGAGGAATATTTTGGAGTCTTTCTTCTTAGGATGTTTGTTCTCAAAAGACTCTCGAAAAGCTACGTTGACCGATTCTCCCCTATAAAAGTGGGTTAGCCATCTCCACCAAGATATCTCTTGTGCCTCATGATGTTGGCAAAGAGTTGCATGTATTTGTAGAAGTTCTAAAATAGTTGATGGACACTTTGACTGATTTGACAAGTGTTCATTTGGTGGAAAAAACTCCTCATATGGCTCTCCAAGAATAGGTAGACCACCAATCTGTTTAAGGTCATTTAAAGATATGCCCATTTCGTCGCTCCCATGGTGAAGTGTGTTTGTCAACGGGCTCCAAAGCTCACAAAATGCTCTCCACACTTTTATATTGTATGCACAATGAAACTGAGAAACGGCTATCAACCCATAAATTCCAGCTTGACGGAGTATTAGTTCATAATCCTTTAAAACCTACTCAGTGCACTCCATCACAAAAGGGATAAAATCAGCCAAACCTCTAAATGAGAATATTGACCCCTAGTTGGTAATGTTCTATAGGAGTTTCAACAAATCGGATAAAATTCTTTTGTAACCGGGAATCCGTTTGCACAATCACGATCGATGCAAACCTTATCTAAGAAGACACCATTGAGTTCCCGTCCATGCTCACTATGACTGAGGATTTGTCCATTCTCTTCATAAATAAAGAATCTTATGCGCCCTTCAAAAAACTTCTCCTTTGATGTCCATGTAACTAGGGCAGGTATCTCAAGGCTAACAACAAGCTCTTTGAAAGAGAGAGATCCCTTATATGACGGTCCATTCTTAATCAGTTGACCGTCGGGCCCCATAACTCTTTGTTTGATCAGCTAACCAAAAGAGTCAATAGTAAAAGCTTGCAAATATAGAGTAGATTTGATAAAAAAAAATCCAAAATACCAAACTTTGAACAAGTTCAAGTTTTCACTTGTACAAAGTTTGGGGGTCTCTATTTACCATAAAATTTTGATAATTTCAAAGTTATTTATGTTATGGGATATAGAACCATACAGAAAATCCCTTTCAAAAAAATTAATTAGTGATCCCATGCATAACAAAGACTATCATTTCTATGAAGATGGTTTCACATGGGATATATATATATATATATATATATTAGTGGGTGATTTAGCATGTAAATAAAGGGATTTATTGTCATTATTTCCCTTTTAAAGCACAAAATACTAGCAATTACCCGGGATTACAGCATACAATTGGGTTTGCCCAATTCGGAATTAATGTAACGAAATAAAAAATAATGAAGGGAAAGGAGGCAGTTGTTTTGGGAAGTTAATTAACCAACTACTAGACGTCAATATATCAGGCTGAATTGGTAACCGGTTTGGCTTTCTACGTTCGGTTGTTGAACTCTAAAAAATTCTTGCAGAGAGAAGAAAAAAAGAAAAGAAAGTTGTCAAAGAGAACAATGACAAGAAGAATACATGTACATTCAAAGTGGTCACCATCATTTACATGTACATTCATAATTCATCATCATCTGTCACGTCATTCAAATTGATTGAATAGGGTAAGGGTCTGCAAGGCAGTCTACATACATCTTCTTCCCTGATATCTCTGAGATGGTTATTTTCTTTTATGATCTTGTTACGAATCCCTTATATACCGTGGTCTGGGAGGAACCGAATGGATCCGAACACGACACTCATGGAATCAAATGGATCCACAAAATCAAAATGTAGATCTTTCCTAGCTGTTATAATGCCCAATAATGTATAGGATTTTCTATACACTTGATCAATTTGGAATAAAAATGGAGAAGGGTCGTTTTTAAGAAAAATTGATCAGGGCTGGGAATAAAACGGATGTGGACAAGTAAACATTCTGATCAGAGCATGTATATGGATCAGAGCATGTATATGGATTTGAAGACTTAATTTCTTTTGGTATCCTTTAGGTTTTGATATTTCCTTTTGGTGTCCAAAAAAAAAATTATTTCTTTTGATACCCTCCTACTTTTGACAAATTTCTAATAGTAACCTAAACTTACTTAAATTCAAGTTTCCATCCATTTTAACTTAAAAAAAATTAAAATAAAATTAAACAGATGTTAACCAGATCTAGAACCCCAAAATCCAGCCTATCCGGCCAGCCACCGAATCCCATCGCCGTCGACCAAAACCACCGCCACCTCCCGTCGAACCCTTTTTCCACTAGAAGCTTTATCAACTCGCCGATCAAAGCCACACCAAAAATTAGTTCTAATTCATCAATTGCACAAGACTATTATTAGAACACTAAATTAATCACATCAAATTCAATTTGAGGGATGTTTTGAGAAGCATCAATTGCAACTCCTTCCTCTCATAAATCTTCAAACTAAAATCACTAAGCATTTGCACATTCGAACCGCCGCCGCTGCCTCCTCCAAGACTGCTCGAATCCATCTCTGAACCCTTCATCGTCGTCGCCGAGACCGATGACGACGTCGCTGTTGGTGATGGTGACTGGTGAGAACTCGCTTACATTTATTATTCACGAACAACAAAGGGAATTTGGAGGAATCCCTTTCCCTTAATCATGATATATATTGATATCTAGTGAAATTATGTACAGGGGTTGTGTGATTTAAGAGCTTTCATTCGAATGTCATTTCACAAACCATGTTAAGTATTTGTAATTACACCAAACCACATACCTTTAATTTTCATGATTAGCATCCAATTCGGATCTTCTGTGAGTTAGTGGAAGGCATGCCAGGAGAAGTTAGTTTTTTTTTTTTTTTTATTTTTTTTTACGGAAAGAAAACGATAAAATGGATGGAACTTCAATTTAAGTGTGTTTAGATCACGTTTAGGAATTTGTCAAAATCAGAAGGGCACCAAAAGAATTAAGTTTTTTTTCTGAGCACCAAGAGGAAAAATCGAAATCTGAAGGGCACCAAAAGGAATTTCCCTTAATTATATGCCACATTGAAAGTTCAAATTGGATCAATCCCATGGACGATTGAATGAATGACTAATTTGAGTATCTATGTACTGTTGGAATTTTATAATGCAATAAACGGTTTTGGACTATTGTAATTTGTAACAGAAAGTTCAACTTGAGTTTTGTGCTCTCCCACATCGGAAAAATGGAGCTAGTTAATGTCATTTATAAATGCTCTTGTTTTATGATGGGTTAGATGAGTTGAGAGGGGAACTCTCCCACGCGCGCGCCGCAGCCGCCGTCCGGCCAACTCGGTCTCGGGCTTCGTGGCATGTGCGCGGTGTGGTGGGGCAGCTTTTTACGGACTCTATTAATTTTTTGGGCCTCGGAGTTACGGATCCACAAATTAATTGCTTGTCCGTAAAATCCCACTTCGGTTTTATTTGTTTTAAATTCGAATTTCCATATTTGTTGCTGATTTTGCTCCACGTTAGCGTAACTGCTGTGATTGTTTTCATCCATAAAATCCGAACGTGAACAATAGTTTTGACGCACTGAAAAATACAGTTTCTCTCCTCTCTCAAAAACTCTCTGATTCTGAGCATTCTCGAGTGGATTCCAAGCTTCCTTAGGCGAGTGCACGCCTTCGGGAGTTCCTGTGTGATCCTTGGGGGACGACACCATAGCTGACTTGCACCACCGGTCAGGGAGAAATCGCTTCTAAGGCAGCAACTTCCATACCGTGACACAGCTTTCCGTTTTCAAGACATTTTTCAGATCCTCAAAGGCCCAACATTCAAATTTCGGTAACGAGTTTCATTGTTCAATTCTGGTTTATTACTAACAATTTAGAAGCGAATTTTGAGAAACCAGAATTTTGACGTTACCCTACTTCAAGCCTCTGTTGGATTTGTCCAAACTGGAACCGCTTGATGGGACAAACTACAAGCTTTGGTCACAAAAGATGTTGATCTTCTTTGAGTTGTTGGAAATGTACTACGTCCTTTAGTAGCCGTCTCCAACACCTTCGACTCCAGCGCCTCCAATCCCTCCAACAGATCCTGCGACTCCTCAGGAACAAGTCACCCCTGGCACTCAAAACTCTCAAGCAGGCAATCAGGAAGGTAACTTGACTACAGTAGTTGACGCGGATCTGAAAAAATATGAATCCGATAATAAAATAGTCCGTGGTCATCTACTGAGTCATGTAACCAACCCTATCTTCGATTTGCTTGCTAAAAACAAATCTCCAAAGATTATGTTGGATCTTTTGGAGACTAAATACTCTACTGATGATGCTGGGAAAAAGAAATACATTTGTGGCAAGTTTCTGCAGTTCAAGATGGTAGATGACAAGCCGATCATGGAGCAAGTTCATGAGTACGAGAATTTGGTGGCAGATATACTGGCCGAGGGCATGAAGATGTGCGAGGTCCTCCAGGCCAACTTTCTGATCGAGAAACTACCCGAGTCTTGAGCCAACTACCGCAACCATATCAAGCATAAGAAGAAGGACATGACCCTCCTCGAGCTGGCCAGTCATATGAAGATCGAAGAGGCGAACCACCTCAAAGATAAGCCTAAACCTAAAACTTCTGAAAATTCGGTTAAGGATAACCTGGTGGAATCTTCGTCGAAATTTGACAGGTTTAAGAAAGGTGACTATACTTCAGGACAGAAGAAAGACAAAATTCAAAATAAGAAGAATTTTAAGAAGCAGGGAAAACCACAAGACAAGAAGCTGAGCGACTGCTTTGTCTGTTGAAAACCAGGGCACCGTGCAGTCCATTGTACCAAGCGGGCTGACAATCAGAAGCCAACTCCTAAGCCCAATGGTGGAGATCAGTCTAAGCCACAAGCGAATCTGACTGAAGAGAACCAACAACTGATTGCAGTGATTTCTGAAGTTAATCTGGTGGGCAGCAAAGCTGAGTGGTTGCTGGATACTGGAGCAACTAAGCACTTGTGTGCTGACAGGGAGATGTTCACTGATTTTGAAGAAGCTGTTGATATTGATCAAGTCTACATGGGAAATTCCAGCGTCTCGCAAGTCCTTGGGAAAGGGAAGGTGTCTCTGAAGCTCACTTCAGGGAAGTCACTCCTACTTCAGAATGTTTTAGTTCCTTCTCTGCGTAGAAACTTGATTTCGTCTGGTTTGCTTGAAGTTGCTGGCATAAAACAAGTGATTGAAGCTGGAAAAATACTTTTAACTAAAAATGGTGAATTTGTAGGAAAAGGCTATAGATCTGGTTGTTTGTATGCTCTTCAGACCATGATTGATAATGAGAATGTTTCGTCTTCTGCTTATATCATTGAGTCTTTGGATTTATGGCATGCTAGAACTGGACACTTGAATGTGAAATCTGTGAATCGTTTGCATGCTATGGGTTTAATTCCAAATTTGGTTAAACAAAGTCAAGAAAAATGTGAAATTTGTGTTGAAGCTAAGTATACAAAACGGCCTTTTAATTCCGTGAATGAAAGGACTTCTTCTTTGCTAGAATTAGTCCACTCAGACTTAGCTGACTTTAGAAACACAGAAAGTAGAGGAGGCAAACAATATTATATTATGTTTGTAGATGACTTTTCGAGATATACCAAATTGTACTTATTACGTTCCAAAGATGAAGCTGAACAAATGTTTTATGTATATAAAGTTGAAGTCGAAAACCAATTGAATCGAAAAATAAAAAGGCTTAGATCAAATAGAGGTGGTGAGTATGTCACAAGCTCTTTAAAAGAATTTTGTGAGAATAATGGTATTATTCATGAATTTACACCTCCCTATAGCCCACAACAAAACGGGATAGTAGAAAGAAAAAACAGAACCTTGAAAAATATGATGAATGCTTTGGTTGCTGGTTCTGGTTTATCTGATAATATCTGGGGGGAAGCTGTCTTGACGGCCAACCATATTCTTAACAAAGTCCTCACAAAAAGCTAGATAAAACACCTTATGAGTTATGGAAAGGACATGTGCCTAACTTGAAATATTTGAAAGTGTGGGGGTGTTTAGCTAAAGTGGGATTGCCTTCCTTTAAGGTTGATGCAATTGGGTCTAAGACTTTTGATGCTGTATTTATTGGATATGCAGAAAATAGTGCAGCTTATCGATTCATGTGTTTGAGTGATCGTTCTTTGTGTGAATATCGTGATGCTGTATTTTTTGAGCATATATTTCCCTTGAAGAAAAATATCATGCATAAAGATACTACATCATCAGCTATTACATCTTCTTCTATGTCCTTACCTTCCATGCATGAAAATGACATAGAACCTAGACGGAGTAAAAGATAAAAGAAGGGCACTAGTTTTGGCCCTGATTTTGTAACTGCATTTATAATAGAACTTAATGATTATGATGAATTAAATGTCATTAGTCTTCATATGATAGAGGATGATCCCAAAACATATGAAGAAGTTGTGAGTTCTTTAGATGCTAGTTTTTGGAAAGATGCAATTAAAAGTGAAATAGATTCTATCATGTCTAATCACACTTGGGAACTAGTTGATTTGCCTAAGGGTAACAAAGTTATTGGTTGTAAATGGATCTTTAAGAAGAAACTTAAAACTAATGGCTCTTTAGAGAGATATAAGGCAAGACTAGTTATAAAAGGTTTCACACAAAAACATGGAATTGACTTCTTTGACACTTATTCTCGTGTTACTAAGATAGCGACCATTCGTGCTTTATTTGCCTTAGCTTCTAGCTATAAGTTATTAGTACATCAGATGGATGTAAAAACTGCATTTTTGAATGGTGATCTTAATGAAGAAATTTAATGGAACAGCCTAGAGGGTGCATGGTTCCAGGATAGGAGAACAAGGTGTGCAGACTGAAGAAGTCACTTTATGGTCTGAAACAATTGCCAAAGCAATGGTATGAAAAATTTCATAAAACTATCTTAAGCTTTGGATTTAAAGTGAATGGATCAGATGCATGTGTTTATTCAAAATTGCTTGGTGTTGATTGTGTGATTATATGTCTATATGTTGATGACATGTTAATTTTTGGGACTCACATAAATGTGATAAATTCAACCAAACAATTTCTATCCTCTCACTTTGAAATGAAAGACTTAGGTGAAGTTGATTTGATTTTAGGAGTAAAAGTCACTAGAACCGAAAATGGTTTCACCTTGTCTCAACCACATTATGTAGAGAAAGTGTTAAAGCGGTTTAACCACTCTGATGTTGTACCAGTATGAACTTCTTATGATGCTAATATGAAATTAATGAAAAATAAGCATGATAGTGTATCACAAAATGAATATGCTAAAGTGATAGGGAGTTTGATGTTTTTGATGAACTGTACTCGGCCTGACATTGCTTATGCTGTTAGTAGACTTAGTCGGTATACTCATAACCCTAGCAAGGATCATTGGTGTGCACTAAATAGATTGTTGAGATATCTTAAATTCACAATTGATTGGGGTTTACATTATGTTGGATTTCCTCAAGTTTTCGAGGGATATTGTGATGCAAATTGGGTAACCGATAATGATGAAGTTAGCTCCACTAATGGATATGTCTTTACATTGTGTGGTGGTGCTATATCATGGAAGTCTTCTAAACAGACATGTATTGCTAGATCTACTACGGAATCTGAGTTCATAGCTTTAGATTTAGCTAGTCAAGAGGCTAAGTGGTTAAGAAGTCTACTGGTTGATTTACCATTGTGGGGGCGTCCAACTCCTCCTATTTCTCTACATTGTGACTCACAATCTGCTATTTGTGTAGCTAATAGCAATGCCTACAATGGCAAGAAGAGACACATTCGAATCAGGCATGAAACTGTGAGACAGCTGATTACGAATGGTGTTATTAGTTTGGAGTATGTGAGAACCAAGAGGAATATTGCAGATCCATTAACTAAAGGACTAAACCGGACGTTAGTCCTTGATTCGTCGAGGGGAATGGGACTTAAACCCGTGGGATGAGGAATTCGTGGTGGATCCCCTTTTTTGGGGTCAAACGAAGCCATGGAATGACTCATATGATGGTACACTAATTCCCATTTCTATGACAAGTGTACATAAAGAGGTTGAGCAAAAGCTCTTAATGAGTTCATAGCCCAGGATTTGGGTGGTCCTTTGAGACGGACTTGATGAATTCACCATTGGAAATTGAGAGGTTGAGTTATTAACTCTTAATGACTTCATAGCCCTATTGAGGGTGGTCCTATTGAGGGTGGTCCTTTGAGACGGACTTGATGAAGTCACCTACGAGAGTGTGAAGGGATAGCCTCCTTCTATGAAAGAACTCGGGTGATCTTTCTAGAGCACTCTTTAGCGTCCCAAGGCAATTTGGCTAAATGTGAGAATTATTGCGGAATCACCGAGAACACAGGAAAGATGTGTGTTGTTGGGAACTTCCCCAACTTTAAGAAGTTCAAGACTTTGTTCACTTCTTGAAGAAAGGGTTACCTAGCTTCACTATGTGTTGGTTCAATCGTAAGATACTAACGCTTAAGCATCAATATATTCTATAAAACCATGCTCAGAACTTTGTTTTTCATATTTTAAACTCAAAAACCTTATTTTTCGCATTGTGGGGGATAGTTGGAATTTTATAATGCAAAAAACGGTTTTGCACTGTTGTAATTTGTAGGGTTTTGTGCTCTCCCACATCGGAAAAATGGAGCTAGTTAATGTCATTTATAAATGCTCTTGTTTTATGATGGATTAGATGAGTTGATAGGGGAACTCTCCCATGCGCGCGCCGCCGCCGCCGTCCGGCCGGCTCGATCTCGGGCTTCGTGGCACATGCGCGGTGTGATGGGGCAGCTTTTTACGGACTCTATTAATTTTTTGGGCCTCAAAATTACGGATCCAAAAACTAATTGCTTGTCCGTAAAATCCGACTTCGGTTTTATTTGTTTTAAATTCGAATTTCGATATTTGTTGTTGATTTTGCTCCACGTTAGCGTAACTGCTGTGATTGTTTTCATCCATAAAAGCCGAACGTGAACAATAGTTTTGATGCACTGAAAAATACAGTTTCTCTCCTCTCTCAAAAACTCTCTGGTTCTGAGCATTCTCGAGTGGATTCCAAGCTTCCTTAGGCGAGTGCACGCCTTCGGGAGTTCCTGTGTGATCCTTGGGGGGCGACGCCATCGCTGACTTGCACCACCGGTCAAGGTGAAATTGCTTCTAAGGCAGCGGCTTCCATACCGTGACACATCTTTCCGTTTTCAAGACGTTTTTCAGATCCTCAAAGGCCCAACATTCAAATTTCGGTAACGAGTTCCATCATTGTTCAATTCTGGTTTATTACTAACATGTACATGTGCAATGTTGTGGGCATGTTTTCACAATCATTCCCCTCGTAAAAAAATAAATAAATTGATGACGATTAAGATGAAATGTGAATCTTCGATCAGTGTACGGTATACAAATTACCTGAGTAAATTAATAAATTACTCTTGACAATTAAAGGAGAAGAAGGTTTAAGGAAAGAATCGGACCTTCTTGACTATCTTTCAGTCGTAGGATTGAAGAGAACATTAGGATTAGCTAATTTGTTTTTGAAATCCACTAACTTGAGTCAATACCAGCGTCTAATCTGATTTTAGAAAAAGGCGTAAGATTTTGATAAATTAATTTGATATCAGTTAAGATAAAAAGAAATCTTTTGATAGATACAATAAATACTCAAAGTTTAACTGAGTATATAAATTTAAGCGAACGTTAATGTTCGAGGCCCGATTCATATGTGTGGGTCGGTATCTCCATTTTAGATTTAGTTCTAGTGGAGTTGTGAAAAAACTCCATCGATAGAGTTAAGAAGATCCTGATCGCTAAATAACAATTTAACGTCTAAGATTGAATTTTTCTCTCTCCATATCAACATATAATATTTTTGATTTTTGATTTTTTCCGACGGGTTCACTAATTTCCTACATGGTTTTAGTAACTTCACACATAGAGTTATTCAATAACTCCACCGAAACATCACCAATTTTGGAGGTTAAGCCATAAAAATAATTTATATTTGAATCTTATGTATTCATTTTAAGAAAATATGGATTAGTTAAAGAGAGAGAAGATATTATTTTTTATTTAGATGATAAATCTATATATTTTCCCATTTATATTATATAATCGTCAATTTGATTACATTAAGTAAAAAAATAACTCTCGTTTCAAATGTAGAGTTAATTAATGGCTATTTTGACTAGTTGTTGGGCCAAAATGAAGCCCAATATGATACTACGTACTTTAATATAAAATGTTAGTTTTAAAACTAATCTTAATTACATATATGTGTACGTACCTGATTAGTTTATATTTAATCATAATACATGATATCTGCGTATTAATACGTAGATTTTCAAGTTTTGACTCTAAATATTTAAATCACCCATAAAATTAACAAATTTACTAAATTGTCCTTGCAACTTTTGAGTTTTATTTTGACTGTTATAAATTTAGGGTTAAAATAAAACTTACCTTTTGATGAAAGAACTACGTATGATTTGATTCCACAACATATAAATGGATACGTAGGAAATTTGACATAAAACATAACCATGTCATATTCAGTCTCAAATTAAATAAGAATGTACAAACTTTAAGTCACATGTTTGATATTGAAGAGATTAAGCAACCCTTCCTATAAGGTGGGATTAATTTTATTCACATCACGCAAATGATAGTTGGTTTGAATCCGAGCAACCCTTACTAGAAGGTGGGTTTGAGTTCGTTCCGCTGATACGTGAAAATCAAACCAAACAAAAATTAAAACACTCTGAACTACATAAGACTTGATTCTCTTTAGAGAGATATGTAGGAAACCCACCAAAATTGGGTGCAGCCCAAATCATAAAAACCATTTAATATTTTGTATCGATATTGTTTTTAATCAAAAGAGTCAAAAGAGTGGGTCGAACTAAAATAAAAATAATTTTAATGTGTTTTGCAATTTTGTGTATATTTTTGCTCAACAATTATACTTCCACATATGTTTAGTTGAAACTTCTAACGTGCTCCTACAAATGCACTTTCCAAAGTTTCATTAATGAAACGAAGTTTTCAAAACTACCCCTTTTATGTAAGCTAAACATTTTCTTTATTGGGTCTTTCATGCTCTCCAATCGTGTAAAATCAAGGAATCTCCAATTCCTTTCCAATGTATTATTAACCTAAATGAACATTTAGAGAATCTAATTCACCTCCTTTCCATCACATCCATTTCGTTTGGTTTCTACAAAATCAACCATGTCATTTGCATATAGACTTATTAAAACTCCTTAACCAGAGTTATTAAACTTCGCTATATATTCTCATGCTATAAGCACATAGATATAGTCCTTATAGGGACTTCCAAATTACATTCTTCTTCTTTTGGCCATTTAACATAAAGCTTTGTTGCTTCATGTATAACTCTCATCCTAATCACCAATACTTTAGGAATTCCATAAGATCATCATCCATACAAAGATATGAGATGATTCAATTCTTATCACAAGTGTTTTTCATGAAACATGCTTTTCATGAAACCATAAAGTGATCTTCCACATGTAACTTCTCAAAAGAGACTTTTACCATCTCTTTTATGTATTTTTTAGTTTATTTATGACCAACATATGTCAACCCTCTCACGTGGGGGCAATCTAGTAGACCCGTACATTAGTAGAACCGAAGGTAGTCTAATTACTCTAGTAGACCTGAATGTAGTCTAGATCATGAGTAATCCCAATTAAAGAATGATCGACTTAAGGGTAATCTATTTAGGATCATCCAAAATAGAATGAACCAAATATCAAACTTCAAAAGTAGATCTTAAGAATAGGAGATAGTCATTTTCTTGCACATAAGTTGTTAAGGTCATAGTATAAATCAAGCCATAGTTTATTACTTCAAACATAAATAAACACATGATCGTTCTTAAGCGATCAAATCATACACTACAAACTTTTATTCAAGGTGCACACTTTCTATGCTAATACAACACACACACACGTGTACGAAAGGAAATAATAAACTTGCTTAAATCATGCACGGTGCTTAACGCCGCACAACGAGCAATAGACCGACATTATTGTCCGATGAGCGGGGTTACCAATCGTAGAGCGGGGTTACCAATCGGTTAGGAAGTTGAGAGAATTTAGGAGAAGTTACAAGTAGTTATAACCAACTTTCTCCTTATCCAAATCCTCTCTCCTACTCATCATTGTAGGCGTCCAAATAAGCCCAAGAATAGTACAAATGGTCGTCCAAAATCCAGCCTAGAAGGCCCAAAGAGTTGGTCCAGAATTCTTCTAGAAAAGCCCAATGGCACGCCCCATGGGCTGACCCACCAAGGCTTAGGTCAAGCTATCATAACTAAGTACCAAGCTAGGTCACTAATCTAGTGTAGTTGGCCCTTAGCTAGTTGAGCTGCCTTGAGCTGAGCTTTAGCTCGTTGAGCTAACTTAAAAGCTATTTGAGCTAACCTTAGCTAGTTTGAGCTTCCTTGAGCTAAACCCTAGCTATATGAGCTTCCTACCAAGCTAGTTCTTTGAGTTAAAGCTGAGTTAAGCTTATAGAGCTAACTTTAAACTAGTTTGAAGCTTTAAAACTCCTTTCTAGCATTCATAACCATGTGACAAGCTATTCCTACTTTGGTCTTTGTATAATACATTCACCAAGCTTAGAGAAGCTTCCAATCATTCATATGATATTGCACAAAACTAAAGTACAACCTTTCTTTGCTCAAAACCGTAAAACCTAGCTCAAGACAAGTGCTCAATGCCTTGTGCCAAACCCTAGGCGTGCCACAACACATGCCCTAGCTCCAAGTCAATTACGCGTACTCGGTCGTGCCAGACCCAAGGCGTAGGGGCACCCCAGCCGTCCCACACGCTCGTGTCGTACACCTAGCACCACACATGTGCGCTCGCTATGCATCGACGCTTCTCTCTGAGTGTTGTTCTTGTGCCGCGACATCACCTACTTAGGCGTTCCCTTTCTATGTGCCGTTGCATAAGTATCACTTTAGGCTCACGAGGTTCCTTGCTTGGCGTCGGTGCATCTCTTGGACTCGTCTCTTTTCTATGACCACTTTACAACTCTCTTATCATATCATGTCAAGTCACAAGGTCAATCTTCTCAATCAACATTTTTTTGACTTCTTTTCTAAATATGCACACAATGGGATTGATCATTTTTCACAAATCACCAGCAAATTTGAGTGAGAGTCATGACTATAGATGAAGGAAAGGTGAAGCGCGAAAAATTTGATGGTGTAGTTTCTGGATTTTGGAGCATCCAGATAGAAGATTACATATGCTACAAAAATCTCTATCAACCTCTCTTAGAAAAGAATCTAGAGGCTATGAAAGATGAAGAATGGAATCTTTTTGATAGACAAGCCCTTGGAGTTATTCGATTGATGTTATCTCGCAATGTTGTTTTTAACATAGCAAAGGAAAAGACCATGGCAGGTCTTATGGCAACTCTCTCCAATATGTATGAGAAGCCATCGACCTTTAAAAAAGTTCATTTCATGAGGCGACTATTCAATTTGCGGATGATGGAAGGTGCATCGGTATCTCAACATCTGAATGCACTCAGTACCGTTACAACCCAATTTAGTTCCTTTGGAATTGAATTTAATGAAGAAGTACAAGCATTGATACTTTTTTCAATCTCTTCCAGACAATTGTAATGCTAGAGTCATTGTCGTGAGTAGCTCATTGGGAAGTAATAAGTTGAAATTTGATTATGTTCGTGATCTGGTTTCTCGGTGAAGAGATCTGACGGAGAATGTCGAGTGAATCATCAATCTCTTTAGTTTTGCATACAGAATCAAGAGGAAAAAATTCAACCAGAGTGAATGGGCAAGGAAGATCAATCTATCATGCCATTCTTAGAACAAAATGTTCTGATACCAACCATTGGTATCAGAGCATTTGGTTCTAAACAATCCAAAGAAAGTCAGATTTGAGTGGTAGTCATGGCTACAAAAGAAGGAAAGGTGAATCTCGAAAAGTTTGATGATGCAGATTTTGGATTTTGGAGGATACAGATAGAAGATTACCTATACCAGAAAAATCTCTACTAGCCTCTCTTAGAAAACAAGCCAGAGGCTATAAAAGATGAAGACTGGAATCTTCTTAATAGACAAGCCCGACTTTGGATTTATTCGATTGACCTTATCTCGCAATGTTGCTTTTCACATAGCAAAGGAATTGAAAAGGCCACGAGAGGTCTTATGGAAACTCTCTCCAATATGTATGAGAATCCATCGACCTCAAACAAAGTTCATTTGATGAGGCGACTATTCAATTTGCGGATCACGGAAGGCGCGTCAGTAGCTCAACATCTGAAATGCACTTAATACCGTCACAACCCAATTGAGTTCCGCTGCAATCGAATTTGATGAAAGCATTGATACTTTTTTCATCTCTTTCGGACAGTTGAAATGCTACTGTCACAATAGTGAGTAGCTCATCGGGAAGTAATAAGTTTAAATTGGATGATATTCGTGATCTGGTTCTCAGTGAAGAGAATCGACAAAGAGGGTCGGGTTAATCATCAACCTCTTCAGTTTTGCATACAAAGTCAAGAGGAAAAAATTCAACCAGAGGGAATGGGCAAATCTCTTGAGCCAAGAGATTCGCACACTCAAGGGCAAATA
This sequence comes from Fallopia convolvulus, assembly GCA_964016875.1. Classification (NCBI taxonomy): domain Eukaryota; kingdom Viridiplantae; phylum Streptophyta; class Magnoliopsida; order Caryophyllales; family Polygonaceae; genus Fallopia; species Fallopia convolvulus. The sequence goes on from OZ024719.1 coordinate 26,233,513, forward strand.
GCATAGATCACAAGCATGACTTATATATGCATGAAAATCAACAGTCAATTAAACATGTGTATGTTTGTTCTCATATTAAAGGCATAAACAATCACAAGTCATCACAACCCATAAATTCAACATCCAAATAACAGATTGCCAAAACCAAATTTGAAAAGGCATAAATAACTCAAAAAATTAAAAGAGGAAGTTCGATCGAAGAGAAAACAGTCTACAACATCAAAAGGTAATAAAGAAAAAAATATTAGAACTAGCTATCAAAGAATATTTCCTATACATTATCAGTCCAACCCCTAAATAATATAAGAGATGCAAGTCTTACTTAATATACCAACTGATGTGTACACCATCTAACTGCCCATGTGCAAGTCATGACAGAACATCTTCCTTGTGTAGCACCGTGTGAGTGTCGTACAACTACCTTGAACATATTAAGTTTCAACACAAAATCTTCAATTGAGTCTATCATCAACATACATGTCTCAATTACATGATGTTGGCGTTGTGGTGGCTGAAATTTACCCTGACCTATTGGTTGAAATAAGGCCTTTCTTAAACCCTTTGAACTCCTAGCTAAATCTTGAAATGTACAAATGTTATTAATAAATTTATTATAAAACCATAGATATGTACAAAAAATAATAAAACAAATAATTATATTTTTACCATGTCATTAAAAATCATGTCCTTGGGTCATGCAATGATATTCCCTAACACTTTTTGACAAAATGGGACCTCTCGGTTGGAATTGGCGCCTTTGCATTTTCTTTAATAATTGTATCTATAATGACCTTCCAAACATTAGCCTCCAACACCTGGACATGAATAATGGTGAACTGTCTAGCCATAGGGATAAAAGCCCGACCATAGGCTACATCACATGATCGATTAGGCCAAGCTAGTGATGTGATCCGAGATTCCGCATCCGAAATCTCAAGCCAAATGAAAAGGTTATTTTCTCGTTCTCCGATCCATTGAACATGCTTCAGTATTTTAGCTCGTTTGGAGGTTTTGGTTGTCCGATCGGGGCCATTAAAGAACCGTTGGAAAGCTTACTTGATGCTCTATGACTTCTATGTTTAACGTTTTTCCTAAATCATCCAAGAACAGTCTCGAAATCACCAATCTTTATAGAATCTTGAATCTGGACGTGAAAGATTTTGATCATATTCAAGTCAAAGAAAGCCAAACAACTTCATCACCTACATGGAATTAAAAGGGGCGTCTTCCATAAAGGGTTTTGTAACCCAATTTTGTATGCCTATTTAAAGGTCATTGTTTCTCTTCTAATAGGATAAGTTGAATTTGTGGAAAAAAAACCAATGGAAGTGCTTGGGAGTGATTTCCTTGTTTGGTGTGTAATATCCAAACATGTTCGGTGAGTTACATCCGAACGAATCCTTCCTTTCTCTTTAGGTGAGTTATATCCTATGAGATTCGAACCCTCTTTCGATTCTCTTGTGGTGAGTCATATCCACATAAGATTCGATTGCTTATCCCTCTTTCGAATTACCTTGGTGCGTCATATCCATGGTCTTTCGATTGCTTATCCTTATATTTATAATTAAAGTGAGTTTTCCCTTTTGCTTGAATCACTTGTCATCAATTTCGCTTTCATCTCAAAATAAATACCACTAGCAAGGCAGTCCAAGACCAAATTGAGTTGGAACTTTCTTCGACAATGATCCGATTCTCATCAGCTAGCTTGCACTTTTTAGTTGAATCTAGCAAATTTAAAATAAAAATACTATTTAATGATATAAGAATGGAATGAGTTTAAAACAAATAATAGTATATAAAAAGAATATCTCTGATGGTTCTTTATGAGGAGAGTTTCTCATTGAGCAACCACATTGTATAATTGGAGATTCAAATTCTTATACTTCACAGCTCGTTCGTGGTGACACTTGAGTTGATGCGAAGATGCTTGACTCTCCATTAACTTGTGAAGCTTTTCAAACACTTCCATTCTCTTTTGCATCTCCGCCATTTGATTCCTAAGCATGGTAATCTCTTGCTGGGAGTTAGAGCATGTTCACATAGTTGAGCCAAAGTACTTCTTAACACTAACACCAAACCCTACACTTGTCACTCTACCAGGATGTTCATCAAGATAATGCTAAAATATCTTCTCTCCTAGTGGGTGTTATTATGCCTTGAGATTCTTGTTCTAGTAGTATATCATAAACACATTGTTATCAACAGGAGAAAAGTATTACAATTGTGATTAGAAATTAATCAAGTGGGATGGAGAAGGGAAATAATACTTTGATGATAAAAAATCTGCCTAGTAAAATGAGGTCTTATTCCTTTCTGATTTTCAATCCTTGAATGTATTTAAACAACTATGATGTATTTAATTTCTTTGATGTATACAATTGTGATTAGAAATTCCACATTTGTGCTCTACTAAATGATTTTGGATCCAAGTTTTGTGCAATCAACTAAATAAAAAGTGAATTACAATTAATTATTTTAATTAAACTCAAGAGGTTGCGATCATATCCCATGCTTGAATCCTTATAGTGGTACTTCTTTTTCTTTGAATGTTCACTATTAGTTTTACTACCATCCTAAACATTACAATTATTAAATAAAACATATCAAAATTTCTGAATAGAACATATGAGATAATTAGATGCATTTCTCTACTAGATAAGACCCAAGACAACATGAATGACAAAATACAAGTTACAAGGACAAGGTTTCACACAGTGAAAACAAAGTGATAAAACATCATATACAAGTGTTAAGAAAGAAGTGTTATGAATCATGCATTCAAGCCAATTCTAAAGAACCTATAGCAATCTTTTTAGCTTACTAATATAATCCTATCTGATCAAGTTTACAACCTTTATCCCAAGCAGCTTGAAATGTGGGCATATCATTTCTTGCTTCAAGAGATTAAACAAGCACAATATTTGAGAGTTTCTGATCATCAACAATGGCTTACCTGAAATTTCTTAAGCATCACTATTGCACAAATGCAGTCCAATCATCTTGATTAATATATGGATAATCCGATGGAGGCACAACATGATAGTTTCCAGTTTTCTCATCCTTCATTAGCTTTTGAAGATTACCTTTAAAAGTCTTCCACTTGTACTAAATAAAATCAATCATCAATGCTTTACCCATCTTATCTAGAGGAATATCAAAAACATTCTGTAAATTCAACAAAAAAAATTATAAATATATAGAGCACATGGGTCAAGTTAAGTATTATGTATATAATGTCACATTTACCAAAATAGTATCATAAACGCTCATTATCGTCTGCTTTGGGACCAGTTTCCAATTCGTGTATGCAATAAAAATTCGTTCACGAACTAGATGCCCATAATAACTCTGAAAAACTAATTTGGATTTTCCAATAGGCTTGCCCAAAGGATTGAATTTCAAGGGAATGTTCCTTGTGTTCTTATGAATTAATTTCCTAATTTTTCTCATTAGAGCAGCTCCTCTCCACCCGTGTCATGGAAGTACTATATGGTTGATCATTGCCTTTTTTCCAGAACCCTTAGGAGATGCATCTCTACCCCTTTGATCTTCAAAGGAACTAACCGTACTTCTTACTTTTTTGTTCCCTTCAATAAGACAAGAATTGTAGATATATTAGAACTAGTCATTTTGGACATTAAATGCTCAAAACAAAATCTTACAATCAACTATTAGAAATTATATTCGGATAGTGGCCAATAAATTTGAAAAGGAAAAAGAGGAACACTAAACAAAAGCATCAATTACATAAGGCTTCTTAGGATAGTAACAAATGAGATACTTGACATCCCACAAAGCAATATACCCCGACCACACATAAATAGAAATAAGAGACCTTAAGTTCAGACAATTAAAATTTCAGCAGACCAAGCAAAGAGGAAAAAATTAAATAGAAGGTCAAATATAGTTAATAGTAGTTAAGCGAAGAGCAAGCAAGAATATCATGTTTCTAAATGCAAAGAAGAAGGCTAAATTTCGAATACACAAATTGTCACCCTTATATTGCTCTCATGTACATGCATTTCCTACAACTAACCCCGCAAAGAACAATCATAACTCAAACAACATGTTCATCCATAAATTTATCAGTAAGTATCTATGATAAGTGGAATGAGTTGAGAAAGTTGACAGGGAAAGAGGGAGTAGAATAATGCAGTTATGACTATGTAGTCTAAAACTTGATATCATCTTTTAGTAAGAAAGATGTGGAGGCTATAGAATTCATAAAATAGCAAAAATCTATGAAATTCCATGTAGACAAATATATAACATCAGTGACTGATAGTGTTGATTTCGTCGTGCAAATCACGGCTATGCAAAAGAATCCAAACTAACTAAGAAATGTAGTCTTTAGGAAGTTCGGGTCGAATCCACAAGGAGACAGATTTTATCTTTTGTAATGAGTTTTGTGTTAGACAAGTAACACGGGGGTTTTTGTATTTCTAACTAATTTAAGAATGCAAAACTAACAAAGCAATAAAAGATTATGAATAAAAAATAATTAGGAAGATAGCTTAGGCAAACAAATATCCACAATCATATGAAAAGTTGATCATCGATTTCACCTCAATATCACATTCAATGGATTTTCCAATTCGTTTTCAATCTAACTAACAACACAACCAGATACTATAGTTCTAACTAATTATACAACCATGAAACCATGAATGATTCAGTTTAATAGCATCAATAAGGATACGAATATAATAGGATACAAATCTAGCATAAAACAACCAGCTTTTACCCTAGAATGTAAATCAAGTCTCTTCTGCATAAGACCAGCACAACCAAATACTAGTACAATGCAGTTGCTACTTCAATCTAGAGATGCACAACCAGTAACACTCAAGATCTAGCAATAGATAAATTAACAACAAAACCTAGTTGATCAAGCTAGAAACTGTCGAAACAAATCATAAACATTCAAGCAAGAGAGAAGATTAAATCCAACCAATAGATAAGGAATTAGAAATCTCACAACTTTAATCAAAATGATGCTTTAATTGTCTGACTAAGCAAAGATGCTTAGTTCTCCATTCTTAATATGAAAACTTGAATGCAAAGTATGAGAATCATAATTAGATAGATTAGAGCAACTCTCTAAAGCCTAATATAACAAACTAGGTCTAAATGTATATCCAAAAATACAAAAGTCGGAATAAAGCTGATATAACTAAGACCAATCAGAATAGAACAGGTGGTGGAAATGAGATATCGCGCTGTCAAAGGTGGCGGTCGCATCCAACAACTCGGTTTAGAATTCAGCTCACACTTCGGTGGCTGTTTTGACCTCCTTCGAGTTGGAATTTGGACTCGGAGTAAAAATATGAATTGTACCTCTTTGAATTGGCTTTCCAATGATGCCAAACTCAACTTAATCAGATCACTATAGCTCCCGAAAGAGCTCTTGCAAGACAGAAGTGTTGAACCAACAACTCCAATGGATGGCCCAAATTCAAGCGTTCTTTCCCCGATTTCCATTCCTTTCACACATGTTCACTTTAAGACTTTTAAAATAACATAGAACAAGTGCAAAAACCCAACACTCCTAGACACTCTAAGACATTAAAGAAACTAACTAAAACTACCTAAGACAACGCAAAAGAAACGTAAACTTGCATCCTAAATACTACCTATATGCAAGCTATCAGTGACTTAACAAAACCATGAAAAGGTTGTCACTATCTATCCATTGATGAACTAATGAAAAAAGTACTTGGATATTCTATCTCCTCTAGCTTTTGCACTTCAATACTAATAAGTTTATTTTAAGCGACTTTAGAAATAGTCTTGAGAAGAAGTGAAATTTGGTCACTTATTCATGAAATCAGTTAGCTCACTTAAGTGTCTCACAAAAATGAAAAGAAAAGAAGGCATAAAATGCCAAGTCCTACAACCTAATGCATTCATACAACTCAGAGATTATCATTTCACATGATACTTCATACAATATAATTTGAACCAGTAAACATAAACACCGGTAAAATTTGGTCAACCCTTCAAATATTGGCTCTATATACACAATGCATATGATTGCAGGAATTGAAAGTAATTAAGTTAAATTATTCTCACATTAGGAAGAACTAAACATGAATTTAAGAAGTAAACAATTTAAATAATCATTAAACTAAAGCATCTACTATTCAATTGTATTCTATAACATAAACATATCAATAATTTAATACACTTAAATTCAGACGACTTAAAACTTTAAAAACATAAGAATGCTTAGGCATGTTTATAAAAGATGAATGAATAAAAGTCAATTTGAGATGCAGATTACTCAAGGAAAAGAAGAATGAATAAGAAGTGTATAAATTATTTAATTAGTAGTCATAACTTTAAGACTAGTAATCACTAATCAGAAACAAAAGTATATCACACATAGGCTGAAATAAATTATGCTATATTAGTAGTCATCATTATAAGACTGGAAATCAGTTAAATCATAAAAAAACAGAAGTATATCAAACATAAGTCAAAAAGTCATGCATCTTCAAGAGTTTCATGTTGACCAATTCTCATGTAAACAAATATACACTACTAATCGAGATGAACCACACATACACAACTAAAAACTGACTCCACACAGAAATAAACTAGCAAAAGCAAAGCAAGAACGCACAATAGAAACCTTTCTTTTCTAGAACCCTTAGGAGATGCATTTGTACCCCTTCAATCTTGAGAAGAACTAACCATTTTTCTGACTTTTTTGTTCCCTACAATGAGAAGTAATTTATTTGAATAATGGACAATAAATCTAAAAAGGTAAAAGACGAACACAAAAAAAAGCATGTTAAACTTTGCCAAGCCTACTACCCAAAACCCATCCACCACCTCCTCCCAAAGCGGTTTCTAGTTTCCCAAAATGTTTTTCTATATACCTCCAGAGAAAACGTTCACTAAAAATAAAGATGATTATAGAGAGCTCTTTACAACATAGATTTGAAAATTGTACACTATTTAGCTCCCATAGCAAGCCCCAATAAAGATATTAAATGCATGATAGATTCACAATTATGATAAAAGTAGGTCTTAATTAAATAAAGTCATGGAGGTGAGACTTAGAGAGTACTTACATAAAATAGTAGTATATAGAAAATTGTCTACATATAAAATTATATTACAACAATTTGAAGAAAAAAATTAACCGAGTTGGTAGGTACTAAATGTAACACCCCGTCCGGTGAACCGGGTTGCTACTTACTCGTAGACCACAACTGGGTCTAACAGTTTTAGCTTGACAACAATTTCACCGATATTGGACCTTGCAACAAAGGCACAACGAGAAAAACCAAAAAATCATCCAACTAATCGTTTTCAAAACAACTCGATAAGCAATGTGAATGCAATCAACTAGTAGCACCAAATTTAATCTTATATGACTATTAACTACACAATCCTTGCAACTAGGGACACCAACCCTCAATTCCCACTAAGACACAACATGTCGAGATCGAGCATCATCATTCAAGAAGTGATGTCTTGAAACATTCCTCGCACAAGGATGTTTACCTAAAATATTGGAAGCGGAACACATTAGCTAACAATCATGGTACGAGCCAAACAAGAAAATCAAACATATAGAACAAAACATATGGTATGAAAATAAGACAAGTAATTTCATATATACATAAACAATATGCATACAAGCAACACACCACATAATTATCTCAACTGGCATATCACATTCTCAAGACAATACTCATTTCAATAATAAATCATAAGCATGAGATTAATTAATGTAATACTCATGCAACATATATCCAAACAACCAGCAACAACTTCTCCATAATCCAATCCAAAATCATTCTCCAAATCAAGCAACCCTGACCCGCCTTCAAAACATGGTTCACGGCCAGCGCGCATGCTCAACTCGTGCCCATTTTCTTTTCCATCACCCTTCTTTCCCCGACTATGCCTCTACTAGAGCACTTGCCAAAACTATCAAATTTTGAAGGTAGTTTCCACACAGCGCATGACTATGTTCGGGGGTCTCTTCTTCACCGACTTGCCCGTGTCCATAATCACAAACGTAGAAACCAAGTTGTAAACAATAAAAACGATTGAAACCATTTCAATAACTTTTGAGTATGAAAATATACTATAGAGTAATATTCCAAAATACAATCCCCTACATTCAATTTACTAGTTTAACACATACCATGATGGCAAGCTAAGTAAGTCTAAGAAGACTTATCTCGAAACTAGAATTTCAATAACACAAGTGAAACATGAACTTGAAGAATGATTTCTTAAACAACAATAGAGGATTTTATAAATGGAAAGACAACTTAGGCTTAGAAAAGACAATAAAGGTTTAGACTCGGAATCACTCCATCTCTCAAAGTAACCAAACCCGACAACACAAAAGTTCACACCTCTTATCCATGGACCAACCCCCCAACCATATTATTCGGTCTCCAAAAACAGCCCCATGACAACCCATCCACACCAGCACCAACCACCCACATGCTTACCCATACAATATCAAATTTTCATCATCCTTCTCGCCCAAAATCCGCAAAAACACCATCTAAGATTTCTCAAGCAACCTGGCTTCATGTCCGCCACTAAACCTAGTCTCCTTTACCCAAAACCTCACACAACTCAAAGAGAAAAACAAGGAAAGAAGAACTCACCAAAGAGGAGGTGAAGGATGAACCTTGTCTTCCGGTGGAAAAGGCGGCAAACAACAAGCAAGAGGTCGTGAAGGAGGAAGACAACGAGAGGAAGGGAGGGAGGAGAAAAATGGAAGGGAAGGCATGATTTATATAGCATAAATAGAAGAAGAGAAATTCTATTTGGCCTGTAAAAGAGATAAAGATCATGCCACACAAATCTAGAAGATCATGGCACACATGTCTAAGAAAACAGATAAGATCAAAACTTTTACAAGTCTATCTTCATTCCATTAGGTATTTATATCATTTGCCCTATCGATTCATTAAAAGCATCATGGGAAGGAACCGAAAAGAAAACCCATGAACGAGTCCGTAAACTCTATTTAAAAAGCTTACTTTAATTAAGAAAAATACTAATAATAGTCTTTTCGGCGATTGGGTCGCCGACGTTCTCTAATTGGTCAGGAATTCCTACCCGAAAACTTGATTTGTGTCGTATCACAACCAAATTAATTATTTTTCCTTCTCCATGGTCTTCACGTATATAGACATGAGCTTCTTCATCAACAGTTGTATCAAAGGATGACATTATATAGAAGTTTGACTTATTTTATAGCATGCATTTAATAGTAGATTAGGATGCATATTTGTGTTGGTTTTTGCATAGTTTTCGTTGGTTTTGGCTTAGTTTCTAGGTTCTTAGGTTTTCAAGGAAATTCAGGTTTTGCGCTTGTTTTTTTCGGTTTTGCAAATCTTTAGATAAACAAGCATGGACATGATGGATCTTAGATGATTGTGCTGGAGTTTGATGAATCTTAGAGTGATATAAGTGAAGTTTATATGATCAAAGGCCTAAGAGCTTGAGGGATAAAAATGCTTAAACCCGGGCTATGCATTGGAGTTCTTGTTTAGACACCTCTATCTTGCAATGCTTGGTTTGGGAGCTATAGTGGTCAGATGAAGCTGAATTTGGTATCACTGGAAAGCAAACTCAAAAAACTACAATTAATGTATACTCTGAGTCCAAATTCCAACTCGAAGGGGGTGAAAACAGTCTCCGCAGTGTCGCTTGAATGCTGAACCGAGGCCATGGCGCGGGCATAATGACAAGGTGTGCGACCGCACAACTATGGAGGGAGGCTGCGCCGTTTGCCTTTCAGCGGAGACATTGGGCCATGAGTTTTGGGCTTCGAGATAGGCTTAAGTTAGATCTTGTCCAATGTGTTAAGATGTATTTTGGGATAATTTTATCTTTGGAAACCTTTGGGTATTTATACCTTGTTTTTAGTTTTTCTTTGATAACTTGGATCATAATTTGGAAGCTAGGGTTTCTTCTCCCAAGAGGCAACCTTTGAACATTTTGTAAATTTTTCTTAATTCAAGTATGCATTGCTAAATTCCATTTTGTTTGGCTGGTTAATTAAAGTCATTATTTGCATGAGTTGTGCAATTTAATTGATTCTAAACAAACTTGAATAGAGTTTATTCTGTATGCTTAATTAAATCTAAATAGGGTTTTGTTAGATTGATCACTTGGATGAATTTCTAGTTATAACTAAATCTTATTGATTACCTGTCGGAGTTAATTTGATCAAGAGTAGAAATTTAATCAACTTAGGACCGGTTGGACTAGTTGGTTAAAGAACGGAATAAATTCCCAAGTCATTTAGATGTCTGGTTGCTCTAAGTGCTTGTTTCTATTGATAAATTCAATCGTTATGTTGTTGTCTAATTGAATCTAGAATGTCTTCTAGGTTGTTAGATGATTAGGGTTGTTAGACTAGTAGTTCTATCAACTAAATCCGAAGTTCAGGTCATAATGCTTAGTAGGGTCATAATGCACAATATATTATTCAAGTGAGTAGAGAATCAAGAGAATCAATGATCAACAAAGCAATGTCTTGATGGATATAACTAGTTGAACAAACTTGTCTTATATTGATTTAATCACCATTGCATTCATATTTACTTTTATTTTTTGCATAGTAGTTTAGAATATTCAATCAATAAACCCCCCATCTTGGTTACTTGGCACGCAAGTAAAACACTTATACACGAGTCTTTGTGGAATCGACCCTTACTTACCATTCTACTCAGTTTGGTTAAGTTAGGATTCTTGGATAGGTATAACGACCATTGAAAATACACATCAAATTTGGCGTCGTTGACGGGGACTTGTCGCTATTTGTGTTTTACTTTGTTTACTATTCTTGGTGCTATGAACCTATCTTTCGGTATGGTGCATAACACCCATGCTACTAATTCATGGCTTTGTTTAAATGTAGACAGCTACAGGATGAACACTTACATGACTATTTTTCTAGATTTCAAGACCATGTGTTTGAGCTTGGTACTTGGGGAATAAGGTATAGAGATGGAGAGGTAAACATGGGAGTTATCCATGGTATGAATCTTGAGACAAGGGGATCGAAAGACTACAGGAGCAATGAGAGGCTTTTATATATGGGACTTGAGGAATGTTGAGATTTCTTATGTTTAATGAGCAATCAGAGCTTTTTGGTCGAGTCATCTTCCCAACCACCCCAGTCAGTGGATAAGTCTCTTGAGGTTATAATCAGGGATATAACATAAGGGGCAAATACTATAATCAAGCAGCATTATGAGTCTTGTTCTTCATATTTTCATTCCACAATCTCATGCCCTTTTGAGTTGTATGAAAGGAGTGGTGGAATCATATTGACATCAAACAATCATAGTCAGACACTCATATTCAAGTTGAGGAGCAATCTACTACACTTGATGTGAGTTATGGAGATGCATTTGATGCTCAACTTGAATTCACGCCTATAAGGCAAGTTGATTAGATAATCACAAAGCCAAGGGAAGTTTGTGATGGCATAGAGTTCTTACAAAGCCTAAGGAGCCTGAGTCATTTTCACCCATGTGGAGTAAATTGCTTGAGGGTTTTGTCATTTTGGAAGAAGACTCATTTGTTGACAATGATGACTTCTTTGTTGATGAAGTAGACAACCATGAGGGAGAAAAACAACATGATACATCTGTTAAGGCTCTCATTGTATGTTAGGCCTTGACATCCCTTGCTTCAGCTTCCTCACCTTCTCACATCAGGAGCTTATGGAGTTATAAGATGAGCAACCAAGCCTACAACATATGGTGGAAGATGGACAATATATGGAGTTCATCTTGGATATAATTGGTATTGCTGACAAGTGCTTTGATTCATATTGTAAGTATCTTCTAAAGCCACCACTTGTGCTGAATTTCAAGCACAAGTGGTGGCTTTCTAAACAATCCAGGAATTTCAAGCACAATATATGGAGTTCAACTTGGATATAATCGGTAATGACCCCCTTTTTGAACAATCCAGGAATTCCAAGCATTCTTATTGATGATAGAGGACCAAATGTCTTGGAGAGAAACTTTGAAGCTTTTCCATCTAAGTATGGGGTTTCTTTTGATCCCGACAAAGATGGATAGAATCCGCCTTGATTAGGGCTAAGGTATGTTCGTCGGGCTAACGACAAACTTACCTTAGCCCTTTGCTAGCTTTTCCATCTAAGCTTTTTAGACCTTTTTGCTAGCTTTCTTTTGACTTGTTTTTAGGTTAGAGTAGTGTGGTAAGGATAGAAGTTTTTCGAAAGTGACTTAGGTACAACACGATGGAAAGAAGTGCTAAATGGAAGAAAGAAAAATTCAAGACACTCGAGTAACAATGAGCAATTAAGTTATATACAATTGGTTCGTTACCGACTTTCACAGGTTCGGTACCGACCTTCACAAGTTAAGTACCGACCTCTACAGAAAACAGAATTTTTTTGCAAACTCCTCAATGATCAATATGTAATAATCATCCCTTTTAAGTATTATAGAGCCTAAACTAATTTGTGCTCTGTTTGATCCGCTTATTCGTGATGACTTGGTTGATTGTTTGTTAGGGGTCATGCTAGTACGTAATGTGATTTATTCTTTAGCACGTTCTCTAGTCGTCTTGCGAGTAACCTCTTTAAGAAGGGAGCGGTGTGTAAAACCTCTTAGAGCGTATGTCTAATATTCCATTAAGTTAATGTCCTTTTCTAAGTTTTGAGACGAAACTTTCTTTAAGGGGGATAGAATGTAATATTCGGAAATATTTTAATATTCTATTTTATTTATACGTTCCTCGAAATTCATGCCAAGGTTGCTTAACTAATAAGTAATCTCGGGTACTTTAGTTTTTTTTGCCAAGTTTTATATATTAAAAAAATTTTAGTTGTCAAAGTTATCTGTTAGCTATATTCTTAGTCGTTAAGTAATCTCGTTTAAATATTTTCTAAAATAATATTTGATTTTGAATCTAAATTAATTACATTATAAAAAGTTTTTGAATTAAAATTAATTAATAATTATTTTAGGGTAAAGTTTGTAGTAAAGAAGATTTGAGGGTGAAACATAAAATTTCCAAAATTTTTAGCCAACTTCTCGTCTTTGCCGAACTCACCTTTATATAAAAATATGTGTAGATGTGATCTCTTCACGAGGATGGAACCAAAAAAAAGAAGATAGTTTTCGAGAGAGATAAAGAATTTGGCTGTTAGTTTTGATATTGTTTTGGTACAACATTTCTTCAATCGGGTTTTAATCTCGAAGTACAAGCATGATTTGTAGCGTGGGTCTGAGGTACAGAGACAAGGGGCTGAGACAGGCTATTTGTCTTAGGCAGGACTATGCATTGCATGATAGTTACTGTTTCTTGACTTCAAGAATTCCTCTTCGAGGTAACTCGTCTAGACTTACTTACCTTGCGATCATGTTATGTGTTAAGCTAGTAAATTGAGTGTGTGGAAATCTATTTTGGAATATTATTCCATTGTATATTTTCATACTCGAAAGTTATTGAAATGATTTCAATAGTTTTTATTGTGTGCAACTTGATCTCTGCGGGTATGATTATGGACACGGGCAAGTTGGTGGAGAAGAGACCCCGGGCTAGTCATGCTGCGTGTGGAGATCACCTTCAAAAATTGATTGTTTTGGCAAGTGCTCTAGTAGAGACTTATCCAGGGAAAGAAGGGTGATGGGAAAGAAAATGGGCACGAGCTAAGCGTGCGCGCTAGCGGTGTACCATGTTTCGAAGGCAGGTCCGGGTTGCCTGAAATGGAGAATGATTATGGTTTGGATTATGGAGGAATTGTTGTTGGTTTTTATGACATACGTTGCATGAGCATTACATTGATTAATCTCGTGCTTATTTGTTATTGTGCAAGGGAATGTTGGTTTGGAAATTGATATGCTAGTCTATATAATTATACGACGTGTTTTGGTGTGCATATTGGTTTGGTATGTGAATGAATGACTGAATGGATTATTTTGGTAATCTATGTTTTGTTCGATCTACATGTTTGATTTCTACATGTTTGATTTGCTTGTTTGGCCCATACCAGGATTGTTAGCTAATGTGTCCCACTTCCAATGTCTTAGGTAAACATCATTGTATGGGAAATGTTCCAAGAGATCACTTCTTGGACGATGATTCTCAATCTCGACGTGATGTGTCTTAGTGGGAATTGAGGGCTTGAGTCCCTAGTTGTAAGGACAGGGTAGTAAATAGTCACATTGAGTTGATGTTGGTATCTAGTATGTTGGATGTAGTTCTAGTAGTTGGTTGCATTTGTATTGGTTTTCGAGTTATTTTGTAAATGATCAGTTGGATGTTTTTCTTGGTTTTTCTCGTCGTGCCTTTGTTGCAAGGTCTAATACCGGTGAATTTGTTTTCAGACTAGTTCTGGTAGACCCAGATGTGTGGTCTACAACTAAGTAGCAACCCGGTTCATCGGACGGGGTGTTAAAATTGGTATCAGAGTCAGGTTGACAACAAAGGCACAAGGTCCTAACAATTGAGCACATGAGGTCCAACTTAGAGTTCCTTTTACAAAAAAACTAGATTTTTGGGACATTGTGCATTTGGGATAGAAAGACACTTCGAGACGTCGTCATCATACAAGAGGATCTTCGTAAACATTTTGTTTGTTTAATATAAGTTGATTTTCTTAGTAATCAATGTAATTGATTATGTGTTGATAGATATAAGTCTTGATAAGTAAGAAAGTAAAGACTAACTGTGAGGCATGAGAAAAGGAATTGCTTCTGAGCTCCAATTAAGAAAACTAATGAGGGATATAAGATATGTAAGTCTAATTAGGAAAGATACTAATTGTTCTCGAGGATGGCATAACAAAGAATGTTACTGCCTCTATAAGAGGAAGAACTGGTAGATACAGTGAAGAATGAAGATGTGATAGTGTAAGCCTAAATTAATGCTTAGTTAAAGAAAGCCAATACAACTAATGGAGTAATTAAGTTTGATTATTAGTGCATTAGCTTTCTAAGGAAGGCTATATTAGACCCGACTTATTAGTTACAAGTGAACCTTAGGACAAGGCTGTGAAAGTAATGTTGGACCGGATTTTGAAGGCCAAAACGGAGGTAATACCATTGTGATAGACACATAGTAGGGGTTGGCCTTCACAATAGACATTGTGAGGTTACTTAGAGAAGAAACATGAGATGATCGAAGATCTCAACACGGTTTTGAGGCATGAGCTACCGTCCGCATTACCTTTGACAAGCTTGTTGAAAAGTAGGTTGGGGGACGAATTCCCAAACATCTTCAACCAGGTAATAATAAGTTTTGTATCTACTTGAGAGTAGAAAGATAAGAGAATTCATGTTGGAAATACAAGCATATATAATAAGATTATGATATTAAGGGTGTAGTTGGGAACTAACCATCTTTGAATGATCAATGTAGGAATATCCATGAGTTAAAATCAAAGAGGAAGACATGAATTAGATCTAGACTAAACTAGTCATATTTATTCTAGCTTACTCCAATGAGAGTACACCTCTGTTTTATAGATTCACCATAATATGGTATAACTAGTGAGGTTGGAAGGACCTATTTTAAGTATCCAAGCTTTGAGGCGTTCCCGTACTTGGGCAACCTCAACATCTTCTCTAACAGCCCTTAAAGAATTATCGTTTACCTGATAGCCAGTTATTGGCCTAGCACCATCGGGTGTCATAAAGTTTGGGTCGTCCATGTCTAATTTCCGAGCGACACCATCCGCTGTGTCCGTTACGCGTGGACGATTTGGAGCTGATTGTACCTGAGATCGAAGCAGATTACGTTCATTGGTTAATGTTTCAATTTTTTTTCATATACCTCGGTGAACTTGGCATGAGCTTCCTTTTGGTTTTCCAAATCTTTTTGGAGAGCAATCATTGACGCGCGGAGTTCCATGATGATGTCAGAATCACCCGCTCCTCCTCGTTCCGCTGTCGTGGAGGTAGTAGGGTTGCCATTCACATTCCCAGAATCTTGATCTCCGTCTACATTTCTGGTTTGTTGGTTTTCTCCTCCTTGGTTGATCTCATGGTTCTCGGGATCGTCCACGTGACTGTAGGTAGCATGAATTCCTTCCATCTTGTAGGTGGAGCATATAATTCTTTTGGGTAGCGTGACTTTCTTTTGGCTAGGGCGCCACGGTGTGCGCCAATTGTTTTGGGCAGAATAATCACACGAACGTGTTACCTGCTAAAATGAGGGAGTCCTAACCAAAGAGCAATCATAACGCGTTATAAACTCCAAGCAAGATGTAAATTTAAGAAAAGAGAGTAAAAAGTAGAGCATAAAAAGTAATTGTGATTGTATTATGATTGTGATGATGGATGATTCCTCTATAACTACAAACGAGCACAAAATCGAAAGACAAGAATGATTTTTTGCTTTAGAGTATTCCCGAGTGCAATCTTCAATGAGCTTTTTTCCTCCCCTTGATCTCTTCTCCGTTCCACTTTTATAATCCCCCATCCTTTGTGACCATTACGAGTCTATCTCCCCCCGTGGATGTCGCTGCTAGCATTTAATAGCATAGTAGTTGGCGTTTGTGAGATCTTCTCCAATCGAGATTTCCGCCATTGCCATCTCGCCCATTACTCCACGCCTTTGCTCCTTCTTTGGTTTTTTCGTTTGATGGTTTGGGTTGAATTCCTTGGACCATCACGACTTCCTGGGCTAAATTTCGAGGAAGCCCAACGATAATTATTAGTGGGGATCATAACTAAGATGCAATTGGAGACAACAGATGAAAGATCATATATATGTTCTAAAGTGTCATCATATCAAGATTCGATGACATATGTGGTGTAGAAGGATGACTTAGTCATGGTAAATCAAGAATGCTCTCAAGGGCATGTCCCTGTTTTCTTCCAACAATGATTTATTAGATCATCTTCAAGTGAAGTATTAATCCTGATTTGATCTATGATTTGGATATCATAGACTATGAATTAAGGATGAAGATAGCATAAGAACTAAATTCGGGAGAAGATTTAGACACTATAAGATTATAGTGATAATGTATAACAGAATGAATGGATATGAAATGCTTAAGTAGTTGCTGAATCAGATCTTTAACAAGTATTGGATTGGAACAAGAAAGATTGACGTACTAATATTATTCTTAGTTTACTATTGCAGTTGCACAATGGGTGCTAACTACTTAAAGATTTCATAGTGAATGTTTCAAAAACTCCATCTATTCATATAAAATCAAATACAACTCTTAAGTGATTGATGTTGCAATTTAAGGCATGTGATTTCAACTAAAAGAATGAAGTCATAACTATTTGGGAACTTGAGGTACGGGATGAAGGAATATAATGTTTCAAGTAAACTCAATAGTACTAATAATGGATTAGGAAGTCTTTAAGGATAGCCTAACCTTTGATTAAGTGTTATCAAATCAAAAGGTTTATCTCGATGAAGACTTGCGTGAAGAGATTTGAGTAGTTGAAGGAGAAATTAATTTCCATACCCAATATGGTTGTTCGTAGGACCCTAAGAGATACAAGGATCATGCCAATATTTGTGTTAAATTGGTATGTAGATTGATGGGAAGAGGTTAGATGATTATTTACCCATCTCAAGAGCTTAAGGCATGGGAGATAAACTAGGAGACCTAAGAAAAGGAATTAGAAATTTTGATCAATATGAGGTGGCACCCTTACTCTTGGAAGTGTGAGGTCGAGCAAGCATACTAAAGCTCAAGTATATCTATTGTTGACCTGAGATAGTAGTGCTAGAACATCTTAATCGGAAGTTATGCTTTGAAAATTCTTTAGTACTTAATAAGAAGGTTTAACGGATAACTGTAGCCTAGTGTGAATTTAAGGATACCAAGATTAGAGCTCTCAGTAGTAAAAAACGCTCCCAAGGAAAGTGGCGATTTTTAGGCGATTTTCTCCGGCGTGAGTCTCCTCACGAGGCTCATGTTCAAGTGCTCGTGGTGGTATCCTCTCGCGCCACTACCGAGCTGGAGACCCCTCCCTTGCCGGATCTCGCCTTGCCAGCCGTGTCCCTTCGCTTTCCATCGCCTCTCTTGCACCGCCACCAACCTCCAAACCCTAGTTTGCGCAGCTTTCTGTGCCTCCTTGCCATGGTGGCTTGACTGCCTCGAGTCATCATGGGCAAGAAGAAACACAACTCGGCTCCCCCCTCCCTCAAATCCAAAAATTTCGATGACCCCAAAGTCCATGACCCCTTCCCAGATTTGGACGCTTTCATGGAAGCCACCATGGTTGAACATTTGAAGAAGAAGGAGAAGAATAAAGCTCCCATGAAGGCCCCGACCTTGGTTGTTTCGAATCCTACAAAATCCACCATTGGCGATATTCTTGAGTTCTCCATGGCCAAGGACTCGAGGATAATTTCATGGGAGGAGATGATGGAGAGTTCGTTGTCCATGGTAGGAATGATCTCTCGGATGATGACTTAGAAGACCCTGACTTCCCGGATTTGCGCAGCGCCGCTAAGTCCCCTCCACTTGCCTCGGCTCGCTCCTCCAAGCCAAAGAACCTTAGTTTGTCTCCTTCGCTGGCAGCGGCTCATTCCAATGTGCCAAACCCTACCGCAAAAAACCAGAGCAGGAGCGTCAACAATGGTGCCAAGCCCATCGCTGGCACCGAAACGTCCCAACCCGGGCCGGACTCGCCCCACTCGCTGGTGCACGCTGGTGCACGCTGGTGCACGCTGCACGTCGCGTGGCCGACAACGCAAGATCCGAAGAGTCGTGCTTGTCTGCTTCGCATGTGCACGCCCCTGCTGCATTCAATGTAGCGTTGCGTCCCGAGGTGTGCAACCCAAGTGTCACACCTGCTTGTGACGCGCCTGGGGCTTTGCTTTCGTCCCCGCGGCTGGTTTTGATACACGCCATGGCACGGAGAGTGAGCCCATTACTGGGCATCCTGGCATGCTGAATATGAACGATGGAACTAGCAAGACTAGTGACAAATCTGCCCCACTGGACAATGGTACTCAAGCCCCCGCTCTTGCTCTTGGCACGTTGAACGCGGCCTTTCCTGGGCACATTGGAATCAGCAAGGACGGTGCCATGTCCTATGCTAATGTTGCAGAAAATCCAGCCACACACTCTCAGCACGGTGGCACTGCGGCTCATTCTTTGGATAGGGCTGCTCGTGTGAAGAAGGTTTTTATGAATTCGGGACTTGGCGATAAATTAACCTTCACTCCTCCTTCCTCCTCTCGAGTGTCCATTAAATTCTCCGAAGCTCTTTCAAAGCAAGAAGTATGGGGTTGGTCATTACTTGGCCAATACGTAGGTTTTTATCCCTGAAATTTCATGATCAAGGAGCTCGCCAAGTCTTGGGGTGTTAGAAGCCAGTTTCGTGAGGAGGAAGGTTGGATTATTTTCAAATTCGATTCCGAGGAAGATTGTGACAAGGTTCTTCGAGGCGGGCCGTACTTCATTCATGGTAAACCTTTGCTTCTTCAACACATTCTCGATAAGTTTGCTTTTAATCGTCGGAATATTGCTACTATTCCACTTTGGGTCTGAATTTATGGCTTGTCCCAACTCTTTTGGACGTATGATTTGATTGGTCGTGTGGCCTCTTATATTGGCAAACCACTCTATGTGGATTCAGTCACTGACGGACGGAAACAGGGCTCATATGCTCAAGTCTTAGTGGAAATAAATTTTGCCAAGGATATTGTCAGTGAGGTTGGGGTGGATTTTGATGATGGCAGCTCGGTTGAATGCTCATGCTTGATTGAAAATGAGCCTTTATTTTGCAAATAGTGTTGTACCTTTGGCCACACTTTTGAGGATTGCACTTTCAAAGGAAAACGCACCGATGTGGGATACATGCTAGGAGACAAGGGAAGGTTGCTAAAGTAGAGAACTTAAGGTAGAGAACTTTACAAAAGGCTTGTGACAGATTCCATTCTCTCTTTAAGGATAAGTAAAGAGGACGCAAGCTCGAAAGGACGTTATGGAATGGTTATATCCGAAACTGATACATTACGTTGAGGAAGTAATGTCTAAGTAGTCAATGAGTAAAGATAAGGCACTAAAGACTGGTAAGGAATCTCTAACTACCTTTCATCTCTGAGTAGATGAAGGAAGAAATGATGGTAGATTCATAATAGTTGGAATAATGATGTTGTCAGAATGAAGGTAATGAAATGAGCTTGGACAATACTTTTCTTTCCAATTAGAGGCACCATTTCATATTGCTTATCAACCATAGTGTGATGTGCTGCTAAAGGAAACTGATTTGGATCCTTAAGAATTTGTTGAAAGTTGTGACTAAGCAGAAATAAGAACAATTTCAAACTTTTAAAGTTTGAAAATCATGCATATATCTATAATTGATTAAATTGGATATATGAGAGGAATGGTATGGCTGAAAGGGTCAAAATACCATTATTCTTGCAAGACTTACATTGTTAGAGGAGTAAGGAACACCTCCAATTTACTGGATAAAAGGCAATGACTATAGACGACATCTTGGTATGATTAAATCATCAAATATATGTTTAATTAGAGGTTCTATGTCATGATTGGAATGTAAGTGGTTGAGGTGATCCTAACTCGAGGAGAAAGGAAAGACGAAGTGAAGGGAATTTGAAGATTGATTAACACTTCCTCTAGATTTAGACGATAACTATCATGTGTTCTAGTTGGTAAAAGTAAGATATTATATTCACCAATCTTGAACTAGGAGATTGGCAATAAAAAAATGGAACGAAGCATACTTATATGGAGGTCTTGGTTAGCAATCATGGACCAAGGAAAGGAAAAGTCATGACATTAGAAGAACATGTACTCATAAGTTGTTGGCTTTGATAAGGAGTTCAAGAGAACATTAAGAGTGATTTCATTTGGATTTCCAACTAACGAAACCTTCTTAAAAAAATACTAATGTATAATCCTTTACTTAAGCAAAGGGTGCCTTAGTAACTTCTCTACTCAATAACATTAGTCTTTATGGCAGTTCAAAGACTTCAATCTCTATTCGAAATAGAAAAGTCAAGATCGTGGATAAAATTTCAGCAAGTATTGTGGATTAAACATACAAGTGGTGGTGTTTTTCATGCCAGAGAAACTTGAACTATTATGAGCATATTTGGGGATACACTAAAAAATTTTGAGGAAGATTGATCAACAAGTTGGGATATCAGTTGCAGTCTAGAATAGTTCGTCATAATATTGAAAATACTGTTACCCAATCTGTGGAAGAACAATATTGATGAGTTTACTCTTGGATCAAGGTTGATCAAAATGAATACAATGAAATATGGCACTAATCAGCTTTAAATTGTTGACAACACCAACTCAACATAGTTCTTAAGCTATAATTTAGCAAGAAGTTGTCGAGCCGCTATAATTGGAAAAGTTCTTATTTAGATAACTTCCTCAAAAGTTGTGTTATCATAAAAAAACAAGGTAAGTCCAAACCTTGTTATGGCTAGACTTTTTGTAGTATTGGAAGAAGATTGACAAGATAACTATTGTCTTGACCTACACTTATCAATGCTCCTAATTTGCAATGTCCTTTGTATGTCATTATTAAGATAATGTGTGTTGGATGAATCTCACATTCACGGACAAAATGATAATGAGATTTCAACCCAAAGGTTCACATGGGAAAATATAGGCATGGGGTGAGACATCATATGAAGTAGTATGCATTGAAAAAGAACCATTGGTATAAGTACTCTGGTTCAAAGATAGTAGTAAGGAAATTTTGGAATGGAGTTGGAAAAATCAAGCAAGAATTGCTATGTTGTTGTTCTGGAGTTGTATTATCGTGTGTAAAGAATGGAATGTTATTTAAGGGGTTATTAACATGAAAGTATCCTCTATTTATGTATAGAGGATAGTTTGAGTGTGCATTCTTGCATTGTTATGGAGATTTTTAGTTTTTCTAGTTTCGAGGACAAAACTACTTTAAGGGGGTACTAATGTAATAATCCTCCCTTTTAAGTCTCACAAAGCTTAAACTAATTTGTGCTCCGTTTGATCCGCTTATTCGTGCTGACTTGGTTGATTGTTTGTTAGGGGTCATGCTAGTACGTAATGTGATTTATTCTTTAGCACGTTCTCTAGTCGTCTTGCGAGTTAGAACCTCTTTAATAAGGGAGAGGTGTGTAAAACCTCTTAGAGGGTATTGCTAGTATTCTATTAAGTTACTGTCCTTTTCTAAGTTTTGAGACAAAACTTTCTTTAAGGAGGATAGAATGTAATATTCAGGAATATTATCACATTCTATTTTATTTATACATTCCTCAAAATTCGTGCCAAGGTTGCTTAACAAGTAATCTCGGGAAATTTAGTTTTTTTGCCAAGTTTTATATAATAAAAATTTTCTAGTTGTCAAAGTTATCCATTAGCTATATTCTTAGTCGTTAAGTAATCTCGTTTAAATATTTTCTAAAATAATATTTGATTTTGAATCTAAATTAATTACATTATAAAAAGTTTTTGAATTAAAATTAATTAATAATTATTTTAGGGTAAAGTTTGTAGTAAAGAAGATTTGATGGTGGAAAACATAAAATTTTCAAAAAATTTAGCCGACTTTACGTCTTTGCCAAACTCACCTTTATATATAAATGTGTGTAGATGTGATCTCTTCACGAGGAAGGGACCAAAAAAAAGAAAGAGAAGATAGTTTTCGAGAGAGATGAAGAATTTGGCTGTTAGTTTTGATATTGTTTTGGTACAAGATTTCTTCAATCGGGTTTTACTCTTGAAGTACAAGCATGATTTGGAGCGTGGGTCTTTGGTCATGATCAAAGATGAGGGGCTAAGACAAGCTATTTGTCTTATGCAGGATTCTGCATTGCATGATAGTTACTGTTTCTTGACTTCGTGAATTCTCCTTCGAGGTAAGTTGTCTAGACTTACTTAGCTTGCGATCATGTTATGTGTTAATCTAGTAAATTGAGTTTGTGTGGAACTCTATTTTGAAATATTATTCCATAGTATATTTTCATACTCAAATGTTATTGAAATGGATTCAATAGTTTTTATTGTGTGCAACTTGATCGCTGCGGGTATGATTATGGATACGGGCAAGTCGGTGGAGAAGAGACCCCAGACATAGTCATTTGGCGTGTGGAGATCACCTTCACAAATTGATTGTTTTGGCAAGAGCTCTAGTAGAGGCTTAGCCGGGGAAAGAAGGGTGATGGGAAAGAAAATGGGAACAAGCTAAGCGTGCGCGCTAGCGGTGTACCATGTTTCGAAGGTAGGCCCGGGTTGCTTGAAATGGAGAATTATTATGGTTTGGATTATGGAGGAATTGTTGTTGGTTGTTATGACATATGTAGTTCTAGTATGTTGGGACGTTGTTGGGACCTCTGGTTCTAAACAACGGATCAACGATGTAATTCTCTTAAGTTTTGATAATGACAAACACCATAGGGAACTAATGTGGTTTGTTCAAGTATTTCTAAGGAACGCAGGTACACCCAAGAACTCCTATGAATGACCAAAAGCCACTGCAGGCCACAATGAAGAGTTTCCATCAAGGGAACTCTGAAGAGGAAAGTTCCCATGAAGTGGGAACTCCCAGAAACAATCAAGAGAACACAAGCTTACAACGATGAAGAGTTTCCATCAAGGGAACTCTGAAGAAGACAGTTCCCATGACATGGGAACTCACATGTGAGGACAACGACCGCTCAGCACAGATCGCGGGATTCTGTCTCAGACAGCCCGAAGGAACAGTTTGAGGATCAGACGGTCACGCTTCATCCAACGGTCCGATTGATCCAAGAAGTTGACCTAGTTCAAACCAAAGTCACATGTGAAGAAAGTACAACTTGGGCATCAAGCAAAGGGTATTTTGGAGACAAACGAAAGATGCGACTGCCCAAGCTCAATGGACTATAAAGCCAAATGAATAGTACTCGGATTGAGCACTTCTCCCAGAACTCACAAACACCCACACCAGAGAAAAGAAAGAAAAGGAAGAGAAGTCCCCGCCGGCGAGCGTGTGATCTCGACGACGGTGAAGCTGAAGTTCCCAGGAGCAAGGGAACTGAGAAGTCAGTGTAAGGTTTGAGTTACTTGTGTTTTGCTATTGTGAGCTTAGGAACTCAGTTGAGAGGATTTATTAGTGTTGCTAGAGTTAGGAAGAACTCGTAGGAACAGAGAAGTGTGAATCCGGCTGTGTAACTAAGGAACAAAGCAATTAATATAAGTAAGTCATTCAAAATCCTCCAAGCTGAGGTAGAGGTTTACCCATACAACTAGTTGGTTGTAGTGGGGTTCCTCTATAAAGGAACTGTGTTATTTACTGTTTTATTACTTGCGAATTGTTTACTTCTGCTGCCTTGGGAACAGCTTAACTGCCAGTTCCCAAGCTCTTTGCTAACGTTTACGATCCAACAATTGGTATCAGAGCTTGCGCTCTAGATTTGTGTTAGAATCGCATGTATCAAATGGCTCAGGAACTTACTCAGGTGGGGAACAACACTAGTAAGCCGTTAAGGCTTATTACAGGAAGATTTGAAAGCTGGCAACGCGACATGAAGGATTGGATGCGTGGCCAAGACTACCAAGCCTGGTGTGTCATCGAGA
The DNA here is from genome assembly GCA_964016875.1 of Fallopia convolvulus. Classification (NCBI taxonomy): domain Eukaryota; kingdom Viridiplantae; phylum Streptophyta; class Magnoliopsida; order Caryophyllales; family Polygonaceae; genus Fallopia; species Fallopia convolvulus. The sequence continues at coordinate 26,258,051 of OZ024719.1, forward strand.
GAGGCAACTTCGAAATCGATCCAGCTATAGTCAACGACCTCTCAAAGTGGGGACCCAACGAGTACAAGTGCATGGAGGCAAACTAAAAAGCCAAACAGTACCTAAAGAGGTCCATGTGCGTACAAGATTGTGACAGGGTTGCAAACCTTGACACAGCTAAGGAAATGTGGGAAGCCATCCAACAAATGCACGTTGGGAACTCAGACCTCAGAGAAGATCTTCAGATGAATGCAAAAAGGGAGTTCTACAACTTCCAAATGGAGATGGGAGAGTCCGTCGATAGCTACCAATCCCGATTTGAAGGACTTTGCACTAAAATGGAGGGATTGGGGATCACCAAAGAAGAAATCACCCACAAAATGAAGGTCCAACAGCTATTCAACGGATTGACTGGAGAATGGGCAAACGAGAGAACGATGTTCAAGGAAAATCCAGAAAATCGAACACTCATGCTCCATCAAGTGTTTGGAAAGCTAGTGGGACACGAGAAGAGAAAGATCGATGATAAGGAACAAACTCGAGCTCATCGAGGGATCGCACTCAAGATCGAGAAAATGCTCAAATCGACCCAAGAACAACATGAAGACTCCGAAGAAGAAGAGGATGAGGAGCTAGTTCTCGTAACAAAGGCTCTTCGAAATTTCTACAAAGGGAAGTCTCAAAGGAACAGTGGGAACTGGGGAAAGGGACATAGTTCCCAAAGAAAGCCCACAGAGAAGGATCTCTCAGATGTGACCTGCTACAAGTGCAACAGGAAAGGACATTTTGCGAAGGAATGCCCACAGGGAACTGATGGCCGGAAGCAAGGAAAGAAGGCCTACATCGCTACCTGGAGCGATGATGAAGACGAAGATCCCGAGTCTTGGGCACTCCCAGACATGTGTGGCATGGCCATAGGAGAAACCACTGGGGAACAACCCAGTGAGGTAACCACTGAAACTGTTCTTGATTCCTTGAGTAACTATGAAAAACCTGAGTTGTTGAAAATTCTTTCAAGTCTTGTCAAAGATAACATAAAACTGCAAAACAAGTTGGAAAAACAAGAACACATAAATTCTCAATTAGTTGGTCTTGAGCCCTGTCCCAACTGCATATCCCTTCTAGAAAAACTCAAGTCCCATGTGTCTCACATTGTAGATCTAGAAAGAGAAATCAAAACTCTAGAGAAAGATGAGAACACCCTCTTGCAAAACCTGAGTAAGACTCCCGAACATCTTGAAGCCTCTAGTTCCCAAATTAAGTTTGTCCCAGCCAGACATGGCATAGGATACAAAGGTGAGTGCTCCAAGAACGGAAAGTCACCCCTGAGCGAACATGAGATCCATGAGTGTAGGGCCTTAGAACTCCAATGCGAGAAACAGAAAAATGCTCATCTCGAGGAGAAATCAGGGTCCTAGAGAGTGGAAACAATGGTGAGAAAGATTACTATACTGGGAACTCCGGACATAGAATCTATGTCAAAATTGCTAAGGGAAACGGGTCTCGGGTGTACAACAAAGAAACCATGGATAGGAACCGGATCCAGAGACCACACCCAAAATACTACCTGGGAGAATACTATAAGACGTGTTGGCACTGTGGTGCTCATGGGCACTACAAGGATGCATGTCCCAAGAAGAGAGCCCAAACCCCTAGAAACCATGAGTTCCCAAACAAACAAAAACGTCATGCTAATCACCAAAGGAACTCCACCTCTCAAAATTCTAGAGACATCAACATTTCTGACTATATCTTGAATGAAAATGTTTTCCCTTGCAAGGGACCAGGCAAGAGTCATCTTGCCTGGGTCTCAAAACACTAACTTTACCTTGTAGGTGGCAGTGAGAGGGAACAATGCATGGTTCATAGACAGTGGATGCTCGAACCATATGACCGAAAACAAGGATATCCTCATCTCACTCCACACTCATGCCGAAGGAGGGCATATCTCATTTGGCAATAAAAACAAGGGAGAAGTAATTGGAAAGGGAGAAGTATTGCTAAATAGATCAATCAAAATCAGCAATGTCAATTTGGTGAAAGATCTGGGATACAACCTCTTAAGTGTTGCCCAGATATGTGATCAAGGGAACAACGTTGTCACCTTCGACTTAGATGAATGTCTCGTCATCAACAAGAAGACCAACAAAGTAATTCTGAGAGGAAGAAGATACAACAATGTGTATGTGGTGGATACCAACTTTGAACCACCAATGAAGCTGTGCCTTGCGAGTTCCCAAGATGACACGGAACTCTGGCATCGAAGATTGGGACATGTTGGTGTAAATCAAATCCTGAAGCTTTATCTACAAGATCTGGTCATTGGTCTTCCACGGATCAATCTCGAAGGAGTCAAAATGTGTGAAGCATGTGTTCGAGGGAAACAGACCAGGACCTCATTTAAACCCAAGAAGGTGGTGAGCACAACCAGGTCCCTGGAGCTAATTCACATGGATCTCTGTGGTCCAATGAGAACGGCTAGCTACGGTGGAAAAAGGTACATGTATGTTTTAATTGACGATTTTTCAAGATTCACCTGGGTTATTTTCTTGAAGGCAAAATCACAAGCATTTGAAGAATTTGAGCCCTTCATCAAAAGAACAGAAGTAAGCTTGGGGCTAAAACTGAAAGCAATCAGATCTGATCACGGAACTGAGTTTCAAAACTCAGACTTCCTAAACTTCTGTGAGAAAAATGGGATCTCTCACAACTTCTCAGCCCCTCGCACTCCTCAGCAAAATGGAGTGGTCGAGAGAAAGAACGAAACTCTTGAGGACATGGCTAGAACTATGATGATTGAAAGTGGAGTTCCTGAGTACTTCTGGACTGAAGCCATCTCCACAGCTACGTACATCCTGAACCGAGCCATGACAAGGCCCTTGATCAACAAGACGTCCTATGAGATCATCAAAGGGACGAAGGAATAACGGCAAAGACAATCTTGGCAAATTCGATCCCAGAAGCGACGAAGGAATCTTCCTGGGATACTCATCACAAAGCAAGGCTTACAGGGTCTACAATAAAAGGACCAAGAAGATAGAGGAAAGCATTCATGTCGTCTTCAACGAAAAGTCTGTAAAGATGGGAATCGAGACCCAAGGAAAGGGAACTCTGTTCAAGCTAGTCAGACATGAAGATGATGATGATGATGATGATGATGATGATGAGCCAAGGAAAAGGGATGAAGACTATCCAAGTGCAAGCAACATTCCACAACCAGGGAACAACAACCAAGGTCCAACTCTCACTGATCAAACCTCCCTCGAGGCTCCCTCCTCAGAAGAACTACAAGACACCTCAAACTCTCTTGAGGTTCCTTATTCAGGGAACAATTCTGTTGTCCCCCAAGACAATACTCTGCCAGAATCAAGTATTCAAGGGGAACAAAGAGGGAACCTGCCAGAAATCTCTAAAGAAACATCAAATGAAGAAGCTGAAGATGAGAGTTCCAATGACAAAGAAACACCAATTGAAGATGACACACATGCAAGGGAACTCACTCATACAAGAACCTTTCAACAAAGAAAGGACCATCCCATTGAGAACATCATCTCCCCTCTTGATAAAGGTGTACAAACTCGTTCCTCTCTCAATAATTTTTGTGCTTTTAACGCGTTTGTTTGAATGGTGGAACCCAAAAATATCAAAGAAGCATTAAAGGACCCAGATTGGATTCAAGCCATGCAAGAGGAACTCCACCAATTCGAGAGGAACAAAGTTTGGAAGCTAGTTCCTAGGCCCAAGAACAAGAATATCATAGGAACTCGATGGGTCTTTAGGAACAAGCTCGATGATACTGGGGTTGTAGCAAGGAACAAGGCTAGGCTAGTGACACAAGGCTACAGGCAAGAAGAAGGAATCGACTACGATGAGACATTCGCACCGGTTGCCAGGATCGAGGCCATCAGACTCTTAATTGCCTATGTTGCTCACAAGGGATTCAAGCTCTATCAAATGGATGTCAAAACAGCCTTCCTCAATGGACATCTCAAGGAAGAAGTGTATGTGGCCCAACCTCCAGGATTCGAAGATGAGAAGCTACCCAACCATGTCTATTTCCTGGAGAGGGCCCTCTACGGACTCAAACAAGCTCCTAGAGCTTGGTATGACAGGTTTGCTCAATTCCTCTTGTCCCATAGGTATCTTCGCGGTTCCATAGACAAGACTTTGTTTCTAAAGAAAGAGTCTAAAGACATTTTGATTGTGCAAGTATATGTTGATGACATTGTGTTTGGAGCAACTAACGAAACTCTTGTAGAAAAAATTAAGGACCTCATGAGCAGTGAGTTTGAAATGAGTCTCATTGGGGAACTCACGTTCTTCCTGTGACTTCAAATATCCCAAATCAAGGAGGGAACAAAGATTCATCAACAGAAATACATCAAGGAAATGCTCGTAAAATATGGGATGGAACATTCCAAGCCCATTGACCCTCCCATCTCACCAAATTCAAGGCTCAATGCGGATGAAACAGGTATTAGTGTGGTCCAAAGGAACTATCGAGGTATGATCGGGTCCCTTCTCTACTTAACAGCTAGTAGACCTGATATCATGTTCTTCGTATGTCTTTGTGCTCGCTTTCAAGCTAACCCTAAGGAATCACACCTGAAAGAGGTGAAGAGAATTTTCAAGTATCTCAAAGGGAACGATAACTTGTGCCTATGGTATCCAAGGAATAGTTCCCTTGAGCTCATTGCATACACAGATGCAGACTTTGTCGGGCACTTGGTTGATAGAAAAAGCACATCAGGAATGGCCCAATTCCTAGGGTCATGCTTAGTCTCGTGGGGATCTAAAAAGCAAAACTCAGTGGCACTCTCCACAGCTGAAGCCGAATATGTGGCTGCCGCATCGTGTTGTTCCCAATTTCTATGGCTTAAATCACAACTCCAGGATTACGGTATGTCTTTTGGCCCAGTTCCCATACTTCGTGATAACACTAGTGCCATAAACATTTCCAAAAATCTTGTGCATCATTATAGAACTAAGCATATTGATATAAGGCATCACTTTCTACGTGGCAATGTTGAAAATGGGAACATCTCGATGGAACACTGTAGAACTGAAGAGCAAATTGCGGACATTCTTACCAAAGCTTTAGACAGACGTCCCTACCAGCATTTTCGAATGCTTCTAGGGATGATAACTCTAAACTAAACAAGTCCTTGTTTGTCTCTCTCTCAATGCCTGACTAGTTTATCTAAGATTGCATGATAGGGAACTTGGATTTATTGCTTTCACTATGCCATGATTACTAGTCTAGAGAAAAATGTGTATAAAGGAACTCTATTTCTTTTTGGCCCAAAATGATCAACCAGAGTTCGCTTTATCCCTCTTTACAAGCCACCATGACGGTTGATCATATGACCCACCCTAAGCTAGGGACCAGACAAATGCTTCTCATGAGCCAAAATATTTCCTTTATCGAGTTGCAAATTGTCTGGTTCCCTTTGAGTTCCCTAGCCCCACAAAAGGATGAGTGTGAAGTTCCCTTAACCACTTCACAGAAAAACCGTCACTTGGAAAGCGGACTTTTGTGTCAGAGGCTTTGAAGCATTAAAGGCCAAGTATTCAAAATTTGAAAAGGACTTCCCAAGAGATTGTGACGCGTGTCCAGAGGCGTGCTAGAGAAGTTGAAACGACGCCCCACGTTCATTGGGCAACGGTTATCGAGGTTCTTCCACTTCCCTTTCTACCCTTCACTTCCTCTTTCCTTTAAAACCCTTCTTTGCCATTTTTGGATCCTTATTCCATCTTCCACCTCTGTCTTTCGTCTTCCCCACATCCCTTTCACTCTCTTTTTCGAGAAACCTCCAAAACCTCCCAATCTCTTATAAAATGGCCCCTCAACACACTTTCGCCCAGATCAAAGCGTGGGTACATGCCAATCCTCGCATCCTCTTCATCTCTCAACTAAAAGAGATTGAGCAAGAATCGGACCCAACCATGAAGGATGTTCTTATCCAAGGGCTATACAATCAAGTAAGCCCCTTCTTGCCCCCTCCTCCTCCTCCGGCCGACGAAACTATCTCCTAGACCTCTTCCTCTTCCGAAGCTCTTCCTACCCTCCTTCAAACACCAACACCTCCTCCGGAGTTGTCATCGTTGACAACTTCGGAGACGCTCGCCCCTCAATCAATGAAAAACCCCACAAATCCAAACACCGCCATTCATCTAAACGCCGTCATTCATCAAAAGACCCCTCAAAACCCAAAAAATCCAAACACTCCCACGACCCCTCCAAATCCAAAAAGCGTAAACACTCTGAGGCCTCTGAATTCTCGGAGCCCAGAAAGAAGCCTTTCTACAAGTTTGAGGAATACCTGAACTGCTCCAAGGAGAGTTCATGTGCTCCAAAACCCCCTTTCCCTTTCCCTTCCGACGATGGGACCTCCGAACCCCAGAGTCTACTCCCCTCTTCCTCATCCATCCCTCCTCCTCCAATCGAGGGACCTCCAAAACCTCCTCCCACAAAACGACCAACTCCCCCTCCACCACCTCCCTCAGTTCCCACCTCCAAGGGCACTCTCACAAAACAATCGACTCCTCCTCCACCACCTTCTCCAGTTCCCACCACGATGGGAACTCCACCTCCCCAACCTTCTACCCTTCCTCCCGTTCCTATAACTACGGGATCTCCAACTCTTCCTCCCTCTTCACCCAAACACATCTCCACCTCTCTCATTTCTACTTCGGGGATCTCTACTCCCCAAGTCACCAGATCCCTTCCTCCCCCATCCACACAACTCTCCACCCCTCTTCCTTCTTCTACTCTCCCCTCTTCCATCACATCCCCCACCACCACCAAACTCCCCTCTCCCTCACCATCCAAAAGTATTGTCGCTCTCACCTCAGACGTCGACGATCTTCCTCTCTCCGTGGTCATCGGCAAACTGACCAAGGACCCTCCTCCTATCATCATGGAAACTCTGGAGGAGGAAGCCCATCTCAAGGCAATCGAGCAAGAGCTCAATCGGGACCCCTCTGAGCACACAGTCTCCCAAGGGACAAAGTCCCCAGAAAAGGTGGCTCTTGAAGAGCCCACGGAGAGAAGGGACCTCGCACCAGCTGGAGGTGCTGAGGCAACAACGAGTCATCCTGAAGATGACGCGGAGGGCTCAAGTTCGAGCTCCTCCGAGGAAGAAGGGACCTCCCAAGATGAGGTCGAAGAAGAAGAAGAAGCTCCAGTTGCTAAGGAGCCAGCACGGATCCCAACACCTGGACACCAAATGGTGGTGTCCACGAGTTCCCAACCGCCATGGGACCGCGTGCTTATGATTGAAGCAGCTGCACCCCCTCAGCCGAAAGGACCTCGCACGGTCTCTAGGGGGAACACGTCCAGAAGCACAACAAAGAAGGGGAAGGGGACCTCTTCCACAAAGCACTATGTGGATGAGCGCAGGAAGCTCCTTCCTCCACTCATCGTTTCAGAAGACGTGCTGAATGAAAATGGCCTAGGGGAACTGTGGGACCTGATCAAGGCCCAGGGCTGGGAGAGACTTTGCCAAGAGACTGTGAGCGTAGATCCCTCACAAGTGCGTCAGTTCTACAACAACTTCAATATCACCAATGACTGCACTCAGGGAACTCTCTCCCATGAAGGCGACGAGTTTATTTTTACAACGTCGACAATTCGCCTTCAACTCCAGGTCCCCGGACAAGGGCTCAGTGAGTTGCCCAACAAGCTCTGGGGCGACTTCAATAGCGCCGAGGTGTGCAACACAATCTTTGAGGGTCGGGTTCCCTCCAAGGTGCTCTCGACGCACCATCTGTCCTTGTTCGCCAAGATCGCTCATCAATTCATCATCAACGCGGTGATCCCACGCCAAGAGAAGCGTCTGGTCGTCAGCATCCCTGATTCCATCATCCTCTACTACTTCCTCCTCAAGAAGCCCATAAACCTTCCCAGAATCATCCTTGGGCACATGGAGAAGTGCATGGCTTCCAAGTCCCACTCCCTTCCCTATTCTGGACTGATCAAGAAGCTCCTACAAAAAGAGGGTCTCTACGACGCCTCTAAAGACGAAATCGAGCTTGCAAGGGAACTGGACATTTCAGTTGTCCAGAAGATGCGGCACTCTGAGCCTGTAGAGGAGGCGGCTCCACTAGAGTCTGGTACACAAGAGGGGAACTCTCCAGTGTTGCTCCGCATTGCCAACACCCTCGACCAGATTGCCAGGGACCAAGCAGCGTTGGCCAGAGGACAAGAAAAGCTTACACAAGTCCTTACGCGTCTCTGTGACGCCCTGTTCCCTCAAGACCCGTGATCTCTCCCTTCTTCTCCCCTTTAATCCAAAAATGACCACAAAATTGTACTTGGGTTCCCATTGTACATATTATCTTAAGTAATGAAATGGTCTTTATTTTGATTGCGTGTTCCTTTCTTTCCTATTATTGCTTTGCTTGTTTTCGATGATGTCAAAAGGGGGAAAGACAAAAAATGTGAGATGAGTTAAAAGTTTAAGTTATCACAGACCACGCATAAGCTAAGGGGGGACAATTGCATAAAAAGCTTAATAGGAACTATGTGTCTCACCAAAAGTGGTTCCCTAAATCTAAGTGTTTCACTAAAAGTGACTTCCCAAAATCATACTTAGGAACTCATCAGCATATCATTCATTGAAATACTTGCATATTTTGTGATGGGTTTGTCATCATCAAAAAGGGGGAAATTGTTGGGACATTGTTGGGACCTCTGGTTCTAAACAACGAATCAACGATGTAATTCTCTTAAGTTTTGATAATGACAAACACCATAGGGAACTAATGTGGTTTGTTCAAGTATTTCTAAGGAACGCAGGTACACCCAAGAACTCCTATGAATGACCAAAAGCCACTGCAGGCCACAATGAAGAGTTTCCATCAAGGGAACTCTGAAGAGGAAAGTTCCCATGAAGTGGGAACTCCCAGAAACAATCAAGAGAACACAAGCTTACAACGATGAAGAGTTTCCATCAAGGGAACTCTGAAGAAGACAGTTCCCATGACATGGGAACTCACATGTGAGGACAACGACCGCTCAGCACAGATCGCGGGATTCTGTCTCAGACAGCCCGAAGGAACAGTCTGAGGATCAGACTGTCACGCTTCATCCAACGGTCCGATTGATCCAAGAAATTGACCTAGTTCAAACCAAAGTCACATGTGAAGAAAGTACAACTTGGGCATCAAGCAAAGGGTATTTTGGAGACAAACGAAAGATGCGACTGCCCAAGCTCAATGGACTATAAATTCAAATGAATAGTACTCGGATTGAGCACTTCTCCCAGAACTCACAAACACCCACACTAGAGAAAAGAAAGAAAAGGAAGAGAAGTCCCCGCCGGCGAGTGTGTGATCTCGACGACGGTGAAGCTGAAGTTCCCAGGAGCAAGGGAACTGAGAAGTCAGTGTAAGGTTTGAGTTACTTGTGTTTTGCTGTTGTGAGCTTAGGAACTCAGTTGAGAGGATTTACTAGTGTTGCTAGAGTTAGGAAGAACTCGTAGGAATAGAGAAGTGTGAATCCGGCTGTGTAACTAAGGAACAAAGCAATTAATATAAGTAAGTCATTCAAAATCCTCCAAGCGGAGGTAGAGGTTTACCCATACAACTAGTTGGTTGTAGTGGGGTTCCTCTATAAAGGAACTGTGTTATTTACTGTTTTATTACTTGCGAATTGTTTACTTCCGCTGCCTTGGGAACAGCTTAACTGCCAGTTCCCAAGCTCTTTGCTAAGGTTTACGATCCAACATAGTAGCTGGTTGCATTTGTATTTGTTTTTGAGTTATTTTGAAAATGATAAGTTGGATGTTTTTCTTGGTTTTTCTCGTCGTACCTTTGTTGCAAGGTCCAATACCAGTGAATTTGTTGTCAGACTAGTTCTGGTAGACCCAGGTGTGTGATCTCCAACTAAGTAGCAGACCGGTTCACCGGACGGGGTGTTACACAATGGTTTCAAGAAGCTTCAGTTTTATGTTGTGAGTTCCCTTTTCTTATCCTCTTTATCTTTTTATGTCTTTGCTTTAAACAGTGAAGACACTGTTTGGTTTAAGTATGGGGTGGGGGAAAACGAAACTCAGTCTTTGTTTGTGATTGTGTTTGTGTTTTTAGGATTGATAATGCTCCACTTAGATGTCCTATGATATGCTTTAACTTGCTTGATCATGTAAATCCTTTAGCATGTTTGGATAACTTTTCATGAATCATGTTGAAAAGTTGTTTTTATGTGGATATTTAGCATGTGATGAAATTGAGCACATATGATCTTAGGTAGAAGTGACTGAAATCTAACAAAAATTGCCACCTTGTGATTTGTTTTTGGCCTTATAGGGAGAACATCAAGAATCCCTCTTCTTTTCTTGTGTGATTTACTCTCCTTATGCATATTATCTCTTGTCATTGATATGGTTATCTATTTCTTGAAGCCTTTATGAGATATTATTTCATTGCATGTGAAATCATATGATGGAAAACTTATTCTTTTAAGCCACCTTTTATCCTTCTCTTTTACCTACCTTATGCATTATCCTCTTTTTGAAGCCAAGTTGAGCCTTAAAGCCTTTTATTTTTAGCTCCACAAAATTATTCCCTAGCCAATGAAGCTTGATCCTATCCGGGGAGTAGGACTTAGTATTAGTTCTTATGATACTGTTGAGTGAGTTGTTTGGTTCAAGTGTGGGGTAATATTGGGTTGGGTAAAGTGAAAAGATCTTGCAGTTTGTCATGTAACAGGAGTTTGCTTCTCTATATTCACCCAGTGATGAAAAATAAATTAGGGGAGGAACAAGAAAAGAAAGAAAAAATGCAGAGTCGTTACCGACCCCAGTAGGGTCGGTACCGAGCCCCCTCAAAAAGGAAAAGAAAGATCATGAAAAATCCGAAAAAGAGTTGAATAGTGAAAAGTGTGCATGATCCAAATTTCCTAAGTGTTTTTAAGCAATATTAGTGGGAAAAAAAGGGTTAAAGAAGAATAAGAGAGTGTGCATAAAGTTTTAGTGAGCTTGGTATGTTGTTTTTGAAAGTTTTGGTGAGTATGTTGGAGAGTTTAGGAGTCTATATTCCCGGATTATTAACACCACATAGCCAAAATATTTTCATGCCTAATTGTTATTACCAATCCCCATTATAACCCGGCCGAATGGAAGCTTCTATAAAGTTTTTCATTGAGCCTAAGTTCTCTTGATGAGTTTTACTTGTTTTGACATCTCTAATGGAGAGTTGTTATTCTATGCCTAAACACTTGAGAGTTGAGTGAAACATATATACCCTTGTGAGGTTGGATTTTTAGTTGCTTTTGCTTGAGGTTGCTAATATATGTGTGATAACGTTAGATTCACTTGTCTATCTATTTCTACTTGAGCTTTGATGTTGCTTTTTGATAAGTGCATTGACTTGATATATGTTATGATGGTTTTGGTTGATGTCTTGTTGATTGCTTGAGGAAAAGCAAGTCTAAAATATGGGGTATTTTGATGTCCGCCTTTTTGTCATGTTTTTAAGGTGTGTTTTAGTGTGTTTGAGTCTTATTCTTTTAGTTTTGTGTTTTGTTTTGAGCCTTTTGTGTAGGTTTTCGTATTTTCTTAAGATATGGAGTCTACATAAGCTTTGGTGGTGCTTTATTGGTTTTTAGAAGCTATTTGGAGCACTTTTGAGGAAAGGAGCAAAATTGAGAAGAAACACTTAAGGAAAATCTTAAAGAATAAATTCCATAAAGAAGTGAAGAATCAATTTCAGTCTAAGAAGAAGTAGTGAAATTCGTTACAAAGACATAGGAAAAAGAATCGAGTCAAACCGAGGTGTAACGAACCCGTTACTGAAGTTTTACTCTCAACTGTTCGCAGTGCTGAAGGGGCTCGATAATGACCCTGTGAGGGTCGGTACCGAGGCTGCAGGAGTCGATACCGAGGGGCACAAGTTTAGTAACGAGGTGTTCAACAAGTGAAGAAGTGAAGAATTCAGCAAGAGTCCTACCGACCCTGTGGAGGTCGGTACCGAGGCACTTAGAGTCCGTAGCGAAGACCGAGTCGGCGCATTTAATGCACTTTTATCCTATATCTTTTATGTTTTTAGAAAGTTTTAACGGATATATCTTTTAGAGATATATTTTCTTATACATAGTTTTAGATAGCTTTAGTTTTCTCTATAAATACTCTTGTTTAGCCTTAGTTTCATATCCCACAATTAACCAAGTTATGGTAGAGAGTAGAGAGAGAGGAACGTGAGGAGGCGTGAGGAGAGACGAGTAGAGATTGTGGTGGAATGCTTTGTAGGGATTCAAAGTTGTAAGCTTTCTCTTTTATTTAATTCAGTTGTTCTTAGTTATGAGTTGTGAGTAGTCTCTCTTTCTATGGTTGGAGTTAAACCCAACAATGGATGTGCATGATTGTTTGTGATCATGATTTGAGTGTCTTTATTGCATGATTCTATTCTCTTGTTCTTAATCCTTGAAACGAAAGTTGATAGGAAATTCTCATTCATAGTTGAAGCGAAAGCAGAAACCTTGGATCAGAATAGTCAATTTAGGGTTTTGAAGTGAAAGTTGATCAATCCTAGTTGAAGTAGAAGAGATAGATAGTTAAGTTTATTGATTGAACGAAAGTTAGTTGGTTTACTTGCTTTAGTTGACGAAAGTTAACGCCTTAATGTGCATGATCTTTATGTTTCATAAGCGTTTGTATGCATGATTGTTGTTGCGGGGATACCTTTACCTTAGATTTTCTCTTTCCTTGGTAAAAACCCTAGCTTTTGTTGATTGCTTGCTCTCTAAGTAATACAATTTGACACTAGACTTTCTCCCGTGGACGAACCTGACTCCCTTATACTCGGCGGGGTCTTCACTACAAATTTATATGTTGTTGAGTAAACCCTTTTAACATGCACAGGGATTTGACAGGTTCAAGGTAATGACATTAAATAAGTGCTTATTGGGAGGCAACCCAATGCTTAGATAAATTTCTTTTTCATTTAATCTTTTGTTTTTTAGATATGTTGTGTGTGTTTAGATATCCTAGGTTCGAAGATTGATAACCCGAAGAAACCTTCACCAGCACCGTCGGATTGCCAAGATTACCCGGATAGCTAGATTCTTGTGAGTTTTTTCTTTCTCTTTTCTTTTTACTTTACTTTGGGGACAAAGTAAGTTTTAAGCATGGGGGAAACGGATTACTTGTTTGCATTGCATATAGTTGCATTAGATTAGGTATGTTTAATTTTTGCATGCATTGACTAAAATCTTTAAAAAAAAATGAAAAAAAAATGAAAATTCGAAAAAAATACAAAAATAATGCATTTAGGTTCTTATTTCCCCATTGTTTGATACCTCTTGTGTTTCTATGCTAAGTATGAGTCATAACCCATGATTTGCATGATATGTTGAAATTTCTATTATATGAGCATGATCGTTGATTAATCACTTTGACTATAGGACTGAGCATGTATATAGCTTGAGTTTTAGATTCATTATGAAGTTCTGGACAAAATTTTCCTTGTGAGATTTTTGGCCTTTCATGATTATATTTGATCTCTATATTCTTGAGTGTATCACCATGATTTTCTAGCTCTACAACTTACGTTTAGACTCTTTTTCAAGGCTGATTTGTATTATTGAGTGCATGACATTAAGATGATTGATGCATTGTTTCTTATTAGCCTATTATTTCCCTTCCTACCTTACAAGATCCATGACTTGACACCCCATTTCTTTTGAGCTTTAAGCTTATTTTTATAGCTCCACAAAATTTTCTTAGCATATTAAGCTTGGCCCATCCGGGATTTAGGACTTTAGGTTTTGTTTTTGTTTTCTGTGAGTTTTGTATAAGTATGGGGAAATTTGAAAAGAGAGGTGGAAAAGAGCAAATACAACTCTAGTATGCAAAATGAAATAAAATGAAGGTGAAAAATAAGTGCAAAGAAGGATAGAAAGTGAACTTGAAATGTTAGTAACCTTCATAAGTATAAGAAGAGTTAAAGAAGAGGCAAGAAAAGAAAAAAAGGTGAAGAAAGAAAAAGAAACAAGAAGAGCTTAAATGAGAATGTAAGGAGTTGGTAAAGTTGAGTTGGAAGTGTTAAAGAAGAAAAAGTGTGAAATTTGGGTTTTAGGATTAGTTCTTTATCTCGGATTTAGCACCACAAGCCAAAATTAATCCCTTCCAAATTTCTCTTTACCTTGGCCCAATTACATCCCTTAAAAGACCTCATGATTTTTATTGTGTATTTGGTCCAAAACAGTGGAGAATTAGGACGCTGAAGCAAGCCTATGGTAGTCTAGTTTTTCAGGGTAGATTTTTGAGTGAAAAACGTCCATAAACACTTGAGAGTGAGAGCAAAACACATTATCTTGGTGAGTTCTAGAATGAATGAATAGTCTTTTCTGTATGCTTGAATGAAAATACATGCTATGTTGTCTTGGTCATGCTTAATTATATGTTGAATTGCTTTATTGATTATGAGATGGATGCATGATTGCAATGATGTGGTGTGACTTGGATTTATGACTTGCTTCAGGACAATCAAGGGTTAAGCACGGGGGAATTTGATAGCTTGCATGTAGGAGTAGATTAAGATTTATATTTGTGTTGGTTTTTTCATATTTTTAGTTGGTTTTAGCTTAGTTTCTAGGTTCTTAGGTTTTCTAGGAAATTCGGGTTTTGCGCTTGTTTTCTTCGGTTTTGCAGACCTTTAGATAACAAGCATGGACGGGATGGATCTTAGATGATTGTGGTGAAGTTTGGCAAATCTTAGAGTGATACAATTCAAGTTTAGAAGAGCTAAGGCCCAAGAGCTTGATGGATAAAAACGCTTAAACCCGGGCTATGCATTAGACTTCTTGTTTTGACATCTCTATCTTGCAATGCATGGTTTGGGAGCTATAGTGGTCGGATGAAGCTGAATTTAGTATCACTGGAAAGCTAACTCGAAAAGCTACAATTCACAATTTTATTTTGAGTCTAAATTCCAACTCAATGAGGTAAACACAGCCTTTGAAGTGTCGCTTGAATGCCGAACCAAGGGCATGGTGCAGGGATAATGACAGGGTGCGCGACCGCGGAACTATGGAGGGAGATTGCGCCGTCCGCCTTTCAGCGGAGACATTGGGCCACGAGTTTTGGGCTTCGAGATGGCTAAGTTAGATCTTGTTCGACGTGTTAAGATGTCTGGTTGCTTTAAATTCCCACGAGTAGAAGTTATGTTGTTGTCTAATTGAATCTAGAAGGTTTTCTAGGTTGTTAGATGATTAAGGTTGTTAGACTGGTAGTTCTATCAACTAAATCTGAAGTTCGGGTCATAATCCTTAGTAGGGTTATAATCCACAATAGATTATTCAAGTGAGTAGAGCATCAAGAGAATTAATGATCAACAAAGACATGTCATGATGGATTTAACTAGTTGAACACACTTGTCTTATATTGATTTAATCACCATTGCATTCATATTTACTTTTAATTTTGCATAGTAGTTTAGAATATTCAATGAATAAACCCCCCATCTTGGTTATTTGGCACGCAGTAAAACACTTAAACACGAGTCTTTGTGGAATCGACCATTACTTACCATTCTACTCAGTTTGGTTAAGTTAGGATTCTTGGATAGGTATAACAACCATTAAAAATACCTCATCATTAGTTCACTTTCTACTTCATCGTACTCATAGTGGTTGCTCTCTTTAGTTGATAACAAAATTGAACAATTGAAGTTATGTTGTTGTCTAATTGAATCTAGAAGGTTTTCTAGGTTGTTAGATGATTAGGGTTGTTAGACTGGTAGTTCTATCAACTAAATCTGAAGTTCGGGTCATAATCCTTAGTAGGGTCATAATCCACAATAGATTATTCAAGTGAGTAGAGCATCAAGAGAATCAATGATCAACAAAGACATGTCATGATGGATTTAACTAGTTGAACACACTTGTCTTATATTGATTTAATCACCATTGCATTCATATTTACTTTTAATTTTGCATAGTAGTTTAGAATATTCAATCAATAAACCCCCCATCTTGGTTATTTGGCACGCAGTAAAACACTTATACATGAGTCTTTGTGGAATCGACCCTTACTTACCATTCTACTCAGTTTGGTTAAGTTAGGATTCTTGGATAGGTATAACAACCATTGAAAATACCTCATCATTAGTTCACTTTCTACTTCATCGTACTCATAGTGGTTGCTCTCTTTAGTTGATAACAAAATTGAACACTTGGGATCTTTTGGGTCGGGCACAAAAAACAAGTGTTTCGCTTGAGATGCTAAAATTAATGGGTCATTCTTATGGCCCACCCTATTCAAATCAACACTAGTGAAGTCATGGGATAAACTAATGTCCATGTTTTTAGCTTTGTTGATGCACCACAGGCACCCATGACTCCATAGACATCGAGGACTTGGCTCATACTTCCTTTGATGGACCAATCACTAGAGACCGAGCCAAGAAGTTGAAGAAAGCTACAATGGTTCTTCTAGCTCGTATTACGGCTATGGTGGATGAGCATAAGGAGCCAACATGGGTCACTTCTATTCACCATGTTCAAGCTTGACTTGGACACACTCACATGCAAGAGTTGTTTGCATGCTTATCCTAGACTTACTATTTATAGTGCTTTAATTTCTAAATATGCTTTTATTTTTAATAGGATTTTCTACATATATGGACCATGTGTTATGGGCCATAATATGTGGGCTTATGGTTTTTCAAGTTAAGAAACATATTATTTTATCAATTTGGACCATGCAAGATTGGTGGGACCAATTTGGAAAGTAATATGGATCTTACTTGGAGCCTAAGTTATTAGTTGTGTTTCAATAATATCTTTTACTTAAGGTAGAATTTATATTAGGAAACACTATCTTTTAAGAATAGCATAGGATAGTTGACTATCCATGTCTATTTAAACCCTTGTAATCTTTATTTTCAAGACATGTTGAATTAAATCCTTAGAATAGAAACCTTGTTTCTTATTCCAAGGACCTTCAACCCAAAACTATCTTGCTCTCTTGTAACTTTCGTCCCACCTCCACCACCCCTCAAATTTCGAAATTCATCCATTCAATTGTCCAATTCAATTCTCAAACACAAATCAATCTAATACACATTCAATTGAGTTGTTACTTTTTCTTTAAGAAATCCAAGGAAGTGATTGAGAACCTTAAAGTTTGAGTCTTCTAAAACAAAGTTCAAGTCTTGCAAGCAAAATAAGAAAAGGATTAAAGCTGACAAGATCAGGATCTGGAAAACAAACGAAAACAAAGTGTGCGAGCTCATCAATTTCATATTATTTGTTTTAGAATATTTTTTAGGTTTTTAAGTTTTGTTTAGCTGTGTTTTTGTGTATGTTGTGTTTCTTTTGCCTTAGTTTTCATATTTTGTGAAAAGTGTGGAAACTACGCAAACTTTGTTATCTTGTAGTTTTTGGAGCGGATATGGAGCATTCAAGAGCATCATGGGAGTGAAGCAAGGTTAGGGATGGAAGTTTGAAGTTGTTGAAAGAAGACCCAAGAAGATCCAACGAGGAAAAGTGAATAGCAAGAGTAGAATAAGCCAGGAAAAGGCATGTTACCGACCTAGGAGGGGTCGGTACCGAGGTCTTCATGAAATCAGAACCGAAGGAATCCAGCAGGAAGTCCTACCGACCCTGACAAGGGTCGTTACCAAGGGTGCCCCTTGTCTATAGGCGTCGTAGACTCGAGTTTTAATAAGATTATTCCGGTATCTTTTTAGGTAGATTGTTTTATATCTTTAAGGAAACTTTTCTAGATAGATTTCTCTAGTATTTAAGACTTTGTTTGGGATAAGTTTTAGGGGGTTTACGTTATCTTTTCATTCACACACGTTGGAGAGACGGTTTTGAAGGTTGCTTGGGACGCAAACAAGGAAGATTTGTGGGGAGTTTTTCTTGGTATCCTTGTTTTTGTTCTAGACAATTGTTATTGTGAATTCAAGTAAGTTTTTAAGTTTAATTCAAAGACATGTTTTTTTTTCTTTCAATTCTCTTGTTTATTCTTCAATCATGAGTGAGTAGTTTTCTTATTCTAGGGTTGGGGTAAAAACCCAACATTATTGTGCATGATGATGGTATGAATGTATGATTTGATTGCCTTTGATCTTGTTTCTACTTGTTTGTGCTTATACTTTGATGAAAGCTAAAGTCATTTCATGTTTATGACTTAATCGAAAGAAAAGGTTGTGAATTTGAATAGGGATAAATTTTACAACGAAATTTAGATCGTGATAAGTAAATATAAGTACATTGATTTATGAAAGTTGATTAATTTGCTTATCATTTCAATGAAAGTTGATTACTTGTGTGCAAGGCATGATCTTTATGATTCATATGATTTAGTATGCATGGCTATGTTGTGGTAAACCCTAAACCCTAGATCTTTTCTCGCTTTTGATAAAAACTCGTTCTCAGTTCGCCTCATTACCAAGCCTTTGACCTCGGTACCGACCCTACAGTGTTCTCGTTTCCTTCCATTTGTTTCTTCTTGTTTCCGTTGTTGCTTTTGTTTGTTTGTTTTTCTTTTTTTTAGTATAGTGATTAAACATAGACTTCTCTTCTCGTGGACGAACCTGACTTCGTTGTACTCGGAGGGGTCTTGATCTTATAAATTTATTTGTTGGTCAAGAAAACCTCTCAACATCAACTTCTACACCATTAAAATTAACCCACTTGCAAAGAAAAACCAGCACAATGAACTCCAAGTTATTGAGCTCCCATATTTCCTCAATGACACCATAATATGACAAACTTGCTTGGACGGGGTTTTTATCTTTTGCACTACAGATATGCATTGCTTGAGCTACCAATGTGACACCACTATTTTACATTGTACTAGTATCAACGTGGCATTTTGTGTAAAATGTGTAACAATTTATCTCATATGCGGAAAAAGATTCCACATTAAAGAGAGGACCTTGTGACAACGACGCCAAGGTGGGTGAGACAGGCTCAACAGAATCTTCTATCTTTACACGTAGCCATTGAGCAAATGAAACATTGTGGTAATCTGTTATCCACTTCTCACTTCTATATGGATTTTGACTTCTTAAATAAGACATGTGCTCAGCCACATATACTTCTACTTCTTCAATATTGTGAATAACATATAAATGAGCTTGTTCCCACAACTCTTGAGATATTCCTTGCATTTTAAATCCAGTTGTACCCATATTTTCAGATGGATCATTCTTCACTGACTTAAGAAGACCAATGGGTTCAGTATCGGAAAAATATAGAGCACAAAATTCAGTGGCTTCTTCCATAATGGAACGTTCGGAAAACTACAACATTCAAGGCGAAATCTATTCATAACATACCCTTTAAGTACTTTCATGAATCGCTCAAACGGATACATCCATCTCAAGTACACCGGTCCACATAATCTGACTTCTCTAACAAGATGAATTGTTAAGCAGACCATTATATCAAAAAAAGACGGTGGAAAAATCATCTCGAGCTCACAAATAGTAAGCACATTCTGCAGAGAATTCAATTCATGAGGATTGATGACCTTACTACAAATGTTCTTGAAAAAGAAATAGAGGCGTGTAATGGCATTTCGAACATGCTTTGGCAGAAGGCCACATATAGCAATTGGTAGAAATTATTGCATAATTACATGACAATCATGAGATTTCATTCCTTGGAGCTTTCTACCTTTCAAATTCACGAGGCTTTTTATATTTGATGAAAACCCATGTGGAACCTTTAAAGCTTGGAAAAAAATTACAAAAATCATCTTTTTCCTTCTTTGAAAGAGTATAAGATGCAGAACCAATACTTAGTTGGTTTAGTGGTAAAGTGGTGCTAGACTCCTTAAGTGTTGTCTGGGAGATTCGAGTTCGGATCTCTCTAGCGACATGTGAGAGAAACTGATATTGGGAGGGTCTCCCCCAAAATGGGGCCACGAAGTACTCGAGCCAAAGGCAAGACAAAAAAAATGAGTATAAGATGCAGGTGGTAGATAGGTACGCTTTGTTGTCACTTGTCCTTCTAACCCCAATCTAGTGCCCATATCAAGCATATCCTTTGTAGCATTTGCACTGTCTTTCGTCTTTCCTGGCACATTGAGTAATTTGCCCAACAAAATATCACAAACATTTTTCCAATATGCATGACATCCAAGCAATGTCGAACATATAAGTTTTCCCGGTATGGAAGAGAGAAATATATTGACTTCTTCTTCCACCCAAAAGATGGAAGAGATTTGTCTCTTTTCTTGCCAAATGGTATGTTTAGAACATTGAACTTAGCCATAAGTTGTTGAGTAGTCAAGGGTTGATGAGGTGGGTCTTTTTCAAATTCTCCATTGAAGGCTTTCTTCAGCTTACGATACCTGTGTGCTATTGGCAAAAATCGACGACAAGCAAGACAAACAGTTTTTCTACTATTCTCCAACCAATTATGAGTTGTAGGATCTTCACACATATGGTATGCATGCTTACCCTTAAGAGTATAACCAAATAAATTACCGTATGCTGGAAAGTCATTAATCATGCAAAATAGAATTGCTCGCATGCAAAAAAGTTTTTTTCTTGTATTCATCATAAACTTCCACCCCACGATCCCACAAAAGCTTTAGATCCTCAATGATCGGTGTCATTTAAACATCTATATCATTTCCAGGTTGCTTCAGTCCAGAAATCAACAACGATAGCATGATATACTTCCGTTTCATGCACAACCACGGAGGAAGATTATAAATAACTAAAATAACATGCTAGATTGATTGCCATGGGGGTTCACCCCATCTGTTGATAAAGCAAAATGCAAGTTTCTACCATCATGACCAAGATCAGGAAATTTAGTATCAAAATTAACCCATTGGGTAGAATCTGTTGGATGCCTTAATTGACTATAAAAATTCCTATCCTCTGCATGCCATCTTAGATTCTTTGCATCTTTAACATTCGAAAATAAACGTTAAATCGAGGTATAATAGGAAAATATCACAATACCTTAGCTGGGACATCTTGTCTCTTATAACGTGATCGACCACAATAAGGATTTGGACACTTCTCAAGTGATGCGTATTCATTTCGGTACAATATACAATCATTTGGACAAGCATGAATCCTCTCATAACCCATACTCAATGATCGAACCAGCTTTTTGGCCATATATGTACATTCATGAAGCACATTATCATCGGGTAGAATCTCGCTTAAGAGTTGAGAGTCGTGAAACCCTTATCTGTCCACCCGTAGATTCTTTTAAATGAAACAACTTAAAAACTGTAGACGATTTTGAGAACTTTCTACAAGAAGCATATAAAGGCTCTTGAGCATCTCTTTTTATTTCATCAAACATATTAGAGCGATCATGAAATTCCTCGACAACAACCTGTATCATTTCTTCCAATTGATCAACTTCTAAATCAGGACCCTCATGGTGCATACTTCAAGCAACTGGCCAAGGAACAAAGCTCAATTGATTAAGCGCGTCATGGGAAAGGCGTCTAATGCCGATCCTTATTCAACAAATGATTTGAGCTACACTACAACGATTGCACGTCAGTTTCTGATCAAGGTTGTTGTTCCTAGGTTGGAGAAAAGGACTACACTCACCATAAACGACATGATTCTGCTGGACAAGTTTCTAAGGAAGGAACGTATCAGTCTTCCTGAGATTGTGATGAGGCAAATGGCTAAGTGTGCAGGAAAGAAACATGGTTTACCTTATCCACAGTTTGTGAAGGCAATCCTGAAGGAGAGGAAGGCATACAAGCCTTCAAGTGAGGAGTTCTTTGGATTACGACTGGACATGTGCAATATATCGAGGATGAATTTCCAAGGTGGTTCAAAGGGAACAAAGAAGACTGCCCAAATGGACGTTGGGAGCTCTTCGATGAGTGAAAGTGTTACTGCCAAGATGTTGTCTGAGCTTCAAAAGATTTCCTCTCAGCTGAGTACCATTATTGGTTATCTGGCTAAGAGAGACATTGACACTGCTGTTGCTGACTCCACCTCCTCCGAACCATGATGTGGACCCTCTCTAGTTCCCTAGCCTATCTAGCCCCAGTTTAAAGTTTTTTTTTGGATGTTAAGACTTTTTGTGTTTTTATGTTTTCTCTAGTTGTGATTCCCGCAACAATTATCTATAATATCAAATATCTTTTGCTTATGACTGGTTTGAGTTTCAATTGAATTTATTCATTTGCTCTACGCTTTTGCTTGAAGATTGTTGACCTTTTTATGATGTAAAAAGGGGGAAGTTAGGCAAAATGCATAGATGCGTTCTATCCAGGAAATACAGAAGGAACTTTGGCTAAAGGGGAATATGTTGTTAACTCTGATGAGTAGGAACAACTGTGCATCTGTTAACGGGGAACCATACAGGAATTTTCTGATCTATATTTCTACTGGTTTCTAGATGAGCATTTTTTTTATAGGTTTTTCATCATCAAAAAGGGGGGAATTTTTGGAACAATGGTAATTCCATGGTTTCTCTTAGTTTTGGTGATAACAAACTTAGTTAATATAACTTGCTTCTACATGTAGGTGTTTCAGAAAAAATAGGTACATAGTCATGAGTGACGGAACATTGTGAGGAACGATGGAGGAAACGAGTGACAGATTTAGGAAGCGCATCTCATACGGAACGCGGCTTTCTATTAATGGCAAGTTACCAGATCTTCTGCGAGCAATCTTCTGAGAAGATACGACAGTTGTAGGCGCTTGCTTGAGGAGATCAAAGGAAGGATAAGATCAACTTCACACAATCTTATCTAAAGAGATCCGAAATCATTCGGTTTTGGCAAGAATCAACATTGATGTGATTCCATCTACCGAGTCATGGCCCCACGGTACCGTGCCAATCGGGGCACCGTTGCACACGCTGATTTCTGACCTTGGCACGCCTTGGCCTTTGATGGATGGTACGAGTTCTTCGGGCACTTTTAAAGGAACTATGCTCCATGATTTGAGTGAAGATCTCAGCCTTAATGACAAGTTCAATTTGCACAACAAAGGAGGGTCTTCACTTGGAGAAATATCCAAGGCTGGTGTTCGAGGCGCTAAGAAGCCAAGTAAAAGTTACCACGCCCTATCATGGGCGCATCACTCGAGCACATGCTAGGGAAATGCTTGACAAGATCAAGGAGGAGATCATGACTCATAAGTTGGACTTTGGTTAACAAAGATGAAGGTTGGAGTCTCATTTTAACTAGTGGCCCGACAAGTAACTATTTTGCGGTTAAGGACAGTCAATTTGTTCTTGGTTTTTTGGGTGTTTTTTTGTAATTTCTCTAAGGTTGGTGGTTGATTAGGTGAAGTGTGAAACCTAGGCTATAATTTCGTGCCAAGCCTCCACTTTCCCCTTAGACTTGAACGATGAAAATGCTCTCTTTTTACTTGTTTTCAATCTAAAGTTCCTTTGTTTGTTTTTCGTTCAATCTCTTGTTAGAACGTTGGTGAGTCATATCCGACGCTCTTGCAATCTATTTTTTTGTTCTTGGTGAGTCATATCCAAGGGAAACATCCATATCCATCACTCCGTCGTTCCATTTGCAATCGCTCCATTTCCATCTCGGTGGTTTCTGCACCACTTCAGTATTATCGCCATATCTTTCAATCTACACTTCATTTGGATCTCAAATTTTACGGCGTTACATTAGACTCAAAGATCTAACACTAGGATTTGGAATCACTTAAATCCGAGTCCGGACGAGGTAGATATACCCTTTTAATCCCAGGCAAAATTCAGCCACCAAGCTCCATCATTCCACGAACCAAGTGAAGGGTTTTCTGGGTTCTCTATGCGACCCCTTTGCACCACCATCTTCTCCAATGATCCTCTCATCAAACATGGTTGAGGATCGGAATTCACAAACAATACTTTCTCTTTTTTGTGTGGGATTTGTTAAGTGGAATATATGCGTAATTAGGCAAGAATTACGTATGATATCAGACTTGACATATCTTATAAATAGCTGTTATAGCTAGGGTTTAAGTAGTGGTTGTAGACGGCGTACTTGGAGAGAGAGCTTTTCAAGTGAACGAGTGTGTGGCTTTTTTCGGTGAAGATTCCACAAGTCAGTAGGTTACTTTCATTTAGGCTTACGCTTAGGGTTGTAGAAGTCTAGTTGGTGGAACTTTGGTTGGTGTCTTAGTTACTAGGGAACTTGACTTGCCTTGTAATCGTTGAAACTTAATAAAAGTATTCTATTGAAAATCCTTTGAGAAGGAGTCTCAGAGGTAGAGGTTTTTTCTTTCTATGACTTTTCGTCGGACAGAAAGTTTTCCTCTCTAAATTCTGTGTTTCTGTGTTCTTATTTATTTCCGCTGCCCAGGGAACATTACTACTTCCCTGACTTGTTACTAACGCGTCATCCAACATAACTAATTCTAAAAAAATGGGCAAACTGCCATCCGTGGGAGTCGAAACGTTGATCTCGAGGTACTAGCCCAAAGTCTTAACCGCTGAACCAAATACCCGAAGGCATATCGTACCTTATATTTGGTAAACTTGCCACCCACACAATTGGGCATTTTGCCCTATGAAATATATATTTCGTCAATTTGTTTACATCTCTTTCAAATCTAAACAGTAAGTACTAGACGCGTCGAAGTTAATGATTTATGGCGTACAAACACTTCTTAAGCAAATCAAATCTTATACATACTCCCCTACGACGTGATTGGGTGATGAATTTCCAAATTATATTTAAAAAAAATTTAAAGCTTAGTAAAATATTAAATAAATATCTTCTAAGTAATTAAAACAATGGAATATAAGAGGGAGTAGAGAAATTGGACCGCGTCTTAAGAGGGGTACAGGAGCTATATTTTTTATTTTTTTTTGAAAATTTAACTTCCTTTACCCTCTTATCCCACTTTTTTTTTTTTACGTAGATAAGTGAAAGCAACTTGTAGAAGATCCGGATAAGCAAATCAAAACACAACCAACAATCAAAATAAAAAATATTCGAAATAAATTTTTTTGACTTTGCACCAAAGCTTCTTTCCTCGGACAAAACTATTATCAATTTCTCCACATGTAGCAGGATCCGCATGATGCATAAAAAGATTTAGGACAGACAACTTGGAACTTTACCTACACACATCTTGCTGGTTATTCTAATAAGCTCAGTAGTTTCTTCATCTAGCTCCACCTTGTCCTTTTTCATTCGCTCTGCAATCACAAGAGGCATTAATCCGGCTTTCGCGTAAGTCCGAAGAAGCATGTTGTAGATTTTTGTGGTTAAATAACCAGCCTTTTTCAGGATAACAAGCAATTTCTCTGCACCCTCAACATCAGCTTGCTCCTCCAGCTTTTGGAACATCTCTTTTATGAGCTTTTCTTCGGGTTCCCATTTCTTCACATTACCAAGAGCCTTCTCAAAGCAATCAAAAGCTTGATCCATCTGCTTCTGTTTCAAATAACCCCATGTGAGAAGCTCCCAGGAGGTGTAGCTTGCTTTGATCCCTTTCTTAACCACCTGCTCAAGAAAATGTCTGGCCAGATCCATATTGTTATTGTTTATGTAAGCTGCAAGAAGTAAATTGGGAATCCTAGTGTCTCCGGTGGGGGAAACCAATTCCCACTCGGCATACAACTTCTCAGCCTCTTCCAGCTGCTCAAGTTTTATAAGAGATGATATCATACAATTGTACTCAGCATCATTTAGTTTAGGAAACAGTGACTTGAGTTTCTTCCATATTCGGTTGACCCCATCTTTGTGTCCCAAATTTGTATTCAAACTGATGAGGGAAGAATACGCAGACCGGGTTTTCCGGGATATTCTTTTTTCCATTTCTTTCAAGGTAGTCATTGCTTTTTCTTGCATTGATTTCTTTGTGTACAAACTAGTCAGTATGCTAAAAGTCATCCAGTCTGCCTGAATTTTAGATTTCCTCAACTCAAGAAAGGCTTTTTCTGCAGTTTCAACATCATCCTGCAATGAAGAAACAGTCAGCCATAGATTATAAGAGACTATATCTGGGGATGTGTTCTTTTTCAATTCTGTGATCATTCCAGGAACCTTCTCCAACTGTCCGTTTGATATGTACAGTTGAAGTAAGTGATTATATGGAAGAGGGCAAGTAATGAGACCACATTCAGACATTTTCTCCATCAAGGCCTCAGCTTTAACATACTCATTCTTCTGAACATAAGCATGCAAAAGAGCTGTGCATGTCTCATGACCTCTGATATTCTCAGAAAGATCTTCAAAGAATTTCTCAGCACTATTCAATCCACGGATCTTTGCTACCAAGTCTAATTGAACAGCATAATCTCCTGGTAACAACTGGATATCTTTTTGTGTTTTCATCCATTCACAAATCTGCACAATCATCCCAGACAAAATTATAAGCAAAAGGCATCACTGAAACACATTTGCTATGAATAAAATATATATAAAACATACACAAATTGCCCTTTAGCTACAAATGAAGAATATAATAATCACTGCATGTTCCAAGATTTGTGTTGGTAAAGTACTCCTAATGCAAATGAAAATGTTGCTCGTGACCACCACTGGACATGAAAACTGGCTATGTTAGCTTTGTTGTATTCACCGTCCAACTTTTTCCACAATTATGATGATAATTTAGCAATTTTTTGTTTGAGATCGACAATCATTTTACCTAATTTACATTTGATCAATGTTCACAGAAAAGGCTTCAGGACAATTTGTAGTGCCCTTCTAGTTCTTCTACACTATATAAAGAACACCAAAAGTGGAAACACAGAAAGATTCCCCTTTGCAAGATCAGCAGCTATTTGGCAAAGTATTAACAATTCCATCAAGATCTAGCTCAAAGCAACAGAAAGTAATAAGAAAATAAATTCCAGCAATATATTCATATGTCAAAGCCAAGGCAAGCCTTGCACATGAGCAAATGTTTCTATTCGCATCAGAAGGTAACCACTAGAAATAGATGCAATGCAATGATTCAGCAACAACACTTTACAAGGTCTGCTGATGCCCTGAAAATCCAACCTTATCATGTTCAAAACAGATTTATTAGAACCATGAACGAGTGACCAGATTCAAGTCTAATTTAATTGAATTCATTTCCCTACAATCAAGATACGATCTTCCAAGCATCGATTACATTCAGTCTAACCCTAAAATTCATGAAATCAACACAGCGTAAACATGGAGAATCAACTTGCAATTGAATTGAAACAAAGGAGGAGTCTCAGAGGCAGACAGAAGGAGAAGAACAAAGAGACGTTGGGGACAGGCGGAATACTGC
The DNA here is from genome assembly GCA_964016875.1 of Fallopia convolvulus. Classification (NCBI taxonomy): domain Eukaryota; kingdom Viridiplantae; phylum Streptophyta; class Magnoliopsida; order Caryophyllales; family Polygonaceae; genus Fallopia; species Fallopia convolvulus. The sequence continues at coordinate 26,285,207 of OZ024719.1, forward strand.
GGTACCTCGAGAGCATGCTTATAGCGGCGAAGCTTCCGGAGCTCGCGAACGATGCGATTAAGCTCATATTTGCGGATGGTGTGGCCTTCCTCCTTCCATTTCCTCAGCGTAACCACCGCGCTGCGTTTTGGATAGACCAAAGAAAACAGCCTCCTCCCAAGAGTATCTCGTCCCCGGCCTTTGGAATTTGAGGAGGTAGCCTCGGCGGCGGAATCTCCCCGAGGCAGTAGTACCACCGGCTTCTCCGTGGTCAGCCGATCTGCCGAGAAATAGCGGCCAACGCTGGAGGAGGCGGCTAGGGCAGCTTTCGTGCGGCGGGCTAACATTTCGTAGTAGAACTTGACACAGCTGCCGGAAACACAAATCACTGTTGTGGGCTGAGACACAGCGTAAAGGGTTTTAGAGTGAGGAAGGGTTTTAGAACTCTGGAGTCTAGGCTTGTTTTACTTTGAAAAAAAAAATACTTAATGCAAAAAAATATATAAAACCATACGTTTTAATCTAGACTGGATCCGGATCAAATTTGCTGTTGCCCAGTTATGTACCTTTGTATGTGCCCTATTTTTTATTGGTCCACGTGGTTAAAATAACCATTGAAAAAAATCAACTCAAATTACTGAATTATAATTAAGTAAATGCTAAATTTACTATTGTATTACTATTTCCTTATTTCTTAATTCCCCAATTATCCTAAACAACCCTAACAATTAAACATTACAGTGATTTCGGTCGGAGAAAACCTTAGATTCACCTCTCCAATGGAGCCTCTTGGGCACGAAGGACACCCTTGAATTCAATTCAGGTTGATTATGCACTGAGAAGTGAGAAGTGCTTAACAACAAGATGTTCTTCGGTCTGCCCAGCGATTGGTCAAGCTTTGTAGAAGGAGGCGTACCTCTGTAAATCTGTAATCTCTTCCGGCTTCTCTATTTAGAAGCGATCTGCTTGTTGACGAGTCGCCATCGTGAGACGCTTGAGTTATCTTCTTCTTCTTCTTCTTAGCCTCTTTTCAAAGATGTAAGTGTGAATTTCTAGTGATGAGCACAAAGTGTTTGTGTTTTTGCCTCAAAGAAAATTAGAGTATCAATTGTTTGTGTTTTTGTCTCAAAGAGAAATAGATTATGGCTAGTACTCTTCTGTTGCTTCTTGTTTATGCAGTTGTCTGCCACCTTTACTATGTGGGTGACTTAATAGCTCCTCTTCGTACTGGTTCCATTCTTCTGTAAATAGAAGTTAGTTGTGTTGAAAGAAAGGGTTTTCATGCATATAAGAACCCTCAAAGTTGTGTTGAAAATAGAATTTGAATATAGTTTCTGAATTTATAGCTCCTTTCAGTTTGCCATCAAAACATTAGTCATTTGAAGTAATAACCTTCAACTTCAGAATCTCGTGTATACTTGCTTGAAAAGATTTCTTGCTTTTTTTTTTGGAAGTCTGATTGTTTATCTTTATAATATTTCGGTTGTCTTGTGTTATAGTTGATACCGGATGACATGGAATTCCAATCTGGAGATTCTCCAAACTATACAACTTCAGATGGATCGGTATGCTTATTAGAGTGCTTACAATTCAGAAATTGCAACTTAATTTTTGGCTAAATTGTTGGAATGAGAGTTCTAGTCATTTGGTGGCTTGCTCTATCTACTACTGTCTTGAATCCTATATTAACTAGTTTTATAAGATAGAATACAAATCTCTTGCTCCCCTCTCATTTATTCAGGCATGACATTTTAAAACCGTAGGTGTTTTATGGTCAGTTCAGCATATGGTTGTATTTTAGCTATGGTCAGTTCAGCATATATGTAGCATTTAGCTATGGTCAGTTCAGCATATGGTTGCACTTAGCTATGTTTTCTTACAAGGAATTTTCTTGCAGCGCTATTGATGAAATTAAATGGTGTTGAGTTTGGATTGTTGTGAGCTCATCTTCTCAGTTTGGTACCCATCGGAGTCAGCTTGAGATTTTTAAAACTGCAAGGACTAGGGAGGGAAGGCCTTGTCTTCCATTCCTTCAGGGAGCTTCATTTGTGAGTACACCTAAGAGCTTCTGGAGGACAAGGAAGCTGAAAAGGATGAATATTTGCTTGATATTGGGCAGAGATGCAATGATCACTCTGTTTGGGATGTCTCTCAAGTCTCATTTCTAATATTTCATGAAGCTCTGCATGTAACACCCCTATTTTACAACACTGGGTATTACCGCCAGTGACCTCAGACTTTACCGTCTAAAGTCACCCAAGGCTTTTAGAATGATATAGAACAATTAAAATGCGGAATAAAACATAATACATAATGAGAAAAGGTACTCCCGAGGGAGACTTGGTTCTTACAAAACATCTTACATCGTTTTCAAATATAAAGTTGTTCAGAAGTTGAAATGTGAAGCTAGCTTGTCCTTGAAACATATTGAAACTAAAACAAAATGATATAAGAAGCACATCTTGAAAATCCTTGTTCTTCCTTCGTCTTCACTTCACTTCACCTCACTTCACGCTTTGTGGGGATTCCTAGATTCTGACATAATTCGCGAGGGGCGATAGAATGCCAGGCAAACATGCGGAAAAGAAGAATTAGTCTAAGAGACTAAGCAAGCGGGAATGGAACTTCCCGAGGGTAATTTCGGTAACTTCTAATTATTGTTGAAAGAGTTAATCGGGTTGTGTTTACGATGAGGCTATACGATGAGGCTTTGTTTATGTGGAGCTTTATATGGTTCAAAGAAGAGTATATCTTAGGCGAAGATAACTCGAAAAGCGATAGAAGAACTACTAGATTGTAGACTTCTCTAGGATTTCAATGGAATGTTGGGAACATTTATTAACTCGTACAAGTGAAAACCTCTAGCGCTTTTGAGCGGACCGAGAGCCGGAACGATCATTTGAGACCGGTCCGGTTTTGGTATCTTAAATGTGCATACGCACTTATCTTAATTAGTGATGAAAATATTCAATCTTGTTGATGACTTTTACAAGAGAGAGTGGTGGGACACGGATAAACCGAGCCACCCGTAGGAGAACATCAATTCCCCTGCACTTAGCTAGAGTGCGCTCAATCCCTCCTTGCAATCGGAGCGGATGGAGATCATGATCCCGAAAGTCGTATGGACGTACGACTCAGTAAGATTATATAGAGGTGTCGACTAACTCGCACCCCTTTGATTTGCAATCAATCAAGAGTACACACACTAGCAAATATAATCCTAGTAAGGAATATAATATCTACTATACTAACAAGGGTCGTTATTTCTAGCAATCGATATTTCCTAGGTTCATTTTTATTAAGCATACAAGAAGTTCCCAACATCGAGAGATATCATAAAGACGGATATAAAAGGGGTACAAGGGGAAATTCCACTTGCCTTAGTGTAACGAGTTCTAGCAACGAGCTTTGATGAAACTTAGGCGATTTCCTACTACGAGCGAGGATTCCGACCTAATGATATGGAATTTACGAAAGGTTCAAAACACGATTCTTCTACTAACGTTCGGGTCACCTCTTATAATGTTTTATAAGAGGATTTGAATTTCTAAATTATTATAATAATAATTTAGAAAGTTATTTTCTTTAAAATAATAATATTCCTTTATTATTATTTTGATTTTTGTAATATCCTTAATTCCGAAAATCTTCTATCAAAATAATTATTTTAAATAATCCTTTTTATTAGAAAGTTTCCTTAAATAGAAATCTCTACTTTTCCTTATAAGGTAACTTGCCTAAAATGTCCTCACTCATATTTGTTCCATTTCCGTGACCCTTTTTATACTATAAGGTTTATAAAATTTCTTTGATCATATTTATATATTATGATATTATAGTTCCTAACATAGAATCTTTTCTATATTTAGTTACTTCTTTTCAAGCAAGTTAACTTTATGCTATACCACCTACTAGGTTTATTATAATATCATACTTGATATATTAAATCTTGAACTTAGGTCTTTTAATAATTCTCTACACTTGGAAGTCCCTTAACAACTATATTTTTATATGGACGACCCTAGTAGTATTTTGTTTAGTAGTAGCATAATTTCCATGAGATCATTGTCTAAGTCAAACTATAGTTTTTAGATCTCCAACATATTCTATAACTTAAACTCATATGCTAATGATATAATATTTTATTATATCCTACATAATAGCTAACATCTTTTAATATATTCCTCATATAAAAGATATGCTAAGTTTGTATTGAATAAATATTTTATTCTAAAATCCTTATATTTACTCAACTTTATAATTTCTATATCTTTTATAGATTAGGCCATGCATGACTTTTATCAACTTAGGGATTTTGTTAATTTCATATAAAAATAGTAATGGTTTTATTTTCTAAACCTTTTTATTTCTAAGGTCATATAGTTTTTATCTTTTTGTTTCATGCATGCATAATAACTTTTAAAATTCCTATTTGATCAAAGATGACAATAATAGTTATTATCTTGTATGCTATAGTTATTTCATAAAATCCACTATTTATATTATGAAAGAGGCATGCATGTAATAAAATCCATATAAATCTATCTATTTGTTCATATCTTAAGTTATCAAGGTAAACTAGTTTGTTTCTAGCTTTTAACTAACAAGATCTTACTAACATAATTTTATTTCTTATTTTCCTAAAATAATTTCTAATAACATATAAGAACTTTATAAATTTATAAAAGCATAATTTAAATAAATAGGATTTAAGATAGAATTTTGTACTTTTGGAGTATTACGGAATGTAGGAGAAGAGAGCGGGGGGAGGAGGCCGGCGGTCTTAGGCGGCTCCACCAGAGGCGGAGGCGGCTCCGGCGTGAGCGGACGGTGGCACAGAGGGGCGGCGACGTCCGACGGGGTAGGGAGGTGGTCTGGCGGGAGCTCCAAAAGGAAGAAGAGGAATTTTTTATTGTGTTTTTGTGGTGGAACAAGCTTTGTTTGGGGCTGATTTTTGAACACAAATAGAACAATTGGAACTAGAAGGAGAGGATGGTTGAATGTGTGAGTGAAAAGTTGTGATTGAGAGGTGAAGGCCCTTTAAATAGGCAATTTGGAGGAGTTTGGCAATCCATGCCAAGGTGGTTGCACCAATGGAGGAGGAGGAGGTGTTCTTCCATTGGGCAAGAGTGTGTTTCTTGATGGATGATGTAAGGTGATGCCATGGGTGAGTCTTGCAAGCCAAGGGTGGAAGAAGGAGAGCATGCAATGGAAGAGTATCACATCAATCACATGTCTTTGACTTGTTTGAAGAAGAAGAAGGCTAAAATTGTTATAAAATCAAAGGAGTGGGGTAAATTGCAAGAAAATCACATTGGTCTAGCGGAATGGAGAGGGGCGTGTGTAGAGATTTGCAAGAGGTCTCGGGTTCAAATCCCGACTCTTGCATTCTTTTTGCAAAACTTGTATTTAGTTTTCTAGGCTCTTATGTAAATTATTTCCTAGAATAAATTAGATTAGCAAAGGACATTATTTTTATCTAATGCTCTTTTTTATTAATTTACCTCACTTTATTAATCTATGTCCCTCAAGTCATTTTATTGAATTTTTAATCTTCTTGATAAACTCTTTCAAAAGAAAATAGTAGAAGTTAATTTGATACTAAGAAATTCTCCTTTTTAATTAGAGAAAATATTTGATAATAAATATCATATTATAAAAAGCTTGGAATATCGTGGATATTACACTGCAAAAGTTGACTTTTTATGGTATTCAAAACAAACTAGGTGCTTAATCTTATTGTCTTTTCCTCACCAATATATGAAGGGATAATTTCTTTACTTTGTCCTAAACATGTGTACGTAAAGGGAGAGCTCAATTGAAGTTAATATTATCAATGAAATTCTTGATGGTTTTCTTATTTTCATCATTCTCGTAATTTTCTTTTGCTTAATTATATCTCTTCACTTCCACAACAGACTTAATGGACAAAAATCAAAATAAAGTTAACACATGAACTTAAATACAAAAATATGATTTGTCACTTGAAGGCAATCAAATAAAAATCAAATTAGCAATGAAAATTTCCATGATCAGAATTTGACAAAGAGCTTCAAAATATAATCCACTAATCCACTAATTATAAAATAAGCAAATATAAATCTTCCATGTTTCTAATAACAACAAAATAAAAATTCCAAGCTATTATATAGAATTGAATGATCTGAATTTATTATGACAGCTTCTTCAACTAGTCGGGTTCATGGGTTGTCCATCACCTGATATATAAAAACAAAATGGGATTAGAAGCATTCAAACCATGTATTTCCAATTGCAAAACTATAGCTAGAATGACCTGTATTATGCTTTTTAGTTCCTTGCATATATGCTTGATGAACCCCTACAATTAATAGAATTAAAACTTATAGTTAGTTTTATATTTACCTGAGGACTGAGGCACTCCAATGCTAGTCAATAATGCCATATAACTTGGCTGAAACTGTTGATTAGGTTGAACATGTGGTGAGCTACTATACATGTTGCCATTTCCATAATCTGAAGGTATAGAGTCATAATATCCAGATTGATCCCAAGAATGAACAAAATAAGGTTGATGAGGTGGAACACTTTCATCTGATTGAAGAAGTTGGTTCACCTGCATTGCAAAACAAATATTGTTATTTACAAAGATATACTTAATGAAGAATTTCATTATTCTAACTTGAAAACTAAATATATTAATACTTTTAAAATATAAAAAAAACTTTTGTTATACCTGTACAGCATGAGAAGGGACTCTATTTTTCTTGATTTGGTTAATTGGATGACAAAGTGACTCATTATCAAGAGACGTGCTAATGGTGCTATGCTTGGATCTTTTTTCTTTTGGGTTGTTTGAAGAGCAGTTCTTGGCCTTTTGCCTATTCGAGCAGCAGGTTTAGGCTTCAATTTCAAGCCTTTAAATGCCTCCGGCATGGAATCGACATTCAAAGGTATATCACTATTAGGATCACTCTCCACCACATGATCATTATGCTGCCTAGATTGCATTGGTATCTCTACTGAGCTTAAATCTAGCTCTTTGGACATATTAAGAAGAGCCTCTTCAGAAATTTGTAACCTTTTTCAGATTCTGCAACTCTTGTATCTAGACGGGTAGAAAGGCGGCATATCTCTCTGTAACGCATGCCCAATTTCATTTTAGGGTCTACCTCAGCACATGAACTCTGGTTGGTGATTGTAATGCTCCCTTTCTTAGCATTTTTGGTCCATCGTTTCAAAATATACTTGTCAGGAACTTCAGTAATACCCCTAAAAGAGAAAACCTTTAATATATGACTGCACAGTAGGCCAGCGAACTCAAATTTCCTATAATTACACCATGTATGGTCTTTTGCGCTATCATAAGAGACAATAAAACCGCATTTCTTCTTATGAGGCGTGACAATATATTTCAGATGTTCTTCCATCTCACCAGAAAATTCAAGATGACAATCATAAGATTTTGATACTTCTTTCTGAAACAACACAAAAACCTTGGGTGTATATACACTCGCAGCATGCTCCAAAATTGCTACATCAAAGGATAATGCTAGTTTGCTTTGAGTAGCCTTAAAATCCGCAACCATTTCATCATATCGACGATCTTCTAGTAAACGCTGAAAATGGTCAAAAAAATCTTCGCAAGTCATTCTTACGACTTACATACTTCTTTAATAGGCTGTTCATGCTTTCACTTCGTTGTGTATTGATCATGTCCGCACAAAATGTACCTCTTCCATAAACCAGTGCCCACTTTTCTTTTATTTCAAACAACCTCTTCAACCAATCATTACTTTGCAGTTCATACTTATCAAGCATGTCCTTCCAAGCATTCAAAAAATCATACTCGTATTCATAGTCATAAATGCAATGACTAAAAGCCTTCGAAAAATCTGAATACTTTGAGAAAACATCATGCAAATGAGAAGCTGCATTCTGAAAGATATGCCAAACACAAAGTTGCTGATAAGTCTCTGGCCATTAAAAAGCAAGTGCCTTTGACATGGCAGCATCTTGATCAGTCAATATCGTCTTGGGTAACTTTCCTCCCATAGCCCTTGAAAATGTATCAAACAACCACACAAATGTTTATGCTGTTTCATCATATAATAACGCAGCACCAAAAATAGTACTTTGTTTATGATGGTTCACTCCTACAAATAAAGCAATTGGTCGACCATCCTTATGCTTGAGATATGTAGTGTCAAAACAAACGACGTCACCAAAAACTTCATAGTCAGCCATCATCTTCACATCATCCCAAAAGATATTAGTTATCAATGCATCTTTATCTACTTGAACAGCATAAAAAAAGCTAGGGTCTTCCACTTTCATGCCTTGCAAGTACTCTAGAATGCCACCAGTTTCACGAGGATCCATTTTTAAAGACGCTTGCTTTGTAGATAATTTCTATAATCTACATCGGTAAATCCAAGATTTTCCCGACCTCCTGCTTGCCTAGCAATGAACTCATATGCATTTTTTGGAGCAATACCTGAGATATCAGCCATCTCAACATCAGCTGCTTGAGGCAATGAAATTTTTCGGTGTGATCTACATAGATGGGCCTTACTTGGACTTGCCAAGCTGTGATTATGCTTAGCAATAAATTTGACAACACGATATTTCCCAGTTTGACGACAACTTATAGTTAGCATTGCCAAACAACCGCATCTTGTCTCTCGCTTGTGAGATTTTTAAACATTCTCTTGTTTATCACTTTCTCGCTGCCCTTGACGTGAACATACAAATCTTCTATCTAACAATTGCCCATTGTTTGTATGACGAGAGCTTTTTCGAATAGAAAATCCAATTCGCAAAGCATAGGCATTGTAAAACTCCTACGCCGCATCTTCAGTTTCAAACTCCATATCAAGTCTTGGAATAATCTCCACCGAAATTTTTGAATGCAACGGTTCTATCAATTCATCAACGAGAAGATTTGATTGATCTTCATCTTGATCAAATTCAAGTCGACGGCGTGAAGTTTCTGGTAAAGCAGTGTCCATAGCCTAAACAAAATAACCTCAATTAAATTTGCCTAGTTATCCAGTACCCATATTATAATGCATAAACTAGATAAACGATTTCCAAAAAGTAAATCGACATGAATATCGAAATGCAAACAACAGTTGAAGCATCAAATTTATACTCTGTAGCTTATAAAATAGCTTTAGGCAATAAAGTGATATCTTTGGTCACTTGGGGGTTTCACGTTCAATTACAGTACGGAGTAGCTTGCAACTTCCAACCCACTAATATAAATTACAGTAGCTTGCAACTTTCGAGTCTCAACTCACTAAATTCCAACACAAGTAAATGAAGGTCATTGACTAATAAATAACCCGGGTGCTTTCGAACTCGTAATTACTCAATTCAATTAGAATCACATAACTTGATCTTCTAATTGGCAAACCTAATTCAATTACGTATAGTAACTTGCAAATTAAAGTGGAATTGTTTCCAAAGAGTAATTATTCCTAATTTCTAATCAAAGGGATTAGTTTTCTACATAACAATCTACTTGTTGTGGTCTGATTTTTTTTTTTCAATTTTTTCAAGTTTTCACAATTCCTCAAATCTAATCTAGATTAAGATTGAACATCAGTTGAATTGGGATTGAAACAAAAATTATTAGACGTGAATGATTGAAATTATTCGTAATTCCTAAACAAATAAAAGTGGGTTGTTTTCAAATAGCAGATCTTTAATTACCTTTGTAGATTCCGTGAAATTCAATTTGCACAGAGAAACGCTGCTAGTTTTCGAAGGTAGTCAATTGAAGATCAATGTTCAAACATCCATAATTGAAATACGATTAGAATTAGGGATAGTAAATAAGGAAATAATAATAATTTTTATAATTTACTTAATTATAATCTAGTAATTTGAGTTGATTTTTTTCAATTGATTTTTAACCACGTGGACCAATGAAAAATAGGGCACATACAAGTGAGAAAGGGGACGCACATGCGAAATAAAAATATATTTGCGTTATCAATTTTGCTGGAATTATTTGAACGCGCATAATATATCTAAATAATAAAAATCAAACAAAAATCATGTGCGTGTACTCAAACGATTCGAATTGCTATTGATCATCCAAGCAGAATGGAATCCTTGAGGCTGCTTTGACAAATCCTTGAGGCTTCTCGACAAACACTTCTTGCAGCTTACCATTTAAAAATGCAGACTTAACATCAAACTGAAACACCTTCAGCTTCCATTGAACAACTAGAGCCAACACAGTTCTCACAATTTCAAACCTTGCAACTAAATAAAAGGTCTCCTCATAATCCAGTCCTTCCTACTGAGCATATCCCTTTGCCAAAAGCCGAGCTTTGTGCTTGAATATGCTTCCATCTGAATTGAGCTTTGTCCTAAATACCCACCTTAGGCCTATAACATTTTTGTCTTGAGGTAAGCTCACAAGCTCCCACATCTCATTCTTTGGTATTGATCTAATTTCCTCCTCCATTGCTTGTTGCCATTCAGCTTGTGAGATAGCTTCCTCAAAACTTGTTGGTTTTGTGGCAACAAGAGCAAAGCCACAGTTTTCATAAATGTCAATTAGTGACCTTACTCGAAGTGTTGGAGTTTCACTTAAGGAGGATGAGTGTGGTGAGGAGCTCGAGCTACTTGAGGATGATGATGTTGATGTTAGTGTTGTTGATAGACTAGGCACAGGTTGTGCAGGAACTGGATCACCAATCTCATCCTCAAGTGAGACAGTTCTTGCTACTGTTTTGCCACCATTCAAATTTTGTTCAAACTTCCAGCTTGCATCTTCACCAAATATAACATTTCTTCTTATAATAATCTTGCCAAACAAAGTATTATATCATATGTATGCCTTAGACTGAGTTGAGTAGCCAACAAATACACATTTCTCAACCTTATCATCTAGCTTAGCTCTCAAGTTTATCATATCATATGCAACGCATCCCAACACTCTTAAATGAATTACATAGGGTTTTTTCTTTCTCCAAGCTTCAAATGGAGTGGAGTTCATGACTACCTTTGTTGGTGAGATGTTGAGGATGTAAACAGAAGTGGCGACAGCTTCACTCCAAAACTCATTTGGTAGCCCCTTGACTTTTAGCATGCATCTTGCCATTTCAATTTTCAACAACAGTTCGGTTCTTCCTTTATGCGAAACTGCTTTGCTTAGGTGTGCAGGGTGCAATTAGCTCATGTCTAATGCCATGATCCTCACAAAACTTTGTAAATTCATGTGACATGAATTCACCTCCTCTGTCGGTTCATAAATCCTTCACTTGCAATCCACTTTGCTTCTCAACAAGTGCTTTGAACTTCTTGAAGTTGTCAAATGCTTCAGACTTGGCTTGTTGAAAGAACACCCAACTCATCTTGGTGTAGTCGTTTGTGATAAGCAGAAAATATTTGCTTTCACCAAGAGATGGTGTCTGCATAGGTCCACACAAGTCGACACTTGGACCAGCTCCAAGCACACACTTGCTCTCCATGATTCTCCACTTGGAAAGGAACCTTTGGCTTGTTTCCCATACACACACCTTTCACAAAACTCTAGATCTCCTTTGACAACGAGTGTTTGCCCTGCACTTCCTGTCAAATCCAATGGAAAACCCTTGTTTCTTCCCATTGCAATTCTCATCACAACCTCGTTACTCTTCTTCTCTTTGATGATGCACATATCATCTTCAACTAAAATTATGTAGCCTCCACACACTAGCTTCCCTACACTCAACAGATTGTGTGCAAGCTTTGGAACATATTGAACATTGTGAAGTAGTTTGTTTTTACCTCTCTGAATTGGCAGTGCTATAGTGCCTAGCCCTTCAACAGATAACTACTTCCCATCTCCAAGCCTAACAACACTTTTCTTGGAATCGTCCAGCTCTTTGAAGATGGATCTTGAACTTGTCATGTGATTAGAGCACCCACTATCAACATACCAAACCTGACTTCTATCACTGTCACAGTTATGTTGAGCCTAAAATAGATTTTCATGCTCAGCATAATTTGATTTGCTTTCTAGATTTCCTTTAGCCTTATCCTCATCTTTCTTTCAACATGAGGCCTCTTTATGGCCTGGTTTGTTATAGTAGTAACATTTTATTGGCCCTTTGTAGTTGCCTTTGGAAGATTCTTCCCTTCCTTTACCAGATTGGCCTCTTCCCCGGCCTCTACCTCTATAGCCTCCTCTGCCTTTACCTTTGTTGGAAGATTGTTGGCTTCTCTCCTTGTTAGAAGGTTCTCCTTTAGCTTGGAAGGCCTTCTCTTCTTTCTTGTCATCACCCTTGGTTAGTCTCTCTTCATGTGCTTGAAGAGACCCTTTAAGCTCATCAAAAGTATATGTTTCCATATCTTTTGAATCCTTGATTGTAGTCACAATGTGGTAATATTTCTTAGTGAGACTTCTAAGCACCTTGCTCACCAATTTATTTGTTTTGATCTCTTCACCATAGGATCTCATTTGTTGGATTGTGCTTGAGATCCTTGACAAGTACTGTTGTACTGTTTCTTTCTCCTTCATTTGAGAGGTCTCAAATTCTCTGCTCAAGGATTGTTTCTTTGATAGTGATCACCTTATATTCTTGCGTTAGAACACTCCATGCTTCTTTTGCTCTTGAAGCTGTTGCAATTTCGTGGAAAGACTTCATCATCCAAAGCTTGTTGAATGATGAACAATGCCTTTGCATCTTTCTTCTTTTTCTCTCGCAGCGCTTGATCTGGCTCTTCTGGTTGCGTGTCATCAAAGCCATCTTCTACAATGCCCCATAACTCTTAAGATTTGAAGAGAGTTTTCATCTTCATACTCCAAAAATGGTAATTCACTCCTTTGAATACAAGCAATTGAGTAAGCGATCGAGTTCCCATTGCCATTACCATATATTGTTGTTTTGCATTATATCACTCTGTGTTTACCTTGTGTTTTAATTCTCACACGAAACACACTCAATCAAGCCCCTAGATTACCCTCTAGCTCTGATACCAATTGTTGTAAAACAGATATAAGAAAGAGATGTATTCTACTGAATTGCATACTTGATTAATGAAAGAACATTGCTATAAATAGCCATTACAAACTACTGAAGTAAGCACACGATTGCACTAACAAGAGAGACCTAAGATTGTGGCATGAATGGATTGAAATGGACTCAAAAACAAACTGAGTAACTCAGAAAAGATAGCTAACAACTTTGAACAAACTAACTCCTATAAACTAGCAACTAACAAACACTTGTTCAATAGGACGTTTTCTGACTTCTGATTTGAACTTCCAACGGCTAGTTGGCTCAAGCAGTCAGGCTTGATCCTTTCAACAGTCCGCTCCACAATGAAATTCTTAATACCCAAAGCGAAAGAAGAATAGAAACACAGTCAAATTTTACAAATGCTTTATTATTATTAAGATTTATGAATGATTACACAATAAAGGTACTGGTTACAAGTAAGATCGAAGCTCTTATATGACATATATGCAAACAACATCCATCAAAATAAGCAAGACATATATTGAATGTATCAGCCGAAGCATTTATTTGGAAGATAATAAAGGTTGATAAATATATAAAGCTTATAACGGCGTGGACCAATTAAGTTCGATCAGTTGATGAATCGAATACCATCACATTCATACTCGACTTCGCATTCATCACCCAACTCCACCTCGTATTCATGCTTCAGCTTAGAAAGGAAGGCCGGCATCTTAAGCAGCAAATTGCATACGCACATGTCGTCCACGGCCTTGAGCCACCGACAACACTCCTCGGCCCCGTGGTGCCCGTTGTGGTGGCTGCTGTGGTGGCGGTGCTTATGCCCGTTCTCGTGCCTGTGCCCATGTCCGTGCTCGTTCCTGTGCCCGTTCCCATGCCCATGCCCGTGCCCATGCCCGTGCCCGTGCTCGTGCTCTTGCCTATGCTCGTGCCCATGCCCGTGTGCATGGCGGGAGAGCTGGTCGATTCCCGTCGGGTGGGGCAAGGGAGCGAGTGCGTAGGCCTCCATGTCGGGCGAGTCTGTCAGGGAGTGGCGGTACGGGACAAAAGCGCAGGCTTGGTTGGCGAGTGCCATCTGGGAGACGCAGAGCGGGTGAGCAGGTTTGAGTGGTTGCGGTAACGGTGCATTGCTCGACTCGGGAACGAGTACCATAACAAGAGCCGCCACCATCAGAGTAAACCGGGTGATTCGATGAACCATCGAGAGGCTCATTAATGTTGGCATTTCATACATGGATATATCGATCAAATTAAACTGGCAGGAGATTAAATTTCCAATCTTGGGTTTTTAATTTAAGTGCCAGGTCGAAGAGCAGATCATGTGTTTGGTATTGGCTTTAGGTAGGTACTTCTTTGGGGGCGCTTCCTTCTCACTAGGGCTGTCAATGGGTCGGGTTATGGGTGGGTGGAGCACTTCCACCACCCGATCCGCAAGTAAAAATGTCCCACCCGACCCACCCGTCACCCGTTGAATGTTCCACCCATCATCCAAACCACCCGTCACCCGCTGGTTATATGGGTGACCCGTTCACCCATATAATCGTTGTATTTTTTCCATTATCTTATTTAATACTGATAATTCGATACGAAAAAAATATACAAAGATAATGATTCAATAAGTAAATTATTAATACACTAAGTAAATGAAAATGTAAATCCATAGTTCTAAAATTAATAATAAAAAAACACAAAAAAATACATTATAAAAGGTTAAATATTTGAAATTTTCCTTCAAAATATGAGAACACTTTCAAAAATACTAGGATAAGTATGATTTAAATGGGTTAAGTGGGTGGTTTGGGTGAAATGGGTGATGGGTTTGGTGATGGGTGGGTGATGGTCGGGTTATTTGGGTGACAAAGTCTCACCCATACCCTACCCGTCACCCGTTTCACCCATCACCCAATCCGCCCATCACCCGTTTTGTTTGGGTTTTCGCCCGTTTAATTTGGGTGGATTAAGCGGGTGGGTTGGTCACCATGTCGTAATTGCCAGCCCTACTTCTCACTATTTTAAGCAGATGACTTCGATCTTGATCTCATCCATCATTCATACATATTGTGTGACCAACTGTTTTATAAACTATACTGATTATAATAATATAATCTACTATATATATAAAAGTAATAAGGTTTGGAGCCACCACATTGTGTCACATCATCTTTTACTACATGTCATTCCTAAACTGCGCCACATCATATTTTCACACGTGTCATCTCTTCATTAATTGGTAGTTTTGAAAACAAATCTTATAATATCATTCAATATTTTAGAAAGAATCCAAATTATAATTTTGGTAGTTTTGGAAACAAATCTTATAATATCATTCAATATTTTAGAAAGAATCCAAATTATAATTTTGGAAGTTTCTAACATATCTACTATATATATTAATTATTCTTTCCACTTCATATTCCACATATCAATTTTTTTCCACTTCATTAAAAATTTATTTTTATTTCCCAAATTTAGATAATATCTTAATTTTTGGCAGAATATTAACTAAAAAAATTTAACTAATGGTTGGATTTTTTCCTTATAAGCCAATAAAATATATATGCTCAATCTCATCTCTTCCATATTTTCAAAATATATTTTTTTTGCTTTATTTTCTTCATATTTTATCTCCTTCTTTTAAATTAAACCTATTTATTAAATATTGTCAAGGAAAATGAGCAATGTAGATTTTTTATGTTAATAATGTTTATTCTCAATTTTAAACTTAATAATCTATATTTATTTTATTTTATTTTATTTAAAAATAATAATTTTTATACATATTACGGGCAATAAATTACTTACATTAAATTTTACATTATATTTTTATTTATAAATATCTTTTTTATAGTATATCTAAAAAATATCGAGTCGTAGTCGTGCAAGGCACGACGGGGACAACTAGTAATAATAAAACCAATATATTTTCGCCATCTACCTACATTACGTATGCATATTAACTGCGTAACCTAAAATAATGGAGAATATATATAGTGTATTCATCATTCATAAATAATAGATAGAACTAAATAATATAAGGACAACAAGCGAACTCAAAAATGAAAGAGTAAATACACAATACGTCAATTGAAACTTATTGTTTGTAATCAGTTTTATTTATGCTTAGAATCTTTATTTAATAGCTAGAATACGTAATATAGAGAACTTAGTTATTTTGGGGTCTCATCAGAAAGGCATGATGGGTGATTAATCTTATTTACATTGCTTTTGAATTTCAATAACAAATCTTACTAATTATTAACATGTATATTTTATAGTTTAACAACATAAACGTTCAAAGTTATATGAATTATGTTTGATCACTAGTACTTAAAAGTTAAAATATAATAAGTTATATAAATTCGGGTGAGTTGACTCTACACCGGTGTTATTTCACTTTTTTTTAGTAGAAAACCGTTTTTTTTTCACTCTTATTTTTTTGGTGTTTTTTCACTCAAACATGCAAAGATGATTTTGTTGACTTTTTAGTCAAAGACAACTTTATTTATTTAAACATAAAGCATTTGACTGATATTTTCCCAGTTAAGAACATAGCATATAAGAGTACCCGAAGTACAAGTTTTTGGGTTTAGTTACATGCAGTTTAATAAAAATTAAAAGTTTTTGGGTTTAGTTACATGCAGTTTAATAAAAATTATATCGGTTAATTCAGATAAATCTCAACCATTCAAATATAAATTAAAGATCAGAATGACGAAATCAGGAATAGATTTCAGGGTGGACTAAATTTATCTTATTATTAGGTATAGTAATTAATTTTTTTTGTCAAAATCTACTTTGTTTTTCTTACTTTACATATTTTGGGTTTAACCACGAACTATTATTCTTATTACTGCACTCATTAAAACAAAAAATAAAATAAAATCAAAATATCAGTTTCTTTGTGTCATCAATTAAAGGTGTTTGTGTGGTTCGTTAATAATAATGGTGTTTGTGTAGTCTGCTACTTGGCAAAAAAATGGGTGGAATAAATGTTAAATGGAGAATCGAACACGGGTGGATTGAGATAGTAGAACACGAGTGTATACCAACTACACTAGTAAAATTTCATGTATCCCATGTCTTATATTTTTTATTTACTATAGTTTTTTGGGGTGGGCTAGAGCATACCCTAGCCCACCCCTAGTTCCGTGCCTAGGTTAGATTTAATTTATTCTCTCTCCAAAACTACTAATGATTTTAAATCTTTTTAATTTTTTTCCCTATGGTTCACTAATTTACAATAGGATTTTAGAACTCTACCTATAAAGTTTCTAATAAACTCCACCGGAACAAGACCACAAATTCTTTTTTCCATTGAACTGGAGATGCTATTAATCCGATAACACCCGAATTCGAAGAATCAATTTTATGGGTAGAGTTAAATGTGTCCAATTGGTTAAACCAATTCGTTTCTTCAACACCCCATAATGTTTGTTCTTGGTTTTAAAATGTTAAGAAGTTGTTTAACAAAATTTGTATTGTTGCTTCAACCACCCCTCCTAAACCGTTTCAATACTCCAACAATGAAGTGTGTTAGGAAGGACGGTTGTTACGAAGAAAGAGAGTTTCAGGTATTTGGAATCAGTCAAGCAGAGTGATGGAGATATAGACGAGGATATCACGTTTCGAATTCATAAAGGGTGACAAAAGTGGAGTGCGACTTCAAGGGTTCGCTGTGACAAGAAGGTACCGCTTAACCGTAAAGGAAAGTTCTATAGAGTTGTTATTAGACCCTCCATCCTCTATGGTGCAGAGTACTAGCCGACTATAAGAGCACATGACCAGAGATTAATGATAGCTGAGATGTGAATGCTTAGACGGAAGTGTGGTCACACGAGGTTGGACAAAGATTAGGAATGAGGTGATCTAGAGCATTAAGGCAAGGGTGGCCACTATAGAGGACACACTACAAGAATCAAGACTTTAATGGTTTGGGCATGTGCAGAGGTGGAGTATTGGAGAGCCGGTTCGCAAGTGTACTGAGAGTTTGATGTTTGGGGATTTTTGTCGAGGTAGAGGACAACCGAAGAAATGATGGAAGGAAAATATAAAACATGATATTGACCAGTTGGGGATTTTAATAGAGCTGAAAGAGTGTAGAGATAGTTGGAGGGAGAAGATCAAGGTAGTGAACAACTAGACGTCATGACAGAGCGCAAGATATCAAGTTCCACTAGGGTGTCATGGTTTTTGTCGTTTTGTGTTTTGTGTTTTGTTGTCTGTTGTTTCATTGTTTTCCGTGCTTTATAGTTTCCTATTTTGGTGCTTTGTGACGATTGTTGACTTTCTAGGTTGTGTCTGGTGACTCTACTTGAATTTTTAGGGCGTTTTCCCTTGCATCAGGTTAGGAGTGCCTCCATCTTGACCCCTTCGATTCCGCACTGGGTTAATATTGTTGTTGTTGTTGTTCTCGTCTTTTTTATGAGACTAGTATACACTTCATACAAGGTAGAAAAAAGCCTGAAAATAATTAACATATATAAAATATGAACAAACAATGGAAAGAAAAAGGTTGTCTTCAGACATGTAGTCAAATGGTTAGGACTTCATAGTAGTACCATGAGGTCCTTGTTTCGACTCTCATGGGCAGTACCCTCGACCAAAAGAAGGGAAAGGAAAAAGGCAAAATACTACAAGATAGGCAAATAACATAATTAGCTTTTTGGAAGACATGACTAAATAGGATCTCCCGACTTTTGCAAAAGAAGCACTGACAAAGGAATACCAAGATATATGCATCGAGTGAACCTTCAACTTCAACTTTTACGTGACAAAAGCCTTCATCCCAAGCAAGATATGACCACCGAATCACGTATAACATCCCCATAGCAGCCTCTCCCATCAGGACTTTCACTAAACCAACAAAATTTAATTTAACCCAGTCGACTCCAGGGTGTTCCCGCTATAACAAGAAATTTAACGATAACATATAGAGTGACTATAATGTGATTAAAACTTTTAAACCTGTTGTAACAAGAAATTATGCGTATCCAAGACAATTTAAATTTTCAAAAAAAATCTCTCATTTCTCCATTTTCAAACCCACCAAACTGTAATAGCTAGCAAATAAAATATTCCACTCCAACCCGAAATTGTAGTCCACAATAATAAACAAATTCTCGCTAAACCATAACCCGTGTTTGAAAATCAGACATGAAGAAATTTTCCCAAAACCTAATTGGAACAAGAACTTGTCACTAGAAGTACAACTAGATTCACTTAGCTTTCAAATCACAAACATAAAAAAAATTGTCTAAATTTATTTTTGTGTACAATAACTCATAAGTAGACCCTTCAAACAGGTTGGTTAGATCATATTGGGTTCGAGTTGAGTACATATTTTGATCATTAAAATTTACGGGTTGAACAAGACAGGTCGTTTCGGGTTTCGAGAAGGTTCAAATCGATCCAAGGGGTCAAGAATGTTTATTTCATTATGATCAATAAAAATATTTTGACTAAACAATATTATTAATAATAAAAAAGTGTTTCTATTAAACATTAAAAGTATATTTTTTATATATTAATTAATAAAAATGTAGTATAATAATTTAAATAAATGTTATAATTTTTGAAAAAAATTCAAGTTAGATTAATGGTTTCGGGTTTAAACCTAATTTGGTTCGAATATGACCAAATTACAACACCTACTTCTATTTTTAGTAAGACAAGACTACCCTTCATCTATAAATCGAATTGATTGGTTGGAGTCGTAGCTTGCTTTATTGATTTCTTGAGTATGCTTACAAGAATAACTCGGAGTTAACCCTAGTCTCTTTGGTATGTTAACACTCGTTTGAACCGAGCAAGACCCTACTCTCAATCACAAAACCTAGCCTAGACTCTCTCTTCTTCTTTTGAACTCTAGAACACTCTAATTTTTCTCTTCAGAATAATGCACAATTGAGTTTTTACCATTCTAACCTAATCTCTAAGTTTAAATGGAATGATATTGGGGCATTAGAGAATATATTACTTCTAATTCGGTTATGGAAGATAATATATTTCTAATCCATACAAAAACATCCTAGGAATAAACAAATATAACAATAAAGATACTCCTTAGGGCTTAAGGCAATTCGGTGCCTTATCTTATGTTGAGAGGATTCTATCCTTAACCAGAATATCGTGATCACATGCGCAATCTTTCACCCATTTTCAAGATCTTGCAAGTTCGCATGTATTTCATGTCGGGGACATAGCTCATGTCGCCTACATCATGAATATTTTGCGGATGTTTGATGTTGGCTACTTCACTTGCATTTCGAACCCTCAAAATCAAAGCTTCTTTTTTAACAAATTTCCCAATTTTGTTGGTGACAAACTACTTTATTCATGTTTAAAAATTTCCAAGGCCCAACATTGACAATATAGATAATAAACTCAAGTTTTCTAAAAAGTTCCCCCTAAGTTGGAGAACCTGCATGGCATTCAATATTAACTTCCCCCTTTTATTTATCCCCCAACCTATTCCTCCTTTTGACATCAAAAGAATAGTCAAAATAATTAAATAGTATAATAGTCATAAAAGGTAAAATCATAGAAGTCAACAAATATTACGTACAAACTTAAACCACAACAAAATGATTTAGCATTAACCAAGCAAGCAAGGAAATGTCTAAAACACACACATAAAAATGAAAGAGAGAATTTTTGTGAGAAGGTAGATGTTCTAGGATAAAAAGAAGGGAAATGGATGTTGGTGACTCTAGCTAAGTTAGAGACTTAGACATATCAACCAACACCGCACTACTGACTCGAGCTAAGTTAGAGACTCAAACAGATTAGCCTTGAGCGCAGCTTGATCTTGCAGGAGTTGTCTAACCATTTCTAGCAGCAACTGGTTTTGGCGTTGGAGCTCACGAATCATAGTAGTAGAACCAGAGAACGAACCGTCATCTTCCACCATTGTATTGCCCACATCAACCTCTTCAACATCATCATCTTGATCACAGTGTCATGATTGAGGTTCCTCACATACTTAACTTCCCCCTCAGCTTCATAAACCGCATGACATTCCAAAATCTTATTGACAATGGAGAAAAGGAGCAGAGGATGTCGTGGACTTTTTCTCACAAAATGCATGTGTAGCAACATCAATCGAGCAATGTTTACAACTTCCTTCTAAAGAAACTTTTCCATCACTAAGACATCTTGGACCATAGCAATTCTTCTCTTTTATTCCCTAGGAATCAAATTGTTAATCACCCACGCAAATAAAACTTTCCTTTTAGCACTCATAGAGTTGGTGATAAATGCACTACTCTCCACTTTTTTCACCTGAGTAACAATCTTGAGCGATTCAATAGAGTCAACATCTTTTGGCCATACCCCCTTATGATATAAATCAATTTTTCTATCCCATTTCTCATTTTGTTGATTGAAAGAGGATAAGCGTTATCCATCAAAGCTCTTGTGTGGCACCTTGAGTATAGTAGCAACCTCCACACTAGAAAAAGTAAAATTCTCACCATTGATAATGTAAGTGCCAATAGTAGTCTTGTCCTTGTCCTCAACCTCCAGAGATTTATAGAAATTCCTAACATGTACCAAATTAAATGATTCTTCTTCACCAAACAGATATTCCCAACCTTGAGATTTAAGCCACCCCAAAATAGCGTTAACCTTGTAGACTCAATAAACTCTTCACCAATGATCAATTCCTTAGAAACTCCCTGTTCCAATACTAACACTCATGTAAACATGAGAAAATTCCTCCTTAGATTTTATTGTAATGGTTTTCCAACACTCCCAAGAATACGAATCTATATATTGTAGTAGATCATGATCGAATCACGGGGATTATGCCTACTTTAGCTAATTCTAGAACTAATTTCTAAGTCAAAGTATGATGATTTGTAGTGTAACTCTAACTATTAAAAGCAAGTAAAACAAGTATATTATAAGAATGAAAAGTATATGAGAAAGCAAAGTTTCAAGGCAAGGAATCCCCACAACTTTGATCCACGGAGTTTGAATCTCACTTCTACCTAAACTGAGTTGGATACTTTGTTATGAAGGTTATTGTATAATGTCATAAATTATCTTTTTTCAAAGTATAACTCAATGTACTTCTATCAAAGTAAGAACCCACTCTCGTGACGAAACAAAACCGATAAAAACCCTTTAAGCACTTAGAAAGTTAGAAATCTACATGGTAAACCAAACTTGATTGTAATATCCGAGATATTCCAAGCTTTTTATAATATAATATTTATTATTAATTACTTATTTTCTTTAATTTAAAAAGAGAATTTCGGAATATCAAATTAACTTCTTCTATTTTTCTTTTCTTACCAAGAAACTAAAATAGATAAAATTTATATAAAATAACTTGAGAGGCTTAGATTATTAAAGTGAGGTAAATCAATAAAAAGTATATTAAATAAAAATAATGTCCTTTTGCAATTTAATGTATTCTAGGAAATAATTTACATAAGAGCCTAGAAAACTAAGTACAAGTTTAGCAAAAAGAATGCAAGAGCCGGGATTTGAACCCGAGACCTCTTGCACTCTACCTCTCACACGCCCCTCTCCCATTCCACTAGACCAATTGCAATTGCTTACTCCTCTTCCCAACCTTTTAATTAAATAACAACTAATCCTTCTTCTTCCAAAATTGAACATTAGACTTTGTCTGATGGAAGTGACGTTGATTTAAATTCAGCCATTGCATGTATTCTCCACCTCCTCTTTGCTTGCTTGACCCAACTTGTATCATCATCTCTCATCACCATGGAAGAAGCAGACCCTTGCCCTATGCATGGCCTTCTCATCTTCCTCCATTGGTCCATGCCTTGAGCCATGGATTGAGGACCTCGCCAATTTGTCTATAAAACCCCTCTCTCAAGCCCTCATTCAAACTTTTGCTCTCCATAGCATGAACACCTTCTACTTCTTCTAGTTTATTGCTCTCTAAGTCATCAAAAATCAGCCCCATTGCAAGTCAAATACCTCCATTAAAACACATCCAAACCTTCTATTCTTTCTCTTGGAGCCCTCGCCGGACCACCCTTGGAGCCCGACCGGACCACCAGCACGATGCCGAGCCGCCAGTGACCGCCGGAGACCACGCCGGAGCCGTTGCCGCCCCTGGCCGAGCCGCCGAGTCCGCCGCCCCTCTCCCCTGCCTTCTCCTCCTGTGTTCTGTATTCAACAGAATACCAAAAGTATATTTTTCTATCCTAAAATTATATTATCCATTTATGTATTTCTTTAACTGAAAGTCTTTTATAAATTGTTAGATTATATTTAGGATTTAAGGGAATAAAATTAATAATGAGGGAGATCTTGTTAGTTGGAAAAAAAACTAGAAACAAATTGTTTTTACTATAGTAACTTAGGCTAAATAAAATTAAGTGGATATATTCATGAATTTATTACATGCATGCTATTACAAGATATTAATAGATGTCATAAAATTAATATAAAATGTAAGGTCCATATTTAGTATTATCCTACCTTAGATCAAAATAAGAATTCTAGAAATATCATGCATGTTTTATACAAAAGATGATATCATATTCTGACCTTAGAAATCAAAAGATTATTAAATAAAACTAATATCATCTTTATAAAGATTTTTTTAATAAAGTTTCTAATAGAGAAAAGTCATGCATTGCCTAATCTATAAAAGACATAGAAATTATAAAGTTGAGTAAATATAAGGAATTTAGAATAAAATATTTATTCAATACAAACTTAGCATATCTTTTATATGAGGAACATATTAAAAGGTGTTAGCTATTATGTAGGATATAATAAAATATTAGGTCATTAGCATATGAGTTTAAATTATAGAATAGGTTGGAGATCTAAAAACTATGGTTTGACTTAGACAATGATTTCATGAAAATATGCTACTATTGAATAAAATATTATTAGAGTCCTATATAAAAAAATAGGATTGTTAATGAGCTTCTAGTGTAGAGATTTATTGAAAGACCTAAGTTCAAAATTAAATATATCAAGTATGTTATTATAATAAAACTAGTATGTTTTATAACATAAAGTAGACTTGCTTGAAAGGAAATCAATTAAATATAGAAAAGATTCTAGGTTATGAACTATAATATTATAATATATAAATATGAACAAAGATATTTTATGAGCCTTATAGTATAAAAGGGTTATGGAAATAGAATAAATAAGAGTAGTCTAAATTAAAAGTAGTTTAGGCAAGTTACCTTATAAGGAAAGGTAGAAATTTCTATTTAAGGAAACTTCCTAATAAAGAGGATTAATTTAATAATAATTTTAATAGAGATTTTCGCAATAATAAGGATATTACAAAATCAAAATAATAATAAAGGAATATTATTATTTTAAATAAAATAACTTTCTAAATTATTATTATAATAATTTAGAAATTCAAATCCTCTTAAAAAAACAATATAAGAGGTGATCCGAACGTTAGTAGA
This sequence comes from Fallopia convolvulus, assembly GCA_964016875.1. Classification (NCBI taxonomy): domain Eukaryota; kingdom Viridiplantae; phylum Streptophyta; class Magnoliopsida; order Caryophyllales; family Polygonaceae; genus Fallopia; species Fallopia convolvulus. The sequence goes on from OZ024719.1 coordinate 26,309,568, forward strand.
AAAATCGTGTTTTGAGCCTTTTCGTAAATTCCCTATCAATAGGTCGGAATCCTCGTTCGTAGCAAGGAATCGCTTAAGTTCGTCAAAGCTCGTTTGCTAGTATTCGTTGCACTAAGGCAAGTGGAATTTCTCCTTGCGACCTTTATACTTCATTCCGTAAAAATTCTTGATGTTGGGAACTTCTGGTATGCTTAAATAAAAATGAACCTTGGAAATATCGATTGCTAGAAATAACGACCATTGTTAGCATAGTAAGTATTATATTCCTTGTTAGGATTATATTTGCTAGTGTGTGTGTTCTCTTGATTGATTACAATCTCGCTCAGAGATTTGCGTTGAATAAACTAGAAAGGGGTGCGGGTTAGTCGACACCTCTATATAATCTTACTAAGTCGTACGTCCATACGACTTTCGGGATCATGATCTCCATCCGCTCCGATTGCAAGGAGGGATTGCGCGCACTCTAGCTAAGTGTCGGGAAATTGAAGTTCTCCTTCGGGTGGCTCGGATTATCCGTGTCCCACCACTCTCTATTAAAAATCATTAACAAGATTGAATATCTTTCGTCACTATTTAAGATAAGTGCGAATGCACATTTAAGATACCCAAACCGGACCGGTCTCAAATGATCGTTCCGGCTCTCGGTCCGCTCAAAGCGCGAGAGGTTTTCACTTGTATGACTTAATAAATGTTCCCAACATTCTATTGAAATCCTAAAGAAGTCTACAATCTAGTAGTTCTTCTATCGCTCTTCGAGTTATCTTTGCCTAAGATATACTCTCTTTTGAACCATTAAAGGCTCTACATAAACAAGCTTGATCGTATAGCCTCATCGTAAACACAACCCGTTTATCTCTTTCGACAATAATTAGAAGTTACCGAATTTACCCTCGGGAAGTTCCATTCCCGCTTGCTTAGTCTCTTAGACTAATTCTTCTTTTCCGCATGTTGTCTGGCATTCTATCGCCCCTCGCGAATTATGTCAGAATCTAGGAATCCCCATAAGGCGTGAAGCGAAGTGAAGACGAAGGAAGAACAAGAATTTTCAAGATGTACTTCGTTCATCATTTTGTTTTAGTTTCAATATGTTTCAAGGACAAGTTAGCTTCGCATTTAAATCTCCGAACAACTTTATATTTAACAACGATGTAAGATGTTTGTAAGAACCAAGTCTCCCTCGGGAGCACCTTTTCTCATTATGTAATATGTTTTTATTCCGCATTTAATTGTTCTATATCATTCTAAAAAGCCTTGGGTGACTTTAGACGGTAAAGTCTGAGGTCACTGGCGGTAATACCCAGTGTTGTAAAATAGGGGTGTTACACTTGTCACACTCTCGTAATGCATCAAACTTGACTCAAACACCTATATATTCAATGAAAATTAACCACATGAGATACTAATATCAAGTTCAATTCTAGTTTTCTAAATAGATAGAACCACCTCTCAATGTGCTCTCTCTAATTTGTTTACTCACTTAGACCACCACCTTTCAACGCGCAACCTAAACAAGACTCTAACAAGTTTAAACCTATTAGATTAAGCCCCTAGAATCAAATCATATTAGTTTCCAACTCAAATCAAGCAAAAGGTATTGAATCTAATCCGCTTCACATCGTTGGGATCAACAAAATCCTAGAACTATAGAGTTTAGCCTAGAATATTGAAATTCATCATCAATACAATAAATTTAAACATTGAAATTCATCAACAATACAATAAATTTAAACATAGAAGAAGAGGGCAAAGCAATATTGAAAGAGAAACTTACAAGTAATTCAATTCCAAGAACAATTAGATCCAAAGTGCAAAGCAAATCTCCAAAGCAAAAAAGCGTAGAACTAAAACCCTAAAAAATGTCTCTTCTCTCTCTACTTGAAAATAGAATAATAATAATGCATAATAATTCTCCAACTTGTCCTCCAAGTAGTCCTAGAAAAGTCCTTAAACTTATGTCAAAGATACCCAAAAATAAAACCAGCTCGGGCCCAAAAAGGAGTAAGAAAAGCCCAAAATTCTCGGCGGAACAGTGTTGGTCACGACCCGTGATCACCCATCTGAGAGCACATTCTTGCTTTGTTTCTTCTTGTTTTGGCTCGTGATGGCCTCCACGACCCATGATGATGCTTCCAACCTCTTCCTTCACTCTACAGCTTGCATTTTGACTTGTAATATCTCATCCACAACTCTTGAAAGCTCTTGGAATCCTCAAATCTCATTCCTCAGTGTTAGTTGTGGTCTTAAAGCTTCACTAATATCTTGTTCTCATGTCTTCTTCTGCTCTTGACTCCAAAACACCATCAAAAGACCTATAAAAGCAAAACAAACTTGTGTAGACATCCATACCACGAATAATGCGAAAATCAACACAAAAAGACCAAAACCTAAGCTAGAAAAGGAGAAAATCTAATCCTAAATACATATGCAAACTACTCAAAACTAGATGATCATTAGGTTTCCAATAACAACAAGTTCCCCACTCGTCCTAGTTGGATTCTTTTTAGCCTGTTTATTTTAGACTATCTTTTTGGAGAGAGCCGAGTTCCCTTCCTTAGAATCATCAAGAACAGGAGATCACCCCTTTTCTTAGACATCTTTGTAACAACCCCCTTGCAAGAGAAGTAACATTAAAACTAGACAGATTAGGATCACTAGGAGTACCTTGTTTAGAATCTACTTGGTATTAATAGTTCAAAGACTACAGAAGCGAGTCAGGAACATCATCGACTATAGAGGTAAAGTTAGATAGTAGTGATTTTCAGTGAATTTTTATGGGATATTATGAATGGATAATTAAGATGTGAAGAAAATGAAACTTTTTTTATAATAAGATAAAAGAAAAAGATTGTCGTCAATACTCACCCTCAAGTCTTAAGCATGATTACCTAAAGGGGTATGTACTCAAAAGATTGAAGGGTGTTTTGGTGCTACTTACAAAACAAACTAAAAACTATAGCATAAGCCATTTGCATGCAAGATTTGTGATTTTTTTTAGAAATAAGATGACTAAACAATGATAAAGTAGCAAGCTATTTATAGGGAAAATAAAGAAGCAAATGAGGACTCTACCTTGGAGAGCCCATGGATGGTTAGCCAACTTGATGAAGAGACCCTTCAAGTGGTACTTTAATGTAGATTGGGAAAATTTCCCTTGGTGTGAAATATTGATGGACAAAACTTCTATTTTGTGAGCCTTGAACCCGGGCCATCATGTAGGTGAAGAATTCTAATAAGACCCAATTCAATTGTGAAAGTTTGTGTGGAGGTGTTGCACATGGGTTCGAGTGATAGGACCAAGCAAGGGAGGGCAGTTGAAGCGTCAACGGAAATGGAAAGGTCAATGTGAGCCTAAGAAGAATCAGGAGCCGAAAAATTGGTGGATCCCGAAAGTTCATCGGGCAACGGTGCACCATAAGGTCAAGATCAAGTAATGGCTTTAGGAAGAGCCAAAATGTCAATTAGGTATATGAGGGTCCAATATTGATATGGTTGTAACTTCTTTCTGCTCTTGAACTCGTTTTTTAAATTGACCTTTAAGATATATTTCATCTTCCAGTACAAATGACTACATTTTTCGAAGCCCTCTCATAATCACGTACATCAAACAAGTTTTATTCTCATCATGCCCATATACTTATTCTTCTCTTTCCCCCTTACTTTTTGAGCTCAATTTTTGTACTCGAGAGCTATGTTAAATGAAAATAGAAACGGGAATGCAAAAATGCACAGAATTATATATCATTTTAAAGCTTTGAAGATGTAGAGCATATATTTCACCTAAAAATGCACACATAATAACTACATTGAAGCGCAAATTCACTTATAACATAAATTATGATAAATAAACAACAGTTATAAAGAAACAATCTAACTACTAAGATATAACAATAAACTAAGGTTTGCGTGGTTGTTTGAGACAAAAAGTAGTTTAATGTGTGCTTTTATAATGTTCCTTTAAAAGAATGTTTAGTGAAAAAACTAACATTTTTTTTATCAATGAAGTGTACCATTCTATATTAATCGACCAACTTCTCCACATCCCCTTTCGCTCTCATCTCACGGATCACGCACATTAATCGAAAGCAAAGAGACAGAAGTTCGAAGAGATCAATGCCACTGGCTATCTTCAAATACCTTAAGGTTTTTCCTTCTTTCGATTGCAGAACCAATCCGAATTTCCCTACTCACACCAGGCCTAAAGTCCTGGGCTGCCGCATCCACTTCTCATGCCGCCGCTTCAATGGTCCAAAAGGATCTGCTAATTGCTTCGACGATAGTTTTGTCTTTTCTCATCCTCCAATAAAGTTAGGAAGAAGCGATTGATGGGGGGCATGTGTTAAATTTAGGGTTGTTTTTCAATTAAAAATAACTAAAATAATAAAGGAAATGAGTTTCCTTTCTTTTTTATATAAGGTGATATAAGAAGAGACAGTACTCTCCGTCCCCTCAAGGGGTATTTATTAACGTAAAAAAAAGGCTAATAGTTAGCAAACGGTGGATAGCCCGACCCTTTACATCATTAACTAATAAAGAAATAATACTCCCATGGGGTCACACAATACACTAATAAAGAAATAACACCCCCATGGGGTCACACAATACATGAAAACCAATGTTGAACGAAAAAGCTAAAGAAGATATTTAGTCTGCAACAATATTTACTTCCCGATAAATATGACGGAATTGGACAACCCAATTCCTACGAATAAAGCCTTGGTACTGATGTACCAGGATACAGAGTGGATGACTACACTCCATAGGCCTTCCTAGAAAAAGACACATTAAACGTGAATCAATTTCTAAACTGACTCTCATGTAGCCCTTGCTCCAAGCAAAACTCAATTCATGTAGAACGCCCTGTAATTCTGCCATCGAAATAGTACAAATCCCAAATAAAATTTTGAGCGTTTCGGTCCCGTGGGAAACGTTTCTACTTTCCAGGCGTTCCCGGTCGTTTCCGTGTCTGAAACGGAAACGCTATTGAACATAGCTCGAGTAAACATATATTCAACAAAAAAGTGATATACATATATTACATTACACGAACATATTTCTTTATTATTTTTTTCTCTTCCATTTAACTTTTCAGACAATATATATATATATATATATAAAAAGTAAGAAACAACAAAAACCAAACAAAATCGAATCTAAACCAAATCGAAACTAACCCACCCACCCGTTTACACAAACAATACGAGTTACTTGTCTTCATTGTACATGTTACTCCTGAATCCGGCCATAAAATTCCACCACGTACCTTAATTACTAGTCTTGCCAACATAGAAGAATCACAGTGCACCTCCATATCAGATACAGGCGTGCCTTCCGCTCTCTCAACAGCTTTGAACACCTCTGCCATGATCTCATCTTCAAAGTACTTCTCATGAAAGATGGCTTTGACCCCATTTCCTTCATAAATTTTCACAAAATAGAGGAACTTAATTTTGTGATTAGGGTATGAGTTGATTTTCCTGGGTTTTTGCTTCAACTTAAGATAAGGTCCACTGTGGAGTGAGTTGTGAGGTGCTTTTGAAATCTTATTCGGTAGATGCTATTTTATAGTTGCATGCAGGCATGGAAACTTGGGATTGTATAGTGCGTTAAGTCAAAGATTAATTTGTGACAAAAAAAAAAATTGTGGTGTTTAGCTAATGAGTGGCCCATTTTAATCGGGTTCAATTGGAATCTCAGGAGGCGACAAGAGGGGGCTACATTTGATGGTATTGTCTGTGTATTCTGTTGAATGGGATTGATCATAAGCTTTTTCTATAGGTGGTCTATTGCTGTCTATTTGCCTCTCTTTAAAAAGAGCTTAAAAGTTTTTTTTCATAATAATGATAGAAAAGGATATTGTACATAATTCTACCTAAACAATTTTTAAGATATATACAAAAACATTTATTTAGCTTGGGTGAGGAGCCCAAATCCTGAGTTTATTGTTTCGACATCCACCGATGATGAATCCATGAAATTAATTTTTCAACTCTCACCCGTCTTGGAGATTTCGTTTTCAATTTTCTCTGGATGTGAATTTTTTTATGGATAACGACAATCATATATCGCGAATAAGTGTCAAGGATGAGTCTTTGATCCATATATTTTTTGGGGATATCTTAGATTTCTGATCTCATATAAAAAAAACATAATTATAAAAACATATGTCGTAAACTAGATAAAAGTATTGGAGAAGAATCGCGTGCGAAGGAACACTTACATTTAAAATGCGAATGAATCTCGTCTGTTTCCCATAAAAATTCATGCTCTATTTTGGACTTTCATTAAAAGATGTAGAAAACAGTATGTGCATATTTTTCACTAATTATTACATATTTTTCAAAGAATTTGAATCAAGGTGATGTGCATAACTTTTGCATTGGTTTTACCTTAGATGTCCATCAAATATTAATTTATGTGCATGGATTAGAACTTTTTTTTCTTACCTTATCTATATGCATGAATTACGTTTTCGCTTATGATTTAACTAGTTTTAAAGCACACACATAAATAATATGTACTTTTCGGTTATCTTGATATACATACAAATTGAAGATACTTTTTCAAGTTACTTTTATGCACATACAATTAAATTTGATGCACAAACATATATAATGTGTATTATATGATGCATATTTTCTAGTTTTTATGTACATTCAACTAATTTTGAATCACATGCAAATAAGATGAATTTTTTAGTTATTGTAATGCACATATATAGTAATGTGAGTTTTGATTCAAATATGACTAGTTTTATGCACACATATTTTACCACTTTAGATGCACATTTAGCCACTTTTAATACAGATAGGATAAATGTTGATCTACAAGAAGTCAAATTTTAATGTACATTTCGAGGGTGTTCCTCTTATCCGTTTTATTGAAAAATACGCGGTTAATTTGTTAAAATTCGCACATTCTATAATTTTTCTTTACGTCTTTAATTTTATTTTCATCCAAAACCCCACATTCTTTCGCATTAAGCATGTAAGCAAATATACGCTCTTGATCTCTTTCTAAAAGCATATATAAAAACTTTGTATATATTCAAACCTTATATTCGTGAATAGTTAGTAATTAGTAAGTTCCTCGTCCTTGCATGATCTAAAAAAAAGTCCAAACAAGAATGATAGGTTTTGGTTCAAGTGAGGACCACTCTTATGTTAAGGATTTTTATTTAAAATGAGGACTAATCTCAGTTATTAAATTTACCTCATCATTATATATTGGATGGTCAAGATTTAGTTTTTTTTTATTTTTTTATTTTTTAAATTTTATTCTTTGTTTAAAAAAGCTTTACAAAATATAAATATGATAGTTCAATTTTTATATACTATGAGTTCATTTTTATACACTAGAAGTTGAACTTTTTATGTTAGGAGTTCAATTTTCTATATTATATGAGTTCAATTTTTATATTCTACGAGTTTATTTTTTTATCGATGCTAAGTTGAATTTGTATGTGCTTTGAGTTCATTTTTTAAATAATTCGATTTTCACATAACTAAAAAAATATTTTTTAAAAAATGAATTTTTTAAAATTTTATTATTTTATTTTCTTACCTTTTTAAAATTATTTTCTTATTTATAAAAAGCTTTTAAAATGTCAAATATGACAGTTCAATTTTTATATACTACGAGTTCATTTTTGTACACTAGAAGTTCAATTTTTTATAATAGGTGTTCAATTTTCTTTATTGTATGAGTTCAATTTTTATATTCTACAAGTTCATTTTTTTCTATCTATGATAAGTTCAATTTTTATGTGCTTTGAGTTCATTTTCCATATAATTTGATTTTTCACATAACTAAAAAAAATTGGTTTTTTCTCAATTTTATTTATTTATTTATTTCGATTTTTTTCACTTTTTTAAAATTATGTTCTTTTTTCAAAAAAAAAGCTTTAAAACGTTAATTATGACAGTTCAATTTTTATATACTACAAGTGTAATAGCCGCAATTTCCGTTAAATTAATAAATTTCATTTCTTTATATTTGATTATTTTATTAAAGAAATAATCTCATAAAAATTTCTTTCATTCAAACTCTAATTCTAAAATGAAAGAATATTCTCATAAAATATTTATTCGAGTAGATAAATTTATTAAAGACGGAATTTATAAAATTCATATCCTAACGGAAATTCTTTTCCCAAAGGCTTCCTTTATTTCTTTCTTAAAAAGAAAGTAATGGGCCTTAGCTCAGCCCATTTAAAAAACCCATAATTCATAAAAAGGGCTTTGTATTAAAAAATAGAGACAATGGGTGAGATTTGAACCTTTGACCTCTTGCCCCTTCTCATACTCCTCAACCATTTATGCTAGTTACTTTTTCTAATATATTAAGACAACTAGTTGTTTTTAAAGTTATTCTGTCTAGTGGTATCTTTGTCAAATGAAATTTCGATCTGGTTGACACTCGTTTGGGGCTTTGAAGAGAGGAGATTGAGTAGAATTTTTATCCAGACATTATTCCCCTCACACCCTTTATTTTATGTATTTATAAATTCAATTTTTTTTCACACTCACCATTGAAGGGGGATTTGAGCAATGATGAACTTGATTCTCTTCTCTATCCCTTCCACTATCTTGATTGCCTATTTAAGGTTAGGGTCTCTTAAAAATCAAAAACACACCACAACTCCCAAACACTTCCAATTGATCACCAAAACCCCATTAAAACACAAGTTGATTTTTCCCAAAAATCAAAATAAATTGGGTTTCATCTCTTTTTGGAGCAACCCCCACCTCCGACCTCACCTAGCAGCCCCACCTAGCCGCGCCGCCACTTGCGCCGCCCAGGAGCACGCCGGAGCCGCCTTCTCTGGTGTTGGTCGTCGTCGTCCAGTCCCGATCCCTCTTGTACCTTCCTGCGTGTTTTCAGAACAAGGAGAAGAAGAGGGGTATTTCACTTTAGACCTTTTGTTCTATTCTTTTGGGCTATTTTTTTTACTTGTTATGTATTTTAATGAGCTCATTCTACCTTTTAATCTCTAAAAATCAGATTTTATAAATACCAAACTTGCACATATTTTTATAAAGAAATAACATGCATGCAAAGAAATTTAATAGAAAAATATTTTCTTACAAGTTATGAGATAAATGCTAATAAATCCTACAATCATAAAAGTGGTTTTAATTTGAAAATTATGAATTATTTCTTATGTAAAAGGCCTAGACATTCTTTCCCTTTCCATACAAAAATTCTTTAATTATAAAAGTTTGACTTGTTAATTTTATAATGTAAAGTTTTCATGCATGCAATATTCATACATGTCCTATATAAGCAATTGGATTATTTTTTTATGAATTCTTAAAATAAATAAGTCTAAAGACAAGTTTGATCAATTAATTTAAAAGTATCTTTGCATGTGCTTTTAAAGGAGTTTTCATAAATTAAATTCTCTTGCAAGTTTTTATAAATCTAAGTATAATCTTTTCTATGAATTTTTGATCAAATAGGAGTTAATAAGAACAACACATGTTAATCTATAACTATATATTAAAGTTGTCCCTTTTCGAGCCACCAGAACGATTCTGGCCTCATCTCAAATTTAAAAAGTTAATTTTCTTTCTATTATTATAACTTCTTTCTATTAAATTCTTTTTAACTATTTAAATTTATCTCTAACATCAAACAAATATCTATTCAATATAACAATATCTTTTGAAAGCTTCTTTATACAAGTATTTAAAATTAAAGATAAGATATTTCAAAATAAATATAAAACTTTTATTATAAATCTTTTGACGAATTTATTTATAGATATATAGTGATTTTATTTTATAAAAAAATTAATGATAAATATTTATAATGTTTAAAATTAATAAAAATAGATGATCAAATATTTAATAGATATATTGAAACATTTGATAATCACTAAATTTATGTACATGAAAAGTAATAAAATATGAAGAATATAATATTTGATTAAAAAGTATACATTCTACGAGTAATAAATTACTTATATTATATTTTAATTTATTAATATCCTATTTATAATGTCTATAAAATATCGAATTGTAGTCGTAAATGGTACGACGGGTAAAACTAGTTAAATTAAAAGTGCTTTTCCATGTACTTCAAAAAGGGTTTTTATAACTTAAACTCTTTTGCATATCAATTATAGTCAAAATCATTTTTGATAAAAATATTGTTGAACCATCTAGAGTTAAAAATAAACTTAAGAAGGCTTTATTCACTTAATCAAATTAAAATATTTATGCATGGTTTTTCATAAAAATACATGGGAAGAATCCTTCTTGCATGCAACCTAGTTTTATTCACTAGGTAAATTTCCGAAAGAAATCCAAGACAAGTCGACATTCTACTTGAACCATTCGATAAATTCGATTCCGTTAACTTGTTCAATGTTAAGAATGCCTTGTTTGCTAACTAAAACGAACTTAGGAAATATCGATTGTTAGAAATAATGACCTTTGTTAGCATTATTACTATTACTATTGTTAATAGGATTATTGCTAGACTTGTTGTGTGGCCTTGCTTGTTTAAAAATCTCGTTTCGAGATTTGTTATGAAAAATCGTAAGTAGCGTAACAAGGGGTGCGGGCTAGGCCCGACACATCTATGTAACATATTAAGTCGTATCGCGAAATGCCTATCTTCCTACGACTTTAAGGATCATGATCTATTGTTTGCTCCTACTCGGACGATGGACGTGTGCACCCTAGCTAGGTGCCGGAACTCCGTTCCAGTAAGTGGTATGTCAGCCCATTCATGGCCCCCACACTTAAAAATCGTTAACTAATGTGAAAGTTTTTAAATCACGAAAGAAAGTAAGTGCTAATGCACCTTAAAAGAAACCAAAACTGTACCGGTCTCAAATGATCGATCTGGTTCTCGGTCCGCAAGGGCGCGAGAGGTTTTCTAGAAACTTGTGTGTAACTAATGTTCCCAACATTTATTCTATTCTAAGACGTTCTACAATCTCGTAGTTTGTTCTTTCGGTTTAAGAGTTATCTCATCTCGAGATTCACTCAATTTCGTTCTTAATAGCTCCACTTCAAGTATACACTTTTCGAAACACATCTCGATTACCTCGTAATAAGTTCGATACTTTACCAAACTACCTTAAGGATGTTCATTCTCGCTTGCTTAGTCTCTTTAGACTAATTCCGTCTTTCCACATTTCTGCCTGGCAATTTCCGCCCTTCGTGCCAAATGCTAGAATCCAGGAAACCTCCACCAAAGGCATAAAGGACGAAGATCAATCAAGTGAAGGAAGGAAGGTCGGTTTTAAACCAACTATGGTGTTTTACTCACTTTACGCTTATGTAAAAAACAATGTTATTTTAATTTCTATTGCCTAATGACCCTTAAGGTTTTATGTTTTGCTAAACTAAACCATGGTATGTAATTCCGCATGTTTTTTATTTAACATAATACCTTATAAAGCCTTGGGTGACTTTGGATGGTAAAATCCGACCGAGATCACTAGCGCTAACACCTACCATTAAAAAATAGGGGTGTAACAAATATGGTATCAGAGCCGAACGTTTTGTTTTCAAAACCGAAAACTTTCGAAACCGAATATTTTCAAAACCAAAGTCTTTGTCTTCAAAACGAAAATTTTTACTATTTAAATTTTCTTTCAAAACTTCCAAAACCTAAATAATAACTTTTGAACTTTCATAGCTTAATTACTTTTATTGAAAACTTTCTAAATTTAAAACCTATTCTATAAAAGAAAGTAATAAATAGAAATTCTTTTTAGAATTCAAAATTTTAAGAAAAATTTAGGAATTTGAAACTTTTCTAAGTAGTCTCATGTAAAAGGATAACTATTTTAAACCATATCCATGTTTGAATACTTGTTTAAAATCCCTTAAACTTCCTTCGAGTATCTTCGTCTTATAGAATTTAAGGATGTTCTACGTCTAACCCTTCCTTTCCTTCCTTTCTTTTCAGCATGGTCTAGACGTAGGACTACTCCTCTTAGGGAAAACCTAGAGGGGGCTCTCCGAGAGTTAGAAGATGCATTTGCCTTTAATCCGCATTGTCCCTACCAGAATGCAAAGGACGACCTTTTTTACGAGCCCGGAGAGGCCGTCCATGTTCAAGAAGAGGGAGAAGGTCCAGTAATTAACCTCGATGTGGGAGCGCAAGAAGAAGAGGACCCAAAAGAGGATCCAGAAGAAGACCCTGAGTTGGGTCCGGAGTTAGAACCGGAAGTAGGAGAAGAAGAAGGACCGGCTGAACCCGTTCAGGAGGAAATGGCCGAACATGATGAGTTGTCGGGTACACCGGTATATAAGCCCGAGGCACCCATTTGTCAAGGTACCTTATTCGTCCACTCAAAAGCAGTTTTCCTATTGTTTGACTCTGGTGCATCGCATTCCTTTATATCCGAAAGTTGTGTAGAACTTCTAGGGCTAGAATGTCATGAATCTTGCGAACCCTTTGTTGTGAACCTTCCTAACGGAGAGAGAATAATAAGAACAAGACAGTTAACTAACTTCCCACTAAGCATTCAAGGAGGAAGCTTCAAATCCAACTTGATATGCATCCCGATGGCCCCTTACGACATCATTCTCAGAAGAGATTGGTTATCACTCCATGGAGTCGTAATCGACTTCACACTCGAACGGTAACCATGAACTCTGGAGGAAAGCATATTTGCAAGTTCAAAATGAAGGGAGAAGAAGAAAATGGAAAGTTGATCAACGCCATGAAGGCCGGGAAACTACTCCGACAAGGCCGGGAAACCTCTCTAGTTGTACCCTTTTTATTGATTGTTTATGACAATCCAAAGCCCCGCATGGATTGCTTATTTTTCAAAGAGATTTGGTATAACCCAAATCCTCGATTGGGTTTCACGCTTTTTATTCATTGTTTATGATGATCCCAAGCCCGCTTGGATCGCGCGTTTTTCAAAGATATTTGGTACAAACCCAAGCCTTGTTTGAATTGCAGTCTTTTCATTGATTGTTTACGACCACCCCAAGCCTCTCTTGGATCACACTTTTTTCGAAGACATTTTGTTCAATCCCAAGCCTTGGTTGAGTTTCACCCTTTCTATAGATTATTACAGTGATCCCAACTCTCACTTGGATCGCGCATTTTTCAAAGAGATTTAGTGCAATGATCCCAAGCTTGTCTTGGATCACGCATTATCAAAGGGATTTGATGCAACCCCAATCCTTAGTTGAGTTGCACCATTTTTATCGATTGTTTACGACAATCCCAAGCCACACTTGGATCGCACATTTTTCAAAGAGATTTGGTGCAATCCCAAGCCTCTCTTGAGTTGCACTTGATTGTTTACGACAATACCAAACCTTGATTGGATCACGCATTTTTCAAAGAGATTTGGTGCAACCTCAAGCCTCGCTTGAGTTGCACCATTTTTATTGATTGTTTACGATGACCTCAAGCCTCACTTGGATCACGCATTTTTCAAAGGAATTCAGTGCAACCTCAAGCCTTGCTTGAATTGCACCCTTTTTATTGATTGCTTACAATAATCCCAAGCCTTTTTTGATCGCGTATTTTTCGAAGAGATTTTGTGCAACCCCAACCCTCGAATGATTCAAACCTTTTCATTTATTGTTTAAGACAATCCTAAGCCTTTCTTGGATTACACAAAAGTAGGTGCAAATGAAAAAATTCAAGATGGGTTTCTTAAGAATGTTTTAAATTGGTACCTACAGAAAATGATTCGTCAGCTCGTCATATACTCAAAAGTAGGTGCAAATGAAATAATTTGAGAGGGGTCATGTGGAATATCTCTCGAGCTATTAGAGATTTGACTTTATGGTCACTTCTCACCCTAGCTTGTTTCGTTGTTCCATCATAGTTCGAGGTTGTCGCTTCCTCTTCTTTCAGGATGACAGTGAACATTGGGTTCCTATGCTTCACCGTTGTTGAGTATCAAGTGTGGCCTTCTTCTTGTTGTCCCCTTGCTTCGTCTTCCCCTCCTTCGACCGAGAACTTCATCTTGAGGTGGTCAATGGAAACATCTGCTTGATATTTCATCAGCAAAACCCGACCCACAATCGCGTTATATACGGTGGGAAGCCTTATGATTGTGAACTCAACCACCTCGGTCCGGCTCAACAAGCTTGAACTGAGAGTCATCCAAAGGTTGAAGAGTCTCACAACAGTGACCGCATCCCCTAAAAGGATGTGAGCGCCTCAGCGAACAGCTTGAGAGATGTGACAGAGATGCCCAATTGCTCGAACAAGTCGTAGTACTTCATATCTATGGAGGTTCTTGTGTCGACTAGGAGACGCTTGACCATCTTCAATTCGAGATGGGCTTGGATAACTAAAGGGTCGGTGTGAGGCATATTCAAACCCTTTAAATCTTTGGCGGGGAAAAATTGGTTGAAATGTACCCTTAAGGAATGCACGATACTGAAGATAGAGGGATCATGGTGGCTCTACCATGCGTACCTCTTCCTCTCCTTGTGACTAGGTCCCTTTAGTGATGGCCCACCGAAGATGGTGTTGATGTAGCTGCTTGGGTTCTTTATAGCGCATGACCACACTTGTTTTGAAGGGGCTTGTTATTCAAGCATCATTTGTGAAGGTCGAGGGAAGGAAGGCATTTTTTCCCTTGGAGCACATTGTTAGCCACGGTGGTGGAGTGCCCCATCTTAGTCTACTTCGTCTCCATTGACCATTGTCGTAGAACTTCCCCCCGCCCGTCCACGACCCACCGCCTCTCTCCCCGCATGGGTTTGTGGGGGTTTGCTCTTGTGTCAGTTAAGCATTACTCACTCGCGGAGGGTCGACCAAGGGCTTTGCTTTCCCATCTCCCTTGGACTCATTCCTATCTTGCCTTGTAGAATCAACGCAACCCCTACCCTTGGTTTAGGAGCTTTGATTTGCCGCATCCTCGGCATAAACCTCTTTTGTGACCATCTTGCATAGGGCTTCATACGTCCTTGGCGACTTTCTAAAAATGTAGGTCTTGTCGTGTCTTGGGCGGATGCGTCTTCTACATTGGTGATTGCATCCATGGCGGTGATGAATCTTGTGAAGAAGACCCCAAGCACCTCCTCTTCACTCTACTCAATTCCTAGGAGATCGCGCATATTCTTCTTGGAGTTCCTAGCACCAATGACATGGGCCACAAACACCTTTGTTAGGCACTCGAGTGACGTGGTAGTCATGGGTCAAAGGTTTATGAGCGAAGTCAAGGCCTCCTTTTGGAAGGTGGTGGGGAAAACTTTGCAAAAGATCACGTCGTTGTAAGTGTTGACGCTCAAATGGACCAAGAAGTACTTGACGTGGTCCTCTGGATCATTGCTCCCATTATAGTGGTCCATTTGCGGTTGTATCTCATCGGAGAATGGCACGCCTTGTATCTCATCAAAAAATATGGATAGGCATGTACCCCCGCATAGATTGTCTCTCGACCACCTATATCGAGTATCTCCCAAACCGGTGTGACCTAGAGCTAATTGAGATATGGGTAGGAGCATTATGACTAGGCCCTAGTCGGCGGCCTATTAGAGGATGCAACCTATCCCTTGGTGTGGAAAGCTTTGGGAGCATACTCGGGATCATGACCTTGTGCATACACAAAAACATATTCCTAATAAGGTCCTGGCACGTATGCAAGGACTTATTCCGCAAGGTGTTCTGAGGGGGAGCGGTTGCATTCCTAGGATAGTTTTACGCGTATCGAGGGTAAGTATTCTAGGCATGCTACCATGCGGGTTGCAAGGACTTTTGTCGTTGTTGTGGCACTATGAAAGTCCATCCTGGTGGTGCTCCATAGGGCCAGCCCGGTGCCTAGTCCTCGTAATTCCAAAATTACGCACCCCTTATGGGCATGTTGTCAGGGTGTTATGGGAAGAAATTTTGCATGCCTCCTATGGGTGCATTGTCAAGGAGGAGCGGGAAGAAGTTGTTTCGGACAAGCGATTTGTATGAAAAAAAGCTTCTAATGTCGACCTTCCTATGATAAAAAGGTTCCCACAACTAGCGCCAGTGTTGAAGCATGAAATAAACGAGTGCTAGATTCGAGGAATTGAATTAAAAGAACACGAGCAATGAGAAGATTTCACTCTTTATTCTTTTTGTGATAATGATTCATGCGCGTTTTAAAAGAGACTATACAACTTTACAAGGGTTATCTTTGTAGATCTACTTAGTTCTCACATATTGCTCTAAGTGTTTTCTCTCTTAAAATGGTGACTTAGAATCCTTTACAATTCCCTCTCTTAAATAGCGAGGTTTTTCATAAAGTTTAAACACATCGAGTCTTTATTAATAAGAAATGATCATTAGCTAGAGATGTTTTTCAACCCTTACAACTTTCTCCTTCTTCAGATACTTATAGGCATTAGGAAGGTTCAAGAGTTGGAATCTCGATGTGGAATAAACTTATTGATCTTTGAGGTGTCGGTAATTGATTGGTGAGATGTGAGGTGTGCGACATGTCGCGTTTCCATTGTTGGAAGATGCGGTTTCGATTGGAGTTTCAAGATTGTAACACCCCGTCTTCACACAAGGGTGCTACTCGGAAGTAGACCACGCATGAGTCCACACAAGCTAACCTGGCAACAAGTTCACTCATAACATGCAAATCGGACACGACGAGAAAACATAAATAAAACATCCAACTTATATTTAAAAACAAAAGTTATAAACATGCATGGAATCCATTCTGAGAGCATAACATTTTCAACTTGGCTAAGATAATTCTCACAAGCTCAATAACAGAAACATAAACTCCCATAACCAACCCAAGTCTATTGACACGCAAGTCAGCATTTCGCTCCACCACATAACTGAGATTCCATCACGGTTCCTAATTCATACGTGCAACTAAAAAGTAAGTCCTTAAGGGCTCAACTACTATTCTAATCAAAGCTATAAATCACGCAGTACTAGTAATACCTTTTAAAAAAACAATCAAGTTCCTAACACGCACACATGCAAAGTCCACACGAACATAGCACATATCAATTCTAAATTTGTACCTAGCTTCCAATTGATCGCACACACATGCATCCACACATCACACAGTCATACCTTCACATTTTAAACACTCGCACATTCATACAATCAAGTTCATATGCGGTAATGCAACCATTCACGACCATTGCATTCTGTGGAGCTTATCACCCCTACGTCCAAGTGCTGAGGTGTGACCTCCCTCCCTTCACAAATCAACACTTCTAACCTCGGTTCAAGTCTCCACTAGAGCACTCGCCTAAAACACAAATAGCTTTTCTTTTGAAGGGGCATGATTTTTCGACACACGAACCATACATAGCCATCCCTTCCTCCACGACAACTACACACATGTTCGTGCCGAAAATGGTACCAATACAGAAAAACATTTAAAAACTTCACATACAATGAAAACACATTAAGTCCGTTTGCACACATATCAACACAAGTAAACACTTTCTTAAAACAAGCAGTTAGAGAGAAGTTCCTCAAAACCAATCCTACCAACTCGACACGAAGTCTAAGAAAAATTGAATAGAAACCAAACAAGTCGTAAACGACTTACCTTGAAGACGAATTCTCAAAGTCAAGAAACACTAACTATCACACAACACGGAACCTTGTCTAAGATAGATAGCCTATCTTTGTCCCTTTTCCCTGATCACGACCTATGGCCCACGCTCCTATATATATATATATATATATATATATATATATATAGGAGTGTGGTCCATAGGTTATATATATATATATATATATATATATATATATATATATAACCTAATGAAAAGTAATAACCTTCTTGCTCTTATAAACCCTAACCCTAAAAACAACAAAAGGCCAACATAGCTTATAAAACAACATTTTTTTAGTTTAAACTTCTTTTGCACAAATTCAAATCTTTTAAAATTTTAACAGGACATACTGTATATATATATATATATAAAAAGAACATTTTTCTAGTTTAAACTTTTTTGTAAAATTTGATCAAAGATCCCCAAAAAATCATTAGAAGACAAAACCCTAAAATCACTTTTGAAAAACTTTACCAATTATAAAACCAATATGCAAAACATCCTCTAAGAATTGTAAATCAACCTATTTTTAAATCAAAATCAATTATAAACTCAGATGAAAAAAATATTACAATCCCAATAAATTATTAATTAATTAAAATTCACCAAATAACGCTTGTACGTTAAAATCAAACCCAATAAAAAAATTATACTAAATAATAATAAAAATTATTGTCTTGTCCTCCTCTCTCTCAAACTCTTTCTTACCCTCCCTTTGTTTTTTTCTTACATTGGTTTCTTAATGAACCAAAGCTCACTCGGAACACACATATATATATAAATATATATCAATGCAAAGTCGGCATATTAAAAAATTTAACTTTCCACCCTTGAATCTCCCTTACTACAAACTTTATCCTAAAATAATAATTAATTAATTTTAAGTTAAAAATTTTTAAATATCAATTTCAATTAAAAATTAAATATCATATATTTTTATAAATTAAAAAAATATTTACTAATACATTACAAGGATCTTCTAATGTGGATGATATTTATTGATCTTCAAGGAGTCGGTCGTTGATTGGTGGATTGTGAGGTTGATGTGACATGTATTATATATAGGTTGGTGAGTTGAGCATTCGACGTCATCAATCGTCACCATTGGCTGGTGTCTTTAGAGATGGTGACTTGATCCAGCGTTTATCCAGTGCGTTGACTAGGCAAGGTAGTCGGCCTCTATTTAGGATGAGCGTGTTGTTTATATGTGAATGTGATGTACTTGGGATCTCTTTGGGATCTTTAGGCTCTTAGTTGATTCAGCGTGTTGTTCATATGTTGGTGAAACCGTTTTGTCCAATTGAGTGTGTTTGTGGGCATGAAAACACTGGTATCTATATAATTTTTTGTGGGACGTACAATTTATTAGTATCATCACACCACGACTCTGAGTTCTGAACTTGTATAGGCCATCTTTCTTCTTTTTTTTCCCTTCTTCGATCATTCTTCTTTTTTTCTTTTTTTTTGATAAGGTAAGAATTCGGAATACCAAACAAGCTTGGTAATCCGAGAGGCCGTAGTAAAACGGCAGCCGAGACCGGCTAAGAGAGAAAATAAACCAAGAATAGCCATGAAAAGTACAACATCCCGAAAAATAAGAACTAGACGAGTTTGAAATCAGGGTGAGTAAAGCACTATATGAATGGCGCCGCAGGCAACAACTCGACCCCTCTTGGCCGTGCGAAACGGACTACTAACGTTCCCTCCACCGAGATGAAGGATCTTCAGAAGCCTCAAAGCACCAAGCGACCTGGCCTAATACAACTCGGTCCGATGTCAAACTCAACTCTAACTCCTCGGAATAAAAGTACATTAAAAACACCTCGAGCTAACCTGCAAGAAAAGAAGTCGAACTTGCCTCGCAATTAAAACAAAAATGTTTTACTTGCAACGCAAGTCGACACAAACTTGCTCCGCAAGTAAAACCTTACCTTGCAAGTAAGAAAAACTTGTCATACAAGTAAATGAAACTTGTCACGCAAGGAGAAAGGCCAATACTTGTCACCCAAGTAGCCCATAAATTTGCCCTTTTTTCCCTTATTACCATACTTGAGGCCCAAGTATATATATTTTTTCCTTATCTATTATTTTTTCTTTTTTTTTCTCCAATCTTGGGGCCCAAGTAGTTATATATTTTCATATTTTCGTTAGGCTTGTAAGACAAGGATCACACCGCGCCGACGTCGAAGGGCCGAGCAACATGCCGGCAAAGACGACAGAGGAGTGCGAGACTCATGACAGAGATTCCTACTGAATTAAAACATCTTCCTAATTTATTATACTTATTTCTATTCCTTCGTATTTTACCAAACAAAAAAGCACTCATTTTTCTTTACTGTTTTTTAATATCTACATAACAAGTAAATCAGATTTGGGTTCTCAACAAAGATTTGCCTTGGAGGAAGGGCTTAAAACAAGATCGGCGGTAGATGGTGATGCCGCAAGCCTGGGATGGACAAAACCCACCTATGACTAACCGGAGAAGTCAAGGGATATCCACAAGAAATCAAGGATCAAGGAGGGGGGTTGAAAGCCACAAATTCAATTTCTATTGATTACGCTTGCATCCCTGTACAATTTGTTTACGTAATTTCAATTGGAGCATTACTCCCTAATTTTCAATTGAGCTTCTCGCTCGGGATTTGCGGTGAGCTTCTCGCTCAGAATTTTTCAATTGAGCTTCTCGCTCAGGATTTTTGGTGAGCTTCTCGCTCAAGGGTAAAGATGTGTTCAAAAGAAGGAAGGTTTGTATAACAAAGAACATAATTAACACCACCATCAGATCAATAATTCATTTAACACCACCCGTTCAAGAACCACCACCAAGTCTGGGAAATCAGACATGATTTTGAAGGGATGGAGAAGCATCACCATTCGATTTCTTATCTTGGAGATTTTTCGAAACAAATTAGGTGAGATCCATCTACAAGGTGGACAAATTGGAGATTTCATGAGCAAATTGGAGAAGAAGAGTTGTTCTTGGTGGGGTTGTAGTGCGGCGGCATTTTTGATTTCTTCGATCATTCTTTTTGTCGTTTAGCGCTTGATTACTCGTGCTTTATCAATAACTATAATAGACATTTAGTATCAAAATATAAATTCTATATTAAACCAAAACAAATGTTGTGATACTAAAATCCTGACCCCCCCCCCCCCCCATTTTTGTATATCCCTTGAACTTATATTAAAATAAGAATAACCATTCAAATTCATGCATAAAAAAATGTCTTGGATGTTGAATTTTTACCTTAGGGCAATTATATATTTCAAGCACCTGAGAATCACAGTGTTCTTAAAAGTGAACCAATTATTAAACTTTACCCACATGAAAATATAAACACACATAAATTAAAATAAAGCTTCACAAATTTATTCTTGACCCTATTGAAGGCCTTGAGTTCATATCTATTCTTAACCACAAATAAGCCAACAAAAATTGAGTCATAGCAAATCCAAATAAAGTTTAGTAATTTATTTGAACTTCAACTCATATTTTACCTAGTTAGACAAACCATTCTAATTTTAACTACAACTAATTAAAAGATGTGTATGTATGAACACACACCCTATAATATACAAGTTCAGTGGATTTTAGTAATAGAGAAAAAGTTGTCCACCAACATTATATACCAGACTTTCATAGTACTAAAATTTTGATATTGAAATCTATATTCCAACAATAAATAATAAGTATAGTAGAACCAGCTAGGTCCAAAATTAAATCTTAGGTGAATGTTCATCGATTATAAAGTATTGGTTGGACAACTAAAACTCCAGGTTCCAACATGAAAGGGGAAAAAGTTATGAATTGTCAAATGTTTGTTCACTAGCTTGTTTTCTAACCGACCAAGGACCAATGGTCCAACATCTTACGTAAGTTTGAGCTTCGAGAATGATTCCTTGCTCCAATTGATAAATACAGATAACCAAGGCTAGTGTTCATCCATAACTTTATGATAATTATTATTAACATTAGGGAAGCTAGGGAAGCTACCAAGACCCAACCATTTAATTTCACCAATTAATTATTAGTAAACAATCAAAGCATCCAACCAAAATTCCCCTATAAATACCCCCATATAGAAATCATACAAACACGTACATCGATCAGTTAATTAAAAAAGAACCAACATGGCAATTTGGAAGCTAAACAGCCTCATGTTGCCTCTAGTAGTGGCACTCTCCATCTCACTCTTTGATTTTGGGTTGGCGTCGCGCCATCTTCTCCAAACCGGCCCACAGGTTCCTCCGGTGCCGAATCTGCCGAAGCCCAATATTCCAACAACCCTCCCAAAGGTGACATTACCGCCCCTTCCGGTCACCCCGAATCCAAACGCCCTCCCTCAACCGACACTGCCCAACCTCCCGAAGCTGCCTCCTCTGCCCACCACAATGCCGGGCTCCTTCCCCACCACCCTGCCCAAACCGACATTGCCCACGAATATTCCGAAGGGGATGTTGCCTCCTCTACCAAACATTCCCACCCTTTCGCCCCCTCCATCTCACTAGATCGAGACCGGAATGTGGCCTGTATACGCATGTTGGCGAGTTCTTCGGCAATTCGCTTACCGTTTTACGTATTCGATCTTTGTCATTTCATATGTCCTGAGTCTTGAGAGTTCAGCTCAGTTTGAGTTCATGTATGCTTTCCATATTGTTGGAGTTCGCTTTACTATGTAAAATTTATAATTAAGTTTTATGTATTCGTGCCTACTATATATACTTTGTTGATGTATAAGAAATTTGTCATAATATATATGCTTTTTCGAATTTAGTCCTCAAAAATTCTAGGGAGTATTATATGATCGACATTTATTAAATATTTCTAAAAAATGTCCATAACATAAAGGTTCACTACCATCATAAAACAACCCAAAAAGGTTGAGCATGCTGAGCACTTAACCTTGTGTTAACGAAAGGTTCACTTTGTTGGTGATTTGTGAAAAGTCATCAATCCCATTGTAAGCATGTTGAGGAAAATGAGTCAGAAATAAGTGTCGATTGAGAAGATTGACCGTGTGACTTTCCATATGATAAGAGAAGTAAAGTGGTCATAAGGAAAAGAATACAAGAGATGCACACGGATACCAGGGCACGGAACCTTGTATGTAACGGCGCATGGCCTAAGGCGCGCTTTGTTGGCGAAGGCGCGGCATAAGCGAACGCTCGGACTAGGCACACCGAC
Organism: Fallopia convolvulus; assembly: GCA_964016875.1. Classification (NCBI taxonomy): domain Eukaryota; kingdom Viridiplantae; phylum Streptophyta; class Magnoliopsida; order Caryophyllales; family Polygonaceae; genus Fallopia; species Fallopia convolvulus. Next base: position 26,332,254 of record OZ024719.1, read on the forward strand.
GCATGGCAAGCGCCACAAGCAACGGCACACGATAAGACGCGTTGGTGCGTGGTGGGTGCGCTTGCACGATGCAAGGGTGGCGACACGAGTGTCCGAGCTCCTAGGGCGCACCTACGCCTTGGCGATGGCATGATTGAGTGTGTGTGGCTGTTTAAAGCAAGGGGTGGTACTTGCGGCGCACCTAGGGTTTAAGTACAAGGCGCCGAGTACGTGCATTGAGCTAAGGTTTGGTTTTGAGCATATTGAAAAGATTCTTATAACTTTGTGCAAGTTTAATTGAATGTTTGGAAGCTTCTCTAAGCTTGGTGAATGTATTATACAAAGACCAAAGCATGAGAATAGCTTGGCACATGGTTATGAATACTAGAAAGGAGTTTGAAGGCTTCAAACTAGTTCTAAGTTAGCTCTAGTAGCTTAACTAAGCTCTTGACTTAAAGAACTAACTTTGTAGGAAGCTCATGTAGGTAGGGTTTAGCTCAAAAAAGCTCAAACTAGCTAAGGTTAGCTCAAATAGCTTGTAAGTCAGCTCAACGAGCTAAAACTCAGCTCAAGCCATCTCAACTAGCTAAGGGTCAGCTACACTAGGTAAGAAACCCGAATTTTCTAGAAAACCTAAGAACCTAGTAACTAAGCTAAAACCATACAATATAAACATAAATATACATCCTAAACACTACCTATATACAAGCTATCAGATAGTCACTCCGAATGCCTCGCAAAGTGGGTTGTAGAAGGCGATTACTCTAGATTGGCCCAAGGGAGCATATATAGGGTACAACACAGTCGATGATAGGCAGGGCTCTCGAGAGAAAAAAGACACCAAGGAAACACCCGATTGTGAACGAGTTGTGTAATCAGAAACTCAATAGAAAACTCATCTTTTCACCTTCTTCCTTTTAAGTCAATCTTCCAAAATCTTCAAGAGTGCAATTTTACGTTCAATTGTTACCCGAATTAAGAACGTTTAAATATTCTTGTATTTTTCATCCAAAACAAAGTATATAGGGCCCCAATAAAATTGGAGTTCATTTACAATAGAGAATCATTCCGCTAATTCCTGATAGGTCTCATAATTCTGATAGTTGTGGTTGTAGCAACTCGATACCAAACCCTGGACTTTATCGTGATCAATTCTTCAATCTTTACCAAACCTACTCTAATGTGTTGATTGACATGATAAAGCAATAATCGAGCATCTAACCCTCCCCATCAGTAGTTCAAAACTTCGAATGCAACCAACTCCCCACAGAAGCAAAGCACTGACTTGCCAACATGATAAATTTTACAATCTCTAGCAAATCATCACTACGTCACTCTAAACACAGCAGACCTAACAAAACAAATGCCATATCGTAACCCTATAGGCAAAATGTCAATTAGAATTACATTAATCTTTACACTTGTTTGAGAAACTGAACCTTGCACATGCAAATCCAATTTGAATCCCCTCTAAACACAGCCCCTCAAGATGCTGGCTTTGAATCTGTACCCTACACTAGGAAACACTACAACTACCTTTTTCTCAAGTTCTCAAAATTAATACATGATCTGGGCTCTTCCCCAAATAGTTCCCTGACACTTTAACTTATCATTGGAAAAAACGAGGGCAAAGTACAATTATATACAGCAGATGATGTTCGACAAGAAATATCACAACCACCCCATTCGTATCTTATCCTTCAGAGCCAATGTACTCCGATTTAAGTAATGCCCCCATAACCTCTTCAATAAGCAGAGCAAAATCTGGTAAAAACAGATCCACCAGTAGTGTTACAATGGCTATGGTAATAAATATGCCTATAAAAAGGATAAAATGTGAGAAAGCACAAGTTACCAGTTGTTATATCTAACATCCTGCTCATCTTGGTGGCCAGAAACTGGGAGCTGAAACATCAGTTAATGGGAATACTTCAAACCAAAGCAATTAAATATCAAGACAAAAATGACTTCCTAAATTGTTCATAAGGAAAGGGGCATTGTTCTCACAAACCTCTTATTGTCATTGGGGGAGGGCCTTCATGAAAATTTCTGCTTGAGCCGTGGTATCTATGGTGCATTGGCCTGGGACGAAAACCCCAACCAGGATTATGCGTTCTATCAGGATCACGGGGATGATCTGAATACTGAGCTCCGTAGCCTCTTCTTGATTTGTCAACATGATTAGAGCCTGAGGGAAAATATATCAAAAGAGCATGTTTATTAAATGTTGGAGATTTTAAAGCTTTCAATATTTTGCCAAAATTACCATGATATGGAGGTCTTGAAAATCTCCAGCCTTCATTGTAATCATGCCCTCCGGATCTGGTTCTTTCATGGTCATCATAATAATGGCCACCACCTTCAGTTGTGGGTGCAAACTGAGGTCCATCACAATAGGAAGGTGCAGGTGCCTCCTGCTGTGGTCCAACTCTATGTTCTGCTTGGAAGTATGAGAACTGATTGGAAGGTGCTACATTAGGAGGCCTGAGATGGTAAGCATTATGATGTATAGAAGAGTCCACTTGACAAGAATCATAGCCACCTCTAATTGAATTGCGCACTGCAGGGTAAGAGTTATATGAACAGGGGGTGGAAGAATCGGTCATCGGCATCTGGGATGCAATCCTTGGAGCAGGAGGGTGTATTGGCATAGCTTCCTGGACATTCTGAAAACATTTTTCAACGAACAAATATAACATCAGGCAAAGCTTATGAAGAATGAATAATTGATCTTTCTACAGGGATAAGATAAGAAAGCCAGATGTGGAAACTATTGCCCTATTTTTTTTTTAAAAAAATAAACCGTATAAAAAATTGATTAAAGAAAACCTAGTTAGAAAAAATCTAGATAATCTTTTTTAAATTTAGAGTTCTCTTAAGCCTAAGGGTGTAGAATAGAAAAAACCAAATTTATCCATGATATATACTAGAACGCCAAAATAGGGTTCAATATGGTCCATGCATGTGTATTTATGTGATTCTGTAAATCAATCCTTACATGAGACGCAGTACATGGAAACGGCATCGAAGGAGGCGGAGGTGGTGGTGGGGGTGGCAGTGCTGTCATTGGTGGTGGTGGTGGTGGTGATTTAGGTAGTGGAGGTTCTGGAGGTGGAATATCGCAAGGAAGTGGAGGAGCAAAAGAGGGAAAACTCTGCTCGTGGGGATTTGAAGCAAGATCAACCTCAGATCTAATGGGGATCAAGATTTTCTTTGCATCAACTTCACAAGGAGCTACATCCTCCATCTCAAGCTCACCATCAACATCCTCCAAGATATGTCTATGTTTCTCGGTAGCGGGCAAATCAGATTCCTCGGCCTTTCTAGAAATACTAGTCTCGTGCTCAGGAGTAACAGCCTCAAAGCTTCCCTCATCTGAGTCACTCCCATCATCCTCGACCTTAACCATCCGAGGCATACTAAAACCTGGAAGGTGGAAGCTAGAATTGCTGATGTAAACAGAAGAAAAAAAAGATCAATGTGAGTGTACATTTTAGATGTATATACATGAAATGAACATGCATATAATTCTTGAACAATACCTTCCATATTCATCCACTTGCATACCCTCCATCTCCCGAATAGGATCATCAAATGACCTTTCCGTCCTTGACATACGACGGGAGTAACCACCACCAGTAGAAGATGAAGAACCATGAGAATCAAGATCCCGAATATGTTGGCGGATAATGGATTCTGCAACAATTCTTCTTTCTTGCCATAGCTTCAATACCTATTCAGCAGAAACTGCATTAATTAGCAAAAGCTATGAACTTGATACGCTAAGTAAAACAGTTTCACGAACAAAGACGAATGTCATATCATTTCCTTGCCTTCATACACTGCCGTCGATTTTCTCTAGCTACATATCCAGTAGGAGCAGCAGCTGCTAACAAGCGTGGCAAAGCTGCTTGAATAGCCGATAAGTATGCATCACATATGCTGCCTGACAAAAGTTCAAGGCAGTCATCACATTACTCATTTTGCTAAAAGGAGTACAAGAACCTACTATGAGAAATGAACAATGTACCTTTCAAACCCCGAGAACATTGGGCAATGGAATCCACAAGGAAAAACAGATCTACCCTTCGGTGCAAGCTTGATTCCTTCTCCAAATTACGAGCAAGAATTTCAACCACCTTAAATCATTAATAAAGATTAGATTTTGGCAATAAATTTGCAGTCAACCTAAACTTAATCACAACCAGAACAAAGTACTCTGTAGTGCAAGAGAAAACTCTTGCCTAGACTTATATATGAATAAGGGAACAGCAACCAAATCTACAAAAAAAATATTACGTCCCAAGTATAGACACACACACACATATATGAAGAATATACCTGAGGAGAAGTAGTTACAAAGCATGTACATATAGTTTCAAAGTTTCTGAGAAAGAGAAGTTTAAAGTAAGCTACTGTACACTATCATACCTCAGTAGCAATGCCAAACTTTGCACAGTCCATTGCAATTCTGGTTGCCCTGCCTATGCTCTCCTTTGTCCTCTTCAAGGCTCCAAGTGTTGTTTCCAAGGACACAAGTGCAGCTTTCATTTCTGTCTCACAGCCAGACTTATTTGCAGATTTTGCGCTGTAAGATACCTCTGAATTGCATTTTATTTGCTCATCAAGATGACGAGCATGCTTCTTATTAGCATCAGGAGTGCAACACCCTTTATTCTGTATAATATTACTGTTATTTGATGCAGTCACAGAGGTAGGACAAACCTTCTTAAAAGTATCCCTCCCTCCAACTGGAGAATAATGCTTCTCATCATGATTATTAGCATTATGAGTACAACAACCTTTATTTTGTAAAGTATTACAGGTATCTGATGGAGGCAAAGTGGTCATTATAGGAAAAACCATTCTAGTACTATCCCTCCCTCCAACTGGAAGATTCAAGACAGCTTGATCACATAATTCAGCAGCAGAAGTCAAACAACACAATCGTGGCAATAAAGTCACATCTGATGCAGGAGAAGATGGTCTTACAACCGCAGGAATATGTGCGGATTCTTTCTTAGCCTCTTGCCTGGAAGATAAACGGAACAAGTCAGAAGACTCATGTGCTTTTTTCAGTTGCTCAAATTCAAATTTGTTTAGCCTGGAAGATTTCTTTTAAGGCAGTTGGTGGAAAGGAAATCTTGATACAGAAATGCAGCTATCACTTATGAAGTGAGTTAACAAGATATCAACATTCCACGAATTAATTTAACAAGTATTGTCTCACCTAGATATTTCAAGTGATGCACGCCTGCAGCAATAATGTTGTTAGGTGAAAGTATGAAGAAATAATTGAGTCCAAATTACCAACTCTTAAATTTTGAGATCACTCATAATATTCAGAAGAGCTATGTATATTTGGCCAACAAAAAACTTACATGTTAGCAACCTGGAGTTTTTCTTCAGTCGACTGTTCGAGATGCTGGGAGGCTCCATTCTCTTCACTAGCAGCCTTCACAATGTCCACAGGCTTGCAACTATCTCTCTCTTCACTGCACTGAGGTAACAATGTACCATCTCCACATCTATCACTTTCAACTATTAACTCTGGGGTAGGATCTGATCTTAACTCCAACTTCATTGAATGTTTGAATCCAGGACTGTTTTCAGGAGTGCTCTTATGTGATTCCACAACTCTTTCAACTGTCTCTACATCATCTACTGCCAAATGATTACAAACACACTGGCCCACTCCTAAATTCGATTCTTCTCCATCAGAAGTGCACAACAATGTCGATGAGCTCACTCCAAGCACACAGCCAGAAGCAGCAGCAACATCATTAGACCCTGCACGAACATCAACTGATGGGCAAACCACTGCCTCCTCAATTTTGTTTTGCTCAAATTCATTTTCCTCATGGTCAGTATTTTCAGCCAAGTTATTTGGCATATCAAGTTCAACTGAGACATCTTTAAATGTTGACGGACAAGAACTAGTATTGATTGTGAACTCATCACAAGGAGCATCGGCACAATGGGAAGATTCATCACGCTCCAACTGATCCAATTCGTGTTTCAATGTTGTGTGGGAATTAATCTTTGGGGAGCCATTCCCACAATCATTTATGTCCTTCACATGAGATGATGAAACAAATGGCAGTTGACCCTCTTCAAGAGCATTAGCTGACATAGCTTCCAGTGCTCTATGAAGGCGCTTAGATGGAGGTAAAGCAGCTTCACCATCATATGAACAGTCGAATGTTTGACCTTTCCTAGCTTTCCAAACCAATGACTTATCCTCTAGAACTGTAGGAGAACCTTCAGAAGGAGATGAGTAAGCCAGAGTGTCCTTGACATTTAGAGAGCACTTTTCAGGACCATTATCTACTGCAGATTCCATCATTGTAATATTTTCTCTCATTACAATGGCCGAAGCTTCTGAAGGTTTTTCACCCCTATCTATTAGCAATTCAAGCTGCGGCTCATCTATGGCATCTGTTTTCCCCATTCGAACTCTAGCACGTTTTAGCAATGGAAGATGTTCATCACCATCCTCTTTTGAATTTCTATCAATAGACTCCCTTTTAGTTGGGAGCAAACTTTCCCTATTTTTTACGTCCTCTAGATTTGATTGTACACCTGATTCTGCCAAATCAATTGCCATCCGCTTTCTTCCGGGCTTCCTCTTCTTCCTCAAAATTAGAGTCTTCATATGGAACTCAAGCCCTTTGCTTATGGGATTGTCTACTAGATGAGATTTAATTGGAAGTTCAGACTGATTGTGCTGAATACTAGAGTCTACAGCACCATCTCCATTATTGCTGAAGGTGTCAGAGTCAGCAATGGAAGCTTCTGAGCTGCTATCTTCCACAGCACCATTATTATGAATTGCTGATACAACATCGTGAAACAATGGCTCTAAAGCTTGTTTTTCTATTTCTTGTCTCCTTCTGGATCGATCGAATGATCCATTTTTGGTGCCATCATAAGCACAATCATTAGATGTCTTGTTAACATTTTCGCCAAATCTTGAACTTCGACACCTTCGCACAGATGGCTTAACTTGTTGTGGAGCTTGTGGTTTAGCACTCCTAGTTCTCCATGCCCTAGCAAAATTTGGCACCGACTTATGAGGGATTAAACTTTCCTTAGAGGGATCTTCAGAACTCCCTGTATCCTGGGAAGCTTCCAGGTCTTTGGGTCCAGCACCATCTTCAATGGCAGGGTTCGGGTCCGTCTTTTCATCAATAAATTCAGACTTTTTCCCCTTTGAATTTTGTGTTGATGTGGAAAGCAAGGAACTCTTTGAATCATTGACTTTGGCATCTTCAACAGGAACTTGACCAGAAGCAGTCTCATCTGCTCCACCCTGTTCTTTCAACTTCTCAAAGCATTCAACAATCTCCTGCACTGCTTTAAGAAAATCTGCACTTCTTCCAGGGCGTTTGATCTGAAGAGTCTGCTTTTTCTCCTCAGTAAACGGCTCTACATCAATGGGATTGCAAAATGCACTACAAAGAAATTAGCATGTCAAAACTACGTATCAGAAAACATAGTTCCACAACAACCTCAGATGGTATTGAAATGAATATATGACTGGACTAATCAATATTTAAATCCCCTCAACCATACTTTTAGACTTTAGAGGAAGAATGAAAAAGGACATTACATAATCTACTTGATCCTTTTAAAGCTTTATGCAACATGAATTGCATTTCTATTACTCCTTCAACCAAGTCGGTGCATGAAGACATTCATCTTATCAAGGCATTCTTCTAATACCCAAACAAGCATGTCGCCCATAACCACAGACATCAAATTAACAATAATAAATATGTTCCAAATTGAATAACATCTCTTTTTCAGGGAACAAATTGTGCTCTAAACACTAAAAATACACAAATATCAAGCTACTAAGTGATAAATATATAACACATTTATGTAACAAAAAAAATCATCTATAAAAAAAATAGCATGAAGCGGAAAAAAGTGATGAGGAGCCCATCGCTTACGCGAGACACACACACTTCCTATCCATTCTAAAAATATGTTTTTTTTTTTGGCCTAAAAGCTATTTACATGTATCCTAGACTAGTGATAATTTAATAATACACCAATATATTCAAAATGCAATATAAAAGTTGATATTGAAATCTAATCTGCAGCAAACTAAGTTGTAAGACTAACATGTGATATTGAAACCTAATTTGCAACAAACTAAGTTGTAAGACTAACATGTTGTGATATTGAAAATTTGAAATCTAATTTGCAGCAAACAAAGTTGTAAGACTAACATGTAAGATATTCAAACTAAGCAAAGTAAGATTGTACAAAATGTTGATGACATAGCATAGTCTGTCATTTCAGCCTCCTAGCACATAAAATTCAATCATGAAGTGTTTTCTAATAAAGAAACACAAAGATATTAATAAAATAGATGGTTCTATAACCGTGACAAAGATAAAACACAAAATGGCAAGTAAGTAGCGGATAAACAATGAGATAGCAAAATAATGTTTACTAACAACATATTTTACAGCACCAAACCATAATAAAAATTTATTTGCCCATTAAGCATGCACTACATCTCTTAAGCGAGTGAAGTGTGCGCTTCATCAAAATTGCTCGCTTCAGACCTCTTGAAGCGAGCCCAGTATTACACCTTGCTTAAAGCGAGAAGGGTCGGTTTTTTATTCATACAAAAATGAATATATTTCAGGAGTCCTTATACCATGCAGAAGACACTGGACCACAAAAGATATCATCGTCTACAGAGTATAAACTGAACAGATACATCCAAATTTATTACTACAGCACTAGACGAAGGCAAGAATATTAATATAGCCACCATACGAGAAAGGGCTAAAACAGAAGTAGCAACTAGAGGTGGCAGTCAGGCAAGTTGCTTTTCAGGCCCCGTTTGTTTCTATACCCCTGGTATAGGGAATGGGGTTAGGAATGAGTCATACCCATACTTGCTCGCTTCAGACCTCTTGAAGTGAGCCCAGTATTACACCTTGCTTAAAGCGAGAAGGGTCGGTTTTTTATTCATACAAAAATGTATATAATTCAGGAGTCCTTATAACATACAGAAGACACTGAACCACAAAAGATATCATCGTCTACGGAGTATAAACTGAACAGAAACATCCAAATTTATTACTGCAGCACTAGACGAAGGCAAGAATATTAATATAGCCACCATACGAAAAAGTGCTAAAACAGAAGTAGCAACTAGAGGTGGCAGTCAGGCAAGTTGCTTTTCAGGCCCCGTTTGTTTCTATACCCCTAGTATAGGGAATGGGGTTAGGAATGAGTCATACCCATACCAATATTTGTTTTAACTAAGGGATGGGAATGAGTGATTCCCATACCAGCAAAATACACTACAGTTAATACCCATCCAAAAATTAAGGTATGGGTCATTCCTATTCCAACCCAATATCTCATTCCAACCCCATTTAGGTATTTAGTCATATATTCAAGTCATACCCCAGAATGAAATCATTAGGATCAAGGGTTTATTTGTGCAAATTCATTATTAGTTATAAGGCCCTTATAAAATCCTTATACTAATAAAGGTAGAATCAAATTTCACATATTTTTGGGTTTTGCATATTTCTAGTTTCAATTATTTAGCTTAGTTTATGCATGTGCACATACATATATTAAATATTAAATAGATTATAGATGAATTTCAGGACCATATTTTTGCATTTAGATCTCAAGTAAACAAGATAAGAAGTAGGGTTGGGTCAAGCCATTTTTCATTGTATTCTGACAAGTTCTCAGGTTCCCATTGGATGTAGTTTCCACCAAGGCTAGGTTTTTAGGTTTTGCAGGTATACTAGCAACTTCAATACAAATAGGTCAACAAATCATATCGTACGAATAGGTCGTCAACTCATCTCAGCATGAACTTGGTGCATGAACATTAAACAATGAACACTCGTTTTAGATCACAGTCAATCAAAAGCAAGCAAGCACACAAGCTTGATTTTTCCTATATACATAAGTTTCATGAATTGCGCATAACATTGTTCTGGATAAAATATAAGTACAGCTTTATTGTGTGGCTTGCTATCCAGAAAACGGTTTTCTGCCAGGAAAAAGCTTCAAAAGTGGGGGTCTCCAATTCCCCTTCTTGTGTGAATTGTCATACAAAGGAGGATGAGGCCCACCTCTGATTCACTTGTGACTACACTAAGTGTTTGGAGGACTGGAGGAGTTGCTTAGATGACTGAAGATTTCTAGAAGAGGGACAGAGTTCGAAAGGTGGCTTAGTTTGCTCAGTCTAGGAGGAGGAACATCATCTTCCAGGCAATCTATGTTGTCACATACAAGGTTGAAGAAATATTAGTGACCACCAAGGGTAAACTTAACAATTGGGAGGCAGCAACTGAACACATTTGGTTATCTTATTATAGCCTTCTTTACTTACCTGCTTCCTTTCTTTGTATTGGTCAAACATCATTGTAAATTATTTTTTCATCATTGTAAATTATTATTTTATCATTGGAAAAATACCTTAATTATAGCCTTCTTTACTTACCTGCTTCCTTTCTTCCATTGCTAAAACCTGCTTCCATTCTTTGTATTGGTCAAACATCATTGTAAATTATTTTTTCATCATTGGAAAAATACCTTAATCCATAATGAATGTGAATAAGATGCAAAACAGAGGATATAAAATTCTTGATGAGTATGAATGTTGAGTAAAAATACATATCAAAACAGTTGGATAAGGAATACTTCACCACTAAAATCCCTTGTACAATAAGGAAGCAAAGTGAGCAAACATATCGAGAAAACCTTCATTGAACCATGCTCACAAGCCTAATGCTCAAAATAGTTAGTAGAAGGATAACAGTTAATCAGTAGACATAACCTGAGCAAGATTGACATAAAACAGAGTCAAGTGAGAGCAATGTGCTACTGTGCTAGAAGGTACTTAATACATATTATTAATGGCTTAAAACTACAATGATGCTCAATAATATTAAAACTGTAAATCAAATGTACATATAAGTCAAGAAAGCATGAGTCACTTCTCTCAAGTGGCACATCATACACCATATCATACATAACTAAAAGACAGATTGTGAAAAGATCCAAAACAAAAACAGAAAAATTATATCAACAAATTAATTGTGAAAAATGCAAGCTTAAAATTATCGCTCAAGGATTAAGGCTAACAGCTGATACTCACTGATATTCAACAATGTTTTAATCGGATATAGTACAAGTGTCGCATATGAGAAACACAATTGAAGGCTCCCAAAAAAAAAACAGTTCTCCATCAGAAAGGACTCCAGGTGAAGGGAGGGTAACTTTCCCCTTCAATTCCTTTCATCCATTCATCACAACATTTATTCACATCCTAAGCCACATTTCCATCAAGTGATGCGCCTACATATTGTTTTCATTTCCATTATATCATTCAAAAGAAAAGGTCCCTCGAGCAGACAGATAATATCACCCTTTCCACGTGTGACATTGAATTGCATTCTGAACACTGCATTGTTAATGTACTTTGTTGCCAATTCAACATATGACATTCTAATTAAAAAGTTCCCTTAAGAGATTAACAATCTTTCCAAAGAAGAATATATGCTGAGGCCAGCAAAGGTATTCAGCAAAATTATATGGATATCATTCCATGCTTGAATTTCAAGTTGCTATAGCCCTATTTTTCACCCATCTCAATGAAGAAAGCTCTTCTCCTATTCTCTCTCCTATTTCTTATCATCTCATATTCAGAAAGAAGCCTTAAAGCTTGTGTGAAATGTGCATGACATCAACACCAAACATAATATACTTTGCATTTAGTATAGCATCATCTAAACAGAATAAGTTCTTGCGGCAGTCAAATCTTCCCCCATCAAACCATGAATATCAAGGTAGGACATCTCACTATAAAGTAACAAAATATCATATTAACCTTTACTTGATAAAAAAAGCATGCAAAGAGGACAATAAGTGCAGTAAAGAACAACAGATATATGAACAAATACTCACATTTGCTTGGTTCCAAAAAAATAGACTAAAACTTTCTTTGTGTCAGATTTGTACCCCCATGTCTTGGCCTCACTTACCTAGCATCAAATAGATATTTATTAGTTCATAAACTACAAAGGGAGTTACAAATGCATAATTCCATGAAAAAGACAAAATACACCTCAAAGGAGAAGAAGGGTTCAATATCAACAGCAAGAGTATTACTTTCAATAAGAGAATGATGCAAGTACAGTAGTACACTATACATCAAAATGGGAGAAATCACTTATATTTGTCTTGAGGCCTTTCAATAAGACAAATAAGAATAATTTCTTGCTGGAGAAAGGGAAAATTTAAAGCAGCAAGCCTTTGAAGGGCTTAATATGCACACAAAAGAAAATTTAATCTTTAAATATCAAAAAATTGTCATAAAATCACTTCAAGATAAAAGATTCCAATCTCGCCCAATAGCTCTTGATATACCCTATGAACTCAACTTGGTGGTCTGTGATGGCAGTAACAATCAAACTAAATCCAAACATATCAAAATAAGGAAGATCTCATTCATTAGTCCATCAATGAAGATACCAATTGTTACCATCCCACAGATTGTGTAACACAGACAACTCCAAAAGAAAAGATTAGAATAAGAGGGGAAACAAGCCGTGGAAAAATAAAAGAACAAATTAATTGGCAACACTTTTACAAGTCACAAATATTAAAGCAGAACAAACAAAGAGAATCCTGAATTGAACAAAGCTGCCAAATCTAAGCACCTCAGCCAAACAAGTTTAAACATGCATTTTTCAGATACTATGAACTTTTACACCGTAGATCTATGAACCATAGAGTGCAGAATAAACCCTGGAGTAGCCCTCAGCCGAATATACAAATGACTGCAAAACATTTGGCAGCAAAAGCCTAAATTTTGTCACTTCTCATAGAGATAACCGAAAAAAACCAACAGTTTGAAGCTACAGAAAAGCGAGAAGGTACCGTCGCTGGCCAAGCCGGAAAACCTTTGACCTTGGCGAGAACAAGATCGCCGACCTTCCACTGCCGGCGAGCAGCAGCCGCAATCGCCGCCTTGCTGGCTCCTTTCCTCCTGCTCGGCGCCATAGTAGGGGCAAGACAACGACCTCTCCTTCACTGCCTACCCAAACCTAAAACGGGCTAGGGAAGTCACAATCTCAATTTCATAGGTTTTAGTGAAAACAAGTGAAGAAAGTTGGGTATTTCAAAGGATCGCTCGCCTCCTCCAAAGACAAAACGAGCAATTCCGAAGCCTATAGGGTTTTCAGCCGCCGCCGATGAGCTGGGAAAGGTTGTAGGCATTGAAAACCCCTCAAATCCCCTTTAATACTATACAGATAACAGCAGAACCTCTCCCTCCTCTTGCGAACGAGCGAGAGAGAAATTGAAGACCTTGCCCCAGGAGAAAGAAGACGAAGGTGGGAGGAAGAGAGAGATGATATGGCTACTGTTGCAGTTAACCCTAACACAGGGAGGAAGAGAGGGATGGAGAGGGGAAGGTGAGGGATGGGCCTGTGTTTTTTTTGTGGAAGGAAAAAAGGAGGGGAGTCTGGGGGAGATATGAGATTGTTGAAAGTGGGTCGCCGCTAAAATACGCCAACAGAATACGCTATGAAGCGCTGCATCAAAACGTGCGCATCGTCGGACTTGGAGTATCTACTATCTAGTCATTTTCTAGTGAGTAGTGACTACTGCAAGTCTTAACTTACGTAAGGATTATAGCAGCAGAAGAAGCGTACTTCGCACGTAATTTTCGCTCGGCGCTCGTGTCAAATCGCTGGCGGTGTTTCAGAGCCATATTTAAAGCACACAATAAACTAGGGGTGTTCACGGGTCGGGTCGGGTCGACCCGCTGACCCGCAATTTTTTTATTCCTGACCCGCAACCCGACCCGCAACCCGACCCTGCGGGTCGCGGGTTTTGCGGGTCGGGTCGCGGGTCGACCCGAGACCCGTATTGTATTTCAATAAAATATTAAAATGCGTTTTTTTTATGCATCCATCTTGCCCAAGTCATCAGAAGAAGGCCGCTTAGCTTCTTACTCCATAAAAACTGCATTTCAAGACTGTCAAAAAATCCAAACACGGACAACAAAGCAAAATTCAATCAAAGACTCACAATCTTGAAGCAGAAAATGAGAAAGGCGGCGACTTACCGGCACGGACATCGGCGACTTCGGGCGAGGCTTCACTCCGACTCCGAGCAGGCGAGTACTGCGAGTCGAGAGCGAGGTTGCTTGTCGAGGGTGAGCCTGCGAGTCGTGGCTGCGAGGCTGTGAGGGAGACGCTGCGAGTCGACGTCCGAGCAAGGCGAGCAGTGCGACTGTGCGAGTCGGGCTTCATCGATGAGCCGACGACTCTGCGAGGGCGAGGCGACGGAGATCTGGAGAAGAGGAGTCGCGAAGAGGAAGAGCAGTCGTCAGTCGCGAAGAGGGCGAGCCGAGATCTAGGGTTTTTTCGAGATTGTGAGGCACGCGGGTCACTGGGTCAAAGTGGGGAGGGAGGCCCAACAACACATTAGACTTTTTTTTAACATACGTATTTTCCTATTTTTATTTTTTTTATAAAGGCGCGGGTCTGCGGGCCGACCCGCAACCCGTCGGGTTTGGCCCGACCCGACCCGCGACTCGAAAATTTTCAAAACATGACCCGCAGATCGACCCGAAAATGGCGGGACGGGGCGGGTCGGGTCGGGGTCGACCCGGACCCGTGAGCACCCCTACAATAAACCGTTGTTCATGGCATTCACAAAGGCTGTCAACTTTTATTACCTTCATTCTAAATCATTCCACGCTCTTCTTTCTTTAATTGTTGAGCTTCTTTATTATTTTAAACAAAAAGGTTTTTTTTTACGAATATCGGCTTTTGAAATGTTAGAGGTATTCGCAAACCTAACTTCTGGAAAGAAGTTGGGTTTACTTGAAAATTAAACAAATTAAACTTTTTATGCTTAGCAGAAACTAAAACAGAGTCTGAGCCTTCTTTAGCAACTCTACGTAAGTCCGGTTTTCAGTCTTGCATTTATTCCCCTTCGAAGGATACGAAAGGGGGCCTTTGGCTCTTAATTTGCGAAAAGTCTAAATTTCGTAAATGCAAGCTCCATTATCAATCCTCTAATGTAATTATAATTAAATATTCCTATGTTAAACAAACTTTTATGTTAATTTTTGTTTATGCGCCAGCACGTGAGGCTCTTAAACCTCCTTTTTGGCTTTCACTGGCTAATATAATATTGCAATCCAACTCCCTTTTTTCTAATAGGGGACTTAAATGAAATTTCTTCTTGTAATGATAAATTGGGTGGGTTGTTCCTCTACCTAGCATATTTAACCGGATTCTCAATTTTTCCAATCAATTTGGTCTACTTGAAACTAAATCTCCGGGGTTTCCTTTTACTTGGAGAAAAAGTTCTGTTGCTCAGGATAATGTTTTTGAAAGGTTGGATAGAGTTCTTTGTCAACAATCTTTAACTCAGTTTTTCACATCTCTTGAAATTCGACATCATCTCTTTACTACCTCTGATCATTGCCTCATTACGTTCTCTCTCGGAAATTACGAACCCTTTCGTAAAATCCCTTTTCTATTTGAAAATGCATGGATGGCAAGCCCTTCCTTCCATCCCTTGGTTTCTAAGGTATGGAGGTACAATATGTCAAGCTCTTTTATGTTTCGTCTTTGTATGAAATTACATCTTTTAAAATGTTATTCTAAAGGTTGGGCTAAAAATCATGTCAATAATAATTTTGAACAACACAAAATTTCTGAACAACTAATCACGCTCCAATCTGATTTGCTAGTGGATCCATCTAATTCTAATACACTTTCTAAACTCCAGGCTCACTTAAATAAGTACAATGCCCTTTTAGATTTTCAGCATAAGTTCTGGAAACAAAGAGCTAAAATTACTCATTTACAAAATATGGATCATAATACTAAATATTTTCAATCTGTGACCAAAATCAGATCTTATAAACAAAGATTTTTTTCATTTCAAACTCACGAAGGTGTAGTTTTGTTTGATCATGAATTAATCTCACAAAAAATTACTGATGAACTTGCGCAACGGTTCATCCTTAATCCCACATGTTCTGTTACTAACTCTGATCTATGGATTATCCCTAATCTTGTATTAGCTTCAGATAATGTTATGCTGTGCAAATCTCCATCTCCGGTAGAAATAAAAATTGTTGTCTTTGATCTTGCTCCAAATAAATCATCGGGCCCTGATGGCTTCCTTGCTGATTTCTTCCAACATTATTGGCACATTGTCGGGAACTCTGTCGTTTTAGCAGTTCAGGCATTTTTTCATTCAGTTCATATGCTTCGTTCTATCAATAAATCTTTTGTAGCACTTATTCCAAAAGTTGATTGTCCCTTAACAATAAATCACTTCAGACCTATCAGCTTGCGTAATACGATTTATAAAGTTATTACGAAAATCCTAGCTAATCGGATTGCTTCTATTCTACCTTCTATAATTCATCCTCTTCAAGGAGCGTTTGTTCAAGGGAGACTAATTCAGGATAACATTCTAATTGCTCATGAGATTTTCCATTCTTTTCATAAAAAGAAAAAGGGGGAAAAAGGGTGGATGATGATCAAAATTGATATGGAAAAGGCATATGAAAAAGGCTTCCATCAAACTTCATGTAATTCAGCTTATAATAATAATTTTTTAATAATAATAAAAAAAATAAACTTGATTGGAACTTTATTAAATTAATGCTTCTTAAAATTGGTTTTCATGCCAATTGGGTTAATCTTGTTATGGAATGCATTACTAACTCATCTTCTTCGGTTCTTGTCAACAATGAGCCTGGTTCTGAGTTTCTCCTTAAATGTGGTATTCGTCAGGGTGATCCGATGGCTCCTTTCATTTTTATTATTTGTATGGAATATCTAGCGAGATCCCTTCAATTTCAATCTACTCTAGATTCCAAACTTGTTGGTATTCAGCTGGTTAAAAACGGGATTTGCTTGCCTTTCCTGAGTTTTGCAGATGATACAATCATTTTCGTTAATGCGTCACATTCAAACATTAACTATATTAAAGCATTCTTACAAACCTTCTTAAGGGTTTCGGGTCTCTCAATTAATTATCAGAAAAGTAGCTTCCAGGTCTCAGAAAACATTTCTCGTCAAGCAACAACATCTCTTGCAAGTGTCTTGAATATTCAAATCACTACTTCTATGGAAAAATACCTTGGTGTCCCTATTCTCAAAGGGAGAGTTCAAAACTCACTTTTTATAGAATCCATTACTAAACTGAAAAAACAACTTTCCTAATGGAAAGCAAACTCTATCTCTCAAGCGCGTAGGGCAGTGCTAATCCAGTCAAATCTCTTAGGATAGGTTAATTATCTTATGCAGAGTTTCTTGCTCCCTAAGGGAGTCCTCAATGATATTGATAGAGTAAATAAATCTTTCTTTTGGAATAAATTTACACCTAATCATCATCCTCTAATTAGTTGGGAGAAGGTTTGTTCCCCTAAAGAGTCTGTTGGAATGGGCCTCCGATCAGCTAAGACAACAAATATTTCCCTTCAAATGAAGCTTCTATGGAAAATTGTTACTGCTCCAGATAACTATTGGGTGCGTATAATTTCGGAAAAATATTTGGGATACTCTTCTATCTTTCAAATCCAAAAGAAAATTTGATCTTGGCAATTTGGAAGATTGCTAAATCTTAGAGAATTTTTTTCAAAAGTTTTAATTTGGACAATTGGTAATGGCAACTCTATCAATTTCTGGAAAGATCCTTGGATCAAAAATAATGATCTTATTTAATTCTTTGATAGCAATAATATTAACTTGAAGGTTTCAGCTTTTATAATGCCAAATCGTTCTTGGAATTTGGACTATTTACGTTCGCTTCTTCCTGAAGCAATTGTAAGTTTAATTATGTCTCTTAGAATTCCAGTTTCTGACTCTGAGGATCGGCTGGTTTGGCTCCCTTCAAACGATGGAGCGTTTTTAGTCTCTTCTGCTTCTAGTATGATTAATGTTGATCGTCCTGATCTTTATTATGAGTTTACTTGGATCTGGAAAACTTCTCTCCCTCCTAAGATTAAAAATTTCTTATGGAAGGCTTGCGCTGATTGTCTACCAACTATAGATAGATTAAATCGGTATTATCACTGTGTTTTTAGTACTTGTTCATTGTGCTCAAATGAAGATGAAAATTTAAATCATATGTTCTTTAATTGTCCTTTCTCAAAAAATATGATTTCTAAGCTTGAGAATAAGATGAAAATAAAATTTCATATTCATTCTTCAGGTGCCTTTATTGATAATCTTGTTTCTACTCTAAAATCTAATAAAAATGGAAATGTTCTATGCTTCCTTTGGTGGTTTATTTGAGGCCACATAAATGGAAAAATATTTAACTCGACTTCGGTAATATCTTCACTTCTTCCATGTGATTTAGCTTTTACGCAGCATTTTCAATGGGTTTCGGCTCAGCCAATTTTAGAAGTTAAACATGGCTCTCGGCCGAAAAGGAAAAACAATCAGGCATGGATTAAGCCTCCCTTAGAATGGGTGAAATTGAATTTCGATGCTTCTAAGAGAACTAATTATTCGACTTTTACGAGCTTTCTTATTCGTGACCATAAGAGCAAGATTCTAAGTTTTGATCGAAAAGAACAATTCCCTGTGTCGGTCCTCCAAGCGGAGGCTCTTGCCCTGCTTGATGGTGTTCGTAGTACTGTGTCATTACAAATTTCACATTTTATTATTGAAGGAGATAATTTAATCCTTATTAATTCTTTAAAACGAACTTGGAAAGTTCCTTGGGAGATTCAGTCTATTATTAATGATACTCGTCATTTTGTTGCCCTGGTTCCTTGTGTGGTGTTTTATCATTGTTTCAGGGAATGTAACTCGGCAGCAGATTTTCTCTTTAGGAGGCTTTTTAGTTTTCCTCAGCTTAGTTTTGCTATTTCTCATTTTTTTTCCTGCATCGTTGTTAGATCCGTTAGATGTCTCGAGTTGTAATTCTTGGTTTAGTAATCATCCTCTGTTGTTTGAATTTCTTAAGATCATCCGTAGTGATGATTTAGTTAGCCTTGTAATTTACAGGTAACCTAGTGTTGGCCTTGTATTGAGCTTGTAGCTCATTTTATCAAAAAAAAGCACACAATACGTAAACTTCAATCGGCTCATTTAAGGCATATCCAATGGTGAGCCTCATAATATCCATAAACTCATCAAATACTATTATTTTATTATTTTTTTATCTTTTACATCATGTATAATCTTTCATTTTTTTTTCACAATCAACCCTTCCAATAGTGAGCCCCATGAGCCCCTCTTTTCACTTTTCTCATTTCCCAACAATTATTTATTTCTCCACACATAATTACAAACTAGTGTAAGGGCTCGTACCCTGTACGGGTTTTATTAAAATTTAAATCAAATAAATAAATACTTAAATAGAATAAATTTTTGTATTATGAAGTTTTTTCTTAGAAAAATATGGAGTCAAAACTAATATTCATTAAGATCTATGGTTTAATTAAAAAAGCTTATAAATTTTCCTTGAAAATTTTGTTTTGGAGAGTCACACATAGTTGAAAAAAATATTGCACATTTATTTTTACTCTAATATTTATCTTTATCTAAAATATTTTAAGTACCTAGCTCTTATGTAAGATTTATGGTTTATAATTTTCCTAAAATATTTTATAGGAAAATTTTATTTTTATCAAAATAATGTAATTTAAATTTAATCTTTTTTATCATAATTAATTGTAAATACCTTATGAGAAAATAAAAAAATTAATTATTTTTGTCAAAATTTAATTCATAATTTAATTGTTAATCTTGTAAGACATAATGTATATTTTTATTTTATTTTTATCAAAATTCTTTTTTAATAAAATATTTTCCATAAATAGATTACAGGTTAAGATAATGTAAATAATTATTTAACTCTAAGAGTAATTTAGGTTCATATGATTTTTTATGAAACATTTATTCGTTAAAAAATATTTTACCAAAATTTTGATTTAAGCAAAGTTTTTATCAATTTTTTAATCATAATTCGTTTTTAAAATAGATTTTACAAAAATAGATAAATCTTTAAAATATAGTGTATAATTCCATCTTTTTTAAATTAAAATTCAATTTTTAAATTTTTTTATATAAATGGATCAATGTCAATCATATAAAATATGGTGTAAAATTCTATCTTTTTTTAATCAAAATTAAAATTTCAAAATAAACTTTACATAAATAGATCATTGTAAATTCAAATAAATTAAATATGAGCATAATAAATTTATATCTTAGTTAAACACGATTCTATCTAAAAATAAAATAAATACTCTAGAATTTGTATGATAGTATAAAAAAATATCATAATGATCTTCCTATTTTTTATATCCTAAAATAAAAGATTGTTTAATAATAGAATTTTTTATCTTATAATCTAAAAACATGGATAAGAATTTATCATATCCAAAAATAAAAAAATAGTTTTAAAAAAAGGGGTGATGTGGTCCAATCTAAAAGTGACATGTGTCGTTTAATAATTTTTTTAACCTCCGCTTTAGGTTATAGTTATGATATATCTTCATTCTTTATTATATATATATCATTATTTAGCTAAAAATAACTATATTTGTTTACTATTTTTATTAAATGACACTTTTAATTAAATTGTTAAAATTTCTAGTATTATAATAAATTGTATTTTAAATTGTATTTATCAGAGTTAATTAAGTGAATAATAATTAAGAGCATATTCGAATAAGGGAATATTAGTAAAAAGAAACGACGCAAACCGAATTCATTACTTGAACAGAAAATACATACCGAGAGAAAATAACACACATGAAATAAAGCACATTAAAAAAGACTAATGAAATACATAAAGACATTCATACGAAAATACACGAAATAAATTATCCAAAAAACAAAAGAGATATCACACATCATCATATTCATGCCCCTTCGTACACCAAACATGCTCCAGCAAGTCCTCCTTAAGTCGGCGGTTTGTAACCCGGTTCTGAAGTTCAGTGTAGTTTCTTATATAGGCGCTCATTTCAGACGGCCTTTCTCTTGAGAATGTTTGATCCACTTCTTCTTGTCCAAAATCGACAAGAGGGACATATCCAATTGTCTCGAACTCGATTCTTTCATTTTATACAACAATGTTGTGCAAAATTATACATGTCTTCATTATCTTTCCAAGAAACTCAGGTTGTAACGCCAGTGCTGGGTTTCTTATTGCGAACCTCGCTCGTAACGCTCCAAATGCTCGTTCAACATCTTTGCGATATCCCTCTTGTAGCCGGGCAAACAATTTCGCCTTTGAGCTTCGAGGGAGTGAAATCAACTTAACAAATGTCGCCCAATCCGAATATATCCCATCAGTGAGATAATATCCCATGCGATACTCATGCCCATTGACCGTAAAGTTTACGGGTGGAGCTACACCTTGGAGAACATAATCAAAATTAGGAGATCGATGAAGAACGTTAATATCGTTGCATGTACCTGGTGTACCAAAGAATGCATGCCAAACCCACATGTCATATGACGCAACGACCTCGAGGATAATCGTCAGACCATCATGATCTCCACGGTGAAACTGTCCTGCCCATGCAGCCGGGCAATTCTACCACCTCCAATGCATACAGTCAATGTTGCCCAGCATCCCGGGAAATCCTCGTGCTTCTCCTATGCGAATTAGGCGTTGTAAGTCCGTTGGGGTTGGTCGCCTTAGGTACTCATCACCGAACAAATTTATGACGCCATCTACAAAGTGGTGTAAGCAATTCCTTGTTGTCTCCGCACCAATATGTATGTATTCATCACAAGCATCTGCATCAACTCCATTAGCTAATTGGCGTAAGGAAGCAGTATATTTTTGTAATGGGGACAAATCTTGCCTCCCGGTAGCATCTGGCCTTTGTTGGAACTACGGCATCGCATCAGAGAGCCGGTCAACAATGCGTTGGAAAATGGGCCTACGCATTCGAAACCTTCGTCGAAATTGGGCATCCGAGTATGTTGGTTTCTCGCTGAAGTAAGCATTGAATAGTCTGGCATGCCCTTCTTCCCTTCCTCTCTCAATATGGGATCGACGACATTGGGTTCTTGAACTTTCTACTTCTGCAGCTTGTTGAATATCGGCTTGAAGTTGTTGGTATGCAGCTTGCCAATCGCGGTAAGTAATTTCTGCCTCATTTGCTTCATCACTATTACTGCTAGAATAGTCGGAGAGTGAGGAGATTGAGGAGGTTGATGAGTTTTGTTGTGGGAAATACATTTTTCACTTGTAAGAGAGGGATTTATCAACTTGATGCAAAATGTGGAATGAGTTTGAATGGTTTATATAGAAATCCCAAGGCTAGTTGAACACACACCGAAATAGTTTTCAAATTTTAAATGTTTGATGTGACTAGTCTCTTCCAACATGCATGTCATCCTCCATTATTTATTTGAGTTGACTAGTCTCTTACACACATCACATGCCACTCTTCCACCACTTATTGAGGTGACTAGTCTCTGAGGATTGCATGCATGACATTCTCCACTCTTCTATTACTTATTTGATGTGACTAGTCTCTTCGGATTGCATGCATGCCATTTTCTCTACTCTTCTATTACTTATTTGATGTGACTAGTCTCTGCAGATTGCATGCATGCCATTCTGCAGATTACATACATGCCACTCATTCAATTTGACCACCTTTATTACATTGAAAATGGCTTGCATTCAATTGCAAATTACATGCAGAAGGCAAGATTCAACTTAACCAAATTTAATGCATTGAAAATTAAAACAAACTTACATTACACTAGTTGATGACCCGGGCAAGGCCCGAGAACTTTTTAATTAAAAATTATAATACGTTAAAAAGAATATTATAAATAAATAAATTAAATATTACACATCTTTAATTTATTTTATATAATTATATATTATATTATTAAAATATATTCAAATATTATCTTCTTCTCAAAAATTCTATTTGTTATATTTATGTAATAATTAAAAAAAATTGATGTTCTTAATTCGTAGGGTTGACTCGAACCCGCACAAAAACCGCAATAAATTGATCCAATTAATTCGTAAATTTTAACGACATGAACTCGTACTCAACTCACACCCAAAATGACCGGGCATAAACTCGATTGAACTGACCCGATTAACCACTTTAACAATAGCAAATTAATTTTATTTATTTATTTAGGGATCTGTAATATAAAAAATCAACATACTTAATTATGAATAAAATTTTAATATATTGCAAGACACAACATATTTATACCGAAATTAATTAATAAGTTGTCATACTTATTAATAGAAAATTATTATAAAAAATCAACATGCTTATGGATAGAAAATTGTAGGATAGAATATTATTGGAAATAGTTTCATAACTAAAACTATGGTGACTAAGACATTAAAATTTGTGAATAATTGAAATAAAGGAAACAAGGACACACACTACATCAAACACATTGAAATCGAAAGCATACAAATGAAAACTTGAAACAGAAAGCAAATAACATGAAACATTCAAACAAGGTTCTGATTATAACATAACTTAGAGACTATGGAAGGCCAAGGTCTTTCTTCATAGCTTGCTTCAGTGCTTCAAGTTCATCAGGGGTATACAAAGCTCGATATTCCCTCATCCGCTTGGCTCGAAGCTTCTTTTCCTTAAGTTGCAGTTCTGCCATCCTATAAGCTGCATATTCCTTCTCCCTTTCCAAATTCTCTTCTGCCATACGCGTAGACAACTCAACATTGACGGAGCTCGAGGCGGCTCCTTTCCCTTTCCCTCTCACTGCATTCTTAGCCTTTTTAATGCCCATTGGGCACTGAATAGGATCTTCATTCAACATACTTGTTGGAGTTTCCGGATCTGGGTTGGAAGCATCACCTTCAGTATCTGCCCTTGATCTCTTGGAGCTCCCGGTTCCCGAGCTTGGAGTGGAGCGATTAACTTTCCTAATCCACTGGAATGACCATCTTGGCACGACATGGAGAAGTTTCCAACAATGCTCATCGGGGAATTTGTGGCCTTGCGTCTTATAGTACTTCTCGTGAGCGTCGTTCAATACATCTTGAGCCGACATACCGCTAGCTTTTGAATTGTTAGCTTTTTCATAAAAACCTACAAACAATCCTACACTTTTGTTAATTCTATCCCATTTAGACTTATATGATTTCTTGCCTCGGGGGACTTGGAGTGCAGATTTCTCACTATTGTAGTAGTACTTAACTCGCTTCCAGAAAGCTTCCGCCTTTTGCTCGTTGTTCGTGATTGGATCTTCACTAACGTTCAACCAAGCACTCACCAAGAGTTCTTCATCATCATGGCTCCATGCCACATTTCTCGTTCTTTCGTTGTTGTCGGAAGAATCATCCTCTTCTTCATCTCTGGCACGAGAACGACCTCCACGGGATCCACGAGAACAAGCTCCGCGATCACTGGATTGGGTGCTATACAAAGGGTTTTCAAAAGGTTGGGAGTTAGGATCAGGGTTAGAGTCCGAGAGAAGATAAGGATTTGGTGATGATTGGGTGCTCCCAAAGTTTTGGGATGCTTGCACCACATTAGCATATGTATTGCCAAGAGAATGTTGGAGGAGTGTTGAGGGTATGCAAGATCAGCATATGAATATTGTGGTTGAGGATTCATAGGATGAACAAAGGAATTTTGTGTTGGAGCATTTGGATAATTATAGGAGTAGTGTGGTGGTGGGCGATTTGGTTCATTCGGATTCATTTTGGAGAAAGAACTTGAAAGAGAGTGGGAAGATATGTGTGAATTGTGAGAATGTGTAATGCCCATATAAATAGCAAAAAAACTAGGGTTTATTGAATAAAAAACCATCCTAAAAAACCACGGGTAGACCAAAACCGGGTAGGTATAAAACAATGGGTAAATAAAAACCATGAGTAACCAAAACCATGGGCGGATGCAAAACCATGGGTAGATATAAAAAATCATATTTAATTTATCAATGAATACAAAAATATATAAAATTAGCGTCTATGGATAAATAAGTTTTGGTGTAATTTTTTTAAGCTAGAACAATTGATAATGTATATATATATATATATATTCTTACCCTAAAACAACCCAAAATACAAATTAATTTTAAAATGTTTCAAATATATACAAAATTAGTCTCTATGGATAGACAAAAATATTTTATGAATGTTGGTATAAATTATTTTATTTTATTTTTAATAATTAAACTAATTAAAAACGGATTATTAATTTATGTATAATCAATGGCCAAGAATAATCCTAGCCATTGATTATATGCCATGTGGCACGTTGAGATGGCAACAGATATCCATGAGCCCCTCTTTTGTGAGATCGAATTTCGATCTTTGTTGCATTGATCCAAGCAACACTTTAATATTTTATTATTCTTTTTGAATGAGCCCCCCATGATCTCTTGAATTTCTACCCGTTGGGCATACTCTAAGACCAACTAGTGTAAAATACTAGTGCTCTGATAATAATTTATACTAGTTGGTAATAATCCGAGACCGACTAAGAAGAGACACAGACAAAAAAACAAGAAGATCGAGCTAGAAGAAACAAACAACCAAAAAGAAAGACTAATAACGAATTTAGTCTCGAGGTGAGTAAGCACTATAAAAAGTGCCCGACAAAAATGGTCAAACAAATTTGACGTGCGACAAGGACAGTTGACGTTCCCCTCACCGAGATGAAGGATCTTCAAAAGCCATAAAGCACATAAAAAGACTCACCCCAAATGACTTTGTTCGAGACCCAAACTCAAGTCCCACTTTGGAGAAGTTTTAGCACACTAGATCAGAACAGCACAAACCCTACAAAAAAAAAAAACAGCCTACACACAAGACATGAGGCTGTAAATAGTCTAGGAAATCTAGAAAAATTAGTTATTAAACAAGAACAAAAGACCGAAAGAAGATCGACCAAAAAAAAAGTCTAGGAAGCCCGCCCAATATAGGAGCGATCAGGTCCCAATAGTGGTAGTTCGCAAGCCTTGCGGGATTTGTTGGGACTTGTCGGCCTTATAAGCATATTCAAGCAGCCCGCCCTAGATAGGAGTTGCCGATCCAATTGTGACGGTTCGCTAAAGCCTTGAGGGATTCTGTCCAAGTGTCAATTGGCTTAAGCAGTTGCACTTGAGGGGGGCGTGTTGAGATATCCCACATTGAAACTTTGGGACTAAAATTGCCTAGCATATAACCTAATGAGCTACTTCACCCATTGCCATATGATTTTGGGTTGGAACCTGATTGGGCTTGTATGCTAGGCCCGTTACACGCACATCCCCTAAGATTATCGGCCTCACTGAACTTTATTATGGTATCAGAGCAGGTTTCGGTAATAGTGGCGGTTCGCAAGTCTTGAGGGATTTGTTTGGACTTGTCGGCCTTATGAGCATATTCAAGCAACCCACCTAATATAGGAGCGGCCGATCCAGTCTTTATTACAATACCTTCTCGGCACTTGCCATGGTGCCTTCTCGGTTGTTCTTCATCTCTCTAGACATTCTAGTTCTAGAGAGAGGTCAGAGCGTTTCTCTCATGTTCTCAACATTTCTAACATATTTTATGAATATTCATTTTAGTTTAGTATTAAATCATTATAATAACTTTCGATATGTAAATATTTTTTAGAATTTTTGTTATTTAGGTTAGATAATGTATATTGCTATTTAGATCTTATATGATATTAGTGTAAAAAATATAAATAATAATACATAAGTTAAAAAACCAAAGCAATAAATCATATATAAAAATCAAAAGAATATAGATGGTTAGATAAAAAGCTAGTTAAATCTTATTTAACTTTATTTTTAAAAATAAAAACAATAACTTCACATATAAAAAATATAGATTGTTAGATAAAAAGCTAGTTAAATCTTATATAATATTATTATTAAAAAATCAAAACAAATATATATTGAGTTATATTGTTAGATAAAAAGAAAATAATAGTAAAATACATATCATTATCTTGATTGCAAATTTTCCTAGTTAAATATTTAAAAAAATATAAATAATTAGTTAAATCATATCTATTATTAATTGTTATTTTTAAAAAGGATTGAGAATGTCTGAAGCATTTGATTCAAAACCACGTCACAAGTATTCCATTAAGCTTAGAAGATCGCTATATGGATTGAAACAATCATGGAGAATGTGGTATAATCGTCTTAGTGAATACCTACAAATGCAACGTTTCGTGAGTGATCAAATAAGTCCTTGTGTGTTCATGAAAAGAAAAATGTCGTGTTATGTAATCATTGTTGTTTATGTTGATGATTTGAATATTATTGGGACTCCATAAGAGATCCTAATAGAAGCTGATTATTTGAAAAGAGAATTTGAAATGAAGGGCTTAGGAACTACCAAGTATTGTCTCGGCCTACAGTTCGAGCATACAAAGAATGGAGTGTTTATCCATCAATCAAACTATGCATAAAAGGTCCTGAAGCAATTTAATATGGATAAGGTGCATCCATTAAGTACACCAATGTTAGTAAGATCGCTAAGTGTGGAAAAGGACCCTTTTTTTTTCGTCCCTGATTAGAAAATGAAAGAGATATTAGGTCTTGAAGTACCATATCTCAGTACAATAGGTGCATTACTGTACCTTGCTTAATGTCATTTGATGTGAAAATGAGTTATTTGTCCCCCTAAACATAAAGTAAAGATTGTTGGTCCAGAAGTACCAATTCTTCTACTAAGGGGGAGCATTATTCCATGACTGTACTCTTTTTCCCTTGGCTTTGATTTTTATCCCACTGGGTTTTTCCAAGAAAGGTTTTTAATGAGGCAGTTCATCGTATAGGGTCTCTAATGAGACAATCTCGCCCCCGAAGTTCGAGATATGTGAAGGAATGCAGTTTTTATCCATCCATCAAATCAAGTTGAAAGGAGCCAACGGTGATGTATGAAGAGAATTTGGCATGAACTGATCAACCAAAGTACATATCATCAAGTGTTCTCAAACTACAAGATTCAACTCAAAGGCGAGATGGATGTTCAATTCAATCAAGCAAGAAGAATATATTTCAAGTTGAGAGGAAGACTCATAACTGCACTCTTTTTCCCTTAGTCTTGGTTTTATCCTTTTGGGTTTTTCAGACAAGGTTTTTAACGAGGCAGTTAGTGATGTACATCTAAGGGGGAGTGTTATAATAATATTATATTTAGATGCACATATGAAACCCTAGATTTGATCTTGTACTCTATCTATAAAAGGCCCTTATGGGTGACTTAATAAGATGGATCTGATATCTCTCATTTCTCCTTATTTCTCTCTATTCTTATAACATTCTATTCTTTCTCCTTTTTCATTTGTAATAACAAAAGGGCCAAATAGACACTTTCACTCAAAATTGAGCCTTAAATGCAAAGCCTTTTAGGCGAGATATTTTTAAAGCAGTATTTCTATTTGGGCTATTTCAACAAGCACCCTAAATCATAATATAATATTAATCGTGTAGAAATTAATTTTCTTATAATAAAACACATACATGTAATTATATTAAATGCAGTTAATTCTCTTAACTATCAAAATGTGTACATTCAAAATATTAATATAAAAATGCTACTTTAAGATTTCATCCAAAAATAATTTGAGATAATTTATGTAACACCCCGACTCTCGCCGGGGCGATACTAGGTGGTAGACCCTGTCTGGGACTACTCAGGTTGGTTTCACAACAAGTTCGCTAGGATCTTGTAACTCGGGCACGGCGAGAAACAAATAAAACTTTCGACCTTTATTTTAAACTGAATGTATAAAACATGATAGCATTATCGACATCATAACAAAAGATATCAATCAGACTATTCTGTAATCTCAAACTATCCTAAATCAGTTCTATCCAACTAGTAACAAAATAATTCATAGACAACTTTTAGTACATCAATAACTAGGTCCCAACAGCCCGACCTAATGACACGTCACCAATATTCGCTTCACCACTTTGTAGAGAATCCATCACGATTCTTGAAAAGTACCTGAAACTGTAAAAAATATTCCCCGAAGGGTCAGCTACAATTCTAATTCAAGCTAGAGAGCGTGAGATGCATATAGAACGTTTGAAAAACCACACAGAACCCTAGCAATCAGTTTTCTCACAGAAATCA
Source organism: Fallopia convolvulus (assembly GCA_964016875.1). Lineage (NCBI taxonomy): Eukaryota > Viridiplantae > Streptophyta > Magnoliopsida > Caryophyllales > Polygonaceae > Fallopia > Fallopia convolvulus. The sequence goes on from OZ024719.1 coordinate 26,361,342, forward strand.
ATAATTATCAATTCATACCAGTTCAACACTTAACGTTAAATAGTCCCACAGACACCCATACACACAGACACACAATTAGACAGACACGAATACACACACACACACACACATACACACATACAAACCACATCACATTAAAATACAACAATACTGCAATAGTAATTAATACAGATAGCATCAATAATAGTAACAAGGATAACAATAATATTCATAAAGATCTTCCCAACATATATAACCACAAAATATATTACGTTAAACAAAACCCATTAACACAAGACCATTCAACAAAATCCATCGAATATTATAGCAATCAAACAATCCTCCTCAAATCCAAATGGCACCCTCCGGCCTCTCATCCATGGCGCACGGTCAGGGCGCGTACCATATACACGTGCCCATTTCCTTCATAATTGGTAATACCCTTCTTTCCCCGGCTAAACCTCTACTAGAGCGTCTGCCAAAACAATTTAATTTATTTTTAGAAGGGGGTCCCTTCCAGCCGCATGACCATGCTCGGGGGCCACTCCTTCTTCAGCTTATCCCGTGCTCCATGGCCATACCGGTGGAACCCAATGCACGCATATCGAAAAATGTTTAAAAATAATTTTTCATAATTCCCCAAAATATATACAAGCACGTAATATGAATTCATTCCAAAATAAGGTTTGCACATTCAGTTCAATCATTTAACACATAATGGTCGTAAGCAAAGCAAGTCGGCAAACGGTTAACCTCGAACAACAGAAACAAACACGCAGCAAAAGAAAGATAGACTCGAACAAGTCGCAATCACAATAACAAGCACAACCACAATCACAATTCGAGCGCAACCACAATTCGAATGTAATCACAAATTCAAACACAATTGCTTTTACATTCTCAATTACAATTGCAACCACACTCATAGTTATAGTCAGAATTACAATCACAACCAAACTTAAAGCCACAAACCGAATCACAATCACAGTTATAGCTACACCAACAATTACAAATATAATTACAACTTCAACACCAGTACAAGCACAAACACAAACACATTTACATTTACAAAGACAATTACAATTACAAGTTTCAAACGCACAATCGCAATCGCAATTACAATTACAATACAGTTACAAACACAGTTTACAAATATGAGTACAACACAATTTTCAAATATAATTACAACCTTCACAAGCATAGAGAGAAAATTTTGCTTTAAAGGAATTAATATGCAGAGGGACTAGTTCCCAAAAACCAATTCCACATACATGGCACTCAATCTAACAAGAATTGAATTAAGCCGAGCAAGTCGTAGAACGGCTTACCTTAAATGAAAAGTTCACGTGAAAGCAACGATCAATCAACCGAGCAATGAAAAGTCCTAGGCAAAGATAACAAAATGCCTTTAAAAAGGGCAAGGTCTAATAAAAGGGATTTGGCAAAGCCCTGCTATCAATGCTCAAGATCACCCACTATCATTTCTTTTACTATGAACCATCGATCAAACAATTAACATGGATTGCTTAACATGAAATAACATAAAGGCCTAAACATAGAACACAAACCAATTCTTAAAAGAAACATAATTCGGCCTCTTAGTCCTATTGATTAAACTAGTTATATAAAGTAACCCATATCACCTTTCAAGTTTTATACACCTAACTTAACCCTCTTGGCACTAACTATTTTAAAATACCTCGTTCAAACTCATGAAAACCAATAAAGTTCAATCTTTCAGTAGTTAACCGGACATAATTGAGCACCACCTCATTAAAACATCTAACCACTAATTGACAAAACAACACCTTCCACTTAATTAACTAATTAATTAATTCCACACTTCCCCTTAAAAGACTCCCCCTAAGCACCAAATTGAATTCAAAAAGCTTAAATAAAGACCTGCCATTAACCAAAGAAGGTCACCATAACAATTTCAAACATTCACCCACGTTCTCCCATGGAGCAACTTTCCATTCTCCAGATTACACAATTAATTACATAGGATAAAGATAAGATTAAGAATCCACATCATAGCGTAATTTAGCCCATCATGACATTAAATTTTTTTTTTATCAAGCTCGTCCTTCGATATCCGACTACAAACCAGATTACCAAACCAAAACTGATTTTCTAGTAACTTTGATTGAACTAAGCGATCGAATTCACACATCATTCAAACAACAACACCCGCCCTTCAACTCGGTCGAAACAGAACCAAAACAGAACGGAGGAAATAGCAGGAATTAGAATAGAGGACGCACCAACTAGTTACCAAGGATCGGCTATTGATCTTGCGATTTCAGGAATGGCGGCGAACAATACCGATCGAGGTTGCACGACCAGATGAAAACTCCACGTCTCAAGCAAGGCGGTGAAGATGAAACGGACGACAACTTCGGTGACGGTCTCGAACACAAATCCAGAGTCCACGTCAAAGTCTGGCGTCAGCTGGGAACGAGATCAGAGATGAGATCGACGGCGAGCTCGGGAGTGGCGGCAGTCGTCCTTTGCGGTGCCAAAAAGGATGGCGACGTTGAAGACCGCAAGCGAGCGCGGAAGCGACGGGGAGGTCCTTGGCTTCCTCCAATGGCACATGAAGACGAGATGGGAGGAGAAAAGTGGCGACCTCCCTTCCTCTCTAAAATCTGGTGCGGCGGCGACGTACCCTGAGGCGCTTAACCGGCGACTCTAACCATAAACCAGACGATGATGGAACAGTGAACTCGCGACAGGACTTGGGGCGAAAAGATCAACGGAGACGGCTCTCTTCCTCTCCCTCGTTCTTTATGTTTGAGCGGCGCAGAAGTGAAGCGGAGAAGGAGGTAGGGTTCAATAGGTTAAGAGGGGCAACACCAGATTGGTCCACTTGGGCTTTTTGGCCCAACTCTCAAATAAGGAATTAAAGACAATTGGCTTTAGGCCCGATTACGAATAATAAGAATAGCAAAAGTTGGAACGGAACCACTTATCGAATTTTTGAAAACCAGGGTATTACAATTTAGTTGAAGATTTTTAGTGTCAAAGTTAATTGATTTTTAAAAAAAAAAGTCTAAAATGTCATATAATCCGTATAAGCGAGAGTATGTAGTCAGGATGATTTAAGTAAATAGCAAAAAATAAATACATAATTAGGCATTTGTAAAACAAGGCAAAAAAAAGGTAAATAGCAAAAAAAATTAGGTAAATAGCAAAAAAAAAAACCACCCCACCCCACCTTCTCTCTCCATTAGTTGACCAAGTTGACTCGGTCGTTGACCGGCGTTGGTCATCATCGCTACCATTACTATCATCAATTTGTCATAAATTGTCATCATTTGATGACAATTTTTTATGACAAAAAATATAATCAAAAGTAACAAATGCCATCAAAATATCTCGATGACAACTTTTTTATGACAAAAAGTATCATCAAAGGCATTCGACCACATAAAAACAATCGTCATCATACATAAAAAAAAAAGTTGTCATCAAATACGTATCAACATATATAATTTTTTCTAGTGTCATCAAATATGTATCATCACTCAAAGTGTCATCAAACAAGTATCATCAACATCATAACAAATGTTATCCCTACTTGATGGAGGCTCGGTTGTCATCACAAAGGTCATCGCTACTTGATGATAGTTCAATTGTCATCAACTATCAACTTAATGACGGTTCGATTGTCATCAATTATCATTGTTATTTGATGACGGTCCTATAGTCATCAATTATCATTGCTATTTGACGATGATTCAATTGTCATCACTTTTTCATAAATTGTCATCAATTTGTCATCAAAAAAAGTATTGATGACACAGTTCGGTTGTCATCAATTGTCATCACTACTTAATGACGGTTTGATTGTCATCAACTATCATCACAAATGTCATCCCTACTTGATGATGGTTCGGTTGCCATCACAAATGTCATCGCTACTTGATGACGATTCCATTGTCATTAATTTTCATCGTTATTTGATGACAGTTCAATTGTCATCAATTGTCATCGCTACTTGATGACGGTTCGATTGTCATCACTTTTTCATAAATTGTCATCAATTTGTCATCAAAAAAGTATTGATGACATGGTTCGATTGTCATCACAAATATTATGACTACTTGATGACGGTTTGATTGTCATCAACTATCATCACAAATATCATCCATATTTGATGACAAATCGATTGTCATCAACTATCATCAGAAAGTTTCCAAACCAACATCACATGTACACAAGAAAGAATCCTAAAAAATGATCTTGATTTCAGGAAATGGAATTAGAAGCTCACGCACTTTCCAGTTTTGGTGTGAATATGCCGACATTTATCATCAAATCCCCAAGAAAAAACATCCTAAAGCAAAATTCTGAAAATTCGGGAGAGAATAAGAAACAAGCAGTCAACTCAACTCAAATCATTTACAACACGTGAAGAAGAAAAGTTTAACAACACGTAAAAAGTTTTAAAAGAAAAGTTTTGTATAGAGTTTTAGGTCTTTTTAGGGCTTTATTAAAGATTAAGATGAAGACCGAAGAGTTCGATTTAAAAGCTAAAGTGAACTTGAAGAAGAAAAGAGGGATCTGTTAAGGACCGCGACCGCATGTGTCAAACTGCGACCACAAATGTCTTATTGAGGAGAAGCCAATTGAAGACCCGCGACCGTGGGAACAAGGGTCGCGGCCGCGACAGTTCATTGACCCGGATGGTCAAGACAGTCAAACCGCTACCGCAATTTCCAGCGTTAGAAAAATTCCGAAATCGGTTGATTCTATCTTTTAGCTAATAATTTCCTATCTTAGATTATTCGTATTTTCTAGTCTTTTAGTTTGTTTTAAAACCTTTGTTTTCAGACTTAGAGGATTCTACCATATGTTTTATGATTCTCTCTTTTCCCTTGCTAGAGGATAGAATTGTATGGATAACTAAACTCTTTTATTCTATTCAAGTTGAAGCTTTTGGATTCAAGTAGATTGTGAGACTCTCTTCTCAAGTTTATTCCTTTAAAGTTATTTGAATTTCTCTTGAGCTTAATTGATATTGATTGTTATTGATTTCCTCTTGTTTGGCCAACTAGTTGAAGTTAATATACTCTATTGTTAGGATCTAAGTTTTCTCATAGTAAAACATAATATTTGCAACAACTCATTGTTTTAGGACTCGTTAGACTAAAACTCTTGAGAAAGAGATTTGATTGCATGCTAATTGTTTGACTCATTGGAACTCAATTGCATGTATCCTACATATCCTTGTTCCTATTGCTAATATCCCTATAATTCATGATCGTTTCATGTTTATTTTGATATTAAGTATTTACATGTCTCGTTGTCCTGTTTTTTTTATGTTTGATCAGGATAGGAATAACTAAAGTGAATAACTTGTTTAAATCAATGATCAATGAACTTGATGAATTAAGTGGATACTTGAATAAGATTGTTTCCCTAAACTGAATACAAAATCAACTTTTGATTACTTTGATTGTTTGCTTTCCTTTGCTTTCCCTAGAATTAGAATACCAATCTAAACCCCTCCCCCCCATATTTAGTGTTTTGAGCTGATAAGAATATTAACTTAGGATATAAGTTTCTCTTGGGTACGAGCCCGACTTACTGACTATACTAGTTAAGTAACTAGGGAACTATCTTTGATTAGGCATCAACGATTTTCAGCCCGTCAAATTTGGGCGCCATTGTCGGGTATCCTTTACTTGTTATGAGTTTTATTATTACCATCTCTTGTGTGGACCATAACTTATGGTCCACACTCGTGCTATTGATTAATCTCTTTTGCCTTTTGATTCATAGATCGAAAGAAACCTTTCCAAGTTGAGACGTGAAACTCGGAATCTACTCCGTGAATTATCTTTCGACCTAGATTTTGCTAAACCTGATGCAATGGGAAATCAGACTTTGAGGCAGCTGACTCCACCTCTTGCCCCCACTTCCATGGGCAAAGTGGAGAGGACCCCAACAAGCATCTAGCTGAATTTGATCAGATTTGCTCTAGTATGAAACCTGTAATTGAGGACCAGATCAAACTGAGGGTGTTTCCTTTCTCTCTAAAGAATTCAACCAATGAGGGGCTATACTATCTTTCTCTAGGCTCCATTAACACTTGGACTGAGATGAAAGCAACATTCGTGGAGAAATATTTTCCAGCCACCAAGCATAGCAGTTTGAAGAAGAGCTTGAGCAACATTGAACAACAAGCTAGGGAGAGCCTGTATGACTACTATGATCTCTTTAAGAGGTTGTGTGTTAGCTACCCATATCATGGATATAATAATCAAGATCTAGTGCTCTATATTTATGGTGGAGTGCTTGATGAAGAGCGCTGAATGGTGAATGCAACTTGTGGTGGAAGCCTTCTAAACAAGACACCTACAAAGGCCCTTGAGCTCTTTTCTGAACTATTTAAGAGCTCGAGGCAATTCAGTAAGAGGACTACCGTTAAAGGAGTCAATGCTATGGACTCCTCATCTTCTATTTACGATCTGAGGTAGAGGAGTTGAAGGATATGATGAAGGGGGAGATGATGTGATTCTACCACACCATGAGAAGACCTGAACAAAGTCGGGCTAACCCGCCCAACCCGTACCACCCACCCGGAAAAATGGGCGGACTTGGACAAGATTTCTAACCCGAAAGAGTAAATAAGCCCGGCCCGTCCGAATTCATGGGCGGGACACAAACAATATTTTTGATCGAATATCCCGAATAACCCACCCGAATACCCGAATATATTAAATATTTAAAATAAATGTTTATATTTATAAATAAAGATATGTTTGTAGAGAATACTTGGGGCCATTGATTGTAGAATTAGTACAAAAGAGAGTTAGTTATTATAGTTGCTTCACCTTGTCACCTTTTAGCTAGCATAAGTACGATCTTAATTTCAAGTAATGTTAGACCGTGTAATTATAACACTAGGATTTTCTAATTTTTTAATGGACATGAAAAAAAAATTATTTATGAATTTATATCCGGGTCCCGACGGGCTATCCGGGTCCGGATGTCCGGGCGGGCTTGGACATCCTTGCCGGCCCGAATCACCCGCTTGACCCGAACCCGCTCGGACAAATGGGCATAATTTTTGTTCAAAGTCCGGCCCGGATCCGGCCCGAACCCGACTTTGTACAGGTCTAATCATGAGCAAGACTAAGAGGAGCATTAGCATGACATGGATGCGCCGGCGCCGAGCAACCCCAAGAACTCCCATGAAAGGTGTCTTGATTCGTCCAAGCTCCGAGAGCCCCTCATTGATTCTTCCGGCAAGGTACAAAGTTCCAAGCCCGACCCTTTGCCATTTTTGGGTCGAATCACCTATGCTAGAGCTCGAGCATTGCAAGATGAGATCAAAAGAGGCCTAATGACCCAAAGTGCGCCGACCAAACATGAAGACGAAGCTTGGAGTCTATTGGTATCCTCTCTACCAATACCATGAGCCTTATTTGGTGCTTGACTTAAGTTTGAGATTTTTAAGTATTTTTTCTTGGATATTTTTGTAACTTTTTCAAAACTCTTGTGCTCTTGTGAGAGGAGTCCCATGTGGCCTAGGCTTATACCATGTAACCATGGTAGACGCCACTTTTGCTCTCTTAGACAAGATTGAAGCCAAACATGTCAACCCTTGTCTGTTTGTTCTAGAAATCGATTTCCCTTCGATTTTTTAATCAAATTTCAGTTTTAGATCCTTTTGGATTGTGAGTCACATCAATCCAAACCCGAAGGTTAGATCTAGGTGAGTCATATCCTAGTTTGATCCTGTAAGTTCGTGTGTTGGGAGGTGAGTCTTATCCTTTCGAGGCTCATTCATATCAGCCCTTATCCCTCCAATTTCCATGCATCCTCCATTTCACCACAAAATCGTCCTCCATCTCCCTCCATTGACGCCACCAAGAAGCTCCTTTGCCGCCACCATCTTTTGAAGAATTTGCTCGGGTCAACCTCGAATTGCCTTGCACCGTCCTTATCAACAAGATCCTTCATCACCTTCTCCACTTTCCTAGGAGCTTGGGCCTTTGGGGGTTCGACCCATCTCCATGACTCGCTTTGAAAGAAATGGGTTTGTTGTTTTGTTTATTTTCTTCAATTATATCCATATGCGTATTAACCGCCATGTTACTAGTTGCCACCCGGGCATTATCTTTCTTAGCATATTTGTTTTTGCTCTTCTTTCCATACTCATTCAACTGAATGTCCTCCTTATTTATTGCCTGAGACGTCACTTTTCCTTCCAGTTTCTGTCCTTCTTTGGGTCGATTGTCAGTTTCAATTTCGTTTGTCAAGGAATCCAACGCCTCATGCCGATTTACTTTTCAGAAATAGCGTTAAAGAGGACATGAATAATTTATCCTTCCCTTTGGTGATATTTCTTGCATGCGTTCTCCTTAGAGGAAGTTTTCTTTGATTGATCAGATTTGTTTTCCTTAGAATCCGACCCGAATTTCGAACTTCTCTTACTCGAATGAAATTTATTTTTGAGTTTCATTCATTCGCCATATATTCCCTTTCCCATTCTCACCGCTTAATGAGCATGAATAAATTAGCATAAGTACACGTGTACTTATACTAGTTTAAGTACTAGTTAATCTACACTACTAAAAATGGACGGGAAGCCAACGGTCCACACTACTCAAATCTATAGAGTACAGTGATTTTCTAAAACTAATCCGTTCATTCTCTTCCTTTTTTTCCTTCTCCTCCTCTTCAACTCAACCCTCCACCTCCTGTTATTCCTTCCACCTCTTGCTATTCCCTGCAGCCTATTTCTCATCTCTATCTCTATCTCTACTATCTCTCTTTGTTTTCTATCTCTATATCTCCTCCTAATTCTATACAATTCAATATTTTCCCTGATTTTTAATCTAGGGTTCATTTCAATTGGAATCTGAGCCATAGCGAGTCACGGCACCCTTCCACTCTCAAATCATTCGTCCTGAAAATTGATCGGTTAAATTTCAGAGAGAATCAGAAAGGAAGTAGAGAGAAATTCAGGACGGGAAGACGGACTGAATTGCACCAAATTCATTTAACTGATATACAACCCCAGGAAGGAATCGAAACCAGAGAGATTCAGGATGGAACGACGAACTCGGCCGTCGGCATATCTGCTCTGCCTCGTCAAAGTCTACAAATTCTTCATCAAAATTGATCGGTTTAAACTTGGCCCTCTCAATTGAAGCAGAGAGATAATCAGGATGGACCTCCTACTCCGACGGAAAGACGGACTCGAGAAGGAATGGCCCTCTCAATTGAACTAGAGAGGGAATCAGGACGGAAACGACAATCTCGAGAGCAAGATTTCTTCACCGTCGGTATATCTCAATTTCAACTTGTCGTTCTCAATTGAACTACAAAGCCAGAACTAGACAAAGAATCAGGACGACACGATGACCTCACCGTCGTCTACAAATTCGTCCTCAAAATTGATCAGTTTCAACTTGTCGTTCTCAATTCAACCGGAGAACTAGAACCAGAGAGAGAATCAGGACGGAATGGTGGACTCGGGAGAATTTTTTTTTCACCGCCGGCATATCTTCTCTGAATCGAGACGGTGATCGGCCCCTCCAACGGTTTTGGGTTCACCAAATGGTATTGATTCTTTCTTTCCTGTGTTTTTCATTCTATCTTCTTTCTGCTTGCTCAAAGTTCTATTTTGCATGATCATGACATTCTCTATACTTTTAGCTCATGCTTGGACTTTGGTTCAACAAGCAGGGAATGAAGTTGCTAAGTTTGGCCATAGATATGGACCATAAACTCTTTCAGGGTCTGAGTTTCTCATCGGAGATGTAATCTAAACCAACAACAAGCTTTTCTGGAGGATGGCGTATGCGGATAGCTCTTGCTCGAGCATTGTTTGTAGAGCCAGATCTCTTACTACTAGATGAACCTACAGTAAGCTCCATGCCTTGCTGCACTGATTAGGATGCTGAAACTACAACTACCCTTTTACTGTTTATATGTTGAATCTCATTGTTTGACAAGACCATCTTGATTTACACGCTGTCCTGTGGTTGGAATCTTACCTGACGGAGTGGCCCAAAACATTTATAGTCGTCTCTCATACGAGAGAGTTCTTAAATGCTTTTATTTCTCTCCTTTCGATATATTAATTCCCACCTTCATGAGCAGTTTATTAATTTTGAATGTAAATAAATGTAATAATTCCTTTTTTCTTGAATGATATTCTAGGTTGTCACAAATATCATACATCTACAAAGGCAGAAACTGATAACTTATAAAGGAAATTATCATATATCTGAGAAGACAAGAGAAGAACAGCTTAAGAACCAGACAAAAGCATTTGAGACTAATGAGAAGTCAAGGTCCCATATGCAGGTCTCTTCTGATGGCCATTTGCTATGCATGCGTATCCTTAATGAAATAAATTCTGTCATTGTGTTACTACTGTTTTCACGTTGTGGTCTCTGATTTTTTTTACCAGATTGGTTTGGCTGATAATGGAGAGTAGTAGAAAATAACAGAAAAGAAACTAAAAGGATGCACCTAATTCAACACTATTGAACCTACTTACTTATATTTGTTGATTAGCATTGACCTTGTAGCTCTAGGTTTTAAGTTGTACGTAAGCAAGTGTAGAAAGAAACCATTTAATAAGAATTATATAGTATTGGAGATCGTGAGTGGGAGGAACTTTACCTCCATGTCATCAAATCATTCACTTGGTTCATGTATGTGCTCTTCTGATGCTCTTCCTACATTTAATTTGTGAGAATATTAATAAAACCCATGAATATCAAGCTAAACCACTACAAATATCCTCAAGTTTTTTTAGCCTTCATAGCCCTATCCTACAATTGATACTATCTTATTGCATTTTTGTGCTGTGGGCCATTGTATGATCACAAGAAGATTACCTGACCTTTTATTGGGTATCATCTCTAGCAATTACCACTTGAACTATCCAGGAAGCATTTTAAAAAAGCAGTTGTGAACTGAATTGCCATTTACCACTTGAACTTTAAACTTTTAAAGGTTTTTCATTTCCATTAGTTCAAGGTCTTTAGTTTTGCAAAGGTCAATTTCCAAGGAGTTTGGAGAAATATTTATGGTAGGCTGGTAATGCTAAGTAACTTTGAAATTGGTTGAGTGATGATAGAGGATACAATGGATTGAAAAATGACATAAATCTTATAAGATTCATAATTTGTGAGCTTATAACATTTTAAAAGGCTTAAGACATATACAACCCCCTGTACTTGTGCGAATTTGTCACTTAGACACCTCACCTTTGGTTTGGACCTATTGAGCACTTAAACTTAACAATTTGGACCTATTAGACACCTGGTCGCTGACAATCTCGTTGAGTGTAACACACTCGCACTGACATGTCCAATTTTTTGTCCACATGTGTTCCACATAAGCCTATTTTTTGTCCACATATGTGCAACATAATTGTATTTGGTATTTTGCCACAAAGGCATAATTTATGCCACATAACAATTTGGACCTCCGTCAACAGCTGGTTCACTCCCGCCGTTCTCTTCGTCGTCCTCAACCTCGTAATCGGCCATCGCACTTCGCCACATCAGCGAAGAGGTGTTTAATAGGTCCAAATTGTTAAGTTTAAGTGTTCAATAGGTTCAAACCAAAGGTGAGGTGTCTAAGTGACAAATTCGCACAAGTACAGGGGGTTGTATATGTTTTAAGCCCATTTTAAAATAATTAACATGGATTTATGGTTGCTTAAGTTCATACTGATTGCTTGTTTTTTTTTAATTTGGATGGATGTTTGTTGTCTTGAGCAGATTTGTTTATTCTACTAATTTCATCTTCCAAGGTATTTGCTTCTGTTTTGGCTTGATCAAATGAATCCTTGATCCACCCTAACTGAGATTCTAGGCTAGAGAAAGGAATATTATCTAGAAGATAAACATTATTTTCCTGTCTATACTGTTGGATATATTCTCTCATCTTCCCTGAAAATCCACACAGAATGACATGTAGCCAGATTCAAAATATAGAATTGTATAGAATTAGGAGGAGGTATAGAGATAGAAAACAAAGAGAGATAGTAGAGATAGAGATGAGAAATAGGCTGCAGGGAATAGCAGGAGGTGGAAGGAATAGCAGGAGGTGGAGGGTTGAGTTGAAGAGGAGGAGAAGGAAAAAAAACTTTTTTGCCTCCTATTAAAAGAAGTTGCCTTGGTAAACATCCCCACAATTGCCTTATGTGACACTGATTCTCTAATGTGCTATGTGGATGTTGGAATCCCTGCTTAACAACAACGTCAAGTTCAGTATTGGATGTCTGTTCTGGCTTCTAGCCCGTATTGTGCTGCAGATGCAGGGAACAATTCGTCAAGGCCAGAAAAGGGATGTTATGGTGAGTATTTTGAGCTGAAATCAGTTCTTTTGTTGCCAATTTATTTGAATGGAAGAGTAGTGTTTTTATTAATTATTCGGTTAATTCTAAAAAGCAAGGTGTTAGAATCATGATAAAGAGTATACAATTATGTTAGGCAAATTAAATGTATGGTTTGCTGTTGTGAGAATAGTAATTGGTGGATCTATTCTTCTATAGGAAGCCTGAAGAGGCCAAGGGCACCAAAAGAGGAAGAAGCAGTAGGTGGTGCTCATTATGGTATAGAATATGCGTTTAGAGCTGCCCTCACCACTGAACAATGGGGCGCAGCTGCTGATGCACCATGGTCAGCTGAAGGAGCTGTAGTGCCCCCTACAGGTGCTATTCCTGTTGCTGATTGGCAAGAAGTACAAGGTATTTTTTTAAATCAGTTCAACCTATGTAAAATTATCTTTTTCAAAATGATGGCTTGTTCTAATTGTGTGTGATTTCGTCTTTGATAATACAGTTCCATTAGCAGCTCTTGTTGTTGCAACTGTAATGCTTATCAGTTCGCATAATTTCCCTTGATTCATGCAATTTTTTCAAATTTAGTTGTCTTCCTTTAAAGATGGTTGATGCCAATTTGGCTTCTATTGATAAACCTATTTAATTTTTAAATCTCCATTTTTTGTGCTGGAAGATATGGAAGGAGGCAGACTTAGGAAAGTAAGCTCCCATTACTCTATCGCTGAGATTGATGCCTACAATTCTTCTTAAGTTCCTTGATAAGTTGAGGCTGAATATGGAGAGGCTGAAATCATTTAATAGGAGAGTGTTCAGTGAGTTCTCAATCAAATCGAACAGGGAAAATTTTGAGAGCATTCACAGTCCAGTGACCAGGTCTGGCTTGGATACTCCAGCTACATCTTCCAAGAACTCATTGGAGTCTAATCCCATCGTTGCAGAAGCATGGAAACTCTCAAACGATCTTTGCTGCTCTTCAGAGGTCAGCCTGTTGGCACAATTGCGGCTTATGACCATGCTTCTGAAGAAGTTTTGAACTATGATCAGGTATACCTAAAAATATTACTCAGATCTGTAATGTCCATCTTTTTAGAGGAATGTGATCATTCAACAATGTAAAATTTGTGTTTGAGTAGATGTTTATACGAGATTTTGTTCCCAGTGCTTTGGCTTTTCTAATGAATGGTGGCCTTGACGTCGTGAAGAACTTCCTGTTGAAAACCCAGAGAGTTCAGGGTTTGGAGAAAAAAAAAATTGACATGTTTAAGCTAGGTGAAGAGGCAATGCCAGCAAGCTTCAAAGTGTTGCATAATTCTACTCGAAGACGGATACCATGGTCACTGAGTTTGGTGAGATTTCCATTGGAAGAGTTGCTCCCATTGACTCAGGTTTCTGGGGGATTATTCTGCTTTATGCATATACCAACTCTACTGGTCACATGACATTGGCAGAGTCACCTGAATGGCAAATGGGGATGAGGCTTATTTTAGCTTTGGGCTTGTCAGAGGGATTTGATACCTTTCCAACTCTCCTCTGTGTTGATGGATTCTGTAAGATTGATCGAAGAATGGTAATGCTGAGCATTAGTATTCACTTGAATACAGTAGTACAACATTGCAAGTCTAATATTTAATTTGGTCCTTTTTAAAATCTTTTCATTGTTTGGTTCATATGTAGAGTTTATGTATTGTTTTGATAGCTCTAAACAGAGATACATCTCAAATTTGTAATTGGAGGATTTCATTCATAGTCAAAGTTGTTTCTCTTGGGGATTGAAAACATATCTGACAGAATAGGTAATCATATAAAATGGTGTGATTTGCATGTGAGTTCTCCTTTGTTTGTTGTCAAGAAATTGGAGATCCTACAAACATGCAATCATCTAAGATGACTCATGCTATTGCTGATAAGATCATGATTTTCATGGGAGTTAGAGCATTTACTTTTTATGTAGTTATAATCAAACACTCAAAATGTGATCTTTTGTTTGGGGAATTCAGAAAACTATTGCCTGTCCACGGCAAGGAATCTTGGCCATGGATGAGTCAAATGCGACCTGTGGAAAGTGTCTTGCTTCAATAGGCCTAGAGAACATTGAGGCCAACCAACAAGCATACCAAACACTCCTTGTGAGTGATCCTGGTCTTAGTCAGTACATTTCAGGTGCCATCCTCTTTGAAGAGACTCTCTACCAATCCACAATTGATGGTAAGAAGATGGTTGATGTGCTTACTGATGAGAATATTGTTCCTGGAATCAAGGTTGACAAGGTAAGAATCCATTTATTTTCATATTATGATCTCTTATTTATGTATGAGCAGAAATTAAAATTTACTAAGTGTACTGAATTTGTGTCTGCTGGAAAATGTGTGAAGGGTTTCGTGCCTCTTGCTGGTTCAAACAAGGATTCATGGTGTCGGGGTCTTGATGGCCTTGCTTCGCACTCAGCTTCTTATTACCAGCAAGGAGCTCGCTTTGCCAAATGGTAAACTTAAAGTACTTCTTTAAGGGAAAAAATCTTCAAGAAGATGAATTGCTTGAAAATTGACACTTCACAAAATCATGATTTGAGCATATCCTAATTTCAGGCCACTAAGGGGCAATTTAGCATAATTCTTATAAGGTATATGACTATTATGCACATTGATAGCTTGAAAATTGAAACTAATCTTTAAGCTTCTTATGACACTAGGCGTACAGTTGTGAGCATTCCCAACGACCCATCTGCCTTGGCAATGAAGGAAGCAGCTTGGGGTCTTGCTTGCTATGCTGCAATCTCCCAAGTAAGTATCAACTGTTATAGAACAAGACAGAATAAATCCAATTCATAAATCCTGAAACCAAAAATCATATAAAAAATCAAAAACTTTATAAAACGTTTTGTAGGACAATGGGTTGGTCCCAATTGTTGAGCCAGCGATCTTGCTTAATGGTGAGCATGGGATCGTCAGGACTTTTGAGGTAGAAAAAGAGGTCTGGGCAGAGGACTTCTTCTACCTTGCAGAGAACAATGTGATGTTTTAAGGAATCCTCCTCAAACCGAGCATGGTCACCCCTGGTGCTGAGTGTAAGGACAAGGCGACTCCTGATCAAGTTGCTGAGTACACTCTCAAACTTTTTCACAGCAGGATCCCTCCATCTGTCCCTGGAATAAATGCCCAGGTTATAGGAGTAGTTAGGAATGTGAATTTGTAGATGAGTGTAGGCCAGATTTTGCATCTATCTGAGGAGCATTTTATTTTGGATATCACCCAGTCATTAATGTGCTTGTGGTAATTCCAGATGATTATTTCCAAACAAAACATTCATCTTTCGAAATATGCAGGAACAACCAACCAATTTCCATATTTTCCATACCAATATGAGGGTTTCAAATTTACTTCGTTTGGGATTCTGTAAGTTGGTGTTTGTTTGTTACTGTGATTACTACAACGCCAGAAATTGCACGCATTTCTGGATGCGATTATGTTGAGCTTTTCGAATAAAAATGACTACTTCATTAACCTATTGGACTTTCGAGCCCATTTCAATCAAAATTGTATCTTATATTTTTTATACTCCCTCCGTTTCACAATAGTTGTTCATATAGACTATTTTTCTTGTTTTATAATAGTTGTTTATATAAGAAAATTTTCCACTTATACCCCTAATAATTACACCACATTAATTATATACACTTTTTCCAAAACAACTTTTAGGAGTATAAAGTACCTTTTAATAGGGGTAATTTTGAGAGAAATTTTTTTCTTTAATATATGTGCAAATTTGTCTAAGAACATCTATTTTGAAACGGAGGGAGTATTATATAAACCGTCCGTCAAACCCAATTACTGTACATAACTTTCTGGCCCCATGCAACGCATGGGCCCCTGCTAGTAGAATCTATAACTATATATTAAAGTTGTGCCTTTTCGAGCCACCAGAACGATTCTGGCCCCACCTTATAATTACAAAATTAATTTTTATTCCTAATATTTTAACTTTTTCTATTAAATTTTTCTTTAACTATTTAAATCTATCTTTTAACATCAAAAGAATATTTATTTATATAACAATATCTTTTGAAAACTTCCTTATACAAGGAGTTAAGATTAAAAATAAAATATTTTAGAATAAATATACATCTTTTAGCATATATCTTTTGACGAATTTATTTATAGATATTATATAAAATTAATGATAAATATTTATAATTTTAAAATTTATAAAAATAGACAATAAAATGTTTAATAGATGTATTAAAATATTTGATAAGCCCTAAATTTATATAAATAAAAAGTAATAAAATGTGAAGAATATAATATTTGATAAAAAAATTATACATCCTACAAGCAATAAATTACTTATATTAAAATTTATATTATATTTTTATTTATTAATATTATATTTATAATATTTATAAAATATCGAATCGTAGTCGTACATGGTACGACGGGTAAAACTAGTAAAGATAAAACTGAAGTCTAATGAGTAAACAATACTCCACAAGTATAAATGTTTAATCATGTGGGTAGGAAGTATTTGTATACTACAGTTTTCATGAACGGTCAACGGCTCCTAAATGTCTTTGCTAGGTGAAAATGGGGAGTAGTCCCGTTTAGCCGCCTTTGAACGTTTTCTTGGAATTCAATCCATTCAAATACTCGACGTCTTCACACTTTTAGCACCCCAAAACCAAAAGCATGGGATAGAGAGTAGAATTCTTCCCCTTTTTTCTTCTTTGGTAAGATCGGGCATCCCAGAACAAAAATCCCGAACCCTTGGTCAATTGAGCTCCTCTGACTATGGCGGTGACTCTGGCGCAGAGAAACTCCGACGTCGACGACCCCTGGCCCTGGGACAGCGTTCTTGAGCTCACCAAGGCGGCTCAGGCGAGGAATGACGATCCTTTTCTATGGGCGATGCAACTCGGCGCCTTTCTCAGCAAGGCGGGGCAAATTGTGCCTTCCGTCGAGCTCGCGCGCCTTCTCGTCTCTCACCTTTGCTGGGAGAACAATGTTCCCTCCGCCTGGAAGTTTCTCGAGAAGGCCATGAGTCTTATGCTTGTTCCTCCTGTTCTCACCCTCGCCTTTCTCGCTGATAGGTATTGCTTTCTTGCGCTTCTCGTAAGCCGTTTCTTTTATTTCTTGCCTGAAAACACTAGGTTTCTGTGGGAGTATCTGATGATCTTATGTAATTTGAGATTCTGGAGCCTTCCCTCCCCCTTTTCCTTCGATCCATTGAATTCGAAGGTCTTGTATTTTCTTTGCCTATTTGGCGGAATTAGTTTTTGATATTTGCGGCAGTGATTATTCGTGTGGTGCTTATAGTGTCAAAGCAATTTACGATTTTCTGATAGGTTTCTTGAGGCATTTCTTCCGTAAATTAGTGTATCCAACTCCTGATATTCTTGGATGCGAGGGACCTCAAATGGTGACATATGATGTCCATCTTGACTCTTGAGCAGGTCTTTGCGGAATAAATAGGAACAAAATTATTCATAAGCAATTATTGACTTTTCAAATGAATGGATTTGCTTCTTCTTTCTATGTTGTGCAACACAGTGTGTTTGCTCAGTATGACGGAAGTTGAAATTGTCTTTGCTTACTATGGCAGAGTTGTCCCAGCTCGGCAAGTTTATCCTGCGGCATATAGGCTTTACTTGGAACTTCTGAAGAGGCATGGCTTCTCTTTTACCTTGAAAACGAATCGATCCATTAATGAAGGGTGAGTATGATTCTTTTTCAAATCCAGTACAAAAAAAAGTAGATGATGAATGATATATGATTTATTTTATGTTTTGCTGTGAAATTTCTCAAGCTCTTGCTTGATTTGGCCAGGGAGTGGTTGTAACTTGTAACTCCACTGGTTTAATGGAAGCATTGCCCCCAAGGGAATTCCTTTAAAAAAAGTAGATTCTTTTTTTTGGTGGCTGCTGTAGTGAGCTTTTCGGGATTGTGTTCTTGTCCCGCTTGGGTCTTTTGGGCGCACCCCCCAGATGTGTCAGGGTAGGGTTCCCCCATATTGCCCCCCCAAGATTCCGCTGTAGTGGAACCTTACTGGGTCAATGTTGTTATTGTTTGTGCGTGGTTCCCGATTTTATCTCTATCATCTACAAGGGCTTTTCAGTGTTTTATTGTCATTCCAAACACTCATTTACAGGATTTTCCATTTCAAACTTTTTATGATATATAGCTCGTTTTCTTTGTTTGTCACCCTGCATTCTGGTTGCAGGGTCTTGCATTCCATAGATGATGCCCTTCATCTTTCTGACATTTTTGGAATTCACTCTCCTGAACCTGGCGTTCTAGTTGTTCTATTGGTCGTTTCGATTGTGTGGCAGTTACTTGATGCATCACTAGATGATGAGGGATTGCTTCAGCTTATTCCTCATAAGAAGTTGAAATGGCCCACTAGGATGCAAGATATGGAAATTGACAATAGTGAGAACTTTGAAACAAAGAAAGCTGATCATCACGAGGCAATGCAACAAATGAATACTTTGATGGCTGTAGAGACAATTGGAGAATTTTTGCAGAATAACATGACTTCCAGGGTTCTCTACTTGGCACACCAATATATGTAAGTCAAATGGTTTTACTATGATATTTGTATTGAGTAATAGTGTGATCCCTTAGTGTTTGATCTATTGGAGAAATCCCAGTTTCTGCGTACTAAAATATGTGATATTTTTATTCCTTGAATTGTACATAGATGGGTATGTCCAAACGAAGTTAAAGTGGGTGGTAGATTGGGAAGGCGAGCATTTTCAACTTCGAATATGCTTGTATTTTCCGTGAGATCAATAAAATGAACATGGATTTCTGTTCAATATTGCATTTTTATAGAATAAAGTGGAAAGTTGGATATGCTATATGTGACATTTTTTGTCTTCTTGTGATATCTTTTTTCGAGAAGTTATTTTCTTGACAGGTTATTAGAGTAGTTCTTTTGTTCTTTTCTGTACATGTCATCAGCATCACATAACTAATTGGTTGCTATTTTCTGAAATCTGTTTTGATATATCAAAATCTCTCTTTTGGTCATAGACAGATGTCTATTTCCCCTGATTTTGGGACATTTTTTAGTTGTTTATGGCTTTCTAGCTGTCTAATTAGGGATTTGAAGTGTTTATTTGTTATTGGTGGAAATATGTCACTCCCTTCTACATCCTATATACTATCTCCACGAAAGATAAAAGCAAGACTGAAAAAATCTTCAATGAAATTCAACTAAATATTACCTCTGCGGCACAGGCCTTCAAATTGGTCAGATTTTGTTGATTGCTTGTCGCTTCTGGCATCCAAGTCTTCAGCCATAAGGAATTCGAAGTGTACTCCAGATACACTTTTGCGTTTTACATCGGGTACTTGCAAACTCCTGGTCCCAGAGAACAAAACAAGTCTGCAACACGATCTCCATGCAGTCATGGCTTCTGGATCACTAAAATCTTCTGTTAGTCAAATGCATGGAACTAGTCATTCAGCTCTTTGGATTCCCATTGATTTGTTCCTAGAAGATGCTATGGAATTACTCAATGTGACGGCAACGAGTGCTGTCAACACTCTTACAGGTATATGCTGCATGCATTGTGAATGACTACTAAAGTAGAGGAAGTGAGGTACTCAAGCTTTCTCTGTAAATACTAATTTCTGCTTGTATGGTTGCAGATACAGTGAAATCACTCAAGGCAGTGAATGGTACAACCTGGTGTGATACTTTCCTTGGTCTGTGGATTGCAGCTTTGCGGCTTGTGCAAAGGGTGTGTAATCAATTAAGGCTCTTGTTGATCCTAAAGTGGTATTCCCTTACTTTTAGGTCGAATAACTAAATGTTTATCGAACTGCTGTTTTATACCATGAGGATTTATTAAAAAGCTCAGGTGATAATGTGGCATTAGAAGGAGACCAGAAAACAGTAAGACATATAGAATTATTATGGTGTCATAAGTACGAGGTCAAAACTTTCCCTAATCATGGTTTTGGTGTTTTTAGTGCTTTTGGGTTGGTGAGTTTTCTTTTAATTGTTATAGATTTGGCTTTGTTTTAGAAGTAAAAAAAGAGGATTGTAAAGGCAGAAGAAAGAGGACCAAAAACCCTCTGAACTAGCCAAAGAGTATTTAAGAACAAGCCAATGAAGAATAGCTGACTATCAGGGATGCAATCTGAAATCCGAAATTTGGTAAAATTTGAGTGTCATGTTTGCCTAAAGCCATTTTCAGTGTTCTCATTGCTGCTGCAATGTCTTTTTAATTACCATACCCTAGTGCTGGTCCTTATATGTACCAATGTGGCAAAGGGGGTATGTTTATATGAGCATTTGGCTCTTCATTCCTTAAAAGTAGATTCCTTGTGCGCATCTATAAGTCTAACTACAGAAAACATCATTATAGTCTTTTTCCTCCGTCATTCTTGTACATGTGTATCATAACTCTAGGGGAAGCTTTCTGTCAATAACTCTTCACCACATATGCCTCTGTTTTAGGAAAGAAATTCTAGCGAAGGTCCTGTGCCTCGTCTAGATACCTGCTTGTGTATGCTGCTGTCCATTACAACACTCTCAGTTGCCAATATAATCGAGGAAGAAGAAAATGCAGCAATTAAGGAAACTGAATACATTTCGCCATCTCACAGTCATGAGAAATTGGCTGTTGGAAAGCGTCGCAATGAGTTGATCTCCAGTTTACAGTTACTTGGGGAATATGAAAGCTTGTTAACTCCACATCCATCAGTTATCCCAGTAGCCAATCAGGCTGCTGCAAAAGCAATGATGTTCCTTTCTGGCATTAGCACTGGTAGCGGATGTCTTGACTGTGTCAGCATGAATGACATGCCTCTAAATTGTTGTAAGTCCACATCATCCCTTTGGTTTGTTTAGTTTTCTTTTAAGCTGGTATGTTCTTTAGAATATTCTCCAATTGGGTCTTTATTGCTTTGTCTTCTGCACCTTGAAAGGTCATATCTATGCTCATTAGCCATATCCTGATTTTATTATGATTCATGGATGCAATGGCTGGAGTTGAAACAGTAAAAACTTTGGTCATCCCAACTTTTCTTGTTTAACAAAATCATTTAGACGTCATGATTTTCTCAGTAAAAATAACAAGGAATCAAAGTTAAACTATCTCAAAGGAGAAAGCGATAATGCCTTCACTTCGACTCAGCCTTTCTATGATACAAAAGAGAAAACATGTTAATTTTTTTTAACAATGATCAGCTACATGCCTACAAGTACCAGCATGAAATCTTGCATGTTGATCTTTACGGCATTAATGTCGTAATTCTCCTAATTTTATAGGAACCTTTAGTTGCTTTTCACTCTAGATTGATGCTATGCTATGCTTGAAAAATATGTCTGCTGCCACATAAATTGTCTTACTTCGAATTGAATTCTTATTTGTTTCTCAGCGCTGAGTTCTGTTATCGTTTCTAACATGTCTCAGCTTTAAACTCTCATCTTTGTACATGGCATCTCATATCCATCCTCTTGATCTGGCCTTGATTTATGCAGCTGGAAACATGTTGCACTTGATTGTTGAGGCGTGCATCGCTAGAGATCTATTGGACACATCAGCATATATGTGGCCTGGTTATGTGAATGCATGTGGCAGCCAGATACCTTGTAATGCAGCTGGGCACATTCCTGGTTGGTCATCATTAATGAAAGGAGCCCCACTTTCATCAACAATTGGTAATGCTCTTATTTCCACACCTGCTTCAAGGTACACCTGCTTGCTCTTTTGATCGTTATGCTATGTGTTTATTTTTTGTTTCCTTGTATTATAATATTAAATTAATTTAAAGATGATGATTTGATGTGTCAGTTGTAGCTAGGTACCCGATGAAGGAACTTAAATACTATTAAATTATTTGAAATATGACTATTTATTCGTGATGCTGGTAATATTTGGTATTCTTACTAATACTTGTCTTTTTGGAAAGTCAAAAGTTGATATCACTGCTGACAAACTCTTGCATCTTTCTTTAACATCACCTTACTACCACAAACACATCATCGAATTTAAGAATCTATCCATTCAGCTATCACTGCTGCTGGGTTTCGGCTAGTATCTGGCACTACTCCCACCACTATCTTCGAAACACTGACCATGTTCCATGGTTACTCTCCCCCCCCCCCCTCTCCCCCTCCCCCCCCCCCCCCCCCCCCCCCCCTCTCTCTCTCTCTCTCTCTCTCTCTCTCTCTCTCTCTCTCTCTCTCTGAGCTAATTTCATCTTTAGAGTGACGGTTATTTTAAGATGGAAGAGTAAGAAATAAATAAGGCTTGACCCGGTGGGTTCCTGAATGCAATATATTTTCAAGCTTCGACAAATCCTTGCTCTGGATGATAAGTAATAAAGTCACAACAATTGTTTGACTTTGGTAGTTGACAAACAATACGTGATTACACCGTTTCTTAATGCTGTGCTTTTCCTTTCCAGCTATTATGTCTTATAGCAACTGGATTTAAACTCATGGTTTTAATGGCAGCTTGGCAGAGATTGAGAGAATATCTGAGATTGCGGTTGGTGGTTCAAATGATGAAAAATTTTACGCTGCTATGGTTTTGTGTGGGGCATCTCTTGTACGTGGTTGGAATGTCCAGGTACTTATATGTTTGTTTTCTTTTTCATTTTCTCTGTGGGGTTGGGAAGGGCACTTGAGATCCTACTTCACTGTAATTTGGTCGGTCACTGATCATATTGTTTTCCCTTTTACTCTCTGAACACTTATAAGTTATAATGAGATCTTTTGTGGTTTTATTTTTTTCAGGAACATGTAGTTCTTATTATTACAAGGTTGCTCTCACCTCCCCGGCCTGCAATTTTTTCTGAGAATTACTTGATTGACCATGCCTCACTTCTAAACATTCTGCTTATTGGGATATCAACAACTGATGCTATCCAGATTTTCTCATTGCACGGCCTGGTATGATCCTTATCTAACTTGATAATTTATTAAATATTAAATAAGTTCACAATGAGGAAATGTACAAAGCTTTGAAGCAGCTCCTACTAGATGCCTTATTTTTATTGCTCAAGTCTTGTAAAGAACAAGGTAGTGCATATGTAATATATGAACGGTCGTGACTTGTTCTCCTAAACTTTGCTACTTGTATTGGACATTAGGTCATAAAAATGCAATATGAACTTGCCTGAAGAATTATGCAACCAATTCTTGTTTCAAGATCAGTTTAAAATGTTAAGTGATGAAATTTGTAACAATTTTCGTTATTTCTAAGAAAATATGGAACAATCTTAGTATTAGTTTAAAATGATTATAGCCCAAGCACAGACAGATCAAATGACCATCAAAGTACTGATAACTGTGTAATCTTCTGGTATGAGCTGATGATGTCCATCTGTTTCAGGTTCCACAGCTGGCTGGTGCATTGATACCTATCTGTGAGGTTTTTGGGGCGTGTTCCCCAAAAGAATATTGGACTCTTGCAACAGGGGAGGAAATTAATTCCTATGCTGTGTTTTCTAATGCTTTTACTCTTCTCTTGAAGTTGTGGAGATTTGATCATCCTGCTCTTGAAGATGTACTGGGACCTGTGCTTCCAGTGGAGGCCCAGCTTACTCCTGACTATCTGTTGATGGTGAGAAATGCTCAATTAGCTGCAAGAGATCAGACTAGAAACAGGAGATTCACCAAGTTTCTCTGTCCTTCTACTGAACCTATCTTCATGGATTCTTTCCCTAAACTGAAACGGTGGTATGTGCAGCATCAAGCTTGCATAGTGTCCACCCTTTCTGGTCTTAATCAGGGTAACCCTGTTCATGAGATTATCAACTGGTTGTTAAGTATGATGTTTAGGAAAACAAATAAAGGCGGTCCAACGACTACTGGAAGCAGTAGTTCATCTCCTTCAGCTACTGAAGAGGCAAACCTTAGATTACAATTTCCTGCGTGGGATATTTTAGAAGCTGTTCCATTCGTTCTTGATGCTGCTCTCACTGCCTGTGCTAATGACAAGTTATCTCCGCGTGAGCTTGCTACAGGTTAGTTTGATGTTCGTGAGAACTTAAAAAAAGTTCCCTTGGTATAGTAATTTGGTTTGTGCATGCAACTATATTCATTGTCATATTTATACTTTCATCACAAATTGCACAAAATGATGCTATCATGATTGGGGTTCTAGGATAGGATCATTCGGGTGTCCTTGAGATTGGATCGTAGGGGTGTAAGGTTCTATAAAATAATTAATCTAAAATATTATGACCATTCTGCCAAAAAAATATAATATTAACCAATATATTATAAGTTTTATTAAATAAACTGAAAATATTGAATATTCTTTACAAATTAACTTAATTTTACAATGTAATTGACGGAGTAATATTATAAATCAAGGAATTGGATCACATAAAAACAATCCTTATCATGAAATATTCAAACGGCAGCTGCAATTTTTTTTAATGTTTTTTAACTTTTTTTTCCCTTAATATGCGACTTATACATGAACCTCAAAACCCTGAACATGAATCACTAAAACATGAACTTTGCAGTACTAGTATATGACATATGTATATTATATGTGAACTCAATGTCATGTTTTTCGAGTTTAATGGCAAAAATAAGCAATTTCAATTTTTTTTTTAAAAAAAAGTCAATTATCATTATACCCCTAATCTTAGCCTTTCATCCTTCTAATCCAAGGACCCTCATTTGTTCCTAATTTTCATGTTAATGAGTGTTTTCACTTGAACCAACTCTCTATAAATCAAATAATCAATGGAGGTCAATTAGAACTTATTGATAATCTCTTAAGAGATTACCAATAGTATGATTGAAGATTTTAAATTTCTCATTATAATTATTAATTTCACAGTCAAATAACGTCACATGTCATTAAAACCTTACTGTAGGACTAAAATAGTACACAATATTCCTTCGATTTTATATAATATCATATATCGATCCTACCTCAGTTGAAATCCTACGTAAGATTGGGATTTTTCTGCGAGTTGGAACATCTACTCTCCTCTGTACTTTGTGGTTCATGTTATTAGTTAGGGCCTATTATGCATATCAAATGATGACACACTTTTGGTTTCAGGGCTCAAAGATCTGGCTGATTTTCTTCCAGCATCTTTAGCAGGCATAGTAAGCTACCTAGCGGCTGAGGTGTCAAGAGGAGTTTGGAAGCCAGCTTCTATGAATGGCACAGATTGGCCAAGTCCTGCTGCCAACTTAGCATCAGTCGAGCAGCAGATCAGGAAACTTCTCGCTGATACTGGTATAGGTATCCCAAGCCTTGCTACAGGTAAAATGCTAAACTAGATGTTTGTTTCAAATCTCATAAATTCTATCATCAAATATTATTATCCTCAAATTATACATCTATTTTGCTCTTAAAGCAAGGAATTCAACATCTACTCTTCCCCTTCCACTGGCTGCACTTCTGAGCCTAACTATTACTTACAAGCTAGACAAGGCCTCAGAGCGTTTCCTCAACTTGGTTGGAAGATCCTTGGTCACGCTTGCAACAGAATGTCCCTGGCCTTGCATGCCCATTGTAACTTCCCTGTGGATTCAGAAGGCAAAGCGTTGGAGCGACTTCATCATTTTCTCTGCCTCTCGTACCATCTTCCATCATAACTCTGATGCGGTGGTCCAGCTTCTCAGAACCTGCTTCTGGACCACTCTTGGCCTAACCCCTTCGCCCAAGACGCATTGCAGTGGGGTTGGCTCCCTCCTTGGTCATGGCTTTGGCTCGCATAAATCGGCAGGTGGAATCTCCCCTGGGGCCCCGGGAATCTTCTACCTCAAAATCCATCCGTTCATCAAAGACAGGATGAACCTGACAGAAGAGATCCTCTCCCTCTTGATGACATCTGTTCAAGAGATAGCCCGTGATCAAAACCTTAGAAAGAGTAAGTATGGAGCTAGATACGGGCAAGTCTCCATCTCTTCTGCAATGACACGTGTCAAGCTTGCAGCTTCTCTTGGAGCTTCTCTGGTATGGATAACTGGAGGCTTAAACCTGGTTCTAGCTCTGCTCAGGCAAATCTTGCCTGCTTGGTTCATAACTGACCACAGTGGAGGCCACTTGTCAGGAGGAGGGGAGTTTGTGACCATGCTAAAAGGCTATGCACTTGCTTACTTTTCTTTTCTGAGTGGAGCCTTTGCATTGGGAACGGATGTGAAATCGTCCACTCCCGCATCCATACGGGGCCTACCGGTTGTTGGGAAACATCTCATGTTCATGGCCACGGTTGTTGACGGGAAGATCTCTTTGGGCTGTGAGTGGGCCACTTGGCGGGCCTACGTCTCGGGTTTTGTGAGCTTGATGGTGGGCTGTGCTCCTGCGTGGGTGGAGAAGGTGGACGTGGACGTGCTCAAGAGCTTAAGCAACGGGCTCAGGCAGTGGGGTGAGGAAGACCTGGCGATTGCTCTGTTGGGTTGTCGCGGTGTTGGTGCTGCCAATGCAGCAGTTGAAATGATCATTGGAGGTAGTTTGGCAAGATAAAAACGACATGACCCTCTCAGTTTTAGGAGATGGCCAAATCTACAAGGTATTGTAATTAATTGGTCGCTGAAGTTTACAGAAGATTCGTTTACAACAAAGTGCACCAACATTCAATGTCAATATCAGCATATTGGGGGAACTCAAAGTCAATATCGCGTCTTGACTCATTATTTATCGTTAACTGAAATGGAAAATCTTGATAACTACACATAATAATAATGTAGAATGTCCATGTACAAGGCTTTAAGCTAACCTTAAAGATTTTATATTGAGTTGATATACGAATCTTAGAGGTCAGTTTTGTAAGTGATGATGACAAGAGATAGAATTAAAAATAAAGGAAATTCGTTTTCACGAAAGATAACGTCCCTAGACACTAGGATTTTCTAGTATTTGAGGCTAAAAAGTTAATACATTTTGTTCCATGGGGTAGCCGATAAGGATTACTCCTCCTATTGTCAATGGTTTTAGGATGGAACCCATTGGTCTAATACATATGGAGCAATTCTCATAATCCTTACTCGTACTAACACACTTGATCCAACAAGCCTATTTTGAGATTTTTCCTTGTTGAGCCTATTTTAGAGAAAAAAAAATTCAAATAACACAATCACTTGTCATAAAGCGTGCAGCTTGAAGGATATGATCCATTTCCAAGTATCCAAGCTACCGTGTTGCAAAATTCATTTGTTTAACAAAATGTGGTAACAAAAGCAAGCCTAAAGTTTACAATTCATGGGTATGTACAAAATGTGGTAACAAAAGCAAAACCATACAAATTCTGTATGTCATACATTCTCCCAAGAACTTGTAGAGGGAACTCCGCTGCTCTTATGTGACCTCGTTGTTGCCACAAGTGGAATCTCCCCGTCCATTGGGCTTTCGAACTCTCCACTTTTGAAATTTGGATGAACATATGCATCCTGGAGATAAGCTCTCAAGTCCAGCTGTGGCTCCACTGCGCGTTCTAGAGTATCCTTAGCCATTGCCTCCTGCAACACATTTTAATTTGAGAGCCAAGAAGTACGTGTCATGTAAAAGCAAAAAACAAGGTTGGTTGATGGATCAAAATTTGAGCTACCGACCTGTAATGGGAACCTCTTGAATGCTGACTCGAAACGGCCCTTGCAAAGTTTGTGGAACCAGATTGTTAAAACAGGCAGAGCTAGCAAAATTGGTGTTGAGAAACGGAGGCTTTTGGTGCTCAACAGGCCAAGCAACAGAAGCTGTGAAATGATAAGCCCGATGATGATGCGCTGATGCACGTCTGGCCAAAAGGCGGCTGCACTTTCGTACTTCCGGTCATACACATTAATAATCTGACGACAAACGAAAATCCAGCCAGTATATATTAGTGGAATACTCATCCTACATCGGAAATCTAAAGAAAAACAAGCCAGTATAAATACCCTTGGTTACTCCTCCTATTGCCAATTGGTTTTAGGATGGAACCCACTGGGCTTGTGTACTGGGCTTACGTATGCACGTGGCTCAGCAACATAGTGATGAAAGGATGAATGAATATTATTTGGATAAGATAATGAATACCTACCTGATGACGGAAAACCAGGTAAGCAAACGCAAAGAAGACAATGATGAAAGGAAGAAGTAATGGTGTGATTGATGCATAGACAAGTCCAAGAAGAAAGTAAAGCTGTATACGAGGCTCGAATGTTGCAAAATCCAGAAACCCAGGGTCCATTGCCTGATCCCTGTCTTGCTCGGTTTTGACCAAGAAGGTGTTTTTCAAGTGGAAGATGATGAGTGGCACAAGCCTCATGACCTCTGCAGCAACTCCCGCCCAACCATCTACCATGACATAAGTAATGAAGAATGTGGCCTTCATTGGAATTGACACTCCGATTGTTTTAGGTATCCTACAAGAAAACATAACTAAGACGTACATGAGTATTTATTTTGTAGATGGGCAGAGGTTTTGCACCAGTAAGGATTAAGGAAAGTCACATACTCAGTTGCAGACTGATTTAAGAATCTGCGTAGCTGTTGAAATGCTGTTCCGGTGACTAGGCTTCCAAGAAAAACATTGATGAGTACAAACAAATGGTATTTTGCGGCCGATCTTCTCTCCAAATATGAGTGTGATGTGTAGCCTTCCAATCTTGACATGACCATCAGAATCATTGGTAGAAGGATAAGGAATATCTTTAGCACCAATCCCGGGAGAAATCCTTGGATGAGAGACTTGGCAGCATTCCTGAAATCACAAAGACACTTACAGATGTGATCAAATAAGAAACTACCAATCAAACAAGAATAGGAGCAAGTAAAATCCAAATACACTTACAAATTAAACAGGAATTTCAGGAAAGGGAGCGTCTTTTGGAGCTCATCAAGGTTGGCTAATGACTGCACGAACGCTATGGGAATCATGAAGAAGAAAATCAGGAAAAAGCAGGCAACTGACATTAGTAGCCTTCGGATATTGAGCTCCACATAGGGTATAGTGAGATTGCTCCAGTAAACGTCCCGTGGCTCAGGAGCCCATTCTGTTAACCATATTGTTGGGTTTCTTGACTGTTGAGTTTGAGCACATACAGCTGCTCCCCACCGACTTTTGAAAGAAACAAATGCTGCAGGCAAAATTGCTTTGGGATCACTAAGGACTCTCTCTCTTTCTGCAACTTCCTATTTAACACGACGACATAGCAAACAAAATAATTATGTCCCTCTTTTGAAAACATAGGTAGGACCTATGCAGAGCACGGAAAGAGTTTTCCATATGAAATATGGCCGGGATTGATTGGGTCTTACTTCCTCAATTATTTTTTCAATGGCCTCTTTATAGTAGTCAATGGCATCCACTTGTGTACCGTAAAGACCCCATAAACCTGTCTACAAACAACAAAGATAAGGGTGCCAAACTCAAATTAGTAATCCAACAAATTTACTTTTTTCCTGTAAGAGATCAAGCCTTGATAAAAAGTACCTTAGTCGTAGGTCTATTTCCAGAGTTTCTCTCGTACTTGTTTTGATAGTATGTAAACCGATTTTGCAGGCCCTTCTTCTTGTCTACCAAACTTGCAAGCTTATTCGCATTGTGGAGAACCTGGGAGTCAACAACAACTGTTGGCTTAGGCTTAAGCACTATTCATCAGTTTAACAGAAACACAGCATTAAATGAAACCATGGCAAACCTGATGTAGAAGATAGTGCTCAGGGTGATTCACAAAGAAAAAATGTTCGACGTACTGACTGACTGATTCATGAGAGTCTGGGGGAACATTTCTGACCAGAACCTGCACGCGCAAGGTATAATGCATCTCATCTAATTGCAATCAACAAATGTCAAAGTTAAGGAATATATTCCATGACAAATAATCATTTGCTGGCTTACTGTGAATTGATCAGGACGCCGTTCTGCTGCAGCAATAAATCTTAACCTCAAATTGGTGATAATCTCATATTCTTTGTACAGCATGCCCAAAGTCCAAAGTGTGAAAACATAGGACGTCGCAATATGTGCCCAATACCTGATGTCATTCATTAATGGATGCCGTTTTCAACCCAAAAATCACAGTATTGAGTATAGACTAAGACTATAACCAACCTATTTATGGGAAGACTATAACCAACCTGCTAGATCCCGGAGGAATGTTTGAGATTGAGAGCTTGTCGACATGACTATAATCAATACCTGGTAGTCGACCCAACATTTTCCCCGTCCAATTAACCGGGAGCAGAACACAAATGGACAACATTGCAATGGGAACAAATACTTTCAATCTACAAATTTCAGTCAAGTAAGAATCAGTGGATGCAAGCAAGTACAAGTATGATCAAATTGAGTCCTCATAAATGAAGGAACTTGCCCAAGTAAATATATTCGAATGTAGGCCACAGAATCAAGTCCAGCATGCTGAATAAGCTCAAGCTCTGGCATCTTCAATGCTTGAGGCATCCAGTTCAAAAACCGAAGATACGCTCTCCAGTCTACGTTGACGTATCTGCTGACATAAGATCTGGTATGTGTGGGGCTGCCTCTGATTCCCTTTAAATACCATTTGGGGAAGTACACTCTGTCATTTATTGGTTGGAGTCGCAATATAGCAAACGCAATCAGGAAAGCAAGCGCCGATAGAAGATTGATTGCAGCCGAAACACCAATCTCTTCCAGGCTAGCCATATTTCTCTATGCTATCTGCAATCTGAATACAGTCAAGAGAAAGAAATCTGACAATTATGAGCCAATTGAGACCTGCTAAAAATGTATTTTCCCATGTTTTGTTGATTTCACACAAGCAACACAACTATACAATGTAGTATGGCAGGATCCAATTATACTCTCAAAAATGGAAAATTTCCAATTACTACTGTTGTCAGTTCTTCGATCACAATAAAATTATTGAAATATCCACACGTGAGCTGTTATGATCTAAGCGATAATCATAGTCATAGCGTACTCAAAATCGCGTAGCCAAACAAAACAACGACCGGATGATAATATAGCATTGATAATCTGAAGATCACAATCGCATATTAAACCTTAACCGTAATAGAGATTAGGATGCCTCCAATAACTTGATATAAAAGAAAGAGATCAACGAACAAACAAACAAACACCTACACTATTGTCAAGTTCGTCGTGAACTCCGAAATCCGTGGAAAAAGAAACTAATGGTCTGATTCTAGATTTTGCTGTGATTCAAGTTCAGAGAGAAGAAGAGAGTGAACGATACGATCAACAAGCGCGCAACAACCAGGTATTGTTTCTAATTTAATAAAATAAATTATAGTTTTGCTCGGAGGAAAATTTCTAAATTTGGAGTACTCTTTAACATTTTCTTCTTTTTTTTTACGAATTTTTTTTGGTGGAAACTCTTTCTCTTAACAATTTAAACTTTTTCCATTTTAATTTTTATGAAACTGTGAATTTCCAATAGCTATTATGTATTTAACTAGTTATGCTACATAATAGTCAAAAGATATCTTTTCTACAAAAGAATAGGTTTATTTGTGTAAAGATAGAAGATTTTTGGTGTATATTTTTCTATCCTTTAGTGTAAATATGTTAGTTTGGAGAGCAAGACATATTCTCTCCTATATATGTAAACATTCTCTCATTCAATGAATTCAATCAAGTTATTCTTCTAAACTTTTGGTATCCAGAGCTTAGGTCAAAACCACAAATTTTTTCCGTCTTGTTCTCGTCCGATTCTTCATATTTTTCCGGCACCATGATTGACTCTTCCTCTGATACAATCCTCCTCAACAATGGCAAGACCGGACTACTGCAGTTTCCATCTATTTTCATAAATCTAGATCGCACTAACTATTTTTCCTGTAAAAGTGTTATCTTTTCTACCTTGGAAACCTTTGAAGTTGATTCCTACATCACTGCTAAGCCGTGTGAGACTCCAAAAAGCCAATTTTAATAAAACAGTTGCCGACGCCTATAATGTGTGGAGAAAAAAACTAATCAATTGGTCCTTGTCTGGCTACGATCCACTCTCACCGACAATTGGTCACTTATGTGGCTCATGCAACTAATTCTTATCTACATGAATGCATCATCTAACGAACTTTGGAATGTTTTACATGTGGAAGCAAGAGGAAGGTATGATGCAATCTATGAGGCCAAAAATAGAAATATTCGAAAAATTGAAATTGAAGGAAATAGCCTCATTGTAGTAAATGCACTTAAGGGGAATAAATCTTGTCCGTGACAAATTGAGATGATGATTATTGATACATTGATTCTCCTACAGACCTTTGACGCAGTTCGAATATCTTATATGCCTCAAGACTGTAATAAGGTGGCTTATTTGATTACTGGTCTACACCATTCGTGTAGTATCAATCAAATTCAGACTCATTCTGTGGGTCATCATCCATAAGGATGGCCTAAGCTATGCACTATCACTCTAATTTTTACTTTTAAAAAAAAAACTAGCCACCTTAGAGCACCAACAATGGTGGACTTACCCAAAAAATCTCTTTCCTCTTCTCCTTTCTCCACCTCATTTTCTCTTTTCTTCACCTCACATTCCACTAAATTTAGTCTCTACCCTCCCCAATTTATTTTGTATTTCCCACAATGCTAGACTTACCCAACTCTATTTTTCTTATTAAAATATTGGTTGTGTATTTCATGTGATGACTTGTATACATTCGACTAACATTACAAAATTACATTGATTAACTTAATGAAAACTCTTATTAATAAAATTTGATTTACTTAATGAATTTTTTATTAATTAAGTTCAATAATTAATCTTCGTTAATATTTTATATCACTTATAATATTTGATAATCACGAAAATAACATTACAAAATTACATTAAACAACATACCGAAAATTACATTAAAAAGAAACAAATTACACGGAATCGTTGTTTCATTACTCATCCCACCAACGAAAATTAGTCCAAATATGTTGAACTAAATCTTTTTGCAAATAATAATGAATTTGGTTATCCCAAACCTCATTCCTTTTCTCAATAAATTGCTCCAGAGTTATAAGGATTTCCTTGAAAAATTAGAAAATCTTTGCAAATAAGGATTTTCTTGAACATTTTGATTAGTTTGAAAGTTTGAATTATTTTCTTAATTAGGATTGTTGTGATCCATAATTATCAAAAGTAATTTCGAAATTAGAGAGGAAAAAATGGGTAGAAAATTTGGTGTGATGAAATATATGCAATATTGAGTTTATTTTATAAAGGGAAAAAAAATTATAATCGTTGGTGTATTTTTTTAATATAAAAAAATGAAAATATTTTGAAAATTAAAAATGGTCGTTATTTATGCTCAACAACTTACAATACAAATATATCCCCATCAGTATTGCCACATGGCATTCTATGAGAGGCTATTGTTGTTGGGCACCTCCTCTACTTTCAAGGCATACCCAAAATATGGGCAAGTGTCCACAATGGTTAAGTTGCCCATTTGATGAGAGAGGGAGCCTTTCTCCTTCCTTGTTTACTTTGGCTTTTGGCTTAAGCCTTGCCGACGACTCTAGGGCGGCGACGCCCCTCTCCGGCGGGGTTGTGGTGTGGAGTGTGAGTGGTTAGGTGATACTTTGTGAGGAGAATCTCTGGTGGGGCCTCCCTTGGCGGTCGGAGAATGAGAGGGTGTCCGATGGTGTGAGGATTGAGGGAAAACACGATTTCTAGGGTGTTTCCGACGACATGAACACCTTGAGTGGAGTGTGGTGGTGCCTTGTGAGGTTGAAATCTTGTTGATACCACTTGATCTGAACAAGATACTTGAGGGAGGGGTGGTTCTTGTGTTCTTGGCTCATCTTGGAATTCTTGTGCAAATCTGATTTTTTTTTCATTGCATTGGATTGAGTTTGGAGGTGTCATCTTGTTGTTCTTGGTTTTGCTATGGGGCGCTCAAGGTCTAGGATGCACAAGTTCTCTCCTCTTCCTTCAAAAACCAATGTGGCGCCTACTACTCCATTACCGGCGTATGAGAATGGGGTGGCTATTCCTAAAGGCAAGAAGATTGATTTTGAGGCATGGACTCTTGAGGAGCTTGAAGCCCAAGTTGAAGCTTTTAAGAGGAACCTCTCTTCTAAGAGCAAAGGGTTAGATTTGGGCTTCAAAGTCATGGCTAAAGGTGGTGGAAGGTGCAATGGGACGCCGGGCGCGTCGGGCGGCAGCGGAGGTGTTGGTGAAGGTGGTGGTACCGGCCAAGGGAAGCCTCAAGGGGTTGAAGATGGTGACTTGGTCAAAAATTCAAATGTTGAGCAACCACAAAAGTTAATGGTGTGTTTCCAAGGCACACATGTGATGAAAGGGACACCTACTCTTTTGGGTAAGCAAGGGAAGGTAAAGGAAAAGTTAGGAGATTCCCTTTCCTCTTTGGTTAAGCCTCTCCCACCAACCCCCAAGCCAACTTTTCCAGCCACAAATCAGTTTTTGAACGCCTCTTACCCAATTTTTCAAGGGGGGAAAGTAGCAAGTCATCTTTGAAAAATGGAGGGAACAAACAACCCTCCATTTTCCCACCCAAACCGGCCCCTTTAAGCTACAAGGAAGCGGTAACCAACAATAGACTTATTCGGGATTGTGAGCGACTTGAAGTGATCCCCTTGGCCAATAGGGGTGTTTATGAGTTTGATTTAGAAGAGTTTTCTCAAGAACAAGATGCATGGAAGGCTACCCTCATTGGCTTTGTAGTCGGCACCAAGATCACCATTAGAAGTCTCAAAGCCTTTGTCAGGGCCGCATAGGATGTGGCTA
Organism: Fallopia convolvulus; assembly: GCA_964016875.1. Lineage (NCBI taxonomy): Eukaryota > Viridiplantae > Streptophyta > Magnoliopsida > Caryophyllales > Polygonaceae > Fallopia > Fallopia convolvulus. The sequence continues at coordinate 26,396,305 of OZ024719.1, forward strand.
CTCCAACTATTTACTTGAAAGATAATGGAGTGTTCATCTTTAGCTTTGCATCCTTGAAGGATCGTGCAATGGTCCTAGAGAATGGACCATGGCTTCTCCATGGTAACAAGCCGCTTGTGTTGAAGGAGTGGGAGCTTGGAATGGCCATAGGATTGGACGAGTTTCGCCTCTATAGCGGTGTGGGTTAAAGTGCTTGACTTAGACCTCGTAATTCTCTTGTCCAAGCGCTTGTTGAGTGTCATAGGGAATATGATTGGCAATCCAATATGTGTGGATCGTGTCACCTCGATGATGGAGAGAATCTCATATGCTTGGTTGCTTGTAGAGATCACTACGGAGGAGGCTAATCGAAAATGGGTCATGTGAGCAAATGCAGGCCCGGCTAATTGGGTAGTTTAGGTAGGGCGGTAAAATAGAATCACTTTTTCTGTAAGAAATTGAAGCGTTGCCTCCTCATTCATGCCTGAGAGAGACACAACGCGTAAATGCAGATTATAATTTGTTGGAAAAATCGTCTTTAATGGCAGTCAAATTCGACTCTTCACCCCATTCAATGGTGAATTCGAATTTCAAGAATTCCAATCTAAATCTCATTCTACAAATCCTATCAAATTTTCACTTCTTCCCATCAATTTTTATAGTTTTCTTTTCTTCACCTTCTTCGCATCAATTTTTCACTTCTACTATAATTTGTACTTGTGAAATATACACTCCACACCACCGGATTCGAGATTCACTACCCCTGCCTCGCCTTGCCTTGCTCACACAGCCACGCCGATGACAACCATCCTTAGGTTGTCGAAACTTCGATCTTCTGAATACGTGTTTCAAATTCCAGATCTATACATTTTCAGGTAATTTCTTTAATTTTTTTTACTAATTAAATTGCTTATATTCTATTTGCTTCTCATGAATCTTAAATTGTAAAGGATGGGTAAAGATTTAAGTTTGAAATTGAAAATGGTTGAAAACTAGAATTTACAAATTGTAGTTTGAGAGGAATTTAGTGTATTGTTGTTTTAAATTGAAAGTCTTAAAATGCTGAAATTGAAACTTCAAAGTGGTTATAGTGGATCATGGGTAAATCAAAATTGAAATTGAAATACAGATAGCACAAATTTGATGTTTTCATGGTTGAAAACTAGTATTCATTTAAATTATGTAATTAATTGTTTTGTTTCGTTGCTACAGCTTAACACTGCTATTTGGTTGGAATGCTCTACTATTTTATTGTTATTGATTTACAGTGTGTAACATACTCGTCTACTTCTTTTGCAGGTCAAAAATGACTTCAATTGAAGATGAACTTTGGCATACTTGTACACTTTCAAGATTACTGGTCTTTTCAAGTTTATATCTTTTCAAGTTTACTTGTAAAAATTTGTTTAATATTATAGTAATAATTATAGTTTAAAATTTTTATTTGTTATGTTAAGGGCCCCTAATTTAATTTCGCCCTAAGGACCCTTAATTCTTAGAACCGGCCCTGAGCAAATGCGTCAAGAAGTTTGAGAGCAAAATCAAGTTTGAATGGATGCCTTGGAGATGCACTCTTTGCAAGAACTTTGGGCACACTCAAGCTTTTTGCAAAGAGAAGGAGAAGAACAAAGTTGATCAAGCCAATTCTAAGAAGAAGTGAGTGTGGGTGGTGAAGGGAGCTCAAGAGAAGAAGTCCTAACTTGAGTTACAAGAAGAGGCATTGAAGGTCAAATCTCATCTTGTAATATCCCTCATTTTTATAAAGGGTAAAAATGTAAATTTATATTTTTCTTTAACATAATAAAATATTTAGATATTTTATTTCTTAAAGTTAACATTTTAAATGTTATAAGGATGGTTTATATGGTTACAACCCTATATTAAAGGTTACAAAATCATATTTTCTCATATTATAAATATTAAATATGAACCATAAGAATTATGGTTTTATAATTATTATAAGGTGATAAAATGTAACCATGAATAATAAAGTCTTATTTTATTATTCAAATTTATAAGAGAATAATTATAAGTAACAAAACTTAAGAAAAAATATTATAAAATATTTCTAAAATTTATATAAGTGTTTTAAAGCTAAAATTTAATAAAATAAATTGTTTAAAATTCAAATGATAACTATTTTTTTATTTGGAGTGCAAAAGTCAAGGTGGAAGGACATTTTTATCACTTTTGCAAAACAAGAGGGTTGTTTGTGCAATTTCTCGGAAATGGATTGAAACCCGATTGGGGTTGTCTTCAACCTTGAGCCCGAATTTTCAAATGGCCATATCTCACTCGTTTCTCAGTGGATTTTCGATCCGAAAGATGTTCCGGAAAGCTCATGAGGTATTCTATAAAACCCTTTAATCAATTGTTCGAATTAATACTCTCTTGGGGGGGGGCAATTTCTGTTCATTTAACATGACTTAGAATGGATTGAATGCTAAAAATTGGCCATGGGAAGCTCGAATTGAATGGAGATAATGATGTGGAAGGAGAAGAATGAGTAATGGAGGGTTAATTGGGTGGTTGTATCGTTTGAATTGGCCAGTAATTATTGGATAAAGCCGAATTAAAGCAAAACGACGCTTTGTTTTCGGAGTATTGATGTGAGCTTCGGTTGAAGCATTCTAGGGGTCATTTTGAGTGCTATAAAAAGCCAATGGGAAAAACAATCCGTCATACACACTTTTCATTAAGAAATTTGCTGCAAAAACACTATTGAATTTGCCTAAATCGGCTCGGGAATAAGTAACCTTTGTTCAGCGAAAAACAGAGCAAGGCTCAGTTTTTAGGTTCCTCCTCATTCCTCACACAACCAAATTTTTTCCTTTTTATATCATTGGAAATCTCTCCCTCTTACGGTTCCAATGCCTACTCACACGCCCCGAACGGATATCAAACAAGGAAGAAAGAAGGTGCCGAAGTCGGGCCTCTGTTTCAGCCCTGTTCTGGGCGTGCGCAGGCTGTTGGTGAGCCGTGAGCAGGTCGGGCCGGGTCGCCGTGAGCAGGTCGGGCCCGACCCGGCCCGACCATGCTGCTCACTTGGGGGATTCTTTTCGTTTTTGTTTCAATTTAAAAAATAAATTCTTTTGTTAAATTAAAATGGGTAAAAATTATTTAAATGGAGAAATGTTAAGAATTTTGTATTCCAAGCTACCCTTTCGGCTTGGTGGGTTCGGGGTGTATACCGTTCATGATGCTTCCATCTATTCTTTTGTTGCTTCGCGACTGCAGTCTCTTGAGCTCCTGAACTGATTGCTTCGTCATTGTAATACCTTGGATATAGGGCCTGCTTGTGATTTAGCCTTGAACAGCTTTCGGGATTTGTGCAACTTCGATCCTCTTGTTCTCTATCGTGATGTGCCAGCCCCCCCCCCCCCCCCTTTTGAAAAAATTGGCTACAGTGTAATTTAATACGGTAGAGAAGAATTTGGTGAGTCTGTACAACCCGAGTGATAGGGAAAAAGCTATCCTCATTAGCAACAAGTCAACACACTCTTTGGACTTCTTGAGAACCCTCCCACTTGAAGGGTTAGGACAAACGATGCACCCTAAACAATTCAGGTGTGTTTTGTGATATCGCCTTGCTATTCCTATGTATCCGGCTGGTTTTACATGCCCTTGTTGCACTTCTAAAATTATGGATTATTTTAGCGATCATGTTGTCCACTGTGGGAATGACATTGGTCTTAAGTTTTGCCATAACCTAGTCCGGGACGTGTTGGGCGATATTTGTACTTAGGCTAGTGTAATTGTGCAAAAGGAGGTACCTCTTAGATTTTTGTCCGAGGAAGGTAGAGATCTTCGACCTGCAGATCTTCTGGTTTACTCTTGGGACAGAGGGAGGAACATTTGCTTAGATGTCACATGTGTCTCTCCTTTCGCGGGGGTTGGTGTTGAGACTTTTGTTCATGTAGCTGCTGTTTCCAATGCTGTTGTCCGGAAGAAGAAGAAGTATGAATTGAAGTGCACAAACAATGGATATGGTTTTATTGCTTTTGCCTTCTCTACTTTTGGAGAGCTAGGGAGCGATGCCCTTGAGTTTTTGTCTCGGGTCACACGGACTGCTCATAGTAACACGGCTCACGCTAATATTCGTTCCTTTATTTTTCAGCGCTTGTGTTTTGTCTTGAATAATGGTGTCGGAGCTCAGTTAGTTGTTAGGCTCCTATCCAACTTTGTGTAATATTTACACTTCAAATGAAATTAGGGTTTAATTACTACTTTAAATAAATATATGAATTTTAAATGGGTATTTTTAGTATTCATATGAATAAATTGGTATTTTAAAAAGGATATTAATAAGAAAAGAATTTCTTATTTCACTATAAGACTACAAATATTTTGATTATTTAAAAACTAATAATAGGGTTTTTGAATATGTATTAGTAAAAAGGTTTTTATTTAGATTAATATTAAAAATAAGGTTAGGTTAATATGTTATAATGAAAAGACAAGGTTAAATGATATTATATTAATAAAAACGAAATTATTAATATAATGTGTAAGTTTATAATTTGTTATAAACTTAAATCCGTTATAATTCCTTGAAAATCAATGTTATTGAATGAACAACAATTTATTTTGTGGTTGATCGAAACAAGAACAAATTCTTAATCGCGAGTGATCGTTCGTAACCCATCTACGTCAATTACGAGGCAAGTGGTTTAGGTTCGGTTTCCATATAAAGTCGTTTATGCATCACTCGTTTTAACAAGCATGTACATATCTTGTTACATGTTTTCATGTGCATTAAATTGTTTTATGACTTTGTTGGGAACTCTTGTATGAGTTAAAATGAATCTAGGATTTATATTGTTCTAGATTTAATGACATATTATGTCTAGTCGTACTTAGGTTACGCTAGATGGACTTTAGGGCCGTTGCCTTGTGATATATGTGCCTAGATGAGTAGGCTTATATGAAAGTACTTTATTGTATACGCGTCAAATCATTTGACTTTAATCTTGAGCCGATGCTCTACCTTTAAGACCATGGTCAATACTCGCTCGTTCGATGAGTGGTGATGGCACGTAGCTCGTGTTAGTCTGGGTTTGCGCACCCAACCTTTGAGTATTTTCGTGGGGTCGTAACCCACATTTTGTCATACTTAAAAAGTATGCTTAATTCCAAGTGGAACAATGTTGTGATCTATAAAATTGGTAGAAATTAAATAGGCGCCTGTTGGCGACAATTAACATGATAGGAAGGCTAGTACAAAATGGAATGTCATCCTTACTCTTGGATTCTGTAATTCTCTGGCTCCAACCTGAATTCGCACAACACGTATGCGGTGAGGTTGGTAGAGGAAAACATGATCAACGAGGGGTTTAATCACCCACCTGACTAAATGTGTGAAACCCAAGTTCCCAACATAAGTAAACTTTCTTTCGAAACTGAGAATCACCGTTGGGTGACGTTCTCATTCTTTTTCTTCAAATCATAATTTTCATAGGAGGTCCGAGGTTCGAGGATGTGACCGACTTTCATTCGGTACCCGACATCCTAACCCGTCCCTTCCTAAAATCCAAACTACCTTCCAAAACTCCATTTACTTAGTCTGTCACAAGACTAACCGACTGTTTATTTTTCCCTTGCTTGGTCGGCTGGTGTCCATCGCATTTTTCGTCGCGACACATCAGTAGTGGATTTCATCGATGAGGATCACGAGGAAGAAGCTTGAAGTGGAAGAAAAGCTTGAGGAGTAGTTGGAGTGAAGGTGGTTAGTTTTAAAAAAAAAACAATTTTTTTTAAGGTTCGAGGTTCCGACTTGTGGAACCCTTTCCATTCTAACTTTTGTAACTGTTTGAGATCAACTCAAGTTTTTGTATTAGACTTCCGCACTTATATATATACCTAACTTCCGCATTTAAAGTTCTTGGTTAAGTTCTGTAATTACTGTAAGTCTTGGGTGACTTCGAGAGTTTAATCTCGGGTCACTGGCGGCAATATCCCTATATAAGGGGGTGTTACACATCTAGGCCGAAAGATAATGAAGAAGTCATGGCCATCGAGGAAGGATTGGTTTCCAAGGAGGGGGTAGCTAGCTTTGTTGTTGAGGAGCCGGTTGCTAATCCAGCCCGAGTTGATGGTGAAGCAAATCTAGGGGAAGAGGATGATTTAGGGGTGTGTGAAAAGGTTGATCATGATCAAGAGGCTCGAGAAGTCGAGGATCGAGAGGATGGAGACTTTTTTTATGATCGTGATGTTGATGGTCAAGATATTGAGCTAGATTTAAGCAATTAGGATGTTGTTGATGATGTCCTTGGTCTAGACTTGGTGACGGTGGAAGTCAACTATGCGGAGGACTTGACTTTGCTCACTCATTACCTATTTAGGAGGAGGTAATCATAGCCCTAAAGTCCAACTTGAAGGGTAAGAACGAGACTGGAAGGGACGGAAATATTTAAAGGGTGACCCGAAGAATGATAACGATGGGTGGAGTATAGTGAGGAAAAAGGGGACGTACAACCTACGAAATCCAAAGATTGTGAGCTATGAAGAAGAGGGTTGTAGTATCCCTTCCGAAGGTGATGATGATTAGCTCCCGATTTGGTTTTTGGAATGTTAGAGGGCCTAATGATCAAGTTAAGTGTGAGATGGCCTCTAGCATTTGCTTTGCTCAACATCTCGGGTTGATTGCACTTTTGGAAACCAAGGTGGATAAAGAGAGGAAAGAGGATATTAAGAAGAAGTTGCCTCGAGGTTGGAAGCATACTACGAATAGTGAAGTCATTAATCCGGGATGTATGTGGTTGTTGTTGGACCCGGGGGTCTTCGTAGTCTCGGTGGAGTTTATCACGGACAAACTTATCCATGCAAAGGCCACGTCGGTGGATGGTAAGCTCGAAACCTTTATCTCGATTATTTATGGTGCTAATGCTACTCGGAAAAGGGTGCCCACTTGGGAGTTCTTGAGGGAATTTGTCGACTCTTGTGAGGTGTCGTGGGTGGTCATGGGTGATCTTCATTGCTTGTTGGAGCCGGACGACAAATGGAATGCTAGTAGGGAGGTTGTTAATGAATTTGAGAAGCTCTTGAATGTGGTCATGGATTGTGGGGTGGCCGACTTAGAATACTCGGGGTTTCGGTACACTTGGAACAACTCGAGGAAAGGAGTTGCTAGGATTTTGTGTAAGTTGGACCTGGTGATGGTTAATGTTGCTTGGAGAGATCGGTTCCCCTTAGCCATAGCACACTTTGGTGATCCCATGCTCTCGGACCACTCCCCGGGGGTGATCTCAGTATTTGATGATTGGAGGCCTTTGAAAGTGCCTTTCAAGTTTAAGAACTTTTGGGTTAATAAGGAGGGCATCAAGGAGAGAGTGTTGTATGCTTGGGAGGGAGAAGTGAGAGGGTTCAAGCAATTTGCTCTTGTTCCTAAGTTGAAGAAGCTCAAAGGAGTGCTTAGGAGTTGGGATATAACCTCGATAATCGAGTTGGAAATGAAGGTCAAAGAGGGTATGGAGAGGGTGGCTACCTTGCAAAGGGACTTTCATGATAGGCCTTTTGATAAAGCTCTTCATGAGGAGGTGGATTTAGCCACAAAAGGCTTTAGGGAAGCATTGGAAAATAGGGTAATTTTTGTCAAGCAACAAGCTAAGATCAAGTGGGTGAAGTTTGGAGAGGAAACCTCTTCCTTTTTCTTTCGCTCGGTGAAGGAGAGGAGGGTCCAGAAAAATATTCTATCTCTAACCCTTCCGGATGGCTCGGTAGTATAAGAGAGGGAGACCATAAAGACTCATATTGTGAACTTTTATAAGTCCTTGCTAGGGGAGAGGGAGCCGAGGGAGGAGGGATTCTTGGTACCCAATGGTGGCCGAGTGGTGGATGATGGGGAACATATCTACCTTCTTGAGGTTCCGACCGGGGATGATGTGAAGAGGAATGTTTGGAGCATAGGGGATGAGAGATCACCGGGGCCGGGTGGGTTTGGTAGCAAGTTCTACAAGGAATGTTGGGATATTGTGGGGTCGAGTATGGTGGAGGTGGTCCGAGAGTTCTGTGTGAGGGGCTCCTTGCTTAAGCAACAAAATGCTACCCTCATTAGCTTGGTGCCCAAGGTAGATAACCCAACCTTTGTGAATGACTTTAGCCCGATCTCCCTTTGCAATGTTACCGTCAAGGTGATCTCAAAGATTTTGGTGGAGAGGTTGAAAGGGGTGGTGGAGGATGTGGTTTCCGATGCTCAAGGGGCCTTTATTCCAGGAAGGTCGATTACCCACAACCATGCCCTAGCCCAAGAGCTCCTTTGCCGCTATGACCGTAAGGGGATTTCACCGAGATGCTTGATGTAGATTGATTTGCATAAAGCCTATGATTGTGTGTCTTGGTCCTTCCTTGAAAAGACACTTGTGTATTTCGACCTCCCTCTCCCCGTGGTGAGATGGGTGATGAAATGGGTGACTTCGACCTCTTTCTCGATCCTCATTAATGGAGAGATTGAGGGGTACTTTAAAGGGGGGAGAGGGTTGCGCCAAGAAGATCTGTTGTCCCCCTACCTCTTTGTGTTAGTCTTGGAGATGTTAAGTAGGAGGTTAGGGGAGGCTAGTCAAGACATTGAGTTCAACTTTCAACCAGGTTGTGAAGAAATGAGGATGTATCATGTGGCCTTTGCGAATGATTTTCTTGTGTTTTGTGGAGTGGATGGGTCTTGAGGCGCAATTTGGAAGATTTTGGGGGAGAATCCTGCCTTATGGTGAGCCCTAATAAGAGTCTCTTCTTTCGTGGGGACCGATTTGATGGAAGGGGAAAAGGAGAGAGTGGTGGAGGCTCTTTGATTTGAAAAGGGTGTGTGGCCCATGAAGTACTTAGGTCTCCCCCTAAATTACAAGAAGCCTCCCGTGGGAGACTTTGGACCGCTCCTAAAGACCATCTCCTCCCATATCTCCGGGTGGTCGGCTAGGAAGCTTTCTTATGCGGGGAGGATACAACTCATCAAAGTGGTGACCTTTGGGATGCTGAATTTTTGGTGCCAATCTACATTGATCCCCCAAAGTGTCTCTTTGAAGATTGAGTGGTTGTGTCGGAGTTTCCTTTGGGTGGGGAAAGAAGGGTCTAGAAGGAGCCCAGTTTCTTGGAAAGCCCTAGCAACTCATTTTGAAGAAGGGGGGCTAGGGTTTAAGGAGTTTCTAGCATGGAATAAGGTTAACCTTGTTAAGCTTGGATTGGATATCCACTTTGAAAGAACTAATGTTTGGACAATGTGGTTCCATTACAACCTAAGCGAAGGCAAGAATTTCTTGAATGTCGTGGCAAGGAAGAGGACTTCGTGGGTGTGGAGATGCATCTTAGAGCATGTGATGATGTTTTGAAGGGTATAGGGACACCTCGCCAAGTAGGAGAAGACATGGTGGCTAACTTGGGTGTGCTCCAAAAGGCAAATGGGAAGTATGCAACAAGTGTCATTTATGACTTGCTTAGAGAAAAGAAGCCCACCTTGGCTTGGGGGGATTGTGGAGAGGAAGCTTCTATAATAAGAGATGGAGCTTCCAAACATGGATGGGCGGGCTTGACCGTATGTCGTTGAGAGCAAAGTTGTATGCTTGGGGGATTTTGGCGGAAGACACTTGTGTGCTATGCAAACAAGGGAGGGAAGATAATGAACATTTGTGGTTCAATTGCCCGGTCACGAGTGATGTAGCCAATCGAGTGTTTACTTGGTTGAATATTGGGGTGAGGAAGAGCTCCATGGAGGCTTGGTTACTATGGTTCCACGAGTCCCGAGCTAAGGAAGCGATCTCCTATAAGGTACGACTTTTAGCTTTCACATGCTTGGTCTACTTTGTATGGAGAATGAGGAATGAAGCGATCTATGAGGGTGTGGAGCCCAATGCGACAAGGTGTTTCTTGAGCATTCTTGAGGCATGTAGAATGAGGGTGGCTTGCAAAATAGACCTTTATGGGAAGAATGAGAGGAGATGGAGGGTTTTTTTGAGGCTCTAAGAAGTTAGAGGAGTTGATGTGGGTGGTGTGGTGGGAGCCCTTCAAGGCGAGGGCGAGTCTTGTGTGAAGTGCCCAAGGAAGAACAACAAGAAGGCAAAGCACGGGCTAGGAGGGGGATTCCGCAGCCGTGGTTTGGGGTGTCTGGCCCGCGTTATTCCCTTGAACACATGGAAAGTGGTTTGGCTAGAGCATGCTTTGAGAAGGTTTGGGACTTGGGTTTTTATGTAGTTTTCTTTTGTAGTTTCACTACCAAGTTGTACCTTGGTTAGGGAGGTTTTGTGGGTGGTGATGTCTTGTACCCCAAAGTGAGTTCTATGCTTGCTTTTGGGTTTATTTGGGTTTTAACCATGAGTTTGTTCATGGTGGTGACTTTAGTGAGACTTCTTTTATGAAGTCTTGCTTATGTAAATTCTATCTATCTTCTATATATTTACCAATTCGAGTCCATGTGATGAGAGAGAAACAATTTGGGGAGCATGGTTACCCTACGTTGCTGATGCTCTTAGTTCCATATCGATTATTGGATTCTCTTATGTTTTGCATCTGCTTGCTTGTGTTCTGCTTAAATATTTTATTTGTTACTTTTTCTTGACCTGTTCACCCGAATTATTTCTCGACCTCTCAAATTACTAGGCATTGACCTCTTAAATTATTGGGAATGTAATTTAAATTCTTACATCATTTAAAAAAATCGCCCTCTATTTTTTATTTCATTTTTTAGTAGATAACAATCTGGTTATCAGATAGGCCTGATAAACCGAGATGTCGTTAAAACGGCAACCAGAAACCGGCACAAGCAGGCAAGCAAGACAGAATAAACAAGCAAATGAGGTACAACAACCGAGTAAAGGAACCAACAAGTGCTTGGAAATATGGTGAGTACAGTGCAATGGATGCATAACGCCACGGAAAAGACAGTCAAAAAGGACAACAATGGTAAAAAATGGAAGGACTCTTGACGTAGCCACCACTGGAATGGAGGATCTTTAGAAGCCACGAAACTTCCACGAACATGTCCTTCGACCTGTGCCACACACAAACACAAATCCCAATAGCGGAGAAGTACACACCAAGCTTAAACAAACCTGCATAAACCACCAAATAGGGAACCCAAAGTAACCCAAAATGGGCATAAGCCCATAACTGGAGCCCAACAACGACCCAAAGGGTGAGCCCAACACCTAAAAAAACACAAACCACATAAGCCCAAAAGAGCCAAACCTAAGCCCAAGCCCAACAAGTCAAAATAAATCACAATCAAAGGAAAGTCGTATAACATGGTCTTCGTTGCAAAGCAACCACGCCAGCACAGACCGAAGAGTCGGTGATTTCCGCAACAAATCGACGGGCCACGCCGGAGAAAGCATTGCCGGAAAATCACAACAAACGAAGCCAAAGACCCATCTACGAGCAGAGAAAATCTTCACAAGAACAATCTGGTTAGAAAGTGAAAACATTAAAGACGACGGCCGAAATCGAAAACCCCAGTCTAAGAGCAAAGATTGACATCACATAATCTATTTGGCCGGAAAGAGAAACCGCCAATCACCAAAAAAAATGTCATACAAGTCTGGTCTATTCATTTGCATTGTTCATTCCATTGTGCTGACAGGACTATTGATCCCTCAATAGGAGAAAACGGCAGGGAAAAATCAACGAGCAAAATCGGAAACTAAATCTGAATCTGACTACATATAAATGAGATCTCGGCGAAACAAATACTCCCTCCGTATAAGTCTATTTGTCTTTCTACCCTTAACTAGTTGTCTAATTCTACTTGTCTTTTTAAGTATTTTATCCAAAATTTTCCAACTTTACCCTCAAACAACCCATGCAATTAATTACACACACACATCTCAAGAAATAAAGTAGGTAGATTATAGGGGTAATGTGGTAATACTAGCTCTTGCCTTAATATATGTGTAAAATGCTTAAAAGACAAGTAGAATTATACGGAGGGAGTAGAAAAGAGCGAAGAATAAACTCATAATGTATTTTTCAAAATCTGGATCGATTCACAATCGATCTTACATTCTTGAGTAAAAAGATGGGTTTTTCTAATGTCTGCCCATGGGCACAGAATAAGAATTCTAATCTTGGTAAATCTGGATTTTGTTTGTTAATTTTGATTTTTTAAAAGGGTTCATTAATTCCAATTTAGGGAATGATTTTGAAATAATTTCCCAAATTAACACTTTTATTGTGTGCCCTCGGGCACACATTAGCCGAACCGCATCCTTATGGTTTTTCTAACCTATGCCCTTATGGCATAGGTTAACCATACTATACAAGGGAACTAAAACCCTATTAGGAAACTAATGAACCCTTTTACAAAAATTAATTAATCCTAAATAAATGAAAACGTATAAAAAAATTACCATTTTAAAAAAATCGTTATCCTTATTACTCCCTCCGATCAATAATATAAGACGTTTTAAAATCTTACACACAAGTTAAGAAAATTATTTATTACATCTAAAACAACTTTTATATCTAGATAGCAATATGTGTGGGCTACCCATAAGTAACTAGGAATAGCTTTTACTCCACTAGTTTTAAAAGTTGCATGCTATGTAGGCATGGAAAATAAAATACAATATTTAAATATAAAAAAGTAATGTGTTTTGCTTGGATAAATCAAAAAAGTGAAACAAACGTCTAATATTGTTGATCATTCAAAAGTTGGTAGAACGACGTATATTGTCGATCTGAAGGAGTACTAATTTATCCTTACACTTCTACTTATGAAAACCACAATCATTACCCAAAAAAGAAAGACAAAGGATCCGGAAAAATCTAACACCATATTCAACATCAAGAAACTCAGTGAAGGATATTAAGTGGGAAAAAATCAGATTGTCTCTTAGATTATTTTCTTTATACTAATTATACGCCTTCTTGATACAGATTTATGCTTTCTCAGCAAATTCGAGAGCCTTCTCGACGAGAAACTATGACCTTCTCAGCCGATACCGATGGCCTTCTCAACCACTTGTCATAGCTTCCACTTTCTAGAGAGAAGGTAGAGCCTCTCTCTAGAAAGGTGGCAGCTCTTTTTTTTTCCACAATTTTTTTTTTGGGAAACTCCGGTTGGTACCCTCGAGTTTTTGGCTTTTCCGAATGGTGCCCTAAAAAAAAAACTTATTCCGAGTGGTACCCCTGAACTTTTACAAAAGTCCGGCTAATGCCCTTACTTGTAAATTTTCATTAGTTTATAGCTATATTAGTATGTTTTCTAATGAAAAAAATTATTTTTGTATTTAATTAACTTAGAATACAATTTTAAATTAATAAAAATGAAAGTAAACCATATAAAAATAAATTTATTATATATATTTGTGAAATAGATTTTATGTTGTATAATTCAAAGTTTTTAAGTTAAAATCAAAAATATTATAATATTTATATTAAAATAAATATATTTCAAGATTAACATTTTCCGTTGAGTTTATATAGTAATTTTTACAATTTTTAAAAAATTGACAGAAATTAAAATTTTAATGTAATTCGAAAGTACTATAATGAAAGTTTCTTATAAAAAAATTAAAAGTTATTACATAAAACCTACATGAATTTTTTTAATTAAGTAATATATTTATTTTAATGTAAGAATTGTAAAAAAAATTTAAATTAAATATTTAAATTATACAACATACATTCTACTTGACAAATATATATATATAATATTTTTAATTTAATATTTTACATGGCTTTTTTAGTTGTTATTGAACTAAAGTTTTGTTTCCATTTAACTAAATACAAAAATATATTTTTTTCATTAGGAAACATATTAATTTAATTATAAACTAACGAAAATTTACAAGTAAGGGCACTAGCCGGAATTTTGCAAAAGTTCAGGGGTACCACTCGGAATAAGTTTTTTTTTCAGGGCACCACTCGGAAAAGCCAAAAACTCGAGGGTACCAACCGGAATTCCCTTTTTTGTTAAAGAAAGAGATTAGGGTGGCCAGAAAAAATCACGTGGTCACCCTAGGGCATTCTTGCGGATGAGGGTAAACAAACCCGAATCAACTGCAAAGGGATGGAGGAGACGCGTCTGAATGATCCAGCGATGAAGTCCGCAACAGAATTGCACTCACGGAAGATACGAGAGATACTCCAATCCTGGAACTGGGCCAACAAGCAATGGATATCCGCACGCAAAAGCTCAATCACCCACGGGCAGCGCCAGTCGCCAAGAACGGCTTTGACCAGCTGCAAATTGTGTCCATCAATCTGGATCCGGAGAATGGCACGTCGAATGGCCTCAAGAAGTCCTTGGCGCAAGGCAATGGTCTCGGATATTAGAACAGACTATCTACCTATCAATCCTCCGTCAAAATGGATGGGGGAGCCACTAGAGTCCCTGAGAATGAACCCGAAAGAAGCTACGCCATCTGCACACACAACACCATCGAAATTTAGTTTAACAAAATCCCTTTTGGGTTTTTCCCATTTGGTAAACTTTTTCCTTAGTCCGATTCTCGCCCATTAGTGTTCGATTGGGGGGGATCCGAAGTTTCTGCTTGTTTCCAGTCTTTAATTTGGTTATGAACGAACGCGCTTATATTATTGGCGTTGTCTAGGTTAGTTCCGTTGTTGCCATCAAAAACTCTCTTGTTTCTAGAGAACCAGATGCACCACCATATGTTGGTTAGGAATTCCATATCCTCTTTCGGTAACATCGTCCTAATTTCCTCTAGGACTAGGTGTGGCTTTTTATTGTCTGGGATGACAGTGCCGATTTTTTGGTGTAGTTGGACTTACAACTGACATGATGGCCCTAGTCAGGGGGCATGAGATTAATACATGGTTTGTATCTTCGTTTTGGTTATTGCATGCTTCGCAATCTTGTGGTACCGGGATGTGGTTGGCGGCAAGCCTCGCTTTGGTTGGAAGGCCGTTACGCAACTTTCCAACGGTAGTTCATCATTTTTTTTTGGGGGGGGGGGGGATGTTGAGCTTGTTAATCCACTCTAAATTTATCTTGGGTTTACCTTTGGATTGGTGGAGCCACTGCATGGCCGAGTGGATTGAATACCAACCATTTTTACTAGGTTGCCAATATAGTCTATCCGGGATTTTATTAATGGGGTTTATAATTTTAGAAAATTTTCCAATGTCCTCCTGATTTAGGACCTCACTCACTTTTTCGATGTTCCATGTGCTGTCCTATAGGAGGTATGCATCAACATGTTCCTCCCAGTTGATAGTAGATTCACTTTCAGTTTTTGGGTTAAGGGGTCCATATCCGGTCCAATTATCTTTCCAAAAGCGAATGGTTTTTCCATCTCCCACTTGCCATATGAGGCCCTTCACGAAGAGGTCCCTTAGGCCAACGAGCTTGGACCACTGCCATGAAGTGTTCTGTTTTTTCTTGTAGTTGAAAATATTTTCCGATTTAAGGTATTTTTTTGTCACTATTTTGACCCAGAGGTTATCTGGTTCCGCTAAGATTTTCCATAGTAGTTTCATTTGTAGTGCTTGGTTCATTTCTTCTGCCTTGGTGATACCCGCTCCTCCATGAGCAAAGGGGTCGACAGATTGAGTTCCAACTGAGTAGTGGTTTGTGGTTAGTTTCCTTGTTCCAGAAAAACTTTTTATTTATTTGGTCTAGTTCTTTCAGGGTTGCCTGTGATAAGACGAACGATTGCATGATATAGTTTGGTTGTGCTGAAAGGTTTGCTTTGATTAAGGTTTTACGTCCCTCTTGAGATAGGGTATTAGCTTTGCATTTTGATTTTGGGATCTTGTTCGCATTATTAGGGGTTTAAATGTGTTTTGTGTTACTTTCCCATTGATGATCGGGTAGCCTAGATATTTATCCAGAGCGACAGTGTTCGTGATTTGGAGGATCTGTTTTATATGTTCTTTTGTGTTATTGTTTGTGTTTTTGGTGACTTGGAAGGCGAATTTATGGAAGTTAACTTTTTGACCTGAGATCTGGCAGTAATCATCGATGATTTGTTTGATGTTTCTGCTTGCTTGGCTGTTGAATTTTGCAAAGATTATGATACCGTCAGCAAAGGCTAGGAAGGGGATTTTTGTACCATTTCTTGCGATTTGGATCCCAACGCCACTCTTTGGGTTGTGGCTTGATTGGTGAAGTTGTCTGGCCAAGATTTCTGCGGCCAAGATAAATAAGTAAGGTGATAGGGGGTCATCCTGCCTTAAGCCTTGTTGTGGGAAGAATTGTTCAGTTTGTCCATTATTAACTAGGACGGAGCATTCACGATAACATACTTGTAACACATGAAATTTTCCACTCTTTCCGTTATAAACGGGGGGCGGGAGGGTTGGATGGCTATAAAACTTGACATGGAAAAAGCCTATGATCGGATAACCTGGGAATTTCTGGCTAACATCCTTCAAAGGTTCGGCTTTCACTGCAACTTCTTTGGTTGGATCCGGAAATGCGTTGAAACCGTATCTTTCTCCGTTATTTTTTTTTCCACAAATAACGGTTGTTAAAAATCGCCCTCTATTAATAATATTTTTTTTCCATGTGATAGTGAATAAAATATATTCAGAATATTGGTTGGTGGGCGTAGAGGGGCATTCCTTTCTTTGTCACCTTCTACCCCAACTTGCATTCTCAAGTCACATGAACACCACACGTTCAAGAATCAGACGAAACGTCAAAATATTAAATTTCATTGGACCTGGAAATTTCTAATTTTTCTTTGATTTAAACTGGTGGAAAGATTTACAATTTCTAACCATACATAATTTTCCCACCACATTCCTGATTCCCTTTCGAGATAGATATTTGATTTCGTGGGCTAGGGCTCTGATATTATCCATCATGCTGAGTCGAAACAAAAAAGAGAAGAGATTTGGTTTCAGAAACGCGAATTTCTGAGCTAGGTCGTCTTTCATACTGCCGAATGCTCAACAAGTTATACTTGATGGCATCGTATATGGAAGGATACCCACCCGGTCTCCTTCCACATCATCAACAACATAGCCTATCTAGGGCCTGGAAGGTGAGTGTAAGGTCGACTTGGGTTAATAATTCAAAAATTGATTCGAGAACTGTTTATTCTGCTGATTGGATTTTGTTTGTTCCCAATGCATCATTAGGTATTGTTTGGACTTTTGATTCAATCATGCTTCGGTTGTTTTCCTGTTTGGATCTCTTGTTATTACTTACCACCGCAATTATTCTGTATGAGCGATTGAACTGGCTGATTAATTGTTCGATGGTTATTAACTATATATGCTACATAGTCTAATTTGTTATGATATTTGGTTTTGTGGCTTGGTTTGTGTATGATGTATCCTAGTTTTCTTGGTTTTGGGCTCAAAACATAATGAAATTAGTGTGTTGAACATGAAAGGCATGGTCGTTTTAAATAATAAACACTAGGAGATTGAACCTTTTATTTATTCATAACAAATCAATAGTATGTGAGCTTTAACTGAGCTCAAGTTAGCCTGAATACTATTGCAGAGCGATTATAGAAATGGAGATTTGTATGCTTTTTCAGTTTGTACTTTTACAAATTGCACTTCCTTTCACTTTGGTTACTGATATCTCACCTTCAACCGAAAATAGGGATAGATTATCAACATATTTTGCTTTTTAATTCTGATGACACATTTGCTGTTGATTACTTTATATATGTATAAATTGTATACAGTCTTTTGGTTGATAATGTTAATAAACCATGAATAGTTACTTTTTTTTATCTACTTGGTGCTACCTGTAAAGTGTGAACATCACATTACTTGCATGCATCTATTCCCTGCATATTTTGATCTGGCATGTCTTCCTTTACCTGACATGTGATGTATATATTTATCCAATCACAGGGTTGTCAGCCCATTTTCCCAGTCCCAGGATTGAAGCAAGATATCATAAGATCAGCAAACCCTAATCTTAGGACATATCAATTGGATAAGCAATGGAATCCCATAAATGGGCTTCCAGAATCCAGCCAATTGATGAAGATAGACTCAACATTTGCAAGGCCTGTGCATGCTGATGCTCAAGGTGCGTTTCTATCTGCTTTCTTTTGCAACTTATTAAAGATCCACTGCTGTCAATTGATTTTTCTCTGTGTAATACTCCCTCCGTCCCATATTGTATGAGTTTTTTTTAGCCAAATGCACACTTATTAAGAAAGTAGTTAATTTTGCTTTTGAAAAAATAATTTATCCTTTGTTTATGTAAAAAGTAAATTAGTTACTCCTAATATCAAGAGGGATGACTTTTCATGTCCAATTAGAAAGGAGGAATTGAATGCCATCCGAATACCAAAGAGTGACAAAGTATTGAATATGGAGTATGAAAAAACTAAAACCCCATAGATTATGGGACAAAATATTTAGGCTAAAAACCCATACAATATGGGACGAAAGGAGTAGTTTGTAGCCTCCTATGTTTACAAAATTGTTGATATGCCTATAATTTTAGACAATATTGGTATATATAGTGGTTGCCATTATTTAGCTAGGAAACTATTAGATGTCAATATTTCTTCCTTTAGTTTTTATTGTTAGTAGTCAAGACTTTGAGATGCTAAGACTGTGAGCCTGTAAAAATGGGTAAATTATGATAAAGAGGAGAAGAAAACAGATGCCCTATTATGTGGGACTTGAAACTGATGTATGTATTTGGTAGCAATTGTTTCTGTTGGACATACAAAAGTCTGATACTGAAAATGATAGGTAGAAAGATTATGACTGCTGGCATGTCTAGACGTCTAGTTACAAGATTTACATTATCAATCATGTTATTTGATAATGCAAATAACAATTGAGGAGCGGTAGTGGACTAGTAGGAGGGGGCGATCCGCTTTTCACTCGCCCCTCCTCTAGCTCTCTTTGTCCTTTCGGTCCTTTTCATTTTTGCACTGCTTTCCCCTTTTTTCTATGCCCGGTTTCCTATGTGGGATGGCGCCACCTTCCTTCGTTGGGTTGTTTTGTGCATGGAGCAATGGAGGGAGCGGATCACAGTTGAGGAGCGGTAGTGGACTAGTAGGAGGGGGCGATCCACTTTTCACTCGCCCCTCCTCTAGCTCTCTTTGTCCTTTCTGTCCTTTTCGTTTTTGCACTTGTTTCTCCTTTTTTCTATGTCCGTTTTCCTACGTAGGATGGCGCCACCTTCCGACATACCCTCCCAGCTGTGTCCGGGGCAAGGGTATACATCTTGACCTCCCAGACCCTGAATGGACGGGAGATCACTGGGTCAATGTTGTTGTATTATGTTATTTGAGCTCTTCTTCACTAATGAAACTTTATTGCAGATAACCTACCAGGCTCTGTTCGCTTTAGCTTTGGCATTGCTGAACGATGTGCAAGACATGAAAAGGTCATGAAGTTCTTAATGTCTGGAACGAGTGGATCAGAGAAAGAAGGCCTTGACTTTTCTCTTATGTCTGACTTGATAGAGTTCCAATTAACAATTGCTGAGATGCATCAGAACCGTACTGCTACTAATGGCCCTAGATCTGATAGTCATATGGAGATGGAACCTTCTTTTGTTTACCCAAGTGGGGCCCAGGAGTGCCTTCAGAAATTTGTGGATGATTTTCTCCCTCATCCAGCTATGTCAATCAACCCTGATGGGAATATCTCTTTTGTGGGTAGTGCAGTTGAGATGAGAGATCTGCTTTCAGTTCTGGCAGAGTTCTATATACCAAAGGGCTCAGCTAGGTGGAGTAAGCAAACGATGCTGGTTCCTCAGTTTAAATGGTAAAATAAGTGTACCCATTGTTGGTTCTGCACCCATATACTTGTTGCTTATTTTTTGGAATATGTGGATGATGCTTCTTTATTTGACAGGGGCGGAACGGTTGAAACTTCAGTTTTCATCAACGAGGCTTCTCTGACATTAGAAACTTTAAGAGTTGCCCCTCTGAAGAGGTAATGAATCCTCAAACTTTGAAGCTACAAGTCATGCATGCTTTCTTCACACACATCCCCACATGCTTCAATTAAACCATGCACCATTTTCTACATTTCGGGTATTTACTTAAAAGCTTATACTCTAAGCACGGAATGCAGTTTTTATAATTATCTTTGTCATCCAATATTTTCATGTCAACCACTTAATGCAGTTTATGTCATCCAAAAATTCTCATGTAAAGCACAAAATGCAGTTTGCCTGTTATTGCATTTGTATAATGTTGTCTTGAATTGGTTGGATGTGATGCCATAGTTCAATCGTGTATTTCTCTATTATTTCTGTTCGGGAACAAATCTTTATGGATGTAAAAACAAATAAGAAATCCCTTATATATTTATTGCCTCTGCTTTACAGTCCTCTAAAGGCCAAGCCCAAGTCAATTCCAAGAAGAAAGACGAACAAGAAATCTGCCAGGGAAAAGGAACTCCATCAGAAAAACTACTTCCGTGCATGCGAAAGTCTTCTCTCATTGATGATGGACAACAAGCGAAGCCGAAGGACAGTAATAAATTCACTGAAGAAATCTGGTCCTGAGCTACCTGAGCTATTAACCCAGTTCTCTGCCACCATTGCAGGAACTGGTTTGGCTGTAATATTCTCTGTCATCTGCAAACTCGCTTGTGGGAGACTACATTTCGGTTCTTCAAAACTCCTGACAACAAGCTTAGGTGCTGGACTCTTTTGGCTTTCTTGGGCAGTGAATAAGCTCAGAGAAACAATCATCTGCATCAGAAAGAATCCAGCCAAGTTGGGCTCTGAAGAAGAGGCGGCAAAAATGGTGAAGGCGGTGGATAAGAATGTGAGTGATATCTTCTTCAGAGTGGCGGCAGTAACTGCAGTTGCTGTAATGAGGTTCGCTTGAAATCAAAGGGTGATCAAAAAGTTAGCTTGGTCAGGTGTAAATGATGATGAGCTCGTTACGTTGTATCTAGCAATTTTGTGGGAAGAAATGGAAACTCCGAAGTACAGTGTGGTTGCTTGCTGCTAGAGTTTATTCGTTGTTTGACGATAGAAAACTGCAAAATGGGTGTAAATTGACACAAGGAGGGGTGAATAAAATGATTATCTTATAATTTGTATGAATTTGTTGGAATTCTATCATTTCATCTCCTCCGCCTAAAGGGAACTCTCCCCAACTTTCAGTTGTCTTATCTTGCAGAAATAAAACTATGTTTTTAGACTTCTGATGCTGCAAGATTGACCAATGAGACAAAATAATAAAGTGGAACTTATGATGACAATGAGTTTTGGAGAAAAAATTTCACAACAATTACAGATCTTGCGGCAGCATAAACTGCCGAGTATTCTTGTTAACTATTGAAAGAAAATATCATTGCCAGAACAAAAAAGAGCCAACAGATTCAGAAGCATTCATTCATGGACTTGAGGAGCGTTTTTATGACTGGGTTAAATTGAAATACAAAATCCCAGATGCACGAGTTTCGGACAACAGCTGCTTATCTATCAAACAAGCAGATTGATGAATCAAATTGTACTATTAAAGCTTTGATTCTAGCTCAAGACTTTTGAAACAACACCAGCGCCAACTGTTCGTCCTCCCTCTCTCAATGCAAATCTTTGCCCTGTGAGTTGAGGACAATAAATCAGTACAATAGACATGCAGAAGATATATCTAATAGTATCATGTCAAACTGGCTTGAATCAAATAAATGAATGTACAGGCTGAATCTAACCTGTTTCAAGAGGCACAGGGGATAAAAGTTCAAAGGTTGCAGTCACATTGTCACCAGGCATAACCATCTTCACATTCTCTGGCAATTCAACTTTCCCTGTGATATCTGCAGTCCTCAAATAAAACTGAGGCCTGTAGTTGGAGAAGAATGCTGTATGACGTCCCCCTTCATCTTTTGTAAGAACATATATCTCAGCCTCAAACCTCTTGTATGTCTTGCAACTTCCAGGTTTTGCAATTACCTGATAATCATATAGTAAGAGAAGATAACATCAGTGCTGTGTTTTCATTAGCAAGCTACCAGCAGCAACATGCATCTTATGCCGGGCAATACTACTTCTGAGACAACTTAGAAATGGCCTGCACCCTAATGAATGAACACCAGGTATGCTATTTTTCTGACAAACTTTTTAAAGTTTTGACAACAAAATAGTTATGAAACATATGATTTTCTACTAGACGTTGCAGTAGATTCAGCTATCTTCCCAACAGGAACCTGCAAAGTGAGATTTACCTGCCCTCTCTGTATATCTTCTCTTTTCAGTCCACGAAGCAGAAGACCCACATTGTCACCAGCCTATAAAAAATAAAAATAATTAGTTGGCGTATAATACATGCACAGTGGACAGCTCAAACTCAAGCTAGATGTTCAGGCACTCACTTCTCCATGATCCAAAATTTTCTTGAACATTTCCACACCAGTAACAGTAGTTTTCAATGGACCACCCTGCACAATAAACAACGCATTTAAAGATTGTTAATATGAACGAAGATATACCCTTTCAAGAATACAGCATAAGCTAAACTTGCCTATAAAATATATTTATAACCAAGTGTCAGAATCACGACAGAAAACAAAATAAACATAGTTTTGCATTAACCTGCATTAAACCCAAAATTTCAACATCTTCACCAACTTTTATGGTTCCTTGCTCCACACGACCCGTGGCAACAGTCCCACGTCCCTACAATAGAGATAATAATAATAAGTACTTTTCAGTACGTGGAATGGCAAGTTTTTCAAGTTCAAACATTGAAAATATGTTAGCAACGCCTTTACTACATTGTAGGCTTAGCTTTCAGGTCATCACATAATTTCTAGTTGCACACAATGTTTCTTCAAACTTGAGATGCACAAAAAGCTCACAAGAAAGAAAAATTGAAAAAATAAAGTATTTTAGTGAAACCATGAATGCAACAACTTTCAAATTAAAATCTGAGATGTAGGAGATCCTTTATTGCAGAGTTTCCCTTAGTTAACTTGTTACTGGATAGCACATATCAAAGATTACATATTCTTTTAAAAAAATGGAGAAACTACTTCACATGCTTGATGCTACAAGGCTGCTGTTCTTAAAGATATTCAAACAGCCTTCCATACCTGAATTGAGAAAGAATCTTCAATAGGCATCAGGAAAGGCTTGTCAAGTTGACGAACAGGGTCGGGAATGTATTCATCTACAGCATCCATGAGTTTCAATATAGCCTGTCTCCCTATTTCATCATTTGTCCCTTGCAAGGCGGACAAGGCAGAACCCCTAATGATAGGGATATCATCCCCAGGGAACTTGTAAAAGCTGAGGAGCTCTAAAGAGACCCAAAAATATATAAACAGAAATATGTTACTGATACAACAGAAAAAACTAATAAGTGAAGAATTAAAAACATAAATTATTTAGCATTTAGATCGAATATGAGAAATGAACTTACCCCGAAGTTCCATTTCTACAAGTTCAAGTAGCTCTGGGTCATCTACTGCATCTACTTTGTTCAGAAAGCACACCAAGGATGGCACACCAACCTGCAAGAAAATTCAGAGATATACTGACAAATATTTAGATGGTCTGCCTATAATCCCTATATACTGGTATAATAATGTACATCAGGAAAAGGATAATAGATAGCATTCTAGAATACAATAGTACACATTTGGAGAGGAATGCTGGAACGGATTCACCAAAAACTAGATATTCTCTATGAAAAAGGTACACCAAACTCACCTGCCGTGCAAGTAGAATATGTTCCTTTGTTTGTGGCATGGGTCCATCCGGAGCAGATACAACAAGAATACCACCATCCATTTGGGCAGCTCCAGTAATCATATTCTACAAGCCAATTAATTGCCATTAAATTCCTATTTTCTCATAAAGAGAATTGATATAAACTTATAATTGCAGGGCTTGTTACTTTAAAACTGATTCATGTCTGTAAATATTATATAAAACCATGCTAGACATTCCAAGGCAACCCATAATATGTGCCGTGTTTCTCATATAAAAATCAGTAGCATGTCAAGCACCTATACATATGCTTTCTATCTAATTGAGCTGGCCAGGGCAGAGGCAGTGCAAATATTGAGTTGAAAAAAAGCTTCGCTTTTAAGAATCATACTTTAACATAATCAGCATGTCCTGGGCAATCAACATGTGCGTAGTGTCTCTTTGCCGTCTCATACTCTACATGGGCCTGCGAGTGAAAAAAATACAAATTATCTCTGTTGAAATAGCATGGTGAATTAATAGTTCCCGGCACAATGCAGTTTGAAAAGTGCAAAACCAGACTAAAAATAGTCAGACATAACCAAAAGTGATCAAGACAGGCAGCATTCAGACCGTGGCAATGGTGATACCCCTCTTTTTCTCTTCAGGAGCCTTGTCAATCTCATCAAACGCAACAGCTTTTGCTTTTCCTTCTTCCGCCAAGACCTAACAAGTGAAGGTCATTGAGAAGCATGACAAACTTAATGAGGACTTGTAGTTGTAGTAGCATTCACATTCCACTATTCCAGCCATGGTTAGTATGAAGGTAAATTGCTTAGGAAAAGAAAGTATAGCACTAGTATATACATAGAATGATAGGACTATAGGAGAGAACAAAAGCTAGGAAACATATTAACTACTAACAGAAGCACCATGAAAAAAGGATAGGATCAAACAAATCCTATTTCAATCCACCTTAGTTATGGCCGCTGTCAAGGTAGTCTTCCCATGATCGACGTGTCCAATAGTTCCCACATTTACATGAGGCTTTCTGTTCCAAGAGAAGACAAGAAGTGAGGTAACAAGTTCAGAACACACACATGGAATTGACAGAATGAAAATACATCCATCAACATTATCATACAACTATACTAATTTGTTTATTTTATCTCTCGTCAAGAACCAAACAAACATGTCTGCTCATTTATGGCGGAAAACCTGCTACCAAGGCCCAGCCAAAGAATCGCAACCTATCACTTTTGGTTAATTTTGTGGCCACGTATTGGGAGCGATGAGATTAGATCACAAATTGCAGCTTAAAACCGGATTCGAAACCAACAAACATACGTTCTGGTAAAGGTAGCCATAGAACGCCACCAAGAAAAGTGGCCGGCGGCGGCGGCGGTCCTGTCATTGCCGGAAAGTGGATTGGTAAAGGCAGCGGAGCAGCCACGGGAAAGAGAACCTTGAGAGGCGGAAATGTAGAATTGCGAGGAGAACGGTAGCAAGCGCTTGGAATTAGGGTTTCTCAGTACTACCGAAGCCATTTCTGAGGAGAGATCTGAGAAAAGTGTTGAATGGGAGAGGGAGGGTTTTAGTTTAGGGGTTTTGAGGGTGCGTTTGCTGCTTGGTCAGTCCTGTTAAAGTCTCCTATTTTAGACCGGTCAAACGGGTCGAATTCGGGATGGTAAACTCGTAATGAGTTACAGGTCAAATTGGATTGTTGTGGGTTTTCAGCGGATCGGGTCTATCCAAAATGTGAGAGAAATCAAATTTTTTGCGATTATTAAAATATTATTTTATTAAAATAATAATATTTAATAATTGTTATTATTTTTATATTAAAATAATAATATATATTATCATTTCAAAATATAGAGTTTGGTTCAAATGAAACAAACTCATATCCTAAAACGAGCTCTTAGCCTAAAACGAATGCACTTTTTGTAGTTAGTAGTGCACTTTTCATACTTCAGAGTACACTTTTTCGCATTTGTACTTTTCGTACTTTTTAGTGCACTTTTCAAATTTTTTTAGTGCACTTTTTCGTAATGCACTTTTTGTATTTTTCAATGCACTTTTATATGAAAAGTGCATTACTAATTATGAAAAGTCAAAAGTGCATTCGTTTTAGGATAAGAGTTCGTTTTAGGATAAGAGTTTGTTTCATTTGAACCAAACTCTCAAAATATATACTGAAAATGTAACAAATTGGGTCAACCTAACGTGTTTCAGGTCTATTGAGTTCAAATTTATTTTAGATTTCGAGATCAAATTTTCAGGTCTTGATCCTAAAATTTCGAACGATTCAAGTCGAATTTGCAAGTCGGGTCAACTTTTGACAACTCTACTGCTAATAATATTGGTCGGGTTTGAATCAAAATCCAAACATATGCAAATGGCAAGTTTGCGTATTAAAATTTGGGAGTTGGCTATGATCTAAATATTCTTTAGAAAATTTGCAGATACCTCACATTCGAATATGAATTTTATTATACAATTTCTTGATAATTTTTCGCATATTTTGAGACTTTCAATTAATTATCATAAATGTACTTTTCAAACTTCGGCAAATATTTCTAGACCTTCTACTTTATCGAACGCTAGTGTTGTTAATATTAAAATAACTAACTCAATGGAAAAATATTCAGGAATTCCCATCCTTGAAGGTCGGGTCCAAAATAGCATGTTCTCATAAATCATTTCAAAATTAAAACAACAACTCTCACAATGAAAAGCTAATTCTATTTCTCAGGCGGGCCGAATAATGTTAATTCAATCTAATTTGATTGGTCAAGTTAGTTATATAATGCAAAGTTTTATTCTTCCCAAGGGAGTTTGGGATTAAATAGATAAGGTTAATAAGTCTTTTTTCTAGAATAAGTTTATGTCAAATCATCGTCCACTTATTAGCTGGGAGAAAATTTGTTCTATGAAAGATAATGGAGGTATGGGTCTACGTTCAACACAAAATACCAATATTGCTCTTCAAATGAAACTTCTTTGAAATTTTTTTGATATAATCGGATAACTATTGGGTCATAATAATTAATGACAAATATTTAAAATCTCAAAATATTTTTCAATTCGAAAAAAAAAGAATACCACTTCGCAATTTGGCCGTTTATTAAATATTAGAGATTCTTTTTCAAAAGGTGTTAAATGGATTGTAGGAGATGGAAATATGATTAACTTTTGGACTGATAAATGGATTGGAGAATATGATCTTTTTCCTTTTTTTAATGATGATAATCCTTTTTAAATTGTCGCGTTTATCACTTCTCATAAAACTTGAGATATTTCGGCTCTCAATTTGTTATCACCGTCTTGGATGGTAAATTAAATTTCTTCTATTAGAATTCCAATAACTAATGTTCATGGTAAAGTGGTGTGGACTCCGTCGAAAGAAGGCCTTTTCTCAATTAAGTCAGCTTTTGAGCTTTTGGATGAATCTCGTATTTTTCTTCATTTGGTTTATCTTGAATATGGAAGATTAAAATACCACAAAAATGCAATTTTTTAATGGAAAACATATGGGGATTGTTTACCCATGATAGATTGAATAGATTCTTTAATTGTGTAATATCCCCGACCAAAGTGCATATGTCATTCTGCATTCATATAAGATTAGCAGTAGTATATTGGCATGATACTGGCATAATATTTATTTTCTAATTAAGGATATTATATTTTAAAAAGTTTTTAACTAAAAGTTAATTATTAATTATTTTAGGGTAAAGTTCGTAATAAAAGAGATTTGAGGGTAAAAAATGTAATTTTTTTAAATTTTTGCTGACATTCTCGTGTTTGTGTATATATGTGTTGGTGGAAATTGTTCTTGCCATAAAAAATGAAAAGACAAAGTATAGAGAGTTCACGAAAGTGGAAAAAAAAGAGACAATTTTGATTTTGGTTGTTTTTGTTGTGGATCTGGTATAAGATTTCTTCTATCGGGTTTTAATCCTGAAGTACAAGTGTGATTTGGTAAGTTTTTAATTAGTTAATGGTTTAGCTGGATTTTCCTAATTTTTCCAGATCTAGCTTTACAGTTGCTTTCGATTTGAAAATCAGTCGATTTATAGTTTTCAGAGGGTGTTTTCGATATCGGATTTATATTCGATAAAAGATTTTAGAGTAATTGTAGGGTTTCGTTTTGTAAGGATATTAGGGAGCTCTTTGATCAAGTTTTTAAGAAAGGTTTGAAATAGAAAAATGTTCTTTTACATATATAGTTTATCGTTGTCAAGTTTCAAAAGATTTGGAATTATGCACAAGAAGTTATAATGCATCCTAGCATTTCATTGTATTTGGGGTTAGAATTTATAAGAGTAAATAGCCTAATTTGCATTGGGTTATATATAGGAGCACAAGTCATAGATCGTGGTCAAAGAGAAAGGGAAGATAAATAGTATCTGTCTTGAACAGGTGAGTATATACCGAAGATTCAACCGTATGTGATATATGCACTATATGAATATATGTGCTATATGAATGTATGTGAGTATAGATCGGAGATTCAACCCTGTGTGCTATATGTGAAATATGAATATATGGATATATGCGCTATATGTGGTATATGAGGTATATGGATATATTTGCTATATGAGCTATATGGATATATGTGTTATATGGATTATATGGATAGATGTGATAGCTCTGAAATTTCCAGAATTGTTTGCACAAAAGGTATGTTAACAGATGGCATAAGATATATGGTTACATGATGCACTTGATTGCATACATATTGCAATGAGATTAAAAGGACATGTGATTGTCTCGCCTTGAATTTGTATTACAGGACCTACGGGTCATAAAGGATCTTCGGATCATACAGGATCTACGGATCATACATGATCTACGGGTCATAATTGTTACAAGGACCATAAGAGTCCATATACAATAAACCTGGGGCAGATTCAGGCTTGAACAGTTCACAGAATAATGAATCGGATACATCAGCATTTGCATAGTAAATTCATATATGACATATATATGATATGTTTGTATATGTACATGGACAAAATGTTTGACTTTGTGTGAAATAATTGATGATGGTTTATATTCATTGAGTATGCGACTCACGTAAATCGCAAAACAATTTTTCAGTTCAGCTAGAACTTACTAGCGTGTGTCTCTTTTAGAGGTCACATTCATACAGGATGGCCAGCTCAAACTCAATGTAATCTTCTCCTCCTCATTTTGCATCATAGACATATGAGGTGTAATATAAGTTAAGAGTGACAGATGTATTAGTATAAAAGTAAAGACATATAGTTGTGTGTGTGCAACCTTTTATGGTTGTTAAAGTCTGCTATGTGCTTACGTGAATAGTAGTTATATGTCTCTTATCTCTTTATATAAGAGATAAGTTTTGCCAAGTATACGTCATAGGGTATAAGGGTGTCACAAATTGTGTGCCTCATTGTTATTCCCTTTGTAATATGGAAAATGAAAATTTAAATCACCTTTTTTCTAATGTCCTTTTATAAAGAAAATGATTTCTAAATTAGAAGAAAAATCCATCGTTCTTTTGATATAGTGACAAATGCGAATCTTATCTTATCTTATCTTAACAACATATAAAGTTGTCCCTCATGTCCTCATAAATGTCCCATCTATTTTCAAAATCCTATTAAAAATAAATTTTTGGCAACATAATGCCCCCATTAATTGAAAATAAGAGATCAAGCAAATATAAGAATTTTAATCCAATAAATATCTTTATTTAATAGAGGAGATGAAAGAATATTTTTATGGAATTTTTTTATAAAAACTTACTATATTAATTTATATTTTTTTTTATTAAAGAAAGTATGAGGTAAAATCTATAAATTTAAAATTTTATAATAATTTTATAATTAAATATCTTAATGGTATCTTTTAGTAATAAATATTTCTATTGTAGATTCGAAAATAAAACAAATAAAATTCAAATTTGCATTCATTCGTATTTCTATTGTAATTTTGAAAAAAATTAGAATGTTCCAAAAATACCCTTTCTTCTTTCCAAACCTTTCTCCCCTTCAAACAACCCTAGGAAGGAACAAAGGGTGAATCAAAACGGATCGACTAGTGGCGCGCATATCTTCTTCGCCTTGTCAAAGTCTATAGATTCCTCTCCAAATTTGATCGTTTGAACTCATACCTCTCAATTGAATCTTGTTTCTATAAATTCTTTAAATTTGATCGGTTTGAACTCGTATGAGTCGTATCATCTCTGCCTCGTCAAAGTCAACAAATTTGTCTCCAAAATTGATCGATTTGAACTTGTCCTTCTCAATTGAATTTTGTCCTTCTCCAAAAATGCTCTTTATCTTGCAGGTAAATATGTCTGTTTGTAAAGAACTAATCAACAATTTGTTTTCTTCAGTGTTGATGGCATGTCAAGAGCATATCCTAATTATTCTGGAGAAAAAAAGGTCCTTGTTCTTCTGCAAAATATAGCATGTTATATGATGCTTGGATGTGGAGTGGTGTATGTTCTATCGGTAAGATGAAGTGGAACCTATGATCATTCACATTTTATGTCCTTGAAACTTTGGTATGAAAAAAATATTCTGTATATGATTTATATGGGTAGTTGTAACTTTGTCACATGTTGTCTATATAGGTGATCATGGCAAGTCAAAATATCTAATAGCATAGTGTTTTTTTCTTTGCTTTATTAAGTATTTATTTATCAAATGGTTAGCTGCACTTCTAAGATCCTAACATTGACAATGTTATTGCCTTGTTGCATTCTACTTTGTGGGTTATAAGAGAAAAAATCACATTGCTTGCATATGATGTGGTGTTTGTGTAAAATCATTTAATCACTTTAAAAGCCTATTAGCTTAAATGGTAGAGCAATGTGCACGTGCACATAGACGTGGGTTCAAATCTCCCATAGGCTAATTCTATAAACACTTTATATATTTTTGTTCATTATACTCTTCTTTCGGTTCATGATTTTTTTAAGCTCGGGTTCATAATAGTTCATCTTATAGTTCATGTCTTTTTTGTTCATGACATTTGTTCTTTTGGTTCAAAGTACATTAAAGTTTGGTTCATGTGTTTTTAAGTGTACTTATTATTTCAATTTATACTTGTAGGTTGACTGAATACTATCTATGATTTTAAATTACATTGTTATTACAATAGTTAACTAGAAGTAGTGGAAATCACTATAGGTGTCATGCAATGGAAATAAAAGGGTCCATTTTAAGAAACAATGTAAAAGATTGATCCTTGATTACTTACACGGTTCATAGAATTAATTACACGGTTCATAGTGTTCGACATGAAGGTTGATAGTGTTCAACATAAAGGTTCATATTGTTCAACATGAATGTTCATGGATTTTAAATAATCAGTTCATTTAACAAAAAATGCATAAAATTTGTAAAGAGGACATTAAGCTCATTAGGTTCAATGTGAAGTCAAAAACAACCTTAAAAGCAATTACAATGTATCAAAGTGATTTGTCAAACACAAAGTAACATAAAAATAGACAACTTAATCCCCAAAACATATACAACTACTAAAAAGACAAATAGAGAACTGGAACTTCAATGTTCAATCTTTGGAATGAAATAAGAACAATCTTGTGATAAGTGAAGAATGTAGGTGTCACTAGCTTCATCATGATCATCCAATGGAACTCCATCAACATTCTCATCATTATCAATACCCTTCAATGAAACTCCATCAATACTAGCATCATTATCCGAGTGAGACAAGTTAGAATGACCGGAGCTTAATGAACAACCTACAATAAAAAAGGAAAAAATTAAGCTAATTTATGAAGCAACATAGAACACATAATGGGCAATAAAAGTGTGAAGAAAAAAACGTTTTTCTTTTGGTTCACAAATTTTGTCATTACGGATCATAATATTACATTATAAGATTCATTGAAAATCACAATGCGGTTCATGTAAATAACAATAGTATTTGACATAAACTGTAGCAAATTTGGTCATTTTTGGTGGATTTGGAAACCAAATGACCAGTATCTATTAGTTTACTCAAATGTTAGGATGACCAGAGCGTGATGAACCCTATCAATAGTATCATCATTATCAAGACCCTTCAATTGAACCCCATCAATACTAGCATCATTATCCAAATGAGACAAGTTAGGATGACCAGAGCTTGATAAACAACCTACAACAAAAAGGGGGAAAAAGAAGTGATCTAGTAAAAATATGCAAAATACTGTTTTTCATTTGATTCACAAATATTCTCATTGTGGTTCATAATATTAAACAGTAAGGTTCACTGAAAATAACAATGCGGTTCATATAAAATAACAATACGAATTGTAAGTGAAGCGATCTAACAAAGGTCACAAGGATATTAATTGCTTATTCAAAACAATATCCTACTAGTCAATGTGGATAACTAGGCATAGACATATACACAAAAGCATCATATCCAACAAAGCATACTAAACTTCATATGCAAACATTCATTTTATCCACAAGGGGGGATTTGAACACTAAAACATCACTAATACATGAAAAGGTGTTGCAATTTGTCAAAATTATCTTCATATCCACTTATTAGAACAATATAAGCAATATTGCAAGACATTTTAGCAAAACATGTTCATTGAGACATTTTATCAAACACTTTGTGGACAATCAAATAAGCATACAAATTTAAATTCTAGTTTCTTTAAAATTTTGTTTCCAATCCCAGAATCAAGAGTACAACACATTTCTCCATGATCTCAAGCAACAAAGAATCCTAAACAACAACAAATTTAGGGATTATTTGAGAGCAATAAAGCATCCACCAATCTAAACTCTTCTTAAGCACTCTTCATAATCACTTACCTAAATTCATTGTTTCTTCAATTTGTAGTAAGAGTTTGTATCGATCGACAAGGAGATCGAGATCAAAAGGGAGAACAAGAGTACGTAATCTCGTACGTCGTTGTTGTTCATCACATAGGAGAGAGATTGGCTAGAAGAAACACGCAGGTTTAGGGGCTAGAAGTTATAAAAAAAATAGAGGAGTGCGACAAAAATACCCTTCTAGCTTTAAAAAATAGAGGAGTGTGAGTGTTGATAACAGCCCATCTGGACCCTTAATCTCACAAAATCAACGGATGAGAATTGTTCTCATTTGATCCCCCAATCTTTATAATTGGTTATTCTTCTTATTTCAAAGTCTTTAAATTTCCTTATTCCAAATATTAA
This sequence comes from Fallopia convolvulus, assembly GCA_964016875.1. NCBI lineage: Eukaryota > Viridiplantae > Streptophyta > Magnoliopsida > Caryophyllales > Polygonaceae > Fallopia > Fallopia convolvulus. The sequence continues at coordinate 26,429,002 of OZ024719.1, forward strand.
TAGATCAATAAACAAATCTTTTATTTCTTTAATCCCAAAAATTACAAATCCACAAAGCATAGGTCATTTTCGACCTATTAGTCTTTGCAATACAGTTTATAAAGTAATTACTAAAATTCTTACTAATCGAATTTTGCATCTGTTGCCAAAGATAGTTCATCCTTTGCAAGGAGCTTTTGTTAAGGGTCGGTTGATTCAGGATGATATTCTAATAGCCCATGAGATTTTTCACTCGTTTCATAAAAAGAAAAAAGGTAGTAAAGGATGGATGACTTTGAAAATAGATATTGAAAATAGATATTTATTTTCTTAAGCACTCTTTGCATCCAACAAACTAAACTCTTTTTAAGCACTCTTTGCAAGGAGATTCTTAAATTTGGTTTTAATCATCATTGGGTTAATTTAGTTATGACATGTATTTATACTTCCTCTTCCTCTGTTTTAGTTAATAATGAACCAGGTTATGAATTTTCTCCCAGATGTGGTATTTGACAAGGTGATCCGTTGTCTCCTTTCATCTTTATAATAGTAATGGAAACCTTGCAAGAACGCTTCAAAATGATTCGATACAGACAATTCCTCATGTAGGTATTGTTGGGCCCTCCCAAATCTAAGCTCAAAAAGAATGTCGAAGGCCCAAAATGCCTCGTTCCAAATGATGGTTAGAAGATAAGGCCGAAGAACTAGTCCACGAATGGCGATAATCTCGGATTCGGTATTTACTACCCTCAACGGCTACTTCATTAAGAACGGAGGCGAAATCCCCGGATATGGAGAGCGTCCCTTTCAACGGTCAACAGGGGAGAGGCGTTATAAAGCAAAGATTGAAGAAGGGACATGCACGGGAGAGAGATCCACAAGCTGAAACTCATTCTCATTCATTTGTTCAGTTCTTATTCGAGAATTCGCTTGTATTTGAGGAAGATTCATCTAAAAGCCATAATCACAATTCACGCTTCACAATCGATCTATTTCTGTCATTTTTATTTTTTATTCAGTTTTGCATCCTGTCATTGATTCATAACGCGTTGCACTTGTTCTTTGGTTAGGAATCTCCACATTATAGCAGGTAACACGTTAGTGTGATTATCCTGCCCAAAACAATTGGCGCCCACCGTGGGGCCCTAGCCAAAAAAGCAGTCACGCTAAAACAACCGCAAGATCCATCACATGGAGGGAATCCAAACTACATACAACCAGGTCAATGAGGAGACGAACAATCAAGGCACTAGAAACATGGACAGAACTGGAAACGTAGAAGGTACAAGAAACATAGATGGAACAGGGAACGATAATGGAATCGAGCAAGGTTCTGGGGACACCAATGGCGATCCTGGTACTTCCGAGCAACGGGGAGTTGGAGGAGGCGACGCCGACGTCATTATGGAACTCCGATCAACGATGATTGCTCTTCGGAAAGACTTGGAAAGCCAAAAAGAGGCCAATGCCAGATTCACCGAGGTATATGAAAAACAAATTGAAACTCTAACTAATGAACGCAACTTGCTTCGATCACATGTACAGTCAGCTCCAACCCGTCCTCGTGGAACCGATGTGGTAGAAGGAGTCGTTAGGCGATTAGACATGGACGATCCAAGTCTCGTGACACCCGATGTCGTCAGGCCAATAACCGGGTATCAGGTAAATGGTAATTCCTTAAGGGCGATACGGGAAGATACTGAGGTTTCCCAATTACGGGAACGCCTTTGAGCCTTGGAGGACCGAATTACTCAGGTCCCAGGAGCGCCTCAATCAATAGCGATGGAAAGGAGAGACGATTACACCGACTCCCCCTTCGTGCCCGCTATTGCAAGGGTTGATATCTCCCGGAAGTATCATGTCCCCGACGTACCTAAACACGAAGGGGTAACATATCCCGATCAACACATAGCCACATTTAAACAGGCTATGAATATTAGTACAGTCCCTTTTGATATGAAGGAGATTGTCATGTGTCGCTGGTTCGGGAACACGTTGTTCGAACCCGCTCTCAATTGGCACTCGCACTTACCTCTTGGAAGTATCTCATCTTTTGCCGAGTTAATTGACAAGTTCAGGATTACGTTCGCAAGCAGTCGACATGCCAAAAAACGATCGAGTGATTTATACCGCTTGGTCCAAAAACCAGGAGAATCTCTGAAAGCTTTCCTCAACCGCTACAATGAAGAACTGGTGACCATTGAAGGATGTGATGCCGCAACTGCTGTGGAGGCATTCTGAAGGGGCATATCAATATGCAATCCGAGTTATATCGTGAACTAACTAAATATCCTTGCTCAAACTTTGATGAAGTACAGGTAAAAGCTTTAGCTCATGTCCGGTTAGAGGAAGACGACCTCTTCGCCGAGAAAGCAATGAGTCCTCATCGACCCGACCGGAGACAAGGAAGACAGGACACAAGATACGTTCCGTATCCAACTGCACCTCATGCTAAGACTACCGTTAATACAACGATGTTTAGACAAGGTGACAGATACGAGAATCCTAGGCTGCTTCCGAAACCCTCTCACTACAATTTCCGTGTGGATGCAACCGAAGTGGTCCGAACCCTCAACACCATGGGAGATACTGTTAAATGGCCTCGAAAGAGTAACATGCCGACGCATCAAAAAGACAAATCCAGATGGTGTGATTTCCACTTTGATCATGGGCACCAGACCGACGAGTGTATCGCGTTACGAAAAGAAGTAAGCGAATTGTTACGAAGGGGGCATCTCAGAGAGTTAATATCGGAGAAAGCAATAGAGCAATTGGAGCGCAACAAAGAAAGAGCTAGTCCACCACCCCCGCCAAAGCACACCGGAGTGATCAATGTCATCACAGGGGGGTCGGAAATTTGTGCTATAACAAACTCTGCAGCCAAAAGGATCGCAAGGGATATTAGAAAAGAGTGCCCGAAAGCACCATCACGAGCATGTCTTGCCATGATGACGATCACCTTCGACGATTTCGAAGAAGAGGAAGTTCACCACGATTGCTTAATAATTTCTTTAACGATAGCTAATTTCCTTGTCAAAAGAATTTTAGTTGATAATGGAAGCTCTACTAATTTACTCATGTTGGACGCCTTATACATCTTAGGTTTCGGGATGGACGATATCGTCAAAAAATCGACGACCTTGGTAGGCTTCAGTGGAGAATCACGCAATACGCTCGGAGAGATATCATTACCCACCGTTGCAGGAGGTGTTAACTACCAGGTAAAATTCCAAGTGCTTGATTTCCCTTCACCTTTTAATGTCATTTTGAGCAGGCCATGGATACACGGGATGAGGGCTATCCCCTCTACCTATCATCAATGCGTGAAGATCCCGACACCATGGGGGATTCAAGAGATTAAAGGGGAATAGAAATTGGCGAGGGAGTGTTACTCCATAACAATGAAAGCAACGACTTCCAAAGACCTACAACTTGGAGCAGGGAAGAAGGCATCAGATTAGCAATTAAAGGACTGTAGAACGACCACTTACTATGCAAAGCCGGAAATGCCCGAGCTCCAAGAGGTGGCTCTTGATCCCTTATAGCCATCTAAGAAGATCAAAATAGGAGCAGATTTGGAACCGACTTTACGTGAGCAAATAGTGGAATTTCTACGGTCCTACAGTGATTGTTTCGCATGGTCGAACGAGGATATGATAGGTATTGATCCCGACGTGATCACCCACGCCTTAAATGTCAACGAAAAGGTGCCACCAGTGAAACAGAAAAGGCGTAAGTTCGCTCCCGAACGAAATCAGGTAATCAACGATGAGGTAAAATCCTTACTTGAATCTGGGAAGATTAGAGAAGTAAAACATCCTGATTGGCTTGCGAATGTGGTTGTTATTAAAAAGAAAAATGGTAAATGGCGCGTTTGCATAGATTTTACCGATTTAAATAAAGCATGCCCCAAAGATTCGTTCCTCTTGCCTCATATAGACGCAATGGTGGACGCAACGGCAGGGCATGAACTCTTGACTTTCATGGATGCATTTAGTGGATATCATCAAATAATGATGCACCCTGACGATCGGAAAAAAACTGCATTCGTAACCAATCAAGGAACTTATTGTTACAAAGTTATGCCTTTTGGGTTAAAAAACGCAAGTGCTACTTATCAGAGATTGGTTAATAAGATGTTTCAGGAAAAACTTGGGGATACGATGGAAGTATACATAGACGACATGCTGGTCAAATCATTGAAGGCGGAGGACCACATTGGTCACCTAAGAGACGCGTTCGAGATCCTACGAAGTTATAAGATGAAGTTAAACCCCACCAAGTGCTCTTTTGGGGTAACGTCAGGGAAATTCCTCGGATACATAGTGACGCAGAGGGGAATCGAGGCGAGTCCAGTACAAGTCAGGGCCATAATGGAGTTGCAATCACCAAAATGCGTCAAGGATGTCCAAAGGTTAACGGGACGGGTAGCTGCATTAAACCGTTTCATATCGAGATCTTCAGACAGAAACAAATTATTTTACGACATTCTGAAGAAAAACAAGTCGTTCGAGTGGACAGAAGAACATGAAAAAGCTTTTGGGGAGTTGAAGAATTATTTGTCTAATCCACATGTATTATCCAAACCCAAGCCAGGCGAGAATTTGTATGTGTACTTGGCCGTGACAGAAGTAGCAGTGAGTGCAGTCCTGATCCGAGAGGAGAATGGAGACCAGTTGCCCATCTATTACATAAGTAAAACTTTGCTCGATGCAGAAACGAGGTATTCCCCCATGGAAAAATTAGTATTATCTTTGGTAATGGCTTCAATAAAGTTATGTCCTTATTTTGAAAGTCATTCTATCATCGTAAGAACTAATTATCCAATGAAAAGTATTATGTCAAAGCCAGAATTGTCAGGTCGGCTAAAGTGATGGTTGATCCACTTAAATGGTTACGACATAATGTACGAGCCTTGAACAACAATGAAGTCTCAAGCATTGGCAGATTTTGTGGTTGACTTCACTCCTACCACTTCAGAGAACGAAGACCAGGATGTGCTGCACGTGACAGGGAGTGGCAAATGGTTGATGCATACAGATGGGGCGTCGAACCAGATTGGCGTAGGATTGGGGGTAGTCCTGAAGTCACCACAGGGGGATAGGATAGCCCAAGCTATTCGATGTACATTCAAGGCTACTAACAACGAAGCAGAATACGAGGCGCTTATTGCAAGGTTACTTGTTGCTAAGGATATGAATGTACAGGAAATCGAGGTGATCTTGTGACTCGTTACTTATTGTGAATCAAGTGACGAATTCGTATGTTGCCAGGGATTCAAAGATGAAGGCGTACTTGGAAAAGGTTCAAGAAATCATAAAGCACTTCAAACATTTCGAGATAAGGCAGGTTCCCCGAGATGCCAACACACTGCGGACGCTTTAGCCAACCTTGGATCCACAATTGACCCAAGGGAGTACGACAAGATACCTTTCGTATACCTTGATGCACCATCTATAACCAAAGAAGCAAACATGATGGAGATTCGAGGACCTGATGAAGATAAGTCATGGGTAACCCCTTATCTGAAGTGGTTACGAGATGGAGTTTTGCCAGAAGACAAGGAAGAAGCTCAACGACTTAAGGTAAAAGCGTCCACTTTCACTGTTAAGAATAACATCTTGTTTAAGTGGATGTCGTCAGGGATACACGCACGGTGCGTAAAGGAAGAGGAGGTACAGAAGGTGTTACAAGGCATACACGATGGAGAATGCGGAAACCATACAGGGGATCGCAACTTAGCGAAGAAGGCAAGCAGGATGAGTTACTACTGGACTAACATGAACAAAGATGCAGTGGAGTTTGCTCGCAAGTGTGATGCGTGCCAGCATCATGGACCTATACCACATCAACCTTCTGAGTTGTTGCATCCTATAACATCTCCTTGGCCGTTCATGAAATGGGGGATGGACATTGTGGGAAAACTTCCTCCAGCTTCGGGGCAACGTGTTTACATCTTGGCAATGACTGACTACTTCTCCAAATGGATTGAAGCCGAAGCCTTCAAAGAAGTTAAAGATACCCAAGTCATCTCCTTCATAAGGAGAAACATCCTGAGCAGATTCCGAATACCGTCAACTATAGTGTGCGATAACGGGTCCCAATTCATCAGCGACAAGACGAGATCATTCTGTCATCACTACAACATACAGTTGGTGATGTCAACGCCTCGTTACCCTCAGGTTAATGGGCAAGCTGAAGCAAAAAACAAAGTGATTATTAACAACTTGAAGAAACGGCTCAAAGAAGCAAAAGGGAAATGGGCAAACGAGTTACCCCTTATCTTATGGTCAGATCGAACAACCCCTAAGACAGCCACGGGTCATACACCTTTTTCCTTAGTCTATGGATGTGAAACCGTACTACCAGTAGAAGTAACTCTGCCTACAGTTCGATATGGACTCACCACCGAAGAGTCAAACCTACCCAACCTGTTACATCATCTGGATACAGTGGACGAGTTACGAGATGAGGCTTCAATTCGGATGGCGGAATATAGACAAGGGGTAGCTCGGAGTTACAACAAACGCGTTAATGCCAAGGTATTCCAAGTAGGGGATTGGGTATTAAGAAGAGTCTTTCAAAATACGCAAGAATTGAATGCTGGTAAGTTGGGAGGAAATTGGGAAGGACCATATCAGATCACGGAGATCGTAGGACAAGGGGCCTACAAGTTGATGTCACGAGAGGGAAAGGCGGTCCCCAGAAGTTGGAATGCGCTGAACTTGAAGTTGTATCACTTTTGAAACGTACAAGTTCTAGTAAGGTAATTTTCGTGAATTTCCTCCTTTTACATTATATCGTTACGATCTTCGTACATACACAAGTACAACAGTATTGAGAAAACTAACAAGGGACGCCTTGTGACGTTACAGGCCAAAACATGGGCCCTCTCCTTATGATCAGGCAACGCTGTGCACATAACGACTAGTCAAAAAGATGCAACAGACGAGAACATGAAACATGAACAAGTAGAATTTTCATCAAAGAATTGTAATATGTTTTCAACGAGTTTATTACAAATATCTGCAATTACATTATTTTCTCTCTCCCTTTGCATCTTACATAAGAAGCGCTATACAGTGAAAAGTCTACTACTGATCCATGCTTTTTCTCAAACGAGAAAGTTTGTCGCGAACAGGTTGATCTTCATTTACTCCGCGACAAACGTGTCTCACCTGCACAAAAGACAACAATAGATCCAAAGCATGGCAAAATAGTAGAAGCAGTAAACAAACATAAAACCCCTGAAAAACTAACAACGGATAAAACTTGTCCACACTAGGGACCTAGAACAAGCGGCCATACAAAATAAGAGTTTAAGAACCCCAACACGCTGGGGGTAAGAAATTGTTCAGAATTCAACATATACAATAGAACAAGAAGGGATCATTCTTTAGACTGGTTGTCCATTTCCACTTGAGCAACCACCTTGGCAACGGAAGCAATGTCATCAATGACTGAGGACTTTTTAGCCGCGATCACCTCGTCAGAAAACAAGCTCTCGAACAATTCCCTTTCCTTCACATCATCCCACGAAGTCTGCCTCCCCGCCGCGAATTCTTCCATCATTTCCACTCGAGCTTGGCAGGACCAGTAGTCCGCAGTGTCCTCAATCTCTTTAGCCAAATCAGCTTCTCTACCGGAAGAGGCTACGAACTTCTCTTCCCACTCTTTGGACTCCTTAGAAACCTTCTCAAGATTATTCATCAGGTCGTGAACCTTCTTATCCAGAGCGGCCTTCTCATGTCCTAAGATGGTGCTCCTGTCCTTCTCAAGCTGAAGGCTGATCTTGCTTTGAGCCAACTGATCAGGCAGATCCTTGATTGCTTCGAAGGCAGAAAGAGAAAGTTGCAAGCCCTGCATAAGAAAAGGGAAAATCAGGTAAAGAGTATGACATGGAGTAAGAGCAGCTGGAGAAGACGTACCTGCCATTGTCCCGCCAGAATTTCACCGAAAAATTCCGAGAAAGAAGGTTGGTCCTCCTTGCCACGAGAACAGCCCAGGTGAAGAGGCGCCAAGGAGCTCAGACACTTTTCAGCAGCCATGTCAAGGGACATCATTGTCTTTGGGAGATCAGAAAGGGTCGAGCATGCTTTTTTCTTAGTGGAGGAAATCCGAGCCTCGGAAGACTTCTTAGGATCTGAGATCGTCAACGCGGTATCCGCAGTTGAAGCTGATTCAGCCTTCCTCTTCTTCCGAGCTTCAACTCGTTCCGTGGTAGTCAACGCAGTGGTAGAACAGGTAGTCCTGGAACCTGTTATCAAAGAAATAAAGAGGTCACAGGGGAAGTAATAGCGATGCAAGAGGAAAGGGAAAAGCGTCACGTACTCAACATTTCGGTATCCTCTGAATCGATGAAGCACGCTTGTACCAGTTTAGGGTAGGATCTCTCTTCCAAGTGGATAGAATTCGATGTGAGATATCACTTGCGCCGATACTGAACGTGGTTGGGGGGAAGAAAAATTCTCTGCATACAATATGGAAATGATCAATGGTTAGAAAAAGTCAAGTGAGGTAAAAGGAAAAGAAGGAAGTGCTACCTGTTGACCTCCACCGAGTTTTTAAGAAAGATGTGTCAATCCCCAGAGAAGAGAGCTTTACGAAGAAAAATTTGTCAGCCCAGCCCTGGTCGGACTAGGAAATATTGAAGATTAGGTTAGATTTATCTTGGAAGGTTTTCAGGGTCAATCGACCCGGGCTACCCTTGGAAAGGCGATAGTTGTGGAAAAAAGTCGAGAGCTTTAAAAGGGAGACCATGTGAGGAGCACAACAGATCAACTGATAGTAGTAGTCTCCAAACCTGTGGGAGTATTTGACCAAGGGAGACGTTGAGGGTAGAAAGGAAATCGACAACTAATGGAGAGAAAGGAAAACGATGTCCGATGTGGAAAGGGTACTCATATAAGCAAATCCAGTCATCGTTGTAAAAATCTGCCCAAATTCCAGGAGGAGGAAGGAAGATTTCTGCAGAAGAAGGAAACCCCATGGAAAACGCGAGTGCATGGGGATCTTCTGAAATACTACTTCTACGATGGATGGGAGTAAGAATTTTGGAGGAAGTTAGGGAAGGAAGTACTTGCGGATCAAAACAGCGGGAGATAGGAGAAGAACTAGAAGTTGACATAGTAGGGGAAGAAGAGAAGTCGAAGATGAAGAAGCAAAAATAAGGGGAAACGTACTTGGATACCAAGAAGCACAGTTGAAGCCATAGGGGTCATCATAACCGCTATAAATAAGAGGTTGATTAGACGTGACATAACCCGCTACAACTTCCAATGCATGAAATCAAAAACCCTAGAAAAGTGGGGGCGGGATTTTTCCCGGGTTTTCGATGGGGGTATTGTTGGGCCCTCCCAAATCTAAGCCCAAAAAGAATGTCGAAGGCCCAAAATGCCTCGTTCCAAATGATGGTTAGAAGATAAGGCCGAAGAACTAGTCAACGAATGGCGAGAATCTCGGATTCGATATTTACTACCCTCAACGGCTACTTCATTAAGAACGGAGGCGAAATCCCCGGATATGGAGAGCGTCCCTTTCAACGGTCAACAAGGGAGATGCGTTATAAAGCAAAGATTGAAGAAGGGACAGGCACGGGAGAGAGATCCACAAGCTGAAACTCATTCTCATTCATTTGTTCAGTTCTTATTCGAGAATTCGCTTGTATTGGAGGAAGATTCATCTAAAAGCCATAATCACAATTCATGCTTCACAATCGATCTATTTCTGTCATTTCTATTTTTTATTCAGTTTTGCATCCTGTCATTGATTCATAATGCGTTGCACTTGTTCTTTGGTTAGGAATCTCCACATTATAGCAGGTAACACGTTAGTGTGATTATCCTGCCCAAAACAGGTATCCAACTAGTTAAAAATGAGACTTGTATCCCTTTTTTAAGTTTCGTATATGATACTATTATTTTTGCAAATGCAACTTACTCTAATATGAATTACATTACGGATTTCCTAACTACTTTCTCTCGTATTTCTGGACTTTCTATTAATTTTCATAAAAGTTATTTCCAAACTTCAGCAAACATTTCCAAAGTATCTACTATATCCCTAGTAAGTATTTTAAATATTTAGGTTACTACAACTATGGAAAAATATTTAGGTATTCCTATTCTTAAATGTAGGGTTCAAAATGTTATGTTTTCTGAAATAATTGCTAAATTAAAATCACAATTATCTTAGTGGAAAACTAATTCAATTTCTCAAGTTGGTCGTTCGGTACTAATTCAGTCAAATTTATTAGGACACCGAGTTACTTAATGGAGAGTTTCCTACTCCCGAAAGAGGTTTCGGATGACATTAATTAAATTAATAAATCATTCTTTTGGAATAAGTTTACTCCTAATCATCATTCTCTTTGTAGTTGGGAAAAAATATGCACTCCTAAAGAAAATGGAGGGTTGGTCTTAGGACGGCTCAGGATATGAATATCTCACTTTAGATGAAACTTCTTTGGAAAATTCTAATGGAACCTCATAATGTATAGGTTCAAATTATTAAGGATAAATATTTAGGATCACATGATTTATTTCAATATCAAAAGAAAACTACTTCTTGGTAGTTTGGCCGGTTACTTAATATCAGGGAAACGTTTTCAAAGGGGGTTAAATGGATTCTAGGAAATGGAAATAAGATAAATTTTTGGTCAAGGAAGTGGATTGGAGATTCAGATCTCCTTTGTTATTTTGAGTTTTTGACAATACTAATCCATTAATAAAGTTTATGCTTTTATTACCTCGTCTAAATCATGGGATTTACATGCTCTTAGCGAGCTATTACCTTGCTCTATCATAGATTTAATTTTGAAAGTTCGGATTCCTATCTTGGATTTTGAAGACCGGGTTGTATGGGTTCCATCTTCAAATGGAAGGTTTTCTGTCCAATATGCTTCAGCTTTTTAAATGAATCAAGGAATATTAGTTTTGTCGGTTATTCATGGATATGGAAAATGAAATTGCCTCCTCAAAATTTAGAACTTTATTTGGAAAGCTTGTAAAAATTGCCTTCCTACAATTGATAGACTAAATCGATTTTTTTACTGTGAACCTCATTGTTGTTCTCTTTGTGATATGGAAAATGAGAATTTAAACCATCTCTTCTTCCACTGTTCTTTTACGAGGAAAATAATTGCGAAATTGGAATCTAATCTTCAATAATCATTTGATTTAGCTACTTCATGATGCTTTAATTATAACCGCATTTCAACTCTTAATTTAAATAAAAAAAAATATTCTTTGCTTTTTATGGTGGCTCATTTGGAGTCATAGAAATTCGGTTATTTTTAACCCGTCTAGGATAATTCCTCATCTTTTTGCTTGTGATTTGGCGCTTTCCAAGTGTTTGCAATGAGAATCTATTAACTCTAAATCGAATAAATTTTGTTCAAATAAGCTAAAAGGAAGAATGGAAGCTCGTGGATTAAACCTCCTCCATCTTGGATTAGACTTAACTGTGATGCCTCCAAACAAAGGAACTAACTCGGCTACTTATGCTAGTTTTATTTTTAGGGATCATAATAGTTCAATTATAGGTTGTGATGAATATGGCTCTTCAATCAATGTCGGTTTTAAAAGCAGAGGCGTCAATTCTCCTTGAAGGTTTAATAGTGGGTGTGGATTGACATATTCAAAAACTGATTATAGAAGGGGGTAATTTAATTCTTATCAATTCTATAAAAATATTTGGAAAGTTCTCTGGGAAATTTATTCAATTATTCAGGATATCTGACGTGTGGTGTCGGGTTTTTCTGAGGTGGTTTTTCCCCCATTGTTTTAGGGAGGGTAACTCAGCTAATGACTTCTTAGCAAGAAGACATATCAACATTCCGCAGATTCGTCATGATATCTCTTCCTCTTGCTCGGATTTGTGCTTTGATGATATCTCGTTAGTAAGATTAAGACATTTGTTTTGTCTGCAACCTTTAGTTTTTAATTTTTTCAAGATCATTCGTAGTGATGATTTAGGTTGGCCTTGTAATATTGGGCGATCTAATGTTTGCTTTGTAATGAGCTAGTAGCTCATTGTTAAAAAAACAAAGGCCATGATTTCACCAAGATGGTTTCCAATTGTTTTGCGGTGGAGGCACTTCTCAATTTCAGATCTTGAACCGCCAAACACCAAAATTTGTGCAAAGTGTCCCATAGGAAATGAAAGTTCATTTGCTTAAGCGCAAAGGACTTTTTGGCAAGGTACAATTCAGATCTAGCTAGCATGATGGTAGAAAAATCAAGATCCATACAATGCCAAGGAAAACAGATATAGAACTAGAAAAATAGAAGGAAAGATGAAATTGTAGCTCTTGTCAAAAGGAATTTCATTAGAAAAAAAAGAAAGAACTGGAGAAAGAGAAAATGAACTAGTAAGGACACTACAAAATCAATCGGAAACCACTGAAAATGGACCTGAACTACTCATATGACTGACTTTATGCTCCCGAGAATGAATGACTTCCTACATTTAGCTAGTTTTTATACACATTAAAGGCAATAATCAATGAACATGCTGTAACGTCCTCTTGACACGTTTCTTTTTCAAAAAATTAAGTGAATATACACCTATATCTTTTTCCCCATTTAAAAAAAAGTCAAATCTATGGTATTAAATTTTCTTTAAAAAATAAAATTTCTTCGCATTTCTTAGGTGATCCTTTCTCCGTATTTTAATACACCTTTTTGAAAGAAATTTTTTGATACAATGAGCTATTAGCAATAAAAGTCCTATTTTTGACATGCTATCAAGCTTTCTTATGCAATGAAAACTGGGTTAGAAGAAACATCTCTTCCTCGGTTGCATGTCCTCGGTGTTCTCTACTTGAGTAATGTATGCATCTAATTCGTGACTGTGGCGCAATTGGATACCTCTGGTTGCATGACAAATTTTCTTTCATGGACCATGCTTTCTTCACATAGCCTAAAATTCAATAATGGGTGCTTGTCAGCAAGGGAGCGGACAATAGCTTGACATTTTCAATACGGTATGGCGCACCTAGAAAGCTTGTTATGCATTGGTTTTTGAGGTAGTTGATCATGTTGATCGGATCATTCCGATACTACAACGATCTGTGGAAAGCTATGATTGTCGCCTCTGGTAGAGCTCAGATTGGTGTCGTCACGATGGCTACACTACAATTGTCTTTGACTGTGTGGCAACCTCCTGACGCTAGGTGGGTTAAGTTAAGCAATTTCAAAAGGGAATCCCGGGCCCCAAGGGGGTGGTGGTATATTTCGAGACACGTATGGTACCTACAAACATGCCTACACCTTCATGTTTGGCTTGAGCAATGTGATAATGGCTGAACTTTGGGCAGTACTTCATGGATTGCAAGTGCTCTCAAATTTATTTTGCAAAGTTAGCCATTGTTGAATCAGATGTTGCAAAGGTGTGCAGCTTGTTGAACAATTTGTTTCTCACACCGATGTAGATTGCCCTCTGCTAAGTCAATGCCATCGTCTTATGCGAGAAAACAGCTGGGAGGTCATTGTTTGTCATATCTCTTGCTCAATAAACCTTTTTCAGATCGATTGTTAAACATTTATTAGTTTTCGATGTTGAATTTTTGAAGTCTCCTCCCCATCCTGATTATATTTTTCCTCTTATTACTTTAGATATGTCATATATCTTTGTTGGACAACCTTTAAATAAAGTGTTGAGCCTTCTCTTGTCCACCCTGCTCAAGCTAGTTTTATTCTAGGTCGCCAAATAGTGGATATGTGGCAATTGTCCAGGAAGTGATTCATACTATGTCGGCATTGATGGTGTTCAAAATAGTAAAATAGGAAGTGGGATCGGGGTACGAGGAATAAACGGATCCTACGGGACTCCCAAGATGGATTCTGGGCCCCACAAACATACCCATCTTTTAATTAAACATAATCTTTATCTACGCGAGGTCTTCCGAAACCTCGGGAGCGAGGTTTCAACCTCGTTGCCGAATCGACTGACACCCCCGCCCGTCCGGACCACTCAACTATCGTCGTTCCCTCCGACCAATCATCGACTGCCTCACCTCTGGACCAATCAGAAGCCCTGATCTCGGGCGTCCCATGTCGAGTAATAACCAAAAATCAGCTCCTCAATTATCTATAAATAGAGGAGAACCTCGTAAGTGGAGAGGGGTGGAAAAACATCTTGAACTCAAGAACTATCTTGCTCGTTGAAGATCGACGTGTTGAATCATCGTCAAAGACCTCGCTACAGACAAGTGAAGTCCACAAAAAGACTTCAAGTTGCACAGAGAGCCTTCGCTCACACCAAAAAACTGCGTACATCATCTCGCAAGCCATCGTCAGCACACTCAAACTCGAAACTCAACCTCGCCACCAGAGTCCATCAAGCGGCATGCGGGTGGTAGAATCTCATAGCAATTAGGATATCTTGAAACCTTGTTAGATCGAGATCTCGAATACTCTTAGGAGGTCTAAAGTGTAAACCTCGTTGGTTTGTAACCTCGCTGTAAGAAAACAATAAATAAAGAGCAGACGTTTGCACAATCGAATAATAGAATCTCGTTTCTTGTCTTCTAGCGACGGTTTATCTCAGGTTTCATCACTGGCGCCGTCTGTGGGAACTTCTTCATCCAAAGCAGTTTCTCAATTTGTGCAAACCTTGGCTTTGAATCCCTCTAAATGGCTTGCCCAAACAAAATTTTCCCCCAACACCCCGATAAAATGTCCGAGACCTCGTAGTTGATGGCCACGGGACCTCCGGGTTGTCCGTTCGTGGTCCCTTTGGGTTGGACGTATACCGCCCCACAAAACCCCTACCCGTTCCAAGGGTACGAGCCGGGCGGTGTACCCCCGAACCCATATCCCTACCCGGGCTATGGGCAGTACCAGTAGGGTTTCGCCCCCTCATACGTCCTCGTCCCCGCCCCAGGCCAACCCCACTTTGAGTACGTACCCGCGTACGTCCCTTGGCATGTGTCGGGACACGAGACGTCCACCAACGGCTCGTCAACGGAAAGGCCTCCCCGGAACCCCATGCAGATCTCGTAATCTCGTTCGCGACGTTCAAGGATGCAGGACACGGAGTTGTCCGAAACAGCATGGAGTGCTATGCACCCCCTGAAATCGAGGTCGCGCCGTCAGCCCGTTGAGGTCGGGTGCCGTTCCCCCTTCATGGACGAGATTCAGGAGGCACCTATGCCCAAAGGTTTCCATTGGCCACAAATGGGGCTCTATGACGGCACGGCTGACACGGAGGAGCACGTGAAGCACTTTGCTGTCCAGATGAATGTCAACTCCTACAATGTCGCCATATTTTGCCGCATCATCCCAACCACCCTGGACAAGGCTGCGATGACGTGGTTCATAAGTCTCAAGATAGGGTTTGTGGCCTCGTTCGCTCAGTTGTGTGAATCCTTTGTCACACACTTAAGCGGCTCGAGGAAGCGCAAGAAGAACATGCGGGATCTCCGCGGTATTGAGCAGGGAGAGGGTGAGTTGTTGGACACCTTCTTCACGAGGTTCACCACCGCGGTGGCGGAGATTGCACACATCGACGAATCATTAATGCGAGATACCCTCATGGGCAACCTGTGTCCGGGGCCTTTCAAGACTTACATTTTCTTGAAATGCCCAACGACGTACGACAGCCTGTGCGTCCTGTTGACGACAAAAATTTCGTCAATTTAAAATTATTCATGAATTTATATGAAATGGAAAAATTAATCAAGATAATTTATTTAATTAATTTGTCTTGAAAATTTACCATAAAAATCTCATTTTAAATTTGGACCTATGTGTCATTCAATTTAGGCCCAAATTGAGTTGATTTGGTGGGTAAAATTGGCCCAACTAACAAAAATTAAAATAAAACAAATTAATTAAGTTTATTAATTTGGTAACGGGTGCATGGGTGGTTACTAAAAAAACCTCTCTCAGATTCTCTATTAAAGGGAGTTGGTTAAGTAATTTCAGGGTGGAAGGGCTCCGGGGATGAAAACTGAAAGAGGCGAGATGGAGTCTGATTTCATCTTTAAAAAAAAAACAAGGAGAGGAGTTCTTTTATTCCATCCACACAAAAACAGAAATAACAAATAATTAAGTTGGGAGGCACTGCTTCTCAATTTTCCCCACATTTGCACACAGCAACATATAGGTATGCAATTAAGCAAGGGGCACGTAGTTTTCAAACTACATGTATGGTGTTCTACGACACATGTAGCGTGTAGTGGGGAATATTGCCTATCATTCCTACTTCGGCCTTCGTTCACCGCCTATATATTAAATGGAAATTTTGTGGCTTGAGAGGAACCGAATGGATCCGAACACCACATCTTGATCATGTATTTTGTCATATACATCCTAGAACTGCGTTTGACTTGATTCCACATCATATAAGTGGATACGTAGGACATTTGACATAAAATATAAAAAATGTCATATTCAGTCACAAATTAAATAAGATATATAAACCTTAAGTCACATGTTTGATAGTGAAGAGATTGGACAACCCTTCCTAGAAGGTGGGTTTAATCTTATTCACATCACGCAAATGATAGTTGGTTTGAATCCGAGCAACCCTTCCTAGAAGGTGGGTTTGGGCTTGTTCCAATGATGCGTGAAAATCAAACTGAACACAAAAATTAAAATATTCTGAACTACGTAAGGCTTGATTCTCTTTAAAGAGATACGTAGGCAACCCATCAAAATTGGGTGCAGCCCAAATCATAGAAACCACTTAATATTTTGTATCGATATTGCTTTTAATCACAAGAGTCAAAAGAGAGGGTCGAACTAAAATAAAAATAATTTAAATGTGTTTTGCAATTTTGTGTACATTTTTGCTCAACACGCCCGGATCACGTCCCAAGTGTATACCGATTCCGAACTGGTGGCGCGGCAGCTCAACGGGCAATACGACACCTGGACGGGGTTCCTGTTTGCGTACCGGAAAAAGGTTAAGGCCTTGGTATCGTGCCTAGAAACCTTCGCGATGGAGTCCATCCCGCGAACCTCGAACATGAAGGCGGATGCTCTCGCGAGGTTAGGATCTTCCCTTCCCTTGGAAGTAGGGAATCGCGTGATGGTGGAAAGAAAACTCTCACGGAGTGTGACCAGCGAGGTTCTCTCCGTTACCACTAGGGATTGGAGGGTCCCGATAACGCGATATGTGGAGAGCGGTGTCCTCCCAGAGGACCCCGCAGAGGCTAGGAAGCTGAAAATGCAGGCAGCCCGCTACTGTGTCATCGGCGGCCGGCTCTATCATCGAGGCTATGCTGAGCCCAACCTATTGTGTGTACCAACCGAGTCAACGGGGCATATCCTATACGAGGCGCATGAGGGGGTCTGTGGCGGCCACCCCAGCTGGCGCACCTTGTCACATAAAATCACCCAATTGGGATACTTTTGGCCCACCCTCAGGCAGGACGCGAGGGCCTATGTCCAGAAATGTGATGGGTGTCAGAAGCATGGTAACCTCCCGCACGCCCCAACCTCGCGTCTTCGTTCCATCCACGCACCATGCCCCTTCGCGATGTGGGGGGTGGACATCCTCAGCCCCTTCCCCAAGGCTGTTGGCCAGGTGCGGTACATCTTGGTCATCGTTGATTATTTCACGAAGTGGGTCGAGGCGCAAGAAATGGCAAAGATCACTGGGACAAAGGTCTGCGACTTCCTCTAGAAGAACCTCGTTTGCCGCTTTGGCGTTCCCATGACCATCATGACTGACCACGGTCCCCAATTCGACTGCGAGGAGACTCGGACTTTCTGCTCTGACCTGGGCATAACCCTCAAGTTTTCCTCCGTGGCCCACCCCCAGTCCAACGGTCAGGTGGAAAACGTCAATGCCCACATCTTGTCCGATCTAAAGAAGCGCCTGGGCATGGCCCAAGGTCGCTGGGCGGAGCTTCTCCCGCTCGTCCTATGGACGTATCGCACAACCGCGCGTCGCACAACGGGAGAAACTCCTTTCGCTCTAACTTACGGGGCGGAAGCACTAGTCCATGTGGAGACCTTGGTCCCTTCGACGAGAGTCTTCGATTTCGATGAAAAAGATAATGAGGCCAACCTCAAGGTCGAACTGCTATTTAGGGACGAGTTGCGCGAGATAGCCGACTTGCGCTCTAGAGAATACAAACGACACGTGGCGGTATATCACGACAAGAAGGTTCGACCCCGGTTCTTGGCCACAGGTAGCCTCGTTTTGAGGTGAACTGAAGGCTCCAAGATGGACCCTAATTGGGAGTGACTATACCTCCTCGGAGAAGAGGTCGCACCCGGAGCTTTCAAGCTCAAAGACAGCGAGGGACGTACCCTGAGCAAAACATGGAACATCAATCGGCTAAAAAAATATTGTGTGTAACTCTGCTATTTCCAGCAACTTTTGTGAATATAGGGTTGTGGAATTTTCAAATCTGCCTCAAAAATGAAAATGTCGTGCGAAGTCCACCCCTCGCTTCTCGCTTGGGGTTGGAGATTCTCGGTTTTAAGTTGCGAAGTCCACCCCTCGCTTCTCGCTTGGGGTTGGAGATTCTCGGTTTTAAGTTGTGAAGTCCACCCCTCGCTTCCCGATTGGGGTTGGAGATTCTCGGTTTTAAGTTGCGAAGTCCACACCTCGCTTCTCGCTTGGGGTTGGAGATTCTCGGTTTTAAGTTGCGAAGTCCACCCCTCGCTTCCCGATTGGGGTTGGAGATTCTCGGTTTTAAGTTGCGAAGTCCACCCCTCGCTTTCCGCTTGGGGTTGGAGATTCTCGGTTTTAAGTTGCGAAGTCCACCCCTCGCTTCCCGCTTGGGGTTGGAGACAAATAAGAATCATCATGCAAGATCCGAGTGAGGCTCGTGATCTTGGCATAAAAAACATCATGCGAGATCCGAGCAAGGCTCGAGATCTTGGCATTAAAATCATCATGCAAGATCCGAGCGAGGCTCATGATCTTGGCATAATAACCATCATGCGAGATCCGAGCGAGGCTCGTGATCTTGGCATAAAAATCATCATGCCAGATCCGAGCGAGGCTCGTGATCTTGGCATGATAACCATCATGCGAGATCCAAGCGAGGTTCGTGATCTTGGCATAAAACATCATGCAAGATTCGAGCGAGGCTCGTGATCTAGGCATAATAACCATAATGCGAGATCCGAGCGAGGCTCTTGATCTTGGCATAATAACCATCATGCGAGATCCGAGCGAGGCTCGTGATCTTGGCATAAAATCATCATGCGAGATCTGAACGAGGCTCGTGATCTTGGCATAATAACCATTATGAGAGATTCGAGCGAGCCTCCTGATCTTGGCATAAAAATCATCATGCGAGATCCGAGCGAGGATCGGGGCCACGACATAAAACAAGCGCTCGATGTGGCCCGAGGGTGCCACAAATATTGTGACACTCGGGCCATGGGGTTGGATCGGGATATATATATATATATAGTAGACTAAGATAATAAACACAAAACACAACCATAAAAACAAGGAAAGTTGCATAAAATAAGGCCACGACGGCCAAAGTATCTTAATTACAGACCCCGGCGGGGCCACCAAAATAACAAAAATATAAAAAATATCACAAACGGCTCAGGAGGGCATCCCTCACTCCTTCGAGGTCTCTTCGGCGGGCTCCGTGGGGACCTGGGGGATGGGTGGGACGGTGATCACGTCGGGATTGGAGGTTGGAGCATCCGTCGCTTGGTGAGGATCTGCGGTGGAAGGGTTTGAGCCTCTCTGACCGAGGTCCTCTACGGAGGGTGCCTCGGTTGCCACGGTTCGGTCCTCTCTAAGGAAGAGCTCACATTCTCCCCCGGGCTCCTCCCCGATTTCCTCCCCCATGGTCAGCGCGTAGTTGTGGTTGAAAAAGGTAATGTGAGGGTCCATGGGCCCGTACTTCGCGACCGCCTGCCTGACCCCCATGCGGACGGCCTGGCGGAACATCTTGTTCACGCTGCCCAACAACTCTTCCTTATACTCCGCGGACGCCACGTACTTGGGTCCCGCAGCCTCCAATTCCTCGTTAAGCTCGCTGACGCGCTGTCGGAGTCTGCTAATCTCCTTCTCGTCCTTTTGGAGCTCTGCTTCCTTCTCCCTAAAAAACTTGTATCCGCAGATAGTTTACCCCGGAGCTCCTTGTTCTCGGTCTTGAGGTTCCCAACCTCGTCCCTAAGACCCCTAATGGCCTTTTGCCCCTCCTCCTTGGCCTTCTTCGCCTCCTCCTTGGCCCTGGCGGCATCCTTGGCCTCATTCGCCACCGCAACCTCCGCGGTTGGAATCCGCTTCTCGGCCTCCGCGAGGTCCTTGCCCTTCTTCTCGACCTCGACATCGCAAGCCTTGAGCTTCGCCTCCATCTTGTCGATGGTCTTGTGGAGGAGAACGATGCGGCTACTCTTGTAGTTCTCGAAGAAGTGATTTTGAAAAAGAAAAAAAAGAAAAATACGCATTTTATAAAAATATACAAGCGTCGAACCAACAAAAGAACCAACATCGGGGAGTTAAAGCTTACCATCGCCGAGTAGCGGAGGGACTCGTCGTGTAGGGCGGCCTCCGAGAGGTTGCCCATGCAACCTCCTCCTTCCAGTCCGACCGGTCGCAGTCCTTGGGCACACCCCGGGCGGGTCCGGGACAGTGAAACTTCTCTGCGGGAGGGCCGTCGGCGTTGATAACCCGACTCACGAGGCCAAAGCGGTGGACCATCTCCCCTCCTAAGTTCCCCCTCTTGTTGTCACCCTTCTGCTTCTTCTTGTCTTGGCGGGGCGGACCTTCGGATTCTTTTCTTTTGGATCCAGCTCCATCGCTGGATCCTCGGGGGGCTTGGGAAGACGTTCTAGCGACATCCCCCTAGACGAAGCCCCCTCGGGAATCTTCACCCCTGGCGCCTTCGGTGGCGGGGGTGTCACTTTCGATTGCGAGGTGGGTGGCCTCGCCTTCGGGGTCGGTTCCTTTATAACAAGGCCCTTCTAGCCATGGGAAACCTGGGAGGTGGAGGTAGAGGTGGCAGGTTTCTTTCCTTGCGCCCTCGAGGTCAGAGTGTTGAAAAGGTCCATTGTAAAAAATACAAGAAAAATCAAGTTAGATAAAAAGTAAAGAGCGGAACTCCACAAACAATCAAGGCAGCATGACCCGAGCGAAGCTCGTGGTCATCACTAGATAAGCGAGGTTTAACCCCGGGGCCGGGCGTTGCCCAAAACCAAAAGCAAGTAACAAAAACAAGCAACAAAAGGGAAAGTGAGTACCCTCTCCACCCTCGTGGGGTGGAAGGGTGAGGCTTAGGCCGGCCCGCTCAAGTCGGTCCTGTGCCAGGTAATCTTGGAACGTCTCCTGACGTTCCGACGCGTATCGGGCCTTGAGCTCGTCTACTTTTTGTGTACCCTTGGGTTGGACGAAGTTGTCCGGGGCTGTGGGGAAGTTGAGATACCTCCCGGTAGGGTCCTGGAGCAAAAACCATTTCTTCTTCCACGACCCGACGTTCGAGGGGGCCGTGGTAATTTTAAGGCCAGGAAGGCTGAGATTGACGAGGCAAGACTCGTGTTCCCTCCTCGCCAAAAATAAGCTCGAC
Organism: Fallopia convolvulus; assembly: GCA_964016875.1. Classification (NCBI taxonomy): domain Eukaryota; kingdom Viridiplantae; phylum Streptophyta; class Magnoliopsida; order Caryophyllales; family Polygonaceae; genus Fallopia; species Fallopia convolvulus. Next base: position 26,450,480 of record OZ024719.1, read on the forward strand.
ATAGTGTCGAGGTCGGGTCTGTCCCCGAGCTCGTGGCTGTGAAGGGTGTAGGCACACAGGAGCCTCCACGCATTGGGAAAAAGATGCGCGGGGCAGACATGCATGGCCCACAAGAAGCTGATGATGAGTGGGGCCAGATGTAGCCTGAAGCCGGCCTGGAGGCTGGGCAGGTGCACAACCATGCATCTGTCGTATAGCGCCAAGGAGTAGCCCTCCCCTTCGGGGAGCGCTAGCTCAACCCCCTCGAGCCAGGCGAAGTCCTTGGCGATCTTCACGAGGTCTTTCGGTTTCAGGATCGTAGACACCCCCTCGAGTAGAAAGGTCCCTTTCGAATCCGAGGACATGGGTATCCGCTCCTCGAGGACGGGAGGAACGCTGGACACAGCATTGGTGATATGCTCTGCAAAAAAGCTCGCCATATCGTTGGGGTCGGACGACCTAGCAATAAAACCAGCCACTTCCTCATCAGAAATCGAGGACGATGCCATTTCGACACCAGACAAGGCACGAAGCCAGGAGAAGCGCGAATTAATGGAAACGTTGAAGTCACTGGAGGAAGGATCGCTGAAAACCAGCGAGGGGGACCTCGGGTTCTGAGAGTCACTAGTCTCGACACTCCCTACGGTCTCAGATTCCTCGTAGAACCTCTCTTGAACTTTAAACATGAAGCCTGGTGGGGGGGCTCAAACAGGCTCCTTTAGGCATGAAAGAGCGACATCCAGGCCACGAGAGGCGAACACCTAAAAAGAAAAAGGGTTGAGACATCAAGCAGAGCCACAAAAAGAATACGTGAGGTGATAACAAGAAGAAACCACGTGACACCTTAGGGCTACTCTGACAGATAGGACGGCTGGGGAAGAATGTGAAGCACCAAAAGGAGGAAAGAGAAGGCAGAATGGAAGCCAACGGTGGAAGGCCAAACGTCCCGTCAGTCGGACATCATGACGTTTGGTTTTCCAAGGAATTCGAATTTCAAAAAAGCAAAGGGGTCGCAGAAACTCAACCGTCGGTTAGCAAACGAATGGTTCGAAAGCGTGGCGGGTGCCACCCTCGCCCCATCGTTTCGCTGCCGTGACGCTGGCGTGAAACACCAAAAAGCAACCGTCGCCCGCTAGGGCACAAAACGAAGAAAGAAAGAGCGCGAGAAAAAGAGAATCGAGGGCGTCGCGCAGGCGCGAGCGCCGCCCTCATCCCCTCCGTTTCGCCGCCGCGAAGCACCAGGAAATGCCCATCTCCCGGTGAGGCAAGGGGCGGCGAGAGAAAGGGGGAGGAACATCGAAAACGCGAAAAAGGGAGTCGAACACTTACTTGTTTAGATATTGACGTGAATAAGGTGGTGGCGCTCCTAGAGGATGTCGGAAGGTCATCGGAAAACCGTCTGGAAACTGCTCGCCGAAAACTAAAAAGGCAAGAGAGAGAAAGAGAGAGAGAACGAAGGAGGAAGAAAATGAAGATGGGGCGTGGAAGGGACGCTTTTTATATTGGGTGAACTTGGGCCTCTCCCCACCTCCGAAAGGCTTATTGGGTCTGGTCTGCTCTGACGGCCCATTAAACAAAATACAAGGGAGCAGGCCGAGGAAGCATCGCACACAGGAACGGGAGAAGGGCCTAAGTGTCGGGCCTCGCAAGAGAGTTTCTTGCGATATGACCACTCAACCTCTAAACCTCGCACCTCGCAATCCTAAGAAGTACAAACCCCGCACCCCGGGTTTTGATGAACCAACTACTCCTCGTATTTATGACCCGCGGTCCTCGGGACGAGGTCCTCGGGCCATGGGGTTGTTATGGTATTCAAAATAGTAAAATTGGAAGTGGGTCCGGGGTACGAGGAATAAACGGATCCTAAGGGACTTTCAAGGTGGATTTTGGGCCCCACAACCATACCCATCTTTTAATTAAGGAAAAATGACTCTAAATAATCTCAAGTATCAACTTTGAACCAAAAATAATACCAACTTTAAAAATCACCACCAATGATACGAACTATATTAATATTAACCCAAAACGATATGAAATGATTTTTCAGTCAATTTTCCGGTGGGATTGATGACATGGCGATCGGAAAATCTACGTGACAATTAAAATTTTACACTTCTATTTTTTTTTACAATCAAATCCTATGTGGTGTGATTTTACATCTAAATTAAAAGAAATTCAGATTTCAACATCGTAAAACCATTAAAAATTTAAAATCAAACAAAAAAACTCAAATAAATCAAATCTGTACTAAGAACTGCATCTATCGGAAGAAGAAGATGACAGAGGTGGCAAATTTTGTGGTACACGAAGTGCTTGGCCGGGTGAGTCGAAGACGTTATTCAGCCGCTCGTTGATTACATCGTCAATGTACTGACTCTCCAACGATGACTTCGACTACTTCGGCGTCGATAGCAACGGCGTCTTTGACACACTTGGGGAGCTCCTCGTCGATTCCGCTGCGTCTCTGACTTCTCCGAGTGCCGTTCTTTTGAGTGATACTATTTCGTGTACATCCGATTCGATTTTGGGGCTTCAAATTTTTTTGATTAGTTTGCCGATTGAAAATTTTTGATTACGGATGATTGATTGAGCACAGCTAATTTGACGGGTTAGATTTCAGTTTTTAATTTTTACACGTTAAGAAAAATTAAAATCGAATATGATATATTTGAATCCGTTTTTACACGTTAAATCGAATCTAAACCGTAAAATTAGGATTTTAGATTGGATGATTGAGGGGTTTTTTTTCTCAATCAATCATCCTAACTAACCAAAAAATTGAAAGTTTGCCACCTCAGTCATCTTCTTTTTGCAATAGATGCATCTCTGTTCATTGTACAGATTTGATTTATTTGAGTTTTTTTGTTTGATTCTAATGGTTGTATGATTTTGAAATTTGTATTTATTTTATATTAATTTCTTTTTTTTAGTTTAGATGTAAAATCACGCCACACATATGATTTGAATTTTTAAAAAATAAAAGTATAAAATTTTAATTGCCATGTAGATTTTTCGGTCGCCATGTCATCAATTCCATCGGAAAATTGACAGGAGAATAATTTCATATCGTTTTGGGTTAATATTGATATAGTTCGTATCGTTGATGGTGATTTTTAAAGTTGATATTATTTTTGGTTCAAATTTGATACTTGAGATTATTTAGAGTCATTTTTCCTTTAATTAAACAAAATCTTTATCTACGCGTTGTCTTCCGAAACCTCGGGAGCGAGGTTTCAACCTCGTTGCCGACTCGGCTGACACCCCCTCCCGTCCGGACCACCCAGCTATCCGACCAATCGTTTTGGGTTAATATTGATATAGTTCGTATCGTTGATGGTGATTTTTAAAGTTGATATTATTTTTGGTTCAAATTTGATACTTGGGATTATTTAGAGTCATTTTTCCTTTAATTAAACAAAATCTTTATCTACGCGAGGTCTTCCGAAACCTCAGGAGCGAGGTTTCAACCTCGTTGCCGACTCGGCTGACACCCCCTCCCGTCCGGACCACCCAGCTATCCGACCAATCATCGACTGCCTCACCTCCGGACCAATCAGAAGCCCTGATCTCGGGCGTCCCACATCGAGTAATAACCAAAACTCGGCTCCTCAATTCTCTATAAATAGAGGAGAACCTCGTAAGTGGAGAGGGGTCGAAAAACATCTTGAACTCAAGAACTATCTTGCTCGTTGAAGATCGGCGTGTTGAATCATCGTCAAAGACCTCGCTACAAACAAGTGAAGTCCACAAAAAGACTTCAAGTCGCATAGAGAGCCTTCGCTCACACCAAAAACCTCCCTAAATCATCTCGCAAGCCATCATCACCACGCTCAAACTCGAAACTCAACCTCGCCACCAGAGTCCATCAAGCGGCCTGCAGGTGGTAGAATCTCATAGAAATAGGAGATCTCGAAACCATGTTAGATCGAGATCTCGAATACTCTTAGGAGATCTAAAATGTAAACCTCGTTGGTTTGTAACCTCGTTGTAAGTGAACAATAAATAAAGAGCAAGTGTTTGCACAAACGAATAATAGAATCTCGTTTCTTGTCTTCTAGCGACGGTTTATTTCGGGTTTCATCAGGCATCTTATGGTTCTACTAGATGGATGGCTTTTAATATTGACTTAGAGAAGGTATATGATCGTATTCCCTCGGATTTCTTGGAAGTTGTTTTGTCTCAAGCTCACCTTTTAACACAACAGATTCAGACTATTATGAAACTACAAACGAATGGCGAAGTGAGGTTGCTCTAGATGGCTCTTTATTAGGTTCCTTTAAACCGTCTCGAAGAGTACGCCAAGGTGATATGCTTTCTCCATATCTCTTTGTTCTTTGCATGTAGAAATTGTCGCATATGATTCAAGAAGAAGTTCTCGAAGGCAGATGGCGTCCGACGGAATTAGGGGGCGTTCCTATTTCACACTTATTTTTTGCGGATGATTTGGTTTTGTTTGTTGAAGCTTCTAAGGAACAAGCAGAAGTTATCAGACATTGTTTAGATCGTTTTTGCAAGATGTCTGGTGAACTGGTTAATTGCAATAAAAGCTCTTTATTCTTTTCCAAGAAGACCATATCTTCGGTCAAAACTGTGATTAGCCAGTTTATGGGTATTCCTGTTGTGGATAGCTTTGGCAATTATCTAGGCGTTCCAATACACACCAGCCGGGTTACGAATGACAAATACTAGTTTTTCTTGATCGTGTCTCATCTAAGCTTCGTGGATGGCATACTCTAACTCTTTCAATGGCGGGTCAAACTACATTGGCTATATTGGTCCTTGCGAGTCTACCACTATATGTGATGCAAACTTCAATGATGTCCAGGGAAATTTGCGACAAGCTTGATTCAAATGTCTGTCAATTTTTATCTGGGGCTCTACAACTGAACAGAGGAAAATGCATCTTCTTTCAAAAGTGAAAATTTGGAGGCTATAGAACGAAGGGGGATTGAGAGTGCGCTCGATGCGTTTTTCCAATGCAGCCACGCTCGCCATGTAATAACCCTCTTTTCTAAGAAGGGCAATGATGTAATTTCCCTTAATTTATTTAATAAAATATATGTGGCATTATCAAAATATTAAATGCTTCATCTTATTAAATAAAAGGTTAACAAATAATCGTTATAAGATTATTTTAGATAAATGACCTTAGCCGAAAGGTCATAAGTCTTACTCAATATTAATAATGAAATTTACAGAAGTATTCATAAGTAGTGATATGAATAAAATCATACGAAATTATTAGGAATAATCTTCCTTTGGAAGAGTTTTGAGAATACTATTCTAAAAACATTTTCTTTAGTAATAAAGAGTTCTAATAAATTACTAAATATTATTTTTATTATTGTTATGATAAAGGATTAAATTTTTAAGGCAAGTTAATGTGTCCTTAAAATATTGGGTACAAATATAATTTTCGGAATTTTAAATACCTAAGAAATGGGCGTTTTGCCACGTTTTTAAAAGTATGGGCCGAAATTATAATTTCATTACAAATGGGGCTAATATTGCAAAAATCAGCAAATGTCTTCTTCTTCCTCCAGCAGCTGCGTGTGTACAGTACACAAATCCATGGAGATTGCCTAAAATTATGTTTTGCACCCATTAAGCACCAAATCAGGCTTATTATATATGGAAACGATTCTTTTCTCGTACACAATCTATTTATGCTCTTAATTTCACAATATAATCCCGTTTTTTCGCAATTTGTCCTTGAAACGTTTTAGGGCTCAAATCAATTTGCTTTAAATTGATTTGTCAATCAAATCAATACAAATCGATTTTGGCCCCTCTTGTATCACAAAAATTTACCCACACCTTAGCTTTGTTTGGTGTTCTTCCTTCCAGTCGAGCCCTTGTGCCATCAGTAGCCTCTGCTTCCTGATCCATTTTTTTTCAATTGAAACTGTAAGTCTATCGTGCCCATTTGTTTGGAATTGTCCAGTTCAATTTTTCAGAATTCCAACTTGTATGCGTACAGACTGATGTATGGGTGAATCCAGTTCATTTATTTTCTGTACGCACATCCACCCATATAGCAATGGTTTAAAGCCTCTTACTAGTTTGTTTTTTTAATATATTTTATTAAAAGAACTTTCTAAGCCTTCTGTAATCAAATTCGTTAACTTTGTTTAACTTGATTTTTGTGTTGATTTAAATTGATCAAGTATAAATTCATTTTCATGATCAGGTCAACCTTCGTTAAATAATTAAAAAGTACTTGTTTTCAGAAAGTCAATAATTAAGTGTCTTGTATGTAAAATTAGTTATTTTATAATTGAATGTTTTAATATTAAAGCTTGTTTACTAAATTAATTAATATTTTTATGAATACAATATTGAGTAAGATTATAATTGAAAAATACATTATATGCATGTAAAATTAATAGAGAATATTTTTATGCATAATATAAGGTATTTAAGATCACATTTCATAAAACATGAAAAGTTATAATTTCCATAACTTTAAGATTAATCGGGAATCATCTTAGTTAAATTAGAAGTTTATAAAATTTTAAACTCCTAAATTATTTCGTAATCACTCTTTCAAAGGAGAAAGAGGATCAAAATAAATTAATATATTTTGTACTCTTATTTGAAACAGGAGCTAGTTTGTTTCCGCGTGACTCCAATTCATCGAATCCTCGTAACATTTGCCTGCTAACAAGGCAAGTGGTGGTTCGCTCTCATATTTTATCATGAATACTTTTATTCATGTTTGCATGTTGTGTTGGGAATGCTTGTTTAAATAAAATGAACTTAGGTTATTATAGAAATAATGACCATGTTGAAATGTATAAATGAATTAGGGTTTATTATGCATAGAAATAATGACCCATGGTAGCTTATTGTTATTATTACTATTATGCGCTAGAAATTATACTTAGGTTGCAATGCTTGTGCACATGTTTGTTTCACTGTCTCATTTTGAGATTCGTTGTTTTGGACTAGCGTAGAATTAGGGGTGGGGGTTCACTAACCCCTGAACACCTCTTTATAATATTTTGCATTAGGATGGACCTAGACCCTAATGATGGTCATGACCCTACTCTCTCAACCGTTTTGAGGAGTGTTTGGCACCTAGCTAGTGCCTTGTATCGGGACTTAGGAACCCGTTCCTCCCTTTGTGGGATTCTATATCTTATGGCATATTCCGTTGTCGTCTTAAAAGCTACCAACTTGAATTCAATGTTTTGTAATTAAACAAGATAAGTGCTAGTGCACACCCATTAAAATGTGTTCAGGGTGGTGACTACAACTTGGAAAACCACTCTGGCTCCCGGCTTTGATTAATCTATTTTCCAATCTGAATTCGGACAACACGCATTCGGTGAGGTTGGTTGTAGATTTGATAAGTCGACGGAGGCTTTTCAAAATATTGGTTGATAATTAAAGTTCCCAACATAACCTTTCTCATCCTTAAGGAACCATAGTTTTGTGGTATCCTAATCTTTTCATCATATTTCCCTTTCCGTGAGATTATTTGGGCTATGTCATCGACCGACTTTCATTCGGAGTCCAATGGTCATAATGCAACTGAGATCACAAGAACCTCACATAAAATTCCACTTGCGTAGTCTTTCATTAGACTGACCGACCGCTTTATTTCTTTTGCATGGCCGACTGGTGTCAACCGTCCCTATACGGAACATCAGGGAGTAAAGGAGTGGTGATTCGAGATTGAAGCTGTTGAAGTTGTTGCACGTCACGTTTCTTTTGAATAACTTTTTAGTTTAAGGTCGAGATCCTTGGTCTATAAGGACCGCCTTCAAGAATTTTACTTCCGCTTCGTTCAAGACTATTTATCTTATTTTTCCGCAAGTATTTGGATTATTCAAGATTGTGAAAGTTGGACATTTTGTTTTAATATTTATCGAATTATCATTATCATTTATATCTTGAATACCGTGAAAGCCTTGGGTGGCTTCGGAGTGTAAATTCCGAGGTCACTGGCGGTAATATCTCCAAGGTAAAAACGGGGGTGTTACACGCCAAACTCCACTAGAAGATTTTGCAAGAACCGGATTCTCTTTGAAGCCAAGTGTTGTGTGGCAAATAATGTGATAGATGGGCTGATGTTGACATGTTCAACCCAAGGGCAAGATCTTTGAATATATGGAAGGGGGTGGTTCATGGGGCCACTTATCTAACCAAGGGTTTACATATTTTGGTAGGATCATGACACAAGACTCTCTTTTGGTTCCATCAATGTGTTGTTGATTACCCTTTGGTGGATGTGGCATTACAACAAGTGCCTGAACATTTGCTATATGCCACTGTTGTTGAGTGTTGGCATCGTGTCACTTGGAATTGTGAGTTGATTTCGCCATACTTGGCGTTTGATGTGTGCCTCCGAATTATGGCTATTTCTCTCGGTGAAAATCCTAACCAGCAAGACGTACCTTATTGGAGCTTGAACGAATCTGGATTATTGACTACTTCGCCAGTTATGAAGATTGCCATGGAGGAAGACCAACAACCGCAACTTTCGAGCTTTAATTTGAAATTGATTTGGTCGACACCAGCTCAACAACGAGTCTACAACTTTCTCTATCTATTGGCTCATGATTGCGTCTTATTTAACGCCAACCGAGTTCGCACAAACATAGCTACTTTTGATCTTTGTCCACGTTGTGGCCAACATGAGACGGATCTTCATGCATTACGTGATTGTCCGTCCATAAAAGAGATTTGGATGGCTTTGTTTGGTACCTCCCCACCCTCCAATTTCTTCGAAGTTTGAAATATCCAGGATTGGTCATCTCTTTCTTTGCAGACAAAGGATAAAGGGAGCTCTCAATTTGCAAACATGTTGTGGTATACTGTATACATGAAAGTGTCGAAACAAATTGATTTTAGTAGAGGTTGATGAGCATCGACTCCTTTCTTCTATTGTCTGCTCTGTTATTGAGGTGTTTTGGGAATCAAAAACCAAAATTAAGCCTTCCACTGCTACAATTACCAACCAAGCAGCTCTCAACACTAAATCATTGGACGCCACCACCGTCTAGGTGGTTAATGTGACACCCTTATACCTTATGACGTATACTTTGTAATAACTTATCCCTCATATAAAGTGATAATTCACATATAAACATATAATTTACATATAACAACTATTTTCACATAAGCACATATCAAAAAGTAACACTCATAAAAGGTTGCACACACACATCTCTGTCGATACTTCTCATACTAAAACATCTATTACTCTAACTTCTATTACAACCCATATGTCTAAGATGCAAAAATGAGGAGGAGAAGGTTGCTTAGAGCTTCAACCGACCGACCTGTATGAATGCAGGCCTGTCCATTGGGTTGTGCAAATAGCCCAACGGAATAGGACCCCCAAAATTTTAGGGCCCCGATATTTGTACATTTTATATATAAATTAGATTTGATAAAATGCGCGTTAAAACTCCGCTTGCGCAGTGGTGGCCTGGTGGTGTTTTTTGAAACTTGCTTTTAGACTTGAGTTCGAAACTAAGGGGCTGCTTTTAATTTGATTTTTTTTGCTGTTGTATTTACATGTTTAGATTCTTTTCGCACAAGTGCACAACCCAGTGCATATTACATTTTTTAAGCAAAAACCAACCTAACATTTATGTAGTCTTTTTTACTATTTAATTTATATTTATACATATAAATAGAATCTAGGAAATATTTATCTTGTTGATTTTATCATTTTTCATAATATTCATTTCATAAAAATAGTTTTCATCTAATTAACCACCTAATTTATTTTATTGAGATAAAATCAAACTTGGATGGACAACTAAATTAACCTATTATATTTTTTCCTTGGTTATATTGTATCCAACCAGGTAATAATTTAATTATATGAATTGTGTATCATTGGTTACATAAGGTGCTAAAAGCCTAAAATCAAACTTGGATGGACAACAAATTTACAAATTCAGTAATGTTGTTATTGTTAATTGAATTTTAAAGATTCACTATCACTTGTTATTCTAACAAAAAAAATTACCGTTACCATTCTTAGCATATTAAGTTAGTGTTTTAATGACTATTAAACTTATAATTAATAATAAAAATTTTTAAATTAAATATTTGCACAAGGCCCCCTAATCTGATTGGACGGCCCTGTATGAATGTGACTTCTAAACGGACACACGTCAGTAAGAACTAGCTGAACCTGAAAATTTGTTTTACGATTTACGTGAGTCGCATACTCGGTGAATATAAACCATCATCAATTATTTCACACAGAGTCAAACATTTAGTCCATGTACATATACATACATATTATACATATGTCAAATAGGAATTTTCTATGCAAATGCTGATGTTTCCGATTCATTATTTTGTGAACTGTTCAAGCCTGAATCTGCCCCGGGTTTCCATTACCGACTCTTTTCCATTACCAATTTTTTTTTTCCATTACCGACTTTTAGGCATGTTAGGCCTCATTTGCTCATATACCATTTCTTAGGCATCTTAGGCCTCATGTATGACTCGTAGGTCTCTTTTGTATATAAATTCAGGGCAAGACAGTTACATATCCTTTTAATCTCATTGCAATATGCTATGCAATCAAGTGCATCATGTAACTATATATCATATGCCATCTGTCAACATGCTTTCTGTGCAAACAACTCTGGAAATTTCAAAGCTATCATATTAAACACATATATCCATATAATCCATATAACATATATATCCATATAACTCATATAGCACATATATCCATAAAGCACATATATCCATATAACTCATATCCGTATGACACATACAACACATAGGGTTGAATTTCCGGTCTATACTCACCTGTTTAGGATAGATACTATATTTCTCCTCCTTGTTCTTGACCACAATCTATGACTTGTGCTCCTATATATAACCCAATGTAAATTTAGGCTATTTACTCTTATAAACTCTAACCCCAAATGCAATGAAATGCCAGAATGCATTATAACTTTCTGTGAATAATTCCAAATCCTGTAAAACTTGACATCGATAAACTATATATATAAGAACATTTTTCGAGTTCAAACCTTTCTGAAAAACTTGATCAAAGAGCTCCCTAATATCATTACAAAGAGAAACCCTAAAATCACTCTGAAATCTTTTACCGAATATAAATCCGATATCAAAAACACTCTTTGAAAACTATAGATCAACTGATTTCTCAAACAAAAGCAACTATAGATCTAGATTTGGAAAAATCAATGAAATCCAGATAAACCATTAACAAATTAAAAACTTATCAAATCACGCTTGTACTTCAAGATTAAAACCCGATAGAAGAGATCTTGTACCAGATCCAATAAAAACAACCAAAATCATCAAACTCAATTCTTCTCTCACTGACTTTTCTTCCCCCTCTTTTTTTGATATTGTTTACGTAACTTGATAGAACAAAGATCTTTCATATATATTTTGATCAAAGTCGGTTTGAAAGTCGGCATGTATTTATTGTAAACTACACTTTTCACCCTCAAATCTCTTTTACTACAAATTTTATCCTAAAATAATTATCAATTAACTTTTAGTTAAAAACTTTTTAAAATATAATAAACTTAATTAGAAAATAAATATTACTTTTAAAAACTCACTATATATCATGTCAATATGCTATGCATATGCTACTAATCTTATATTAATGCAGAATGACGTATGCACTTTGGTCGGGGATGTTACAGTTAAAATTGAATGTTGATGGTTGTTCTAAGGGAAATCCTGGTCTTTTCGATAAAGGTGGTCTCATTAGAGATGGTCTCATTAGAGATGCTGGTGGAATCTTCCTCAAAGGTTTTATGTACAATACAGGTGTTTATCGTGCTTTAATGACAAAAGTGAAGGCTATCCATTTTGGTGTTCGTTTGGCTGCTAAGATGAATTGTCCACGACTTCAGGTTAAAACTGATTCTCAAATCACAATCAAACTCATTACCAACAACAATTTACGCACACACTTAGACTTTGCTCTCATTTAGCAATGCAAAGCCCTCCTTGGCCGTAGGAACTGGGAAATAAAACTTCTACATGTTAAGAGATTCGCAAACTCAATGGCAGACGCGCTTGCCAATCAAGCTGTTAAAGATGCCCCTAATTTCATTACTTTCGATACTCCTCTTGCTTGTATTCTTAGCACGCTTAATTGTGATCTTATAGCTCCTGAGGAGCAAACTTAAGTCTTTTATAATAAATTCGCAGAGGCAATAGCCTTATTTTGGTGCCATGAAAAAAAACTTATTCCAAGTGGTACTCCTGAACTTTTGCAAAAGTTCGGCTGGTACCCTTACTTGAAATTTTTGGTTAGTTTATAACTAAATTATTATGTTTTCTAATGAAAAAATATATTTTGTATCTAATTAAATTAAAACAAAAATTTATCTTAATAACAATTAAAATAAATCATATAAAATATTAAATTAAAAATATTTTTATATATATTTGTCAAGTAGATTGTATGTTGTATAATTTAGAATTTTTAATTTTAAAAAATATTACAATATTTACATTAAAATAAATATATTACATAATTAAAATTTGTCATGTAGGTTCTAATAATTTTGATTTTTTTTTTAAAAAACTAATAGAACTTTCATTATGGTACTCTCGAGTTACACTAAAATTTTAATTTCTATCAATTTTTCAAAAATTGTCATTATTACTATATAAAAATCTGCATAGAAAATGTTAATCTTGCAATATATTTATTTTAATATAAATATTACTACATTTTTAGTTTAAACTAAAAAAATTTGAATTATACAACATAAAATCTACTTGACATATATAATATAAAATTTATTTTTAATATTTTATATGATTTATTTTCATTGTTATTAATTAAAAGTGTGTTTTAATATAATTAAATAATTAAAATATATTTTTGTATTAGAAAGTAGAGTTTGGTTCAAATGAAACAAACTCTTATCTTGAAACGAATGCACTTTTTGTAGTTAGTACTGCACTTTTCCTACTTCGGAGTGCACTTTTTCGCATTTGCACTTTTCGCACTTTGTAGTGCACTTTTCGTACTTTTTGTAGTGCACTTTTTCGTATTGCACTTTTTGTATTTTTCAATGCACTTTTGTATCAAAAGTGCACTATTAATTAGGAAAAGTGCATTCGTTTCACGTTTTAGGATAAGAGTTTGTTTCATTTGAACCAAACTCTTAAAAAGCATGCTTATCTATATATCATATAAAATAGAAAAATTTGGTCAATTAATGATCAAACCATCAAATGAAATAATGAGAGTCAAGAAAAAAAAAGGTGAAGAATTGGTTTTAGTTAAAATGTACATTAATAGTTTAAAGAAAATTATTTTTCATAAATACAATAATTTGTAACGTATGACCTTTCAATTCCTAATTAAATTATTTCCAAATAAATTATTACAAATGCATCATTTATGAAAAATATTCCTAACCTAATTAAATACAATAATTTGTAACGCATGACATTTCAATTCCTAATTAAATTATTTCCAAATAAATTATTATAAATGTATCATTTATGAAAAATATTCCTAACTAATTAAATACAATAATTTATAACATATGACTTTTCAATTCCTAATTAAATTATTTCCAAATAAATTATTATAAATGTATCAGTTATGAAAAATATTCCTAACCTAATCAAATTCAATAATTTATAACGTGTGACTTTTCAATTCGCAAAATATACTTATATATATGTTCTTTACGGGAGTAGAGGGAGAAGAAGATATTGTCTTCGTTTCCCGTACATGCAGGTTGGTCATCATGATTCAGTAAATTGAGGTTAGTCATGATATACATTCAAGTGGTTTTATTATAATTTTCATTTTGCATAGGATTAGTAATTGGTTTTGAAGGTTAAACCATGCAAGTTAAGATCATCATCTCTCCTACTATAGACTGATGGAGCATGTGAATAATTCGTTTGATATTACAAAGAAAACACGAAGAAGGTCATTTTGACATGTTTAAAGAGAATAGCATCATGTGCAACATTGATTGAAATAATTTAATCAAATCACTAAAAGTAAGAACTAAACTTTATATTATTAATATATAAATTTGTTTGTGTAAATATATCTATTCTGATCTATTATCAGTTTTATTGACTTAAAATATTTAATCTTACACATTAGAATTTTAGCATTTAGATTGTGTTGTTTATTGAATTAAAGGTAAAATCAGGTTAATTTTTCTTAAAAAAACAAGGATATTAGAAACCCATAAAAGGCTAGGTAAAAATAATCATTTAGATCATCAACATCTATATCTATCTATATATACTATAAAATAGAAAAATTTGACCAATTAATGACCATCTTAATAATGAGAGTCAAAGAGTAAAAAAAAATGTAAATAAGTGATTTTAGGGTTGCAAGATAAATAAGACAATCCAATTAATTGTCATTTATATGGCCATATTTGAGTCACAAATAAAAAAACCGATTATGAATTAAGGCATTGTGAATGACAATTAGTTTACTACATTATTAATTAATAACGATCATTTTAGCTACCATTGTGTCTTTCTATTTACCCTATTAATATAATCATAATCCCTTCAAAGCTTCAAAAAATAAAGGGATATGCTTGAATTAAAAAGCATACTACAAGTAACCGAACAATAATTAATGTGATGCAATAAAGTTATTTATGAGTGGGAATTAAGCAAGGTAAATTATCGTAGGTAAAGTGGTTATATATAAAAGCCCAAAAGGTTAATCACACAATTCCAAATTCAAACAATACATGTTCAAGGTCCCTAACAAATGCTCAATGGAAACTTTAAAAATAGAATTTTAGTTTTACACCAAATTAACATTCTATTTTTTCTTCATTTTCCCATTTTTCATGTGAGTTATATATTCATTCTTTTATTATATAAATTTTGTTATGCATAATTAAATCTCTTGATATACTTTTTTTTTCAGGTTTAATAAATTGTCTTTACTTCCTCAATTACATCACATAAAAGGAACCGAGAAAGAAATTGATATGTTATGCATTACAATTTATAAGCAATCAAAAATGAATGTTTATGGCATATGATTTGTCTTAGTTGTCTAAAAATTCAAGTATAATAGTATAAAGTACTAATAATTAGAAAAATCAAATTAGATCTTTGCATACACTACCAAAAATAATATAAATATTTTAAATTAAATATTTAACTTATAATACATATTCCAAAGAAACCATAAATTAAATACATATTCTAAATTATAATGGAAACATTTTATAATGAATAAATTAAATTAAATTTCATACAAGAAAAATCAATCGAATATCTATCTAACATATGTCATGAAAATTACCACGAACAATTCCATATAAAGTAATTTAAGAAAATAAAAAAATAGTAAAATTACCAAAAAAAACACATACCTTTATGCATAAGAAAACAATACTAATACTCTCAAATGATAATACTAAAATTTGAAAAGAAAAG
The DNA here is from genome assembly GCA_964016875.1 of Fallopia convolvulus. NCBI lineage: Eukaryota > Viridiplantae > Streptophyta > Magnoliopsida > Caryophyllales > Polygonaceae > Fallopia > Fallopia convolvulus. The sequence continues at coordinate 26,465,882 of OZ024719.1, forward strand.
ATTATAAACATTAATATCAGGGAAATGAAAAGACCTCTATTTTTTTCTTCACATTTTCAACTCCCAATAATTAATTAGGAAAATAAAAAGACTACTATCTTTTCCATCTTTTCAACTCCCAATAATTAATTAGGAAAATAAAAAGACTACTATATTTTTCCATCTTTTCAACTCCTAATAATTAATTAGGAAAATGAAAAGACTACTACATTTTCCATGTTTTCAACTCTCAATAATAATTACGGAAATGAAAAGACCATAAATAAATAATGACACTATATAAAGGAGTATATGGATACAAAACATCCATTATGAGTTGGATACTTGAATTAGCCATCATATATGATTTCTTATCACCTATTCACCTTTTTCATTATATATTGGTTAGATTGATTTACTAATATGGTTAGATATATATAAGTTGGATAATTTGTCTTTGTTTCTTTATAAATTATAATTTATAGTTTATCATCATCGTAAAAACACCCTCTCATGTTGCTTATTATTATTCCCCTAATCCCCATTCTCTAAGTTTAATTTATTCCTTCTTTTTCATGTATATGCATGTTTGTTTAATGTAACTTCTAACTTTCTAATGACTAACTTTAGATTGAATTGTTTGAAATGCACCAATGCAGATTTTTCTGGTAAAAATTTGTTCCAATTCAATGTAAATATGATATCATTTTTGGACTTTTTTCTAAAAGCATAATGTAAATAACAAACTAAAATTGTTTCATTTAGAAAAGGATATTATTTCTTATAAGCAAAAAAATTGTCATTATTTTTAATCTATTAATCCATCATGATTCAATACTTCCTATCCAATTTATTTTTCAAACTTTAATATTTCTTAATTGAATTAGGTTGATATATTTTTTCATGATTAATATTATACATGCAACCAAAATATTAAAATAATGTTCTAGCGAAAAATTATATAATGATAATATATAAAACATAAGAAAATCCGTGCGTAGCACGGGTCATCCTCCTAGTTTAGTTATAAACTAATGAAAATTTAAAAGTAAGGGTGCTAGAGGAAATTTTGCAAAAGTTTAAAGATACTACTTAGAATAAGCTTTATTCAGTGTACTATTTAAAAAAAATCAAAAACTCGAGCGTATCAACCTGAATTTAAAAAAAAAAAGTGATGAGCCTTCGATCCTACTATTTGGTAGCTATTCGAATTAATTAAACGAGTCAAGGACGCTTTGGTAAAGGGTATTTCTAAATGGCACCCACCCTATGTAACCTATTCAAAGCCCACCCTACCCCCTATTTGATATAAATAAAACCTAATTAAAATTTACACCCTATGTCACTCACATTTTTTCACATTCTTCTTCTCCTCCTATCTTTCACTCTCTCTTTCACTCTCTTATTCTACAACATTCAAGGAGATTCAAGGCCTTCAAATCAAGTTTTTTGTGCATATTCTCCACAAAAACCACTCCTACAACAATCATGGTAAGTTTTTTCGACAAATTCATCCAATTTTATGTACATTCAACTTCTAAATCTAGGTTTTGCAATAATTAGATTTTTTCTTTCAAATTGTGCCAACTATGATTTATATTAAAGATTTGAAACCCATTTTGAAAGATTAAACCGATTTAGGCAAGATTTATTGGTCGGAATTGAAATTGGGTGAAAAACGGCCATTACCATCGAGGGCGTTCCGGCGCTGTCTCGAGGAAGAAGACGACACGGCCGTGACGACCGTGTCGTCTTTGGCCGTAACGGCTATTCTTCGACAGGCCGTGACGGCCAGATTAATAATGGCCGTGACGGCCAGAATTATAATGGCCGTGACGGCCAAAATTATAATGGCCGTGACCGCCAGAAGAAGAATGGCCATGACGGCCATTCTTCGCAAAGCCGTGAGGGCCGTGTTTCTGTGTCGATGGTGAAGCTGAATAAGTTGGATCATATTTTCAGACATCGAGGTGCTTAGAGACGGGTTTAGAGACCCGGTCTGGTCGTTATCGACGTCGTGAAGCACGGATCGAGCAGATGGCACCGATACCCGTGGCCCCGGAGGTTCCGGAGGTCCTTGGGCCTCCGAGGTTCAGCCCTTTCCAGTGTTACCCTACCACTTCACACGAGGGCAGTGTCGGACCTTGTTCGACTCCTCACAGCATGAGACGGGGAGTAGCTCACATTCTGTTGAGGATCAGACAGCCGTCCATGCACCTACTGCACCGACACCACATTCTCGGCAGGGACGAGGGGCTGGGGGACGAGGACCTAGGGGACAAGGGGCTGGCAGGCGAGGCGCAGACCTTGTCCCAGCTCCGACGGGAGGGTCTAGACAGAGGAGACAGACCCGACCCGGTCAGTGACGTCGGATCGAGCCGTTGCTCACACATTCTGCACCGGGAGGCCCGGAGATCCCGGAGTTACTGTTGGGCTTCGAGGAGCATGTGGCCCACCACATATACGCTGGCAATGTAAGTAAAACTACTTAAAATATTTGATAATAATGTTTGATACTTATGTTCGAATTTAAAATTAAAATATGTTTTGTACTTTAATGTATTACAGGAGCGTCCTCGAGGTCCTTTGAAGTATCAGTTCCGACGCACATAGCTGACAGACTGGCCACAGGCGGGAGATGGCGACTGGATTGATATTGTGTGGGCCAACGGTCTTGCCCATCTGCAGAGTATTATGCATCAGCAGGTTCATATTGGCCTTATAGATGCATTTATTGAGTGATGGCATCCAGAGACCAGTTCTTTCCATATGCCATGGGGCGAGATGACGATCACGCTTCATGATGTTGCGCTCATCCTCGGCCTTCCGATTGACGGGGAGGCAGTTCTGCCAGATGATGCTGCCGGCTCTCAGAGATCCCGATTCGCAGAGTTCTTCGATATGGATGAGGATTGGATGAGCCGCCCAAATTTTGATAAGGGTGGTGTTTCACATGTATGTCTGAAGGAGTATTGCATGAACGCGAACAACAACCTTTCTTCTGAGACTGTCGCTTCTGGTTTTCTACTGTACTTGATAGCGTCGACTATCTATCCTGACAAGTCTCAGCATCGGATCCCTATCACATACTTGGACATGGTACAGGATCACGAGGATGTATAGAGTACGTCTTGGGCTTCTGCTGCACTGGCTCATCTGTATAGGAGCCTTGGTGAGTGCTCGAGGTTTGGGGCTAGAGGAGCTTCTATGTGTTACACGCTATTACAGGTAATTGATCGAACCTAAATTATTTTTTTTTAGTTTGGCTAATATTATCAGTCACACTTGACTAGTCTTATGTTTTTTTATCTAGTCTTGGATCTTCATGTACTTTCCATTACTTCGTCCTGCCGGGATGCCATTACCATTACCGGAGGGAGGGACATGGTCTCAGATATGGGGAGATGGTGGTACAGTGCAAGTTGGGCGCAACTACAGAGCAAAGCTTGATGCTATGACGGCGGCAGATGTGAGTATACTCTTTACAAGTTGTATTTGAGGTTTTTTTTCCAAAAGAAGTTCATTTATCATGCGAAATTGAATCAGGTGGCTTGGATGCCCTATGGGGATTTAGATTTTAGCGACGCATATGCTTCGTCTTGTTTTCATGGGATGCTATCATTTCTGGCTATATCAGAGCCATACATGCCAGATCGATGCGCTAGGCAGTTTGGGTGTGTACAGAGGATACCTGAAGATGTTATTATGCCGAAGACTACGGTTCGAGTAGGAGACTTGACAAAGTACAAGGTAGAGTTTGACACAGCCACTTGGGTTTGGAGATCTAGGGACGTGCACCGTATCAGCTTAGACACGATGGGATTTCCAGTGACTGATGATCCGTCTGAGTGTGCTGAGGACTACTTGACGTGGTTCCTACCTCGTACACACGCACGTGTTTGTCGGCCCGCCACGACTGCTCAGGAGGTATAACGTTGGGATTGTTTGTTTTTGTTACATAATTGATGTTTTTTGTTATAGGGTTTAGGGTTTAGGGCAAAAACGTTGGGATTGTTTGCTTTTAGGTAATAATTATTTTGTTATATATGCAGCGCATGCAGGAGGCGTTGGGTTATCTTGCACCATGGGCGGCATATCCAGGGGTGCACCCACCCGGATTACAGGACGCTATCAAGAGATCTATTGAGATTATGGGAGGAGCGGTCCCTGGATATGGCGATGGTGATGACCAGTCGGATGATGCATAGGGATTATGTTGGATTATTTTGATCATGTAGTTCAGATTATTTAGGTTTTGATTATGTAGTTGGATTATTTATGTTTTCATTTGTAGTCGGATGATGCCTATGGATTATGTTGGATTATTTAGGTTTTGATTATGTAGTTGGATTATTTATGCTCGCATATGGATTTCAATTATGTTGGATTATGATGATGCTCGGAAATGGATTCAAACTAAGTAGACACTTCAAACTAATATTACATATTCTGATTGTATTTGTTGAGTCGTTGGAGCAATAGAAACTTCAAACTTCAAACTAAGTAGAACCTAAGTCCACTAAAATGCGATGATCATCATTGGGAGCAAATTTGTACTTGTTAAGTCGTTGGAGCAATAGACGAAGAATGCTAAATGCAATGATCTCTCATCGTTTATTTGAAGATCATTTAGCCCAATGTATACCTCATTTTCCTCCTGTAATGTTGGGGAACAAAGATGTCAGAAGAGGCCGTTAAGGCTAAAATGGCTGTAGCCGTTAAGGCTAAAGGACAAGGGGCCGTTATGGCCATGAGGCTTTTGGCCGTCACGGCCATAGCTCACACAGCCGTTACGGCTGAATGTGCTATGGCCGTGACGGCCAGAAGCCTCGTGGCCATAATGGCCTCGTCCTGTTTCCTTACCAAATTGAATCGAAAAGGCACAAACAATTGTTGTGTTGTATATTGTTACCTAAAATGAGGGCTTACTAGATAAAACATTAAAATCCCAAAACTAAAACGAGTTTGGTATGAAGTAATTACCTCGTTGTGCTCTATTCGAAGCGAGTTCTCCATCAAATTATAGTTGTGCAAATCTTCATTTGACATGGTTGTTGATTGTTTTTGGAGAGAAGAAGAGGATAGAAGAGAAGAGAGGGGAGTGTAGAAGGGTTTTAGTTCGAGTTTAATGTGTATAAGGTTAAAAAGAGCGGACAATAAATATGGTTAGGTAGGGCGTTGACAATAAATGCAAGTTTTTTGAATTTTTTAAACATATGGCCGTTACGGCCAGAAGGCTTGTGGCCGTAACGGCCATAGCGCCCTTGGCCGTTACGGCCAGGATGGCCGTGGCCGTTACGGCCACAAGCCTTCTGGCCGTAACGGCTCTAGGAGGCGCCGCGTAGGCCTGCCAGCCTACCCCCTAGACCGGGCGCCAAATAAAATCTACGTTGATAAAAGATTATGATGTTTGCAGTTCAAACCCGGCCCGGATTTGTTAGCGCTGGTCTGGATTCAAACCCGGGCCGTATTATCAATCTGGATATGATGTTTGTAGTTTCTGGTCGAACACTCAATTGCATCCTCAAAAACCCCTAAAACCCTTCCTCTCTATCCCATTCAACGCTTTTCTCAGATCTCTCCTCCGGAAATGGCTTCAGTGGTACTGAGAAACCCTAACTCCAAGCGCTTACTCCCCTCCTCCTCTCAACTCTACATTTCCGCCTGTCAAGGTTCTCTTTCCCGTGGCTGCTCCGCCGCCTTCACCGATCCACTCTCCGGCAATGACAGGACTGCTACTGCTGGTCACTTTTCTTGGTGGCGATCTATGGCTACCTTTACAAGAACGTAAGTGTATTGGTTTTGATTACGGTTTTAAACTGGAATCTGTGATCTATTCTCATCACTTCTAAGTTCTAACACCCGGCTTTAAAATTGACCAAAAATAAATAGGTTTTGAAATTCTTTGGCTGGGATTGGTAGTAGGTTTTCTGACATATATGAGCAGGAATGATAATTTTGACGAGAGATAAAGTAGTCAAACTGCACTGTTTTAGGCCCTCATCTGACTTTTGAAGTTTCATTCTGTTAATTCTCAAGTGTATGCCTTCCTCTTTTGCAACAGAAAACCTCATGTAAATGTGGGAACTATTGGTCACGTTGATCATGGGAAGACTACCTTGACAGCGGCCATAACGAAGGTGGGTTCAAACATGATTTGTTTTACTCTATCCCTCTCACTTGTAGCTTCTATTCCCGTGTTCTCTTCTGTCATCCTATGTATATACTGGATTTTTTCTTTCTTTCTCTTAACACTTTACCTTCATAGACTGGAATACGATCGCTTCTAATATCGGATTCCCCATTTAATTTGTCATGTTTCTCAATAACCTTCGGTTGTTAGGTCTTGGCAGAAGAAGGAAAAGCAAAAGCTGTTGCGTTTGATGAGATTGATAAGGCTCCTGAAGAAAAGAAAAGGGGTATCACTATTGCCACGGTCTGAATACTTTCCTGCCTCAATCTCATTTGGTTATGTCTGACTATTTTTTTTCTTCCTGATTTCGCATTTTTCATACCTTGCCTCGTGAGAGGAGCTATTAATTCACCATGATATTTAACCATAGTTTGAATTTTCCCATTCACAGGCCCATGTGGAATACGAGACTGCAAAGAGACACTATGCACATGTTGATTGCCCAGGACATGCTGATTATGTTAAAGTATGTTTTTCATAGTAGAGCTTTCTTCAATTCAATCTTAGCACCACATCTTCCCCTGCTGGCACAGTTAGAAAGTATATGTATGAGTGTTTGACATATTACTGGATTGATATGATAAATACATGTGTTGCCTATGAATTTTTTTAAGATGATTTTAAATAATATTTTTAGGCATGATACATACTATTCATGAAGCAGTTCACTAATACCATGATCCGTGCCTATCTTCAGCATAAAACTAGAACTTTGTTTGTATCATCGTTTTTTAGAGTAAAGAACTCTTGAAATCCAAGTGTATTTCAATTCTCTTTATGAAAAAAATCAGGAAATTAATGGTGATTAAATGGCTTGTAGAATATGATTACTGGAGCTGCCCAAATGGATGGTGGTATTCTTGTTGTATCTGCTCCGGATGGACCCATGCCACAAACAAAGGAACATATTCTACTAGCACGACAGGTGAGTTTGGTGTCATCTTTTCATGGAGGATATCTATTTTTTGGTGAATCCATCTAGCACTGCTCTTCTTAAGCTTATTATCCGATAGCAAAATGCTATATAGTTTATTCTTTTTCTGATGCATCTTATTATACTAGTTCTTTTCCTGATGCACCTTATATATGTTTGTATATGCAGAATTGAAGACCTTAATATTTGTTGGTTTATCTCTGAATTTCCTTACAGGTTGGTGTGCCATCCTTGGTGTGCTTTCTGAACAAAGTAGATGCAGTAGATGACCCAGAGCTACTTGAACTTGTAGAAATGGAACTTCGGGGTGAGTTCATTTCTGATATTTGATCATAGATGCTAAATAACTTATGTTTTTATTCTTCACTTATTAGCTTTTTCTGTTGTATCAATAACATATTTCTTTCATGTTTATGTATTTTTGGGTCTCTTTAGAGCTCCTCAGCTTTTACAAGTTCCCTGGGGATGATATCCCTATCATTAGGGGTTCTGCCTTGTCCGCCTTGCAAGGAACAAATGATGAAATAGGGAGACAGGCTATATTGAAACTCATGGATGCTGTAGATGAATACATTCCCGACCCTGTTCGTCAACTTGACAAGCCTTTCCTGATGCCTATTGAAGATTCTTTCTCAATTCAGGTATGGAAGGCTGTTTGAATATCTTTAAGAACAGCAGCCTTGTAGCATCAGGCATGTGAAGTAGTTTCTCCATTTTTTAAAAAGAATTTGTATTCTTTGATAGGTGCTCTCCAGTTACAAGTTAACTAAGAAAAACTCTGCAATAAAGGATCTCCTACATCTCAGATTTTAATTTGAAAGTTGTTGCATTAATGGTTTCACTAAAATACTTGTATTTTTACTTTCTTGTGAGCTTTTTGTGCATCTCAAGTTTGAAGAAACATTGTGTGCAACTAGAAATTATGTGATGACCTGAAAGCAAAGCCTACAATGTAGTAAAGGCGTTGCTAAACATATTTTCAATGTTTGAACTTGAAGAACTTGCCATTCCACGTACTGAAAAGTAATTATTATTATCTCTATTGTAGGGACGTGGAACTGTTGCCACAGGTCGTGTGGAGCAAGGAACCATAAAAGTTGGTGAAGATGTTGAAATTTTGGGTTTAATGCAGGTTAATGCAATACTATGCTTTTTTTTTTTGTTTTCTTTCATGTGATTCTGACACTTGGTTATAAATATATTTCATAGGCAAGTTTAGCTTATGCTGTATTCTTGAACGGGTATATCTTCGTTGATATTAACAATCTTTAAATGCGTTGTTTATTGTGCAGGGTGGTCCATTGAAAACTACTGTTACTGGCGTGGAAATGTTCAAGAAAATTTTGGATCATGGAGAAGTGAGTGCCTGAACATCTAGCTTGAGTTTGAGCTGTCCACTGTACATGTATTATACGCCAACTAATTATTTTATTTTTTATAGGCTGGTGACAATGTGGGTCTTCTGCTTCGTGGACTGAAAAGAGAAGATATACAGCGAGGGCAGGTAAATCTCACTTTGCAGGTTCATGTTGGGAGGATAGCTAAATCTACTGCAACTTCTGGTAGAAAATCATATGTTTAATAACTATTTTGCTGTCAAAACTTTTAAGAAGTTTGTCAAAAAAATAGCATACCTGGTGTACATTCTTTAGGGTGCAGGCCATTTCTAAGTTTGTCTCACAAGTAGTATTGTCCGGCATGATGCATGTTGCTTCTGGTAGCTTGCTAATGAAAACACAGCACTGATGTTATCTTCTCTTACTATATGATTATTAGGTAATTGCAAAACCTGGAAGTTGCAAGACATACAAGAGGTTTGAGGCTGAGATATATGTTCTTACAAAAGATGAAGGGGGACGTCATACAGCATTCTTCTCCAACTACAGACCTCAGTTTTATTTGAGGACTGCAGATATCACAGGGAAAGTTGAATTGCCAGAGAATGTGAAGATGGTTATGCCTGGTGACAATGTGACTGCAACCTTTGAACTTTTATCCCCTGTGCCTCTTGAAACAGGTTAGATTCAGCCTGTACATTCATTTATTTGATTCAAGCCAATTTGACATGATACTCTATTAGATATATCTTCTGCATGTCAATTGTACTGATTTATTGTCCTCAAACTCACAGGGCAAAGATTTGCATTGAGAGAGGGAGGACGAACAGTTGGTGCTGGTGTTGTTTCAAAAGTCTTGAGCTAGAATTAGAGCTCCAATAGTACAATTTGGTTCATCAATCTGCTTGTTTGATAGATAAAGAAGCTGTTATCCAGAACTTGAGCTCATTTTAGATACACAACTGGGATTTTGTGCTCCATTTCAACCAGTCTTAGAAACTGTCCTCGAGTCCATTAATTAGTTGGAATTTTTTGGTTTTTTAATAAAAAAAAATGATATTTTTGGTATATTTTTCTCTATAACGCAAATGTCATCATAAGTTTGCGCTTATTGAATATTATTCCAAACCTTGTCTACATTCAGCCTAAAATTTAGCCGTTCTACCTATGAGCCTTTTGGAAACATCCTCTTGACTTGTTTGAAGCATGGATGTGTACATCAAGTATGGCTGTCAATGGGTCGGGTTATGGGTGGGTGAAGCACTTCCACCACTCGACCCGCAAGTTAAAATGTCCCACCCGACCCACCCGTCACCGGTCAAATGTTTTACCCGTCACCCGTTGGTAATATGGGTAACTCGTTTACCCGTATAACTGAGGTATTCTATATATAAATAAATTTTCATACATAAACTAAAGTTATAAATATTCATAATCCATACATAAACAAAATTAAATACCATAATCAAAATGGAGTGAAGATGGGTTACAAAACAAATCCCATAACATAAAGTCAAAGATGTATAAAAATATAAAATAATATTGTCAAGTGAGAGTTCAATCTAAACAAAATTAACTAAAGTTATACATCAACATAATTTTCAAGAGGGCAGCCACTAGGGTTGGAAACTGTAGAACAGACTAATAACCCTCACTAATGAAGTTACGAACTGAGGCAATATTCAAGCAAATAGATGGGCTGGAAAATAAATGGGCCAACTTATTTATCAAAAGACCAAAGTGATTTATATATTTGATTTTAAGGGCCCATATATATTATAAATTATAGACCGAAACGGGTGAAACGAGTGATGGGTCGGTTGACCGGTTGATTTATTGGGTCGGGTTATTGAGTGATAAGATCCCATCCTTACCCGACCCATAACCCATTTTGCCCGTCACCCGAACCGATGTCACCTGCTTTGATTGGGTTTTCACCCGTTTATTTCGAGTGGGTTAAACGGGTGGATCGATCACCCGTGGGTAATTGACAACCCTAACATCAAGAAATACAACAATGATTTGAAAAGTACACCACTCAAAACACATAACAATGAAAAACTGTTAGAACCACTCAAGAGATTTCTTGAGGAAGACCACTCAAAGGCAAAGTCAGCCAAGAGGAATTGTGCAAGCAAAAGACCCATGTTTTCTGATTGATTAATTGATGAAAAGATGATTACAAAGCTGACTAAACTCTTGCTCAAATAGTGATAGAAAGGCTAAAAAACTCCTAGTCCTTTAATCCCACGCTAACAAACCACGACTCCACTAGATATAAACTAGGAATCTGACTTCTAACTAATTTGACTAACTCAACTGATGCTGAAATTAAGGAATAAAACTAGAACATAATTAAAATAATTAATTCTTAGCTTTCCCAACTCCTCCTCTTCTGCGGTAAGTAATCCAAGGCTTCATTTTCGGCGGTATCTTATCATTGCCCCCCTCCCCCCGGGAAATTTGAGTTGGCCTCAAGTCGAAAAGTGGGAAACTACTGCTGTAGGAGGTCATAGTCTTCCTAGCTCGCCTCTTCGTTTGGGCGATCCTTCCACTGAATAAGAAATTCCAAGGTCAGAGTATCACCAAATTTGTTCCAGCGGTGGTCTAATACCTTCTCTGGTTGCACTAGAAGCTCGAATGAGTCACTGATGGATGGTGGCTTTGAAGAAACAGCTGCTGCAATTCCATGAACAGGACGAAGAAGTGACACATGGAAAACTAGGTGAATTCTTGTGCCATCTGGGAGTTCTAGCTTATACGCCACTTGTCCAATTTTTCGCAGCACCTTGTAGGGACCGAAAAAATGAGGAGACAACTTCTGATTTTCACGACGAGCAAGGGAGCGTTGTCTATAGGGCTGTTATCTTAAAAAGACTAGATCACCCTCCTCAAATGACAGCTCGCGACGATTGGCATCAACCTGCTATTTCATGCGTCCTTGAGCCTTCAGTAAATTAGCCTTAAGAACTTGTAGCATCTCATCCCTGATTACCAGCTACTCCTCTAGATCAGGTAGGCGAGTCTCACCTCGAACAAAAGGAATAACAGGAGGCGGTTCTCTCCCATAAACCAGTCGGAAAGAGGTGAAACCAACAAAAGTATGGAACCCTGTATTAAAAGAGAATTCCTCCCAAGGTAAAAATTGGTTCCATCGGTGAGGTTGTTCCACTGTAAAGCAACGATGGTAGGTCTCCAAACAACGGTTGACCACCTCAGTCTGACCGTCAATTTGAGGGTGGTAGGCGGAGCTCATCTTGATGGTTGTTTGACCGAGGCAGAAGAGCTCCTGCCAAAACGAACTGAGAAATACCGGATCCCAATCCGATAGCAAAGATCGAGGTATGCCATGAAGAGTGAAGACGAACGATCTCCTTGTAAAATAATTGAGCTACTAACTTGGCTGTGTAAGGGTGAGCCAGACTTACAAAGTGGGCGTACTTGCTAAGGCGGTCCACGACCACCAATATTACTGACATGCCGCCTGACTTGGGTAAACCAGAGATATGTCTTCCCAAATCTGTTCCGGAAGTGGCAACGATTGCAAGAGGTCGGCTGGCACCAAAGTCTGATGTTTGGCTATCTGACAGACTCCACAATTCCGAATATACAACTGAGTGTCATTCTTCATTCGTGGCCATTAAAAATTAGCAGTTACCCGCTTCAGTGTTTTCAGGAAACCATAGTGACCGCCGGTCGGAGAATTGTGGCATTCAGCCAAGATTTTATGGTGCCAATTGTTGTAGGAAGAAATAACGAACCGATGTCTAAAATACAACCTATTGCTTACCATCTGGAAAAAAAAACAGAAGCATCAGACTGTTTTGTTGCCATAATTTCTCTGGTGAAGGGATCCTGTTGCAGCGCTTGAGCCCATTTTGAAAATTCCCGAGAGATGGGAATAGCAAGAGCCAATAACTCCGCGTGTTACAACGAATCAGCTCCGAGATTCTCCTTGCTAGGCTTATATTCAATGACGAAATCAAAGGGCATCAATTTCAAGAGTAGGCGTTGCTAGGTGTGAGTCGTGACACAATGCTCAAGGAGGTATTTGAGGCTGCGATGATCAGTTCTAACCACAAATCTTCTCCCTAATAAATAGCGTTTCCACTTCTGTAGAGCCAAGACCATAGTAAGTAATTCACGATCACAAGTGGATTGGAAACGATTGGAAAAAGAGAATCCCTTACTGTAATATGCAATGGGGTGCCCGGACTGTAAGAGAATGGCTCCAATTCCATCTGAAGAAGCGTCACACTCCACAAAAAATTGCTCGGCGAAATTCGGTAGTCGCAGGACGGGCGCCGAAGTCAGGGCTGATTTGAGCAAATTGAAGGCGTCCTCTACTGTGGTCGACCATTGAAAAGCCCTTTTTTGGTGAGGTCGGTCAGCGGCCTTGCAATTCACCCATAATTTTGGACAAACCTGTGGTAGTAACCTGATAACCCTATGAAACCCCGCAAGTCACAAACTGAAGTAGGCCTTGGCCATAAAGAAACAACCTGCACTTTCTCTGGATTTATTGTAACGCCCTGAGAAGAAACGATATGCCCTAGAAAAACCATCTCTGACTGCCCAAATAAGCATTTGGATTACTTGGCATAATATTCCTGATCCTGCAGTAGATGTAGTGCCATATTAAGGTGCTGACGGTGCATTTCCAATGATGTACTGTAGATTAATATATCGTCGAAAAAGACCACAATAAACCGGCGAAGGTATGGATGGAAGAGGTCATTCATGATGGCTTGAAAGGTTGAAGGGGAATTGGTAAGGCCGAAAGACATCATTAAGAATTCATAATGACCCGAATGAGTTAAAAAAGCTGTTTTGGGCACATCGGCTAGCTCAACACGGATTTGATGGTAGCTTGAACGCAGGTCAATTTTGGAGAGTATTGTTGCACCGTGCAGTTCATCCAGCAACTCGTCGACCGTAGGAATCGGGTACTTGTCAGGGATTGTAACCTGATTCAATTGACGGTAATCCACACACATTCGCCAAGAGTTATCTTTCTTCTTTACGAGCAGGACATGATCGCGAAAGGGCTCGTACTCGATTGAATAGACCCGGCCTTCAGTAGCTCGTCGGTCTGCCTTTCCTGTTTTTTGGTGGAATGGGTAGCGGTAGGGTCGGATATTTGGAATTTTTGTTTTGGGGGGTGAGGTTTATGGAATGGGTCCGAGTCCGGTATAGTGGTAGGGAGTTGGATTCTTGGAATAGGGGTTGGAAGTGTTGGAGGGTAGTCATGATCGAGGCTGGTGGTGGTTTAGGTTGGTATGAGGTTGTAGAGAGTGATTGGAATGAGATGTTACCTGGCTGATCAGAACAGGGCCTCAGACCTTGCAACTTGTATTTCTTGCCCTCAATCTTGAAGATGATGAACAAATCATTCCAATTCACTAGCACTGTATTGAGAGATGCTAGCCATTTGATGCCAAGAACAACTTCTGCACTCCCCATAACGAAAGGATAGAAGTCTTGTGTTATGACAATACCCGAGAGTTGTAGAGGTACATTAGGGAAGATTTGAATGCATGAGACTACCTCTCCGTACCCGATCGTCACCCTGAAATCCGGAACCTCATGAGTAGGCAACCTCAATTCCTGTACCAATTTATCCAAGATGAAATTATGCGTCGATCCGCTATCCAACAAGATGAGGACCGATCGGTCGTGGAGTTTAGCTCGGAGTTTCATGGTAGTGGTGGCTTGGCTAGTGATCTGGTGGAATGAAATCTCAGCCATCCCTTCTTCTGTATCTGGGATTTCGAGCATCTGGCCATCCTCCTCTTCTCCCTCAAAGTAGGACTCATCAAAATCACCAGCGCATTCCATGTTGGAAAATGTTGGTTTGCACTGATGGCCTGGTGAGTATTTTTCTCCGCATCGGAAGCACAAACCTTTCTCACGTCTCTGAGCCCGTTCATCCCATGGTTTCCCTGGTGTCGAGTTGTTGTTAGCAGACCGAGCTTGGGGTGTAGGGTTTTGATTTTGGGTTGTGGGCTGTGGTTGTGGGTAACCGGTGTTGGGTCGATAGTGCGGATTGTTTCGATTGGGAAAATTGGGTCGGTTAGGGTAGGTCGAAGGTCTGGGATTTTATAGTGAGGTTAGCTTGGATTCAAATTCCAGGGCTAGGGACACCGCCCTCAAAACAGTCCGAGGGGAGTGAATCCGGACTTCAGCGCAAAGTTCTTCCTTCAACCCGGAGATAAACGCACCAAGGAGGGAATTTTCGGGCCAGTCATGAACTCTTGAGGCTCTTCGGGTGAATTCCGTGTGGTATTCAGCCACCGAGCCTGTTTGATGGATTGAGCATAGGGATTCGTCCGAAATTATGAAAGCGGGTGGACCGTAGTGATCCTGGAATATGTGAATCAAGTCTTCCCATACCAAAATTTCCTGCTTCCCGTTGATCCAAGCATACAACTCTAGAGCATCACCTTCCAAGTAATCCGCGGCGACTTCCACTTTCATGTCGTCGAGGATGTCGTAATAGCGAAAATACTTCTCAGCTCTAAGGATCCACCCACGAGGGTCCCCACCATCGAATTTGGGAAAGTCGAGGTGTGCTTGGGGTCGTTGGAAGGTTTGGAAACTCTGGTGTCCCTCATCATCATCATCGTAGGTATCCCGAGCCCTATGACGAAAACGATCATTTGCCGGCGTATATGAGGGACGAAGTCTGTCTCTGTTGCTGCCCTCAAGCTGGTCAACGACGTCTCGCACCCTCGAACCACCATGCAAGGAGGTCTCGGGAGTGCCATTTTTGTGGCCGTGGGAATCATGCTGCTGCGAATTGGCTTCCAGGACTGCGACCTTCGCAGCGATACCGTCTAGACTCTAGAACCTCTAAGCGAGAGGCGATGAACGCTAGCTGATGCGCTAGCTCTTGATTGGATGGAGGTGGCGGAGGGGGAGGGGGTGGCGGGTTTTGATCTTGTGAGGTGGAAGAATTTCGTGTTTGAACCATGATGGATCAAACGACTTTGATACCAAAATGTTAGAACCACTCAAGAGATTTCTTGAGGAAGACCACCCAAAGGCAAAGTCAGCCAAGAGGAATAGTGCAGGCAAAAGACCCACGTTTTCTGATTGATTAATTGATGAAAAAAAAGATGATTACAGAGCTGACTAAACTCTTGCTTAAATTAGTGAGAGAAAGGCTAACAAACTCTTAGTCCTTTAATACCACGTTAACAAACTACGACTCCACTAGCTATAAACTAGGACTCTGACTTCTAACTAATTTGACTGATTCCACTGATGCTGAAATTAAGGAATAAAACTAGAACATAATTAAAATAATTAATTATTAGCTTTCCCAGCTCCTCCTCTTCTGAGGTAAGTAAATCAAGGTTTTATTTTCGACAGTATCTTATCAAAAACACTAGTAGCAGGGTTAAATGGCTTTTGAGTGAAAAGCACACACAATAAAAACACATTAAGAAAACCAAAAGGCAGAATATATCAAAATGTCCTTAAAACTTTCACATTTTTGTCAACCACTTCCCCGTACTTTGAGATTCTCAAACAAATCCTTAAACTATACCATTTTGTCTTTTAAGCACAAATTGCTTATCTTGCAAAACGCGTGTATCTCAATCTCGTAATTGCGCATGCAATTTCGTTAAGTGGTCTGATTCATTAACATGGATTTTTTAATTTTGTTTTTCGGCTTTTTCTTCCTTTTCTTGGTTTTTTAATAATATCAACAAATTAAAAAAAAAATCTTTTTTTAGTTTTTTTGTTTTCTTCCAAAATAAAATGTGGGTCTGTACCAATTCACCTAACAACATGTATATCTTTCTCTTCTTTAATTATATCTGTAATTAATCTCTTTTTTTTGTTTTCCCAAATCTAGATATTGAATAGAATCTGGCAGAGAACGACGAACTCGGGACGAATAACTCGTGTTCTCACCGCCGACATATCTTCTCTGCCTCGATGTAGCCTAGATCAAGAACTCATGTTCATTAACACTGGAACAACGTACTCAGTTTTGATAATGACAAGCGTCATATGAACTAATTCTCTTTGCCAAGTATTTCTAAGTATATAGGTTGTGCGTCGCTAAGCAAAGATACGGAGAAACAAGTTCCCAAGGCATGGGAACTGAGACAACGAACGTTCCCATGTCAAGGAAACTTGATCAAGATGTGATCAACCTCAGAGTGAACCAGAGTTCCCAAGAAGTTGGGAACTGAGTGAACCAAAGTTCCCACGAAATGGGAACTAGCTAAGGAGAACATGATTCCGTCAAGTCAAGAGAGTTCCCAAACCAAGGGAATTGAGAAGACAAGAGTTCCCTTTGTTTGGAAATCGGCGTGCGTAAAAGCGACATATCAGTGCAAATCAAGGGACCCTATCTAAACGGACAAAAGAGCTTCTCAGTGTACCAGACGGCTTCAGACTATGCGACATGTTGAAGACGACCATCCAACGGTCCGATGTGATCTAAGAGTTTACAAGATTCAAATTCAAACAAAGTCACATGTCAACCTTAAGGATCAAGTTTGGAGGGCAAGGTAAAAAGGGCATTTAGGACAAATGTCTCAAATGGATTAGGGTTGAATATCACTCCTATATATACACCCTTCAATAGTGATCTTGCCCACCACTTTTCACAATACACAAATTGCCAAACACACAAAGAGAGAGAGCTAGAGAGCTTACATGAGAAGACCATTCAAGTGGTGAAAAGTCCCCGACGACGAGCTCAACTCGACGAAGGCGAAAGGAGAAAGAAGGAAGATCCCAAACCCAAGGGAACTAGGTTGCAGAGACAAAGGTTGTAAGGTTTGAGTTTACTTTTGCTTTTGATTGTGAGTGTTCACTAGTGTTAGGGTTGAGAGAGTGCAATAGTGTTGCCTAGGGAGAGAGTCCTTGTAGGAACAGAGAAGTTTGTATGATGCCTTGTAAATATTGAAGGAAACTAAGCAATAAAAAAGGGAACTCATTCAAAATCCTCCAAGAGGAGGTAGAGGTTTAACCACGCGTTTAGTTGATCGCAGTGGGGTTCCTTTATAAGGAACTTTGTCTTCCGCTTTTATTTACCTGCTTGCTTATTATTTTCTTTATGTGTGGGAATTGTCCAATACAGTTCCCATAACCGTTTGAACTAACCTCGATCCAACAATATGGTAAAAATAAAAGTCTTAAATGCAATGATCTGCAAATAAAAAATCTGTTGGAGTTGGGCTGAATTTTGTAAGAAATATGCCAATTGGTTCTCCATTTTGGGAAAACTTTTAGAACATCTCTTGGGGGATGCTCTTATACCATATGAGATATTTATGTTGTATTTAAGTTATACCAAATTTTATAATTGTAATTTATTTTTTTGTATCCATATTGAGATGGATATTCACGTCACCTTTGTTTAAAAATAAAATTTAAAATTTATAGTTCGTTGTAAAATAAAAAATGTAGTAAAGATACTTAAATGCACTTGCATATTTCCTCATGTTAAGATCGAAGGAGACAACCTCGATCAATCTGATTTGTGTAACAATGGTGCAAGGAGATGTCCACGAGTAAGTGAGATGATGCGAGTTGATATACTATTTTTTTTATTAAGGTGGTTCAAAATGCATCACATTAACTACATTTTCAGGAAGATTAACAGAGTGACAAACTTTCTCACAAAGGCTTCCTATAATAGAGAAGACCTGATTGGCATAAGTGCTAAAGGTTTTCACGATCTTATTTTTATAGATGCTTTAGGACGACTAATTTCTCAATGATCTGGTCCTAATTTTTTTCCAATACCATTTTTTTCTCAGGTTGTAAATATTGACTTGCATCGTATGACGTTTCTACATAGACAAGTTATGTACAACAGTACAAGTGATGGGTATGCATGAAATTGGATGGGTTGAAAAGGGAAAAATGAACAGTTAGCCAATTAGCATAAGGGCCAAAAGCACTAACAGAATCACGACTTCAAGGTCTTCATGATTCTTAATTAGCTTTCTACCAAAATTGAAAGTGCGTTGTTGAGAATTTGATCCTATAAACATGCATCTTCTTTTGAAAAACTCGGCAAAGTTTGCGTGTACGAGACTCTAAAATCAGACTCAAATTTCAACATTTCTTAGTTGGTTTTCGTTATTCAACACACCACAAAGAAAAAGAATCATATTCCCCTTACCATACTGCTCCAATCATATAATTTATAATCCCCTTTCTCCACAGCAACAATATTGACATCAATCCCGTGAGCAAAAAACACACACGTTACATCATCTAAATCCCAAACTCGATCATTAATTTGGTCTCTCTTGACATATACTAATTGAGATGGCGAAGAACAACGCTAGTCGTCCAAATGAAACCACGGTTTGCGAGAAGATCTTTGGCATTGCGAGGAGAACTCCTCAACGTGCTCAACCGCCTAAACCACAACCTCCTCTCGGATCATCCGGCTGGGTTCCCATAGTCTTTGACAACGCTTCCTCGGTAACAAAGCGTGCTAGTAGCATGCAGATGGAGAAAATCGAAGGGAACGACAAACAAAGGCCAGCTCGTGTGTTCTCCGAGTATCTCGAACAAGCAGGGTCCAGGATCAGAGTTACCTCCCACATTGGTGCTAAAAAGCCTTCGGTTCGGAGGGATAGCTTAAATAACAAGGTTTCAAATTACATAAATCGTACTAAGTTCAGGTTTGCGAAGCCTTCCTTTGTTGAAAATGGTAAATTTGCAGAGGCCTTTGAAAGAAATTAAATAGGTTGCTTTGATTATACTACTACTACTACTACTTGATTGGGAAGGACGAGTTCTTTTTATTTGTTGGTATTGTTTCTGTACGTTGTATTGCTTCTGTTTTGTGATTCGAACGAAAATGTAATTTGGTTGTATGTTGTTTATTTAATCCAACTATCAAAACAAAAAAGCTCTGCTTAGTTACGAAATTACCGTAAATCTGCTAGCTTTATTTCTAGGAATAATTAACCACCCCTTTTTTAAATAACTAGTGATCATACTCAATTACTCATGTTGTCACCAACGATGGGACAAATTATGTTTCAATCTAACTCAATGCATTATACTATATTATTTTGGGGGATTTGGTAACTAATAAAAATAAGAAGCATAATTATGGATATGTACAATTGCCAAGTAATCATCTAAGCCTATCACTAGAGGTGGGTACGATTCCCGTAGAACCGGGGTACCGAACCGGAAAAAATTAGTTGTTTTAAAATCAGAACAAAAATTAGGGGTATGCCGGTTCCGATCCCAGTTCCTCGTTCCTTGGAACCTGAGAACTGCCGGTTCCATCTCTTTATATAAATAACCATTAGAAATTCTAAACCACGGTCGCGGTTTTGGAACTGTGACCGCAATTTTGCATTTTCACGTTTATTTTTATTTTTTAAGGGTCGGAACCAAAACCGAACTGGAATCGGCCCCGGTACTGGAAGAAACCGGAACCGAGGAACCGTGGGTTAGGCTGTCCTGATTCCATTTCCATGGTTCCGGAACCGCCGGTTCGGGAATTGAACTCACGTCTACCATCACTACCCTTCCACCCTCTTCTCCCCTTGCGAGCCAGCTCGGTCAACTTCGAGTAGACTTAGTCATTGACCAATGTTGACTCAAGTTTGATGACATGTTTGTCATCACAAACGTTATCAAGGGACCTTGATGACATTCGTTTGTCGTCAAAGTTTCTTGATGACATTTGTTTGTCATCATAGAGCCTTGATGACGCTTGTTAGTTTTCAAATGGTCTTGATTACATTCGTTTATCATCAAATTATCTTGATGACATTCATTGTCATAAAGGTCCATGTTGACGTTCGTTTGTGAACACAAATGTCATCAAAGGGCTTTCCTTTATTGATTACATTCTCTTGTCATTGCCAAGGTCATCACAAGGATTGATGATGTTTTTCAACAATCATAAAGATGACATTCATTTGTCATCACAAAATATCATGAAATGGCCTTGATGACATGTGACGTTTTTCAATTGTCATGAAAAGGGTCTTGATGACATCAAGAGTGTCATCAAAGGGCCTGTCATCATAAATGTCATCAAAAAACCCTTGATGATACTCGTTTGTTATCATGAGTATTATCAAAAGGGTATTTATGACATCCGTTTTTCATAACGAGTGTCATCGAAGGACTTTCCTTGATGACACTCATTTTTTTTTTATCAAAGAGACTTCCTTTGATGAAACACGTTTGTCATCATGAGTGTCATCAAAGAGCCTTGAAGACACTTACTTGTCATCACGAGTGTTATCGAAGGACCTTGATGACACTCATTTGTCATATTGAGTGTCATCAAAGCTTGATGATGTCTCCTCATCAAGGCTTGATGACATTTGTCATCACCTAGTTCTACCACCATCATGGCTCGATGACACACATATTCTTCTTCACTGCTTGATGACTTTTTTATCATCACCCGATTTAACCATAATCAAGGTTTGATGATGTTCGTTCCCCATCACCTGGTTCAATCGTAATTACAGCTTAATGATGTCTAATTGTCATCACATGTTGATTATGTCCAACCTCAACCATACCTATCTCGTTGTGGAAGTTCTCTTCTACTTGTTCAATTATACACGACATTTAAATTTTCATGTTGTAAAGGAACAATTGTAGATGTTATACAAATAATCATGTCAACGACACCCATTGTAATATCCACTAAATTCTAAATAAAATAAACTGGGTAATTATCCCAATAATTTTTTTCTCTAAAGTAGAAAATTTAATAATTTTTATAATCTCTTATTATAAAAAGTTATAAAAGTTTACTGCAATGGAAATTAAGAAATTAATTAAATACATTAAGCAAGTTGGGTAATTATTTAAATAGTTTCTCTTAAAAAGAGAGTTTAATTATTTTTATAATTTTCATAATAAATTATAAAAATGTGATAAAAGATTATTAAAGTGGTAAAATCTCAATTAAAAATAAACTTTCATAATTTTCGAATTTAATTAATAAGGTGCATTAACAAAGATAGCAAAAATAACAAAGGAAGGGCAAATAAAAAATAGGAAAGAGTCCACTCGAACCCGTGACCTCTTGCATCTCGCCCACTAATCCCACACACTCATTTCCGCTATGCCATTGTAATTCATCTACTCATAAAAGAATTTTTATTGTTTTATTCCCTTATTTCCTCTTCTTCCCAAATTGAATAAATCAGACCTATGATTGAATTGACGTACATCCAATTCTCACCATCTTCACCTCTTCTCTCCTCCAATGGACAAGATAGCTTCCATGGCTAACCAAAACCCTCATCACCCCATGTCATCTTTGAAGAAGCACAACCCCACCAATCCCATTCAAGCTCCTTCTCTTTCAATAGTCAATTTTAACCATGGAGGATTAAGAGAAACACAAGTTTTGGCTATAAAAGGGGCTGGGATTTAGTAGAAGACTCACATCATCTACTTCCTCTTTCTTCCTTGCAAAACTCATCTCTTTCAAGCAAAAATTCATCCAAAGAGCCTTCAATTTAAATGCTGATTTTTTTCAAAAAAAACCCACAAAAAAAACCCCTAAATCCACTCCCTTTTCCGCCAGCCACCACGCCCACCAGTCGGAGCGCCCTCCCCGCGCGCGCACCACCGCTGGCCGCCTAGGGGCGCCGCTTGCAGCCACCCTGGCCGTTGCTGCTGTCCGGCGTTCCATCCTTGCAACAATCTATGGAAGCTATGGAGACTCGTATTACTAATCGGATGGCTGATTTGGAGAGTCAAGTGCAAGGCCGAGATGATTGAGCACGGTTGCCTCAAACGGGGACTCTACGAAGTGTGTTACAAAGTGCTAACCAAGTGGAGTCGTTGCACGAAGAGGCCTCTACGTCTTACTTGCTAAACACGGAGGCACAAGCATCCCTCGGTGTGAGTACCTCCATGGGGGTGTTCCTCCTTACATTCCTCCTACGAGCTTCCACAACCCACACTTTGTGGTCAATTCCGGGGTAAGACCTTCATTCGCTACATTTCTGAATAATATTCCTATTAGTTCTACTAACGTTTCAGGATATGGAGCGCCGAACTTTCAAGAGGCCAATGCTACAATGGCCAATCAACCTCCCCCGGTTTTGAATTTACCAAGACGTGGCCAACCTCCTAGAGGGCCGACCAATGTAGCCGCAGGGCAGCCTTGGCAAGGCGCGTCGATGCACCACGAGGAGCGGCCCCGGGATCCCCATCACGGCATTAAGCTGAATGTGTCGACTTTTGCGGGAACGTCCAACGCGAATGCATGCCTTGATTGGCTTTCCAAGGTGGAATCAATCTTTGACTTTTATGGATACGATGATGCTAGGTGAGTGGCCATGGGGGTCATACACTTCACCGATTTTGCTTACCAATGGTGGCTCGAGGACAAGGCCTTAAGGAGAGCACGTCGGATGCCTCAACTCAACACTTGGCAAGATCTAAGAGAGGCTTTAGAGGAGCGGTTCGTGCCTCAAGATTATACGGAGCGCATCCATGCCAAGTTGGAGCAAGTGCGTCAAGGAAACCGGACTCCCGACGAGTTCTACAACGAGCTGCGTATGCTCCTTTTTCGTTCCCGCGTACAATTTCTCGACGGGTATGTTATCTCTAAATTTGTCAATGGGTTAAATTTGGAACTAAAAAATGTTGTGAGTATGCAGCACTTTAGTAGGGGTACCGATATTGAGCAAGTGCTTCATTACACCAACTATATCTACAAGCACCTCGCTCAACGGCGTTCAAGTTCAACTACTTCCCGGGCGTGGCAGCCTTCATCCACGACTCCTAGGGTTCCACCAAATCAGTTTAGGAAGCCGAAAATAAGGAAGGACTCGACTCCTCAACCGAGGAAAGATTTCCCTCCACGTCCTCGACAAGAAGGAGGAGGACGGGTGAGCGGCGTGAAGTATTTCAATTGCCTTGGCCATGGGCATTATGCTCGGGATTGTCCCAATGAACGAAAGGTTCTCCTTAACTCCCAAGGGGATTGCGAGTATGAGGAAGAAGGGGTTGCGGAAGAGGAAGAAGAGGGCCCCGAGGTTGCGGAAGACGAGCTCCACGTCACCGCCGAGGATGGAGAGTGCTTTGTGGTCCAACGAACGCTCTTCATGACGGAGAACACCACCACGCCTAGTCAACGGGAAGTTATCTTTCACACTTGATGCAAGATCATGGATAAGGTATGTAGTGTGATTATCGATAGCGGTTCTTGTTGTAATATTATTAGCCAAGAAGTGGTGGATCGTTTTTCTTTGCAAACTACTTGCCATCCATTACCTTATCCTTTGTGTTGGTTGAACTCTAACGTCCCAATCCAAGTCAAGGAAAGGGCTCGTATTTGCTTTTCTATAGGGCCTTACAAGGATGAGGTGGAGTGTGATGTGGTGTCGATGACCGCTTGTCATCTCCTTTTGGGACGCCCTTGGCAATATGACAATGGAGCTATTCATGATGGCGTCTCCAATGAAGGGGGCATCTTAGGGAATTGATATCGGAAAAGGTGAAAGAATAGTTGGAGCGCAACAAAGAAAGAGCTAGTCCGCCACTCCCACCGAAGCACACTGGAGTAATCAATGTCATCACAAGGGGGTCTGAAATTTGCGGTATAACCTACTCAGCAGCCAAAAGGATTGCAAGGGATACTAGAAGAGAATGCCCAAAAACACCATCACGCACAAGTCTTATCGTGATGCCAATCACCTTCGACGATGTCGAAGAAGAGGAAGTTCACCATGATTGCTTAATAATCTCTTTAACAATAGCGAATTTCCTTGTCAAAAGAATTTTAGTTGATAATGGAAGTTCTACTAATCTGCTCATGTTGGATGCCTTATACAGCTTAGGTTTCGGGATGGACGATGTCGTCAAAAAAATCAACAACTCTGGTAGGCTTCAATGGAGAATCACGCAATACGCTTGGGAAGATATCGTTACCTACCGTTGCAGTAGGAGTTAACTACCAGGTAAAATTCCAAGTACTTGATTGCCCTTCACCTTTTAATGTCATCTTAGGCAGGCCATGGATACACGGGATGAGGGCTATTGCTTCCACATATCATCAATGTGTGAAATTCCCGACACCTTGGGGGATTCAAGAGATTAAAGGGGAACAAAAGCTAGCAAGGGAATGTTACTCCATAACAATGAAGGCAACACCCTCAAAGAACTCGCAGCCTGGAACGGGGAAGAAGGCGTCGGATTAGCAATTAAAGGACTATAGAACGACTACTTGCTATGCAAAGCCGGAGACACCCGAGCTCCAAGAAGTGGCCCTTGATCCATTAGAGCCATCCAAGAGAATCCGAATAGGAGCAGATCTAGAACCGACTTTACGTGAGCAAATAGTGGAATTTCTACGGTCCTACAAAGATTGTTTCTCCTGGTCGAACGAGGATATGGTAGGTATTGATCCTAGCGTGATCACCCATGCCTTGAATGTCAACAAAAAGGTGCCACCAGTGAAATAGAAAAGGCGTAAGTTCACTCCCGAGCGAAATCAGGTAATCAATGATGAGGTAAAATCTTTACTCGAGTCTGGAAAAATTAGAGAAGTACAATATCCCGACTGACTTGCGAATGTGGTTGTTGTTAAAAAGAAAAATGGTAAATGGCGCGTTTGCGTAGATTTCACCGATCTAAACAAAGCATGCCCCAAAGATTCGTTCCCTTTGCCTCACATAGACGCAATGGTGGACACAACGGCGGGGCATGAACTTTTGACCTTCATGGATGCGTTTAGTGGATACCACCAAATAATGATGCATCCTGATGATCAAGAAAAAACCGCATTTGTAACCAATCAGGGAACTTATTGTTATAAAGTTATGCCTTTTGGGTTAAGAAACGCAGGTGTTACTTATCAGAGATTGGTTAATAAGATGTTTCAGGAAAAGCTGGGGGATACGATGGAAGTATACATAGACGATATGTTGGTCAAATCACTGAAGGCGGAGGACCATGTTGATCACCTAAGAGACACGTTCGAGATTCTGCGGAGCTACAAGATGAAGTTGAACCCCACCAAGTGCTCTTTTGGAGTAACGTCAGGAAAATTCCTCGGTTACATAGTGACGCAGAGGGGGATCGAGGCGAGTCCCGAACAGATCAAAGCTATAATGGAGCTGCAATCACCAAAGTGTGTCAAAGACGTCCAGAGGCTAACAGGACGAGTAGTTGCGCTAAACCAGTTCATATCGAGATCCTCAGACAGGAACAAATTGTTTTACGACATCTTGAAGAAAAACAAGTCGTTCGAATGGACAGAAGAACATGAAAAAGCCTTTGGAGAGTTGAAAAAGTATCTATCCAATCCGCAGGTATTATCTAAACCTAAGCCAGGGGAAAACTTGTATGTATACTTGGCCGTGACTGAAGTAGCGGTAAGTGCAGTCTTGATCCGAGAAGAGAATGGAGACCAGTTGCCCATCTACTACGTAAGTAAAACCTTGCTTGATGCAGAAACAAGGTATTCCCCCATGTAAAAGTTATTATTATCTTTGGTAATGGCTTCAATAAAATTACGTCCTTATTTTGAAAGTCATTCTATAATTGTGAGAACTAACTATCCGATGAAGAGTATCATGTCAAAGCCAGAATTGTCAGGTCGGTTAACGAGATGGTTAATTCACTTAAATGGTTACGACATCACATACGAGCCCCGAATAGCAATGAAGTCTCAGGTGTTGGCAGATTTTGTGGTCGACTTCACTCCTACCACTTCAGAAAACGGAGATCAAGGTGTGCTGCAAGTAACAGGAAATGACAAGTGGTTGATGCATACAGATGGAGCGTCAAACCAGATGGGCGTAGGATTGGGGGTAGTCCTGAAGTCACCACAGGGGGATAGGATAGCCCAAGCTGTTCGATGTACATTCAAGGCTACTAACAACGAAGCAGAATATGAGGCGCTTATTACAGGATTGCTTGTCGCTAAAGATCTGAATGTACAGGAAATCGAGGTAATTTGTGACTCGTTACTTATTGTGAATCAAGTTACAAATTCATATGTTGCCAGGGATTCGAAGATGAAGGCATACCTAGAAAAGGTTCAAGAAATCGTAAGGCACTTCAAACTGTTCGAGATAAGGCAGGTTCCTAGAGATGCCAACACATAAGCAGACGCCTTAGCCAACCTCGGATCCGTAATCGACCCAAGGGAATACGACAAAATATCTTTCGCATATCTTCACGCACCATCTATAACCAAAGAAGCAGACATGTTAGAAATTCGAAGCTCTGATGAAGACAAGTCATGGGTAACCCCTTATCTAAAGTGGTTACAAGACGGAGTATTACCAGAAGACAAATAAGAAGCTCAACGACTTAAGGTAAAAGCTTCCACTTTCACTGCTAAGAATAACGTCTTGTTTAAGTGGATGTCGTCAGGGTTACACGCACGATGCGTAAAGGAAGAAGAAGTACAGAAGGTGTTACAAGACATACATGATGGGGAATGTGGAAACCATACAGGGGGTCGCAACTTGGCGAAGAAGGCAAGCAGGATGACTTACTATTGGCCTACCATGAACAAGGACGCAGTGGAGTTTGCTCGTAAGTGCGATGCATGCCAGCGTCACGGACCTATACCCTACCAACCTTCTGAGTTGTTGCATCCTATAACATCTCCTTGGCCATTTATGAAGTGGGGGATGGACATTGTGGGAAAACTACCTCCAGCTTCGGGGCAACGTGTTTACATCTTGGCAATGACTGACTACTTTTCCAAATGGATTGAAGCCGAAGCCTTCAAAGAAGTTAAAGATACGCAAGTCATTTCCTTCATAAGGAGGAACATCCTGAGCAGATTCGGAATACCATCCACCATGGTCTACAACAACGGGTCCCAGTTCATCAGTGATAAAACGAGATCATTCTGCCAGCAGTACAACATGCAATTGGTGATGTCGACGCCTCGTTACCCTCAGGCTAATGGACAAGCAGAAGCAAGTAACAAGGTGATTATTAACAACTTGAAGAAGCGTCTCAAAGAAGCAAAAGGGAAATGGGCAGACGAGTTACCCCTTATCCTATGGTCAGATCGTACAACCCCTAAAACAACAACAGGTCATACACCTTTCTCCTTGGTCTATGGATGTGAATCCGTGTTACCGGTAGAAGTAACTTTGCCCACAGTCCGATACGAACTCACCACTGAAGAGTCAAACCTGTCCAACCTGTTACATCATTTGGATACGGTGGACGCATTACGAGATGAGGCTTCAATTCGAATGGAGACGTACAGGCAAGGGGTAGCTCGGAGTTACAACAATCGCGTTAACACCAAAGCATTCCAAGTGGGAGATTGGGTGTTAAGAAGAGTCTTTCAGAATACGCAAGAATTAAACGCTGGCAAGTTGGGAGCGAACTGGGAAGGGCCATACCAAATCACGAAGATCATCGGACAAGGAGCCTATGAATTAATGTTGCAAGAAGGAAAGGCGGTTCCCAGAAGCTGGAATGCAATGAATTTGAAGTTGTACCACTTCTGAAACACAACGAGTTTTGATAAGGTAATTCGCATTAAAATTCTCCTTTTACATTATACTATTACATCTTCATACATATACAAGTACAACGATGCCAACAATATCAAGAAAACTAACAAGGGACGCCTTGTGACGTTACAGGCCAAAACATAGGCCCTTGCCTTATGATCAGGCAACGCTGTGCACACTACGACTAGTCAAAAGATGCAAGAGACGAGAACAAGTAACAAGAATTCTAGAGCAAGTGGAATTTTCATTTGTAATACGATTTACGAATTTACTGCAAAAAGTTTACATTCAGACAAACACATCATTCTCTCTCTCTCTTTACATCTAACATAAAAAAGCGCCATACAACGAAAAACCTATGGCTAAGATTTCACACAAATCTTCCATAAACATGTTTGATCTTCTCCAGCCTTGAACCTGCTTACCTGCAAAAGAAAGTCAAACACAAGTCCGAAACCATAGCAACTAGTAAAGCATTTATCAAATAAAAACATAACTCCATAAACCAACACGGGGTACAAAGTTGTCCACATCCGGGCCCCACTATAAGCGGCCACATAAAACGCACAAAAAGCCCCAACAGACTGGGAGTAGAGTTTGATGAAAGAAGAAAGGAAGTTATTCTTTGTTAAGGCACTCGGCTGATTTTTGGGCATCCATTTCGATCTGGCTACATCCTTGGCGACTTGTGAAATGCCGTCAATAAGAGAGGATTTCTTTGATGCATTAGCCTCTTCAGGAAATAGGCTCTCAAATTGTTCTCTCTCCTTAGTAGCATCCCAGGCGGAATGTTTTCCGGCAGCAAACTCTTCGATCGTCTCAACACGAGCCCTGATTGACCAGTAGTTGGCTGTGTCTTCAACTTCTTTGACAAGAGCGGCATTCTTCTTTGACATTTCCGTGCATTTGTCCTCCCAAGCCTTGGAATCATCCTGATTTCTGGAGAGGGCATCCTGCAGATCAAGGACTTTCTTCTCCAGAGCTTTCTTCTCCTGTCCTAGGATAACAGACCTATCCTTCTCAAGCTGCGTACAGATTTTACTCTGAGCCAGTTGCTCAGGGTAATCTTTAAAGGTGTCATAAGCAGCAAGAGAAAGTTGAAGACCCTGGGCAACAAGAATAGAGTTAAAATAAAACAACCAGACAATCAGTAACAAAAAGAGACTTGATGAATACCTGCCATTGAGCCGCCAAAATTTCACCAAGAAACTCAGGGAAAGACGATCAATGATTTGAACCATGAAGGCAGTCCACTTGTAGAGGCATCAAGGATTTGAGGCATTTTTCCGCATCCATGTCCAAGGACATCATGATGCTGGGAAGATCCGTCATGTGAAAAGATGTGCCTTTCTTTGACAGAGGAGCCTTGGGAGAATCGCCTATAACCTTGGGAGGAAGAGACACCATCAAAGACGTTTCCGCCGTAGAGGTCGTATCCGCTTTCCTTTTCTTCCTAAGCTCGACCCTTTCCAGAGTTGACAGAGCAGCAGTTGATCTAGTAGTCCTCGAACCTGGCATCACAAGAGAGGCAAAGTTGATATAAAAAAGAAGAGGGAAAAACAGGAACTATAAAGGGTAAGAAAGAAAAATTTACTTGACATCTCGATTTCTTCGGGGTCTGCAAAACACGCCTTTACCAGATCAGGGTAAGACCGTTCCTCCAGCGGGAGAGCTTCGATATAAGTAATGACTTGGTATGACACTGTGCGGGGTTGAGGAGTAGTAAGATGTTCTGCAACAGAAAATGCTTAGCGGTTAGATCTGAAAAGAAGTCGGCGAGTTCAAAAGGGAAACACTACCTGTTGATTGCCAACGACTTCTCATGAAAGACGTGTCAATTCCTAGAGAAGACAGTCTCACAAAGAAAAATTTATCGGCCCATCCCCGATCAGATTTGGATATGTTGAAGACTAAATCAGACTTATTGGTAAAGGTTTTCAAAGCTAGACGACCCGGACCACCTTTGGAAAGGGAGGCCATGAGAAGAGCACAGTTGATCAACGGAAATCAGAAGTCTCCAAACCTGCGGAAGTAACTGCCCCGGAGAAACATTAAGGGTGGATAGGAAGTCGATGACCAAAGGAGAAAATGGGAAACGATGGCCGATACGAAAAGGGTACTCATACAAGCATACCCAATCGTCGGCATAAAAATCCGCATGAATGCCAGGAGGAGGGAGAAACACCTCGGCATGTGACGGAAAACCCACAAAGAAAGCAAAAATTTGGGGGTCTTCAGAAGTGCTATCCCTCCGATGATAGGGGGTGAGAAAACCGGAAGATGTCAAGGAAGGAGGAAAGGTGGGTTCAAGGCAGTAGAGGGAAGGAGATTTAGAGGACGCCATAATTGGGAAGAAGAGGAGGTTGAAGACGAAGAAACAAAAGAAGGGAAGAACGTACCTGGACACCGAGAAGCACAATTGATGTCCTTGAAAACCATCATAACCGCTTTAAATAGAGGTTGATTTGACATGTTCTGAATTGCTACAACTTCCGAGACGCAAAATCAAAAACCCTAGGAAAGTGGAGGCGGGAGTTTTCCCTGGTTTTTGATGGGGGTATTGTTGGGCCTATCCAGAATTAAGCCCATGAAGACGAGGCGAGCCCAAGAAGACCAACTCGTGTAATTGTTGGCAAGGAAGGAATGAGACATTGGAAGGGGTAGTTAAGACATGACGGAAATCTCGGATTCCATATTTAATGTGTGGAAACGGCTAGTTCATGGCATCCGGTAGCGAAATCTCCGGGATACGCTGGGTATTCTGCTAACGGTCCAAATCGAGAGAAGGCTTATATAAGGAGATTAAGAAAAAGAGAGAGGCATGAGCATTCGAGGAAAAACCCAAAAACTAAGACCATTTCTGTCGATTCGTTCTTTTGTTCAAGTGCCCAATCATATTCGTGGATATTTGAATACAACTACGATCATTACATACTCGTCACAATTTACTCACTCTTGTCCATTTTATTCTTCACTTACTTTACATCTTGTCCTTGGTTTATAACGCGTTACACTTGTTCTTTGGTTAGTTTTCCCACATTATAGCAGGTAACGAGTTAACGCGATTATCCTGCCAAAACAGGCCCTATGGTTACCAAGGCGGTGAAAAGTTTCTTTCACTCATGCAAGATTTTGAGGCAAATCAACCATACCTTCATAACCCTTATACCGAAAATAGAAAATCTCAGCTCAACAAACCACTATAGACTGATTAATCTATGCTCCACTATATACAAAGTCATTTCCAAAATAATAACGGAAAGACTGAAGAAAGTGCTAAGTAAAATTACACATCCGTTGCAAGGAGCATTTGTAGCAAATCGTGCAATTCAAGGCAATGTATTGATTGCCCATGAGATACTTCACTCCTTTAGAAACAACAAAAATAAATATGGATGGATCGCTATTAAACTTGATATGGAGAAGGCATATGATCGGGTTGACTAGGACTATTTGTTAACTATTTTAGGGAAATTTGGATTTGATAAAAAAAATTTATAGGATGGAATCGTGAATGTATTTGCACAGTGTCATTGTCGATCCTTGTCAATAATGGACTCACGGAACCGTTCACACCTGAAAGAGGACTAAGACAGGGTGAGCCCTTATCACCCTTCCTATTTGTAATTATTGCAGAAATCCTGGGACGGAAACTACAAATAACAAGTGAAACCGATAAGAATTTGATTGGCTACCTGATCACTCGTGGTGGTGTTAAAATTCCATTTCTAGCATTCGATGATGAAATTATTATTTTCGCTAAGGCATCACAAGGATCGTGTAACAAAGTGAAAACTATAATCGATGAATTTTGTAGGATTTCGGGTAAAAAAGTGGATTATAACAAATTTGCATTCCAAGCCTCCAAAAATATGAGTGTCTAACAAAAAAAACATTGTCCATCAAACATTAGGAATTCCAACAATGAAAAATATTAAAAAATACCTTGGTTGCCCAATAATCAGTGGTAAAGTTAACAAAGATACTTTTAAGGACACGATAGGAAAGGCTCAAAACCAACTTACCAAATGGAAATCTAACTCGCTCTCCTTAGAAGGGCGGACGACTCTAATTCGAGATAACCTTGCTACAAAACCTAACTATGTCATGCAAAGTTTTATGCTCCCAAACTCCATCCATGTGGAAATGGATAGAATTAATAGAAGTTTTCTCTAGAATAAGGATAGACAATACAAACCACTTGCGGGGTGGGATAAGATATGCAAACCAATGGATATGGGAGGATTAGGAATAAGGAAGACGGAACTTATGAACAAGGCATTACAAATGATACTACTATGGAAAATTTTAGCAGAGCCAAATAATATTTGGGTAAGAATTGTGACACAAAAATACTTTAAAAACGATAATCTTTTCACATATAGGCCTAAACAAAATGCATCGTGGCAATGGAAAAAACTTATCCAACTTAGAGAAGAATTCTACAAGGGATTAATATGGCAAATTGGAGATGGTAAGACAGTTAACTTTTGGAAAGACAGATGGATCCTTGGAGGCCCTCTACGCACCCATGCTAAGAATCCGACAAGCATTGATGAAACTTTAAAAGTGGCTGATTGGATATCAAACAATAAAACAGGGAAAATAGACCAAATAAGACAGGATTTACCGGAAGACGTGAACAAATACAATTAGTACCGATTCTGAATAACTGCATTCAAGATCGACTATATTGGGCACCCAGAAAAAATGGGTGGTTTTCCACAACCTCCGCTGTTGAGCTAGTTACTAATATTGAAAATCAAACGATGAACCTAAATAACTGGATATGGAAAGTGGACACATTCCCGAAAGTTAAAAATTTCTTATGGAAAATTGATAATAACGGCCTCCCTACGGAAGCACGTCTACAGGACAAACAAGTTATTACACCAAGTGGATGTATGTTGTGCAATTGTACCAACGAAGACACAAACCATATTCTAACAAAATGCCCATATAAGATACATATAAACAACAAAATAAACCATAACACGATTATGTTGATTAGGGATTTTGATTCCGACAACAAACCCCTTAGATTAATTTTGAGTAAAATTAAACAACTACTTGGGAAACAAGTAATTTTGGTGGAGTGTTTGGCATCAACGAAATAAGCTAACGTTTTAGCAAGATCAATCCAATGGCATCTTAGATTTGACAATGTATATTCGAACCCAAAATCACAAACTGGAAGAATGCAAAAACAATGGACGGAAGATGAAGAAAGTATAAAAAAATGGCAAAGTAAGCAAAAAGAATCATCAAAATAAAACGATTAGAAGT
This sequence comes from Fallopia convolvulus, assembly GCA_964016875.1. Classification (NCBI taxonomy): domain Eukaryota; kingdom Viridiplantae; phylum Streptophyta; class Magnoliopsida; order Caryophyllales; family Polygonaceae; genus Fallopia; species Fallopia convolvulus. The sequence continues at coordinate 26,499,089 of OZ024719.1, forward strand.
TGGAAAAAGCCTAAACAAGACCATATTAAAATCAATTTTGATGCATCTAGACTCCCTAACAAACATGCAACAGGAGGCATCGTAATTAGGAATCACCTTGGTCGAGTGATTAACTTGAAAACTTGTAAATTTGGTAATATGTTTGCATTAAAAGCTGAAGCTTTGGCCCTTAGGGAGGCCATCCGTGAAATGAAGAAAATAAATATGAGGAATGTAGAAATTGAGGGAGATAATCTCTAGGTAATTAATGCGATTAAATAAATAAATAAATGTCCATGAGAGATTGAACTAATAATTTCTGACATCCTTGCTTCCATTCATGGAGCACATGATATTATAATTAAGCATATTCCTAGGGAGTGTAACGTTGTGGCCGATAAAATTTCTAATTTGGGCCATAGTCTCCCCAATGAGTTTATTAAGACTCACCAAGAACTTGATGTTCTCATCCGAAAGGATGCTCTAGGACGCCCTACGTGAAAGAGCGCGTCCTAATCCTTACCTAATAAAAAAAAGTGATAGGGTGAAAAATGAGAGCAATTTAGGATCATTAGATTACATAAACGGACGGACGAGATTAAAATAAAAGGACTCAACAAAAAAAGGGGGGGCCAAATCATTAAAGATGGCACGGAAGGTAATTTCTATTAAAATTCTATAATGAGACCAATATATCACCATGAAAATAGAAAACCCTCAAAACTCTCCCGAATGAAAGCGCATCAAGCTGCTCCTTTCCTCAAATTCATCTTCACACAAATACATCCATAGAAAAAGAAAACAAATTAGTTTTTGTTTCTTATTTGATCGAGATTTTGATTTTCGTTCCAATTCCCAACTTTTTGCATGGCTGATTTTACTTGAAAAGTTAGCTATGATGTAGATCTGCAACGTCGGTTTCAAGATGAATTTTTAGATCTAATTTGATACTTTCAGATCTAATATTCAATATAATTGTTGTTGAGATGTTGGTTGTCGAATGTATTGAATCTGAGAAATGTACATATATTGAATTAAAGTTTGAGGAGAAATTTTGGTGCATTGATCGTTGAATTGATTCTTTTGATGGTTGTCCTGATCGAAAATGTATTAATTGTTTTATTGTTTCACATATTTATATGATGAGGTTCATCATAAACACTATTATGGTTCATTGTTTTTTTGTTCATGATAGCAGTATGTCATAACATTTGGTTTGTGATATATATTATTTTGATTCATGGTGTGGTTAATGTAACAAATTCTTTATATTATTGATTACCCATGGTATGGAGAGGTCATTATAATAAACATCATGTTCATTACATATTTTGGTGATTTTATTTGATTTTTAAATGATTGGAAATCAAACTTTTTGAATGATCATGTCATTTGGTAGCTTATTAGCTCAAAGGGTAGAGCAATATGCATGTGCCCATAGATGTAGGTTCAAATCCCACATTGGCTAATTCTTGATATGGTCATGTCTTTTTGTTCATAACAGTTGTTCTTTTGGTTCATGACTTTTTAAGGTAAGGTTCATAATATTTCTTCTTATGGTTCATAAATTTTATTCCATGTTTTTTTGTTTATAAAAATTATTCTTTTGGTTCATCTTTGAATAACCTTAGGTTCATCAAAGTTCATCTTATTGTTCATGTTAGTTCATGCTAGTTATTATATTCTTTCGTGATTTTTGGTTCAAGGTACTTGTTCTTTCGGTTTATCTTTTTATATGCTAGGCTCATTATAATTCTTATGGTTCATTATTTTTAATTTCCAGTAGTCTATCTTATAGTTCATGTCTTTTAAGTCATACTAGTTATGTTGGTTCATGACTTTTGTTCTTTTAGTTCGTGTTTTTATAAGCATAAGTTTATAATATTCCATCTTACGATTTTTAGTTCATAAAAGTTGGACTAATGGTTCATGGCTTTTTACGGTCAGGTTCATAACAATTGTCAATAATGTTCATGAAAATTAATTAACAATACTTGTTATTTGTGTCATGTTTTCATAAATGATATTATGTTGGTTCAAGTTATTAAATGGTTAAGTTCATAATAATTGTCATTAAGGTTCATTAAATTTCATTCATAATACTTGTTATTTTTTACATGTAATCTAGTACATAAATCGTATTTTGTTGGTTCATGTCTTTATATGATTAGGTTCATAACAATTTTAATACAGTTCATGAAATTCAATTCATAATAATTGTTACTCATGTCATGTATTCTAGTTCATAAATGGTATAAGTTAATAATTTTGGTATGCTACGTTCATAATTGATGAACAATTGGTAAAAAAAAGTGCTCTAAACACTAAGTTGACCATTTTAGCATTTTTGTCGAATACGTGTGGGCGGTTAGATGAGCATAGGACATTAGCTTTTGTTTTCAATCAAAAACTTGAAATTGTAAGGCAAAACCTACACAATATTCATATGTTTGATTAAAACCAACAAAAATCAGTCCAAAAACACACACAACATGTAAATCGTAGTACCAAAGCTCCCAAAATTGAAAAAAAAAACCAAATGTGAACTTGAAACCATACAAAATAGATCTATACCAAAATTCATGAAGAGAAAATACAAATTGGGACCGGGTGAACAAAAAAAGCGAATTAGATTAGAAGAAGAAAGGGGGGCAACAATTCTAGAGAAGAAGCGATCAAAAAGAGAATGAAAGTTCCACGTTGAAAGGAAGAAGATGACCCCTTGTAACTTGTGTTCCAATTGAATGGGTAAAAGATAAAAATACCCCTCCTTGTCTAAAATCACTTGAACACATGCTTTGATCGTGACCGTAGATGTATCATGATCAAACGGATAACATTTGCTCACATATGTCACTGTAGCAATTTAATCCATCTGATCGAGATTCTATGATATAAATATAAAATTTAAAACACTTGTATTTAATATTGTAATAAAAATATGTAATTTATTAAAAAAAAATTTAAGATTGTGTGCCATATTTTATCAACATATAGATAAAAAATTATATATTGGAAGCCCGAGTCTTGGTAAAAAGACAAAAAACTATTATGCATAAAATTCATATAAAATGTATTAGATCAAGTTATTATCAACATATAGATAAAAAATTATTTACTTATATCCCAAATCTTGTTGTAAGATAAAAAAACATAAAAAATATCAACATATAGATCAAGTTATTATATTATAAAAAATTCAATAATAGAAAGAATGATACAAGTAATTATAATATTAATATGAAAATATACAACATTATTTTATCAAGGAATGCCACATGGCGTAATTTTTTCAACAAATATCATTTCTGCTTTATGATATACTAGTTGAATAGTTAAATCCCCGTCATACTCACGGGATAATTTTACTAAAGATTATACATTATTATGATATTAGTATAAAATTTAAAATACTTTTATATAATAATATCATAATAAAAATATGAAATTTATAAAAAATTCTTTAAGATTGTGACATATAGATAAAAAATTATATACTTATATCCCAAATCTTGTTACAAGATTAAAAAAATATGCATAAAAATATCAGCATATAGCTCAAGTTATTATATTATATAAATTGGATCTGTAGAAAGAATAATACAAGTAATTAATTATAATATTCATTATTAAAAAATGTAACATTATTTTATTCAAGGAATTTCACATGGCACAATTTTTTCAACAAACACGGTTTCTGCTTTATAATGTATTAGATAGATTAAATATTTTCAAATACTTTCTAAATTTTAGAAGATTTTTCAAATATTAAATAATATCGTGTTGATTATCATATCAAATTAAAATAGTGTGATTCAGTTTTATTAGAAGATTTCGACCAATAAAAGTTTTATTAGTAGATGTTTTACGATTGTTTTTCATTGCTGAATTTTTTGTTTTATTGTTGTTGATCAAATGTAAGAAAAGTGCACACATTCTTCTACTGAACCAAAGAAACTACTGCTATTTGCTATTGCAATATGTATTTATCAAGCTATTTGTTATTGCAATATGTATTTATCAAGCTTAATTCCAAGCAACTAAGGAATTGCAAGATTATTGCAATATGTATTTATCAAGTATCAATTACATAGTATCACAAAACCAAAAATTAGAAGATTTTTTCTATGGTACGAATCTAACAAAAAACCCTAAACCAACCACACCTAAACTCATGATCAATAAAAAAGGACACATCTCCTAGCTACTTAGTGTTCTTTCTTCCAAACGAGCCTAATTCCAAGAAGTTCCAAGCTCTTTCATCCAAATCAAATGACAATTGAGAATGCCGAAAACCAGATCAAATTATCCGAAGCAAACACCTAAACTCATGATCAATAAAAAAGGACAAATCGCCTAGCTACTTAATATTCTTTCTTCCAAACGAGCCTAATTCCAAGAAGTTCCAAGCTCTTTCATCCAAATCAAATGACAATTGAGAATGCCGAAAACCAGATCAAAGTATCCGAAGCAAACACCGAATTTGATGTGGCGACAAAATTGGGCAAATTTTCCGTCCTTCGTCGTCACAATGAACACCATCGATCACCCACCCATCTCAGCACTAGTTCATCACTCCGTCCATGAAGTTCAATAGACCGGAGATGCTCACCGACGATGTCGACTTCCCGACGCTAGCGACGTAGCGGTTGAAGTCCTCGATGAGGATGACGGAACGATTCGTGGTGTGGAGAAGGGAGATTCATATCAGAATCAAAGGAGACGTTGGAAAGGTCGACGTCATACACGTCGTAGGAGAAGAACCTGGACATGGGAGTCGATCTCACAATTAATCTCAAGCATGAATTTCAACTAAATGTGGCCGAATGCCTAGTGGAGAAGAAGGTTTGGTGGATTATATTTTATTACTTAAAAACAGATTTTAACATTGACAATTCTTGTAACTTTAATTCAAAAAAAAAGAGTACAAGTGGCCCCATAAAAAGGTTGGAGCAGTACTTGATAAATCTTCTTGGAGCATAAGATCTGGACTGATCAGTAGGATATGCCCAACAAATTTCACTTTTTCTAAAATGAAAATTAAATGTTATATTCTTTCAAATATTTTTACTTTTTTATATAATAAGCTACTAGTTCATTACAAGGCAAACATTGAATTGTCTCAATATTACAAGACTAATTAAATCATCACTGCGAATGATCAAAAACAAATCCAACAATAAAGGTTGAAAACTAAACACATGTCTTAACCGAGCTAAAGAATTAAAAGACATGCAACAATGTAAATTGGATGAAGCTATCACTTGGCGAAAATGTCGAATATTGACGTGGCGCTTTGCTAATAAATCTGATACAAAATTGCACTCCCTAAAACAATGAAAAACAAAACATTAGGGATAGCCGCATACAAATTTCGGATGTCCATTATAATCGGATAAATTTCTCACGATACTTTCCACACATTTTTTAAAGAATTAATATCTCCTTCAATAATTTATTTATTTTAACAGCCTCTTAGATGCCCAAAACACGGGCAAGAGCTTCAACTTGTGGTATCGACATATGAGCAATAGATTGTCAATCTAAACCTCGAATTACACTAGAATAGTCTTGAATTATGAAACTAACAAAAGTTGATAAATTTCTCTGCTTAGAAGCGTCAAAATTAAGTTTTAACCAATCAATAGGTGGTTTAATCCAAGCATTGTTTTTAGCTCTTTTTCGTTTAGAGATTAGATTTTTTTTTGGTTTTATTTGAATTGACAACTTCCCATTTAATATGATGGGTAAAAGCTAAATAACAAGGTAATGGATGAGAATCTAATCTCGAGGGGTTACAAATAATAGAATTTATGTGATTCCTGATGAACCACCACATAAAACAAAGGATAGGTCCATCTTTATTTAATTTTAAGGTTGATAATAGATTATCTTTAAAATTCATAGTTGTCACTATATCAAAACAGTGTTGGATTTTTTCTTCTAATTTAGAAATCTTTTTATTTATTGTAAAAGGACACAAGAAAAAAAGATGATTTAAATTTTCATTTTCCATATTACAAAGGGAACAACAATGAGGCACACAATTAAAGAATCTATTCAATCTATTTGTAGTGGGTAAACAATCCCCGCATGTTTCCCGTAAAAAAATTGTATTTTTGGTGGTATTTTAATCTTGGCCAAATGGTGTCCAATAATACAAACTTTCATTTCGTAGCTCTAAATAACACGAACTTTGAAAACAACAAAAATAATCAGGAACTTTCTACGTGGTGGCATTTAGTAGCACCGCTTTATTTTTAATGGTATTGCTCCAAAATAAAATAATGACATGTCACATATATGCTTAGTTGGCAAATTTAATTAATAACTAGATAAACCAGTCGAGAAAAAAACTCGAGATTCATCCAAAAGATCGGAAGCCGACTTAACTAAGAAAAGGTCATCTTTCGAAGGAGTCCATACAACTCTATCTTGAACATTAGTTATTAGAATTCTGATAAAAGAAATTAAATTTACCATCCAAGACGGTAATAACATATTGAGTGACTAGGAAATTCCAAGTCTTCTAAGTAGTGATAAAAACGGAAACTTTTAACAATGGACTTTCATTGTTAATAGGAAAAATCACTTAAAATAATCTCAACTTTTACTCATTTATTCAAAATAATACCAACTTTCACTTTCATTAATTTTGGTACCAACTCTTATTATATTTATCGATATTAATACGATCGAGATTATTTCCTACGGAAATATCTGATAAAGTTTTTGATGTGGCAGCCGGATAAGGTGGCATTGTACGGATATCATGATAGCACTTAGTAGAGGATGATTCAGAAACCCCCCTTCTCCGTGAATTGGAAGATCTGAATGACGTTCCCGAACGCTTGCCTTCCATCTATGTCAGCTCTTGATGTCCCCCTTCAGAATTCCCCCTCGTTATCGCTCTTCATATTCACCAATGTCGGCTCAACAACAAATTTGGAGTCTAGGGTTTGTAATTTATTCACAATTAAAATGGATTTTTTAATTTAAATCATAGTCAACAATAAATTAATAGTCACCCTATTTCATTAATCCAATCACCTTATCCGACTGCCACATCAACAACTTTATCGGATTTTTCCACCGGAAATAAACTCGTATCAATATTGATAAATATAGTAAGAGTTGGTACCAAAACTAGTAAAAGTAAAAGTTGGTATTATTTTGAATAAACGAGTAAAAGTTGGGATTATTTTAAGTAATTTTTTCTTGTTAAAACAAGTAAGAAGGTTAGAATCTCTAATCCATTTATCAAACCAAAAATTAATCAAATTTCCATTTCCTACAATCCATTTATCACCTTTTAAAAATGAATATCTAATATTTAATAATCGTCCAAATTGCCAAGATGTATTTTTTTTTGGAACTGAAAAATGTTTTGTGATTTTAAATATTTAACATTTATTATTCATATCCAATAGTTATCCTATTCTATCAAAGGTTTCCAAAAAAGTTTCATTTGAAGAGCAATATTAGTATTTTGTGATGTACGAAGACCCATACCTCCATTATCTTTTGGAGAACAAATTTTTTTTCCAGGTAATAAATGGACAATGATTAGGCGTATACTTATTCCAGAAAAAAGACTTATTAACCTTATCTATTTCATCTCAAACTCCCTTTGGAAGCAAAAGACTTTACATTACATAACTAACCTGATCAATCAAATTGGATTGAATTAATATTGTTCAACCTGCTTGAGAAATAGAATTAGCTTGTCATTGTGAAAGTTGTTGTTTTAATTTATAAATGATTTCTGAGGTCATGCTATTTTTGACCCGGTCTTTTAGAATGGAGATTCCTAAATATTTTTCCATTGAGTTAGTGATTTTAATATTAACAACACTAGCTAGTGACAAAGAAGAAGGTCTAGAAATATTAGCCGAAGTTTGGAAAGTACTTTTATGATAATTAATTGAGAGTCTCGAAAGATGAAAAAAATTATCAAGAAATTGTTTAATGAAATTCATATTCGAGTGTGTGGCATCTGCAAAAATTAGTATCATCCGCAAAGCTCAGAAAAGGAATACAAGTTCCATTTTTAACTAATTGAATACCTACATGTCTAAGGTTTTGAATAGACTCATTTTATAACTTTCTTGCTAGATATTCCATAGCAATTATGAAAATAAAATGTGATAAAGAATCCCCCTGACGGATCCCACAAGAAGGAGAAATTTCTGGTCCTGGTTCGTTATTAACTAAAACTGAAGAGGTAGATGTAATAATACAAGTCATTACTAAATTAATCTAACGTAAATTAAAGCCAAACTTAATCATAATTTGTTTTATAAAATTCCTAACTAGTTTATCATATGTTTTTTCCATGTCTAATTTCAAAGTCATCCACCCTCTAATTCCAGTTTTCTTTTTATGAAAAGAGTGAAAAATTTCATGTGCTATGGAAATATTATCTTGTATAAGTCTACTTTTCACAAACGCTCCTTGTGATGGATGAATAATATGAGGAAGAATATGGGAGATTCAATTTGCAAGCATTTTAGTGATGACTTTATAAATAGTATTACACAGGCTTATGGGTCTAAAGTGCCCAATAGTTTGAGGATTAGTATTTTTAGGAATCAGAGTGATAAAGGATTTATTTATGGTTCGAAGCATATGTCTAGAGTGAAAGAACGCATTTACAACCAAGATCCCAGTTGACCTAACTATAGGCCAAAATTGTTGAAATAACGAATTTAGCGGTAAAACTATTTGGGTTTGACGTCTTGTCTGGAGCAATATCAAACATCGCATTTTGTATTTCAGAAGGGGTTGGAGCTTTACATAATAAGATATTATCATTGCAAGATACCAAATTTGGAATAATGTTTAAATCATTAGGGTTCACAAGAGGGGTTAATTTGGAACCGAGACTCCATTTCAATAGTAATTTGATGGATTTGTAGGTTCTCGTAAAATTTCATCCTAATGAATTTGTAATTGGTTTGCCGAAATTTAAAATTGTTCATAGTTATTATTCATATGGTGTTTATCCCAAACTTTGGATTTTTTTTTTGAAGTTGTAGTTTCATAAAAAACGAAACATGCAAGGACCGTTAAATTATATCGCCAAACTTTGAAACTTATGCGATCAATCCGAATGATATAGAAGAAACAACCAATGTGAAGGAATTCATGACACCTGAAAGAGAATGGAGGATAAGCTACGATGTAACCTACCAACATAAATAGTGGATAAAATATAGCCTTAGCTATTGAGCTAATAACTAGAACAAACAACCAAAATTCAAGCCCAAACAACTGGATATGGAAATTGGCTAATAATGGGATGCCCACTAAGGCAAGAATAAGAGAGAAACATGTACCGATACCCCCAGATGTCTTATGTGTCATTGCACATATGCAGACTCAAGTCACTTATTTGTGGAATGTACATATACCTATAGAATAATTAGGAAAATTAATACCAAAATAGAAACTACTTTGAAAACATACGATACCATAAACAAAAAGCCATCGGTTATAATAAACCAATTGAAAAACCATCTTATCGCTCGGAAATTCAAAAAACCCGCAGTAACTTGGTGGAGCATCTGGCATTAGTGAATTAAATTAGTATTTTAACAAATCCCGAATGGCTATATCTTAAACTCGGAACAATATATCAAACATCAACTAGCTTCATGGGAGAAATCCAAACAATGAAATGAGGATGAGGAAGATAAGATTCATCAGGCGCGACCTAAAGTTCGCATGAGTGCTACACAAAAGAAGTGGCAGAAATTAACACAAGATTTCTACAAATTGAATTTTTTGTCTCAAAATTTACGACAATATCGGCAATAACCGACTTTGTAATTAGGGACCAAAATGCACAAGTAATTAGAATGGGAGCTAGGAGATATGGGTACAATTCGGTTTTACAAATAGAGAGGCGCTTAAACTCTGAGACAGAATCCGAAAAGCATGATAGTTGGGAGTACGAAAAGTTTTCACTTTACGAGTTTAAAATTATCACTGTTATACGTGATTATGAAACCTAATGTAGTGGCTAATAAAATTACAAAATTTGACCATATCATCACTAATGAACATTCAACATAAATAGCTCTAAAAAAAGATAAAGGGTGTGTTTGGCAAATCTTTGTTGATAAGTTGTTGATGTTGATGTTGGTGCTTATTTCCAATGCTGAAAGTACAAACTTATTTCTGAAATAAGCAAGTGGTGTTCGTTGGAGGGTTTGCTGATTTTCAAAAGGTAAGTAAGGAAATGTCCAAATTACCCTTACAAACAAATATATAATAAAAATTAAATTAATAAAAAAATCAATTGAGATCTCCTAGTGAAGAATTTGACGAATGAGGCAGGGAGGATACAAGTCGGCGGTGAAGAATTTCTTTCTCCCGAGTCCATTGTCCGTCCTGATTCTCTCTCTGGTTCCCTCTTAGGTTTGTTTATCATTTGAATGAACCTTCAGGCGTCGACGTCCCGTCTGTATTCTTTCTCTCGAGTTCGTCATTCCGTTCGAATTCCTCTCTCTCGTCCGTCGTTCCGTCCAGATTTTCTCTCTGGTTCACCTTCCTTTGGTTGTTTATCAGTTGAATGAACTTAGGCCTATTTTGTGGAGGTGCATTTGTAGATTTTGAGAAAGAAAATTCAAACCAGATCTGAAACGAGGATATCGGAGGTGAAGGAGGTATTCCGGTGGTCGAAGATATATGCCAAAGAAGATATATGCCGAAGGTGAAGAAGGTATTTCAGCGGTCGAGCAAAGAAGATATATGCCGGATCTGAACGCCGGTCAAGCTTCGACGTCCATAAAGGTTCTTGGGAAGAAGGCAGCTTTCAAGAAAATCAATGGATGAGAGAGAGAAATCAATGGGGGTAGTTGTGAAAAGGGTATGGTAAAAGTGAGGCCCATGTGCTTATTTTTTGGAGATAAGTTTGCTTATTTCTGATAAGTATGGGGATGTTGATTATTTTTTCTGCTTCTAAGCACCACAAATAAATTTGCTTATTTCTGATGTGATGGTTTCTCACACACTTGCAAGAATACGAGATCTATCGTAGTATTAGATCAAGATCGAATCGCGGGGATTATTTCTGTTTTAGCTAATTTTAGAACTAATTTCTAAATCAAAATATATTGATTTTTGGGTAATTCTTACTAAGAAAGCAAGCAATACAAGTAAATAATGAGAGTGCAAAGTTCCAACGCAAGAAATCCCCACAACTTTGATCCACGGAATTTGAATCTCACTTTTTACCTTAACTGAGTTGGATATTTTGTTATGAAGGTTATTGTCTAGTGTCATAAATTAACTTTTCTCAAAGTTTAACTTAATGTACTTCTATCAAATTATGAACCCACTCTTGTGACGAAACAAAACCGATAGAAACCCTTTAAGCACTTAGAAATCTAGATGGTAAACCAAACTTGCCTCACTCTCGTGATGCATAAAAGTTGACTCAAACATCTAGATGTTCTATGACACTTAACCACATGAGAAAGAAATCTCAAGTTCAATTCTAGTTTTTCCAAATAGATAGAACCACCTCTTGACGCGTTCTCTCTATTTTGTTTACTTACTTAGACTACCACTATAATTTCCGTGATTTTTAGGATCAATTTGAATTTTTTTCTAGACAACTTTCTAAGACCCGCCTAGCAAAGTCGTTACCCGTTTTGACTATAAGCTAGGAACTCATGTCTAAGAATTTACAAGTGACAGAAAGTAATCATGTAAAATGATTTTCTTAGTTCACAAAAATTATAATATCGCTCGGACATTTTTTAGAATTTTTCGAACAAGTTCCGATGACCCGCTTAATAAACCTCGTTACGCGTTATGATCGTATTAATGGAAATTATTCCTAAAAAGTTCAAGGTGATAGAATAAAATCATCTGAATTGATTTTAATGGTCTACATAAGAGGAATATTTTAATCCAAAGTTTATAATTTTATCGCCATAACGCAAGTTCCAATCCGACACGTACAAATATATTCTTACAAACATCCAAATATCCACTTCCATGATCACAAAATCCATGTGATTTCTTTGGGAGATTTTTATTCCCAATCACCCACTTATGGGATATTTGAGTCATGATCGACTTGATTCTTTCCATCCACATACTTTGCCTATTTAAGGGCTCATTTGGCCAAGTAAGAGGCACTCTCAAGACATCCAAAAATTTCCAATTCTCCATATTTTTTTTGATATGGAAAAATTAGGGGGGCCAACATCATCTAGATGTTTTCTGCCCTAGGGCATCTTGATGGATGAGATCAATGAGATCTAAATCTTCTTCAAGGTTGAGATTGCCATTTCTGAAGCCCAATTTAGCCACAAAGTCAGCTACTCGATCGATCTCCCTAAAGATATGTATGATGCTCCACTCCTTGACCTAGTAGAGGTATTGATGTTCGCATTTTTGGTATAGTTTTAGATAGGTTTTCTTTGCTTATTAGGATTAATTTTGTCTAGTTTACGTTTAGTTTTAAGTGTTTTTAGTTAGTTTTGCATAAATCTACGAAAAGGGTGGAATCTACGCTATTTTGTGTATTTTGCAGGTTTTAGCGAGGAAAGGAGCTAAATGGAGCTAAATTTGGAGCATCACAGTGAAGGACGGGAAAGTGCAAGATTTAAGAAGTCAAAGCTCAAGAAAACGAGAGGAGGTGTTGAAGAAAACAAAGCCCCAGGCTCGTTAACGAGGCTGTAAAGGGTCGTTAACGAGGCCACGAAGAGAAAGATTTCGGAGTATTATTTTATTATTCACCGATCCTGAGCGGGAATTTATTTCCGTATCGGTTGAGTATCTTTTTAGAATCTTTATGGGTTATTAGAATATGTATTTTAGGGTTTAATATCTTTCTAGATTTTATTTCTATCTTTTAGAGATTGTTTCTATCTTTTTAGGAAAGTTTTTATCTTTTAGCCTTTTTAGTTTTTTAGGATTTTCTAGTATAAATACCCTTCTATCTAGCATAGAAATTAGAAAGGGAGGCTTAATTTTGGAGTAGAATTTTAGAGCTAGTTTTGGAGGAGATTTGAAGGAAGGCCGAAGGATCGGAAGTCGGTAACGAGGTTCGGTGACGACGGTTTCCGAGGTTCGTTGATCGAGAGTGTGTTCGGTGATTGTTTTGTTTTGGTTTTCTTCTGATTCTCTGTAAGACGATATTTTTGTTATTAATTTAAGTTTGAGTTTTGTTTCAATGTTTGTTTTTATTGAAGTTTTTAATTTCTTAATCATGAGTAGTGAGTAGTCTATTTTTCTAGGGTCGGGGTTAAGCCCGGCATAGTTGAGCATGTTTGATGAGTAAGATAGTGTTTTGAATGCCTTTTATTTTTATTGAGATTGTTTGTTGTGCTTAATACCGAAACGGGAGTTGAGGTAATTTGAGTTTTAACTTGATTGAAAGAGAAAGTTAGTAACTTGAAGGTTGATATTGTTTGAAAACGGAAGTTTCAAGCTTTAGATCCAAAACAAGCAATTGAGTGAGTTAGTTTATGAAAATAGATTAATTTACTTGTTAAGTCAATGAAAGTTGATGACTCTATCTATTTAAAGGCATGATCTTATCTTCTTACGAATTCTTATGCTTGGCTATGTTGTGGTGTCCCTTATCCTAGATATTTGTTTTTATTGAATTATTTTTGATAAATCTTCGTTGCTGAATGCTTGCTTCGGTACCGAGTATTAATTAGAATTTTATTAGGTCGTTAATTGGTATTTTTGTGTTCGGTGGTTCGGTAACGATCCTGACAAGGTCGTTAACGAGGCATCTCGTGAGTGATTGTGTTTGATTTTATTTGATTTTTATTAGATTGATAGACAAACAACCTTGCTTCCTGTGGAACGATCCTGACTCCACTGTACTCAGCGGGGTCTTGACTTATAAATTTATTTGTTGTCAAGAAACCCTCTCAACAAATTGGCGCCGTTGCCGGGGAAGCAACGAGTTGTTAGTTTATCTTTGGGATCGGGACTAGCCCGACCCCGTTTTTGTTTGTAATTTTTGTTTTCTTTGTTTGTTTTCTCAGTGTATGCCGGTAGGACGAAGAAGGCTTCAGTTTGATAGCTCCGGTTATTACTCAGAACCCGAACGTTCCCTGCACCGACGACTCCGAGAAAACCGAGCCATGGCCACAGCTGAAGAGATGGCTCGAGAGCTAGAGATCCTCCGGACCCAGATGGAGGCACTAAAAGCCGAGAAGGACGGCGCTGATGCAGACAAGGCTCGACTGCAAGAAGAGCTAAACGCCTATCCAAGGAATGCCAAGCAATACATGCATCCGGAACTGAGGGTGCCAGAATCTCCTATTGTGCTTCCTGCGATAGAGAAACCTTTTGAGATCAAGTCTCAATTTATATCCTTGATTAAATGGGCTCAGTTTGAAGGGAAACCTGCTGAGTGCCCTATGGAGCATATTAGAAATTTTCTTGATTTATGTGACACCATAGCTGCTGAAGGTGTCTCACTAGAATATGTTCTGTTAAAAGCTTTTAGATGGTCACTTACTGGAAAGGCCCTGAACTGGTTAGAGAGCCTACCTTCTAAGTCTATCAGGACTTGGAAAGCTTTGTATGATCAATTTCTTACAAAGTTTTTCCCTCCTGCTAAGACAACGGAGTTAAGGAAACGTATCACCTCTTATCACCAGTTGCCTAATGAGACATTTGTTGAAACATGGGAAAGATTTAAAGAGATGCTTAGACAATGCCCTACTCATGGGCAACCTTTATATGTATTGCAAGAAATCTTTTTCCAGGGTATCAACGCGGAGACCAAGAACCGCATCAACACGCATACTGCGTGCGGTTTTATAGAGATGAACCCGACAGAGGCGTGGGAACTGTTGGACAAGCTGGCAAATTACGATGCTATGTACGGAACCCAGCAGGCTCCACAAACTCAAAAACGTCTCTATGTGCCCAATCGAGATGACCCCGATGTTAAAAATCAATTCTTACAAGATGAGGTCAACCGTTTGAGGAAACAGGTAAGTTTTCTGAAATCCTCTCAATCATGTCAAGAATGTGGTTCTTCTGCGCATAGTACTTCTGCTTGCACTAACATTGAGCAGGTTAGAACCGCTGAGGCGATAGCTGAGATGAATTACATGAGAGGACCCTATAGGAACCAGACTAATTATAATGACAGGTCGAACACCTATCAATCATGGGGCAATCAGAATACAAATCATAATTACACAGGGCCCCCGCAAGATAGACGACCTGCACCATATCGACCTCCAGGCCATCAGGAGACACCATCATGGGTTCAGGAGATTAAAGAGAGCATCAACGGATTGGATAAAAGATGGGGAGAGTTCGATATTTGGAAAAGGAGTGTTGATTCCCAACTAGGAGACCTTGTTGCACGGATCCCAAGACCACAAGGGCAACTCCCGGGTCGTCCGGAAGAGAACCCTAGAGGCCAAATAGCAGCGGTACACCTTAGAAGCGGGAAGACACTACCGGAGAGAGTTCAAGCTGAAGAGAAGGAGGAACAAGATCTCGCCAGCCAGCTCGTTAACGAGCCAGCGAGAGCTAGTACCGAACCTACAAGCCAGGATGACGAGGCTCCGAGGATTCCTGACGAGCCCACCCCAGGTAAGTTTTCTAAACCGAGCCCTCTCAATTCCAGGGTAGTTAACGACCCCACCAGGGTCGGTAACGACCCACCGAGGACACCGAACGACCCCAGTGTCGACCCGGTACTCTCACCTCTCGAGCCTAACTTCGTTCCGAGAATGGTGAAAACTCTTCCATTTCCAACTAAGAAATCTATGGACTCTACTGAGAGTAAGTTCAAGCGTTTCGTTAAGATTCTTCAGGGCATTAATATTTCCATCCCATTCGCTGAGGCCCTAAGCGAAATGCCGGCTTACACAAAATTCTTGAAAGATATTCTTAGCAGGAAAAGATCTATTACAGAGCTGCAGGACGAGGTCAGATCCATAGCTCTTCCAGAAAAGCTTGGAGATCCAGGGAGGTTTACAATCACAATCGGCATAGGCAACCACAAGTTCAAGGCTTTATGCGATCTTGGTGCCAGTTCTAGTCTTGTTCCACTCTCAATCTGGTCTAGAGCAAATATGGGACCATTAGAGCCTGTCAACATGCGGCTTTATATGGCAGACGGATCTTGCATCAAACCAACAGGGCTGCTAGAAGATTTCCCAGTTCAAGTGGGTAATTTCTTTGTTCCGAATGACTTCATCGTGATGGCAATGCCCGAAGATCCAGTTGTGCCTATTATTTTGGGAAGACCATTCCTCGCCACAGCAGGAGCTATAATCGATGTTAGGAGAGGACTCCTAACTTTCAAAATTGGGGATGAGGTGACGGAATTCCGATTCAAACAATCCAGGGAGTCCGACAAAGCTGAAGTCAAGATGCTCTACGCCCACGAGGAGATCATTGAATGTGGAGACCCCATAGGAAGATCAACACGCAATGATGAAATTTCAGGGCAAAGATGGGCAGAAATAACCACTGTAGTCTCAGTAACGAGTCCTCCAGCATCGTTACCGATTCTCCTGGCAGAAGATGCAGGCTCGTTAACGACCCACTCAGGTTCGTTAACGACCCTTGCCGAAGATGGCGAGATCTCAGCTTTCGAATGCTTTCATGAATTGTTGAAGACGGAACCAGAAGTGCCCATTCTAATTCCTGCCGAACCGTCCCCAACACTTAAACCCTTGCCAGATTCCCTCAGGTATGAATTCCTCGGCCCAAATTCTACTCTTCATGTCATCATTAATGCTGGATTAAAAGATGAAGAAGTAGAAAAACTCCTAAGTGTGCTTAAGATGCATAGAAAAGCCATAGGCTACTCCCTAGATGATATAACTGGCATATCCCCTTCTCTTTGCATGCATAGGATTTACATGGAGGACAATCATAAACCCACCATAGAGCATCAACGTAGATTAAATCCTAACATGAAAGATGTAGTTAAAAAGGAAATTATTAAATTACTTGATGCAGGGATCATATTTCCTATTTCGGACAGCCAATAGGTGAGTCCGGTCCATGTAGTCCCTAAGAAAGGGGGGATGACTGTGATAGAAAATGAAAAGGGAGAGCTTATTCCGACTAGAACCACCACTAGTTGGAGGATGTGCATTGATTATAGGAAGCTCAATAGCGCTACTAGAAAAGATCATTTTCCGCTTCCTTTCATAGATCAAGTTTTAGAACGCTTAGCCCAGCATGATTACTTCTGTTATTTAGATGGCTATAGCGGCTTTTGGCAGATTCCCATTCATCCTGATGACCAAGAGAAAACAACCTTTACATGTCCCTATGGAACCTTTGCTTATAAAAGAATGCCATTTGGGCTTTGCAATGCCCCCGCTACTTTTCAAAGATGTATGATGGCTATTTTTTCTGATATGATAGAGGATATTGTAGAGGTTTTTATGGATGATTTTTCTGTTTATGGTTCTTCATTTGATTCTTGTCTTGCTAACCTTGCACAAGTGCTTAACCGATGTGAAGAAACCAATCTTGTACTGAATTGAGAAAAGTGTCACTTTATGGTTCAAGAGGGGATAGTACTAGGACACCTTGTCTCTAAAAGAGGGATAGAAGTAGATAAGGCGAAAATTGATCTTATTGAAAAACTACCTCCCCCCTCTTCTGTAAAAGACATTAGGAGTTTTCTAGGGCATGCTGGCTTGTACAGGCGATTTATTCAGGATTTTTCTAAGATAGCTAAACCTTTGACTAACCTACTAATGAAAGATGTAGTGTTTCAGCTGTCTCCAGAATGTCTTGAAGCATTTTACAGGTTAAGAGCTGCCCTTGTGTCCGCCCCCATCATGCAGTCCCCAGACTGGACATTACCCTTTGAGATCATGTGCGATGCCAGTGACTATGCAGTTGGCGCAGTTTTAGGGCAACGGAAGGACAAGAAACTCCACGCCATTTACTACGCCAGTAAGACGTTGGATGAGGCGCAGAGTAAGTATACCACAACGGAGAAGGAATTCCTTGTTGTGGTATTTGCCTTTGAAAAATTTCGGTCCTATCTTGTCGGATCCAAAGTGATTGTTTATACTGACCATGAGGCCGTTAGATACCTAATGGCTAAAAAAGATGCAAAACCTAGATTGCTTCGTTGGATGCTCTTACTGCAGGAATTCGATCATGAAATAAGAGACAAGAAGGGAGCAGAAAATCTAGTGGCGGATCACTTGTCCAGGTTGCCAGTTGAGCATATCACCGAGTCCAATAATGACGTTCCGATAAATGATTCCAGACCCGACGAACACCTCCTGCTGAACGAGGTTGAGCTCTACAAGACCCTCGTTACCGACCCCTTCAGGATCGTTAACGAGGTGCCGAGGCTGGAAGACACAAATAAAAAGGGAAAATGTTCAAGTTTGGATGACAATCAAGCCAATAGAGTCATTACTGAGCTACGGGAGGTCGGTACCGAGGTCAATAAATGGAAGCCTAGCTCGTTAACGACCCACCCAGGTAAGATTTCTGAACCTAAGTCTTCTCAATTAAAATTCACTCCCTCTCCTTCTTCAATTTCTTCTTCCTCAATATCAATCCATGCTATTAGAGGGCCAAAAGCTCGTTGGTTTGCGGATTTCGCTAACTGTCTTGTAGGAGGCGTCATTCCCGAGGGCCTTACCCCACAAAAGAAGAAGAAATTTCTCCATGATGTGAAACAATACTACTGGGACGATCCCTACTTATTTAAACAAGGAAGTGATCACCTCTTTAGGCGTTATATCCCAGAAGAGGAGATTGAAAATGTGATCCGTAAATGCCACACACTGCCAACCGGAGGTCATGCAAAAGGATTCAAGACTACTGCGAAGATTCTTCAAAGTGGTCTCTATTGGCCCACCATGTTTAAAGATGTGCAGGCTTATGTGACAGCATGTGATGGATGCCAACGCTCAGGCAACATAACTTGGAGACATGAAAATCCACTAACTGGGATATTAGAAGTTGAGCTATTTGATGTATGGGGCATTGATTTCATGGGACCGTTTCCCGCCTCAGGACCCTACAAGTACATCTTAGTTGCGGTTGATTATGTTTCGAAGTGGGTGGAAGCTGTTGCTACAAGGACTAATGACGCCAAGACTGTTGCTAAATTCATCAAGACCAATATTTTCCCCAGATTCGGCGTTCCAAGAGTCCTTATCAGTGATGGTGACTCCCATTTCATCGAGCGAAGTTTTGAAGCCCTGTTGGCTAAGTATGGGGTATCTCATCGGGTGGCAACACCCTACCATCCCCAAACAAGTGGCCAAGTTGAAGTTTCAAACAGGCAAATAAAGAGCATATTAGAGAAGACAGTTTCCCGTTCTAGAAAAGATTGGTCCTCCAAATTGGATGACGCTCTATGGGCATATAGGACAACATACAAAACGCCTTTACGCACCACCCCCTATAATCTAGTGTATGGCAAGGCATGTCATTTACCGGTCGAAATGGAGCATAAAGCGTTATGGGCTCTCAAGGAGCTCAACATGAACCTCGACACGTCTGGAGCAAAAAGATTCATGGACTTGCAAACATTAGAAGAATTGAGGCTAAAGGCGTACGAAAATGCTGAAATCTACAAGGAGCGCACCAAAAGGTGGCATGATCGGAAATTGGTACCCAAAACTTACCACATCGGCGATAAGGTACTTCTCTTCAACTCTAGACTCCGATTATTCCCAGGAAAGCTAAGGACACGATGGAGTGGACCATTTGTGGTTCATCATATTTATCCTCACGGAGCAGTAGAGTTGACTGATAACCGAGGCGTCATTTTTAAAGTTAATGGACACCGGTTGAAGAAATTCCATGAGCACCCTGATCCTGATGAAGAAATAAGAGTCACCATGGCTCTCACACCACAAGACTAGCAAGAGAGCTCGTCGGGCTAACGACGTTAAACATAGCGCTTACGGGAGGCAACCCGCTTTTTAGAATAGGTTTAGTTTATTTTATTTTATTTTTATTTTTCTTTTAGATTATTTCCTAGCTTTCTTTTATTTTTCTTTTTAGTTTTAAAATAAGATAGAAATAAGATTTTTGGGCTAACAAGATTTCAGGAAAAAAGGGGTCGAAAATTCACTCAAGAAGGCTACGGTGGCTCGTTAACGACCCACCCAGGGTCGTTAACGACCCAGTTCGGACGACCCGATTCGTCACAATACGGGGCAGGTAAGTAATTCTAACCTAGTTAATTTTTCTAACCCTAGCCGCCACCCCCTCTATCCTTACCCCTCCTATAAAAACCCTTCTACCCCTCCCAAAATTCTACCACAATCTCTCCAAACATTCACTCTCAAACCCAAAACTCTCTCAAACCCCTTTCCCTTCTCTCCCACCGAGTCGGAAATCCCACGCTAACGACCACCGAAGACGCCATCGTTACCGGAGTTCGAAAGCCATTCACCGTCGACGACGAGCTCGTTAACCACCCCGATTCCGACCCTTGTCCGTTTAATTCTCAGTTCTCCGATATGATTTCCAAACCCTTGCTTGAATTTGCATGATTGATTATCTATAGGGTTAAATTTCATATCTTGAATCATGATTTTTAGGGAGATCGATGAGCATGCTTAAATTCCGTTCTAAGAATTCTTGATTGTGCTTAGTTGTTCATGTTTTAGGTAAGATTATTCATGATAGATTAGCTATTGTAACCCTTTAGTTAAGAAAGCATGAATTTTTCTTGTTCTAGATCTAAAAGTTCGAACTTTGCATGTTAAAATTCCGGGAAATCTTTAGCATGTTAGGGATGGGTAATTGAGTAAGTATGGGGTGCTTTTACCCAATGAGGGAATTGTGGAGAATAATAGAAGATTGCATGCTTGATTTGTGCTGAATTAGAGGTAGATTTAATTTCGGAAATTTCTGGTTTTGCTCTCGGCGGGTCGTTAACGACCCACCCAGGCTCGTTAACGACCCTGCACCTTATAAGATGATCGATCCGAGCCCAGACCCGTGAACAACCCAATTGGGTAGTTTATGAATAATTCCGATGTTAATTTTGAGACCAAGTATGGGGTCTCGTACCTATTATTTTTGAGCGGATCTTATCTTGGAAATTTTCGATTATTTTGTAGGATCCATGGATAGTTCAAGCAGACCCGCTACCCGAGCCCAGAAGAAGAGGAGGAACCACAGGTCTCCATCTCCACCCCGGGTGGACGATGTAATTTTGAGCAGTCAGAGCCAAGTACGGCGCTACCGGGATTTTATGGAGAAGGACCATTACACCCGATGGTTCTCGAAGTCTAGCGCCGTCTCTACGGGCATCTACACGGATGTCAAGGACGCCTTCATCATCCTTGGGGCCGCACACTTATTGAAGCAAGAGAGCTTGCCACATTATCCGGCCCTCACATCCGAGTTCTTGGCCACCTTGGAGACCAACTTCTCGTCGAAGATCTCGGCGGGACTCATTCGGTTCCGGCTCGGTAACGAGGACCGTGACTTCACCATGGCGGAGTTCAATGCAATCTTGGAGCTCCCAAACCCGTCTAGAGACTATAGCTTGAAGGACTACCGAGTGACCCGCACTTGCAGCTACATCACCGGAGAGGTTCAATCCTCCACTGCGGCGCTATCCGGGGCAACCATAGTCAACCCCATATTCCGGATTATCTTAAGAGTCCTCGCCGCAACATTTTGGCCGAAGAAGGAGTTGAACCGGCCTACAAGAACAGAGGTCGCTTGCTTCCACACCATCCTCTTCGAGGAGCCCGGCCCCTTGAATTTGGGGTACGAATGGCTCTACTATGTCGAGAAGTCCCACAAGTCCAAGGAGGTGTGGTGTGGCAATTTGGTTAGCCTCTTGGCTAAAAATCTTGGAGTGGATCTCACCCACTACACACCGGCCCACGCTCAACTCCTCAACAAGAACTATTGGTATAGTGCCGAGATTTTCGTGCAAGCCGAGGGAGGCTACAAAGTGAAGGTTCGAGATCAAGTCGTCATACCTTCCCTCGACATGTACGAGCTACTCTACGTACCGAATTGGTACGAAGTGTGGACGGGCCAGCCTTACCCATTGGAGCCAAAACCGGAGGATGAGCTCTCGCTTCGACCATGTCACACCCGGTTTGAGCGGGACGATGTGGACGAATATGAAGAAGAAGATGAGAAAGAGGATACCGAGGTCGTAGGCAATGACACCGAGGAAGCCGACACCGAGGGCGGCACTGAGGAGCTCAACTTTACAGAAGAAGACATGGAGACGGAGGAATTAGGAGGCAACATCTTCGTCAACGAGCCAAGCAGGGTCGTTAACGACCATTTCCAGCCACCACCCAACACTGTTAACGAGGCAACCAGCTTCGTTAACGAGGTGCCGCAAGCTCCTGTCGACCCTCCACCAGCTCCTGTCGACCCTCATGCGTATGGCTTAATGCCTTACAACCCGGTGATGTATCAAGACCATTTCCAGGCTCACTACCCACCACCTCCTCAGCCCGAGTACGCAGGATCGAGCATACCACCACCATGGGTCGAGGATCTTTCTGCACGGATGCAGCAGCTTCACCTTCAGACCGATCACATTCATCGGAGGATGGATAGATGGGAAACCGTCTATTCCGCTCGCATGTCGATGGAGGACGAGCGGCAACGTCAGAGAGAGGAAGAGGATGCTGAGCGTTGGAGGACGATGTATGACTTCATGGGGAACTTTGAGCACTATTTTCCTCCACCGAACCGTTGATCAAGCTCAAGATGAAGTTTCCTTTCCTTGTTTCCACTTTTGTAAGTTTTATGTCTTTCTTTTTCTTTTTTTCTTTTTTTTTGTTTTCTTTTTTATTTTCTTTTCCTCTTCTTGTTATTTTTCTTACAGTGGGGACACTGTAATTTTAAGTATGGGGTGGGAAGAAAGTAGAAAAATTATGTCCTAGGTGTTTTTATGTTTTATGTAGTTGTTACTTCTGTTAAAAAAAAACCAAAAAAATTGAAAATTTTAAAAATCCAAAAAGAGTTTAGAATTGATAGATATCCCTTCTTAAAGTTCTATGATAGCAATCACTAGTTTAATCATATAATTCCTTGCAAACATGTCTTTGAAAGAATAGCCGGATTCTTAAAATTGAAATTATTGTTTTTAGAAGAGAATAGCATTAGATGAAATTGAGCACATATACTTTATAGCATAGATGATGCAATCCAACAAAACCTACCTTGTGAGAAATTTTTGGCCTCTTAGGGAGAACATTTATAAATCCCTCTTCTTTTTTGTGTGATTTACTCTCCTTATGCATATTATCTCTTGGAATTGTGATGGTTATCTATTTCTTGAGACCCTTATAAGATTTTTAGTTCATTACTTGTTGTTGGATCGTAATCGGTTAGCAGTGAGCTTGAGAACTGGCAATTAAGCTGTTCCCAAGGCAGCGGAAGTAAATAATCGCAAGTAATAAAAACAGTGAAAGGCACAGTTCCTTTATAGAGGAACCCCACTACAACCAACTAGTTGTATGGGTAAACCTCTACCTCCGCTTGGAGGATTTTGAATGACTTACTTATATTGATTGCTTTGTTCCTTAGTTACACAGCCGGATTTACACTTCTCTGTTCCTACAAGTTCTTCCTAACTCTAGCAACACTAGTAAATCCTCTCAACTGAGTTCCTAAGCTCACAACAGCAAAACACAAGTAACTCAAACCTTACGCTGACTTCTCAGTTCCCTTGCTCCAGGGAACTTCAGCTTCACCGTCGTCGAGATCACACACTCGCCGGCGGGGACTTCTCTTCCTTTTCTTTCTTTTCTCTGATGTGGGTGTTTTTAAGTTCTGGGAGAAGTACTCAGACCGAGTACTATTCATTTGGCTTTATAGTCCATTTGTCTTGGGCAGCCGCATCTTTCGTTTGTGTCCAAAATGCCCTTTGCTTGATGCCCAAGTTGTACTTTCTTCACATGTGACTTTGGTTTGAACTAGGTCAACTTCTTGAATCAATCGGACCGTTGGATGAAGCGTGATAGTCTGATCCTCAGACTGTTCCCTCTGGCTGTCTGAGACAGAATCCCGCGATTTGCGCTGAACGGTCGTTGTCTTCACATGTGAGTTCCCATTTCATGGGAACTGACTTCTTCAGAGTTCCCTTGATGGAAACTCTTCATCGTTGTAAGCTTGTGTTTTCTTGTTTGTTTCTGGGAGTTCCCACTTCATGGGAACTTTCCTCTTCAGAGTTCCCTTGATGGAAACTCTTCATTGTGGCCAGTAGTGGCTTTGTCATTCATAGGAGTTCTTGGCTGTACCTGTGTTCCTTAGAAATACTTGAACAAACCACATTAGTTCCCTATGGTATTTGTCATTATCAAAACTTAAAGAAAAGTGAATCGTTGATCCGTTGCTTAGAACCAGAGGTCCCAACAACGTCCCAACAATTTCCCCCTTTTTGATGATGACAAACCCATCACAAAAATGCAAGTATTTCAATGAATGATATGCTGATGAGTTCCTAAGTATGATTTTGAGAAGTCACTCTTAGTGAGACATTTAGATTTAGGGAGCCACTTCTGGTGAGACACATAGTTCCTATTAGGCTTTTTATGCAATTGTTCCCCCTTAGCTTATGCGTGGTCTGTGATAACTTAAACTTTTAACTCATCTCACATTTTTTATCTTTCCCCCTTTTGACATCATCGAAAAATAAGCAAAGCAATATTAGGAAAGAATGGAACACGCAATCAAAATAAAGACCATTTCATTACTTAAGAAAATATGTACAATGGGAACCCAAGTACAATTTGTGGTCATTTTTGGATTAAGGGAACAAGAAGGGAGAGATCATGGGCTCTGAGGGAACAAGGCGTCACAAAGGCGCGTAAGGACTTGTGTAAGCTTTTCTTGTCCTCTGGCCAACACTGCCTGGTCCCTAGTAATCTGATCGAGGGTGTTGGCGATGCGGAGCAACACTGAAGAGTTCCCCTCTTGTGTACCAGACTCTAGGGGAGCCGCCTCCTCTACAGGCTCCGAGTGCCTCATCTTCTGGGCAACTGTAATGTCCAGTTCCCTTCCAAGCTCGATTTCTTCTTTAGAGGCATCGTAGAGACCCTCTTTTTGTAGGAGCTTCTTGATCAGCCCGGAGTAGGGAAGGGAGTGGGACTTGGAGGCCATGCACTTTTCCATGTGCCCAAGGATAATTCGGGGAAGATTTATGGGCTTCTTGAGGAGGAAGTGGTAGAGGATGATGGCATCGGGGATGTTGACGACCAAGCGCTTTTCTTGGCGTGGGATCACCACGTTGATGATGAATTGGTGAGCAAGCTTGGCGACCAAGGACAGATGATGCGTCGAGAGGACCTTAGAGGGAACCCGACCCTCAAAAATTGTGTTGTACACCTCGGCGCTGTTGAAGTCGCCCCAGAGCTTGCTGGGCACCTCGCTAAACCCTTGACCAGGGACCTGGAGTTGAAGGCGGATCGTAGACGTTGTAAAAATGAACTCGTCGCCTTCGTGGGAGAGAGTTCCCTGAGTGCCGTCGTTGGTGATAGTGAAGTTGTTGTAGAATTGACGCACTTGTGAGGGATCTACTCTCACAGTTTCTTGGCAGAGTCTCTCCCAGTCCTGGGCCTTGATCAGTTCCCACAGTTCCTCCAAACCATTTTCAGTTAGCACCTCTTTGGAAACAATGAGGTGGGGGAGAAGCTTTCGGCGCTCATTGACATGATGCTTGATGGTCCCCTTCCCCTTCCTTGACTTGCTTTTGGATTTGTTCCCCCTAGAGACCGTGCGAGGTCCTTTCTGCTGAGGGGGTGCAACCGCTTCGATCATGAGCACGCGGTCCCTTGGTGGTGGGGAACTCGCGGACACCAACATTTGGTGTCCAGGTGTAGGGATGCGTGCTGGCTCCTTTGTAGCTGGAGCTTCTTCTTCTTCTTCGACCTCATCATGGGAGGTCCCTTCTTCCTCGGAGGAGCTCGAACCGGAGCCCTCCGCGTCATCTCCAGGATGACTTGTTGTTGCCTCAGCACCTCCAGCTGGTGCGAGGTCCCTTGTCTCTGTGGGCTCTTGAGGAGCAATCTTTTCTGGGAACTTTGTCCCTTGGGAGACTGTGTGCTCAGAGGGACCCCTGTTGAGTTCTTCCTCGATGGCCTTGAGCTGGGCTTCCTCCTCCAAAGTTCCCGTGATGATCGGAGGAGGGTCCTTGGTCATTTTGCCGATGACCACAGAAAGAGGAAGATCGTCGTCGTCTGAGGAGAGGGCGACGGTACTTTTGGATGGTGAGGGAGAGGGGAGTTTGGTGGTGGTGGGAGACGTGATGGAAGAGGGGAGAGGAGAAGAAGGAATAGGGGTTGTGAGTTGAGTGGAGATGGGAGTGGTGGAAATGTGTTTTGGTGAGGAAGGAGAAGGCGTTTTGTGAGGTGAAGGTGGAGTTGGAGATCCCGTAGTGATGGGAACGAGAGGAAGTGAAGGAGGTTGGGATGTTGGAGTTCCCATCGTGGCGGGAACTGGAGGAGGTGGCGGAGGAGGTCCCTCGATTTGAAGAGGAGGGATGGAGGAGGAAGAGGGAAGTAGACTCTGGGGTTCGGAGTTCCCATCGTCGGAAGGAAAAGGGTAGGGAGGTTTGGGAGCACAAGAACTCTCCTTGGAGCAGTTCAGGTAGTCCTCAAATCGGAAGAAAGCCTTCTTTCTGGGCTCCGAGAATTCAGAGGCCTCAGAGTGTTTACGCTTTTTGGATTTGGAGGGGTCGTGGGAGTGTTTGGATTTTTTGGATTTTGAGGGATCTTTTGATGAGTGGCGATGTTTGGATGAGTGGCGATGTTTGGATTTATGGGGTTTTTCATTGATGGAGGGGCGAGCATCTCCGAAGTTGTCAACGATGACAACTCCGGAGGAGGTGTTGGTGGTTGGAGGTGGAAGAGGAAGAGATTCGGAGGAGGAAGAGGTCCAGGAGACGGTTTCTTCGACCTGAGGAGGAGGAGGGGGCAAGAAGGGGCTTACTTGATTGTATAGCCCTTGAATGAGGACATCCTTCATGGTTGGGTCTTGTTCTTGCTCGATCTCGTTCAGTTGAGTGATGAAGAGAGTGCGAGGATTGGCAAGTACCCACTCTTTGATTTGTGCGAATGTGTGTTGAGGGGCCATTTTTGTAAGTATTTGGGAGGTTTTGGAGGTTTCTTGAAAAGAGAGTGAAAAGGATTTGGGGAAGACGAATGACAGGGATGTAAGATGGAGTAAAGGGCCTAAAAATGGCAAAGAGGGGTTTTAAAGGAGAGAGAGGAGGTGAAGGGTAGAAAGGGAAGTGGAATAACCTCGATAACCGTTGCCCAATGAACGTGGGGCGCCGTTTCAACTTCTCAAGCACGCTTCTGGACACGCGTCACAATCTCTTGGGAAGTCCTTTTCAAATTTTGAATACTTGGCCTGTAACGCTTCAAAGCTTCTGACACGAAAGTCCGCTTCCCAAGTGACGGTTTTTCTTTGAAGATTAGTCAGTGTTCCCTTTGTAGATGCAGCAGTTCCCATGATCTTTTCAAGGTCAGGGAGAGTGAAGTGGTTGAGGGAACTTCACACTCATCTTTTTGTGAGGCTAGGGAACTCAAAGGGAACCAGACAATTTGCAACTCGATAAAGGAAATGTTTTGGCTCATGAGAAGCATTTGTCTGGTCCCTAGCTTAAGGTGGGTCATATGATCAACCGTCATGGTGGCTTGTAATGAGGGATAAAGGGAACTCTGGTTGATCATTTTGGGCCAAAAGAAATAGAGTTCCTTTGTACACATTTTTCTCTAGACTAGTAATCATGGCATAGTGAAAGCAATGAATCCAAGTTCCTTATCATGCAATTTTAGATAAACTAGTCAGGCATTGAGAGAGAGATAAACAGGGACTTGTTTAGTTTAGAGTTATCATCCCTAGAAGCATTCGAAAACGCTGGTAGGGACGTCTGTCTAAAGCTTTGGTAAGAATATCCGCAATTTGCTCTTCAGTTCTACAGTGTTCCATCGAAATGTTCCCATTCTCAACATTGTCACGTAGAAAGTGATGCCTGATATCAATATGCTTAGTTCTAGAATGATGCACAAGATTTTTGGAAATGTTTATGGCACTAGTGTTATCACAGAGTATGGGAACTGGGCCAAAAGACATACCGTAATCCTGGAGTTGTGACTTAAGCCATAGAACCTGGGAACAACATGATGCGGCAACCACATATTCAGCTTCAGCTGTGGAGAGTGCCACTGAGTTTTGCTTTTTAGATCCCCACAAAACTAAGCAAGACCCTAGGAACTGGGCCATTCCTGAAGTGCTCTTTCTGTCAACCAAGTGCCCTGCAAAGTCAGCATCTGTGTATGCAATGAGCTCAAGGGAACTGTTCCTTGGATACCAAAGGCACAAGTTATTGTTCCCTTTGAGATACCTGAAAATTCTCTTCACCTCTTTCAGGTGTGATTCCTTAGGGTTAGCTTGAAAACGAGCACAAAGACATACGAAGAACATGATATTAGGTCTACTAGCTGTTAAGTAGAGAAGGGACCCGATCATACCTCGATAGTTCCTTTGGTCCACACTGATACTTGTTTCATCTGCATTTAGCCTTGAATTTGGTGAGATGGGAGTGTCAATGGGCTTTGAATGTTCCATCCCATACTTCACGAGCATTTCCTTGATGTATTTCTGTTGATGGATCTTTGTTTCCTCCTTTGTTTGGGATATTTGAAGTCCCAAGAAGAACGTGAGTTCCCCAATGAGACTCATCTCAAACTCATTGCTCATGAGGTCCTTGAACTTTTCTACAAGAGTTTCGTTAGTTGCTCCAAACACAATGTCATCAACATATACTTGCACAATCAAAATGTCTTTAGATTCTTTCTTTAAAAACAAAGTCTTGTCTATGGAACCACGAATGTATCCATGGGACAAGAGGAATTGAGCAAACCTGTCATACCAAGCTCGGGGAGCTTGTTTGAGTCCGTAAAGGGCCCTTTCCAGGAAATAGACATGGTTGGGCATTTTCTCATCTTCGAATCCTGGAGGTTGGGCCACATACACTTCTTCCTTGAGATGTCCATTTAGGAAGGCTGTTTTCACATCCATTTGATAAAGTTTGAATCCCTTGTGAGCAGCATAGGCGATGAGGAGTCTGATTGCCTCGATCCTGGCAACTGGTGCGAAGGTCTCATCGTAGTCAATCCCTTCCTCTTGCCTGTATCCTTGTGCTACTAACCTAGCCTTGTTCCTTGCTACAGCTCCAGTATCATCGAGCTTGTTCCTAAAAACCCATCGGGTTCCTATGATGTTCTTGTTTTTGGGCCTAGGAACTAGCTTCCAAACTTTTTTTCTCTCGAATTGGTGGAGTTCCTCTTGCATGGCTTGAATCCAATCTGGGTCCTTTAATGCTTCTTTGATATTTTTGGGTTCCACCATTGAAACAAACGCGTTAAAAGCACAAAAATTATTGAGAGAGGAACGAGTCTGCACACCTTTAACAAGAGGGGAGATGATGTTCTCAAGAGGGTGGTCCTTCCTTTGTTGAAAGGTTCTTATATGAGTGAGTTCCTTTGCATGTGTATCATCCTCAGTCGATGTTTCTTTGTCATGGGAATTCTCATCTCCAGCTTCTTCATTTGATGTTTCTTCAGAGATTTCTGGCAGGTTTCCTCTTTGTTCCCCTTGAATACTTGATTCTGGCAAGGTATTGTCTTGGGGAACAGCAGAGTTGTTCCCTGAAGAGGGGACCTCGAGTGAGTTGGAGGTGTCTTGTGGTTCTTCTGAGGAAGGAGCCTCGAGGAAGGTTTGATCAGTGAGGGTTGGACCTTCGTAGTTGTTCCCTGGTTGCGGGATATGGCTTGCGCTTGGATAGTCTTCATCCCTTTTCCTTGGCTCATCCTCGTCATCATCATCGTTTTCATGTCTGACTAGCTTGAACAGAGTTCCCTTCCCTTGGGTCTCGGTTCCCATCTTTACAGACTTTTCATTGAAGACGACATGAATGCTTTCCTCTATCTTCTTGGTTCTTTTATTGTAGACCCTGTAAGCCTTGCTTTGTGATGAGTATCCCAGGAAGATCCCTTCGTCGCTTCTGGGGTCGAATTTGCCAAGATTGTCCTTGCCGTTGTTGTGAACAAAACATGTGCAACCAAATGTTCTCAAGTGTGAGATGTTTGGTTTTCTCCCGTTGATGAGCTCATAGGAAGTCTTGTTGATCAGGGGCCTTGTCATGGCTCGATTTAGGATGTATGTAGCTGTGGAGATTGCTTCAGTCCAGAAGTACTCAGGAACTCCACTTTCGATCATCATGGTTCTAGCCATGTCCTCCAGAGTTCTGTTCTTTCTCTCGACCACTCCATTTTGCTGAGGAGTGCGAGGAGCTGAAAAGTTGTGAGAGATCCCATTTTGCTCACAGAAGTTTAGGAACTCCGAGTTTTGAAACTCAGTTCCGTGATCAGATCTGATTGCTTTCAGTTTCAGCCCCAAGCTTACTTCTGTTCTTTTGATGAAGGGCTCAAATTCTTCAAACGCTTGTGATTTTGCCTTCAAGAAAACAACCCAGGTGAATCTTGAAAAATCATCAATTAAAACATACATGTACCTTTTTCCACCGTAGCTAGCTGTTCTCATGGGACCACAGAGATCCATGTGAATCAACTCCAGGGACCTGGTTGTGCTTACCACCTTTTTGGGTTTAAAGGAGGTTCTGGTCTGTTTCCCTCGAACACATGCTTCACACATTTTGACTCCTTCGAGATTAATTCGTGGAAGACCAATGACCAGATCCTGTAGATAAAGCTTCAGGATTTGATTTATACCAGCATGTCCCAATCTTCGATGCCAGAGTTCCGTGTCATCTTGGGAACTCGCAAGGCACAACTTCATTGGTGGTTCAAAGTTGGTGTCCACCACATACACATTGTTGTATCTTCTTCCTCTCAGAATTACTTTGTTGGTCTTCTTGTTGATGACGAGACATTCATCTGAGTCGAAAGTGACGATGTTGTTCCCTTGATCACACATCTGGGAGACACTCAGCAGATTGTATCCCAGATCCTTTACCAGATTTACGTTGTTGACTTTGATGGATTTGTTGAGCAACACTTCTCCTTTTCCAATAACTTCTCCTTTGTTCTTGTTGCCAAATGAGACGTGGCCTCCTTCGGCATGAGTGTGGAGTGAGATGAGGATATCCTTGTTTCCTGTCATATGGTTCGAGCATCCACTATCTATGAACCATGTACTGTTCCCTCTCACAACCACCTACAAGGAAAAGTTAGTGTTTTGAGACCCAAGCAAGATGACTCTTGCCAGGTCCCTTGCAAGGGAAAACATTTTCATTCAAGATATAGTCAGAAATGTTGATGTCTTTGGAATTTTGAGAGTTGGAGTTCCTTTGGTGATGAGCATGACGTTTTTGTCTGTTTGGGAACTCATGGCTTCTAGGGGTTTGGGCTCTCTTCTTGGGACATGCATCCTTGTAGTGCCCATGAGCACCACAGTGCCAACATGTCTTGTAGTATTCTCCCAGGTAGTATTTTGGGTGTGGTCTCTGGATACGGTTCCTATCCATGGTTTCTTTGTTGTACACTCGAGACCCATTTCCCTTAGCAATTTTGACATAGATTCTATGTCCAGAGTTCCCAGTATAGTAGTCTTTCTCACCATTGTTTCCACTCTCTAGGACCCTGATTTTCTCCTCGAGATGAGCATTTTTCTGTTTCTCGCACTGGAGTTCTAAGGCCCTACACTCATGGATCTCATGTTCGCTCAGGGGTGATTTTCCGTTCTTGAAGCACTCACCTTTGTATCCTATGCCATGTCTGGCTGGGACAAACTTAATTTGGGAACTAGAGGCTTCAAGATGTTCGGGAGTCTTACTCAGGTGTTGCAGGAGGGTGTTCTCATCTTTCTCTAGAGTTTTGATTTCTCTTTCTAGATCTACGATGTGAGACACATGGGACTTGAGTTTTTCTAGAAGGGATATGCAGTTGGGACAGGGCTCAAGACCAACTAATTGAGAATTTATGTGTTCTTGTTTTTCCAACTTGTTTTGCAGTTTTATGTTATCTTTGACAAGACTTGAATGAATTTTCAACAACTCAGGTTTTTCATAATTACTCAAGGAATCAAGAACAGTTTCAGTGGTTACCTCACTGGGTTGTTCCCCAGTGGTGTCTCCTATGGCCATGCCACACATGTCTGGGAGTGCCCATGACTCAGGATCTTCATCTTCATCATCGCTCCAGGTAGCAATGTAGGCCTTCTTTCCTTGCTTCCTGCCATCAGTTCCTTGTGGACATTCCTTCGCAAAATGTCCTTTCTTGTTGCATTTGTAGCAAGTCACTTCTGAGAGATCCTTCTCTATGGGCTTTCTTTGGGAACTCTGTCCCTTTCCCCAGTTCCCACTGTTCCGTTGAGACTTTCCTTTGTAGAAATTTTGAAGAGCCTTTGTTACAAGAACTAGCTCTTCATCCTCTTCTTCTTCAGAGTCTTCATGTTGTTCTTGGGTTGATTTGAGCATCTTTTCGATCTTGAGTGCGATCCCTCGATGAGCTCGAGTTTGTTCCTTATCATCGATCTTCCTCTTCTCATGTCCTACTAGCTTTCCAAACACTTGATGAAGCATAAGTGTTCGATTTTCTGGGTTTTCCTTGAACATCGTTCTCTCGTTTGCCCATTCTCCAGTCAATCCATTGAAGAGCTGTTGGACCTTCATTTTGTGGGTGATTTCTTCTTTTGTGATCCCCAATCCTTCCATCTTGGTGCAAAGTCCTTCAAACCGGGATTGGTAGCTATCGACGGACTCTCCCATTTCCATTTGGAAGTTGTAGAACTCCCTTTTTGCATTCATCTGAAGATCTTCTCTAAGATCTGAGTTCCCAACGTGCATTTGTTGGATGGCTTCCCACATTTCCTTGGCTGTGTCAAGGTTTGCAACCCTGTCACAATCTTGTACGCACATGGACCTCTTTAGGTATTGTTTGGCTTTGTAGTTTGCCTCCATGCACTTGTACTCGTTGGGACCCCACTTTGAGAGGTCGTTGACAATAGCTGGATCGATTTCGAAGTTCCCCCTTTCGATGACGCACCAGGCTTGGTAGTCTTGGCCACGCATCCAATCTTTCATGTCGCGTTGCCAGCTTTCAAATCTTCCTGTTATAAGCCTTGGCGGCTTGCTGGTATTGTTCCCCACCTGAGTAAGTTCCTGAGCCATTTTGGCACCTGCGATGCTAACACAAATCTAGAGCGCTGGCTCTGATACCAATTGTTGGATCGTAATCGGTTAGCAGTGAGCTTGGGAACTGGCAATTAAGCTGTTCCCAAGGCAGCGGAAGTAAATAATCGCAAGTAATAAAAACAGTGAAAGGCACAGTTCCTTTATAGAGGAACCCCACTACAACCAACTAGTTGTATGGGTAAACCTCTACCTCCGCTTGGAGGATTTTGAATGACTTACTTATATTGATTGCTTTGTTCCTTAGTTACACAGCCGGATTTACACTTCTCTGTTCCTACAAGTTCTTCCTAACTCTAGCAACACTAGTAAATCCTCTCAACTGAGTTCCTAAGCTCACAACAGCAAAACACAAGTAACTCAAACCTTACGCTGACTTCTCAGTTCCCTTGCTCCAGGGAACTTCAGCTTCACCGTCGTCGAGATCACACACTCGTCGGCGGGGACTTCTCTTCCTTTTCTTTCTTTTCTCTGATGTGGGTGTTTTTAAGTTCTGGGAGAAGTACTCAGACCGAGTACTATTCATTTGGCTTTATAGTCCATTTGTCTTGGGCAGTCGCATCTTTCGTTTGTGTCCAAAATGCCCTTTGCTTGATGCCCAAGTTGTACTTTCTTCACATGTGACTTTGGTTTGAACTAGGTCAACTTCTTGAATCAATCGGACCGTTGGATGAAGCGTGATAGTCTGATCCTCAGACTGTTCCCTCTGGCTGTCTGAGACAGAATCCCGCGATTTGCGCTGAACGGTCGTTGTCTTCACATGTGAGTTCCCATTTCATGGGAACTGACTTCTTCAGAGTTCCCTTGATGGAAACTCTTCATCGTTGTAAGCTTGTGTTTTCTTGTTTGTTTCTGGGAGTTCCCACTTCATGGGAACTTTCCTCTTCAGAGTTCCCTTGATGGAAACTCTTCATTGTGGCCAGTAGTGGCTTTGTCATTCATAGGAGTTCTTGGCTGTACCTGTGTTCCTTAGAAATACTTGAACAAACCACATTAGTTCCCTATGGTATTACTCATTATCAAAACTTAAAGAAAAGTGAATCGTTGATCCGTTGCTTAGAACCAGAGGTCCCAACAACGTCCCAACACTTGTGAAGATCATATGATAGAGAACTTATTTTTATGAGCCCTATCATCCCCTATCTACCTTTACATTATTTCTTCTTTTGATAACCAATTCTGGCCTGAAACCTTTTATTTTTAGCTCCACAAAAATTATCCCCTAGCCGAGATAAGCTTGACCCTATCCGGGAATTAGGACTTAGATTGGAGAGGTGAAGTCTTGTGTTTTGTTGAAAAGAAAAGAGTTTCTATTTGCTTGAATTAAAGGGTATTTGGGAAGGGTAGATTGGAAGTCTCTTGTTATTATATGTAAGAAAGGTCTCTTGATAAAAAAGATGCACAAAATAAAGCTTGAAGGGAAGAAATGTATACGGTGGATCGTTAACGACCCGGATGTGGGTTCGTTAACGAGGCAGCGAAAAAAGAAAAAAGAAAAAAGAAAATAAATAAAAAAAAAAGAAAGAAACAGAAAGAGGAAGTTGAAGTGCATTTGTGTTTAAAGATAATATCAAGAGATTCTTTTATTTTTGATTATGAGACTTTCTAGGATGATAAAGGGTGAGTGAAAATAAAGTGTGCCTAATATGAAGAGTGAGTTTGGTTATCTTATATGAGAGTTTTTGATGTTATGTGTGAGTTTTTAGGAGTCTTTGATTCCCGGATATTATTAGCACCATATGACCAAATATTTTCCACGCCTAATTGTCTTTACCAAGCCCCATTACAACCCGGCCGAATGGAAGCTTCTATGAAGTTTTTCATTGAGCCTAAGTTCTCTTGATGATTCTTTGCTTGTTTTGACAAATCTTGGGTGGAGAGTATTGGTGATATAAGTTCCAATTTCTATGAGTTTTTGTATATAGGATGAGTTGAGAGATTGAAATTATAAACCCAAACACATGAGAGTGGAGTGAAACACATTATATCCCTTGAGAGGTTGGATTGTATTATTTTATGTCTATTTAAGTGCACATATGTGTGAGGATGTTAATAGTCTTTTGCTATAATTTTCTTATGTGTAGATATTGCTTTTTGAAGATGGCTATGTCTTGATAAGCATGATTTGTTTTGGTTTTGGTTAGTATCTTGATTATTGCTTGAGGACAAGCAAGTCTAAGTATGGGGTATTTTGATGTTCGCATTTTTGGTATAGTTTTAGATAGGTTTTCTTTGCTTATTAGGATTAATTTTGTCTAGTTTAGGTTTAGTTTTAAGTGTTTTTAGTTAGTTTTGCACAAATCTACGAAAAGGGTGGAATCTACGCTATTTTGTGTATTTTGTAGGTTTTAGCGAGGAAAGGAGCTAAATGGAGCTAAATTAGGAGCATCACAGTGAAGGACGGGAAAGTGCAAGATTTAAGAAGTCAAAGCTCAAGAAAACGAGAGGAGGTGTTGAAGAAAACAAAACTCCAGGCTCGTTAACGAGGTTGTAAAGGGTCGTTAACGAGGCCACAAAGAGAAAGATTTCGGAGTATTATTTTATTATTCACCGATCCTGAGCGGGAATTTATTTTCGTATCGGTTGAGTATCTTTTTAGAATCTTTATGGGTTATTAGAATATGTATTTTAGGGTTTAATATCTTTCTAGATTTTATTTCTATCTTTTAGAGATTGTTTCTATCTTTTTAGGAAAGTTTTTATCTTTTAGCCTTTTTAGTTTTTTAGGATTTTCTAGTATAAATACCCTTCTATCTAGCATAGAAAGGGAGGCTTAATTTTGGAGTAGAATTTTAGAGCTAGTTTTGGAGGAGATTTGAAGGAAGGCCGAAGGATCGGAAGTCGGTAACGAGGTTCGGTGACGACGGTTTCCGAGGTTCGTTGATCGAGAGTGTGTTCGGTGATTGTTTTGTTTTGGTTTTATTCTGATTCTCTGTAAGACGATATTTTTGTTATTAATTTAAGTTTGAGTTTTGTTTCAATGTTTGTTTTTATTGAAGTTTTTAATTTCTTAATCATGAGTAGTGAGTAGTCTATTTTTCTAGGGTCGGGGTTAAGCCCGACATAGTTGAGCATGTTTGATGAGTAAGATAGTGTTTTGAATGCCTTTTATTTTTATTGAGATTGTTTGTTGTGCTTAATACCGAAACGGGAGTTGAGGTAATTTGAGTTTTAACTTGATTGAAAGAGAAAGTTAGTAACTTGAAAGTTGATATTGTTTGAAAACGGAAGTTTCAAGCTTTAGATCTAAAACAAGCAATTGAGTGAGTTAGTTTATGAAAATAGATTAATTTACTTGTTAAGTCAATGAAAGTTGATGACTCTATCTATTTAAAGGCATGATCTTATCTTCTTACGAATTCTTATGCTTGGCTATGTTGTGGTGTCCCTTATCCTAGATATTTGTTTTTATTGAATTATTTTTGATAAATCTTCGTTGCTGAATGCTTGCTTCGGAACCGAGTATTAATTAGAATTTTATTAGGTCGTTAATTGGTATTTTTGTGTTCGGTGGTTCGGTAACGATCCTGACAAGGTCGTTAACGAGGCATCTCGTGAGTGATTGTGTTTGATTTTATTTTATTTTTATTAGATTGATAGACAAACAACCTTGCTTCCTGTGGAACGATCCTGACTCCACTGTACTCAGCGGGGTCTTGACTTATAAATTTATTTGTTGTCAAGAAACCCTCTCAACAGGTATCCACGGATATTCGAGACTAGAATCTCCACCTCCCATTGATAGCTCCATTTGCCGTTAATGGAATTAATTAGGCTTAGATTGTCGCCTTCAATATCTCCAATTCTCCATCATTTTCCACTTAGCACACTTGCTGATTTTTTTTTAGATTTTTGGGGATTTTATTTCCTTTTAGGGAGTTTTGGGCATCACTACCCACCGCCGGCCACTCCAACCACCACCACTAGGCCGCGCCTCCCCTCACCAGCCTCCCGCGCCTGCCGGAGCCGCCGCCTCCATCGTCGTTCCGTTCCGCTCTCCTTAATTTGTTCGTTTTCTTGTAAACTTAGCACACGGGTGATGGTTTTTTCCTTCTTTTTATTTGGATTATTTTTCTTGTTGATTTTAATAATTTGAGAGTTAATTGAACATATTATTATGCTGATTTTTTTAAGAGAAGAAAAAAAATCAGATTTTTACAAAGTTATAATCTTGTACATATTTTTTTGGAAAACAACATACATGCATAAGTTTTAAAGGTAAAATACTCTTGTGAACTATACAATAAATTTTAATAAATATTGAGATTTACAAATCGGATTTTTAACATGAAAAGTTCTATTTTTAAGAATAATATAACCTTAGGCCTCTTTTCCTTTAATATAAAAGATTTGACTTGAGATTCAATTATAATAAAGTGTTTATGAAAGAAAACATCTTGCATGTCAACTTAAAATAAATTTTAGATAATTTATTTGTGACTTTTCTAATTAAAAGTAAACTTATAAAAGTTATTATGTATTAAATAATTTGAATAAATTATTGTATGTGGATTTTATAAGGTTTTATGTTATAATCTACCCTTGCATGTTAACTTAGAGCTAGTATAAATTTGAAATAAAATTTGTAATGATCTTCTTTTTTGATAAGGAAAGTAGTTAGGGCAGCCCAATAACAGGCTAGTGGCCGTCATAGAGCGTCAGGAACAGACGGACACGACGAAAAGAACCAGCAATGTAGTCCGCCACCGAATTGCACTCCCGAACGACGTGGGAGATACTCTAACACCGGAACCGGGCAAGCAAGCAATGGATATCCGCCCGCAACATCTCGATCTCCCACAGACAACGCTAGTCACGAAGAACGACATTGACCAGCTGCAAGTTATCGTCTTCAATCTGGATATGGGATATGCCACGTAGGGTGGCCTCAAGAATCCCCTGCCTTAGGGCGATGGCCTCGGATGTCAAAACAGACTATCAACCAATCAGTCCTCCGTCAAAAGAAATTGGGGACCCATTGTGATCCCGGAGAATAAACCCAAACGAGGCCATATCATCATCGTTCATTGCACCATCAAAATTAAGCTTGGTAAAGTTCACTACGGGTTTATTCCACTTAGCGTGTTTCCTCTTCTCCTGCATAATCTGGGTTCTACCACATGGGCTTGAAGCAACATCCTTATTAACATTTTTCCATTCTGCTATTTGATTGCAAATAAATTCGCACAAGTTGTTCTAGGGCATTATCTGTCTATTGTTGGTTAAATCAAACACTGTTTTGTTCCTAAAGAACCAGATGCTCCACCAAGAGCACACTAGGGCCTCTAGTTCATCCTTAGATGAGCATGCCCTAATTGCATCTTGGATTTGGCATGGTTTTTTCCCTTCTAGGTCGATTTGGTTCACAATCCAGAGTAGTTTGGGGTTGATTGAGTGAAGTGTGGTTTTGTTTCGATTGCACTCTAGTAGGATGTGTTTGATGTCCTCGTTAATGTTATTACACTCTACACATCCTTGCACAACCGGGATGTGATTTGCCGCGAGGCGATTTTTTGTAGGGAGCCCATTCTATGCGATTTTCCATAAGAAGTTCTTCATTTTTGGCAGAATGTCAAGCTTACAGATCCATTCCAGGTTAATATGGGGTTCACCTTTATTTTGGTGTAGCCATTTCATGGTGGAATGTGTGGAGTACCCCCCATTTTTACTTGGTTGCCGATATAATCTGTTTGGGATTTTGTTCAAAGTGTTGATAGTATGGGTCACACGATAAGCATCCTCAAGGCTTAATACCAAAAGCAATTTGCCCGCATCCAATGAGTTGTCCTCAAGGAGGTAATCAACATCGTGATCTTCCCAGTTCATGATGTTTTCATTACTTCCTTTCGAAGTCAAACATCCAGAGCCAGTCCAGTTGTCTTTCAAAAATCGGATGGTTTTTCCATCCCCCACTTGCCAGATAAGACCTTTGACAAACATGTCTCTAAGGCTCGTTAATTTAGACCATTGCCAAGATGTATTTTTTTTCTTCTTATAATTAAGGAGGCTATCGGTTTTGAGGTATTTTTCCGTTACTATTTTAACCCACGGGTTGGCTGGTTCAGCTAAAATATTCCACAACAGTTTCATTTGGAGTGCACGATTCATGTCTTCCGCCTTAGCAATCCCAAGCCCCCTCGGGTGGGCGGTTGACAAATCGTGTTCCAACTAATCAGTGGTTTATAGTTCCTTTCCTTATTCCAAAAGAATTTTTTGTTAATTTGATCGAGTTCTTTTAATGTTGATTGAGGTAGTAGAAATGATTGCATGAGGTAATTTGGTTGTGCCAATAAGTTTGCCTTTATAAGGGTTTTCCGACCTTCCTGAGATAGTGAGTTGGCTTTCCATTTTGATAGTTGGGCTCTTGTTCTAAGAGTTAGGGGTTTGAAAGTGTTTTTTGTTACCTGACCATTTATGATCAGGCACCCCAGGTATTTATCCAAGGCAACAGAGTTAGTAATCTGGAGTATTTGTTTTATTTGGTCTCGAGTGTTATTACTCGTGTTCTTTGTGACTTGAAATGCAGACTTGTGAAGGTTGACTTTTTGGCTAGAAATTTGGCAAAAGTCCTCGATGATCTCACTGATGTTTTTGCACGGGTTGTTATTGGCCTTTGCAAAGATGATGATGTCATCTGCAAATGCAAGGAATGGGACTTTTGTTCCCTTTCTTGAGATTTGGATCCCGATGCCACTTTTACGGTTATTGCTTCGCATGGCTAGTTGTCTTGCCATAACCTCAACGACAAGGATAAATAGGTATGGGGACATAGGGTCCCCTTGTCTTAGACCTCGTTGAGGGAAAAATTGTTCCATCGGACCGTTGTTCACCAGAAGCGAGAAGGAGACGGTCTCCACACATTCTTAGATCCACCCGACAAATTTGTCATTAAATCCAAATTTTTTGAGAATATGAGCCAGAAATTTCCAGATAATTCGATCGTATGCTTTTTCCATATCGAGTTTGACTATAATCCATCCTTCCCGCCCTTTCTTGTTTCGGAAAGAATGGAAAATTTCATGAGCGATAAGGGTATTATCGGTATTATCGTGAATGTTATGATTATTCACGAAAGCTCCTTGTAGTGGGTGAATAATTTTGGTCATGACGCTTTTTAATATTTGTTTGAATCTTGAAAATAGTTTTATAGATTTTGTTACACAGGCTAATTGGCCGATAATGATTACTAGAGTTTGGGTTATCACATTTTGGAAGCAGGGTGATAAATGTGTGGTTGATTTTTTTTAACAATTTCCCCGAATGGAAAGAACTCTTAACTGCTTTGGTCACATCCGGGCCGATAATGTTCCAATATTTTTTTTATAGAGACAGGTTGGCATGCCATTCGATCCAGGTGATTTGTCATCCCCAATGTCAAAAATTGCATTCTTAATTTCTGAGGTGGTATCTGGTGATTTCTATATTGTCTTCCTCATTAATCTCGTGTTGTAACACTTTGCTTATATTTTCAAGTTTAGTGCGGTTAATTTCCAAAAAATGGTATCGGTTCTAGAAGTCGCGCTTGATTTCCTTTTTGATGTTATCTAACCCAGTGAGGTGGGTTGCTTCCACTGTTGTGATTTCTTTGATATTGGTTTTGTTTCTTCTCCCACTTGCAATTTTGTGAAAATATTTAGAGTGTATATCATTCAGCTTTATATGTGTGTGTTTTGCCCGTTGTTTCCAATAGGAGTAATGGAACTGTATAAGGTAGTCACGCTTCTTGGACAAGCGCTCTTGTTTTCTGATTATTTACAGGTTGCTCTGCTCAATAATATCTTTCTGGATTTTCAACAACTCCTCATCTAACATTTTAATTTGTTCGAATATGTTACCAAATGTATGTTTATTCCAGCTTTTCGCATTAGCTTTAAGTAGTTGCGTTTTTTTACTAGATTAAACATAGGTGAACCCCCGGCTTGCTTGACATTATTTTGTAAGTCCTTTCTAGAGGCCGACATCATTTCAAATTTAAAGGGTTGTGCTTTGAACGCCCCTCCTGAAGGTAAATCGCACGAGATGGGGCATTGGTCCGATGACGAGAATGCATTGATTTTTAGTGCAATTGAGGGGTACCATTGGATAATTTGGTTGCTAACCAGGGTGCGGTCAAGTTTTTCGAATGTGGTGTTTTCAAGCTTCTTGAATCTTTTGCATGTGAATTTATTCCTTACCATAGGAATGTCATAGAGGTCACATTTGCTTTTGAAATCTATAAGACGTTCAAAACGGGAGTGGTTTGGAATGGCACCCCCAAGTTTTCATCTGGATGTCGGATTTCGTTTAAATCTCCCATAAGCAGACATGGAAGGTTACAATTTTTCATAAACTCTGTTAGAGACAAGTCTTTTCTTGGCCTCTAGGCGGTGCATAAGCAAAAATGATAACCATTTCATTTTGGGTTTCAAGGTTGGCATAGTGGAAACCAATAAATTGGTCTCCTTTATGTATGGTTTTAAACGTTTCATTAAGGAGTTGTACTCCCTTCCAGAGGACGCAGATACCACCAGATAGGCCATTTGCAGGGAGAAACTCCATCGAGTCAAACCTCGCTTTTTGCCAAATTTTGCATTCGGGTGGAAGTTGGGCTTTCGTTTCCACAAGTGTTATGACATTGATTTTTTCCAAGCGACATAACGTGTGGACTTCGGTCCAGACTAGGCCACGCTTTATGCCCCTACAATTCCATAAAAAAAGCTTCATGATAAATTTCTATTGTTGTGGTTTTTGGGCGTGTATAGGTGGTTTTTCTCCCACAAATGTTTTTTCTGCAATCGGTGTAGAACATGTACTTTTTCTAAACATTTTTCAGACGTGTTGCATTTATTAGTAACCTTTTTGTTGTTT
Source organism: Fallopia convolvulus (assembly GCA_964016875.1). Classification (NCBI taxonomy): domain Eukaryota; kingdom Viridiplantae; phylum Streptophyta; class Magnoliopsida; order Caryophyllales; family Polygonaceae; genus Fallopia; species Fallopia convolvulus. Next base: position 26,541,072 of record OZ024719.1, read on the forward strand.
TTTCGATTGTATCTCATGATCGGGTTTCCATTATTTATTAGAGCCTTTGCCATATTCTCCAAGAAATGGAGGAGATGGGTGGCTATATTAATTGTTTTACTGCTATATCCGGGATTTATGGCCCCCATAAGTCGGATTTGATACAACATAGTTTGGATTCTACAATTAAAGAGACTTGTTGTGTACAAAGTGTTGTTAAGATGGTGTTGTGTATACATTGCATATTTGTACTGAATTTGGCATGGACTATGTTTCAATCCAATAATCTTTTTTGTTATAGGAGTATTCTTGTTTATTGGTTTTACCCATTACTGCAACAAAAATTGCATAAAAAATCAGGCAAACTGACTAAGAAAGTGACAGGTATATAGCAGAAATCACCGGGCAACAAAGATACCCCCTTCATGCTATACAAATGTAAAGTAAATGTTGAAATCATTTTGTTAGCGATGGTAGTCACGTCCTGCAGCTCCATATGCAGAAGGGAACTGAAAGACATGTCGCTGTTAAGCATAGTGTTGTTAAGCATTTTGGTTTGTTTAGCAAAACAGGTGCAAAATCCAAGGCAAGTCTTATACAATTAATGTTGAGATTTTGGTCTCATATAGTTTGTTTTAACCAAGCTGTACATGTTAGGAAACAACACAGAAGCATACGCAGGGGTAGTGTAAAAGTTGAAGCAAATTTGATAACCCAAAATAGGTACTTGCATTTTGATTTTCACATAAAAGGGGTAAGAAAAATGCGCTTGTAAGAAGCAAGTTACAACACAACATATATTCACAAGAATAAAAATAGAAAAAGACCACGCCACAGCCCAAGGTCTAAACTGAACATTGTAGTAAAGACCAAAAGCAACAACAAGCAAACCGAAAGCAACAAAGCCACGATAAAGCCCATGTACATATTTTTGTAAATCACACTTAAGGTCTTGCGCCTGCTTTCACACACAAGCTAATGGTTATCATCAAGGTGCTTACCGGCACGGACTTTTTAGGGCTTATAAAACGTTCTAAGCATTCAACAGATTTTGTGAATAGGGATCGTGCGGTGGACTGAATTAGTGTTAAGAAGAATAACATAGTTGATATCTTGCTACAGATGAAGCTTAAGAATGACCAATCGCTCGCAGAACAAACAAGCGGGAAAAGAAATTGATGAAATGGTACTAGATTTAGGCCAACAACAGGATTGAAAGAAGGCGTCGAGAGGAAAAGGCGAATATCTCCTACCAAGAACCATCCCCCAGGAGGACATGCACCAATCCCCCAGTGTCGCCACCACCAAGCATTGGAGATTTTCCAACCCCTTTGCACCCGAGGCGAACTTCGCGCACATCTCCTATCTAACGGAGGGGACAGGCCACCAACACGCCGACCCGGAGGAATGACATGGCTTCTCTTCCCCGAGAGGCATATATTATTGGATTTCGTGGTCGATTTCCGGTCGGATCTGACAAACACCGGTGACTTAAGCCTCTTCCGCTTGAAGCGCCACCAAGGAGTCCGATAAGGCTGTTGTTGGGCGTGGCGGATCCATTCGCGATCATCTTGTTCTTTGGGAGGCATCTATAGGCAAATTTGTGGGGTGATCTCCTCATAGGGGTGGCGGAGGTGGTTGGCAGTGCTAGGGTTGCACATGATTTAGGGGGAAATTTGACTCGCGCGTGAGGCATGTTCTCTCGGAGGGGTTTTCATGGAGTACCCTATTGTATGTGATTCACTGTCATGATCTTCTTGATAAAAATGATACTTACAAGATGCAAGTCATACTTAAATAAATAAATAAGTAGTGCATGTGGACTTAAAAAGGTTCTTGTAAATTAATTTATACATGCATGTCAATTTTAGACCTTACTATAATTTTATAATAAATTATATGTAGTCTTTTCTATTAAGTAGACTCATAAGAATAAAAATACACTTAAGTAAATTAAATAAGTGTTGCATGTGGATTTAAAAGGTTTTATTTGAATCAATCCACTCTTGCACGTCAAGTCAACTTTAGTATAATTTCGGAATAAATATAATTAATCTCTAGAAATAATATCATCCATGTGAATAGTATTTATTTAAATGAAAGGAATAAAAGTGCATGAGATTTTTAAAAAGGATTTTTATATGAATTAATTCACCTTTGCATGTCACTTTAACCTTAGTATAATTTTTGAAATAAAATTATAAATGACCTTAGACTTAATAAGGATCATGAAAATAATACTTATTTAATCAAATTAATTAAATAATGCTAGTGGTTTGAAAAAGGAATTCTTGTATTTATTCCACCATTGCATGACCCTTTAAATGAGTATAGTATTTTTTTATAAAAACTATTTTAAAACATCTTATTGGAAATAATAATCAAGGATTATTATTGTTTAAAACTCCCACCTAAATTATTAAATAAAATAATTTAGAATATAACACTTTCTCTTAGTGAAAGGAAAAACAAGAGAAAAGATTTGTTTAATAAATAGATAAGAATTTTAATATAAATTCGCTCGTTATCTTCTCGAAATGCTAGGTCCAAGTTTTCGAGCTCACTAGGTTCGTCTAATCTTTTCGAGCCTTGCCAAAAGTCCGAACACGATTCAAGGCAAGTGGATATTCTCCTTGAAACCTTTTCGATATCCCGATTCCGTTAAATCATCTCTATGTTAGGAACAAACTTGTTTGCTTAAATAAATGAACATAGGATATATCGATTGCTAGAAATAACGATATTTTTATTATCGTTATTATTATTCGAATGCTAGAAATGAACTAAGGACCGATGATTGCGGACTTGTTTGTTTAAAGTATCTCGTTTAGAGACCTCGCTTGGAAAAGTGTAGGAAAAAATGTTGGACATAAGTCTTGAACCACTTTTTATAACATCATATTATATGTAGGTCATGACTTTACTCTTATTTCGTTGACTGAAGTATTAAGCAATGTCGAAATAGAAATATTTCGTAAAAAGTCTAAAGCAATGTCACACGGAAAATAAATGTTGGCTGAAGTCTTAAAGCAATGTCGAAATAAAAAGGTTTTGTCTAAAGTCTTAAACAATGCCACATGAAATGGAAAAGACGACTAAAGTCTTTTACTATGTTGCTGTTTAAATTCATGAATTAGGCTAACGTCTATGCTATGCCGACATTCAAAATTCATAATAAGGCTAAAGGTTGGCCTTACTTAGTCCATTAATTAACTTATGTTATGTCCCAACTAAGTGCTGGGACTCCGTTCCATTTGTGGAATCAACTCTTTCATAGCCTCCACACCCTTAAAAGTCATTAATGATATGCAAAGTTTTGACACGTAATAAAGATAAGTGCTAGTGCACATTAAAAGACATAAAAACCGGGCCGGTTTTAGAAGACCGAGGTCGGTCCGATAAGGGCGAGAGAGGTTTTCTAGAAACTTGTGTGTAATTAAACGTTCCCAACATTATTCTACTCTAAGAAGTTCTAAAATCTCGTAGTTCTTTCTTTCCGGTTTAGAGTTATCTCATCTCGGGATTTACTCATTTTCCATCCTTAAGCTCCACATAAAGATTATATATCTCAAACACATCTCGCTTATCTCTTTAATGAACTGTTAAGTCACCAAACTACCCTTGAGAATGTCCATTCTCACTTGCTTAGTCTCCTTAGACTAATTTCGCTATTTTGTTTTCCACATTTTGCCTGGTATTTCTCGCCCTTCGCGACAAATGCCAAACTTTAGGAATTTTTCCTCGAAGGTTTAAAGACGAAGAATCAAGAAAATTGAAGGAAGGAAGGTCAAGTCTTCTCGAAGATATTTCTTTCATGTTTTGGTTTCACTACGTTTTGCAAGAACAAGGTTTTATTAATTCCGCCGCTTAACTCTATCATGTTATTTTGAAACAATTTTAGATGTAATGCCGATATTTAAAGTCTCAAGTTTGAGCACCTTTTTTATAATATGCATTATCGTTAAATTTCTGCATTTTATTTAAATTTAATACCTTATAAAGCCTTGGACGACTTTGGACGGTAAAATCCGAGGTCACTGGTTGTAATACCCTTCGTTGCAAAATAGGGGTGTTACAACCACCTCTCGATGCGTAACTTAAATAAGACTCTAACAAGTTTAAACCTATTAGATTAAGTCCCTAGAATAAAATCATATTAGTTTCCAACTCAATTCAATCAAAAGATATTGAATCTAATCCGCTTCACATTGTTAGGATCAACCCAACCCTATAACTAGAGAACTTAGCCTAGCATATTTGAATTCATGATCAAAGCAATAAAATCAAACATGAAATTTGGAATAAGAACAATATTGAAAGAGAAACTTACAAGTAATTCAATTGCAAGAACAATTAGATCCAAAGTGGAAAATAAAATCTTCAATTCAAAGGAAGTAGAACTCAAGAACCCTAGAAAATATGTTCTCCTTCTCTCTACTAACAATTAGAATATTAATGCATAATAATTCTCCAACTTAAGCTCCAAGTAGTCTTAGAAAAGTCCTTAAACTTATGCCAAAAAATATCCCAAAAATAAAACCAACTCGGGCCCAAAAAGGAGTAAGAAAGCCAAAAAATCTCGGCGGACAGTGTTGGTCACGACCCGTGATCACCCATCTGAGAGCAAATTCTTGCTCTGTTTTTTCTTGTTTTGGCTCGTGATGGCTTCCACGACCCGTGATGATGCTTCTAACCTCTTCCTTCACTTCTCAGCTTGCATTTTGACTTGTAATAGCTCATCCACAACTCTTGAAATCCTCAAATCTTCATTCCTTAATGTTAGTTGTGGTCTTTAACCTTCATTAAGATCTTGTCCTCTTGTCATCTTCTCCTCTTGACTCCAAAACACTATCAAAAGACCTATAAAAGCACAACAAACTTGTGTAGACCTCCAAACCATATTATGAATAATACGAATATCAATACAAAAATACCAAAATCTAAAGTAGAAACAAAAAAATATAATCCTAAATGCTCATACAAAACTATGTAAAACTAGATACCATTAATTTCCAGTAAGCATTTTTTCCAAACACCCATCCGAAATACTTACACTTTCAACATAAATACTTTTTATTAAAAAGTATTGCTTATTCAGCTTGAAATATGTGAAAACTAATTATATTTCACGTTTTTCAAGATCAATAAGCAATGTTTTTTTAAAAAAAAATACTTATTTTATAGTACAAGTGTAGCAAGCCCTAAATTTCAGCAAATAAGCAACAAATGATTATAAGCACCTAAATAAGCCCTTACCAAACGCACCCATAAACTTTCAACCCCAACTCAGCAAGCGGTGCGCCCTTTCCTCTTCCTTTCTGTTTTACAAATCTTCGATCAAAGAAACATAGAGGGCGATGGCGAGCTCCGGCAGCGAAGTGGAGGCAGGGTTCGCGAAGCTACAGGGGGAGAATTTCGAGTACTACATGCAGACTTACTCCATCGTCCTCGGCCGCAACAGTAAGAAATCCACCGTCGACGTTGATCTCTCCACCCTTGGCGGTGGCATGAATATCTCCCGCAACCATGCTCGGATCTACTACGACTTCCAGCGCCGTCGATTCGCCCTCGACGTTCTCGGCAAGAACGGCTGTTTCGTCGAAGGCGTTCTCCACCTCCCCGGAAACCCTCCCGTGAAGCTCGATTCGCAAGATCTCCTTCAGATCGGCGACACCGAGTTCTACTTTCTCCTCCCCATTCGGAATATTCTCGGCGGTGCTCTAGGCCCCCGCCATGGGGTTTATGCGCCGCCGCATCCTCCTCCGGCGCCTCACCACACCGTTCATGCTTACCACGCGCCTCCGCCGACGCTCGGTGGGAGGCTGGCTTTGCCTTACGGTGGTACCAAGAAGGGGAGGATGGGGGATTACTATGACGAGGCTTACGAGGAGGAGGATGTGGCGGTCGGGAAAAAGGAGGAGGCGCCGTTGCCAGCGGCTGGCGCTGGAGGTGGCCGGAAGAAAAACAGGAGAGCTGCTGGAGATGCTGCTGGCGGACCGTCGGGTCGGTGAACTCCTCTTCCTCCCTTCTACTGGTCAAAAAGTTCAATACTTTGGTCTATAGTAGATACTCAATTGTTACAAAAGGGTTTGATCCTCCCGGTTTTGATATAGTAATATTGATGATTACTGCTGCATTGTGATGTTTCTTTATGTTGATTGGTTTGACGATTGCACTCTTAATTTATTCTGCAATGGATACAATTTTCATCTGTTTGTGGCTTCTTCACATTGTGACACAATAAATCCTCCCACATTGCTCTCTGTTATCAATCTCAAGTCCATTTGTTCCAGTTCTGTTTAGTTGCTTTTCTATGTGTGATTCCTGCATATGGATAGGAGAGAGGTCACTCAGGTTTGCCTTTGTTGTCAAAAGGGTACTCTTTGCTTAATCTGTTTATTCAGTAATGACTTCCAATGCACCATCTCCATAGGCAGTATGAATATTCTTCAGTTAATTCAACTGACGCATGAACTGACTTCTAGCCACAATTATATCTCCATTGGCAGTATGTATATCCCTCAAATGATATAAACTGAAGCATGAATATGACTTCTAGTGCTCCTACTCCAAGGGTAGTATGTATACATTCTTTCTAGAAGTAAAGCTATTGCTTCACTTTTGTGCTAAACAGGAGAATTCATGTGGTGTGAGCTTCTTACCTGATTTATAGTGTCAGTGTTGGTATGTGCGTGCTTTTATCTTACCCGATGAATCAAAATCAGTCAAGACTGGTATGACTTTCCCCTTGTCCTCAAAAAAAAAAATGAAATCTCTTTGTAACTCTAATTGGTTTTAGTTGGTTGTTTCCTTGCTACTTAGTGCATTTGTGTTTAACCACTAACCAATTGAGATCAGTATAACTTATCTGTTATCGTCTTCAAAACATGAATTCTATCCATAATGGTCGTTGACTATAGTTGGTAGTCTTCGAACCGTGAATTCTCTCCATAGCGGTAGTCGACTTTAGTTGGTTGTTTCTTTGCTACTACCTGCTTTTGTGTTTGACCACTAATCAGTTGAGACTAGGATGTACTCCTCTTAATAACATGAAATTTTTAGTAATGGTAATCAACTTTAGTTGGTTGCTTCCTTGCTACTAACTGCTTTCTTGTCTGACAACTAATCAGTTGAGGTCGGTATGACTTTTTTGTTATCCTCTTCAAAATTTGAAATCTCTTCTTGATGGTAAACAAATTCATGTTGTTGTTTCCTCACTACTAACCGCTTTTGTTTTTAAACATTAATCAGTTGAGACAGGTATGGATTTTTACATTATCCTCCCAAATACGTGAAATCTCTTCCTTATGACAATCGATTTTAGTTGGTTTTTTCATTGCAATAAAATGCTTTTGTGTTCAATCACTCATTAGAAAATATGTATACCTAGTTATCTACATTAGATCTAACATTTTTGCTTAGACTTCCTACAATTACTTGAGCTCATCTTGGGAACATCCAATCTTCCATTTTTGGTTGATGTTTTTGTTTCTCACAGATGCTAGCACACCAATTTATGACTTTGGAAGTGAGAAATTAGGATTGGTATACATAGTATTGTGTGTGCAGCATAACACGCCATATCTTGTTCCTTAGCCCTTAACATGAAAGAAATAGGATGTCATAAATCCGCCTAGCTTATAAGTCCTTTAACCCAGGTTAGCTTCTGTCAAGTTATGAAATCATTGAAATATATCAAGCTCTTTACTGTCTAGAATGTACTTGTCCTAATTATTGTACAGATTCTTTTGATGATCTACTTCACTCCACAAGATTCCAAAATCTTGCTTTCAGAGGTTTAAGTGAATCATATAGGGGGAGCAGGGCAACTTTTTGGCTTTGTAAAGTTGTTGGGATATTATTCGTAGGGTTTTTGTGTTGAGACGAAATTTTCATTTGCCTTGGGGGCTTCCTTTGATGCAAGACATAAAAGCACTATATTTCTTCCCTACAGCTCACTAGCTCACTCATTCATCTTCATCTGCTCAGTTTCAGTGTATGTCTCACTTGGCCCCACTTAACATTTGAAGAAGGCATGCTTGTTTAGTTTGGAATGGTTCGAAGTTCTCTGATGTAATACGTTTCCCACAAGTTTTCTCTTTCTCTGATTAGTTGCTGAACAGCTCTGTTAAACTGCATATTTTTTCAAGTTTGTTGGGAACTTAAGCATGTGCCAGATGGTGATGCTTACTTGTTCTAGTTTCTGAAGATACGAATCTCCTACCTCTTCACTGTAATAATAATAATGCTGATTGTTTTTGGTAACTGAATCATGTTTGAAGAACTGTATACCTGGCTTCAGCTTTCTTTTCGAAAATTAGTTTGGGCTTGAACCTCATTTAAGTGACCCATCAGCTGCCCATCTCTGTTGGTATTATATCTTTACTAAGCCAGCTTAATTCTATGATTCTAGTCCCTTTGACAGACTTTCCTGATTTTGCAGAGAAAAAAGGAGATGGAAGATCCCGAGTTGACCGAGATGCTGATGATCACCAACTTATGCAATTGGAAGAAAAAGGTGTTGTATCATCTGTAGCTACAGTGCTATCTGATCTCTGTGGCCCAGGAGAGTGGATGCCGATGGAGAGGCTCCATGCTGAGGTTAGTTTTCCATTTTTAATGTTCCAGTTGTAATGTGGCAGCACAGTTGGTGCTGTTGTTCGTCATTAAGTTGGTTGTTGGCTGGTCCACACATTGGATTGCTCCAAACTCTCTGGATTTTTAGATGACCCATTTGCGCATAAATGATAAGTGACCTAGAAGATTGCCACTACTTGCTTATCTTACCATATGGAAACCATGTAAACATTAAGCTTGGATCTTTGAGATGAAAGATAGAGGTATATGGAGATAGGCAGTGCCAACTTTCATATGGGATGAAATTTGAAATGTTCTGGTGGGCTACAATAAAATGGATCCCTTTTAGGACATGATATTTATTACCTTTGAGGTCAGGTAATGCTTTAATGTATCATTTAATTGAGTTAGGTCAAATATGGTATGGAGGCGGACAATGGAAACATATGAACAATAAACATGGGGCGTATAATGTTATATGCAAGAATTAGCCTTATTTCATTTGAATCCCTTTGGGGATAATTTAGTGTGTTTGCCTTTTGAAGATTTGGGCTTTGAAATGTTTTGTGGTATGCTTGAACTATGTGACAATGAGACCTTGCAGGTTAAAATTATTGGTGACAAAATTTTGGTTTGAGTCTAAAGAAGTGACAGTCCAGAGATAATACATAGATAGTGAATGATGCTTACTCCTTAATTACAAACTTTATCTAGAAGATGCAGTGTCATTACTCACTAGAAGTAGTTGGTTGCTGCTTGTTCCTTTTCACTTTTACTGAATCAGCTCTACTCTAGAATATAAGACTAGGGATTGTAAAATAAAATAAAACAACAACAACAACAACATTTACCCAGTGGAACTTCCCTGACGGGAAATCTGGGGGGTCAAGATAGAGGCACCCCGGGCTTGAAGCAACGGGGGAGCGACCAAAAGACCCAGCATGACCACAGAGCAAGAAAAGAGCAAGGCATAAAACCAAGCAAAAACGAAAAGCAACCAAAAGCCTAGCCGAAAACAAAGCAAAAACGAAACGTAAAGAAAAACGAAACGTAAATAAAATAAAATAAAGGAAAATAAAACTGTTTGACCAATTTCCTTGGCGAAAAGACGGAGATGGTTATGTGGATATATGCCATACTCTAAAACAGTATGGCGTAGAGGTAATTTGACCTCTTTATGGAAACTGTTTGTTGATTGCCGCTTCATGCTTCACTGACTTCTTCTTGTTCTTTGGTAGAGTATTTACGCTAATAAGCGATGACGCTATTTTCATTTTCTATTAACATGGTGTCTGTAACCGGGTGCAGCTGATGGACCAATATGGCAACATTTGGCATCACAACCGAGTTAGAAGATATCTCACATCCGAGGATTGGCCTGGTGCTGAAGCCAAGGAAAAGCCTTGGTACGGGTTGCTCATGTTGCTGAGGAGATACCCAGAGCATTTTGTCATCAATACAAGGTCCAAGGGCCACGTCACACTAGAGTTTGTATCTCTTGTTTCACTCATCTCTTGACTGCAAAGCAACGCCTCTGAACCTAATAATTCTAGTTCCTTGAATGTGCTCTCCTGTGAAGCGAAATTGTAAATCCGTTTGGAAATATATAAGCATTCTAGTGTAGCGTCATTGTTCGTAGAATGCAGTTGGCATTGTGTCACCTTTTTCATGCATGGCCTGATCATGGGAAACAAATCGGACATAGTTTGCCAATTAAGTGCCTATTACTTTAGGATTTATGCTTTTTGAAAACATGAGGAGCTCTAGAAACTTGTTTGCAACTTTGTGGTAGTAGGTATTTGCAAGCTTCATTGCGTATGACTTAGCATTCAGTTTTCAATAGCTGCCGAATCTATTGCCGTGGCACAAGTTACGTACAGCTTGCTCATCAAATCGTGTATGATTTCTATTCAAATGGGGTTTCCATGCTTTTGCCAAATATGTCCCTGGGTCAATAAGGTTTGGAACGACTTCTATTCAAATGTTGTTTGTCTGATATTTTATTTTTGAAGGTTGGCAATCAAATGAATTATAAACATAACACATCAACAATGAGCACATAGTCACACCCCAAAAAATATTTGGGTCTGACTTCTAAGCACATAGACATTAGCATTAAGCTTGATATTACATCATTTATTTAACAACTTTTGTAGTAACCTTTTGTATTACACACAAGACACAACCTTTGATATTATAATATGAATTTAAAGACATTAAATTATAACCATTGGTATTACAAATAAAAGTAAAAATAAAAAAAAAGATAGGATCAACCTTTGATATTCCAAACAAAAATATCAAACAAAAGATAAGATCAAAATTAAAATATAACATTTGATATTACATCATTTATTTAGAAATAGTAACCTTTAGTATTTATTACACACAACCTTTGGTATTACAATATGAATTTAAAGTCATTAAATTATAACCAGTGGCATTACAAATAAAAGAAGATAAGAACAACATTTGGTATTCCAAACAAAAGATAAGATTAAATTTAAAATATAACCTTTCGTATTCCACTCTCTTTCTCACTATATAAGATTTTTACTTTTGCATGATCACATCACAATTCCATTCACTACAAAGCAGAAAATAAAAGACAACTCTCAAATTATTGAAAAAAAAGGATCAATCAAGAAACTCTTGGAGATGTGTAAAGTGGAAAAAAAAATTAAACGCGAGATGAGTGAAACGTACATACCATCCAAGCAATAAAAGCATTTCGTTTAGGTTAAAATTCTGCAATTTCTATTTCATTATTCTTTTTGTTCTATAGTAATGATTTTAAGTCAATATGACATAAAGTAAAAAAATATAATAGTTTAAACAAAATTTTCTAGCAATTCTAATGAATTTTAGGTACATTGAATTTTCATTTTCTTTAACCAATTTTTTTACTTTGAGATTTGTATTTTTATTATAAAATATTTTAAACTAATGAGTTGTTCACATCTTTCATAATCCTTCAACATCAAACAAATATCAGTCAGGGCTGTGAACAATCCATCTCTGCGATTTAATTTTTTAAAACTAAGTATTTAAATTTTAATCTAATCAATCTATATGTAAGTAGATCTAAAAACCTATAAACTTAAAAAAATGACAATTAATGTTCATGCAACCAAAATAATCTGAAACCAAAATAATAAAATAACCTTTTTACGAAAAAATATGTAACAATAATATGAAAGATAAACAAAAAATAACCCGTGCGTAGCACATGTAATCCTCCTAGTATAACATAGAAGGAGATAATTTAACCCATATTAATTCTTTGAAAAATATATGAAAAATTCCTTGGGAAATATATATTGTAATCTCAAAATACAAAACTTACTTTTTTTTATTCCATATTATCGGCTTTACCATTGATACAAACTTACACGGAATGTAATGGTATTGTAGATTTTCTCAAAATCATCTGCCGTGATGCTTTCGGTTAGCCTTGTAATATTCAAGTAACCCAATATTAACCATGTGTTGTATCAAAAAAAAAAAGGTCAAACAAGCGTTAAGGCCTCCCTTCATTGGGATTAACCTAAGTTCATTCCACTGGTGTTGCTTATTAATAATGTCTAAGTCACTTTGATAAATCTCCATTCACTTGTCAGTTTGGTTTTGAGTTTTGTGAATTTTGTTAAAAGATGGAAGTTTGAGTTTTGATGGTTCTAGAGTCAGTGACCATGTGTTTGCAAGTCAAGTCGGTGACTTGGAAAAGTCACTGACATGACCAGCTGGCGAAGCGATCTATTTACGGAAGGAACGCACAGGTCATGTGCGTTTAATTGTGGACAATTGTGTCGTTCTATTTTAGGAGAAGATCATCAAAAGAGTGCTAAAATCAAGATGAAGATAATTTGATTCTCCTAGAATATTTTAGTATACGCATAATTGTATATTTGGAAAGATTTGTAAAACATTGAGTGTATATTGTTTTCCTAATCGAATGGAAAATAATATACATGAGATCTCTCTTACCTTAGTTTAAATACCCTAGTGTTTAGGCTAATTAGTAAGACTCTTGAGCGACATTTTCAATATTGTGTGTGAGAAAGAAAGAGTAGAACTTGTGCGTGTGACTCGTACAAGTAGTGTGTCGAGAGATCTTAGGCATAGCGTGAGATTGAGAGTGTGAGTGCAAAGGTAGAGCGTGGTTCAAGGGTGTGGGATTCATTCTTGTACACGAGAGAGCTTTGTAATCACTCAAGAAATCAATAGAGCGAGTCTAAGGACTCTTGAAATCCGACCAAGTGATAAACTTGGAAGGGAGTGGTTTTTCTCTAAGTAAACTAGTTGGTTTACGAGGAGTTTCCACTATACATGGCTTGTCATTGACCGTTGGTAACGTTTATTTTACTGTCTATTTATTCCGCTGCGTTATTACTCAAAGTCGACGATTTTGTAGGAGTCGCCGACTCGTCCTAGTACTAACGATCCTACAATTGGTATCACAGCACATGCTCTAGATTGTGTTTTTAGTACTATTGTTGCAGGAAAATGACGTCCACCAACACTTCATTTAATGACACCTTCTGGAAACCTCCAATTCTCAAGGTCGGAGAATATAACTGGTGGGTTGAGCAAATGAAGACTCACATCTGCTCACTTGATGGTCAGCTATGGAAAGTGATTGAATTGGGTCTAGAAACCTTTCTTGGAAAGGATGGAAAGACTGAAAAGACCACAATTGAGTATGATGATGTGGATTTCAAAAAGCTTGAGAAGAATGCTAGAGCAAAGAAGGTACTCCATCATGCTCTCACTGAAGGTGATCTCAAGAAGGTGATAGGTTACAAAACGATTAAAGAAATCGGGGACACCCTTAAAAGACTTCATCAACGAAATGATGATGTAAAGAAGGACACGATCATCAGTCTCGAAGAAGATTACGACAATATCTTTCAAGGAAAAGGAGAATCTCTTCGTGATTATCATTCTAGATTCGAAACGATCGTGAATCAACTGGAGTTTCTTGGTCAAGAAATTCCTCAATGGAAACTCACCAACAAGTTAATCTCGGGATTGAACAAGAGTTGGAACAACATTGCTTCATCTCTTCTCACTCAAAAGGAAACCAAGTCGCTGACCTTGGAAGATCTTGTTGGACAACTCACCATGTATGGAGGCATTCAACAAAGAAGAGTTGAGAGACTCGACTCAGAAAAAGTCAAGAACATTGCTCTCAAGGTTGAAAGAGCCTTTGACTTGGCTCAAGGAGACGATGACACTGAAGGAGTAGATGAGGACGTTGCTCTCATCTCTAAAGCTATGAAGAGATTGTGGAATCGCAACAAAGCTCCCATGAAGGCTCCAGAATCAACCAAAGAAGGGAAGGATATGAAGGATGTCATTTGCTATCAATGTCAGGCTAGAGGACACTTTGCCAAGAAATGTCCAAAAAGAAAAGGTGGAGAAGCTGGTAAAGGCATGATGGCAACTTGGGACATGTCTGATGATGATGATGAAGTAGCACCAACAGGAGGAAAATGTTGCATGACCGTTGAAGACATATCATCTCAAGAGGTAAATGATTCTGAACTTTCTTCTCTTTTAGCCAGAAAGTCTAGAGAACAGCTGGTTGCTATCATTGAAAAGCTTGGAACTCAGGTCACTGAGTTAAGAGAAAAATTGGAAGATAATGAAGAAACAATCTCCAATCACTTCGATGATAACAAACACTGGTCCTCTAAGGCAATTGAGCTTGAAAAAATTTCATCTCCTAAGTCAATAACTTGTGAGTCATGCTCAGAATCAAAGAACCGAGTCGTTGACTTGCAAAAACAAGTCAACGACTTGGAAAAACAAGTCACTGACCTAGAGGGTGAAAGGCTCATGCTCAGACTGGGTAATGCTAAGTTGTCTAAAAATATAAAGGACCTAAAGATTGATGAGGAGACTAAAAAGAAGAAATTACTAGATGAGTTTGTTGCTGAAAAGGCTCAGAATGTAAGAAATGACTATAAAAGGAAATTTGTGAAGGAGGTTGATAGGTCTGGAATTGGATATGCTCGTGCATCTAACACTCAGGGTACCAATCATGCTCCCCTTGTGTTTAAAGGTAAAGCTCCTATGGGTAGTGACAATGCAAGTTGCTCTACTCATGTGGTGGCCAATCAAGACAAAGGGAAGCAACAATGGTATCCTGATCAAAAGGTGCACAAAATTTGGCAGAAACAAATCCATAACTCGGCTCCCTCACAAATTGACTTTCAATCACGCATCAACAACAAACTTATCTACTCGGGCTATAGCAAATATGTTGCCCTAAAGTCTTACAAGACGTGTTGGTATTGTGGCAATCCTGGTCACTACCAACATGATTGTCACAAAAAGGCAAGAGATGATGAAAATGCAAGGTCACATACTCTGAATGACAATCATGACATATCCACTGTCACTGACTGCCAACCAGAATCTGTGTGTGCTAATTGTGACAAAAGTTATTCTAGAAGTTACTATGTTGCCAAACCCAGAGGAGTTAAACAACTCTGGGTTCATAAGAGCTAATTCTTTCAATGCAGCTTGAAGTGGGTGACCATGAGCCCTGGTTTATTGACCGTGCGTGCTCAAATCATATGTCGGGAAACCCTAGGGATTTTGTCTCACTTCAAGAATACAAGGGAGGTAAGATTACCTTCGGCTACAACAGTAAATGTGGTATTTCTGGTATTGGTACGGTAAGATTTTCGGATAAGCTAACTATAGACAATGTGAATCTAGTTGATAATCTCAGTTTCAAGCTTCTAAGTGTTTCCCAAATATGTGCTAATGGAAAATATCAAGTTGTTTTTTATAGGAATGGTTGTCAGGTACAAGAGATTAATTCAGGCAAAATTCTTCTGAAAGGGGTATGTGAAAACAATCTGTACAAGGTGGACCCCTGTTTTGAGCATGAAGAAAAACTGTGTCTTAGAACAGTCGCAGATATCGTCGACCTCTGGCACAAAAGATTTGGTCATGCGAGCTTTCAACTCCTTGACAAACTTCATAAGCAAGAGCTGGTTAGAGGACTACCCAAGATTGATCCGAACAAGCATGAAGTTTCTGAAACTTGTGTGAGAGCTAAGCAAGTGAAGTCATCCTTCAAATCGAAGAAGGAGGTAAGTACCTCTAGACCCTTAGAGCTTATTCATATTGATTTGTGTGGTCCCATGCGAATCCAAAGTCGTGGAGGAAATAGCTATATTTTTGTCATTGTTGATGATTTTTCACGGTATACTTGGACAATCTTTCTGTCTTCTAAAGATTAGGTCATTGAAGATTTTGAAGCATGGGTGAAGGTTGTTGAGAAAAGCTTGGAGTTGCTCTTGTATTAGTCAGATCAAATCATGGAACGGAATTCGACAACTCTAAGTTTGTCTTTCTGCAAGAAAAATGGCATAAGTCACAACTTCTCAGCGCCAAGAACTCCTTAACAAAATGGCGTGGTTGAGAGAAAGAATCGTGCCTTGGAGAACATGTCACGGACCATGCTTATCTCAAGTGGTCTTCCAAGGAATTTCTGGGGTGAAGCCATTAATGCATCCTGCTATGTGATGAATCGAGCCATGCTTCTTCCTCTTCTTGGAAAAACTCCTTATGAATTGCTTAGAGGAATTAAGCCCAGTGTCGCCCACTTGCACACCTTTGGATGCAAATGCTATGTTCACAATAATGGCAAGGACAGTCTGGGAAAATTCGATCCAAGGAGTGATGTTGGCACTTTTGTAGGTTACTCCCCTCATAGCAAAGCCTACAAAGTGTTCAACAAAAGGACAAGGAAAATTGAGGAGAGTGTGCATGTTGTGTTTGATGAGAACACGATGGGAGGCTCGATGACTGAGGATCATGATGATGGTGATCAAGGATTCAGTCTGGTTCAAGAAGACTCACTTCCAATTGACACAACTCAGAAATATTCTGTAGTTAGTGACAATGTTGGTGTCACCGACTCAAATATAACAGGGGGAAGAAGTCAAAACCAAAGTTCAAGTGACAGTGAGTCCGATGATGAGAAAACACCTGAGAGGAGCATAAGTTCGGAGAACTCAGAAGAAGATTCAGAGAGAACGCCTTAGACTCAAGTCAGTGACTTGACAGATCTACAGGTCAGGAATTATCAACAGAAAAGTGCTCATCCTGTCACTAACATCCTTACTGATTTCTCAAAGGGTGTGCAAACCAGATCTTCTTCGAACAATTTCTTTGCTTTTAATGCTTTTATTTCAATGTTGGAGCCTAAAAATGTTGAACAAGCGTTGAAAGATTCGGATTGGGTCAGTGCCATTCAAGAGGAACTTCATCAGTTTGAAAGAAACAAGGTTTGGCATTTGGTCCCAAGGCCAAAAGGAAGATCTGTGATAGGAACGCGATGGGTGTTCAAGAATAAGCTGGATGAGGAAGGAAATGTGGTCAGAAACAAAGCAAGGCTGGTAGTTAAGGGACACAATCATCAGGAGGGCATTGACTATGATGAGACATTTGCTCCAGTGGCTCGTCTTGAAGCAATTAGACTGTTCATCGTCTATTCTGCTCATCATGGATTCAAGCTACAAGAAATGGATGTTAAGACTGCCTTCCTGAATGGTTACTTAAAGGAAGAAGTGTATGTTGAACAAACTCCGGGTTTTGAGGATGTCGCCCACCCGGATCATGTTTATAAACTAGACAAAGCTCTCTGTGGATTAAAGCAAGACCCGCGTGCTTGATATGACCGTTTGTCACAGTTCTTGATTCAACATGGTTATGTTTGAGGAGAGGTTGACAAGACCCTATTCTTGTTGAAAGAAGGAAGCCATAGGGCGCAACCAGAGGTTTTTCGAGAAACTGGTGATTCTTCCTTACCCAAACCCTCTGAACAAGAGATTGTAGAGGAATAGAGAGTGAAGACTCCAATTATGGAGTCAATGGAATTTGAGGAAACGACGAAGGTTGTCGGGTCTTTTGCGGAGGAAAAAGAGGAAGGGGCTGGTGAAGATACGGAAGTTGGAACAGAGGAGAACCAACGGCTATCTCCTGACGATCAAGAAAAGGCTGTCAATGACTCTTCAAAAGTCATCGACGCAGATACTGGTGTGGAGAATGTCGACAAGGCATCTGACAAGGACTTCTCCCAAAAGGAACCAACAGAAACCTCTGAAGAAGATACACCCTCTGATCCCATCTTGGTCTATAAGAAATCCAAATATTGTGATTCTGTTAAGAGAAATTTAGAAAAGGATCTTTTTGGAGATGATTTCGAGTTGCTTAAGGAGGATGAGATTGAAATGCCTCCTCCTTTTCGCCCTAAAACTAGATCTGCTAGTGCTAGAGCCTCGACAGTGGCTCTTAAAGCCAAGAAGGGCAAGGGGTTGGAAACCCATGAGGCTGCCTCAGAGGGAGGTGACTCTTCTTTCTCTGAGAAGGTCACTAGGAAGAAAAGAGGGAGATCTCCTAAATCTGCTGTTGGATCTAGCAAAAAGAGTAAGAAAACCAGTGTGAGTATTGATATGTCGTCTAGGGATTTTACTAAGGATCTGTTGTGAGAAGAAAATTTCTTGAAGGAGTTCAAACTGACCAAGGTCACCGACTGGCTGAAAAAACAGAAATGGGATAAGTTAGTGTAGGGGGAGCACGAATACAATCCTTTAATGGTTAAGATGTTCTATGAGAATCTTGTGATTGAAGACACATGGAACATGACCATAGAGAGGTACACGATCGATAAGAAGACGTTCTCCTTCACTAGCAAGGATGTCAGTGACATTCTGGAGATTCATCAAGAAGGTTTTGCTGAGTACTACAATGGAGGTTGGCATGAAGGGGTCGATGATCGGGAGATCATCAGAACTGTCACTGACAGTGATCATAATTTCACTAGCCCCTATCTGGTCAACAAGATGGGAATAGAGAAGAAGGTGATGTTCAATTACCTCATCAACAACTTACTGCCAAGAGAACTCAAAAGGAATGCTGCCTCCATTCAAGATCTACTGGTCATGGACAAGATTATCAGAGGGAAGAAGGTTAACATGCCACGCCTGATGATGCTTCACATGAAGCATGTGCTTGAAACTGCTAAGCATGCTCTTCCGTATGGCATGTTGATTGCCTTGATGATGTATGAGCATAAGGTCTATGTGGAAAGCGGTGATGACGTCCTCAACACCAGAGTTCTCAACAAAGAAATGATCAGGAAGTTTGGATGGAACTGGGTTGATGGACACCCCAATGGATGCCGAAGTCAGTGATAAGGGCCACCAGGAAGAAGGAATGAAATCTGCTCCAGCGAACGATGAATTGAAGGACATCAGGGAGCAGAATATGATTCTGAAGGGGATGATCGAGAAGCTTCAGAATATGGTCGGCAACGCACTTTCAAAGCTTGATGCAATAGAGGAGCGACTCAACGACTTTGAAGCCAGATGTCAGTGACTGTTGCACACTTCTTTAAGTTCGATTTGGATGTACCACATTTTTGGATTGTTTGTGCTTGCATCGTACTTTTTCTTTTGCTTTGTTGGATGACTATCTATGACTGTTTTGATGTTATGCTTTAAGTTTCCTTATTTGCCTCTGTTTTTCGTTTCTTGTTTTAGCAATCTTTTTTATGATGCCAAAAGGGGAATTAACCGGGGGAATAGTTCTATTAAGGGGATCAAAATACTGAAATTATGTGGTTACTAAGCTTAGGGGGGACTTTTTATGGATTTTGTGCTTTGCTCTTTTTACTGTGTTGTTTTTGTATGCTGCATAGCTTTTATCAGAACAAGTTGTTTGTCACCATCAAAAAGAAGGAATTTGTTAAAAGATGGAAGTTTGAGTTTTGATGGTTCCAGAGTCAGTGACCTTGTGTTTGCAAGTCGAGTCGGCGACTTGGCAAAGTCACTGATATGACCAGCTGGCGAAGCGATCTATTTACGGAAGGAACGCACAGATCATTTGCGTTTAATTGAAGACAAATACGTCATTCTATTTTAGGAGAAGATCATCAAAAGAGTGCTAAAATCAAGATGAAGATAATTTGATTCTCCTAGAATATTTTAGTGTATGCATAATTGTATATTTGGAAAGATTTGTAAGAGATTGAGTGTATATTGTTTTCCTAATCGAATGGGAAATAATATACATGAGATCTCTTTTTTTTGGTTGAAATATACATGAGATGTCTCTTACCTTAGTTTAAATACCCTAGTGTTTAAGCTAATTAGTAAGACTCTTGAGTGACATTTTCAATATCGTGTGTAAGAAAGAAAGAGTAGAACATGTGCGTGTGTCTCGTACAAGTAGTGTGTCGAGAGATCTTAGGCATAGCGCGAGATTAAGAGTGTGAGTGCAAAGGTAGAGCGTGGTTCAAGGGTGTGGGATTTATTCTTGTACACGGGAGAGCTTTGTAATTTCTCAAGAAATCAATAGAGCGAGTCTAAAGACTCTTGAAATCCGACCAAGTGATAAATTTGGAAGGGAGTGATTTTTCTCTAAGTAAACTAGTTGGTTTACGAGTAGTTTCCACTATACATCGCTTGTCATTGACCGTTGGTCAACGTTTATTTTACTGTCTATTTATTCCGCTGCTTTATTACTCAAAGTCGACGACTTCGTAGGAGTCGCCGACTCGTCCTAGTACTAACGATCCTCCAATTTTAATAGGGTATCTTAGCACAAAATGCTAGTAGCGACGAATCTCTTGTATTTTTATTGATTTTGTTGGTTTCGACAATTTGGCAAGGTAAATAAATTGATCAATCCTTAGTGTAGACTGTAGACTTACCCTTGTCATTTGGGGTTTGTTTCTTCACTCACAAGTTCTTGTACACATTGAATTTATTTGGTAGACATATGAATATTGCACATATATAATGTATGTTGGCAACAGCTAAGTCCAATTCATGTGGATTTATTCCATACTAAACTACTTCCTTTGTGTAACCCAAATGATTAACTCATTGATTTAACATTAACCTCATTAAGATCTTTCCTAATTTATATATTCCGTCAGTGATAGAACAATAGTCATCAATTGGTTGCATCTTAACATGCCTAAGGAGCAAGGACGGTGTAATGACTTAGAAACATGTAAATAATTTGATTCTTTTTCATGATCTATCTATCTACAATATGTATTATTCAATCAGCATTAAGTAAATAAATTTATCAATAAACTCTTAATTAATTAGATTTAAATTATTTGCTGAGATTTTGATTGGATTCAGCAGATTCTTTCTACAATTAATGTCCCCACTACGTAATTGTAAATGCGTAAAGGCTCCTAGCAGCATGTTGATTTATTGGGTCATCCTGCATGCTCAAGCCAAGACACGTATATATGGGTGACTCTAGCAAACAGGTTTTGGCCAGTGGCCACTTTCATCTATATACCTTTTCAACTGTTCCAAGTTCCAACAAACATATTCCTATTAATTAATTTAACAATTATTTGATTTATTCAAAAAAAAATACTCCAAGATTTCACTTGTGTTTATTCTTAGTTTTATGTATGATTTTCAGAGGGTTGACTCTTGACAGCAGAGACAAAAACAACAGTTGCTGTCCCTCTAATTCTTGGCCCCTACTTCATAACCATAACTATAACTGTTTACCTCATCCATAGGCCACTCATCAGAATTTAATACTCACCTTTATCACTCCTTTTTCGTTTTTTTAACAAAATTTCAACTAATTATTTGTAATAATACAAAATGTGTTTAATTAAATCCTGATCTTGCCATGTACGGACTAGTATCGAAAAGAAATTAATTTATATTGGGGTAGCATATCAAGCCTTTATAGATTGCAGTCGAAAATTGGGCTTCAAACCATTCCCGTAAGAGCTGATTTTAATAAACTAAAAATGTTCAACACCAATAAACTAAAATAAAAAAAAAGGCAAAATATTCTTACAGACCTTTGAATTTATATATTTTTGTCAACAAGCACTCTATATTTTGACATGTTCAAATAAAAACCTAAATTATAAAGAATTTTATGGCAACATCCTTTGTGTTTTTTGATGTTTTTGTGAGACCCTCTTTAGATGAAGAAAAACGCCCTCAAAATCATGCACACTTAGAATAAACCAAGTGCACTTTTTTGGACAGATTTACCACACGGACGTGTTACCTGCTATAATGAGGGAAATCTAACCAAAAAGTAGTCATAACATGTGTTATAACTAGTTAACAAGAGGAAACTTTAGAGAGAAAGAAATAGGAAGCAAACGAAAGTAGATAACGCAATTGATTTATAATTGTTCTGGCGCAAATTCCTTCCAGATTACAAACAAACAATCAGATTAGAAAATAGTATTTCTGAACAAAAAGGTGGATCTATTCGAGAGTTTTTCAGAATCCGAGAATGTCTGAGTTGGTCGATGATCCCCCTTTCTTTCCCTTTGTGTGCTTTTTATAACTCTTCTGTCTTTGTGATTGTTGCCGTCGTTATGGAGCGCGAACAAATCCCGTAATTATCGCAACGCCATAAACATTGTGGCCGTTATCCGGAGATCTCATTAATACCGTAACCTTCGCCATTACTTCCCTAATAGCCATGATCTTCACAGCTCCACTTTTGCCCATTAGTGTTAATCGACATGGGCCTCGTATCCCTCGTATCCACAATTTTGGGCTTGATCTCGAAGGGCCCAACATGCACACTCAATGAAATGCACACTTAGTATATACATTTTACACACCATCAGATCTAGGCAGGGGCGGTCGCCCCCCGCATCCAGTTCGAGGAGTGATGGGTTTACATGGGAGGCCCGAGAACAAAGTAAAATTTTGGAATTTTGCCTCCACAGGGCGTCTGGGACGGGGCAAAGGTGGAGGGATGTATGCAAGTTTGTCGGCAATTCAATGGAGGAAGACGAACCCGGAGAAGATTGGACGCGAAAAAATACACGACATCGTTTTGACCCTAATTTTTTTTTAAAAAATTGACTTTAGTCTAAAATTTAAGGTTCCTTTTCAACCATTCGTACCCAATTCGCAATTGAGAGGCAAGAGTGAGCAAGAGCTCGACGAGGCTATCAGCTAGAGAAGGCCAAGAAGATGCACGACATGTGGAGACTAGAGTCGCGAGTTGACGATTCA
This sequence comes from Fallopia convolvulus, assembly GCA_964016875.1. Classification (NCBI taxonomy): domain Eukaryota; kingdom Viridiplantae; phylum Streptophyta; class Magnoliopsida; order Caryophyllales; family Polygonaceae; genus Fallopia; species Fallopia convolvulus. The sequence continues at coordinate 26,563,685 of OZ024719.1, forward strand.
ATGGGTGTTGACTGGTGTCACTGCCGGTGTTAAACCCCAATTCCAATTTCCCCCAATTTGTGTTAATTTATTAAGTTGTAATTCAATTACTTTGTGGGAAATTTTGAAATATTTAACAATTTATTAAGCCCAATCCGGATAATTAAGGTTGTTGATATAGGTTTGTTAAGAAATATTTTATAAATAATTTGTGCTAATTTTGTACACTAGCTAGCTCTATATACCAAAGTCCGCCCCTACTTTCGAATAATCTTGGATCTCCCTGTTACGCATTCATTATAAACACCTATGAAAATAACTTACACCATTATGTACATTTAGATTTATATCACGCATAAGTATAAAATTACATGCACACTAAGTGACATTATAATGCACCATCTATCATTTATTAATAAAACAATGGATACTCAATAACCATGAACACTCAGATAGATTTTACAATGGATACTCAATAACCATGAACACTCAGATAGATTTGTACACAATCAATTAGAGGATCACGCACAATCAGTTAAAGGATCATGAACACTCATATTTAAATTCACCTTATTTTGTTTAGGAAATAATTATAAGGAATATGAAATTTCTAAGGATAAGTTAATGTTTTGATGTCTATTTCTCCTAGCAATATTAAAAATTGTATTCTAGGTACAATTTTAGGTTGCAAGGATGAGTTAAAGCCAAATATATGTTGGACATCATTTCTGCACCCTTGAAAAAGCTATTGCCTTTTATTAGAATTATGATTCATTGTATGCTTTTGATATTAGGGAGACCACAAATAAGAAAGTTGGAGATGGTTCCAATATCATTGTTAGTACTTTCTTTGTTATCGAGAAGGATTTAAACATGTCATTTTCACAAGTTCCAACAAATCTTTTTATGAAAGGTTTTTCAAAGAAAAAAGTGATAAAAGATACTCCCTCCTATCCTAAAAAACAGTCATTTTACTCTCTAATTTTTTATCTTTAATAAGTGTTGTTCACTTTTCATTTTGAAATTTAATTGCATTGGAATTTTTAATTTTTTCTCTTCATTGGTTATTTGCATGGCAATTTATTGCTCCTTCTTAAAAACCTTTCCACTTTTACATGCTACTAGTTGCATATAATTTCTATCCGTATACCCATCGGCAAATTAATAAATGTTTTGCTTTGGCATATGTTAGGATTAGTGAGTTTAATGAGTCATTGAATATTTTTTAATTAGAGAGTTTTTTACTAAAACGTCAGTTTTTTTTGGATCGGAGGGAGTATTGTCTAGTTGTACTGTAAGAGTTTCTATTCGATATGGAGGAAGTGAAGTTTATATTGTAAAATATTTGAGGAGCGTCATGCACACTTTATGATCCATGATTGTCTCATAAAATGTACAAGGAGCTTAATGGATTGTATGCCAAAATAGGTGAAACACCTGTTAGATTTCAAGAATTTTAATAGTAACCTTACGTACTTTATGGTTGGTTGTGATGCTCAAATTGTTAATATTGATTAGTTCTTCAAGGAAAAGGAATTGTGTAATCTTTCCATTTTGATTATGATGTTGATGAGGAGCATAAACTTTGTTGCCTTTATTATAATGATTTAATTAGTTGTAAAATCTTTTTCAATTTTGGGGATGTTATTTCAACTAATGCAACTTACAAAAAGAATAGGTATGTATTTATTGATTTGCTGTCTTTATTATATTGATCTAATCAATTGTAAAATCTTTTTCAATTTTAGGGATTTTGTTTCAACTAATGCAACTTACAAAAAGAATAGGTATGTCTTTATTGAACATATACGTTGTATTTGGCACTCCTTGTACATTTGGGGATGTCAATATTATATGTTTATTGATGATAGTCTCGAGCTATTAAAGTTGTTGTTAATAAAGAATTTTATAAATGGGGTTGGGATCTTGGTAGATAGGAAGTTGATAGACCAATTGATGCAAGTTAAGCGAACAACCTGATGCTGATTAAGATTGTCTTAGGGGAGAGAATCTTGAATATCATTAGTGTTTATGCCCCACATGGAGGCTTGAGTTTGGAAGAAAAGAGACAATTCTAGGAAAACTTGGATAACTTGGCAAGAAGTTTTCCATTAACAGAACAATTGTTGATCGATGGGGATTTCAATGGGCACATTGGGAAGGCCAGAGATAGGTTCAAGAAAGTTCATAGAGGATGGGGGACTGGAGACAGAAATGAGGGTGGACGGGCACTCTTGGATTTTGCAGTAGCTTTTGACTGTTTGGTTGTCAACTCATGGTTCAAAAAGAGGGAAGACCAGTTGGTTACCTTTCAGAGTGAGTTAGGAAGGATGCAAATAGACTTTTTTGTGGCTAGAAGGAAAGACAGACAAGGATTGCAGATTTATTTTGTTTGAGGGTCTGTCGACGCAACACAGGTTGTTGGTATTGGATTTAAAGTGCTCATGCAAAAGGAGGAAGGAAAACATGGTACCACATCCCAAAAATAGGTAGTGGCGCCTTTTAGAATCAAATGGGCAAAACCTGTATGAAAGGATATTCGAGGAAGCATTTGCTAAAGGGTGTGGGAAGAGAGAAGCGACGCCAACTTCATTATGGGGCAGGATGGAGGAGTGCACTGGTAGAGCGGCTTGTGGAGTTTTGGGTATGTAGAGAGGCATTTCTTGCAATAGAAGGCCCAAAGCGTGGTGGAATGAAGAAGTTCAAGAGAAAGTTAAGGAGAAACAACTAGCCTACAAAGCATGGCCACATAGTATGGGGCCAAACAGAGAAGCGAGGTTGACAGAGTACAAGGAAGCGAGGAAGATAGCCAAGAGAGTAGTGGCGATAGCTAAAGAGAAAGCATTTGAGGGTTTGTACAAGGCTCTAGACGAAAAGGGTGGGGAACGAGTTTTGTACATGTTGGCAAAGGCAAGAGAAAGAAAGAGTAGAGACATAGACATGGTGAAGTGTATCAAAGTTGAGGATGGGCAAGTGTTGGTCGATGACACACAAATTAGACAGCGTTGGGAGAGGTACTTCTGTGGGCTTTGGAATGAGGGACGTGAGATGGAGAAGGGCCGACATGGCTCATCAGACCTACATAACCAAGAAAAAACCCGTTTGCTTTTACAAGCGGTTTTCCAAGTAGGAAATAAATAAAGTGGTCAGTAAAATGAGATAAAAAAAAGAGCAGTAGGACCGAATGAAATTGTAGTAGAAGTTTGGAAATGCTTGGGAGAGGGAGGCCTGGAACGCTTAACAACACTCTTTAATTTTATTTTCAAGACGGGCAAGATGTCGATGGAGTGGAGGCTTAGTAAGTTAATCCAGCTATATAAGAACAAGGGAGATGTGCAATAGTGCAACAACTACAGGGGTATCAAGCTTCTTAGTCACAGAATGAAGGTGTGGGAGAAGGCTATCGAGTTGAGGTTGAGGAGGCTAGTTAGAGTGTTAGAGAACCAATTTGGTTTTATGCTTGGGAGATCATCTATGGAGGCTATCCACTTGTTGAGAAGGCTAATAGAGGAGTACAAAGAAAGAAGGAAGAATCTGCACATGGTTTTTATCGATTTGGAGAAAGTGTATTGTAGGGTACCTATTTTACACAAGATCATCATGAAGTCACAAGAACAGAGGTTGACGGTAGCTGAGATGAGAATGCTAAAGTGGATGAGCGAACACACGATTTTACACAAGATCAAAAATGAAGTGATCAGAAGCAGGGTGGGAGTGGCCATCATAGGGAATGATGTCATCTAGTTTTGCATGGTTTTGCATTAGCATTTAGGATTAGATTTCATCCTTTTCTAGCTTAGGCTTTGCACTTTGTGTTGATTTCTGGTATTATTCGTAGTATGGATATCTACACAAGCTTTGTTTGCATTTTCAGTTTTTGGAGGTGTTTTTGGCTCTTAAATATGGTTAAGGAGCTTGATGATATTGGAGGAGTCAAAGAGAGGTGAAACAAGCCTTTGAGGATGCTGATGTTCGCATTTTTGGTATAGTTTTTGATAGGTTTTCTTTGTTTATTAGGATTAATTTTGTCTAGTTTAGGTTTAGTTTTAAGTGTTTTTAGTTAGTTTTGCATAAATCTACGAAAAGAGTGGAATCTATGCTATTTTGTGTATTTTGCAGGTTTTAGCGAGGAAAGGAGCTAAATGGAGCTAAATTTGGAGCATCACAGTGAAGGACGGGAAAGTGCAAGATTTAAGAAGTCAAGGCTCAAGAAAACGAGAGGAGGTGTTGAAGAAAACAAAACCCCAGGCTCGTTAACGAGCCTGTAAAGGGTCGTTAACGAGGCCATGAAGAGAAAGATTTCGGAGTATTATTTTATTATTCACCGATCCTGAGCGGGAATTTATTTCCGTATCGGTTGAGTATCTTTTTAGAATCTTTATGGGTTATCAGAATATGTATTTTAGGATTTAATATCTTTCTAGATTTTATTTCTATCTTTTAGGAGAAGGAAGGCCGAAGGAGAGAGAACCGGATCGGAAGTCGGTGACGAGGTTCGGTGACGACGGTTTCCGAGGTTCGTTGATCGAGTTTGTGGTTCGGTGATTGTTTTGTTTTGATTTTCTTCTGATTCTCTATAAGACAATATTTTTGTTATTAATTTAAGTTTGAGTTTTGTTTCAATGTTTGTTTTTATTGAAGTTTTTAGTTTCCTAATCATGAGTAGTGAGTAGTCTATTTTTCTAGGGTCGGGGTTAAGCCCGGCATAGTTGAGCATGTTTGATGAAGTAAGATAGTGTTTTGAATGCCTTTTATCTTTATTGAGATTGTTTGTTGTGATTAATACCGAAACGGGAGTTGAGGTAATTTGAGTTTTAACTTGATTGAAAGAGAAAGTTAGTAACTTGAAGGTTGATATTGTTTGAAAACGGAAGTTTCAAGCTTTAGATCCAAAACAAGCAATTGAGTGAGTTAGTTTATGAAAATAGATTAATTTACTTGTCAAGTCAATGAAAGTTGATGACTCTATCTATTTAAAGGCATGATCTTATCTTCTTACGAATTCTTATGCTTGGCTATGTTGTGGTGTCCCTTATCCTAGATATTTGTTTTTATTGAATTATTTCTGATAAATCTTCGTTGCTGAATGCTTGCTTCAGTACCGAGTATTAATTTGAATTTTATTAGGTCGTTAATTGGTATTTTTGTGTTCGGTGGTTCGGTAACGATCCTGACAAGGTCGTTAACGAGGCATCTCGTGAGTGATTGTGTTTGATTTTATTTGATTTTTATTAGATTGATAGACAAACAATCTTGCTTCCTGTGGAATGATCCTGACTCCACTGTACTCAGCGGGGTCTTGAATTATAAATTTCTTAGTTGTCAAGAAACCCTAATCAACAAATTGGCGCCGTTGCCGGGGAAGCAACAAGTTGTTAGTTTATCTTTGGGATCGGGACTAGCCCGACCCCGTTTTTGTTTTTAATTTTTGTTTTCTTTGTTTATTTTCTCAGTGTATGCCGGTAGGACGAAGAAGGCTTCAGTTTGATAGCTCCAGTTATTACTCAGAACCCGAACGTTCCATGCACCGACGACTCCGAGAAAACCGAGCCATGGCCACAGCTGAAGAGATGGCTCGAGAGGTTGAGATCCTCCGGACCCAGATGGAGGCACTAAAAGCCGAGAAGGACGGCGCTGATGCAGACAAGGATCGACTGCAAGAAGAGCTAAACGCCTATCCAAGGAATGCTAAGCAATACATGCATCCGGAACTGAGGGTGCCAGAATCTCCTATTGTGCTTCCTGCGATAGAGAAACCTTTTGAGATCAAGTCTCAATTTATATCCTTGATTAAACGGGCTCAGTTTGAAGGGAAACCTGCTGAGTGCCCTATGGAGCATATTAGAAATTTTCTTGATTTATGTGACACCATAGCTGCTGAAGGTGTCTCGCTAGAATATGTTCTGTTAAAAGCTTTTAGATGGTCACTTACTGGAAAGGCCCTGAACTGGTTAGAGAGCCTACCTTCTAAGCCTATCAGGACATGTAAAGCTTTGTATGATCAATTTCTTACAAAGTTTTTCCCTCCTGCTAAGACAACGAAGTTAAGGAAACGTATCACCTCTTATCACCAGTTGCCTAATGAGACATTTGTTGAAACATGGGAAAGATTTAAAGAGATGCTTAGACAATGCCCTACTCATGGGCAAGCTTTATATGTATTGCAAGAAATCTTTTTCCAGGGTATCAACGCGGAGACCAAGAACCGCATCAACACGCATATTGCGTGCGGTTTTATAGAGATGAACCCGACAGAGCCGTGGGAACTGTTGGACAAGCTGGCAAATTACGATGCTATGTACGGAACCCAGCAGGCTCCACAAACTCAAAAACGTCTCTATGTGCCCAATCGAGATGAAGTTGACCCCGATGTTAAAAATCAATTCTTACAAGATGAGGTCAACCGTTTGAGGAAACAGATAAGTTTTCTGAAATCCTCTCAATCATGTCAAGAATGTGGTTCTTCTGCGCATAGTACTTCTGCTTGCACTAACATTGAACAGGTTAGAACCGCTGAGACGATAGCTGAGATGAATTACATGAGAGGACCCTACAGGAACCAACCTAATTATAATGACAGGTCGAACAACTATCAATCATGGGGCAATCAGAATACAAATCATAATTACACAGGGCCCCGCAAGATAGACGACCTGCACCATATCGACCTCCAGGCCATCAGGAGACACCATCATGGGTTCAGGAGATTAAAGAGAGCATCAACGGATTGGATAAAAAATGGGGAGAGATCGATATTTGGAAGAGGAGTGTTGATTCCCAACTAGGAGACCTTGCTGCACGGATCCCAAGACCACAAGGGCAACTCCCGGGTCGTACCGAAGAGAACCCTAGAGGCCAAATAGCAGCGGTACACCTTAGAAGCGGGAAGATACTACCGGAGAGAGTTCAAGCTGAAGAGAAGGAGGAACAAGATCTCGCCAGCCAGCTCGTTAACGAGCCAACGAGAGCTAGTACCAAGCCTACAATCCAGGATGACGAGGCTCCGAGGATTCCTGACGAGCCCAGCCCAGGTAAGTTTTCTAAACCGAGCCCTCCTCTCAATTCCAGGGTAGTTAACGACCCCACCATGGTCGGTAACGACCCGTCGAGGACACCGAACGACCCCAATGTCGACCCGGTACTCTCACCTCTCGAGCCTAACTTGGTTCCGAGAATGGTGAAAACTCTTCCATTTCCAACTAAGAAATCTATGGACTCTACTGAGAGTAAGTTCAAGCGTTTCGTTAAGATTCTTCAGGGCATTAATATTTCCATCCCATTCGCTGAGGCCCTAAGCGAAATGCCGGCTTACACAAAATTCTTGAAAGATATTCTTAGCAGGAAAAGATCTATTACAGAGCTGCAGGATGAGGTCAGATCCATAGCTCTTCCAGAAAAGCTTGGAGATCTTGGGAGGTTTGCAATCACAATCGGCATAGGCAACCACAAGTTCAAAGCTTTATGCGATCTTGGTGCCAGTGCTAGTCTTGTTCCACTCTCAATCTGGTCTAAAGCAAATATGGGACCACTGGAACCAGTAGACATGAATCTGTACATGGCAGATGGGTCAAGTGTCAAAGCAACAGGAGTAGTGGACGATTACCCTATTCAAGTCGGGAAATTCTTTATATCGAATGATTTTATTGTCCTTGATATGCCGGAAGACCCTCATGTCCCCATAATTCTCGGGCGACCATTCTTAGCCACAGCAGGAGCAAGAGTTGATGTGCGTAAGGGACTCCTCACTTTTGATATAGGAGAGGAACGGGTGGAATTCAATTTAGATCAAAAAGCCAACGACCCAATTGGAGTGGCACAACTAGAGTTGACTCAACCCGAACTCGACACCACAGTCCCTACCCAGCCACATCTGCCGATCACTGATGCTCCCATGCACAAAGGCCCTACTACAAAGGTTACAGAAAAGTCCAAACCACCTTGGCTTTCGGACTACACCAATAACCCAGGGATATCGAGCTTACTGATAGAAGAAGAAGGTCCTAATTTAGCAATTCAAGTGCACAGAGGCAGTAAAGCTACAGGCAAGGTATCTCAAGACCCTAACATAGCCAGACATGAACCACCATGAGACTAGCAAGAGAGCTCGTCGGGCTAACGACGTTAAACATAAGCGCTTACGGGAGGCAACCCGCTTTTTAGAATAGGTTTATTTTATTTTATTTTTCTTTTAGATTATTTCCTAGCTTTATTTTATTTTATTTTATTTTATTTTATTTTATTTTATTTTATTTTATTTTTTTTTAGTTTTACATAGGATAGAAATAAGATTTTTGAGCTAACAAAGATTTCAGGAAAAAGGGGTCGAAAATTCACTCAAGGAGGCTACGGTGACTCGTTAACGACCCACCCAGGGTCGATTAACGACCCGGTTCAGACGACCCGATTTGTCACAATACGGGGCAGGTAAGTAATTCTAACCTAAGTCAATTTTTCTAACCCTAGCCGCCACCCCCTCTATCCTTACCCCTCCTATAAAAACCCTTCTACCCCTCCCAAAATTCTACCACAATCTCTCCAAACATTCACTCTCAAACCCAAAAAAACTCTCTCAAACCCCTTTCCCTTCTCTCCCACCGAGTCGGAAATCCCACACTAACGACCACCGGGGACGCCATCGTTACCGGAGTTCGAAAGCCATTCACCGACGACGACAAGCTCGTTAACCACCTCGATTCCGATCCTTGTCCTTTTAATTCTCGGTTCTCCGGTATGATTTCTAAACCCTTGCTTGAAATTGCATGATTGATTATCTATAGGGTTAAATTTCATATCTTGAATCATGATTTTTAGGGAGATCGATGAGCATGCTTAAATTCCATTCTAAAAATTCTTGATTGTGCTTAGTTGTTCATGTTTTAGGTAAGTTTATTCATGTTAGATTAGCTATTGTAACCCTTTAGTTAAGAAAGCATGAATTTTTCTTGTTCTAGATCTAAAAGTTCGAACTTTGCATGTCAAAATTCCGGGAAATCTTTAGCATGTTAGGGATGGGTAATTGAGTAAGTATGGGGTGCTTTTACCCAATGAGGGAATTGTGGAGAATAATAGAAGATTGCATGCTTGATTTGTGCTGAATTAGAGGTAGATTTAATTTCGGAAATTTCTGGTTTTGCTCTCGGCGGGTCGTTAACGACCCACCCAGGCTCGTTAACGACCCTGCACCTTATAAGATGATCGATCCAAGCCCAGACCCGTGAACAACCCAATTGGGTAGTTTATGAATAATTCCGATGTTAATTTTGAGACCAAGTATGGGGTCTCGTACCTATTATTTTTGAGCGGATCTTATCTTGGAAATTTTCGATTATTTTGTAGGATCCATGGATAGTTCAAGCAGACCCGCTACCCGAGCCCAGAAGAAGAGGAGGAACCACAGGTCTCCATCTCCACCCCGGGTGGACGATGTAATTTTGAGCAGTCAGAGCCAAGGACGGCGCTACCGGGATTTTATGGAGAAGGACCATTACACCCGATGGTTCTCGAAGTCTAGCGCCGTCTCTACGGGCATCTACACGGATGTCAAGGACGCCTTCATCATCCTTGGGGCCGCACACTTATTGAAGCAAGAGAGCTTGCCACATTATCCGGCCCTCACATCCGAGTTCTTGGCCACCTTGGAGACCAACTTCTCGTCGAAGATCTCGGCGGGACGCATTCGGTTCCGGCTCGACCGTGACTTCACCATGGCGGAGTTCAATGCAATCTTTGAGCTCCCAAACCCATCTAGAGACTATAGCTTGAAGGACTACCGAGTGACCCGCACTTGGAGCTACATCACCGGAGAGGTTCAATCCTCCACCGCGGCGCTATCCGGGGCAACCATAGTCAACCCCATCTTCCGGATTATCTTGAGAGTCCTCGCCGCAACATTTTGGCCGAAGAAGGAGTTGAACCGGTCTACAAGAACGGAGGTCGCTTGCTTCCGCACCATCCTCTTCGAGGAGCCTGGCCCCTTGAATTTGGGGTACGAATGGCTCTACTATGTCGAGAAGTCCCACAAGTCCAAGGAGGTGTGGTGTGGCAATTTGGTTAGCCTCTTGGCTAAGAATCTTGGAGTGGATCTCACTCGCTACACACCGGCCCACGCTCAACTCCTCAACAAGACCTATTGGTATAGTGCCGGGATTTTCGTGCAAGCCGAGGGAGGCTACAAAGTGAAGGTTCGAGATCAAGTCGTCATACCTTCCCTCGACATGTACGAGCTACTCTATGTACCGAATTGGTACGAAGTGTGGATGGGCCAGCCTTACCCATTGGAGCCAAAACCGGAGGATGAGCTCTCGCTTCGGCCATGTCACACCCGGTTTGAGCGGGACGATGTGGACGAATATGAAGAAGAAGATGAGCAAGAAGATACCGAGGTCGTAGGCAATGACATCGAGGAAGCCGACACTGAGGGCGGCACTGAGGAGCTCAACTTTACAGAAGAAGACATGGAGACGGAGGAATTAGGAGGAAACATCTTCGTCAACGAGCCAACCAGGGTCGTTAACGACCATTTCTAGCCACCACCCAACAGTGTTAACGAGGCAACCTGCTTCGTTAACGAGGTGCCGCAAGCTCCTATCGACCCTCCACCAGCTCCTGTCAACCCTCATGCATATGGCTTAATGCCTTACAACCCGGTGATGTATCAAGACCATTTCCAGCCTCACTACCCACCACCTCCTCAGCCCGAGTACGCAGGATCGAGCATACCACCACCATGGGCCGAGGATCTTTCTGCACGGATGCAGCAGCTTCACCTTCAGACCGATCACATTCATCGGAGGATGGATAGATGGGAAACCGTCTATTCCGCTCGCATGTCGATGGAGGACGAGCGGCAACGTCAGAGAGAGGCAGAGGATGCTGAGCGTTAGAGGACGATGTATGACTTCATGGGGAACTTTGAGCACTATTTTCCTCCACCGAACCGTTGATCAAGCTCAAGATGAAGTTTCCTTTCCTTGTTTCCACTTTTGTAAGTTTTATGTCTTTCTTTTTCTTTTTTTCTTTTTTTTTTCTTTTTTTTTCCTTTCCCTCTTCTTGTTATTTTTCTTACAGTGGGGACACTGTAATTTTAAGTATGGGGTGGGAAGAAAGTAGAAAAATTATGTCCTAGGTGTTTTTATGTTTTATGTAGTTGTTACTTCTGTTAAAAAAAAAACCAAAAAAATTGAAAAATTTAAAAATTCAAAAAGAGTTTAGAATTGATAGATATCCCTTCTTAAAGTTCTATGATAGCAATCACTAGTTTAATCATATAATTCCTTGCAAACATGTCTTTGAAAGTATAGCCGGATTCTTAAAAATTGAAATTATAGTTTTTTAGAAGAGAATAGCATTAGATGAAATTGAGCACATATACTTTATAGCATGGATGATGCAATCCAACAAAACCTACCTTGTGAGAAATTTTTGGCCTTATAGGGAGAACATTTATAAATCCCTCTTCTTTTTTGTGTGATTTACTCTCCTTATGCATATTATCTCTTGGAATTGTGATGTTTATCTATTTCTTGAGACCCTTATAAGATTTTTAGTTCATTAATTGTGAAGATCATATGATAGAGAACTTATTTTTATGAGCCCTATTATCCCCTATCTACCTTTACATTTTTCCTTCTTTTGATAACCAATTCTGGCCTGAAACTTTTTATTTTTAGCTCCACAAAAATTATTCCCTAGCCAAGATAAGCTTGACCCTATCCGGGAATTAGGACTTAGATTGGAGAGGTAAAGTTTTGTGTTTTGTTGAAAAAAAAAAAGAAGAGTTTCTATTTGCTTGAATTAAAGGGTATTTGGGAAGGGTAGATTGGAAGTCTCTTGTTATTACATGTAAGAAAGGTCTCTTGATAAAAAGATGCACAAAATAAAGCTTGAAGGGAAGAAATGTATACGGTGGATCGTTAACGACCCGGATATGGGTTTGCTAACGAGGCAGCGAAAGAAAAAAAAAAGAAAGAAAAAAAAATATAAAAAAAAGAGAAAGAGGAAAAGTTGAAGTGCATTTGTGTTTAAAGATAATATCAAGAGATTCTTTTATTTTTGGTTATGAGATTTTCTAGGATGATAATGGGTGAGTGAAAATAAGGTGTGCATAATATGAGAGTGAGTTTGGTTATCTTTATATGAGAGTTTTGATGTTATGTGTGAGTTTTTAGGAGTCTTTGATTCTCGGATATTATTAGCACCACATAACCAAAATATTTCCACGCCTTATTGTCATTACCAAGCCCCATTACAACCCGGCCGAATGGAAGCTTCTATGAAGTTTTTCATTGAGCCTAAGTTCTCTTGATGATTCTTTGCTTGTTTTGACAAATCTTGGGTGGAGAGTATTGGTGATATAAGTTCCAATTTCTATGAGTTTTTTTTTTATAGGATGAGTTGAGAGATTGAAATTATAAGCCCAAACACATGAGAGTTGAGCGAAACACATTATATCCCTTGAGAGGTTGGATTGTATTATTTTATGTCTATTTAAGTGCATATATGTGTGAGGATGTTAATAGTCTTTTGCTATAATTTTCTTATGTGTAGATATTGCTTTTTGAAGATGGCTATGTCTTGATAAGCATGATTTGTTTTGGTTTTGATTAATATCTTGATTATTGCTTGAGGACAAGCAAGTCTAAGTATGGAGTATTTTGATGTTCGCATTTTGGTATAGTTTTTGATAGGTTTTCTTTGTTTATTAGGACTAATTTTGTCTAGTTTAGGTTTAGTTTTAAGTGTTTTTAGTTAGTTTTGCATAAATCTACGAAAAGAGTGGAATCTACGCTATTTTGTGTATTTTGCAAGTTTTAGCGAGGAAAGGAGCTAAATGGAGCTAAATTTGGAGCATCACAGTGAAGGACGGGAAAGTGCAAGATTTAAGAAGTCAAGGCTCAAGAAAACGAGAGGAGGTGTTGAAGAAAACAAAACCCCAAGCTCGTTAACGAGGCTGTAAAGGGTCGTTAACGAGGCCATGAAGAGAAAGATTTCGGAGTATTATTTTATTATTCACCGATCCTGAGCGGGAATTTATTTCCGTATCGGTTGAGTATATTTTTAGAATCTTTATGGGTTATCAGAATATGTATTTTAGGGTTTAATATCTTTCTAGATTTTATTTCTATCTTTTAGAGATTATTTTTATCTTTTTAGGAAAGTTTTTATCTTTTAGCCTTTTTAGTTTTTAGGATTTTCTAGTATAAATACCCTTCTATCTAGCATAGAAAGGGGAGGCTTAATTTTGGAGTAGAGTTTTAGAGCTAGTTTTGGAGGAGAAGGAAGGCCGAAGGAGAGAGAACCGGATCGGAAGTCGGTGACGAGGGTCGGTGACGACGGTTTCCGAGGTTCGTTGATCGAGTTTGTGGTTCGGTGATTGTTTTGTTTTGGTTTTCTTCTGATTCTCTGTAAGACAATATTTTTGTTATTAATTTAAGTTTGAGTTTTGTTTCAATGTTTGTTTTTATTGAAGTTTTTAGTTTCCTAATCATGAGTAGTGAGTAGTCTATTTTTCTAGGGTCGGGGTTAAGCCCGGCATAGTTGAGCATGTTTGATGAAGTAAGATAGTGTTTTGAATGCCTTTTATCTTTATTGAGATTGTTTGTTGTGATTAATACCGAAAAGGGAGTTGAGGTAATTTGAGTTTTAACTTGATTGAAAGAGAAAGTTAGTAACTTGAAGGTTGATATTGTTTGAAAACGGAAGTTTCAAGCTTTAGATCCAAAACAAGCAATTGAGTGAGTTAGTTTATGAAAATAGATTAATTTACTTGTCAAGTCAATGAAAGTTGATGACTCTATCTATTTAAAGGCATGATCTTATCTTCTTACGAATTCTTATGCTTGGCTATGTTGTGGTGTCCCTTATCCTAGATATTTGTTTTTATTGAATTATTTCTGATAAATCTTCGTTGCTGAATGCTTGCTTCGGTACCGAGTATTAATTTGAATTTTATTAGGTCGTTAATTGGTATTTTTGTGTTCGGTGGTTCGGTAACGATCCTGACAAGGTCGTTAACGAGGCATCTCGTGAGTAATTGTGTTTGATTTTATTTGATTTTTATTAGATTGATAGACAAAAAACCTTGCTTCCTGTGGAATGATCCTGACTCCACTGTACTCAGCGGGGTCTTGACTTATAAATTTATTTGTTGTCAAGAAACCCTAATCAACAGATGCTTACGGGACAAGGATATGAGGTTAAAGAGGTGCTAGAGACGAGCCAACAAGACAGAGATGAGGCTCGAGACCAAAAAAGAGAAGATAATGGACTTAGTGCTCGTCTCGGTCGAGACCATTTGCCGTCTCGGTCCAGACGGTGGTTCGAGAGCTCGTCTTGATCGAGACAAGGCTCGTTTCGGTCGAGACGGTGGGCAGGCAGCCGTGAGGAGTTGATTTCTTGCGCGAGGGGCCATCTCTTATGTTGTATTTTTGGATATTTTTAGCCTTTAATATAAATACTCTTTAGAAAACTCTTTTAGGGGGAATTTTATGCATTATTATTATTTCTAAATTCAAATAGAGAGAAGAGATGTTTTCTAGGGTTTTTAGTTCTACGCTTTTTCGCTTTGGATATTGCTTTTGCACTTTGGATCTAATTGTTCTTTCAATTGAATTTGTAGTAAGTATCTCTTTCAATTATTGTTCTTATTTTTATTCCATATTTGATTTAATTGTTTTGATCATGAATTTAATTATGCTAGACTAAACTCTATAGTTCTAGGGTTTGGTTGATCCCAACAATGTGAAACGAATTAGATTCAATATCTTTTGCTTGAATTGAGTTGGAAACTAATATGATTTAATTCTAGGGGCTTAATCTAATAGGTTTAAACTTGTTAGAGTCTTGTTTAGGTTGCGCATCAAGAGGTGGTAGTCTAAGTAAGTAAACAAAATAGAGAGAATACATCGAGAGGTGGTTCTATCTATTTAGAAAAACTAGAATTGAACTTGAGGATTAGTTTCTCATGTGGTTGATTGTCATAGAATTTCTAGGTGTTTGAGTCAAGTTTGATGCATCACGGGAGTGGGACAAGTTTGGCTTACCATCTAGATTTCTAAGTGCTTAAAGGGTTTCTATCGGTTTTGTTTCGTCACGAGAGTGGGTTCTTAATTTGATAGAAGTACATTAAGTTAAACTTTGAGAAAAGTTAATTTATGACATTAGACTATAACCTTCATAGCAAATATCCAACTCAGTTTAGGTAAAAGTGAGATTCAAACTCCGTGGATCAAAGTTGTGGGGATTCCTTGCCTTGGAACTTTGCTTTCTCATACATATTTACATCGCTATTTACTTGTTTTAATTGTTTATTTAGTTAGAATTACTCCACAATCATTATATTTGGCTTAGGAACTTGTTTCTAGAATTTACTAAAACGGAAATAATCCCCGTGATTCGATCCTGATCTACTACTACAACAGATCTCGTATTCTTGCGAGTGTGTGGGAAACCATCACATCAGGGAACAAGATACGATAATCGAAACTGCGCTGGTTTGGCCATATACAACGGCAAGGGCCTGGGGAGCCAATTCGTATGTGCGAGAACTTGGTCTTAGGAGACATACGTTGAGGGAGTGGACGACCGAAGAAATGTTGGAAAGATAGAAAAAGACATGATATCAGCCAGTTGGGGATCTCAACAAATTTGACAGCATGCAGGGACAAGTGGAGGAGAAGATCCGAGTGGTAGACAACAACTAGTCACATGCACAGACGGTCTTCGCTTAGGGTCTTGGCAGCTTGGGCTTCTAGCCCCATTCTCTCTTGTGTTTTTCTTCTGTTTTGATCCTGCCTTGTTCTGACTTTGGTCTCGTTTTTCATTTCCATTGTGCTTTTGTTTCTTATTTGTTATTGCAGTTTAGTGTTTCTATATCCCGTTGGGTCTCTCAGTCGCACCCCCTTAATGTAAGCCAGATGTGCCTCTATATTGACCCCCCCCCAGATTCTCCTTGAGGGAACTGCACTGGGTCAATAATGTTGTTGTGTCATCATTAATTTACAAGGTCCCACACAGGTTTTGGTTCAAGTGAGACCCACTCTTGTGGTGAGACCTTGGGCTTAAAGTGAGGACTAATCTCAACCATTAGATTTACATCATCACTATATATTGGACGGTCAAGATTTTTTTATTTTTTTATTTTTTATTTTTTTTATTTTTTTATTTTTTTTATTTTTTAATTTTTTTTATTTTTTTATTTTTTTAATTTTTTTTATTTTTTTTATTTTTTATATTATATTCTTTGTTAAAAAAGCTTTAACAATATTAAATATGACAGTTCAATTTTTGTATACTACGAGTTCATTTTTATACACTAGAAGTTCAATTTTTTTATGTTAGGAGTTCAATTTTCAATATTGTATGAGTTCAATTTTTATATTCTACGAGTTCATTTTTTTATCTATGATAAGTTCAATTTTTATGTGTTTTGAGTTCATTTTTAAAATAATTCGATTTTCGCAAAACAAAAAAAATAGCAAAATTAAAAAAATTTAAAAAAATTTAAAAAAATTTAAAAAAATTTAAAAAAATTTAAAAAAATTTAAAAAAATTTAAAAAAATTTAAAAAAATTTTAAAAAATTTTAAAAAATTTTAAAAAATTTTAAAAAATTTTAAAAAATTTTAAAAAATGAAAAAATGAAAAATGAAAAAATTTGAAAAAAAGCTTTAAAAACGTTAAATATGACGGTTCAATTTTTATATACTACGAGTTCATTTTTATACACTAGAAGTTCAATTTTTTATGTTAGGAGTTCAATTTTCAATATTGTATGAGTTCAATTTTTATATTCTACGAGTTCTTTTTTAATCTATGATAAGTTCAATTTTTATGTGCTTTGAGTTCATTTTTAAAATAAATCAATTTTTGCAAAACTAAAAAAGATAGCATAAAAAAATAAAAATGAAAAAATGAAAAAATGAAAAAAATGAAAAAAAATGAAAAACTGAAAAAAAAATTGAAAAAAGCTTTAAAAATGTTAAATAGGAAAGCTCAATTTTTATATACTACGAGTTCATTTTTATATACTAGAAGTTCAATTTTTTTATATTAGGAGTTCAATATTCAATATTGTATGAGTTCAATTGTTATGTTCTACGAGTTCATTTTTTATCTATGATAAGTTCATTTTTTATGTGTTTTAAGTTCATTTTTAAAATAATTCGGTTTTCGCAAAATTAAAAAAATAACAAAAATAAATCCAATGGTTGAGATTGAAAAAAATAAAAAAAAATAAAAAAAAATAAAAAAAAAATAATTGAAAAATGAAAAATGAAAAAAATTGAAATTTTTTTGACCATTGAATACATAATAGAGAGGTAAATCCAATGGTTGAGATTGATCTTCATTTTAAACAATGTGTCTTACCACAAGAGTGGTCCTCACCGGAACCATGCCCGTCCCACACAAGGTTATAAGAAAAGAGTGATTTTAATGAAAATGTTTAATGCTATTGTTTGGACCACAGAAATGACACTATATGTATTTGATGTGGCATGGTTTTCCATCATATTCGAGTTTCATTTTGAGAAAAATCCTTGTCTTCTAGTATTGTTTGAGTTGCATCATTATTATTTTCCTTCATTTTTTTGTGATGTACCAATGAGTGGATAGTTTATAACAACATCACGGTCCAAACGTCAAAATAGTTTCTTTGGCCATTTTTTAGTGTAGTATTTAACCCTTGTTGAGTTCATGATGCAATTCAACATTACACTTGATTCTCAGAGACAAAAACAAAAATTGAATCTAGATTCTACCACTTACTTCCCTACTTGAAAAATCATTTGGATTTGTAGAAACACTATGCATTACTTTACATTATCAACGTATTATATAATTTGCAAGAATAGATTTCTCCATTAATATATGATTGTGATTTAAGAAAGGCGGATGATGTTTTACATCTTTGACAAACGGGAAAAATATTTGTTGTTCAACATTCAACAACCACAAATGACTTACATTGTTCTTGCAAAACGTTTTTGAGTGTTGGCCTGCCGTGCTCTTATTTATTTCTGGTTTTGAAAAATATTGAATGAAGAAGCTACCAAGAAAATTTATTAATTCTCGGTGGACAAAGAAGGCAATATTGAAGCCCATATTTGAGATTGATGGTTTTGTCTATGCTATGATCAATGTGGTTGAAGGAAGAACATGCTTTGATGGAGTTATTTTTAGAGATACACCGTTACATTAATACTGTAGACAACAATATTGATTTTATGAATTATTTACTTCATGTAATACAAGAGTAGAAATCATCATACGCCACAAATTTGAAAGGTGGTTGTGATTCAAGTTCGAATAAAAAAAATCTTCAACTAGCAATTGTGCTTTTGAAAGATTTATGGGACTTTAGTCAAATGTCATTGATGTGCATATGTAACATCTCATCTTTTCCCAGGGCGCTACTCGGTAGTAGATTTCTCCGGGTACTACTCAGGTTAGCTTGACAACAAACTCACTCGGATCTTGCTATGCGGGCACAACGAGAGAATAATTAAAACATCCAACTTTAATTTATAAAAACCATAATATATAAAACATGCGTGTATGCCCAAATACATAAATGCAAAATACCATTTAAATCATTCTAGCATCCTCAAACCTTTCCCAAAACATCTATACCGAAACTAACAACAAAACAAATCAACAAGAAATAATATTAATAAAATAACTAATTAAACCCTAATGACTAGACCTAATGACACATGTGCATGAACGATCTGCTCCACCATCACGCCTAGGCTCCTCCACGGTTCCCTGATTCAAACCTGGAACTAGAAAAATAAATTCTAGAGGGGTTAGCTACTAATCTAACAAGTTAGATGAAATGTAGCAATCATACAACATTTTAAAACAATTTCTACTGTCAGCATACAAGTCCAAAAATCACACACATAACTCTACAAGCCAATACCTAAATTAAGTCAGTCACTCTCGTAAACGACACCAACATACACATACACCCATTCACAAACTAACATGGCAATGCAACCCTTCTCTCTCTGTTGCATTCCGATCCATGGCACTCACACCTCGTGCCGAGTGCAGCGGCAGACCCTCTCACTTGCCAAAAACACAGATATCATTTTCTTAAGAAGGGGCACGGTTTCCCTGTTACACGAAACATACATAGACATCACTTCCTCTCCGACAATCTACACACATAGCCGTGTCGAAATGTTACCAACACAGAGAAAACGTTCAAAAGCCTTAGATAATAAAACATGTTTAAAACCAAATTTGCAAATATCAACACAAGCAAGTCCAAAATAGCTTTAAAGGTATGTCGAAAATTGTGAGCGGGTAAAATTAATTGCCATAATTATTTTCGCTATCATCCGCCATAAAGGTACTTTTATTTATTATGCTTTTCTATCTTTAAGTACTTTATTATAAAATTAAATATGGTGGTTATTCGTTATGATGGAGAATTCTATCTTAGTCGAAAGATAGAATTTCCACTTGGATTAGTGAGCAAGAAATCGCTTGTTGGGCCTGGAGCATTATCGACCCGCCCTTAGAGATAGAGTTTTCGACCTTCCCTCTCCCTATCCTCCATTATAAATACATGTCTTCGCCATGTATGATGAACACCCCATATTCGCTAAGCTTGCACGCAAGTCTTGTCCCTTACCTCAACGTTCAATCGACAGACTACTCTTTTGACTTAGGCATCAGAGGTGGATTAGGGGTCCCTGTCCCTTGTTTCAATTGTTTTGCAGGTTCTAGGTTTAAGAGGAATTTGGAACGAAAGATAAGGAAGGGAGTATTCAACCAGTGCATTGAAGACGAATTTTTGTGCACTAACAGTTGGCGCCGTCTGTGGGAAACGAATAATCGATCCATGCAATTATGGTGTTCGAATCGATCCCAGAAGAGCAAGAAGTAGTTTTTCGAAACCCTGGGGCAATAGTGCAAAGCGAAATCGAGCACGGTGCCCTCAACGAGTAGATCCGCGACCGCGAAACAAAAGTGCGTGATCGCGGACTAGAAGATGCAATCGCCGCCTATAGAACCACGACCGTGGCACCCAAGGTGATCGAGTGAACTCCGATATTCGCTTAGAGGATCGAACCCCAGCGCATACCAAGCAAGGCGCCTTGCTCGAAGACGACCTGAACTATGACCCAACCTCTCTCGCAAGCACGACCGTTTATCGCATGAGCCGTTAGGGGTCAAAGTCAAGCAATGGAATCGACAGTTGTAATGCTGAACAGTTTGAATCTCATGAGTTTGACCGAGTATGGGACTCAACATAGCGCGTTGCTGAATCCGAGAGCAATCAAATTTTATAGGACCTTCGTGAGCCATCGCGCGAACTCGGACGAGCAACCGCCGTCACGAATCATAACCGCGGACCAGGAGATCACGACCGTGGACGAATATAGTTATGTATCTTGGAGCCTACATCGAATCAAATTCCGAGAGCAGAACCCTAATAATGTCATCCCATGCTACGAGCGGAACCCTAATAATGTCATCCCATGCTACGAGCGTGATCAATCAAGCCACACTCACATATCCTTGGCACCTGGGCCAAACAGCAGGAATGGGTCATCAACCACTGTTGAGAACGAGGAGGCAGATGAGATCACCCATGCTTTAGCCTCTGTCTTCATCGAGAATGAAAAGATTCACAATGAGCACGCCCAGGCAAAGTCTCGCTTAGACCAAGCCTTCGAATAGATCGCTAGATTGAAATACACCTTGGATAAAGTTCATGATTAATACATGTCAGTGAATTGCCGATCGAACGGACCAATCAAAGGCTCGCTAGCGTTATTGAATTCGCCGATAACCGCCACGATCTTGAGCTAGTAAGCACTGACGAATCAGAAGAGACGCAAGTGGATTACGAAAGCTACTGCGAGTGCTGATGATGCCCAAAACAGTAAAAGCAAGAAGTGGGCCCGGGGTACCAAGAGCAAATGGGCCCGGAGGGACCCCCAAAGGCAATTTGGGGACCCACACCCATATCCTTCGTTTATTTAAAACAAAACTCACGCCCTCGCGAGGTCTCTCAACTATCCGGGACAAGGTCTCGACCTCGTCACCGACTCTACTAACGCACCCGCCCACTCGAACCAATCACAAGCGACCTCACTCCCGAACCAATCACCATCGACTTCACTCCCGAACCAATCACAAGCGACCTCATTCTCGGACCAATCAAAAACCCTTATTCCGGGCATCCCACATCGGACCTTGGCCTAAACTCGGCCCCCCAATTCTCTATAAATAGAGAAGAACCTCATAGGAAGAAGGGGTCGAAAAAACACTTGAACTCAAGAACTCTCTTGCTTGTTAAAGATCGACGTGATAAGAACATCGTCAAAAGACCTCTCTACAGACAGGAGAATTCCACAAAAAGACCCCAAGTCGTACAGGGACCTGGCCCACACCAAAAACCTCACTACAGAACCTCACAAAACTCTCTACACCACGTACCAAATCTACCTCGCCCTAGAATCGACCTCGCAACATTTAGGTTTGACCTCGGAACCTCGTAGGAGGTCTAGGTGTGATTCTCAAAGTTGTTCGTCAACCTCGTAGGTTTGTAACCTCGCTACCACGGAAAAATCATAAATAAAGGAGCAAGTGTTTGCACTCAAATATAATAATCTTGTTTCTTGTCTCGTAGCGTAGCCGTTATTTCGGGTTTCATCACTGGCGCCGTCTGTGGGAACCTCTTCATCCTAAGCAACTTCCCGTTTTAGTGCAAACCTTGATTCCTTAAAAACCCCTCAAAATGGCTTGTCCAAACAATTTCTTCCCCTAACATCCCGACAACATGGCTGAGACCCCTCCGTGGACAACGGCAGGTCCGTCGGGGTACCCTTCTGTGGTTCCGCCGGGTTGGACATACAACGTTCCAAAAAACCCATACCCGTTCCAGGGGTATGAACAGGGTGGCGCTCCTTTCAACCAGTATCCCTACCCGGGGTACGGGCAGTACCAACAGGGCCAAGCTCCCCCATATGTCCCGATTCCCTCCCAGGGGCAACCTCACTCCGAGTACGTGCCTGCGTATGTCCCGGGCTATATGTCGGGGCAGGAGGCGCCCACCAACGGGTCTACCACGGAGAGACCCTCCCGAGATCCAATGCAGATCTCACGATCCCGTTCACGACGTGCGGAGAGGCGTGACATTGAGTTGTCCGAAACGGCAGCAAGCGCGCCACGCCCTCTGGCGAGGTCAAAGTCGAAATCTGCTCGCCTATCCGTCGAGAGTGGATACAAGAATCTCTTCGTGCCTGAGATCCAGGAGGCACACATGCTCAAAGGTTTCCATTGGCCGCAAATGGGACTCTACGACGGCACGGCCGACCCCGAGGACCACATAAAACACTACGCCGTCCAGATGAACGTCAACTCCTATAATGACGCCATTTTCTGTCGCATCTTTCCGACCACTCTGGACAAGGCGGCAATGATGTAGTTCACCAACCTTAAGGTCGAGTCGATAGCCTCGTTTTCCCAGCTATGCGAGTCCTTCGTCGGGCACTTCAACGGCTCAAGGAAGCGCGAGAAGAACATGCGCGATCTCCGCGGCATTGAGCAGGGAGAGAACGAGAAGCTGGGTACCTTTTTTACAAGGTTCACCACCGCGGTCGATGAGATCGCACAAATTGACGAGACGTCGGTGCGAGACATCCTCATGGGAAACCTTCGCCAGGGGGATTTCAAGTGTCGCATTTTTCTCAAGAATCCGACGACGTATGAGAGCTTGTGTGCTCGGATCACGGCACAGGTCTACGCCGAGGACACTGCCAGCCAGAGCTCGCGACCGAGGACCGACAAGGAAATCGTGACTGAGGCGAAGGGAAAAGCTAAAGTAGTTGCGCCGGCCGCGAGGGACGCGTACATGAAACAAACTCACGACCGGCGCGCCGATTACAAAAGCAACAACAACAACAAAGGCAACAACAATAACAACAGAGGCAACAACAACAACGACAATAGAAACAACAACCGCTACGACAACTGCGGGGGTGGCGGTGGGGGTTGGACCTGCTTCGGCGGGAAGCCACGAGGTTACAAAGGCAAAGGTGGCTCCGCCTACAACCCAAACGAGAAAAAACGCGCCAATCCCGCGTCGGGGGCCAACCTCGTGCAGCAGGAACCAACCCGGTCCCGACCAAGCAACACAGAGCAACAAGCTCCAGCGAGGCAGTCGTGCTCCTGACAAGCCGCGGCGCCCGATGGATACATCAACACCATCTCGGGTGGACCCTCGCTGGCAGGTTCGAGCCAGGCGGAAAGAAAGAGATACGCGAGGGCAAGTCACCATGAGCCCTCGGTATACAACGTGACGCAGACCTCACGGTCCCACGTGGGTATGGCCTTCACCTCCGAGGACGCCGAAGGACTCCATATGCCCCACTCCGACCCCCTGGTGATACACGCTCAATTGGGCTCAAAGATAGTAAAGCGGATATTGGTGGACACAGGTTCTTCCGTGGACATCATGTATTTTGGCGCTTTCGAGCAGCCGGGGATCTCCGCGACATCTTTGAGGCCCTACGCTGGGAAGATCACCTCCTTCTCGGGAAACGAGGTCGATGTCGTTGGTCTCATAGACCTATGGATGACCCTCGGTACTGGCTCGACAACGAGAACCGAGGTGATAGAATTTACGGTGGTGCACCTACCCCCGGCCTACAATGCAATCATCGGGAGAGTCTCCTTGATGAAATTCCAGGCGGTGGTCTCCATCTACCACCTTAAAATGAAGTTCCCACCAGCGGAGGTGTCGGAGAGGTGAAGGGAAACCAAGAAGAGGGCCGCGTCTGCTACATGACCTCGGCAAAACAAAAATGCTCCATGTTTATGGTAGAGACTTCAGGCGAAGCAGATCTCGAGGTTCGGGATTTCACAATAGCCACCCCCGAGGCAGAAAGAAGGGTGATTACCCCCTTCGAAAACAAATCCGAGAAGATCTACCTCGGGGGTTGCCTCACTAGAGATGCAGAAGCTTCACTAGAGGCCCTGCTTGCTGGGTCCCGCGACGTGTTCGCCTGGACTGCAAAAGATCTCTGAGGTGTCCCTCGGACATTGACCCAGCACTCCCTGAACATCGACGTCGCCATTCGCCCTGTGGTGCAGCGTCGAAGAAAAATGAACGAAGAAAGGGCAACCGCCGCAAATGAAGAGGTGGCCAAGCTGCTGGCCGCAGATTTCATACGCAAAGTCCAATATCCGAAATGGCTGTCCAATGTCGTATTGGTCAAAAAGGCCAGCGGCAAGTGGCGGATGTGTGTAGACTTCAAGGACCTCAACAAGGCATGTCCCAATGACAGCTACCCTCTGCCCTCGATCGATGCACTCGTAGATTCAACTGTTGGGCACGAGGTCTTGAGCTTCCTCGACGCCTACTCAGGGTACAACCAGATCTCGATGAATCCTCGTGACGAGGAGGAGACGTCCTTTATCATCCAGCGGGGGACATACTGTTACAAGGTCATGCCGTTTGGCCTCAAGAACGCCGGGGCCACATTCCAATGCCTCATCGATCGGGTTTTCAAAGACCACCTGGACAGGAACGTATCCGCCTACGTTGACGACATCATGGTACGAAGCAAGGGCCCCGAGGAGCACCTGGCTGACCTCGCCGAGGTTTTCACTACCCTCGGGCACCACCAGCTCAGCCTGAACCCTGAGAAATGCGTTTTCGGCGTATCATCGGGGAAGTTTTTGGGATTCATGATCAGCGAACGCGGGATCGACGTCAACCCCGCCAAAATAGAATCTATCCTCGCAATGAGGTCTCTCCGATCTTGTACCGAGGTGCAAAGACTCAACGGCGCTGTAAATTACTTGGGCAGATGTTGCTCCCGTTTAGCAGACAAGTCCCTCCCATTCTTTGCCGCCCTCAAAAAGAATGACAAGTTCGTCTGGGACGAGAGACTCGAGACTGCCTTCTTCGAGTTGAAGATCTTCCTCACCAAGCTCCCCACCCTGTCACCTCCGCATGCGGGCGAAGACCTGCAACTGTATGTAGCTGTGAGTCCCGAGACCGTCAGCGCGGTACTCACAAGAGAGGCCATGCACCCGGTGTACTTTGTGAGTCACGTGCTCCAGCCTGCGGAGCAGCGATACTCCCCGGCAGAGAAAATGGCGCTGGCCGTAGTGACTGTCGCAAGGCGTCTACGCCCATACTTCCACGCACATCCCATCCAGGTCCTCTCGGACCTCCCACTCCGTCAGATTCTGCATCAGCCTGCCCTCTCCGGGCGTATGACCAAGTGGGCCGTCGAACTCTCCAAGTTCGACATCAGTTATCTCCCGAGGACCGCGATGAAGGGACAAGCCCTCGCCGACTTTATGGTGGAGGTCACCTTCCCCGAAACAGACACAAGCTCGGACGAATGGAAAGTGTGCATTGATGGCTCGCGATGTGACGCCGGTGGCGGGGCCGAAGTGTTCCTCGCTGGCCCCTCATTCGAGACGGAGTATGCTCTCAACTTCGCCTTTGATGCCACCAACAACGACGCCGAGTACGAGGCCATGATCGTCGGGATCGAGATGGCGCTACTTAGAGGAGCCCGCAAGATCAGGGTCTACACAGATTCCGAATTGGTGGCACGACAACTCAACGGCCAATACGACACCAGGACAGGTTTTCTGCCCGCCTACCGAGCAAAAGTGAAGGCCTTGGTCTCATGCCTAGAGACCTTCGCGGTGGAGTCAATCTCGCGGACCTCAAACACAAAGGCGGATGCCCTCGCCAGGTTAGGGTCTGCGCTTCCCTTGGATGTGGGGAACCGCGTGATGGTGGAGAGAAAGCTCTCACGAAGCGTCGATAGTGAGGTCCTGTCCATAAGGACCGAGGACTGGAGGTTCCCAGTAACGAGGTATATACAAAGCGGTATCCTCCCAGAGGACCCCGCGTTGGCCAGGAAACTAAAAATGCAAGATGCCCGCTACTGCGTCGTCGGTGACCAGCTTTACCGCCGAGGCTACGCTGAACCCAACCTGCTATGCATACCACCCGAGACCACGAACCACGTCCTCTACGAGGCCCACGAGGGAGTTTGTGGAGGGCACCCGGGGTGGAGGTCTTTGGCACACAAGATCGTCCACTTGGGGTACTTCTGGCCCACTCTCCGACAAGATGCAAAGGCTTACGTCAAAAGATGCGTCGGATGCCAGAAACACGGGAACATCCAACACACCCCGACGGCTCCCCTCCGCAGCATTCACGCACCCTGCCCATTCGCGATGTGGGGAATGGGCATTTTAGGCCCTTTCCCCAAAGCTGCTAGCCAGGTGCAATACATTTTGGTCATCGTCGACTACTTCACGAAGTGGGTCGAAGCACAGGCAATGGCAAAAATCACCGGGGCAAACGTCTGCGAATTCCTATGGAAGAACCTCGTCTTCCGTTTTGGTGTCCCCATGACAATCATGACCGATCATGGCCCCCAATTCGATTGCGAAGAGACTCGGACTTTCTGCTTTGAGCTGGGCATCGACCTCAAATTTTCCTCCGTGGCCCATCCCCAGTCCAATGGTCAGGTAGAAAACGTCAACGCCCGCATCTTGACAGACCTAAAAAAGCGCCTGGGCATGGCACAAGGTCGCTGGGCCGAATTACTCCCACTCGTCCTCTGGACGTATCGCACGACCTCGCGCCGCGCAACGGGCGAAACCCCCTTCGCTCTTACCTACGGGGCGGAGGCCCTCGTTCTTGTAGAAACCCTGATTCCATCAGCGAGGGTGTACAACTTCGACGAAGAAAAAAACGAGGACAACCTCAGGGTCGAACTGCAATTCCGAGACGAAATCCGTGAGGTGGCGGACCTTCACTCTAGAGAATACAAGCGACGTGTCGTCGTATATCACAACAAGAAGGTCAGACCTCGCCTCTTGACCACGGGAAACCTCGTGCTAAGACGCACCGAAGGGGGCAAATTGGACCCTAACTGGGAAGGACCCTACATCCTCGGAGAAGAAGTCGCGTCCGGGGCTTTTAAGCTCAGGGATGACGAGGGGCGCACACTGAGCAAAACGTGGAACGTCGCGCGACTCAAAAAATATTACATGTAAAATCTCGAAACCCCGTTGTTCCTCACAGTTGATGAATAAAGGATTGCAGGCTTTTCTAAAAAAAACAATTCCTCCCTCGAAAATCCACCCCTCGCCTCCCGCTTGGGGTTGGAGAATCTCGTTTGGAAAAAATGGTCCACCCCTCGCTTCCCGCTTGGGGTTGGAGAATCTCGTTTGGAAAAAATGGTCCACCCCTCGCTTCCCGCTTGGGGTTGGAGAATCTCGTTGAAATCCACCCCTCGCTTCCCGCTTGGGGTTGGAGAATCTCGTTTGGAAAAAATGGTCCACCCCTCGCTTCCCGCTTTGGGTTGGAGAATCTCGTTGAAAAGGTCCACCCCTCGCTCCCTGCTTGGGGTTGGAGAATCTCGTTGAGTCCACCCCTCGCTTCCCGCTTGGGGTTGGAGAATCTCGTTTGGAAAAAATGGTCCACCCCTCGCTCTCCGCTTGGGGTTGGAAAATCTCATTGAATCCACCCCTCGCTTCCCGCTTGGGGTTGGAGAATCTCGTTTGGAAAAAATGGTCCACCCCTCGCTCCCTGCTTGGGGTTGGAGAATCTCGTTGAAAGAGTCCATCCCTCGCTCCCTGCTTGGGGTTGGAGAATCTCGTTGAAAAAGTCCACCCCTCGCTTCCCGCTTGGGATACGAACGAGGTTCGTGGACCCCCAAAGAGGGCAGGATTCGCTTACAGTTATTTTAGGTTGGAACGAACTTCCAGAACAGAGAGGTCCGAACAGAGGCTCATGACCTCGATGCAGAACTACAACGCCCGATGTGGCCCGAGCCCCACAAAAAATGTGGCACTCGAACCATGGGGTTGGATGGATAAGAATAGACGTATGCAAGAAAGTCTAAAGCAAACAAACAAACAAGCATAGGAAAAGAAAGTGACACAGGACATAAAGATAAAAAGGCCACAAAGAAAGAGATGTTTCGATTACAGACCCCGTAGGGTCACCCAAACAAAAAAAAAAGGGAGATGTTTTAATTACAGACCCCGTAGGGCCACCAAAAATAAAGAGTTGTTTTCATTTCTTTGAGGTTTCAGCATCGGGACCAGTAAGGTCGACTGTTCCACCCTCAGAAGCTTCAGCAGGGGCAGCGGAGACAGGAGGCGCGGGCGCATCAACGCGGGCTGAGGTCCCATGGAGGTCAACTCCGGGTTCCCTCCAATAAGCTCCACCTCGGGGGGCGCGGTGCTGGACACAGTCTCGTCCTCGTTGAGGAAGAACTCGCATTCCCCCTCGGGATCCTCCGACCCCAGCTCCCCCATGGTTTCATTGTAGTTGGGGTTGAAGAAGACAATCTGGGGGTCGAGGTGTCTGTACTTGGCCACCGCCTGTTTGACGCCCATGCGGACGGCCTGGTGGAACATCTTCCTCACGCTCTCCACCAGCTCCGCCTTGTACTCTTCAGAGTCCACGTACTTGGGACCCGCGGCCACGACCTCCTCGTTGAGCTCAACAATACGCCCCTCGAGGCGCCTGATCTCCTCCTCGGCCCTCAGAAACTCCGCTTCCTTCGCCTTGAAGAATTCATGTTCAGCGGAGAGCTTGCCCCGAAGCCCTTCAACCTCGCCCCACATAACCTCGGCCTCATCCCTCGCCCTTTTCTCCCCCTCCTTCGCCGCCAGTGCCGCCTTTGCCTCCTCCCTCTCCGCGGTCTCCGCGGCCTCGACCCGCTTCTTGGCCGCAGCCTCCGCGGCATTGGACCTTTCCGCGACCTCGGCCAGCTCCTTGGCCTGTCGCTCGCACACCTCGCTGCGGGCTCGAAGCGCCGCCTCCATCTTGTCCATCCTCGCATGAGCGAGGGCGATGTGACTCCAGTTATAATTATCAAAAAAGGTGTGCTGCAAATTCACAGGAGGGTGAGAAAAGAAACAAGAAAGAGACAGGAATTAAACACACAAAGACGAAAAGCTTACCATGGTCGAGTACCGAGCAGCCTCATCGTCAAGCGCCGCCTCGGTGAGGTTGTTGGCCCACGCGAGCTCCTCCTTGTAGTCCCCCCGAGCCCACTCCAACGGGGCCCCCCTGATAGGTCCAGGGCACTGAAACCTAGCAGGATGGGGGCCTGCGACCTCGCGACTTCGCCCCTCGAAGTCGAAGGCAGGGATGATGTCCAGACGCAGCGAGCCTCGTTGATGGTCACCCGTCCGGAATTTTTTCTTCTATTCCCCAGGCGGAGACTCCGCTTCCTTCCTCTTCCGCCCGACCTTGTCGTCGGACCCCCGAGAAGGATGGGCAGGCACCTTCGCGGTGGCCCCTTTCAACGGGACCACCTCAGACCTTTTTTCCCCTGGGGGCGGCCCCGCGACGTCCCACTGAGACGCCCTCGCGACGTTCCCCTTGGGTGGGACCCCCCCAGTCGCGGTCGTCGGCGGAACAGGTTTCGGTTGCGTTGTGCTTGTCCTCGCTTGCGAGCTCGGCTTGTTAATTGTAATCCCCTTGGGAGCCCGGGGAGCAGGAGCTTTGGAACTAGAAGTCAACGGTTGTTTCCTCTTCGACTTCGTGGTAAGAGCGTGCAGAAGATCCACTGTCAAGAAAAAAGGCAGGAAAAAGAAAAAGCAAGTTAAGACGAGGTCAGAAACAAATATAACGAGGTTTATAACCTCGTAACCTTACGAAGAAAATAAAATACCCTCTCCACCCTCGCGAGGAGGGAAACTGAGGCTCAACCCGGCCCGCTCAAGCCGGTCCTGAGAAAGGTAAATCTTGTACGGCGCTTGGTAAACTGTGGCGTATCGAGCCTTGAGTGCTTGGAACTCAGCGACCTTGTACGGGCACACGCATCTCTCGAAGTTACCCGGCGCCATAGGGAAATTAAGATATCTCCCGCTGAGGTCTCGAACCAAAAACCACTTAGGTTTCCACGCCCCGACGTTCGTCTGGGTCGTGGTGATTTTGACGTTCGGCGTGCTGAGATTGACAAGGGAACATCGAGGTTCTCTCCTCGCCAAAACTAACGCCGACAAATCATTGAGGTTCGGTTCGTCCATGAGCTCGCGGCTTCGAATTGTGTAGGCGCACAGCCGCCGCCAGGCATTCGGGAATAGCTGGGCAGGACAGACGCCCATGGCCCACAGGAAATCCACGATGTGTTGGGCCAAAGGCAGCCTGAAGCCCGCTTGAAGACTGAAAAGGTGCACGACCGCACACCCCTCAAAGGACGCCAGGGGTCGTCCCTCCTCCTCTGGGAGTGGCAACTCGACTCCCTTGGGCTAGGGGAAGTCCACAGCTACCTTCGCGAGGTCGTCCAGCTTTAGATCGGTGGCCGCCCCCTCAGACAGATAGGCCTCGGGAGTGCTCGAGCTCATTGGAATCCGTTCTTCGAGGACGACAGGGACGCCGGACACGGCGTCAGTAATATAGGCCTCGGAAAAGCTCGAGGGCACGTACGCAGCCGAGGCTGAGGCAATTGTCGCGTCCAACCTCGCCTCAACCTCGGCGGCGATCACGTCAGGAGAAGAAGAGGAGGCCATTTCAACACCAGAATAAATGCGCAGACGGGGAAAGAATGAATTGATCGAAGCAGCGGAGTCGCTGGACGAGGGCTCGCTGAAGACCAACGAAGGGGAAATTGGTTCTGAGAATCACTTGGCTCTACACTTCCTACAGATTCGGAGACCTCTTGATAGAAATTCTCTTGAAAGTTAAAAACAAAGTCGGGCGGTGGGCTCGCAAAATCTCTCTTAGGCATGAAAAGACAACGTCCAGGCCGCGAAAAGCTAGCACCTGGAAAAGAAAAGGTCAGTAGGACGCTAAGGGCAAGGTAACCAAAGAGAAAAACATGAGGTCGTAACCCCGGGAGAGAAAGAAGAACGAGATCATAACCTCGGGAGGAAAGAAGCCCGAGATCGTAACCTCGGGAGGAAAGAAGCCCGAGATCGTAACCTCGGGAGGAAAGAAGACCGAGATCATAACCTCGAAAAGAAAAACGCACGAGATCATAACCTCGAAAAAAAAACGCACGAGATCGTAACCTCGGGGAGAGAAGCAATGCGAGGTCATAAAGGAGAAGGCCACGTGGCATCCTAGAAGCTACTCTGACAAGATAGGACGTCAAAGGAGAATTTGAAGCGCCAAAAGAAAGGAAAGAGAAAGAAGGCCAACCAACGGTGGAAGCCAGGGGTGGAAGCCCAAACGTCCCGTCAATCAGACATCATGACGTTTGGGCTCCCGAGGGTTTCGAAATTCGAAAAGTGGTGGGCGGAGAAGCGGAAGTTTAACCGCCACCCCAAACAAGCAATAAACCCAAAAACACAGCAGAAAACTCACGGCGGCGACCTCCCCTCACCACCGTCCCCCCACCACAGCGCCGGCAAAGGACACCCATCAATGCACCATCATCAAATAAAAGAGAAGAAGAAAAAAAGAGAGGGGGAAAGAAAAGAAAGAAAAAAACACGGCGAACGAGCAAAGAGAAAAACTGGAAGAACGCCAAAAAACACCAGAAATACCTACCGCCGCTCCGCCACCGTGACACCGGCGCGAAACGCCAGGCGACACACAGTCGCCCAACCAAAGCACGAAACAAAAAACCGGCAAAGAAGAATTTGAAGCAGAAAACACCAGAAATCGAGAAAAAGAGAGTCGGGGACTTACTTGTGTAGAATCGGCGTGGAAGGAGCGTTGACACGGTGTGGTCGCGGGTGGAAGTTCGTCGGAAACCGTCTCGGGAACCGTTTGCAGAAAACTGAGAAGATGAAAAAAAAGAGCGAAAAGGTTGAGGGAGAAGATGAAGAAGAAGCGTGTGAGATACGCCCTTATAAAGAGCAGGTTTGGGCCTTACCTCACCCACGAAAGGTTTATTGGGCCTACCCTACCAAAACGGCCCATTGGTCTAAAACACGAAGAACAGGCCCGGGAGAATCCACCCGCGCGAGCGGAGAAGTGACCTAGGAAAGAAACCTCGCAAAAAGAAGAAACCTCGCAGGATCCCCTCCTTGTACCCCGTGGCCCCAAGGGACTTATGACCTGCGAACCTCGGAGCGAAGTCCCCGGGTCATGGGGTTGTGATGATGTCCAAAACAGTAAAAGCAAGAAGTGGGCCCGGGGTACCAAGAGCAAATGGGCCCGGAGGGACCCCCAAAGGCAATTTGGGGACCCACACCCATATCCTTCGTTTATTTAAAACAAAACTCATGCCCTCGCGAGGTCTCTCAACTATCCGGGACGAGGTCTCGACCTCGTCACCGACTCTACTAACGCACCCGCCCACTCGAACCAATCACAAGCGACCTCACTCCCGAACCAATCACCAGCAACCTCACTCCCGAACCAATCACAAGCAACCTCATTCTCGGACCAATCAAAAACCCTTATTCCGGGCATCCCACATCGGACCTTGGCCTAAACTCGGCCCCCCAATTCTCTATAAATAGAGAAGAACCTCATAGGAAGAAGGGGTCGAAAAACCACTTGAACTCAAGACAGGAGAATTCCACAAAAAGACCCCAAGTCGTACAAGGACCTCGCCCACACCAAAAACCTCGCTACAGAACCTCACAAAACTCTCTACACCACGTACCCAAATCTACCTCACCCTAGAATCGACCTCGCAACATTTAGGTTTGATCTCGGAACCTCGTAGGAGGTCTAGGTGTGATTCTCAAAGTTGTTCGTCAACCTCGTAGGTTTGTAACCTCGCTACCACGGAAAAATCATAAATAAAGGAGCAAGTGTTTGTACTCAAATATAATAATCTTGTTTCTTCTCTCGTAGCGTAGCCGTTATTTCGGGTTTCATCAAGTGCCTAGAAGGCGACGAAGGGGAAAGCATCACGATTCACCCCCGCGTAAGAGGTCCCGAGCCACGGGCCACCCTTAATCTAGCGACTTGACCTTGGGTGACTCGAGGGGTTCCGACGATCGTGGAAATCTCCACATACGTGGAAGCCCTACCGTGACCGCAACAAGTTCGGCTGTGACTGCGGGAGGTTTGGAGGCGACCACGATGGTCCCACCAACGGTCGCGGCCGAAGCGACCATCACAAGAAATCGCGCGGGTGTGACGTGGATTGCTATTACCCTTCTGAAAAACCCGAGTCAATTCATGACAGAGGCAGTAAGAAGAAGAGACGACGTAGTCCATGTCGGAGTGAGAGAAATGAAAGACGTGAAGGAGAAGATCGAGCCTAATGGCGCACTGAAAGGAGGTTGCTTTATTTTTTAAGAGCGCAAGCTAGGACCTTGTTGAGGGTCAATTTACTCGACAACAAATAAATTTGTAGTCAAGACCCCGCTGAGTATAGCGAAGTCAGGATCGTCCACGGAAAGCAAGGTTATTTGATTACTAAACTACGAAAGCAAGAAAACACAACAAAATAGGAACAAACAAGGCTATGACAGCCCTCGGTACCGACCTTGTCAGGGTCGGTAACGATGATGGGATTCTACTAAAACTAAGCAAACAAGACGAATCAACTGCAGGCTCGGTACCGACCTGTGTGCCTCGGTAACGAGTCTGTACGAGAGTAAAATAAAGGTAATTCAAATGCGAAACCAACTAGGATAAAGGTTTACCACGACATAATCATGCAAACGAACCAGTGTGAAGGATAAATATCATGTATTAAAGATAAATCTATCAACTTTCGTTGACTTAAACAAGCAAATCAATCAACTTTCATAAATCAATTCACTTTCTACTTGTTTTGATTCCAAACCTCGAAACTTTCGTTATCGAACAATATCAACATTCAAGTTCACTACTTTCTCTTTCGATCAAGCGATAAACTCAAATTACTTGGACTTTCGTCTAAGTATAAGCACAAATCAAGTAGCTAAAGGATAAAAGGCAATCAAAACATTCACACACACACACACACAATCAATCATGCATAACTATGTCGGGTTTCAACCCCGATCCTAGAGAAGTAAACTACTCACTCATAATTGAAATAAAACAAACAACTAAATTGAATGAAAACATTGAAATAAAAGCTTACTTGAATTATAAAAATCTTGTCTTTCAATACAACCAAGCTCGGAATCAATGAACAAGAGAATAACGAACTTGAACTCTCGACCCTCTCTCTCGATCAAGCCAAAACAATCGTCCCTCGTAATTCCGAACTCTCCAACCTCCCTTAAACCAACTAGAACAAGGGTATTTATACTAAAAGAAACTATCTAACAAGGGTCCTAAAAGATAAAACTTTCCTAACTAAAAAGATTACGAGATAAAAGATAGATTTTCCGAAAGTCGGCGCCGCCTATCGACACAGGCCACTTCGGTAACGACCTGCACAGGGTCGGTTGACTCTTGCTTAATTACTCGGATAAAACTTTGTTTCTCAGCTCGGTACCGACCCTCACAGATCAGTAACGAGCTCTTTGTTTTGGGTTTTTGTACACTCTTCACAGCTTTTCTTTGGATTTCAAAGGGATCTTCAAGGCGTATTCTTGCTTCTCTTCCCTCCATGCATTCCACCATCCACCAATTCACTCTAACTCCTCTCAAAATGCTCCTTTCCGCTTCAAAAACCTAAGAGAAAGTCGAGCACAAGTTGGCTATGGTGACATCTACACCATTCCATAGAAGCATCCAACGCGCTAAACCTCCGGCAAAGTTTTCTCCACCATCATTCACTCTCTATAATGGGCACTCGGACCCCGTAAACCATATTGTCGCTTTCTCTCACAAGATGACATTATGGGTGTCTGAGGATGCTACAATGTGCAAGATGTTTCCAGGTAGCCTTGACAAAGGAGCATTAAAGTGGTTCCAATCTTTGAAGCCCGGATCAATCCGATCATGGAATCAGCTTGCCACCGAGTTCGTGAGGTACTACATAGCCAATAGTAGGGATGTAGTGTCTCTAGACACTCTCTTTGGCGTTAAGAAAGAGAAAGGCTAAAGCTTGCGTCGCTTCTTCAATCGTTTCATGGAGTACTACGTCGAGATAGATGGATGTGATGAGAAGACCGTAATTACCGCCTTTAAGAGGACAGTCCCCTTTGAGAGCAAGCTAAGGGAAGACTTGACACTTTGTCTCCCTTCACCATTGGAAGAAGCTAGCTACAGGAAAAGAGGGAAGTCTCCCTCTCCACTTCGAAAGACCTACCATCCTTCAAACGGGAGCTTTAGGAAAAATACACACTCATCGGAGGAACAAGATAGAGCGTTCTACACCACCTTCAACATCCCAATCTATAAAATTCTACCACGCATCAAGCATGAAAACTACTTCCGATATCCATCTCGGGATGAGTACCCCAACGATGACGTCCAAATCCGCAAATATTGCATGGTACATGGGCACATGAATGAATATTGTGAGTCCTTTAAACAATGCCTTTAAGGTTGGATTCAAGAAGCGTACTTGAGCGAGTACATTGAGAAAAATGAACCAAAAGATAGTGAAGAGATGAGAAAGAAGCAAATTGAGGTCGTCCAAACAATCTCAACAACATACAAGAATGAAGACGAGCCGAGAAGTAAGGACCAGGAGCGTAACCGCGTTCGCAGGATCAATAACCGCGAGCACAGGTCTGGTGCAGAGAGCATCGCTTCTTCTTTGAGGTAAAACTACGACCGCAGGGCAGCGAATCACAACCACAGAACCATCGCCTACGACCGTAAATCCCCAGGCCGCGACCGCGGCCTCAAAGTTGAGAGCGACCCTCCTTTTACTTCTTTCAATAATAGTTATTTTGCATACAATCTAGCACAGTAACGGTAAAGTCACTAGAACTATGCAACTTACAAGGGACACCTTATGATGTTACAAGCCAAAACATACGCCATGCCTTTTAATCAGGCTAATGCGCACACAAGACTAGTCAGATATGCTAAAGTTGAGACTACTTGGGAAACTTTAGAGCAAGGGCAGATCTTCAGTAATTGACAAAAACACAAAGATATGTACACAACAGTATATTTTATTAATAACAATTGCATTGCATTCCTTTCCTCTTTGTGTTTATACGTATTACATACATTTCTCCTTATCATTCTAACAAAAGAACTTCAATGTTAAAACTCAGGTACATATTACAAACCAACGCGTCATCCAAATTTGTTAGCAGTTTATCTTGCGGTACCTACAAAACCTCTAAAACAAATGCAAACTTGTATAATATATACACATATTACATCAAACCATTTAGATAAAACCTACACCATAGCAATATTTCTAAGGATAAAATCCTCAGGATCCTAAATGAACAACCAAAAACATACAGCCACTAGAGATTGTTTAGAGGCGCAACACAGTGGTAACACAAAATATTGTTTTAATCTTACATGCAGAGAGAAAAAACTTCTTTCCTTTGGTGAAATGCCAACGACCTTATCTTCTTTGAAGTCCTTAGCTTCATAGAGAGAGAGAGAGAGAGAGAGAGAGAGAGAGAGAGAGAGAGAGAGACTTTAGTAAAATCATTGGTGACCACATTGCTAGGAGAAACAAGAGGGTACGCAGTGTCAAACTCGCGTCTTTTCTTGACCTCTTCCCAGGAAGTATGCTTACTTGCAACATATTCTTCCATCACTTTGACATGAGCCTTGAATGACCAATAATCTGCAGACTCTTCGACTTCTTTTGACAGCGCTAGTTCCTTCTCCACAACAACTTTAACCTTGACCTTCAGATTATCAACAGCCTTGGACAGATCATTGACCTTCTTCTCCAAACCTTTCTTTTCACATTGAAAGAGTTCACTCCACTTCCTCTCCAATTGCAAGCTAATGTTGGAGCGGGATAATGAGATGGTAGTTCCTTGAAAAAGGTCATATGCCGCCAAAGTAACTTGAAGACTCTAAACATAAAAAATTTGTCAATGGGTTAGGATTATAAAGCATTCGGGGAAATTTTGATTAGTTGGAAAAAAAATACCTACCACTGAGCCACAAAAGCTTCCCCAAAAACATCGGCCATGGAAGAACGGTTGACACCCTCGTGAGGGTGTACATTGCGCAATGGAAAAAGAGCTTCGAGGCACTTCTTTGTTGCTTGATCTAATGATATCATCGACCCTTGTATGTCAGACAAGAGAGGGGTAGATGAACGCTTTGAAGAATAGGCCATTTTTGTATGAGTCGTTGACTGCTTCAGGGAGAGTGTGATGGTCAAAGATGTAATTGTAGTAGAAGCAGTCTTAGCTTTTCTCTTCTTCCTCGCCTTAACGCATTCTAGTGCTGACAAAGAAGCTACGCGTATGCGCTGCGCCCAACATTGTTTTCCTTGAACCTGATATTAAAAGAAGTAACAGAAAATACAAAAAACACAAATAAAGAAGAAAGCTATGGAAAGGAGAAATATTTACCCGACATGTCTGATCCCTTTGAAGAAGCAGTACACAATTTGATGATTTCTGGGTAAGAGCTTTCACTCGAAGGAAGCGCCTGGAGATGAACGATAAGTTGAGGAGAAACCTCTCGAGGTTACAAAGATGAGGCATCAACTCTATAACACGTGACAAAGTTATCAATGAGTTAATACCTTCGAAAAACATGTAAAAATAAAAATAGACGACACATCCTAAAGAGCACGAGGCTTAAGAAAGTCTCATTCAAACTCTAAATATGATAACTTTACAAAAAAGAACTTGTCCGCCCAACCACAATCATACTTCGACACATCTAGAATCAGGTCAGATCTACCCCTTGGGTTTTTAGAGTAAAATGGCCTTTAGAAAGGCAGTATGTGTGGAAGAGATCTTTGGCCTTGAGAGGCATGTTGTTAAACTAAACAAAGAAGACTGATGGCTAGGAGGATTCTCCAAGATTGGGGAAGCAATTTCCTAGGAGATACATTTAGGGTTTCTAAAAACTTGGTTACTAGAGAGGAGAAGGGAAAGCAGTGACCTATTCGAAATGACAAGGGAAAGTCAGCGTGTTCGGGCATCGTCAACAAATTGTTGGTTAGGCGGGGCAGTACGAGAGGTAGTGGCGTAGTAACCATCATCTCCCTGACCATAAGAATCATGAAGAGGGGGTTGAAAAAACATACCTTGATCGTCGGCATAGGTACCCGACGATGGATCATAAGCATGGGGTCGCTATGAAGCACCCAGTGTCTTGACCAAGCCTAGACTCGGTGGCTAACTCGTGTCGTGGAACGGGCGGCTAGCTAGGCTTGGAGGGACCCTTGTCCTTGCGCCGAGGGTCTTGAATATCAAGAGGAATGGGCTGGTGAGACATGGCAGGTGCCACAGTCGTTGTAGGTGCGTCAATAGTGATGCCCGAAGCCTTGAAGCGGACGCGCTACAAAGGCCTGGGAGGAAGATGTTGCGGTGTTGGAAGTTCAGCCAAGGCTTGATCTTGGGGCGCTCTAGGGATGGTGACACTCGGCTGGATTTTGGGTGTCGAATTAGGTAGTTGTGCCAGTGAGGCAATGACTGAAGCTTGGCATCAAAAAGAACTTTCATATCGGCCATTTGTTGGCTCAAACGAGCAACTGCTTGCTCTACCGGACTAGATTCAACCAAAGCAGCGGGGTTGAGTGAATGATCGTCAGCTTGCACTTTAGGAGTACGTAAAGCATCAAAGGAAGATATGGTGAGTAACAAAGAAGAAAACGAACAAAGAAATCAAACACTTTAAGTCTTAGCTCTTGATCCGAGCAATGCACTCACACAAGGTCACGGGTGGCTTTTGTGCGAGAGGCGGCTTAGGCTCACAAGTAAAAAATGACATTATTGAAACAAAGCAAACTTGAGGCGAGATTTGCACCCACACAATATAGTAAGATCAAAAAAGTAGTACTTAACAAGCAAAGAATGATGCAAGCACCAACAATGTCACAATCAACCAAACAAGTGTAGTTTATGGCTTACCATATTTTGGCTATTGCACCCACAATGTAATCCTTTTTTTTGGACAAATCAAATGAGAGTTCTTCGAATCTCTCGCGGTGTTCTTCGAATCACCTTAAGTTGAGAATTTTTTTTATAATAACTAGAGCTGAATTTTTTTTGGAGTTCTTGATGCTGAATTTTCGGCTAGAACAACTAAATAACGAGTTATTGTAGCAATAATTGTAGTTCAAATCAATCAAACGCAAGCAAGACAGCCTATCAAGTAATGAAAATTACTAATGATGGACAATCAATCAAGGGAAAAGAATGCAATGAACAAATCACACCACAAATTCTACTCGAAAGACAAGATAATTAATTAAGGTTAGGGCTCAATTTTTTTTGCTGAATTAATGGCGGAAATATGGTGGTGAAAGTGCAAAGACCGAATCAGGGCACTTATAAGATGATGGCTCTGATGCCAGTTGATGCGTTTCATCTCGTTACAAGGACCGACATCTCGTTTTATGAATCTCGCCTCGGTCTAGGATTTGGCGCGCAAGGGGGGGATCGAGGTACCCGCGAAGATTGATGGTTCGATTGGTACGACACTAGGGTTTAGCGTCATCTCGAGGTGAAGACGATTTCGAAGAACAAAACCTAGAACAATTGAAGAGCGATTGGCAAAAGAGTTTAGAAAGATTTGACGCCTGAAGGTCTGAAGAAGAGAATCTCGATTCACAAAGACAAATTCAATTTCATTCAAGCGTCCATAATCCAAGAGCATTCTGACATATTAAATAGAACTAGTCAACCTAACCCAAGAAGCTAAACGAGAATGGGTCCGAACATGCAAGCATAACCCATCTCATTATTTTAATAAAATAGTGGAAATATAAATAATACAAAATATTGTAATTTTTCAATTAAAATCCCGATAAAAAGATAAGAGAGAAATCCGAGGGCACGAGATCCAAGTCAAGGGTCGAAATCCTTCGGCGCCATCGTGTAGCAAGGCAGGGTCTGGCACAGGGTGTGTGTGGCCGCACCTCCAGGGGCCCGAGCCTAAAACGACAGATGTTCTGTTGAAATTACGTGGGCTCATAGCGCGTTTGCACCTGTAGGTGACGCGGGCGCGTCATAGCGCTGGCTGTCCGCGCTGGCGAGAATTCTTTCGAAAACACTTGGCTCGATCCTTGACTCCTCCAATTGGCCCGAAATTGTGTCTTGGACCAACGATGTCATCATCATAGTAGTTGGTGAGTCTTGGACCAAACTCATAGAACGAATAATTTGACTTATGAAGGAAACCATAGTCCGAGCTATGGCTTTGGCATGGGCACGCGTCAAGGGTCCGTTGGAATGAATCGACATAGCTTATTCCTCCTCATCGACGGTCATAGTAGGAAACGCAACATGTAGCCCTTGAGTCGACCCACTAAGCAACCTCATCATCTTGCACAAAAAAGTGCCTTAAATATGTTAGGGACAAAATCTAAACTTGGAAATGTCACCGACTCAAAAGAGTTTCGAAACATCTGGCCTTGATGAGATTTCTGCCAAGAGTCAATGACTCCTTGATCAGGTTGGTTGGGAAAATTTTCCTTCTTACACTTACCAGCACGACAATCTCTTTGAAAATGTCCAAATTAACAACAATTCCAACAATTATCTCCTTTCGGAGTGTATTTCTTGTTACAAACATTGTTTGTGTTGTTGTTGGAAGACCTTTTCTCGCCCTTCTACTTGTTCCCATGTTTGAAACCTTCTTCCACCATGTTGAAAGTGGAAGAACTCAAAGTCTCCTCTCCTTTCCCTTCTCTTGTGCTCGAAGACCCTCTTCAATACGCAAGTGCAAGTTCCACAAGAGAAATTTCTTCCTTCTTGTTCTTAAGCATGTTCTTAAAGTCATTCTACGATGGTGATAACTTGTCAATAATACTTGAGACCAAGATGGCTTCATCCATCTTCAAATTATGTTGGACAAACCGCCCCTAGACATGAGGAAGTTCATTGAACTACTCCATCACCAACCCAGCATCAACTGTCATTAGTCATTGAAGTTACTAACAAGAAATTTCACACGATACATCCTCGGCCATGTACTTCAACTCAAGAGAGTCCCATGATTCTTTGTGATGCAGTGAAGCCTGCCATGTCTCCAACCGACGTCGATGAGTTGATTCGAGTGCCTTCTGACGGACCAATTACAAGAAGTCGAGCTAAGAAGATTGCTCAAGGCACAACAGCGATCTTGGTTCGATTGGCAGCGGTTATGGAAGAGCCTAGCAAGACGAAGTGGGTCTCGTGCATTCGACATCAATTGAGCCCGGATTCCATGGATTGATATATGAGGGCCGAAAATCATCATTTCTTTATTTAGAAACATGTATTAATTTGTCTCACTTTAGGGCTGAATTTAGTAAGTGACCGGGCGAGATAAATTGGTATATGGGTCAAAGTCAACCCTTTGACTTGACCATTCTAAATTGAGAAAATATCTTATTTATTTTAATTATAGGCGTGTTTTCTATTTTTAATAATGTAGAGAAATCAGCCAATAGGCTTATGTTAGTTGGTTGATCTTCTCTCTCCTGGTTGTTAGAGATATTTTTAGTTTGTTAGAGATATTTTGAGTTTGTTAGGTTGTTTCCTTAAGTAAATAAATCAGTCATGATTTATTTTATTTAAGAGGATCTAGATAGATTTAATTAGATATTTTATTATAACTCCTTGCTCCCCAAGTCATAGCTTTGTATTCTACTATAAATACTTTTGCATTTCATTAATAAAAATCAGCTTGAGATTAGATAAACCCCAGAAAAGGTTTATCTAGTCCTTGGGCTCAAAAACACGCGTGTGCCTGCCTTTGATTGTTTGTTTGCAATTCGAGAATCACCATCATCAATCCGACTTCTCTCTCGTTTTTCTTAGTTCGAAATTCATATTGTATTGATAAGCTATTCATCTAGTTTAGTTCTAGGTTGATTGTTAAAGATCAAACCTAGTTTATCAATTGAATTTAGCGTTATAGCCAATTCAATTGAACTATCTATTTGAATATTCATATCAATTTCGATCCAGTTCATTCATCATCATTCGAATCAGTTTGTTACTTGCATCACAAGTTTCTCACATTGAAAGCTTTATAGGTTGGAATCTGGAATTACAAGGCAAGATCAGGATCGTGTGGGTCATATACGAGGTTTCTACGGAAGATTCTGGGGCAATCACGTATCACTTTGGCAGACTCCACATGTTGGTAAACATGAAATAGTGAGTTAGACATACCACTAAGAATGTGACCATGACAGATGTAATCATCATTCCCCAATTATACACTTGCGCCTCATAACATATAAGGCCTCATCCTCGCCAACCTTTGGAAAGGGGGTGGAGAGGATGTACACTATCTTCAAGTTCCTCAATAAGAAGTGCATCTTCTTCTACCATCTTCGAATGTCCATGTCCTTGAACTTCTCCAACTTTTGGAACTTTGAGGTCATCTCGCCTATGGACACCATTGATTTTAAATATCGGTTTGGACTGTAGGTGTCATGCACTCTTTTAATTGGGAAACTCTGAGAAGTTGGCAACTTCATGCAAGTCGTCGACTTCTTCATCCCATCAGGGAAAACGGTCAATGAACGTAATGGTAACTTGATATAGGTTTGAATCATCTGGAAGATTTTCTAAACTAATATTTCACCTCTTATTCAGCCCAAGGGAATTCGTGAAACCGGTTTGAGATAAGACCAACCCTCTTGTCCTTGTCGTGGTTGTCGATCTTGGACAAAACTTTAGAGTTTAGTATATGAAATGTTACTTCTTGTTAAGAGCGTTTTTCAGATAGAACAAATCATCAACCTTCGACACAATAGGCCAAAGAAACATTTAAATAGGTATTTGGACGCCCAAGACAGTTTATTGGCAGATTTCTAGAGTGTTTGACATGGACAGTGGTTACTAGTGGTTACCAACTGTTACAACTCATGTCCACTATCTCTACATGCATGCCCACTATGTTTTTACGTCTCCAGGAGTCTCTAGTCAAATTAGATAATCTCCAAGTAGTTACATGCACGTTGTTTGACTTTTTCAAAAATTATTATCTCAGAACTGTCACTCAGGTCATAGACCTCATAAAAGTCAGCGACATCTAAGTTCCAACCTTAAGTTCTCAAAATGTAACATATATTTAATGTATTCAACCTTGTAAAACTTAGGTTCACTAACACGAACATGCACTCCGCAGACTCTAGCCCGTGTTATTATAAAGTCGGTTCATTGTGTCGACGTGAATCCCGATCACACAAAAACTAACATTGGTACTTCTCAAGTGTTGATGACACTAAAATCACCAACATTCCACCCATAAGTCAAAACGATAATTAATTTGCTTGAGGTCGAAAAACAAAATTAACACTACAAAATACATAGTTGACACCTCTCCTGTTTTGGCCTTAACGGGCTATAAATAATTAAATACTATGAAAGTTATGCAATCAACGGTGACACGATCTCTCTTGTATTCCACTTTGGGTTTTTTTTTATAACTTTGGTCTTTGAGGACAGAAACGAAACCACCTGGATTCTTGTAAACTACAAAATAATAATAATAATAAAAGTGAAAGGAAGCAATTTTCATATGATAGCATTAATTTATATTGGCCCCAAGGCACCTTCTAGAGTAGCCTAGCCGATGGTGATGGCTACCCAATACGTTGATATTCCTTAAGAATAGGGGTCAATATTGTCAACAAAAACTTAAAGCAGACATTGCTTGACTGGTGAAAGAGGAGTGAATCTCATATAATACACGTAGTTAATGATTTCATTCTGACGTTACTCTAAGAGTATGCTTGTACCTTTTTCATATGATATGGGATGATTTACGAGCTTGTGATCGATAACGCCATCATAAACAGTTCCAAAAAAATGAACATGGTTTGTCGCAAGGAGAGACAGATTTTGAACAAATTAATATTCTACTAT
Organism: Fallopia convolvulus; assembly: GCA_964016875.1. Lineage (NCBI taxonomy): Eukaryota > Viridiplantae > Streptophyta > Magnoliopsida > Caryophyllales > Polygonaceae > Fallopia > Fallopia convolvulus. The sequence continues at coordinate 26,607,451 of OZ024719.1, forward strand.
ATGACGCTTATACATGAATATTAACCTCGGCCCAATTAAAATATTTTAAATTATCAAAATTTTCTTTTTTATATTTAATATACAATTAAATTAATTAAGTCATTTCCCTCTTTCATTGAATTGCCGACAAACTTACATACAACCCCCATCTCTTCCTCCTATTGTCCTCCTTTTCTTTTGTCGCTCGCCTTCACCTTTGCCCCGATCTTAGCCAACCTGTTGGGGGGGGGGGGGGGTTCCAAAAATTTTATTGTAGGATCGATGTTAGTCTAGACAGTCGGGAACTGTTCCAGTGACAGTTCCCTTACGCAGCGGAGTGATATAGAATAAGACTAAAACAGGAATTTAAAGTTTGGACACAGTTCCTTATAGAGGAACCTCTTTAGCCAACTAGCTAAAGAGTAAACCTCTACCTCCCTTGGAGGATTTTGAACACGCACTATATTCTATTGATATATCTCAGGTTCTACAATACAAAGTCGAACTTCTCTATTGCTTGCAATCCCACTCACAAACAATACTAACGACTAAGACATAGTAGTTCCTAGATCTAAGCACAAATGAATATAGAGGGTGAACCTTCTCGTTCCTGTGCAGTTCCCTTTAGCACAGGAACCACCTTCTTCAAGCTGATGAAGAACTTCACGCAGTCTTCATCACTTGATCTTTCCTTCCTTGAACTTCTGGTTTGGATATCTTCACTAAATCAGCTCGGGCTCTCGATCTCTTTCTTTCCTTTTGTAGATCTGGTTTTTCAGGTGTGCGAGAGCTCAATCAGACCTAGCGGCGTCGCATTCTATTTATAGAGTTTTCATCTTTAGTTCTGACGCCTTTGCCCTTTTTGTCTTGGGGAGTACGACACTATTCAAAAAGACTAGCGTACCCTTCTTCATCTCTATTCATTCAGAGCTTTGGCTTGCCGCCCAAGACAATAGTGAAATGTCTCTCTTGTCCTCTTAATTACTTGCCACGTATACAGGTGACTTGACAGGGAACGTTTCCCTTTACTTTTCCTGTAGACTTGCTATCTTTCCTGAGATCACTTATACAGGGAATTAGTTCCATTTGTTTGTCATTATCAAAACTTCGATTGCTCGAAAAGAGAAATCATTGTTCCAGTGTTAGTTCCCTAACACTGTTCCAACAATTTCCCCCTTTTTGATGATGACAAACTTTCATAAAAATGCAAGTGTTAAACATTCAGGAATACAGGAAAGATATTAGATAATTAGGCATCAATGACACAGACAATTCTTTGTAGATACTCAGTTCCCCCTGAAATGGACAAGTAGTTTGATTTTCAAGATTTTTAAGCTAACAGTTCCCCCTCAGCTTATGGCTAATTATTCTGTATTCTCTTAGACACAACGCATCTCTGCATTTTTCCACTTTTCCCCCTTTTGACATCATCGAAAGACAATCAAGTATAAATATGCAAGAACAAGCAAGTAAAGCACAATCATAACTAAAGAACAAAAGCAAAATGCAATTCATTAAAAACATTGTTCATACAAGTACAGGATCAGATTCTTACGAGCATTGAAGGAGGGAGAAGACAGTTGTGGATTTTTCTTATAGGGGGGCTTGTTCAAGGGTTAGAGGAGGAAGAGGAGGAAGGGAGCTTCTGCTGTATGTCCTTAAGAACAGCAAGGATGTGATCATTGGTTCCCTTCGTCTGTTGAATGTCTAGAAGGACATCAAGTATTCGCTCAGTGACCCTACACAGACGGTTGAGAGCTTGAAGGACAGTTTTTGAGTCTCCTTGTTCAATGAACACAGCAGTAGGACCTTCTTCTTGTGGTTCCATAGAATGCTTCATTCGTAGAATGTTGGACATATCCATTTCTTGTCCAAGCTCTTCTTCCTCTTGAGGATGATACACATCGTTCCTCTTCATTATCTCCTTCACCAACGCTGCATATGGAAGGGCGTGATTCTCCTTGGCAACGCATTTGCACATGTGCAAAATCATTATCTTGGGCAGGTTGATGCGCTCTTTGCGAAGGAACAGATCCAAGAGAATGGCATCAGTTGAGTTGAGAGTTGTTCTCTTTTCCAGTCTTGGCGTCACTATCCTAGTGATAAACTGGTGTGCCATCTTGCCTACTTGACTCAAGCTGTGAGTCAGGATCTCTTTTCCTTGTGGAGGAACATGCCCTAGAAGCCTTTGCAGAATGGCATCTCTTCCATCAGAATCTTGCCAAGGGCGTTGGGGAAGCATATCAAATCCTTCTCCAGGAACGTTGAGAATTTTCTTGATCTGGGTAGCGGTGAAGGTGAAGTCATCCTCTTCTGTCTTCCATCTTATTATGGGGTCAAGCTCAGTTCCCTTTTGTAGGGCGAATTTGGAGTAGAAGTACCTGATTTGAGCTTGATCCACCATTGCCGGTTCGGAACAGAGCTTATCCCATCCTTGAAACTGGATGAGTTCCTGAAGCTCGTTGAACTCGTTTTCTTGTAAGAACTCGGCTGTGATTACTAGAGGAATGACCAACTTCCTCTCTTTTGGCTTCTTCTTTTCCTTCTTTCCTTTCTTCTTCTCCTTTTGTTCAGGCTTTTCTTCCAGTCTTGGCTTCTTGGAGCCTCTTGTTGTAGGACGCCCAGGTGGCGGTTCCTTTTACCCAATTTGAAGGGCAGGCTCTTGATATTCCTCCACCTCATCGTCGGAGCCCTCAACAGTGACGATCTCCGTTGATGGATGAAGAGCGTGGAGTTGCTCAGATTGTAGAGGCTGTAGTTCCTCATCATCTTCTTCTTCTTCTACTTCGCTCAGTTTCCGATAATTTCTCTTTTTGGTTCTTGGAGCAGTTGGAATTTGTGGAAGAGAAGTTGAAGAGGAAGAGCGTTTTGGAAGAGAGGGAGAAAATTGGGTCGGTTTGATAGGTGTAGTTCCCTGTGAAGTAGGGAACTCCTCTCTCTCGAATTGGGAGATGGATTGATCGAGGTTGGAGAGGTCTAGTTCCTTGTGAGGTGGAACTTGGATTGGAAGAGATGGAGCTTGTGAGTTTGGAGCATTTGGAAGAGATGAGGGAGCCCTGGTTTTTTGGATTTGAGGAGTAGGGTTGTGAGAGGTGGAAGCAAGGGAATCTGGTCTTCGTTTGGGAGAGAAGTTGTCAAGAATTTGTGTATGGTGTTTGGGAGAGGAATGAGAGGAGGCTTGTAATAGAGGGGTAGGATTGGAATCATGGATTGTGGTAGGAACACCCTCAATGTTTATGGTGAGGGTTGAGGAGCCATCCGGTCTCGTGGTGAGTACCGGAATTTCAGACCTTGGTGTTTGTGGTGGTGAATCTGGAGGTGTAAGACTAGGTTGTCCATCTCTTTTTCTCAAAAGAGAATAGAGACGTTCCTTGACATCAAAGATGTACTCGGGTTCATGGTGGTCGAGATCTAGATCGGTGAGAAGCATTTTCTTGAGAGTTTCAGGGTCATGGTTGAGAAGATGCTCGATGAGTGGGTTTTTGTGGTAGACGGAGAACTTGATGATGGGTTGATTTTGGTTGGCCATAGGAGTGTACGGGTTGAGTTGTAGAGAAAGATTGGAAATGGAGATTTTCGAAATCTAGGGTTTGGAATAGACGATGGAGGAAGACGATGAAGGATAAGAAAAGAAGGGAATGGATTAAGTAGTAAGAAGAAAAGAAGTTGAAAGGGTGAGAGTGGTTACCAACCTTTCCTTGAAACTAGTGACTCCAAAAAGAATCGGAAGAGATTTGGTTTTCTCCACGCAAAGATCTTTTCCTACTCAACAGTCTCAACGTGGCAACAGATTAGCACGGGTAGAGAGATGAACGGTTCGGATTCACTTTTCCCTTTCTACAGCCTGTCGCTTCCTGAACCAGTTTTCAATGTCCTTTCTCTTTCCAATAATACATATGAGAGACGCTTTTGAATTTCAAACACCCTTGTAGTTCCTTTGTCACTTGAAGCTGTTCCTTTCCTTTCTAACTCCTCTTTCCATGAACAAGTAAGACAAGGCCAAGTTTGGATATGTAGAGGATTTTTGTGAAAAGATTAAAAGAAATATCCAAACTAAATAGGGTTATGGAATCAAGTTGTGTTGTCATCCAGGTAATTGAGTCCCGTAAAAAGGGTTTTATTCATTGAGGCTCATAGGAAACGTTTACCTGGATGGGCTTTGAGGGACAAGTCTTATGATCAACCATCATTTCGGCTTATAGTGAGGGATAGATAAGATCAGGTTGATCATTTTGGGCCAAAAATAAACAAAGTGCTCTTAAGGAATCAGTTCCAATATCTAGTGATGAACTTGTTTTATGCAAGTTTGTAATTATTGAAAATGAAAGTTGCTAGACCATACAGTTCCCTAGCTATACTGATATTTAACTAGTCAATCATGGAGGGAAAAGATGGACCGGGACTTGTTTAATGTAAGAGAATCATTCCTAAGAGCATACGAAGATGCTCAAAGGGTTGTCTGTCCAACGCTTTGGTAAAAATGTCAGCAACTTGTTCATCTGTCCTGCAGTGAACCATCTCAATGGAACCTTTCTCTACGTGATCACGCAGGAAATGGTGCCTAACCTCTATGTGCTTTGTCCTAGAGTGATGCACTGGGTTTTTTGAGATGTTAATTGCACTAGTACTATCACATTTAATAGGAACAGTTCCAAGAGACATACCATAGTCTTTGAGTTGATACTTGAGCCATAGAACTTGGGAACAACAAGCAGCTGCGGCAGTGTATTCAGCTTCAGCAGTGGAAAGTGCCACAGAGGATTGCTTCTTGGATCCCCATGATACTAGACAGTCTCCTATGAACTGTGCCATGCCTGATGTGCTCTTTCGATCAACTAGATGTCCTGCAAAATTAGCATCTGTGAAGGAAACAAATTCAAAGGAACTGTTCCTAGGATACCATAAGCAAAGATTGTCTCTCCCTTTGAGATAACGAAAGATCCTTTTGACTTCCTTCAGATGTGATTCTTTAGGATTTGCTTGGAACCGTGCACAAAGACAGACAGCGAACATGATGTCCGGTCTACTAGCAGTGAGATAGAGTAGGGAACCAATCATTCCTCGAAAGAGTTTTTGATTAGCACTGGTTCCATTCTCATCAGTATCAAGGCGTGTGCTAGGCGAGATTGGAGTGTTGATTGGCTTTGCAGTGTCCATTCCATATTTGGATAGCATTTCTTTTGATGTACTTTTGTTGATGAATCTTGGTTCCATCTTTTGTTTGAGAGATTTGAAGACCTAGAAAGAAATTGAGTTCCCCTACCATACTCATCTCGAACTCACTACTCATTTGTTTCTCAAAGTTTTCTGTAAGCACAGGATTAGTGGAACCAAACACTATATCATCAACATAGACTTGCACAATTAAAATGTCACCTGATTCTTTCTTCAAGAAGAGTGTCTTGTCGATGGATCCTCTTTGATAGCCTTTGGATAATAGGAATGAAGCAAATCTATCATACCAGGCTCGAGGAGCTTGTTTGAGACCATAGAGAGCTCTTTCAAGAAAGTAGACATGATCAAGCTTGTTATCATCTTCAAATCCAGGAGGTTGCTTCACATAAACTTCTTCTTGTAGATAGCCATTGAGAAAAGCTGTTTTGACATCCATTTGGAACAGTTTGAACCCTTTGTAAGTAGCAAAAGCAATGAGTAGTCGTATTGCTTTAATTCTGGCAACTGGTGCAAATGTTTCTTCATAGTCGATTCCCTCCTCTTGATTGTAACCTTGAGCCACTAGTCTGGCTTTGTTTCGGGAAACATTTCCTGACTCATCCAGTTTGTTGCGAAAGACCCATCTAATTCCAATGACATTCTTGTTTGATGGTCTTGGAACTAACTTCCACACCTTGTGTCTTTCAAACTGATGGAGCTCATCTTGCATTGCTTGAATCCAATCTGGATCTTTGAGAGCTTCATGTATGCTTTTGGGTTCAACAAGAGAAACAAAAGCATTAAATGCACAAAAGTTATGGAGAGATGAACGAGTTTGAACTCCCTGTTCCAAAGGTGTGAGAATGTTGTCAATAGGATGATCTTTTCGTTGATGGTAGTTCCTTGGTTGAGGATGAGTTGTTCCTGGTATTTCCTCCTGAGCACTGGAACTATCTTCAGATGTATCTTGTGGAACCACATTAGTTTGATTGGTCCCAGAAGTTGATGCTTCAGTTGTAACTGGTGGAGGCTCTTCTTCTTCAGGAAAATGAGTTGAAGGATCATCAAATTGGTCCATGGTATCATTCTCTTCATGATCGTCTTCAACGTTTGGCTCTTGTGGGTGAGATTCACTTCCATTGATGTATTCAGAGTCATCTCTTCGAGGCCTTGAATTATCATCCTCGTCTATCAGTTCCCTTGCTGGTTCTCCTGGAATAGTGAATGGTTTCATGACTGTACGGGAGAATGGATTTTTGGATGATGATCCATGATGGATAGGCTCTTCATCAAAGATGACATGAATACTTTCTTCAAACTTCCTGGTTCGTTTGTTGTAGACTCGATATGCTTTGCTATGAAGAGAGTATCCAGTGAAAATTTCTTCATCACTTCTTGGATCAAACTTTCCAAGAGCATCCTTCCCATTGTTATGGATATAACACCTGCAACCAAAAACTCTGAGATGGGAAATGTTTGGCTTTCGGCCTTTGATTAGTTCATATGAAGTTTTAAGCAATAAAGGTCGAATCATAGCCCTGTTAAGGATATAAACTGAAGTAGAGATGGCTTCAGCCCAGAAGTTGGATGGAACTCCACTCTCTAGCATCATGGCTCGAGCCATATTCTCCAGTGTGCGATTCTTCCTTTCAACAACTCCATTTTGTTGTGGAGTTCTTGGTGTAGAAAAGTTGTGAGAGACTCCATTTTCATTGCAAAAGTTTACAAAAGCTGAATTATCAAACTGTGTTCCATGGTCTGAGCGTATGGACTTCGGCTTAGTTCCCAAACTGACTTCTGTCTTCTTGATGAATACTTCAAATTCTTTAAACACTGTTCCTTTGGAAGACAAGAAAATAACCCAAGTGAAACGTGAATAGTCATCTATTATAACAAACATATACCTGCTTCCTCCATAGCTACAAGTGTCCATTGGTCCACATAGATCCATGTGTAGCATTTCCAAGGGTTTGGAGGTGCTAACATTTTTCTTTGGCTTGAAGGAACTTCGAGTTTGTTTCCCTCTGGCACAAGCATCACATAGTTTTGCTGACTCTGGGCTTATCCTTGGTAAGCCTACCACAAGATCTTGCAGGAACAGCTTCTGGATGAGATTTAGACCTGCGTGACCAAGACGTCTATGCCAGAGATCGGTGTCATTTGTAGAGACTGTGAGACATAGCTTTCTTGGAGGATGGAAATCTTGATCAACAATGTAAACATTGTTAAATCGTTTCCCTCTAAGAATAACTTTGTTAGTTTCTTTGTTGACAACAAGGCATTCATTTGAATCAAATGTGACTATGTTGTTCCCTTGATCACAGAGTTGTGCCACACACAATAGATTGTATCCAAGATTTGCCACAAGATTTACATTGTTGACTTTGATTGATTTGTTGAGCTTTACTTCCCCTGAGCCTTGTATTGCCCCTTTGTTTTTGTTGCCGAAGGACACGTTTCCTCCTTCAACTTGGGTGTTAAGCGAGATTAGATTGTTCCTATTTCCTGTCATGTGGTTGGAGCAAGCACTGTCTATAAACCACATACAGTTCCCTCTCGCTTTCACCTGCAAAAGAGTCAATGTTTGGTTACCCAGGCAAGGTGTCCCTTGCCTGGTTCCTTACAGGGGTAGTAATCAACATAATCTGCAATGTTCACATCAATCGAGTGATAGTTCCTGTAAGATTTTGAGTGAGATGTCCTGTTATTGCTTCTACTTGAGAACCCTTTTGACTAACCAATTTTAGGACATTGTTCCTTGTAATGACCATGACCTCCACATGTCCAGCAAGTTTTGTAATATTCTCCTAGATAATACTTAGGATGTGGTCTCTGAATCCTATTTTTCTCAACTGTTTCCTTATTAGGTGCTCTGGAACCATTTTCCTTAGCTATCTTGACATAGATTTTGTGAGAGTTGTTGCCAGTATAGTAGTCCTTTTTTCCTATAGTTCCACTCTCTAGAACCCTGATCTTTTCTTCTAAGTGAGAATTCTTAATTTTTTCAGTTTGTAGCTCTAGAGCTCTACTTTCACTTAGTTCCCTTAAGGTAAGAGTTGTTTGATCAGTTTCTGAGTTTCTTTCAGAATATCCTATTCCATGCCTAGAAGGAACAAATGTGACCTTAGGAGTCTCTACTATTTTCTTTCCCTCGGTTATCTCTAGTTTCTTACTAATGGCTTCCTTTTCAGTGGTGACAATGGAAGGAGTAGAGATAAGTTCATTTTTAGTGGTTATAGTAGAGTCAAGTTCCTTCTTTAATCTATCACATTCAGAACATTTAGCTGATTCAGAATTTTTTAAGCTAAGTTCCTTTCCAGAGGCATCATTTTCAAGTTTAAGACAATGCTCTTCAATTTCACTTACTTCTTTTTGTAACTTCATGTTGTCTTTAACAAGTTTAGAGAGTATACGAATGAGATCAGATTTAGAGTATTTATCAAAGCAACTAGTTAGAGATAGAATACTCACTTCCTCTTGAGGTTCCTTTGGATCTTCATTGATTGCCATGGCACACATGCTTGGTGTAGCCCAAGATTCTGGATCGTCATCATCTGAGTCATCCCATGTTGCTATGTAAGCTTTGTTCCCAGACTTGTTTTCGTCATTTCCCAGGGGACAAGCTTTGGCATAGTGACCCTTCTTGAAGCACTTGAAGCATGTGATGTCCTTTGCATCTTTGTCTCCTGATTTGTTGTAGTCTCGTGAGGAACTGTTCCCTCCATAGTTCTTTCGGAACTTTCCCTTCTTGTAGAGGTTACGTAGTGCCTTTGTGATGAGCACTATGTCATCCTCTTCTTCATCTTCAGACTCTTCACACTGTTCCTGGACAGACTTAAGCACTTTCTCCAATTTAAGCGCGATTCCCTTTTCAGGTTTGTCTTGTGCTTTATCGGAGTTCCTCCTATTCTCATAGGATTTCAGCTTTCCAAAGATCTCAGAAGCATGAGGTTCTTGTTGGATGTATTTTCTCTGAAGGTTGTTCGATCATGAGTCCATTCACCAGAGAGACCATCTATCACCTTCTTGACCTTGATTCGTTCAGTGACTTCCCTATCAGAGATTTCCAAGTTCTCAAGCTTAGTCACTAGTCCCTGAAACCGGAACTGGTATGATGATACTGTTTCTCCAGGTTCCATTCTGAAGTTGTAGAACTCTTGTCGAACATCCATCTGATGATCTTCTTTGAGATCTGAGCTTCCTATATGCATTTGTTCAATAGCAGCCCACATCTCCTTAGCGGTCTTTAGATTTCCCACCTTGGCTGAATCGATCTCACTCATGGAGTAGTTGAGATACATCTTTGCCTTGTAGTTGGCTTCCATCCATTTCCACTCATTTGGTCCCCACTTTGTGAGATCATTCTCGATCTCTGGATTGATGGTGAAGTTCCCTCTCTCGATCACAGCCCATGCCTGATAGTCATGGCTCCTCATCCAATCCATCATCAAACCTTGCCATCCTTCGAAACGGCCTTCTATCAACCTCGGTGGTTTGTCGCTTCCATGTCCAACGGCACTGAGTTCTGAAGACATTCCTGTAGACATCCTGCGAGTTTTCACAGAAAATCTAGAGCCAAGCTCTGATACCAATTGTAGGATCGATGTTAGTCTAGACAGTCGGGAACTGTTCCAGTAACAGTTCCCTTACGCAGCGGAGTGATATAGAATAAGACTAAAACAGGAATTTAAAGCTTGGACACAGTTCCTTATAGAGGAACCTCTTTAGCCAACTAGCTAAAGAGTAAACCTCTACCTCTCTTGGAGGATTTTGAACACGCACTATATTCTATTGATATATCTCAGGTTCTACAATACAAAGTCGAACTTCTCTATTGCTTGCAATCCCACTCACAAACAATACTAACGACTAAGACATAGTAGTTCCTAGATCTAAACACAAATGAATATAGAGAGTGAACCTTCTCGTTCCTGTGCAGTTCCCTTTAGCACAGGAACCACCTTCTTCAAGCTGATGAAGAACTTCATGCAGTCTTCATCACTTGATCTTTCCTTCCTTGAACTTCTGGTTTGGATATCTTCACTAAATCAGCTCGGGCTCTCGATCTCTTTCTTTCCTTTTGTAGATCTGGTTTTTCAGGTGTGCGAGAGCTCAATCAGACCTAGCGGCGTCGCATTCTATTTATAGAGTTTCCATCTTTAGTTCTGACGCCTTTGCCCTTTTTGTCTTGGGGGGTACGACACTATTCAAAAAGACTAGCGTACCCTTCTTCATCTCTATTCATTCAGAGCTTTGGCTTGCCGCCCAAGACAATAGTGAAATGTCTCTCTTGTCCTCTTAATTACTTGCCACGTATACAGGTGACTTGACAGGGAACGTTTCCCTTTACTTTTCCTGTAGATTTGCTATCTTTCCTGAGATCACTTATACAGGGAATTAGTTCCATTTGTTTGTCATTATCAAAACTTCGATTGCTCGAAAAGAGAAATCATTGTTCCAGTGTTAGTTCCCTAACACTGTTTCAACATTTATTCATTTCCGGACCTTCCTATTTAAATTCATCGCTTCTCTGACGGGGTGTGGAGCAGCCGCCCCCACCTAAATCCGCCCACGATTCGCGGTCTAGCCTGTTAGAGCAATGAGCTAAACCTATGTGAATGATAGTGTATTTCATAATGCAGGCCATATAATTCTGGTGTTAGTTTCAATATAATAAGAAGGTGAATACTTGTCAATTGTCATGGTTATGAATGTGATCGGATGCTTGTCATGCATGGGCATGACGTCTTAATTGTGGTCTAGTTAATACGGAGTAATAGATATAGGCTCCGATAAAAATCAATAAAGTATATAGATTTTATGCTACAGCTTTTAATACATGTTTCCTGTAATTAAATAGTAATTGTAATTCTTGATTAAGATTATTAAAGAACATCAACTTATTAAAGAAACCGAGTTTACTTTGATTTAAAATACTAGAAGAAAGTAAAAATAAATTATTTTATTCCTAACTTTAGAAAGGGAACTCAATTTCCAACTAAAAAGTTTTCTACGGGCATCAAGAATCCCACTTTATCTTCAATGAATGCCCAATGACTACCTATGAGCATTAAAATTAGTTGTTTGGGTATTGAATTTGAACTTTTTTTTATTTTTTATTATTTTGTTTTGTATATGGTTAGATAGTTTTTGATGTACATACTCTAAGAGTTGATACAGTACAAAATAAGATGCATTTTCTGCTTGTTTTGATGCACATATATAAATACATATAAGACATATTTTTGTGAATGAGTGTCACCTTGTGTGTGCATCAAAACTAACTCTTTTGTGCATTACAAATAGCTATTTGTGCATCGATTTTGTGACCGACACTGTATATCAATTTCAAAGTTTTTTTAAAAATGTGTTACCTTATTTATGTGAATGCATAAAGTTTTTATCTATAGTTTAGTTAGTTTTGATGCACATACAATTAATTTCGATGCACACACATGAATAAGATGCACTTTTCAGTTATTTTGATGCACATTTGGTGAGTTTTGATACAAATACATTAATAACACAATTTGGGGGGGGGAGGGTTGTATGCACATACAAGTGATTTTGATGCACAAACACGAATCTATGCACACAGTTTTGATGCGCAATCTGCTAGTTTTGATTCACATTCAACCGATTTTGATGAATATGCAAATAAGATGAACATTTTAATTATTTTGATGCACACCACTCGTTTTAATGCACAAATATATACCTATATGCTACCGATTTTGATGCACGTTCGACCATTTTTATTTACCTACAAGCAGTTTTGATACAAATAAATCAATTTTGATAAGCAAGAAACAATTTTGATGCATATCTCGTTCGCATACAATTTGTCTTCCATCCAACAATTCCTGTACATTTTCTTTCTGCATAGACGCGCACATTCACATCTGACCCGAACCTAAGATACTATGCACTAGTAAATTGAGATTATAAATGATTACTCAAATTTCAAACAATTAAATATTTTGCGGGATCGACAATATTAATTATAAATAATCGGTGATTTGACCCGTGCCAATTATATAATTAATGATATCATATAAAAAGCATACCCATTGATTTAAGTTTTCGAATTAAAAGATAAATCCGATTTTTTATGTGAATGATTTGAAATCTTGATACGTCCCCCTGTTTAATATCCGCCCATCAAAATTTCACACTTCTGTATATATCTAGCTTTTTTCGCATCATGAAAAAAAAATCCTATATGCACTAGATCGTAACAACGTATCATAGAAGTAAACTTAGCATATGAGAATGACCAATTAGCTAGTATACAAATATGTAACACAAGATTGATGAACAAGTAATGGCATTCTTCATGCATAGGTTCTAATGAGCGAGAGACACCCGAAGTTGGCATACTCGGTGATTTGACCTATCAACAGGAACGTAGCTAATTTCTCGATCGATCGATCTCTCATGGTGGGTGCAATAGATCGAAGAAGTCATAGCTCGATCATAAGATGTACGTAGGCTTAAGGGGAATCCCTAATTAAGGACCATCCAATGAGGCCATAGAGACTTTAACTTTTCACAAGTGGATGTGGATGCAAGCAAGTGTGTGCCAAAGAACATGCATGGGCCTTGACTCTTTTGCTATAAAAAGGCAACAAGAGAATCTCGCCCTTTAATTTCATGCTTGATAGGTTCCATATATACTTAATTCCATTTATTGTTTGCCTTCAAACCGCACAAAGCCACATGTTTTTGTTCTCTCTAGCTTCAAAGTTGAATTGATTGATACCCCTTTGCATCTTGCAAAGGGAGAAGTCCACCACTTTCCTTTACACAACATATATAACATAGCCACATGCCCACATAGGTGATGTTGTCAACCGGCCACTTGAGTTTAATATCATCATCCAACGTACTTGAAACCCTAATCTTATGTACTTTCAAATCAAGGGGTCAACGTACGTACTTATATATATCTAGTCGCTCTTCAATTAGTTAACCAAGATCGATACCATATATATGTATAACTTACCATTTAATATATATAACTAATATAAGTCACAAGTTTTGACCAAAAAATGATATTTCTCGTTTTTAAAATATTGCTTATGCGTGCCATTATCACAATTAGCAAAAAAAATATTAGTTTGGGGTATAGGATAAGAATTTAAATGTAAAAACTAAACCTCTATTTGGAAAAAGCATAAATTCTTTTAAAACATATACCGTAATTTAAAAAATCTAAATATAAAAGTATTACTTATTTTACTAAAATTGGGGTTCTTAACCTATACTCTTAGGGTCACAAGTTAGAAAAATCAATAAAAATATATATAACGAATGAACTAACCGTAAATTGCTAGCTATATATATATATATAGTTTTGTTATGTGTGTATATATCCCCATGTACATAATTGTTCTCTTCAAATATCTCCTATACGTCGCACAACTTCACAAAATAAAAGTAGTGTATAGTAAAAGTGAAATTATTTATAGAAAAAAAAATGGGCATCGCGCGCTGAAAGATCCGAATAACTATTCTAAATATCGTTATCACCTCCGAATAACGATTTAAGATATAGAGGTGACGAGGATGGATCGATGATCATCAAGATTGGTGGAACTCTATGCTTCACTAGTGAGTGAGAATTTTAGATCATCTTTGAACACTACACGTAAAAAAGGATGCAATAGTGTTAAGTTGCTTGGAATATATGACGACAAGGATTTCGTATACAAATCAAAATTTTCATCATATATATGCTAAAGTATATACTCGTGTTTCTGTAACATCAACCAATTAATTCGTCACCAACCTTAATTATTATGATGGAATGTTATCTTACATTATGAATTCTGATATAACTTGTCTAATATATATATTCTTGGGCTACTTTATCTATTACTAATTGGTTTTAGGATTTGGGCGCCGAACTTTGACATAGTATCAGAACGGTTTGATCTTGGATCCTTGGTTATTTGGGTCGGGCCGAAATTTACTTAACGACCCCGTCCGTCCATATTATACGTGGCCCGCCGAAATTTGACATGATATCAGAACGGTTTGATCTTGGGTCGGGCCGGAATTTACTTTTACTTAATAAAAAAATAACGTTTTTCATCAAAATGGGTGGTTAAATACACATGTTACAAATAAGGGGTGGTTGCAACAAGTGTAAAATAAAGGACGGTTAAAAGTCATTTTTTCCTAATTTTTTTAAGAATTAAACTTATATTCCATTTCTAAACTTTGATGAGGGTATACTTATCTTAGTTAATTCATCACAAATTTACATGAACTATATAAATACAATGTCAATTAACTTCTCCTCCAAAACTAGTCTTATGATCAATTTAATTACAATGAAAACTCACTAAAAGTATAGCAATGTAAGAGATCGAGTGAATAACAAATTAAGTCTTCTAAGAATCGATTGAAACTCTCAAAAAACTCTCACGAAACATCTATCAAGGTAAAACCAACTCGCTTTTGAAAGTTGGCAGGTTTGTCTTGGCCAAGTTAACCTTGTGTGAGCGGGTAAAATAAACATAATTACTATAGTTATTTTCGCTATAAAGGTATTTATTAAAATTACTGCGCAGTTATTTTCGTTATTTTCCATATAAAATTATATGGCGGTTATGCAACTTAATGGAAGATTCTATCTTTTATTAAAGATAGAATTAAAGTTGGAGAAATGGTGGAATATTCCTTACTTGGGCTTTAAGGCAGTTGGCCAGCCCTAGGAGGATAATATTTTCGGCCTGATAGATATAATTTTCGGCCCCCCTTCTCTCCCTCTTCCATTATAAATACACGCCCCAGGCGTGTAGGGAGAGACACATGTGCATAGCATATTCAGAAATCCTAGGCAGGCTAATATTCGCTTAGCTCAACTGTTTAGGGTTTCACCGCTCTCTTGTTGTACCTCGACGCTCAAACGACAATTGCTCTTCTGACTTAGGCATCGGAGGTGGATTAGGGGGTCCCCGCCCCCTGTGTCCATTGTTTTGCAGGTTTTCTAGGTCAAGAGATCGAAGAGGAGCGGAAGAGGTGGAGTTCTTAATTGGTGTATTAAAGACGAATTGAAGGCGAGATTTTGTACACCAACAATTGGCGCCGTCTGTGGGAACGAGGATTAAATCCATGAGTAATCGTTCCTAGAAGAAAAAGAAGTGAATCTTCGAAACCTATGGCGATGGCGATCGAGCGAATCGAACTATTTGCGAAAGCCCTCAGCGACGAAACCGCGGGCGCAGATCCCAACCGCGGGCGCGGAACCCGATCCGCGGGCGCGGTTTACCGGAGTGCGCCTCCGGAAATTTGCGACTTCGGATTTTCGACCGGAGTGCCCCTCCGGAAATATATGACTCCGGAAATTCGTGTTTTTTGGATTTTTCTAGCCTAAGGGTGTCCCAAAAATCAACAAAAAGAAATCTACTTTAGGATTTGTTTGAACCCTAAGCAAGATCATGATCGAATCACAACCGGTGTCGATCGCAGTGCGTGCTGTGAAATCGACGACACTAGGGGCAGGGGGCAACCTTGACAGCCCCTTGTCGAATCCAATCCCGCCTAAGGTTGGTAATCGACCACCAATTAATGGATTAGGCTCCGGGTGCGTGTCTGGTAGCCCAAAGTTGAAGATTTAATTGTGAATCAAACATCCAACCACAATCAAAGCGACAGAAAGCATTTTTGGGAAAAGAGTACTCGATCTACGCAATTGTGGTGTTGGAATCGATCTCTGAAGATTAAGAAGTCGTTTTTTGGAAACCCTGGGGCACCGTCGCAAAGCGAATCGCACGAGGTACGCCTAGCGAGCAAAACCGTGACCGCGACAACGTAAACTGTGACCGCGGTACCATACACCACGATCGCGGATCAGCGATCGAAGTCGGGATTTTCAAAAATCGCTCGGAAAATCGAACCGTAGTGGAAATTGATCAATCTGATTCCGATATTCGCTCGGAAGGTCAGACCTTTGTGCCCGGAAACGACTTGAACCGTGACCCGGCCCCTCTTGCTGATACGGTTGTTTATCGCACAAACCATTCGGGGTCTGAGTCGAGCGACGGAATCGTCAGTCATGGCACTTCAAGGCCTGAATCAATTGAAATTGATCAAGTTTGGGAAACGGCAATGCGTGTTGCCAAAAACGAGAATAATCAAATGGTTCAAGAGCAAGGCGGGTCGATCCGAGAGATCGTGATCGCCGAACCGAACCGTGACCGCGGCCAGGAGGGCCGCGATCGCGGCCTGTCAAGCCGCGCCCGCGGTTCAGAAACCGCGACCGCGGGCTGCGTATTTCGGAGCATTCTCTCTATTCGCAAGCCAAACCCGACAGGATTTCGACAAACGTAAACCTAATGCGGGGTAATCGTGACCTCTCCGCATAGGACCCGTACAATTTGCTTGAAATCGAATTGGATCTTACTTGCCATAGGTTGAACGTCCTCTTAAAATGTAAAGCCGATCGTAAAAGCAAGCAAAGCGATCCTATCTAGCAATCAGAAGCCTTAATCGCTAAGGGATGAAGATAGATCAACGCTATTCAAGAGATTTGGAGAGTCTGAGCGGACTTTACCAATCGTAGTAGAGCGCAACCAAAGAGTTTTCCTTGCTTTCCAAGATCAACCAATCAATGGATTCCAAGTCAAGCCACAAGAGAAGTTCTCAAGAAGATGTCAAAAAGCGATCAATCCATGCAATCGTGAGGCTGGAATCGATCTCTGATAAACAAGAAACAACCTTTCTTAGCCCCGAGGAAACAACGAACTCGCCAACCCTAAATCACGAGCGAGCTCTAGCGCCAGCGTGATCGCGGCACCATCGGCCGTGACAGCCGCCTCAGGAACCGCGACCGCGGTCCGTTCCTCCGCGACCGCGGCCCATGCGATAGCAATCGCCATGTGGTTTTTTCGAAACCCGAAAACCCTAAAAGCACTGGGGGCAAAATCCGATCTTCGCTCGGAAAAGAATCAAGACTCGCAGGGTGATCAAGCGAAACTCCGATATCCCGCTCGTATGATCAAACCCTAGAAAAGTTCCAAGGAGAACAACTTGCTTAAAGATGATCAAATCTATGACCCGACCTCACCATCAGAGCATGGTTGTTCTTCATGCAAGCCAAGCAAGGTTCGGATCAAGCGACGAAATCAATGTTCATAGCGCTACACAATTTGATGAAATCAATCATCATAGGGAATCAACGATGCGCGTCGTTGAACCCAAGAGCAATCAAGATAGTGGGGCATCGGCCACCATCAAGAATAAAGACGAGAATGTGCTTAATACGCACTATAGCTTCCGCTTTAAGAGAGAAATAGCGGATTCAAGGCGAGCATAAGACTTGTCGCTATCCAAGCCTTGGAGAAATCGCCAGGCTAAAAGCGTTCTTTGTAAAGATCCAAGAAAAGTTCCTCATCGATGAATCGGCGATCGAATGGACCGATCGACGGCTCGTTAGTGTTATCAAATTCACAGATAATCGCCGTGGTCCCGAGCCGGTAAAATGCTGATGAAAGGATCGAAGAAGTATACAAGCCAAGTACGAGGGAAAATTACCGCAATCGCAGAACCTTGCAAACGACGAAGACCGCAATCGCGACCAACGAGGTCGCGATCGCGGCGCCCAGAGACCGCGGTCGCGGCCAGCCTCCAGAAGTGTTCGTTACCTCGTTTTACGAGCACCGCGCCTGCGGGTTCCTAAACGGCGACCGCAGTTCGCCCCCGAGAACTTCAAATTGAAGATCAATCCTTGAAATCGTACGACGCGTGTCGGAATCAAGGACTTGAAAATAAATGTCGGGGCATTGTAAAATCGGAAAGTCAACAATGGTCGAATATGATAGAAGAGTCCGAGTTATTTAAGATCGGACAACGATCAAGCGATCAAAACGAGTCCATTGATGCATTGGCAACATTAGCCACTCGTGCAAGAATCATCTAAGACCTCAATGCGTGTTGAGGCAACGGGTTATCGCCGGGGCACGGGAAGTTCTCTTAAGGACTCATAGGTTTTGGCAAATCGTCGGGAAAGATTCTACATTGTCGTTCTTTTTTCGGGCCAAACTTGAGAAACGTACCCCCAAGCAAACTTGAGCCTACATTAAAACAAGATCGATAAATGCGTACATGAGATGCACGCCGAAGGTTACATTTCAATTCCCCGATCTCATTTGCAAAGATATTGGTGGCCCTTTTATGTGAAAAGTGCCTCGAGAAAACCAATAAAGTTATCGTCGCGCTCTTTCCAACCACCTCGTCATCACCAAGGATTACCGGGACGTTGTCACTACACGAATCGCATCCTATCAACGGGCGGCCGTAGCGGAATGCGTGGAGGCCTATACGTCAAAAGTTCATGGAAAAACACACGCATATGGTGTAATTCGGCCCGAGCTGTAAGGGATAATATTAAGTGACTACAGCACAGGGACGGAGAGCGTATGAGTGAGAATAGTCTCGACGGGGGAGATGTCCCCCGGACTTGTAAATCTCGCTCGTTTGAAGAGGTTTTCCCTTAAAAAGGAAAACCGTAGACACTAGATCGTCGAAGACTACCGCGAAATAAGTCGACAGCGGTCGCGGCTCGTAAACCGCGAGCGTCGGTTCGCCGGTAGTCGCTTCTTGCGTGGATGTTGAGCTTAGGCTGGGATCGCTAGGATGAACGACTTTATATATTTTCTTTTTGTTTTCTTAAAATTAGAAGGCTTGGCCAAGCACTTTTTTCAACATAAACGTTCTATTCTCCCTAGTCTGATTTTGTTCGTTCTAGAGATTCCATCTTAAACCTCGGCAGAAGATACGACTCGAAAAGATAGCACTCGCCCCATGATAATCGCTCATGGATGTACGAATATACGAATATACGAAAGTGCTAGGGGACAAATTGACCAATCTGCATGGCCACTTCGATTAGAAACCCTCTGTACCCTACGTCGCCTAACGCGGTGAGTCGTGTAAGGGCGGTGTAGGTGGGTCATTTGTGAGCGGGTAAAACAAACATAATAACCATAGTTATTTTCGCTATAAAGGTATTTATTAAAATTACTATGCAGTTATTTTCGTTATTTTCCATATAAAATTATATGGCGGTTATGCAACTTAATGGAAGATTCTATCTTTTATTAAAGATAGAATTAAAGTTGGAGAAAGGGTGGAATATTTTTTACTTGGGCTTTAAGGCAGTTGGCCAGCCCTAGGAGGATAATATTTTCGGCCTGATAGATATAATTTTCGGCCCCCCTTCTCTCCCTCTTCCATTATAAATACACGCCCCAGGCGTGTAGGGAGAGACACATGTGCATAGCATATTCAGAAATCCTAGGCAGACTAATATTCGCTTAGCTCGACTGTTTAGGGTTTCACCGCTCTCTTGTTGTACCTCGACGCTCAAACGACAATTGCTCTTCTGACTTAGGCATCGGAGGTGGATTAGGGGGTCCCCGCCCCCTGTGTCCATTGTTTTGCAGGTTTTCTAGGTCAAGAGATCGAAGAGGAGTGGAAGAGGTGGAGTTCTTAATTGGTGTATTAAAGACGAATTGAAGGCGAGATTTTGTACACCAACACCTTGTTTTAAAAATTAACTTCTTAATGCAAAGTTTCTATTGCTTAAAGATATCTTGGAACAAATAGATAAAATATGAATAAATACCACAAAGCTTTTTCAAAGTAAAATTTGATGGATAAAAAAAGAACAAATCTATCTAAGCTCTACCAATGGGTAAAAATAAAATACTCAATAGATTTGTTCTCCAAGAATATAATACTCTTTATTTGAGGTTTTAGAGGTGTTTAGAATAGGAATTAAAGAATTAATATAATTGTTGAAGGCGATAATTTCACTGTTATAAATAGTCTTCAAGAGAATCGGGACACATGGAAATTCAAAGATTCATTGATATAGTAGGCGTTTCCAAACATGTTTTAGTGAGGTTAGAATTCTCCACTACAATCATATATAGGGAATTAGAAAACATGTTTATATACTTCTTAACATTAAAAAATTATGACATTGAAGTCATATAAACGAGTCGTGTACGTAGTTAAGATGATTTAGGTCAACCTTAACTTCACCATGTAAATCCCCGGTCCTATTTTGATGTCTCAAACATTATTCTGTTATTTGATTGGTTTTTTATTATTTTATCAAACAAATGATAATAGTATCAGTTAATAGTTTATAATTATTTCCTCATCAATCACAATAAAGGGGTAGGACAGAAAATTAAGAATAATTTAGAGTTTTATCTTGAGAAGGCCTCCTAGAATTTACATTTTATATGGTACCAAAAAAAAACAATTTACATTTTATACTAGTAAAATATTTTAAAAGAGAAAAAAAAGGATAATTACTCAATTAGCATCCTTATCGGAAAAGGCAGCTTCATCTTTTCTCCCTTGGCATATCTACTTGTTCCTTTCGTGCAGAATATATATATAGGGAGGGGGAATGAGACGGCAAACATCTTTTACTAAAAAGAGAAAATTCCCTAGCTCCGATTAAAGGCCACTTTGTTAGCTTTTGCTTTCATTTTTTAGCTTTACTAGTAATAAAAGAATAAAATTTACAATAATATAAGTTTGATCCAAATTTCTAGTTTCATTAAGGAGAGTAGCCTATGCTTTCGATCAAAATTTCTAATGCCTTTGTTTTGAATTCTCATATCTTATCTTACATTAAATATACATGGCACGTTCAATTGATTAGCTCACTGTAAAATCTCCATAACTACGTGTATATAAATTGAAGTCGTCCGATTTTTGTTTTGTCTGGGTCATAATATATACAGTACTTGGTACGAATTTGAATATAACCTCTGGGGTCTGGAAAATACACACCATATGATATATATCACGAGTTTACGTGGCCGCCCTATGTAGTATGTTATATGTACCATCTTTTCCTCTGTGTTTAATGACCATATTACCCTTACAGCGTGCGCCTGAAGCCTGACCTACTACGTACGTGTCAAATTGAGACTAGGACGGATGGGTCGTCCGGTCAAGCTGTCAACCTCTCTTTCTATTTATTTTTTGACCAAGTTCTCTCACATTCTTTTTTATTTTTTTCATACACGAAATAAAACTACAATTGTAATTTGGGGTTGAATTGAATCGAGAATCTTTTTATTATGTGGTTTGATTAGAGTTAGTAGTGGAGGACGAGTACTCTAACCACGTGGATCCCAGAACGACTTAATTAAATAGATCCAACAGATTCTCTCCTATTTCATATTTCGTCGCTTCAAAAAAAAACATTTCGAAAACAATCAAAATAAATTCAATACTCCGTATGTTTTTTTATAGAGGCAAACATGAAGAGACGTCTAATATTAAATCAACCTTCATCATTCATACAAATGACTCTTAAAAATTACGCAATAATATAGAATGACTGTTGTGGTGGTGTGCATTTTTTATACAATCTACGGCTAATATTAGGGATTTATTTGACTCGGTTTAAATTGAACTAATTTAAATTAAATTTCAGAAATTTTATCAAAATTTAGATAACAAAATAAGCTCTTGCACAAGCACTCGGGGTTCATATTTGATGGAAACTTATCGAATCTTATACTATTGAAGGTAGTTGGAAATTTGTTCAAAAAATAAGGGTCTATTTGACGCATCATAAATTAAAATTAAGGAAGTTTATCAAAATTCACAGGAAAAAATAACTTCTTACATAACCGTTCGGTGCTTAGAGTTGATGAAAGCTTATCGAACTTTAACATGAGTTGAATGTAGTTGAAATTTTGCCCAAATATAATATAACATGTATCCTCCAACTTAATGAGCTTATGAAAGTATATTATAAACATTTCCATGTATTACCCTTAAATTATAAATGAAATATTATTTTAAATTTATTTCAATATTATTTTTCGTAATTTATATACCCTTATTATTTAAAAAAACAACTTCAATCAGCTTTGTATGTCAAACACTTGAAAATTTTATCTACTAAAATAAATTTCGAATTTTAACTATAAAATTCAGCTTTTAAATAAGTTTCAACTTCAGTATGTATCAACTTCAGTTCATAATAGCTTTATAATGTTCCCAAAACCTTTTATGAGCTTATGAAAGCTTATACAAAACTTTTCATATTTTACTCAAATATTATAAGTAAAATATTTTTATTTTATTTTAATATATTTTTTTATAATTTCTACCCTTTATTTTTTAGAAAATCAACTTTAATTATCTTTGTGTATTGAACATCTAAAAAATTATCTACCATAAAAAGTTTTATATTTCAACTTAAAGTTCATCTACTAAAAACTTTCTAAGGAAGGTATGAAAAGTCTTCCTTAGGAAGTTTTGGAAAAACTCTTGGAGTTACTCTTATGTAAACAAAGTATAGCTTTTTGGGCTTAAAATTTTCTAAGGTATGAAAAGCCTTCAAACTCATGCACATAGCAGCACTAAACTTATTGCTAGTCAAATCAATTTATTTTGAACTTGGCTTATAACTCCATGGTAAGTTTTTATATTGTGAACTACTCAAATTAATTTTAATGGTTGATATTTAGATATATTGTAGTGATATACACAATTATGTTGTATATTTAGGGGGTTTAGCATATATTTATGGGTGTTTATAGGTGAGGAGAAGAAGACCCAAAGATGTATATTATTGGGATTTTAGAGCTAGATTGAAGACAAAGTGAAGATCCGCATTTTGGTACTGGCGGCATCCGTTGCCGCTGACACCGCGAGATCCCTTATTGCGCCACGTGTTTTGTTTTCATTGGTCCTATCTTTTCCAGCTTTATTTCGAGATGTTGTATTTTTGGAGATACTTTTAGACCTAACTTTATATATTAGGTTATCGGAGTTGCACCTCTCATATATTATCATTCTTCTTTTCAGACTTTTTGAGTTTTATCGCTTTCATGGAGAACTAAGCCCTATTTGCTTAGTCAGACAGTTTGAAGCTTCATTTTGACTTTCAGTTGTGAGATTTCTACTCTTTATCTATTGCATGAGATTATTATACTCTCTTGATTGAATTGTTTATTTGATTGATTTCAAAAATTTCTAGGGTTGTTGTTATTAAATCTCTATTGCTAGATCTAGAGAACGTACTACTGGTTGAGTTTCTGTATTTCATAGTAGCAAACTACATTGTACCAGTATCTGGTTGTGCTAGTCTATTGCAGAAGAGAGTTAAATTGCAATCTAGGATAAAAGTTAGTTGTTTTATCTATGATTGTATCCTAATTATATTCCTATCCTTATTGCTGCTTTTGAATTGAATCTTGATGGTTTCAAGGTTATTCAATTAGTTAGGATTAATAGTACCTGGTTGTGCTATTAATGATCTTTGAAAAGGAATTGGAATTCCATATGCATGCGATATTGAGTGAAATCGATGATCAACTTGTCATACAAATGTGGATATTTGTTTGACTAAGTGTTTTCCCAACTTGATAAAACAAAAACCCAAACTTTATTGCTTTATTAGTTTTGCATGCTAGATAATTAGTTTAATTCACAAACCCCTCTTGTTACTTGATTTGACATAAAATTCACACAAAGAGATAAATCTACCTCCCTGCGGATTCAACTCGGACTTCCTAAAGACTACATTTTTTTGGTTTGTTTGGAATCTTTTGCAAGATGGAAGTCGCGGGAAGCAAAAGATCTGATTCTTTAGATTGGACGGTCCAGATCGATTCATGCATTCCAATTCATCCCTTCAAATAAATCCAAAGCGGACCCATAGCCGTGATTTGCACAACGAAATCATTGTTATCATGTAGCTATTTCTTAATTTTTTTATATTCGCTATCTTTTATTAGAAAAATCATTTTTAATTTCATATACATGGAGTAACTCCACCCTACTTTGTGACGATTGAAAGGTGCTACAATATGCTAAAAACATGCTATAAAAGACCTAAGATAGCGGGTTTTCAACCACTTCTTTGTCAGCGGTTGTGAGATCCAAACCCTTATTATGACGTAAAGTCTAATAATGTTGTCCAAGAACAATTTGTTAGAAAATGCATAGATTTGATCCCATATGTTTATGAAAAATGGTAATTTTTCCCAATAAATCTCAGGAACAGACTTGCAACACATGTAAAAACCAAAAGAACTCAAAAACACACAACTTAAGTAGGATGTGGCTATTGCAACTAGGCTTGTGTCTCTCATTTTGGCTCACATTAGTTCCACCTTTGATGAGCTAAATCGCCTTGAGAATACATGTGAGCCCATATATTAGTGATGTCATATGCAGAAAAAATAATGTAAAAATCATACTAATATAATTCAATTTGTATGATCTCCATTTAGAATTAGGAAAGTATTTAATGTATATATTTTTTTAATTAATTTTAACTTTTTATAAGAATAATGAAAAACCACTAGCCCCCGGGGCATTGGCATGACGGTAAGAGTGAGAGGGGGTTTGCCAAGAGGTCCGAGTTTGAAACTGGGTGTGTGCAATTCCACCTATTTTGAGCCCTACTCTCTATGCCACCGTTGTGCCTCACGATTTACCTCCTCCAATAGCTCAGGGCAGGGCTGGTGGGGGCGCCTGGGGTGAGCGTAATAATGAAAAACCACTAATACGATCCAAATCTCCAATTAACTGGAGTACAATTTATTTATTTTTCGCTAGACTAAGAGCATATTTAATAGATGTTCCATTTTATTGGAAATTAGATTTTTAGAGAATTTTTTTTATAATCTAATAGCTTCCTCAAGAGTGTTTAATTTCTCCAAATTTGTAGAATTCTTCAAAGTAATTTTTTTCAATTTTCCTTTTTTTTGGGACATATCAATTAGAAAAAAAAAAGTAGAGAACTATTTTTTTATTAGGTAATAATTTGGTAAATGGACCAATTACCCAATACTAATAGCATCCTAACGGATGAGAGCCGTAAGCTCTGAGTGATAGCCTATTGCCTCGGTCGGGTACGAGCAGACAAGCTTAGCAATTTTATCAGAAATAGTATTTACGTGTCTATTAATATAAGAGATGGTTATTTCCTCTAGTGAGGAGCAAAGTGATACGAAACCTTATAGATCTTGTATCGAATTTAATGAATAAAGTAATTGGGTGAAGGGAAAAAGGGTCGGAGTCGGGATAAATAGTGACTTAGATGAGATAGGGGAGAAGACAAAAAGAAGCGTAGAATGAGAAGGAGGAGATTAGGGTTGGGGATAATTATTTTCTTCACTGATTGCCTCCCTAGAATACAATACAGGAGTATATATAATAGTAAAATCTTAACCCTAATGGTTTAACAAATGCCCCACGGGAAAGAACCGTAAAGAAAACCCGAGAAGAGAGATAAACTCTAATTTATAAAAATACATTAATAAAAATATACTAATTAACGTATCAATCACTCCCCCGGTGAGAATCGACTCGTCCTCGAGGCAGAAATTAGGAGGAGGTTGCAAAAGCGTCAATCAGGTCCTCTAGGGTCGAACACAAATGAGTCGATCGATGCAAAGTAGCCGCCAAAATCACAAATCAAAACAGTAAAAATACACTCAATCTTAGGCATACGACGTCTCCACTCAACCGAGTACGCGACCAAGGCCACAACCCTAATTTTTGGAAGGGGGTCTTGGCGAGGGGGTGCAATGACGACCACGATGGAAAGAGCCACGGGCGTGGGTACGCTGGCCGCAGGTGCCGGGAAGTTGGCCGCGGGCATCGGGGGATGGCCGCGGGCACGGGCTCAGGGGCCGCAGGCACGGGGACAGACGTCGCGGGCGCGAGGACATTGGTCGCGGACGCGAGCGCTGGTGCAGTGGCCGTTGCCGCAGGGCAGATTGTCGTGGGTGCAAGGATGGTTGTCGCGATCGCGGGGCTAGGGTTTCATTGTGCCGTGTACGCATCTTCGAGAGGAAGGTTCAGGATAGAAAAAATTTGTTCTATCCGACGACGTTGAATCTCTTGTTCCTTAAGAATATTTTGGATAAGTTCTCGGTTGTCGCAGAGACCCGCGTTATTGCCTGTAACGGCGGACATGGTGATTGGAGAGTTCAGGAATGAAAGCACCAATTGATACGAAACCTTATAGATCTCATATCGAATTTAATGAATAAAGTAACCGGGTGAAGGGAAGAAGGGCCGAAACTGGGATAAAGAGTGGCTTAGATGAGATAGGGGAGAAGACAAAAAGAAGCGTAGAATGAGAAGGAGGAGATTAGGATTGGGGATAATTGTTTTCTTCATTGATTGCCTCCCTAGAATACAATACATGAGTATATATAATAGTAAAATCCTAACCCTAACCGTAACCCTAACGGTTTAACACATGCGTCCCGAGAAAGAACCGTAAAGAAAATCCGAGAAGAGAGATAAACTCTAATTTATAAAAATACATTAATAAAAATATACTAATTAACGTATCACAAAGCATCTTAAAATATATTACTAGCATTTCAATTTTTTGAGGACAAATACCTTCAAATCGTATTGTTTTGATCAAGATTTGATTATCACTTTCAATTTCTAGCTTTCAGATACCTAGATTTATTGCGAGTTGGAGGCCTTTATATATGGCCATGGTTTCAACTTTAAGGATTGAGTAGTGTCCTGTCGTTTCGGAACCTATCCTTAATACATTACAACTATATTTTTCTAATAACAAATCCAATAGTAGTTTTCCCATTTTTTCCTTTGATGCATCTGTATTTAGTTTAATCTATTCTTGTTGTGGTTTTTTCCATTTATCATATTGTCTCACACTTCTCGGGTTGTTTTTCCTTATATTATGGCTTTCAGTGTCCATGTGCTCTTGACTAGCCTTCCCCTAATTTTTCCGAAGATTGAAAATGAAATTGTAGAGGTCTAAGATGACATTTTGTCCATCAAACACCATTTTGTTTCTATTATGCCATATTGACCACCATCATGTGAGAATTGTTGCTAAATCTTTTTTTCCTAGTTTTCCATGGAGTTCGTAGACAATTTCCTTTATTTGTTCATTTAGTTATTATTCTAACATAATTTCCATAAATTTGTGACATTACCTATACCATTACCTTATAAGGGTAGTTTATAAATAAATGGATAGAGTTCTCCCGATTATGGGAGCAAATAGGGCATTCTTGTGTGACATGTATTTTATTTCGTGACAATCTGATTTTTGGGTAGTCCATCAAAGCATAGTCTCCAGATAAAAATTTTGACTTTAAGGGGCACATTTATTGCCCAAATCCAAATCCAATTTCTTGTTTCTATACTAGGTAGACATGTCCGTGCATACGCACGAAGCATATTTTCTACTTGGTGATCGAGTTGTTATCGACCTATAAAATATTGTTGCATTAATGTTAAATATTTTTTATTTTAAAAATTATTGAGATTAAAATTAAACGAATGGAGTTCTAACAAAATATTTTTAAATTTAATTTCTTCCATTTAATTTTCCACCTCAAGTCTCAATCTATATAATTTAATACTTTGTAATTTCAACCATTCTAAATATATTTATTGGTATATAATATTTCGATTCTTGGATTTTTAAACGGACTTGAAACTATTATAAAACACACAATAGATTTAAATGAGAGAAAATCAACATGAATTTATAAATTCGATATGTTATATTTTTTAATATAAAAACAAAAGTTAAAGACATATAATTTTAAAATAATTATATATTTCATTCATGTGTATAGAAATACATGATGGGGGAGACTCCTCTATCTAATAAATGATTTGAGACAAATTTATAAAAATGTAATTCATACCTTTTTATCGAATAAATTATTATTGTCAATTTCATCGATTCAACATTTATTGGCGATGAATATCTTTTTACAACAATTAGAGATGTGAACATATTACTACCTTGAAAATAATAACATATAACATGAAAAGGAAAAAAATATTTATTTATTCATATGTTTGAGAAAAAATAACATAAAAACTATGGGTGAAACTAGACATGTCAATCGGGTCGGGTCGGGCGGGTTCGGGTTCGGTTTATTTCGGGTTTCGGGTTTAAATTTTCGGGTCTTGACCCTAAATTTATCGGGCAGGTCAGGTCGGGTTAGCGGGTTAGGTCAGTTTTTGACAAGTCTAGGTGAAAGTATAAAATAAAATCTACCATTGGACCAAACACACATGAGGTGAATGAAAATCAACATATATAAGAATAAAATAACACAAAGTAAGAAAGAAACAAAATTTACTTCGTATCTTGTAATATTATAATGAAAATCAATAGTGATCAATTCACCTAATTAATTGATCATAAATATCCCCTCTCATTTTCTTTTAGATAAGAATACAAATTTGGTGGAGAGTATTATGACCATTTTTTCTCACCCCAAATTTGAGAGGAAGCTAGAAAATTGGTAACACCAAAAAGAACATTTCAATCTATAACAAGTCAACAACTCATGTTGGTAAAATGTTATAAACGAACTAAATCTACATTATAGAAATAATAGATGAGATACTGTGCACATACATGTATGTTTTTACTCTTTCTTTTCATCTATTATAAAAAATTAGAGAATATAGACTTTTTTCCCTTTTGGAGGAAATTTTAAAGCATTTGTTGAAAATGCTCTACATAATTTAAATTAAAAAAATTAAGGGAAATTTGGGTTGGTACCTTCGGGTTTTTGGTTTTTTCAGATGGTGCCTTAAAAAAACTTATTTCGAGTGGTATCCCTGAACTTTTGCAAAAGTCCGGCTGGTGCCTTTACTTGTAAATTTTCGTTAATTTATAGCTAAATTAGAATGTTTTCTAATGAAAAAATATATTTTTGTATTTAATTAAATTAAAACAAAATTTTTATTTAATAAAAATTCAAATAAAACGTATAAAAAATATTATATTAAAATTTATATTATATATTGTCAAGTAGATTTTATGTTGTATAATTAAAATAATTTTAATTTAAAACCAAAAATATTACAATATTTATATTAAACAAATATAATGCATGATTAAGATTTTCATGTAGATTTTATATAGTAATTTTGAGATTTTTTAAAATTTTAATAGAAATTAAAATCTTAATGTAACTTGAGAGTACCATATTAAAGTCTATTATTTTTCTAAAAAATTATCAAAACTATTAGATAAAACCTACTGAAAATTTCAATTATAATTTTAATATAAATATTGTAATATTTTTTATTTTAAATTATTTTTTCAATTATGCAACATACAATTTACTTGACAAATATATATAAAATAATATTTTTAATTTAATAATTTATATGATTTATTTTAATTGTTATTAAACTAAAATTTTGTTTTAATTTAATTAAATAAAAATATTTTTTCATTAGAAAAACATACTAATTTAGTTAGAAATTAAGGAAAATTTACTAAAAAGGAAACTAGCCGGACTTTTATAAAAGTTCAGAGGTACCACTCGGAATAATTTTTTTTTTTCAGGACAACATCCGAAAAAGTCAAAAACTTGAGGGTATCAACCGGAATTTCTCAAAAATTAAAATGGCGTAACAAATGAGCAGTTGGTTGAAATGAAAAAAAAAAAATTAGGAAAAAAAAACTAGATGAAGTAAAACAAAACCATCTAGAGTAGCATGACTCTTGTTGGGATGGATTGGACTTTTGTGGGCAAGTTTAACTCAGTCACCTGCGACTTTTTATATATTTGATTAGTTAAATGGGACCAGTAACGGCAACCCAATTAAGAGAAGCCACATGAACCAGGGACACTTTCGTCATTCTTGTGGAACCAAGCGCAACAATTCATTTTCTCCTCTCCCTCACACACACACCCTTTCCCTGTTGGGGTACACAGTAACACAGAGGTCATCTTTTCGTGTAAAAAGTCGTGGCCCCGGTAAGTAAATCTGGAGACGTTTCGGGTATGTGCATAATGATAAACAATTTATATTTTTATTTTAGATGTAACGCGTTCCCTTAAGTATAACTGATAGCAGGGCCGGTCCATACATTTTAGATGCCCGGGACGAATTACAATAAAAAGGCCCTTTTTATATAATTTTTAGACATTTTTCGTAAAATTTTATAATACTTTCGTATAAATTTGTTCTTGTTATAATATTAAGATACGAAGAATTTATAAAATAATTTGCTAAATTTAACTTAATTACATACATAAAATTGGGTGCTATCATCATATAACAATGTATGAATAAAAGAAATAAGATTTTTTTAAATTCATATACCGTATATTTTAAATCTAAAAAAAAGTAACTAATATAGACAATTATATAAATAAGAATCATTTACAATAACTATGGTACATGACTACACTAACTGAGTAATAGTAAAGAAAGATAAATTAAATAAAAGATATATAATAGGGCCCACATCTAAAAATTAATATAGTTAAAATGGTGGGATTTGAACCCAAGACCTCTTTAATAAAGATAAGAACACTATTCCACTACACTAACTTGTAATTTATGATATTTTAAACACTTTTTTATATATACTACATTTTAAAAAATTTGGGCCCCTAAAAATTATAGGCCCTGGGCTTGCGCCCACCCTGCCCCACCCTCTGGGCCGGGCCTGACTGATAGGTTAAGATGCAAATAGGATAGACAACTAACACATCGATAGGTTAAGTAAATGTAGATAATGGACATGTAGCAATTTTCTAAGTTCAACTCAAGATATATAAATGATTGGCCTAGGATCAAATCCGCTCTGATACTATGAAAAAAGTTCGTAGGTCCGGTAAGTAAACTGGAGACATGTCGGACTGTCGGGTACGTGCGCACTACGCGTTATGGGTCTAGCACAACCTATGAGTTCCATCTTAAAGCCAATTGGCAATAGAAAAAGTAATCCATATACTTATATGATAGTTTTTATTTCAAATGTAGAATAGGATAGATTTATTCCCAACATTTCGAATAAAATTTTATAAATGTATGTTAAATATAATATTTGAAGAAAGGGATTTGCGGTTAAGTTTTACAGTAGAATTTGTTATTGTTAATAAAACACACACAGATAAATTAATCCCGACAATTTGTAAACGATCAAATGTTAAAAAGTACATTTATAAGAACTATTTTAATTTCTCACGAGCAGCTCTAAATGCATATTATATCATTAATCAAGAAATCTCAAGCCCCACTAAGTGAAAGCAAGTTTTTCCTATTTTTTTTAAGAATTTCTTTACGATTTTGGGGGACCAAAATTTATCCAGTATAGTTAAAATTTTTCATTTTTATAAAAAATACGGGATACTGAAAAACATTAAAAAAAGCTCAAAATTATAATGCATCACTAGAATAATCACTTTCAAGGAAATTGTCTATGAAAGATCCTATCTTATTAACTAGTTGTCCGAAGATACTAGAATAACTGCTTAAAATATGCATTCATAATTTATTATACAATACTGAGATAATATAATTAATATAACCTATTTTTTAAGCTATCGGGTTCAATTATAATATAAAGATATGAAATTTAATAAAATATAGAAGTATTATGACCATGTAAATGACATGTAAAAGTAGTTTGCATACATCTACTCTTCAAATGTTGATAACATTTTGCTCGAATATCGAATCAGAGCTTATAATATATCAAATCGAAACTCTCGTCGAACAAAACACATATATTAAAAAAAATTGGATTGGGTGGGGACGGAGGGCCACCTTTGGCGCCCATGTAATTCCGCCACTATATGGGTCAATTTACGGTATATGGTAAGCTTTGTGGTGTTGTGTATTTGTTGTTCCTGGATCCGTTTGTCTGTGTTTTGCTGTCAAGATTGGTGTACATGGATTTTTTTTCCTAATATACAGTAAATCACATCATTCAAATTTTCGCAACCGTAACAATTTATGATATTGGAGTAGTACATTAATTGTTAACCTTGGATGTGAAGTTGAAAGTTGAACGGAGCCTACAGCCACAGCATTTTGACTGCCAAATAGTACTACACATTACAAAGAAAGCCTTTCTCATTTTCGCCGGGTTGCACGTGTACGCCACCCACCTTTTGATCCTTCTGTAATTTTTCTTCTTTTTCCTTGTATTTTTTTTCCTATAAACTACAGAAAATTGCTCCTAATTTAAGTCAGTTATATGAAATATTATGATTGATCATTTCATGCCTAATTTTAGACATTTGACCATTAAACCCAAGTTGTCCTTATTAAAATGTAAAAAAAAATATAATATTCAATGTAATGGATAATTTATAATAAGATGAATAAAAATATTATGTTAGCTAAGATATTTTAAATATTTGATATTTCTATAAATTTAAAGATAAAATAAATAGGATATTAAAGTGATAGAAAACCTCCAATATATGCTACTTAAGGCTCCATTTGGCATGTGTTTTTGGAGGTTTTTTTTTTTTTTTGAAGATTTTTATTATTTAAAATCTGTTTAAATGAGTGTTTGGTATAATAAGTTCTTTTTGAAGATGAAGGTTAAGGAGATTTTGAGGAGGTTTAAAATCAAAAAATGGTATATAGATTTTAGGAGATTTGTGAAATTTTAAAAACAACTTTTTGATTAATATTATAATTAATACTGAGTATTTATTTTGATAATTTTAAAGTAAACCTACCTAAAATTTTACAATAGCAATTAGCAAACACCAAATAAAATTTTATGAGATTTTAAATAAATAAATAAATAAAGCTATACCTCCTAAACAACCTCGCCCCATATGCCATACGAACCCTTGGTTTTCACATTTGTTTAAGAAAAGTCTAATTATGTTAAATAAATAGTGGTATTGCATGATCAAATTTGAAATTATGGGTAATTTTGTGTAATTTATCATTTATATAAAATTATTAATATATTGCGCTTTTGGTTTAAAATTAAACACATCGCAAACAAAAAGGAAAATAAAAAATGGGCCAAAAAAATTGCTAGCCCCAAAACGCCGAGCAATATATAAACCTCTGAAAACCCCCTGCGAAGAGGAAAAGAAGACACCAAGCTCTCTCCCCTAATTCAACTTGCCCCTTTTACTCTGCCCCTCAATTCGGCCAGGAAGGTAAAACTCCCCCCCTCTAAACGCGACGCTGAGTATCAACAGTCTCAATCCAAACGCTGCGTTTCCATTTTCTTGAGCGAGGGGCCAAACACCTGACTCTGCGAGTGGGAGATCGATCAGCCACAAAATGTCCCCGGCGGCGGGCCCCATTTTACCGTCAGATCGCTCTCACGTGATGGTGCCGGCCGTGATTTCTCCGGCCTCATCGGCGGTGAGCGTTGTATCTCCGGCTGCGGCCGACATGGTGGCCAAGGACGCCATCCTTACCTGGTACCGGGGCGAGTTCGCGGCGGCCAACGCGATCATCGATGCGCTCTGCAGCCACATCACGCATCTCAGCGCCTCCGCGGACGGCGGAGCCTCTGCCTACGAGGCGGTTTTCGCCGCGATCCATCGGCGGAGGCTGAATTGGATCCCCGTGCTCCAGATGCAGAAGTACTTCTCCATCGCCGATGTGGCCGTCGAGCTTCGGAAGGTCGCGGAGTCCAAGAAGGCCTCTGTGACGGCGGAGGAGAAGAAAACCGAGGAGGCCAAGCCAGACGATCCGGAAACTCCACGCACAGAAAAGATTCACCGGATAGTGCAGGAGGAGGAAAACGCTAACTGTGACGGAAATGGCGGATTCAGCGAGTCCGTCGACGAAGATTCACCGGATAGTGAAATCACTGATACAGGTACTACAATCCGGATTCGCCAATTTTTCCAGCTAATGCCAGAAAATGTCTCGATGAAGTTCATTAACAATTTTTTTCTCATTGAATTCGATCAATCTTTTTTTTTTTGAATTATCAAAATGTTTGTGCTATAGCCCTATAATTTCGATTAATTGCTGACGACAGCCACTAATCCGTGAGGTAGGTACTATTTAATAATTCTACCATAGAAAAGTAGTACAGTACGTGCTAATTTAATAATCGAAAAGGCAAAATTAACTCTGTATTGTATTATATTTTGTCTTCTTTTTTATTCTTTAAGATGACGAATTATTCGTTTGGTTTGAATTTTCTGAACATGATTTTGCTAGTTTAATTTCCAATCAATTACGTATTATTATTATTATTATTATTATTATTATTATTATTATTATTATTATTATTATTATTATTATTATTATTTCGTTGCCCTGTTTATCATTTTAATGAGAGACGAGTATCATTTTATTTATTTTCTATGATTCTGTGATTTAAAAACTCTAGAAAACTGTTCAACCAAAAAAAAGAAAATCTAGAAAACTGAAAAGAAAATTTATTCACAGATCCGATTTTCATTATGATTTGCGAGAGGAGCGAGCGAGTCTATGATTGCCTTAAAGACATTACTGAAAATGCAATAATTTTTTTAATTTACAGATCATACCCTTTCATCCTACGTTTGTATAATATGCACCTTTAGGCTTATTAATTTTGTATCCAATTCTAAAAAGATGCAAAGAATCGAACACCGTGTGTGGGTTTATATTTTTTTTTATTAACACTAGGAATTGTAATTTAATTTGCAATATAATGAAAGTACGGAGTAGGGAGTTGTTAAGTATCTGTAAAGTGGGGAAGAAGAGTTTCGCTGGGGGATTGAGTGCTTCGAGGAGCAGGGAGAAGGCTAGGGACCAGCACAGTAACGATGAAGTCTGAACCGATGATTTGGTGAATGAGAGGCAATTTGTTGCATAGAGATGTGTTCTTTCATAGGAGTAGTAGTACTGTATTGGATCTGTCTGTGTTTCTCTTGTATTTTAGCGGCGGTGGATCTGGTGTGGCAGTACGCAGGCAGGGCGGCCGGGCTTCTAGGGCCTCTTTCAAGATTTGGCACGTTCTCTCTTTCCTTCTTGTTGCCTTTCCACTACTAACAAACTTTTCTTGCCAAAGTCAAAATCAAACTAACTCTGCATTGATACCGTAATTGGATTGCATTTACTTGGGCTTCGATTTATGGGCTTTGGCTCTTCTTTTGAACAGTAACCACTAACAAACCCTTTGACATTTGACCGAAAGAGAAGAAATATTAACCACTTCAAAAATTGCTGTGAGTAAATAAATGATCAAGGTTATTTTTATGACAATATTCATTAATTTGATGGTTGGTGAGTATTTTTGTCTTTTCTTTTTTCTAACAAAGGTTTTTTTTTAAATACTCTTTAACCATGTGAATACATTTTTTTGTTATATTTTTAATATGTAAACTTTTTACGTCTTAAAATACCATCTTACATTAAAAAGAATATAGTCAAGTCTGTATGGCCATCTCTATCTGACATACATGAAACACAGTTGCTCTAACAATAATTGCTATAAACGTTTGAAAACTCTGCATGTGTTCAAGCATCTTTTTTTTGGACCATACGGGTTTCTGCTTCTTTAGCAATGGTTGACATGATTTCTACGGTCAGGGAAAAAAAAATAGACATTAGTTGATGATGCGTGGCCTTTACGATAGGGTCTTTTCTGCTGATAATTATGAAAAAGGTGAATAACGGAAATGTACAACCTAAGGCTATGCCATTTACAAAAGTTGCCACTGTTAAACTTGCTCTGTATGCTTATAAGTTGCTCTATCTTACCAAATCCTGTATCCTATCTGACTTGTATGCAGGCTCTCAAGAAGTGCATGTTACTCTGGAACACCATGAAATCTGTGATAATCATGAAGAGTGTGGGTCTCGTCGTGAGCGGATCAAGATGACAAAAGGTTTCGTAGCCAAGGAGCCAGTGAAAGGGCACATGGCGAGTTCCTCTTTCACATTTCCATCCTACACTCTATATAATAGCTTTTCACACTTTCAATTGCTGGATAGCCAAGTAATTAATATGCTACGCTTTTATTGACTTTACTCATGTTGGGTTCTTGGCGTAAACTGGCAGGTGAATGTCGTCAAAGGTCTAAAGATGTTCGAGGACATGTTTACAGATGGTGAAATGTCTAGGCTGAATGAATTTGTCGACCAACTCCGAGCTGCAGGACAAAATGGAGAATTATTAGGTGAAACATATATATTATTCAACAAGCAGGTGAAGGGAAGCAAAAGGGAGCAAGTACAGCTAGGGGTTCCAATCTTTGGACATATCAAAGATGAAACACCAAGCAAGTGTAAGCAGATATATATATCCTGCTTATAATTTTCATTTTTCTGTTCAAATTGATATATACTTTGTTCAAAGCTGACAGGATGTTTTCTGCAGCTAATATTGAGCCAATCCCAGATCTTCTCCAAAGTGTGATTGATCATCTGGTTCAATGGCAGATCATTCCTGAAACCAGGAAGCCAAATGGCTGCATTATCAACTACTTTGATGAGGTGTGAATCCCTCCAATATTGTTATTGCTAACTTCTGTTGCGTAAATACTTAGAACTATAACAACTCTCACAGAATTGGGTAACACCCTCCATCCTAATAACTAATAAGTATGTTCTATGCAGGGAGAATACTCACTGCCCTATCTTAAACCACCTCACTTGGACCAACCTATATGCACTCTGCTGCTATCAGATTCAACATTGGCATTTGGACGCACTCTCGTAAATGACGGAGAAGGCAACTTCAAAGGCCATCTCATGCTCTCCACAACAAAAGGGTAAATCCTTTTGTCTGCTTTCTTCCATAGTATCACTTCTATCCTTGATTGTGCTATATACAGATGACTTAAGGACGTCTCTCTTCTTTTTTTTTTGTGAAATTGTTTTTCACCAAAAAGCAAAAAAGTGGGTCCATTTGAGCTGAAGAACCATGAGAAAACTACCATTTTGGGTATTCTAAGTATATGAGTTTGGTGATTTGCAGGAGTGTTCTTGTCATGAGGAACCATAGTGCTGATATGGCCAGGAACGCAATGTGCCCATCTCCTACCAAAAGAGCTAGCATCACTTTCTACAGACTTCGTCCCGACACAAACTATAACCATATCAATAACCAAGGCAAAGCACTCGCACTGGCTCCCCTTACCCAAGCCATGAATATGTGGCAACCTGGGATCCCGACTCTGATCCCTAACAGATACGAAGCAGCCATGAACATGGTCCCGAAATGGGGATTCATTCATTCTCCGGTTGTGACGGTATCAGCTGCTTCTCCTGTTCGTGGCATGTTGGTAAATCCTAGGAAACTGCCACGTGGGGGGACGGGGGTGTTCTTGCCTTGGGGAGTTAGGTCGAGAAGGCCAGCAAAGCACCTCCCACCACGTGCGCTCAAGGGTCGGCTTCTAGCATTGCCTTCGGTTGATACGCACACGTTGGAAACCATGTCAGACCCAGGTTCCTAGAGCAAAAGTTAAGCGAGGAGAAGGAAATCCAAGTGCTAGAGTTGTAACGGAGTTTGTACAAATGAGATCGGTGCTCTTCTGAGAGCGGTCTTGTTCATCTTTTTATTCTTTTTTGGGTTGTTTGAAAAAGTTAGAAGTTAGAGTTTAGCTTTGTCAGTGTCGGTGACTTTTATACATTTGGTTTTCTTTGCTTGTTTTAAATTAAATATCAATTATGATAGAGGTTGTACTGATCAGGTGGCTTGCTGTCAGCGCTTGAGCGCAGATGATGAGCTTGAATTTGGGGTGCAAATTTAATAGAATTTTTTTCTTCTTTTCCATCTTGTTTTGATCATTTTCAGATTTCAGATGAATGGATAATCGTTTTGGTTGCAGCTATCTGACTCTCAAGAAAAAAAAAACCTAAGCCTCTGTTTCAGATAAGTTGTAATTCAATGCCTGAGATTGGGGTTCCAAACAAGTTGAGCCGCCGAAATCAGGAGTTCTATATAGAGGCAATAGAGATCATACTCTTATTGTAGTTGTATTGTACTTGGAAGTAGTGGATTGTGGTTGTACTGTGGGAATCAGTTTTGATAATGTGAGATGTGAACATTGATGATACAGTTCTTTGCAATTTTCTTCAACACTTCTATATCCAATCCGATTCTAACTACATGAACTTCCAGACAAGAAGGAAAGTCTCAAAAATGCATACTTGAACCAGGAGAATACTTGGGTGCATCATGTAATGCATATAGTGGATTAACAACGTGAAACAGGTATAAATGCTAGATCTATACAAACTTGAAATGTAACATGCATAATTCAAATGTAAATCCTGGCATAACATAAAGCAACAAGGACACATTCTTGCGGGTCCAAAGCAGTAATCAGAGAATATGTAGAGGCAATAGGGCAAACAAATAAAAAGATGTAGCAATCTTTAAACCGGACCTTGGAAGATATCAAGATTTAATAGGCTCGTCATCATCTTCAATATCCCAGCTTAAGTCTTCGTCATCTTCAGCAACACTCAGGCGCTTCCTCAGCTCAGACCTGTTGGAGCTATCATCAGCTGAGATCGCTTTCTTATCATCATCATCACTTCCAAGATCTTCAATCTCATCCCAACCGAGGTCTTCCTCCTCAGGAGAAGGTTGCTTTGGCACCATTGTCACATTAGCATCTTTACTAGATTCACTAGCCTCAACTGTTACTTCAGGAACGACTTCCTCATCAGATTTCTTAGATGATTCATTGCGTTTTGACTCAGAAGCCGCTTCTGATGACAATCCCACATTGGAAAGCTCTTCCTTGATCGAATCAACTACATCAATCTTCTTCGTCTCATTTACCACGTTATGAGATGGTTCTTCTACCTCTTGATCGA
This sequence comes from Fallopia convolvulus, assembly GCA_964016875.1. Taxonomy (NCBI): domain Eukaryota; kingdom Viridiplantae; phylum Streptophyta; class Magnoliopsida; order Caryophyllales; family Polygonaceae; genus Fallopia; species Fallopia convolvulus. The sequence goes on from OZ024719.1 coordinate 26,646,166, forward strand.
CACTGACATTACTTAAATTTGCCCCCTTCAGTTCCTTAGTTACCAAATTACTGGCTTCTAGAGGCAAATCAGTGCTATTGTTTGATGAATCATCAACCTTTTTCTCCTCCTCCTCCTCTTCTTCTTCCTCCTCCTCCTCCTCCACCTCATCATCATCATCAACATCCCACGTCAATTCCTCATCCTCATCCTTTGAAATGGCTCTCTTAACCAGATTAGCCCTAACAGATTCAGCTTGCTGAAGCCTATGAACCCTATAATAGTACCTGCACCAAAACCCTTGATGGTCCACACTATCAGGCACTGCCTTGTTGTAAATCCCACCTATAGCCCCATTTACCCTCATCAAATCCTCAATTTCCTCACCCTTCTCCCCCAAATCAAACCCTAATTTCCAGTTATTGTAATCATCAACATCCTCAGGATCATCAACATAGGTGTTTATGTCACACTGAATCGCTCGCAGTTGAGCCTCAAACCTACTGTAGCGGCCAGAAGCCACAGATTGGGCGCTCAAATTACCAGCGCCGCCAACATGATCGGAGGAATCAGAAGAATCGAGATCCGGGGCGAGTAGGGTTTCCTTACCTTGGGCGATGATGTCAGCGATGGAGGTGAAGGCGCCCTGGGCCTTGGTGGCGCTGATCTCGATCGAAGACGGCAGATCCTTGACGGCACGGCTGGCGACTTCTCGGAGCGTAACCGTTTCCTTCTTGAGACCCGACCCGAACTCCTCGAGGTCGCGGCGGTAGCTCTCGATGACGGATTCGGATCGAGTTGTCAGGGTCTTAACCAGGTCGCCGAAGCTCAAGCCTCCGCCCATTCCGGTGCCGTCGTCATCGGCGGATGACGATTCGATTGGTGGGTTGTTTTGAGGGGAGGATGAGGATTCGGGTTCGGATCCTGGAGAAGGTGGGTCCGGGTCATCTGCGAAGACGGATTTGAAGAAATCCATTCTAGTAGCAGGATGGATGGAAGAAAGAGGAGTTTAGGCAATTTTGTGCGAATTGGAATGAGGTTTGTGTTTAGTGTTTCCTAATGTGAGAGAAAGGTAGCTGTCAAGTCTCTGTCGTGCCAAGTTTATGTACGAGTTAAGAGGTGTGAAATTTCCCCTTCCCCTCAAATTAGGTCACGAACTTGTAAATTTGCAGCACTGCACTATAGAAAGAGGCATTTTGCTTCTGTCTTGCGACTTTTATTTGGAAGAATGTCATATAAGCTAATTTACCAAATTGTTTATGCTAAGGATGCATCAAACAGAATTGAAATACGTAGTGCTTGCCAATCAAATTGCACTTTAACATTATGCTGAATAATATTGTTACGTCCGAATATATGATCATATTTTGCAATAAACTAACGTTGAAAGCTTATAGCTTGTACTGCCTGAGAATTTCAAGGGTTACAAGCAAGGTAGATTTTTAGTTAGTTCTTCATGCAATGAAAGCATCAATATCAAAGATGAAACAAAGAAAAGGTGAAAGCTTCTTCTCATTTGAGGGTTAAGATAACTATCACAAAAATTATTTAAAAATCTCCTCTTTATGTTTAACCTACTTGTCAAGTATAGAATCCTAGGAAGGAGAGTAACTACCTTTACTTCCCATTATAAAGGACTTCTCTTCTATCTAAGCATGGTTTGTAATAAATTGTACTCAATCAAATTTCCATCTTCCCACTAAACAACACAACAATGCAACAAAGAGACCAGAATCCGGTTCGGCCTGTTGGCATTTGTGGGAGGCTTTACAGCTTCATCACATCAATCTTTATGGTTCGTCGTCTGGCCAATAGTTTTCCAGACACATCCTCGAGCAGCTCTGAGGAATCTGAGAGTGATGTAGAGTTCTGGGAAGCAGAGGACTCGACGACTTCTGATGAGTGCAATGAAACAGACCAGGCGAATACAAACTCTGACACCTTCAAGATTGCAAGACAAGGAGCATTTCACAAGGGCAAGGAAAAGATGAGCCATATAGAGGCGAATAATAACAGAAGGGAGCTTCAGCAGGTTCAAGAGCTTGGTATGTATGATGGCATTTCTCTTTCCCTTGTCCCAGAGAAGACTAATTACAGAAGTTCAACACAGTATCCACTAAGCTATGCAAATGGGGCCAGAGCAAGAGAAGCCACCAAACTTGAAATGGAGGGCAGTCCAGAGATGATGAGGCGACAATATATGAATACACAGATACCGAAAGAGAGATCTCAAGAAGTCGGGGTCAAGAACCGTAAAACAAGGATAATTTCAAGAGTGTTTACTAACATAAATGAGAAATCAGATGCGTTTATTCGGAGTAGGAAGGAAGCCATGAGAAGGAGCTACAGTGTTAGTTCCAAGACGCTTTAGTAGGCACGACTATTTTGATATTGTTGAGCAATAATTATCTGGATCATCCTGCCCAGACAAATTGGCCTCTTTTAGTTTCACTTACTTGAAATGCTCATGTTATGTCTTTATATAACCACCAAAATCTCTGAACTTTATGCATTACGATGTCATTTTTAAAGGATTCAGAAGCAAATAATAATAAGAGAACACTTCTGATGCATCGATACCAACTACAACTTTTAACAGAACCAGCAAAATGATATTCATGAATTGCATTCTCTCATAAATCTTATACTTTTTGGAAATATAGGATTTCTATAGGATGAAGTTAAGTAATCACAAAATCATCCAGAGCTAATTGAGGTCATCTTTGAGATCCAAATATTCAAAACTATGATAGCTTATAAGTTACAAGTACAGTGCCCCACGAATGAAGATCAGAAGAAAGTTTTGACATACAATTAGTAGTTGAAGGAACCCCTGACACCTTCAAGACTCTCCCCTGCTTGTAGCCTGCAAACCATTAGTGCAAATTAGGAGTATATTAATGATATCACTTTAAAATTAAAGCGAATAGGCAAATGATGAATGACCCCAAATTGCTATCTAGTACTAATAGTCGTTCAGTAACTACAATTTGTACACAACACACCATTGAAAGATGAAAACCAGCAAAGTTAATTTGAAACTGCAAATCAATACATGTTACATAAAAAATCATTCACGCTGCCTACTATCCAGTTTTGTTCTATAAGCCTGGTTATCTCACAAGTCATACGCATAACCATTCTGAAACATCCAAGTCTCAAAAATCAATGGCTGTAATTAAGGAGATTAAAGAGTTCTTGGCACGTATGTTTTTTAAACGACAACATGCTGATGCTTACAAACACAACATGCTGAAGGAAACAAATTATGAAAATGCAAAACAACTCGAAACGTATTGTCCTGCCCAGGTAGGACTGCTAGAACCAAACAATTTTACTGGACAGCTTTATAAAAGCATTATGAATCCAATAACCATCCAAATATATGATACAGCAAAACAGTAAGAAAAATGCACTCATGTGATAGGGTGTATTCGGCAAACATTCTTATAATGTAAAGTGAACATTGCCCTATGTTGTGCACCTGTGCATACAGTACTTGTATTCCTGACTCCTCACAAAGTCCTTCTCTCCTTCTTCAAGCTGCAAATATGCACACAAAAGATAGAAATTATAATGCTACCAACAAGAAGTCAAGAAGCCTAGGATATAGTCAAAAGAAGAACGAGTTTGCCCTAACTGGATCACTCTCATAGACAAGCTCATAACAACGCGGGGAAAGACATTTTAGAGCACAATTCTCCTTGGCAATCATTGTCGACTTGCAGCCCCAGCCCCATAAGCCACTACATTTCAGGAAAGTGAAATTAGCTAAAGAAAAAGGGAAACAAAACACTTCTAATAGAATTATTGTGAACACTAAAACAACTTAATGAATGGTAATTCATGTATAAAGGGGAATTGTATACCTCTCAACATCAGCATAACATTGATCTTTCTTCAATTTAATTTCAGCTTCCTGTCAATTGGGGAAAAGAGTGAAGCAAGTTTAGAAGACGTGACAACGGTAGTCCACAGCAATATATTAGGAGGGATTTAGTCATTACAGAAATAGGATAATGTGACTTGGCGTCAACTATGGATGAATGTGTCAGTAACAGAGCCAAGCAGATGAAGAGGAGGACTATGTGAGAAGAATAGGACTTGCAAGCCATTCTTTTGAGAATCTGCTGCAATCCAGTGCTCAAGACCGCGGAATCCCCTACTCTAGGGCTTAAAGAGAGAACAAAGGATATTATAATCCAAACATCAACGCAAAGAATTTAAATTTTACAATCAATTCAACACATGTTGAGCTGGCATAAAGTTCGTTCCATACAACTGAAAACAGACAGCAGACTAGCACTATTCGAATCGACAACAATCAATCTTCGTGGTCAATCACTTCAGCCTAAAACCAGAAAGATTAGGATTTATACATAACTCATACTGTAAGGAAGACATTCTCTTCAAATTCAGAGCTTGGCGCGTGGACCAAACCTAATTTGCGAAACTGAATTGGAAGAGAAGACAACACGATTTGAAAGAAAACATAAGAAAACGAATCAATCATCGAATCGGAGATGGTCAAAAGCAACTCACCAATTAAGCTTGAGTTGGGTTGTCGCCTGACGGATTCCAAAGAGAAGAGGGGGTGTTTCTTATTCGCAATTGCGTAATTAATTTCGACCAATTCGCAAGGGATAAACTTTCAAGTCCTAACTAGTGGTTGGGCCTGCACCGGGCCCGACTGTTGTAGTACAAGGGCCCATGTTTGGGCCCAATACAAGGGGTCGATTTGGTGACTTTTTGGTATAGGTGGTGTATTATCTAGCAATTTTAAGCTCAATAAGACAATAATACTTTGTGGAAGGGGACAACTCAATGCAAAAGAAGAGCCTTTGTGTGCTATTAAGAGCCGATATCAATAAAATTTCCATTTATATGTGATCTAGGCATAGGTGCCAATCCATTCAAAAATTCTACGATACAAAATTGCATTCAAGAGAGAGAGAGAGAGAATGTGCCTGACACGCGGGTGTTTAGGGTTTCTACTGTATTCATTGTTTCGCATGAGTGTTTTCGCGGTTGCCCCAATGACCATTCCATTGTCGGGGTTGAAGAATTCTAGGGTGTCTTCTAGTATGCATGTGGATGCGCCAAATGTTGCTCCTTCTGAAGGGGGTCAGAAGGAGCAACATTTGGCGCATCCACATGCATACTAGAAGACACCCTAGAATTCATCAACCCCGACAATGGAATGGTCATTGGGGCAACCGCGAAAGGTCATTATGTTGTTTCCCTAAGGTTTTGGAGGACGATTTTCTAGATGGAAAGGTCATTATGTTGTTTCCCTAAGGTGGTATGTAGATCTAGTGTTTGGATTGGTAACGATGTTTTAATAGTTTTGGCATTGGGGTGAGGTCGACTCTTATAGTTAAATCACTTCGCAATATGGTTCTACGTGCAATGATGGAACGTAAGTTGAAAGAACTTTGGAAGTCGGAAAACAGCATTTGAAACCACCGATGAGCTACAAAGTGGGTTGCCACCGATTAGAGGAATATAGCACCAAATCGACTTGGTGTCTGGATCCGTTTTGCCAAACTTAGTTGCGTACCATTCCAGCCTGGAAGAGACCAATGAATTGCAAAGGCAGGTACAAGAACTCATGGATAAAGGATTTGTGAGAGAAAGCATTAGCGCCTACGTTCATCCGATCATTCTAGTGCCTAAGAAGGATGGATCGTGGCATATATATGTTGACTACAAGGTGATCAACCAAATAACGGTAAACTATCATCACCTTATTCCTCATTTAGATGATATATTGGATGAATTGCATGGTTCATGTTTATTTACTAGGATTGATCTTAGAAGTGGATATCACTAAATTAGAATGAGGGAATGGTATGAATAGAAAACTGCATTTAAAAACTAAGTATGGTTTGTATGAGTGGCTTGTCATGCCATTTGGTCTTACCAATGCACCTAGTACTTTCATGCTTCTAATGAATCATGTGCTTAGAAAATACTTAGGGAAATTTGTAATAGTCTATTTTGATGATATTTTGGTGTATAACAAGAACTTGAGTGTTAATGTCATGCATTTAAGGTTAGTACTTGATTGTCTTAGGCTAGAAAAAACTTTTGCTAGCCTTAAAAAATATCATTTTGATCAGAGCCTACTATTTTCCTTGCCTTTGTTGTGTCTAGGTCAGGAGTACGAGTTGATGATGAGAAGGTTCGAGCTATTCAATAGTTTATGGGCTTCATAAAGAAATTAGGTCCGATTACCTTAAAAACTAATGCTATTAACCTCAAAAACGAAAGGCCAATTAGTATGTTGTGTTTGTCGTTGTATGTCAATTAGTTGATTTTCAACTTCTAGTAGCTGGCGGAAAATGTTTCCAAAAATATATTGATTCCAAATTTTGGCTTCTGCTTTTAGTTGACGGGTTTTTTGTGCCAAGTTAAACATGAAGGACCCAAGCTCCTGAACTCTCCGGGCCTGTTTAACAACATTTGTGAAATCCTTCCTTTTCATCTACATCTTTTCAAATTTAAATGATCATCCTTTGTATTGGAATTTCTATGAAAAAGTTCAAGGAAATTGGAGAATGGTCTGAGAATGAAAAATCATGATTGTACATGATTAAATCTGGGTAGTATTGTATACTTTGTTGAGATACTAGGACTCTGTCCAATTTTTCATAGGTGTTATCAATATCGACTTTCCACTTTCTCCGGGTGAACTCGTTTCCACATGATCGGACATTAATAAGATCAAAGTCATTGATAAAGTTTTGCATTCTATGTAATCTTTGTCTACATGGCTTCTGTCCCCCCAATTTGTCAGTACTAAGCAATATGTCATTAAAATCGCCCTTGATGATAAACGATATATCCAATTTTTGAAGATAGGAGTAGAGGTCCTCCCAGAAATTTTATTTTTCATTCTCTCTTGGAGGAGCGTATATCAAAATAATCATGAATTCATAATTCGCTACTTGATCATAGAAATAAAAAGAAATAAATTGGTCATGTTGATGTCTAATCTCAAAAGTCTCGTTTCATAATTGGAACACTTTCCAAACGACACAAATGCCCCCCGATCTCCCAATTGTTGGTGACATTATGACATGATCGAAACTAGTTTTTCTCCTGCTTGTCTGTGCTGGAAGGTTCTCTGTCTTAGTCTCCATAAAAGTCATGACATGTATTTGGTTAATTTTACAAAACGTTTCTAAGTGGGCCCTAAATTTTTCTGACCCATACCCAGTTTATTCCAAGTCGCAATTTTCATAGTATGCAAATGACAGTACTTGACACATGACCCCATAAGTCTAGTTGTCATTAATATTAATTTCCTTATGGAGGCAGTCCAAATGACATAGTTTATGGGCTTCATAAAGAAATTAGGTCCGGTTAACTTAAAAACTAATGCTATTAACCTTAAAAGCGAAAGGCCAATTGATAGACAAGTCATAATCTCAATATAAGATTCTATCCACCATTTTGCAGTAGCAAGAATATAGTGGTGCCAAGGTTGTGTTAGTTTTCTAATTATCCACACACCCGATACATGCCATAGACTAGCGCTAGTTCTAGTTATTAGGTTATAGATGAAAAATAAAATTAAATTAGAAACAATGTTATGTGTTATGATGATGCGTGTTAGGCCCAAATATCCAGCAACCCATTTGGTAGTCTGAGCCTATAAGTACATAGAGAAGTCATCAACCGTGCTGAAAGGGACAGGATCCTGGAATGAGAGAAGTCATCAGTTATCCGATGGAAGGAAGAAAGCTTCCATCATAGAGCGGAGAGATCTGTTTTGAAGGCGCTGGTGAGAGCACTCCGAGCCTCCGATATATGCGGAAAGTGGGAAGTTAGTTACAAGATGGGCCCTAGGAATCCGGAGATCGTGATTCATGGGAAGTAACCGTTGTAATTTAGACGTATATATGTAAAATTATGTATTTCGTAAAGGATCATCAAGAACGACAAGGAGAAATCAATGAAACAAAAGATTCTTACCCTTTGCTTTCGAGAATTGTGAGTTTGTTCGTATTTGACATTCCCTTTGAATTCGATCGTGCCCCAATTATGGACAAAGGTTTGTTGATCAAATTTTTGTCCAAAACAATTTGGCGCCCATCGTGGGGCCCAACGATCGAAATAAGATTCAGTTCTTTACATTGAAAAGAGTTCCGGAAGATCGCCATGAGTAACCCTAACGAAGGTGGTCAAGAGCTAGGCATCGGAGAGGAGGGAGGTGCACGCCAGGACGCATCGGCAGCCCTTCGTCTCGAATTATCCGAATTCGCCCAAAGGCTCCAAGCTCTAGAGATAGAACTGTCCAATCAGCGTGCTTGTAACGAGAAGCACAAAGCAAGCATTGAGCGGTTAACCGCCGATAACGACGGTTTGCGTTCCCAACTTCGATCCGTGTCCTTTGTCGGCCCGTGTGCCCGAGCAACGGATCGAACCCGAAATAGTGGGGGTGAAGGTTCCTTTGGGAAACATACCGGCCATCACGGAGGAAATCCTGGCCTAGAGTTCATTACCCCACCAGCAACAGTCCTCGGGGTACCATCATTTACCCCCGCTCAGGGAAACCCTGGGAGCGAAGGGACAGGAGCACCCATACGTCTGCGATTAGTGCGAGAGGTGAGTCCCCGACGTTTGGAAGATGAAACCATGGACGATGACGAGGATTGGGACTGCCGCCGTCCCCGAGACCTTGAGAATATCGTCAGGAACCAATTTAGGATGTTCACCGAGCAGTTATCGAAGATACCTGGGGTCCCGCGACCCATAGAGAAAGAAGCGGTCGACGGTTATGATGAGTCGCCTTTCGCCCCCCACATCGCCCAAGTCGAGATACCAAAGAAGTTTTTGGTGCGCAGTATGACTTCCTACGACGACATGGGGGATCCTGACGAACACGTGGCCATATTCAAGCAAAAGATGATGACCAGCGTGGTACCGTACCATTCCCGTGAAGCATTGATGTGCAAGGGGTTCGGAGCCGCCCTCGCGGGACCAGCTTTGAAATGGTTCGTTAACCTCCCAAGGGGAGATTCGAGAAGTTCGCCAGTAATCGGAGATTCGAGAAGCAATCCAGTGACCTGTACCGTATTATCCAAAAGCCGGAAGAGTCCACTCGGGAGTACTTAGACTGGTTTAACCGAGAAAAGATTTCCATCCCACACTGTGACGTGCCGACAACGATGGAAGCCTTCTGTCAGGGGGTAAATCAAGATGGAGATCTTTACAAAGAGCTCACTAGACACCCTTTCCACTGCTTCGAGGATGTGCAAACCAAAGCCTTGGATCAAATCAGACTCGAGGAGGATTTGAAGATGAGAAAACCCACGAGTGTCTGGGAGAGGGTAGATAAGAAGGCAGCACCAGATCATCGCCGAGAGCGTCGTGACCAACCATACCGGCGCCCTCACCCTGACGCGGTGAAGGTAAACGTCGCCGAAACCAGACCGGCCAAGCCATTACCGCCGAAGTATGATGAGTTCAACCTGGGTATATCCCCCGAGGACCTTGTGAAGAACATAGCTCAAACAATACGAGGTGTTAGGTGGCCGAAGAGGAATGAAAATCCCTATCCGAACAAGGATATGAGCAGGTGGTGTGACTTCCATGACGATTACGGTCATGAAACCAAGGAATGCGCAGCCCTAAGAAGAGAGATTGCCTACCTTGTATCTCGAGGAAAGATTACAGAAGTCGCACCGAATGCGCAGGTCCCCCCAGATGTCCTGGAAGCTTCACACGCAGGAAGGCCAGCGTTGCCGATACCAGCAAAAGTCGTGAACGTGATCACCGGAGGATCAAGTGTGTGTGGTCTCACTTATTCAGCAGCTAAGAGGAACGCACGAGAAAGCACCCTTCCTCGCCCAGCGTGTGAGAAGAAGGACGTCGTCAACCTCGCAATACATTTTGATGAAGATGACGTCAATGGTCTTGACGGGCCCCATCATGACGGCCTCGTGATTTCTCTGTCAATCGGAAACGTCTTAATGAAGCGAGTCCTCATCGACACCGGGAGCTCAACCAATCTCATGACGTTGGAGGCTTTGAGAGGAATGGGTCTAAGCAAGAAGGGTGTGGAGAAAAACCCCACGACACTCGTAGGCTTTAGCGGAGAGGTGAAGCACACCGTAGGAGACATCATTCTTCCCACATACGCAAAGGGCGTAAATATCCAGGTTAGGTATTCTGCTATGGATTTCCCTTCATGGTATAATGTAATAATGGGAAGGTCGTGGTTTCATGACATGAGAGCCGTCCCCTCCACTTACCACCAAACGGTGAAGTTCCCATCTCCATGGGGGGTTCAAGAGATCCGGGGTGATCAAAGAACGTCCCGGGAGTGTTACAAATCGGCGTTGAAACCAGCCGGCAGTCAAAAGTCCACCTAGCAATTAAAGGAGGCCACTAACCCTATCATTCTCAAGGAAAAAGAAAAGAAAGATGAACATGTAGAGGAAGTGGCCCTAGACCAATCCGACCTCAATCGGTCCGTGAAGATTGGAAAAGATTTGGAGCCAGCTATGAAGAGCGAGCTGATAGACTTCCTCAATAAGAACTCGGAGTGTTTTGCTTGGTCCCATGAGGATATGGTGGGAATCGATCCGGATGTCGTCACGCACAGATTAAATGTGGACCCCATCCATCCACCCGTAAAATGGAAAAGGAGGAAGTTCGCCGCAGAAAGGAATAAGATAGTGGATGAAGAAGTGAGAAAGCTGATGGAAACTGGGAAGGTCAAAGAAGTCAAGTACCCTGAGTGGTTGGCGAACGTAGTCGTCGTTCCCAAGAAAAATGGAAAGTGGAGGATGTGCGTAGATTTCACGGATTTGAACAAGGCTTGTCCCAATGATTCATTTCTATTACCTCACATAGAGGCCTTGGTAGATGCCATGGCAGGCCATGAGTTGTTGACTTTCATGGACACCTTCAGTGGGTACAACCAGATCAAGATGGAAGAAAGTGATCAGGAGAAGACATCCTTCATCACCAGCAAGGGAACGTACTGTTATAAGATGATGCCCTTTGGGTTGCGGAACATTGGGGCCACATATCAAAGGCTGGTGAACAAAATGTTCGAAGATCAAATCGGAGAAACTATGGAGGTATACATAGACAATATGCTCGTCAAATTGAAGAAAGCTGTAGACCACAGAAGTCACCTGGAGAAAGCTTTTGAAATCCTGAAGCAATTTAACATGAAATTGAACCCACAGAAGTGTACGTTCGGCGTGAAATCGGGAAAATTCCTAGGGTATTTAGTCACCCAGAGAGGGATAGAAGCCATCCCCGAGTAGGTTCGAGCAATAACGACGTTGAAATCCCCTAGGTGTGTGAAAGATGTCCAAAAGCTCACGGGGCAGATCTCCACCTTGAACAAGTTCATATCTAAGTCAGCAGACCGATGTCGTCTCTTCTACGAAGTACTTAGGAAAAACAAATGTTTCCAATGGACTCCCAGACACGAGGAAGCTTTCCAAGAAATGAAGAAATAGTCCTCCAATCCTTTGATCTTGGCCAAACCCGAAGCATGAGAAGCTTTACCCTTATACCTAGCCGTCAGTAAAAAAGCCATCAGTGGGGTGCTAGTCCGAGAACAAGATGGGCAGCAACAACCCGTGTATTACGTTAGTAGAACTCTCTTGTCAACCGAGACCCGATACTCTTCCTTGGAAAGGTTGGTCCTCTCCCTAGTTATGTGCTCTAACAAGCTTTGCCCGTACTTCGAGGCACACCCGATAGTGGTAAGAACCACACGCCCTTTGAGGACGGTGATGCACAAGCCAGAATTCACAAGTAGAATGGCCAAGTGGGCGATTCATTTGAGTGGGTTCGATATTAAGTACGAGCCTAGGACCGGATTGAAATCTCAGGCACTGGCGTACTTTGTGGTTGATTTTAGTCCTACGACGGAAGAAGGATCCGATCTAGCAGAGCTAATGACGCTAGAAGCAAAGTCTCCAGTCAATGGACGCTTCACACGGACGGTGCCTCTAATGTTGGGGGAACCGGGATAGGAGTAGTCTTAAAATGAACATAGGGGGATAGGGTGGCACAATCCATAAGATGTACGTTCGAAGCCACGAACAATGAAGTGGAGTATGAAGCTCTGATCTTCGGACTGACCCTCGCCAAAGACCTGGGCATACAGCAGATAGAAGTCAATTGCGATTCGTTGTTGATAGTCAACCAAGTTCTGGGGTTGTATGAAGCAAGGGATGAGAGGATGGCAGCTTACCTAGAGGAAGTCAAAAATCTGATCCCTCGTTTCGAGAAGGTTTCCTTCGCATAGATCCCAAGAGAGAAGAATGCTCAAGCAGATTCTCTTGCCTGCCTAGCATCAGCCATTGATCCTAACGAGTACTCTGTAATCCCGATGGTTCACATCATGATCCCCGCCATTAGAAGAACTCACACCAGCAATAGTAATAAGTCTGAGAGAATGACCGATGACGTCGACCTTCTCGGAACTGCCCCCCATAGCATCTTCATGAGCAGTGACGACGTTGATGCCAGAAGTTATTGGAACGATCCCGATCCAGACCTGTCCCTGAACGGATCAAACTACGAGAGAGCTCCCTTCGTTCCCTCGGAGGCCAACGAAGCAACTTGGACTCAGCCGTACCTAGATTGGCTAACCAAGGGAAGGCTTCTAGAAGATAAAATTGAAGCTAAGTTGCTAAAGATGAAGGCCAGCAAGTTCACAATAGAAGGCGTGAAACTGTTCCACAAATCGACGGTGGGAACATTACAGCTTTGCCTAGCAAAAGAAGGTACCTAGAGACTTCTTGAAGAACTCCATGAAGGAGATTGCGGGAACCACACCGGAGGGAGAAGTCTGTCCAACAAAGCCCTTCGACAAGGGTGGTTTTGGCCTACTATGAGGAAGGATGCAGTAGACTTCTATCGTAAGTGTGATGCCTATCAAAGACATGCGCCGACCGCTCACCAACCTCTTGAGCCACTCTACCCCACACTTACACCATGGCCCTTTATGCGCTGAGGGATGGACATAGTCGGGAAGTTACCCCCTTCGTCCGGACAGAGAGTGTTCTTCCTCACTATGACTGATTACTTTTCCAAGTGGATCGAAGCTGAAGCTTATCGAGAGATTAAAGATAAACTGGTGATATCTTTCATTATCAGAAATATCCTCTGTCGTTTCGGGGTACCTGCAGAGATTGTATGTGACAATGGCTCTCAATTCATAAGCCAGAGAACCAGAGACTTCTGCAGTCACTGGAAAATCAGCCTGGTCACTTCAACCCCCCGCTATCCCTGGTCAAATGGGCAGGCCGAGGCTAGCAACAAAGTGATCATATATAATCTGAAGAAGAGGCTCGCGAAAGCTAAAGGTAACTGGGTTGGTGAGCTCCCGTACGTCCTTTGGGCCGATCGCATGACGTCGAAGGTCTTGACTGGTCAGTCTCCTTTCTCTTTAACACACGGATGCGAAGCGGTCATTCCCGCCAAAATCCTCATCCCAACCGGCCGTACCAGCTTTGTGACTGAGGAACGTAATCATTTGGAGCTGTCGGCTGATTTAGATACTTTAGGCGAACTTCGTGACCAAGCCCGGTTACAATGGGCAAGACACCAACAGCAGGTCACCCGAAGCTATAACCAGAACGTCGGGATCCGGACTTTCCGGGTCGGTGACTGGGTACTACGGCGGGTCTTCCAAAACACCCATGAAACCAAGTAGGGAAAAGTAGCCCCGACCTGGGAGGGACCCTATAAAATAACAGGGGTCGTTGGGCAAGGCACTTACCAGCTAGAATCCAAGGACGAAGAAGCTATCCCCAGGAGCTAGAACGCAATACATTTGAAGAAGTATCACTTCTGAGGGAGAACTCCTTTCATCGGAGCGCAGACCTCCCCGAATCCTCAGTGGAAGGTTCTCAACGTCAGATATTCAAGACACTAAAGGTCATCAGTCCGCAGTTTATTATCTTGCTTTTGCTTTAAATTCATCTTCCTTAGTGTGTTCAACTTGTTTGCGTGAAGACTCTTTGTTGTGTGATTTCTATGCTATAGTTTACTCTTATCGAATGGATGACATTAGTGCATCACTATTTGATTACTTTTATTCTCCTTTTGCATGAGTAGAATTAGAAAGTCAAAAGTATATTTTATTTACATTTATAATACCTTATACAATCAAATGCAAGTTCAAACAACTGAGGTAACCAATCCTAGACTAAGGGCTCTTTAATCGATCGAACTTCCCGAGCGCAAGTCCCAACGCGATACCCGTTACACGCCTGGAAATTTCTTCGGTAAACGCAGCTGTCACCTGTGACCAGAACTTCTGCAGGAGTCCTTGTCTTAAAGCCTTCTGTCCGAAGCATCCACGTGTCCTGAAAAATCCTGCACACAAAGGAAGGACAATACCAAACGAAAATACGCAAGAAAGAAACACGCATGCATCAAAAGCTATTTACTTCTTCCTCCTAAGGAAGAAGAGGCGTCCCGACAAAGGACAAACATTGTTCCCGGCCTCTACACGGCCCATACATGTTAGCCACTGATCGTTCAAACAAAAACAAAAGAGAAACCATCATAGAAATCTGTTACAAGGGCTCACGGCCCTAATCTTCATCATTGACGGAAGTGCCTCCCAGTTGCTCCGCTACGTCCGCTGAAAGCCCGTCACCTTGTTCAGATACCCCACCCGTGCTAAGACCACGATCACCACCTTTCTCCTATGCGTCAAGAGAGGCCAAGAGCTCATCGCAAGGGGCCGGTTGATCTGGACGATAACACTCATGGAAAGATGCAATCTCAGCGTCTAGATCCCAATCCGAATGTTGACCAGCCGCAAACTGCTTGATTGTCTCCACTCTGGACATCATCGAATAGTAGGCCATGATCTCACCTGCTTCCTTGAGAATTCTCCTGTTCTCGGCTTCGAGCTCAGCAATCTTGGACTTATCTGAAGCGGCTTGAGAAGACAAACGTCTGACCGTCTCGGCAAGCTTCGTAAGCTTGCCTGCGTTCGTTTTCTGGCGATCAGCTGCGAGATTCACTTCCTTCTCCAAAGCAGCCTTTTCAGCATTCCACTTAACTTGATGATCTTTGAGAATGTTCTCTTCCTTATCAACAGCATCAGCAACCCATAAGGCACTCTGCAAGGCCTGCACACCATGACAGGATATCATCCACAACGAGTACAAAAAAAAAGAAGAAGGAAAGAAAGAAGGAAAACGATGGAGAAAATGCTCCTTTCAAATCGACAAGCTGACATCCCTCACCAGAGCAGAACTGGCGACATCCAAGCGAGGCTTCTTTGAACCATGAGCACCCCGGAGCTTCTACCACAAATCAGAGGGACCTTTCTCGTCCAAGTCGATGACTTCAGTAGCTCCAAGCGAGGGACTCTTGGTGGGGGTCACCTTCAACACTGTCTCAATCTTTACCTTTGGGTCCAGGGGAGGTCTCTTGTTACTTGACCGAAGCTTAATCTGAATTAGGGCTGCGGTAGAAAAGCTCCTTCTCAGGGAAGATGAAGTTTCTGAGAAGACAAGCAGTCAATTCAAGAAAGCATGTGGTATTGAATTCAGAAGTGAAGATGAGGGATACTTAGTAGTAGGGTTTCGGATAGGGTTCACATTCATGTCAGCAATCTCCCCAGAAGCCAGAGCACTGTCCTCAATCATCTTCTCGGAGTTTCCAGACCCCGCATCATCTTTACCGTCCCGAGGGTCCCTAGTGACTGCCGTCGTCTTGTTGCTAGATTCGCCTTCAAGCATTTGTTCTATAGACCTCCGGTATGTCCTCTTAGCCTTTGAAAGAGAGAAGAGCTTCCTGCATGCTTCCGATTCCAGAACGTGGGCCTCTAAACTAGCGGAACTGCGTGAGAAATCCACAGATTCAAAAACTTGAGAACAAGACAGCGAACGAAAACAATTAGGAGTCGCGAAAATTAGGGCAAAAGTACTTACTTTTGGTGGTCCAAGAATTGAAGAAAGCAGCATGATACATTTCTCCCAGGGTAGATTTCTCCACAAAGAAGAAGCGTGAGGACCAATCCTTATCATTTACCTTTGATTTCGGGATCAAGGGGTTCTTGGCGTCCCGTGCATGAAGAGTGAAGGGCCCAGCCCTAAGAGGACAAACTCGATACGCGCACAGTAGATCTTGCAACGTGAAGTCGATCTTCTCGCCCAGGCAGAGTTCACTGATCTGATATAGGATCTTCCATACCGACGACGTCAACTGCGCCGAGGAAGCTTTGAGGGTCATCAGGAAGTTTAGGATCAAGAGGGAGAAAGGGAAAAGGGCTCCCAAGGTGAAGGGGTATTCCTGAAAGCAAACCCAGCCCTCCTTGACCCAATCAGCAGCCTCACATGTAGGGGTATAGAAATTGGTTTCGGATGGAAATCCGTGGTTTCGAATAAGGGTCTCCACCTCGTTGGAGGAAAGAGAGCAGGGGCGACACTCATGGGGCTCGAGGATATGAGAAGATTCGAAGCCCATGTCTTTGACGTCGGTGTTGGCCATGGAAGTTAAACAACAGAGGAGCGGAATAAGAGTTAGAGAGAAGAGCAAGAAGACGATGAAGCACGAAGGAGATAACGCGTATCTCAGAGAGGGTCTAAGACGAGGCATTTAAAGCCTGATTGATGGGACTCTTCAAGTTCTCAAGGATGATCGAACAAACGGGTAACTACCACGTGGCACACGCCGCTTAAGCTCACACGACAAATCCGATCCAAATCCCGCTTAAAAGATTTGGATCAGGATTTTGGGGTATTGTTAGGCCCAAATATCCAGCAGCCCATTTGGTAGTCCGAGCCCATAAGTACACAGAGAAGTCATCAACCGTGCTGAATGGGACAGGATCTTGGAATGAGAGAAGTCATCAGTCATCCGATGGAAGGAAGAAAGCTTCCATCACATAGAGGAGAGATTTGTTCAGAAGGCGCTGGTGAGAGCACTCCAAGCCTCCGATATATGCGGGAAGTGGGAAGCTAGTTACAAGATGTGCCCTTTGCTTTCGAGAATTATGTATTTCGTAAAGGATCATCAAGAACGACAAGGAGAAATCAATGAAACAAAAGATTCTTACCCTTTGCTTTCGAGAATTGTGAGTTTGTTCATATTGGACATTCCCTTTGAATTCGATCGTTCCCCAATTAAGGGCAAAGGTTTGGTGATCAAATTTTTGTCCAAAACAATGCGTAAAATAACGATGTGTGGTCATCAGGCACGAATAGAGAGGTAAAAGTAATAAAACAAAAATTCGAAGGAGCTCCCCGAGGGTTTTTCCTTACCCATCCAAAAAAGCGAGATACCCAATCAGACTAGTACCGAGTTGGAGGAAGGCCGAAGACCAAACATCGTGTGTTCCCCATGATAACGAGGTCGAAACGTCGCAAACCCTCAGAATATAGATATCGGTCAGACAATGCGCTTTTAGAAGCAACGAGGACGAACCTCGCATACTCAAAAGCCGACACACCTTCCCTCCTCAACCATTCAAAAGCCACCTTATTCTCAACCAATAATCGGCCACCTCTCTCTCGACCAATCAGATGGCCGTATCCCGAACGTCCCACATCGGATGTTGATGAAAGCCATGCTCCTCAAACGTCTATAAATAGAGGAGTACCCCGAAGGTTGCAAGGGTTGAAAAACATCTCTAACTAAAGAACTATCTTGCTTGTTGAAGATCGACGTGTTGGAATCATCATAAAGATCACGCTACAATCAAGAGAAGATCAATAAAAAAGACTTCAAGTTGCTCAAAGAAATCTCAAGTCCCAAAAGATCCCGTAAGTCGCTTTGCAAGCTACAATCTCGACATTGACAATAAGATTCTGGCTTCGCTAAATAGATAGCAATTCTCAAAGATTGTAATAGAAAAGATCTCACTAGCGGTTTGTAAGCGGTAATCTCGTTCTAACAAAGGGGTCTCGAACCTCGTTAGATAGATACCTCGAATCTTGTAGAAGATCTTGGGCAGAATCCCCTTGTTGTAACCTCGTTTGGAAATCATTAAGAAAAGCAAGGGTTTGTCTCGTCGAATATATAAAATCTCGTTTCTTGTCTTTAGTGTCGGTTTATTTCGGGTTTTATCACTAGCGCTGTCTGTGGGAACCTCTTCATCTTAAGTAGTTTCCCGACAAGCATAAACCTTGACTTTCAATCTCACAAATGGCATGTCCAAACAACTTTTTCCCTCTCCACCCCGATAATATGCTCGAAAACTCGGAGTGGATGAACGAGGCATCTCAATCAAATTGGTCATTCGGGGTCCCTCCAAGGTGGGCGTATGCCGCCCCGCAAAATGCGTACCCTTTCCAAGGATACGCGCATCAATCTCCGGCTTTGCAAGGGCTTCCATAGCCCGCAGATGGGGTTCTATGACATGGCGGCAGATCCCGAGGAAAACGTGAAACACTTCGTTGTCCAAATGAATGTCAATTCATACAACGACGCAACTTTCTGTTGCGTTTTCCCAACCACCTTGGAGAAGGCCGCGATGACCTGGTTCATAAGTCTCAAGACCGGGTCTGTTTCCTCATTTTCCCAACTGTGCGATGCATTCATCGCGCACTGTAGTGGCTCACAGAAGGGCAAGAAGAACATGCGCGATTTTTGCGGTATTGAGCAGGGGGAAGACAAGGCGCGGGGTTGCGGAGATTGCGCACATCGACGAAGCGTTAGCGCGAGACACTCTCATGGGCAACCTATGTCACGGGGCATTCAAGAATTATATTTTCCTAAAATGTCCAAAGACATACGACAACGTGTGTGCGTAGATCACCGCTTAGGTGTATACCGAGTATGTCGCCAACCAAAGCTCTCGGCCGAGGACCGACAAGGATATCGCGGCTGAGACTAAAGGAAAAGCAAAGGTGAGTGTGTCTGCCATAAAGGATGCGTATGTAACGCAAAACCAGAACCTTGTGAAATCCCAGCAACAAGCGAAGAAGAGCAACACAAATAACAAGAACACAAGGGGAAACAACGACGGTGGGGGTTGGAACTGTTTCTGGTGGAAGCAGCGAGGGTACAGGGGAAAGGGTGGCTCCTTGTACAAACCAAAAGACAAAGGCAGAAGAAACCCCACCTCGGGAGCAAACAATGTGCCGCAAGGCCAAAATCAAGTGAGGACCAACAACATCAAGAAACAGGCTCCCACAAAGCAAGCACGCACCGGTCATGCCGCGACACCTGATGGTTTCATTTACACCATCTCGGATGGTCCCTAATTAGCAGGCTCGAGCCAATCGGAGCGAAAGTGGTACGCGAGGGCCAGTCATCATGAGCCTTCAGTTTTCAGCGTCGAGCTGTCCATGAAGTCCCACGCGAGGCTGGCATTCACATCCGAGGATGTTGAGGGTCTGCATATGCCGCACTCCGACCCATTGGAGGTGCACGCTCAGTTAGGCTCGAAGATGGTAAAGCGAGTTCTGGTAGACACGGGATCTTCCGTGAACATCATGTACTTCGACGCCTTCGAGCAATTAGGTATTTTGGCCACTTCCTTGAAGCCCTACGCCGGAAAACTAACGACCTTCTTGGGCGACAAGGTCGATGTGGCGGGCCTCATCGACCTCTTGATGACGTTGGGAGCACGTTCAACGAGGAGAACCGAGATGGTAGAGTTCACCGTGGTGCGTTTACCCTCGGTATATAACGCGATCATTGGGAGAGTATCCTCGATGAAATTTCAAGTTGGGGTGTCCATCTACCACCTAAAGATGAAATTCCCAGTTGAAGGCGGAGTTGGCGAAGTCAAGGCAACCGAGGGCGCTAATCTCGAGGTTCGAGATTATGCGATTCAGGCTTCGGAGACCGAGAGAAGAGTCGTCACTCCGTTCAACACCGAGGTAGAGAAGCTCTACCTAGGGGAATGTCTCTCTGGGGAATCGACACTATTGCTACAATCCTTGCTAGCCGACTCCCGTGAGGTGTTTGCTTGGACCTCAAAATATCTCCGCAGGGTCCCGCGGACTGTGGCCAAGCATTCCTTAAACGTCGATAGCACCACTTGGCCCGTTTTGCAAAGGCGAAGAAAAATGGATAAGGAAAGGGCAAGCACCGCAAATGCAGAATTGGGGAAATTGCTGGCCACGGGGTTTGTTCGTGAGGTCCAGTACCCAGAGTGGTTTTCTAAAGTCGTCCTGGTTAAGAAGGCTAGTTGGAGATGGCGCATGTGCATCGACCTCAAGGATCTAAACAAAGCCTGCCCCAAGGATTGCTACCCCTTGCCATCAATCGACGAGCTGGTCGACTCCACAACAGGCCACGGGGTCCTAAGTTTCCTCGACGCATATTCGGGGTATATACAGATCCTGATGGACCCGCGAGATGAGGAAGAGACGGCCTTCATCATGCAGTGGGGGACCTATTGTTATAAGGTCATGCCTTTTGCCTTGAAAAATGCGGGTGCCACCTTCTAGCACCTCGTGGACCGAATCTTCAAAAACCATCTAGGGAGGAATGTGTCGGCTTATGTTGACGACATCGTGGTCCAGAGCAAGACCCCAGAGGGGCATCTGGTCGATCTCTTCGAGGTCCTTGTGACGCTCAAGCAAAACAGGCTCAACCTCAATCCCGAGAAGTGTGTGTTTGGCGTATCATCTAGCAAGTTCCTAGGGTTCATATCAGCGTGCGGGGAATAGATGTGAACGACACCAAGATTGAATCACTCTCGATGTGGTCGCCCCGGTCTCGAATCGAGGTACAACGACTCACTGGCGCCGGCTGTGAACTATCTGGGGAGGTTCTGCTCTCGGTTGGCAAACAAGTCGCTACCTTTCTTCGCAACCTTAAAAAAGAATGAAAAGTTCGTATGGGACGAGGAATTGGAGCTCGCTTTCTCCGAGCTTAAGCCATTTTTGTCGAAGCTACCCACGTTGGCGCCTCCAAAGGCAGGCAAAGATCTGCAGATCTACATGGATGTGAGTCCGAAGACGATCAACGCGGTATTGACAAGGGAGGCGATGTACCCAGTCTACTTCGTCAGTCGCGTGCTCCAGCCGGCGGAGCAGCGATACTCCCCGGCGGAGAAAATGGCCTTGGCTGTGGTGACGGCCGCAAGGCGGCTTCGCCCTTACTTTCATGCCCACCCCATCCAAGTTCTCTATAATTTCCCTCTCTTCTAGACCCTCTTTCAGCCTGCCCTTTCCGGGCGGACAACGAAGTGGGCGGTCGAGCTCTCCGAGTCCGACTTCATGGTAGAGGTGACATTCCCCTAAACTGATGAAAGCGCGGAGGAGTGGAAGGTCTTTGTGGACGGATCACGATGCAACGCCGGGGGCGGGGTTGGCGTATTCCTTGTCAGGCCCTCAATTGAGACGGAGTATTCCCTTAACTTCGCCTTTGATACCACCAACAATGAGGCTGAGTACGAGGCCATGATTGTCAGGATAGATATGGCGCTTCTTAGTGGAGCTCGCAAAATCAGGGTGTACACTAATTCCAAGTTGGTAGCGCGGCAGTTGAGCAGACAATATGAGTCCAAGACATGTCGACGCCCTAGAGAGGCTAGGGTCGGCTCTCGCTTTAGATGTGGGAAATCGCGTTATGGTGGAAAGAAAACTCATGCGGAGTGTGACAAATGGGGTTTTTTTCGTCACGCTCGGAGATTGGATGGCTCCTATTATCTGGTATGTGGAAAGCGGGGTTCTTCCTGAGGATCCCGCAGAGGCAAGGGAGCTCAAGATGCGAGCCACTCACTACTGTGTTGTTGGAGGGTGTCTCTATCATCGTGGCTTCGCTACGCCCAATTTGTTGTGTGTGCCAAGCCAGGCCAAAGAGCACATTCTATTTGAGGCACACGAGGGAGTATACGGAAGGCACCCCGGATGGTGTGCCTTGTCGCATAAAATCATCTGCCTGGGGTATTTCTAGCCCACCCTCAGATTGGACGCGAGGTCATATGCTAACATCCAACATGCCCCCGCCAATACCTTGCGATCGATTCACACATCTTGCCCTTTCGCGATGTGGGGGATGGACATTCTGGGTCCTTTTCCAAATGTCGCGGGGCAGGTGCAATACATCTTAGTAATTGTGGATTACTTCATGAAGTGGATCGAGGCAGAAGCAATGGCCAAGATCATAAGTGCCAAGGTTTGTTCCTTCCTCTGAAAAAACCTCGTGTGTCGCTTTGGGGTCCCTATGACCATCATGACAGACCATAGTCTCTAGTTCGATTGCGAGGAAACTCGAACTTTCTGCTCTGAGTTGGGCATAACCCTCAAATTTTCCTCATTAGCCCATCCCCAGTCAAACGGCTGAGTAGAAAACGCCAATGCCCGGATCCTGTCCGATCTTAAGAAGCGACTAGGCACCGTGCAAGGTCGTTGGGCGGAGCTTTTCCCCCTCCTCCTATGGACGTATCGAACAACCGCATGCCGCACCACGGGGGAAACTCCCTTTGCTTTGACCTACGGGGTGGACGCGCTGGTCCTTGTCAAAACCTTGGTCCCTTCGGCGAGGGTTTTTAACTTCGACGAAAAAGAAAACGAAACAACACTCAAGGAGGAGTTACAAGTCAAGGACGAGCTCCGCGAGGTTGCACCCCTGTGTTCCATGGAATACAAGCGATGAGTCGCAGTGTACCACGACACGAAGGTTAGAGCCCGGAGCCTAACCTCGGGAAATCTCGTTTTACGGCGTACCGACGGAGGAAACCTAGATCCAAATTAGGAAGGACCATATCTCTTCGGGGAAGAGGTCGCACTCGAAGCATTTAAAATTAAAAGATAGCGAGGGGGTCACTCTAAGTAAAACTTGGAATGTGGCTCGACTCAAAAGGTACTACGTGTAAACCCTAATCCATTAAGCCTTGTTGCTTATTAGGGTTTTGAGAGCCTCCTCTTTATAAGGAGCTCTCGAGCTCATTTATTATTCAGCGCACATTAGGGTTTAATAAAGTAGAGGTTTGCTCTTTATTTTGCCCTAGTGCCATTGCGCCGCCCATATATTATCATTCAAAGCTCGTTTGCTCAGTTGTTCTTGTATGATCGTGCCCCATTCGAACTCTTGGCGGAACTAGAGAGTTCGGATTCCTTTTGGGCTCGAAATAATCTGAAAATGGCTCCGAGATGGAACCGAGCAAAGCATAAAAAAGCCTATCCGGCTTGGCATGAGCTACCGCTCATGACTTGTATTGTAGTCGTAGTCTTGTAGTCGGCCCCTCGAACGAATCAAAGAATTTCTCAGTTCGCCGCAGAATTCAAAGTAATTGGATAAACATGCAAAACCCCTGAACGGAGGGCCCCAATCCAATCAATCAAGTCTTCCGCTTCGCTAATTCGAGACCTAATACTCAAACACCACGTCGATCCGTCGCATCCCATATGAGGGACGCATCACGTTGTCACCAAATTTTGTGTATACAGGGTGACAAATTGTTTAAAATCGTTGTCTTAGTTTTGGGTGCAAGCCATCCTCCCCAAGTTTCCCACTTGGGATTGGAAATACTCTTTAAAGTATCGCGATCCATTGGAGCGACCTCGAGCGATCGCTACCAGCCCAATCCCCCCAAGCTTTCTACTTGGGGTTGGGAACAATCCCCCTAAGCTTCTTGCTTGGGGTTGGGAACAATCCCCCCAAGCTTCCCGCTTAGGGTTGGAATCAGGATGCACGATCTGAGCGACGCTCGGATCGTTGCATACAATCAAAAATAATCAATGCACGATCTGAGCGAGGCTCAGGATCATCACATACAAACAAAAATAATCAATGCACGATCCGAGCGAGGCTCGGGATCGTTGCATACAATAAAAAATAATCAATGAACGACCCGAGCGAGGCTCATGATCATTGCACACAATAAAAAATAATCCATGCACGGTCCGAGCGAGGCTTGGGATCATTGCATACAATCAAAAATAATCAATGCATGATCCGATCGAGGCTCGGGATCGTTGCATATAATAAAAACAATCAAGGCACGTTCCGAGCAAGGCTCGGGATCGCTGCATACAATAAAAAACAATCAATGCGTGATCTGAGTGAGGCTCGGGATTGTTGCATACAATAAAAAAATCAAGGGACGATCCGAGCGAGGATCGAGATCGTTGCATATAATAAAAAAGAATTCGTGCGTGATCCAAGCGAGGCTCGGGATCGTTGCATACAATCAAAAAAATAATAATCAATGCACGATCCGAGCGAGGCTGGGGAACGTTGCATACAATAAAAAACAATCAAGGCACGACCCGAGTGAGGCTCGGGATCGTTGCATACAATCAAAAATAACCCATGCGTGATCCTTGCGAGGCTCGGGATTATTGTGAAAACAACCTCGGATGTTAATAATCGGGGACCGATGTGGCCCGAATAGTCTACAAGCTTTGCAACACTCGCGCCATGGGGTTGGATCGGGATGGAATGAGCCGTTGTAGCTCTCAAAAACGAGGGGCTTCACACAATAGCACGAGGGCCGAGAAGTTATATTACAGGCTCCAGCGGAGCCATCAAAAGTCAAGTCTTAAAAACCATCCCAGTAAAAACCAAAAATTACAACACAACTTTCATTTCTTAATCTCCTTTGGCACGTTGGCTGGCGGGCCATGGGGTGCTGGAGGATGGGCGAGGCATGGATTATCTCGAGGTCGTCCTGGGTGGGATCCTCCTCAGTCTCCCCCATGGGAGTTTGCGGCAGGCCTCGCAAGAAGGAGACTAAGAAATCACACACATCGTGCATGTATGCCTTGCGACCCTCGGATCGCGGACCACCAGCCATGGGGTTGTGATGATGCGCAAAATAACAACGTGTGAATAGTAGGCACGAATAGCAAGGTAAAATTAATAAAAGCAGAATTCGAAGGAGCTCCCTGAGGGTTTTTCCGTACCCATCCAAAAAAGCGAGATACCCAATCAGGCTAGTCCCGAGTTGGAGGAAGGGCGAAGACCACACATCGCTTGTTCCCCACGAGAACGAGGTTGAAACGTCGCAACCCCTCAGAATATAGATATCGGTCAAACAATGCACTTCTAGAAGCAACGAGGACAAACCTCGCATACTTAAAGCCGACACACCCGCCGCGCTCAACCATTCAAAAGCCACCTTATTCTCAACCAATAATCGGCCACCTCTCTCTCGACCAATCAGATGGCCGTATCTCGAACGTCCCACATCAGATGTTGATGAAAGCCATGCTCCTCAAACGTCCATAAATAGAGGAGAACCTCGAAAAACATCTCTAACTCAAGAACTATCTTGCTTGTTGAAGATCGACGTGTTGGAATCATCGTAAAGATCACGCTACAATCAAGAGAAGATCAATAAAAAGACTTCAAGTCGCTCAAATAAATTTCAAGTCCCAACAGATCCAGCAAGCCGCTTTGCAAGCTACAATAAAAGCAAGGGTTTGTCTCGTCGAATATATAATCTTGTTTCTTGTCTTTAGCGTCGGTTTATTTTGGGTTTCATCTTGTTATACAGTCGATATAATACAACATAAAATAATTGGTATATATAAACCACACATTTATATTACTAATGATAAGCATAACAATCCACACATCAAGACTTCTTTTAGAAAACAATAATTGTAAACCCAGTTGCATTGTCCTAAACTTTCCAGGACAAAACTTGGCACAAAGATTACCCCAACATGCATTGTATGTAATATAGCATACAAACTTCTTTAATATATCTAGAAATGCAAACTAGACTATAGACATAAACCAAACTCCACCTTAAATTAAAACTTCTAGGAGAGATTGCCTTGTTTAAGAATTTCACCACATATCTAATTTGCACATAAGTACAAAGCATGTATTTCAAAGGAACATACTTCTCAAGGGAATTCAAATTAGCACAAGCGTAAAACACATAAGACAATGGCTTTTTCTCAAAACACAGATATTAAGATGTCATAAGTCTTTATTCCAAAGAAAACAAATCCACAAGACTGATTCAGAGTTTGAGAAAGTATTTCCAAATACTTTCACATCATCTTTCATCCTTTGAGTTGTGATTTCTCCATTTAATATAACACAAACACACCTAGAGAATCTATGCATAAGGATTACTTTCTTATCCATATTAAGTTAGTTCCTCCACATTAGTCTCCGCAACAGTAGCACATTCATCATGAGATTTCTTTTGAGTCTTTTCCAAATTATTCTCACAAGATAATTCATCTGAAGCCTCCTCGGCCAATTTAGATGAGTCAAATGCATCCATTAGCACCTTTGCTTCCTCTCCCTTTGATGAGATAATGGAGACTAACAGAATTGCGTCATTATAATTGACAATTATCACAATAGAATTAGCACAAAACATCTTCAAGTGAATTTCAAGAATAAAAAACAAGGAAAACAACCACCAAGATCGCAAGCAGCAATAAAAAGAGCCAGGAAAGAAAGGAAAGCAAGCTTGAACAAGTGATAGAGTTAAACTCACATTAGAACTTCTAACCAGATAGAGCGCGAGTAAAAGAAAGAATCGAAAACACTTCATAGCCTCTCCCATGAACTCTGACGGGACAGGACGAGCACAGACCATGCATCAAATTCATCCACACCAATTGTTGAAACTCTAGGAATTGCCCAAACCGCCTGTCAATCCAGAAATCCGGCCATAACTAATATCACACTTTAAGATTGAAAATTACGGATTTATGAAACTTTTGCCTTTTGCTTTTCTTCCTCAAATTTTCTAGAGGAGTAGACCATCCCCCAAATTAGGTAAACAATGTGGAGATATATGAGAATAAATTGATTTGAGATGTTTGATTTGGGTGGAAATTGCAAGGTATAAGATCGAATTGGCCATTGATTTTCTTCGAGGCTGTTCGAAAAGGGGCGAAGGGCTAGGGTTCGTTTCTCTTATTCTCTCTATACGTTCTATATCATCCTTAAACACTAGACAATTACAGGCTAGTGTTTGTTTAGTTGAATAGGAAACGAAAAAATTTTGTGCACTCCATTTTTTCGAATGCGCACTCTAGTTTGTGCGGATCATAAACTCGCCCATGATTTTTTTAAATCAGGTTTGTGCACTCTAGTTTGTAGTGTGCGGATCCCAAACCGTCAAAAAATTAAGGAAAAACCTGGTTTTCATGTGCGGATCCCTAATCCATCCAAGAATTAAGGAAAACCGGATTATTTTGTGTAGGTCGCAAACACGACCAGTATTTTTGGGTTTCATTGTGCGGGTTCGAGACCCGCACAAATTAGGTTAAATCTTCTACGGGTTTACAACCCGCACAAGGTGATGCTTATTAAGAGGCGCCACAACCCCTCGTCTTCTTGATTAATCTGCTTCTTCATCGATCGAGAACGAGGGCAAAATCGTCAACCAAAATTTCCGACAAAATCTTCAACCAAATTTTCCGAATTCGTGTTTGTCATGGACGAAAGAGTGAGTGAGAACGAGGGCAAAATGGCGATGGGTGGAGGTGGGTCGCCTATTTCGGTGGGTTCCGGATCCGCCCAACCGTCGGTGGGTCCCGGTACCGCCCAAGTAGACGGAATGTTGAGCGCGATTGCCGGCGGAGCGACGCTGGGAGGAGCGACGGAGGTGGTGTAGGCGGTAGATGCTTAGATATTGATAGGTTATTTATTATTTAGCGAAATCATGTTAAATATATTTTATATAGCGAAATATATACCAAATGCATATTAAAATTGTAAATTATTAGAAATTGTACTTTATAACAACAACAACAACAACAACAACAACAACAACAATTACCCAATAGACCTTCCTTAGCAAGAAATCTGGGGGGTCAAGATAGGGGCCCCCTGGCTTGGCGCAGAGGGGAGCGCCCAACAAACCCGACGGACCGCAGAGTACAGGAAGTAACCGAGGCAACCCAAAAGAAACAAAAGACGAGACAACACAAAAGCAAAGCACATCTACTCATAGAACATAAAACGAAAGCATAAACCGAATCCTTGAGGTCCCCGTGAACCAGTCTGTTCAGTCAACTAGCTGTCCACCACTCGGATCTTCTCCCTGCAACTATCTCTGCTTACTGCCAGATCTATCGAAATCCCCAGCTGTCTGACATCTTGTTTTATACTATCCTTCCAACATTTCTTCAGTCTACCCCTCCCTCTACGTACTTCTTCTAAGACCAGGCTCTCACACCTATGAATTGGCTCCTCAGGGCCCCGCCGCTGAACATGGACAAACCAGCGCAATCTTGATTCTCTTAGCTTGTCTCCTATACTGGCCACTCCCACTCTGCTTCTGATCACTTCATTTCTAATTTTGTCTAGTAACGTGTGTCCGCTCATCCACCTGAGCATTCTCATCTCAGCAACCAACAACCTCTGTTCCTGTGCTTTCGTGGTAGGCCAACACTCTGCTCCATAGAGCATGGCCGGTCTGATCACTGTTCTGTAGAACTTTCCTTTTAGCTTTAGCGGTACCTTCTTGTCACACAGAACCCCCGACGCCGCCCTCCACTTCTGCCACCCTCTCTGGATCCGATGTGTGATGTCCTCATCTATGCCTCCATCGCTTTGTAGAACCGACCCCAGATACCTGAAACTCTCCTTCCTAGTAACTACTTCCCCTCCTAAGAGCACTTCCTCACTAGAAGTTGTACCTTGTCCAAACCTGAACTCTACATATTCCGTCTTGGTTCTGCTCAGTCTGAAACCCTTGGACTCCAACTTTTTCCTCCATGTTTCAAGCTTATTGCTGACGCCAGCTCTGGACTCGTCAACCAGAACAATGTCGTCTGCAAATAGCCTGCACCACGGGCCCCCCTGAATCTCCCTCATCAGAACATCCATCACCACCGTGAAGAGGAAGGGGCTTAAGGCCGAGCCCTGGTGTAGACCTTTGTCTACCTTAAAAAACTTTGTATCCCCGCTTGGGGTGCTCACACTAGTCATCGAGTCCTCGTATATATCTCTGACTACCCTGATAAATGTGCCAGACACTTCTTTAGCGGCCATACATTCCCAAATCAGCTCTCTTGGTACTCTGTTGTACGCTTTCTCCAAGTCGATAAAAACCATGTGAAGATTCTCCTTTCTCTCTCTGTAAGCCTTTGTCAGCCTTCACAACAAGTGTATAGCATCCATAGAGGACCTCCCAAGCATAAAACCGAACTGGTTCTCTGACACTCTGAGTAGCTTTCTCAACCTCAACTCGATGGCCTTCTCCCATACTTTCATTGTGTGACTAAGCAGTTTGATACCCCTATAATAGTTGCACTGCTGAACATCTACCTTATTCTTGTATACCGGGATCAACTTACTAAGCCTCCAGTCTTCCGGCATCTTGGCCGTCTTGAAAATGATATTAAAGAGAGTTGTTAGCCATGTCAGACCCCTCACTCCTAAGCACTTCCAAACCTCTACCGGGATTTCATCTAGCCTTACTGCTCTCCCTCTACTCAACTGGCGGACCACTCCTTCTATTTCCTCCCTAGAGAACCGTCTGTAAAAGTAAAAGGGGTGCTCTCGGTTATCTTGGCCCGACGAGTCGTGTCGTCTATTCGCACTCTCAGAACTCTCATTCAGAAGACCACTGAAGTACCTCTCCCAGCGCTGTCTGATCTGTAGGTCATCAACTAACACCCGTCCTTCCTCATACTTGATACATTTCACCCTGTCTATGTCTTTGCTCTTCCTTTCTCTTGCTTTTTCCAACCTGTAAAGGACTCGTTCCCCACCCTTTTCGTCCAAGGCCTTATACAAGCCGTCGAACGCTTTTTCTTTAGCGGCTGCCATTGTTCTCTTAGCTACCTTCTTTGCTGCCTTGAGTTCTGCCAGCATCTCCTCCCTTTCTACTTCCGCACTTCTTAGCCAAGCTTTATAGGCTATCTATTTCTCCCAAACCTTCTTTTGCTAAAAGAGCCTCTCGACACCCCCAACACTCTGCACGATGCTCTACAAATGCACTCCGCCATCTTGCCCCACATCTCGTTGGCATTGTTCCTCTCTTCCCAAGCTCCTTTTGCGTCTGCTTCCTCAAAAATCCTTTCTCTCTTGTACGTTCGATTCTGAGAGGTGCCACCACCTAATTCTCGGTTGAGGAGCCTTGTTTGCTTTTTTTCTTTTTACTCGGCCCCTGCAAATCCAATATCAACAACTTGTGTTGCATCGACAGGCCGTCGAAAGGGATGACTTTACAGTTCTTGCACCTCCCCCTGTCTTCCCTTCTAGTCACAAAGAAGTCAATCTATGTCTTTCCCAAAGGGCTCTGAAAGGTAATCAACTGCTGATCACTCTTCCTGAACCAAGCGTTGACCACTAAACAGTCAAAGGCCGCTGCAAAATCCAAGAGAGCTCGACCTACATCATTTCGGTCACCAATCCCCCAACCTCCATGTACCACCTCAAACCCAGATCTATCCTTCCTGATATGCCCGTTGAAGTCCCCTCCAATCACCAACTGCTCTGTCGAAGAAACGCTACTTGTCAAGCTGTCTAAGTCTTCCCAGAACTGCCGCTTTTCTTCTGAACTCAAGCCTCCATGCGGCGCATAGGCACTGACGACATTTAGAATTTTCTTCCCTAAGACGATCTTCAGCAGCATAAGACGATCACGTGTCCGTTCCACATGTACCACCTGATCTCTCAAGTTCTTGTCCACCAAAATCCCAACCCTATTTTTGCTATTAGCGACCCCTGAGTACCATAACTTATAAAATGTAATTAATTACAAATCGTACCTTACACATCTCGATAGATATTATATTATATATTTCTTAGATTATATAAATATATTATAGAATTTAAAAATTGTACCTTAGAAATAATATGTTTATCATATTAGAAATTATAATATGTTGAAGAATTTATGTGATAGAAATTAGAAATCGTATCGTAGAAATAATTTATTTATTAGATTAGAAATTATATTTTTTGTAGTAACAATCTTAAATAGAAATAATAAAAATTAGGATTAGTTTGAGTGAAATTAAATAAATGAAGCAAAATTATTAAATAATTAATAATATATTAAATAACAAGAGGTAGTAGCACACATTCGAGAGTCTACACTTGGCAGTAGACGCTTAGATACGTGGGTACTCACGACTTCAGGTTGCAAGAGGAGACACGAAGAATCGACCTCTAAGTCAGATGCTTGGCCTGATTTTCCTGCGACGGGAGAGGCTCATCCTCCACAGTGTGACTTCCCAGATGAGGTCCCACCGACTCATTTGGAGGATATGTTGGTTGATTCTGTTGGGACGGTAGAGGCTTATCGTTATTCTGTTGGGACGGCAAAGGCTCTGACCGAGCTGTCATCGTCATTGTCGCATCCTCCCTAGTCGGCCTCTCCGCATTCTGATACTTTGCTCTCCGACTCGACTCAAAACTCATTTGGATGAGCTAGTTGTTGATTTTGTTGCGACGGTAGAGACCCAACCTCCACAAGCCGACTTCTTGGAGCAAACATCGTAAGGGCTCGAGGATCTATCTGTGTTACGGGATTTCAAGGGACACATCACCGACGTGATTTGGAGGACACACGATCCGTGGAGGAACAACATGGACGGACTTGTTAGACGTATTACGTGTTAGAGTAGACCGAGGGAGTTTGCCGGATGGAGCACTCACATTTCGTCATTCGACGTTGATGTTGCCGAGGGTTCGTGGTTATGGATCATTCGACAGACCGGTCTGATGTTGAGAGGGTTTCTTGACAACAAATAAATTTATAATCAAGACCCCGCTGAGTATAGGGAGGTCAGGATCGTTCCACAGGAAGCAAGGTTGTTCGTTTATCAATCTACTAAAAAGCAAACAAAAACAAATAAAAACACTCACGAGCAGCCTCATTAATGACGTTGTCAGGGTCGTTAACGAACCACCGAACACAAGAACACTTCAAATAACGACCTAATTAAAATCTAATTAAATTCGGTACCGAGGCAAGTACTCAGCAACGAAAATTCACTAGAGATAATTCAAATAAAACAAAGATCTAGGATTTAGGGACACCACAACATAGCCAAGCATAAAAACTCGTAAGAAGATAAGATCATGCCTTCAAACAGATAGAGACATCAACTTTCGTTGACTTAGCAAGTAAATTAACAAACTTTCGCATCCTAATTCACTTAATTGCTCGTTTTGGATCTAAAGCTTGAAACTTTCGTTTTCAAACAATATCAACCTTCAAGTTACTAACTTTCTCTTTCAATCAAGTTAAAAACCTAAATTACCTCAACTTTCGTTTTGGTATAAGCACAACAAACAATTCTCAATCAAAGATAAAAGGCATTCACAACACAATCCTATTCATCAAACATGCTCAACTATGCCGGGCTTAACCCCGACCCTAGAAAAAGAAACTACTCACTAATCATAACTAAGAAACTAAAAATCTCAATCAAAAGAAACATTGAAAACAAAACAAAACTCGAATTAATAAGAAAAATATCGTCTTACAAAGATTCAGAAGAAACCAAAAAACATCGAAATACCGAACCACAATCGCGACCAACGACCCCGGTGACTGTCGTCTACCGAGCCTCCTCGGTCCTCTCCGATCCGACTTTCTCTCTCTCGGCCCTTCGAAAATCTCTTCCTAAAAATTCTCCTCCAAAAGCTTCCCCTTTCTATGCTAGATAGAAGGTTATTTATAAAAAACTAAAAACTAAAAAAGGCTAAAAGATATAAACTTTCCTAAAAATATAGAAACAAACCCTAAAAGATAGAAATAAAATCTAAAAAGATATTAAGACCTAAAATACATATTCTAATAACCCCAAAAGATTCTAAAAAGATACTCAACCGACACGGAAATAAATTCCCGCTCAGGATCGGTGAATTATAAAATAAATACTTCAAATCTTCTCATTCGTGGCCTCATTAACGAACCCTCACATCCTCGTTAATGAGCCTGGGCTTTGTTTTCTTCCACACTTCCTCTCGTGATCTCGAGCTCTGATTTCTTCAATCTTGCACTCCTCCGTCTTTCGCTGTAATGCTCCAAATTCAGCTCCATATAGCTCTTTTCCTCGCTAAAACCTACAAAATTCACAAAATAGCGTAGCTTCCACTCTTTTTATAGAAATATGCAAAACTACCTAAAAACACTCAAAACTAAACCTAAACTAAACTAAACTAAACCTAATAAGCAAAGAAAACCTACTAAAAACTATACTAAAAATGCGAACATCAAAATACCCCATACTTAGACTTGCTTGTCCTCAAGCAACAAACAAGACACTAACCAAAACCAAAACAAATCATGCTCATCAAGACATAGCCATCTTCTAAAAAGCAACATCTACATATGAGAAAAATATAGCAAAGACTATTAACATCCTCACACATATATGCACTTAAATAGACATAAGATAATACAATCCAACCTCTCTAGGGATATTGTGTTTCACTCAACTCTTAAATGTTTAGGCTTATAAATTCAATCTCTCAACTCATCTTATATACAAAACTCATAGAAATTGGAACTTATATCACCAATACTCTCCGCCCAAGATTTGTCAAAACAAGCAAAGAATCATCAAGAGAACTTAGGGGGCTCAATGAAAAAACTTCATAGAAGTTTTCATTCGGCCGGGTTGTTGATGTCTCTCTATTTGGTGGTGTTTTCTTATGTGATTTCCTTTGTAAATATGTTTCTTTTTCCCCTTTTCTTGTGCGTTTTGTTCCTTTTTAGCTTAGTTCTCGTATTTCTATGAGATTCGGAGACTACGCGCATTTTATGTGTTTTGTAGGTAATTTGGCATGAATCGAGGATCGATTTGAAGGAGGGTCGAGACATGGAGCAAAGGCCGAGCTAAAGCGGGAAAGAGAGGAGCAAGCCATGAAGAAGAACAAGAGAAGCCAACAAGAAGAAGGTGGAACGAGGTCCGGACCGAGTTGCAACCACGTCGGGCCCGACTTTGAAGTTTCCAACCTCGGACCGAGATGCACAGTAACTCGGGCCCGAGGTCCTCCGTGTCGGTCCGAGTCGGTCACCGAACTACTTGGGCTCCAAGGCACGAATTTGTGGACTTCCACTTTTGCCCCTCATCTAATCTATAAAAGGCCCTCTTGTCTTCTAAGAAAAGGTTCCCTCTCATACACACAAGAGGGGGGAAAGGGTTCCCACACTTGGAAAAGGAACCAAGAGGATACTTGGAGAGCAAGGAGGAACGAGAGGAGGAGGAGGAGAGAGAGAATCGGCCAAGAGAGGAAGACTTGATAGGTTTTGTTGGTAGATTTGCTTTGATTTGCTTTGTTCTTGTGGATTTGAAAACCCTTGATTTGAATTTGTGGATTGCTTTGTTTTGAGATTGATTATGATGATTGCTTTCCCTTTTGATTTGATTGCTTTCTTTGCTTGTCACATGGAGTAGATCTCCTTGATCTTGGCTTATGGGGGAAAACCCTAGCTAGGTTTAGGCTAGAAACCCCAATTCCATAGCCTTGAGTGTTTGATCTAAGGAACCCACTCTACATAGAGTTACAATTCCTTGCGAAAGTTGGGAATCAAGGCTTGAGATTGGCAAAGTAGCGAAAGTGAACATGTGTCAATCTCAAGACCTTGCTTCGAAGGGGATTTCCCCATGGATCGAGGTGTAGATGTGGTTGGAACGAGGGCGAAAGCACTCGATCCTAGTCCGATCATCACTCATTGCCTGAATTGGGGTGGAAAAGCCTTAATCTACTAGGGAAGGAACCCAAAAGCCCAAGATCTACTTTTAAAATCTTTGAGATCGACATCCCCAGCTACCTCGGGCCCGACTTACCTAGTGTCGGTCCCGACTTCCTCTTGTCGCCAACCTCGGGCCCGACGTGACCTCAGTGTCGGTCCCGACTGTTTTCTTTGTTTTCCTTTGTTTTATGCGTTCCTTTCTACCTTCCTAGTATCTAGGCACATCGATCGAGTAGACTTCCCGAGTGTTCGACACCCACCACGTACTACAACGGGGTCGGGTTATAAATTGTATCTCTTGACCCTCGCATCCGAGAGCGATCAAAAAGATTGGCGCCGTTGCCGGGGAAGTCTAAGTGCATTGAGTGCCAATTTGGTGAGTTTCTTGTGTTTTGGTAGTGATTTGGGTGAGGGAATAGCCCAAACCCTTTGTTTGTTTTTGATTTGTTTTGGTTTGTGTTTTTGTTTCATAGGTGTAAGCTAGCTCGTTCTTCCCGAGGAACACTTGAGCTTGAGTTTGTGAGTGATCCGGAAAGTATTCTCAAGCAAGCCCGAAGAAGGAAAAGGATGGCGAATCAAGCTCTCCATGTTGATGAGGAGTTGGCTCAACTTAGGGCCGAAATGGCTAGATTGCAACTTGAGAGGGACAATCAAGAGGAGGTGGCAAGAAGAGAACGGGAGCAACGGATGAGAGCCGAGGCTCAACTCAATGCTCTACCCCGGAATGCAGGCCAATACATGCATCCGGAGTTGAGGGTGCCCAAGCCGGCTATTGTGCTTCCTGAGGTTGCCAAGAATTTTGAGATCAAGACGCAATTCATCTCCCTCATCAAGCGTGATCAATTCGAGGGCCGTCCACATGAGTGTCCCATAGAGCATGTTAAACGTTTTGTGGACATGTGTGAGACGATCTCTACCGACGAGGAGACATTGGATTATGTGCTTCTAAAGGCGTTCAAATGGTCACTTGGGGGCAAGGCCGCAC
This sequence comes from Fallopia convolvulus, assembly GCA_964016875.1. NCBI lineage: Eukaryota > Viridiplantae > Streptophyta > Magnoliopsida > Caryophyllales > Polygonaceae > Fallopia > Fallopia convolvulus. The sequence goes on from OZ024719.1 coordinate 26,681,679, forward strand.
ATTGGCTCGAGAGCCAAGCTCCTAGGTCAATCACAACTTGGAAGACACTCTATGACGCTTTCTTGATGAAGTTCTTCCCTCCCTCAAAGACAACCGAGTTGAGAAGGAAGATTGCAAGTTTTCAACAAGGTCCGAATGAGCCCCTCTTCGAAGCATGGGACCGTTTCAAGGAGATGTTGCGCCAATGTCCTACTCATGGCCAACAACCATATGTGCTTCAAGACATCTTTTTCCAAGGCATCAATCCGGTAACGAAGGACAAGCTCAATCTCCACACCGATTGTGGGTTCATAGACTTGACACCGGATCAAGCTTGGGAGCTACTTGATAAGCTATCCGATTATGAGGCCATGTATGGGGTGAGTCAAGCTAGCAAGGAGGTGAAAGTTCAAGGTGAAGGTGCAAGGAAGTTATATGATCCAAAGGGAGAAGACATTGATAGGGATGTGAAGCTCCAATTCCTTGAAGGTGAAGTGAGCAAGCTTAAGAGGCAAGTCCACTACTACAAGCAAAATGCTAGAGCTTGTGAGGAGTGTGGATCCTTTGCTCATGCTACACAAGTTTGTCCGAATGAGAGCCAAGTGCGCTTGGCCGAGCGAATTGAGGAGGCAAACTATGTTCGAGGAAATTTCGGTGGAAGAGGCAATTTCAACAATGGTGGCAATGGCCGGTGGAACAACGGTCAAGCTCAAGGCTACAACAACAACTTCAACCAAAACGGGCCAAGGGCGCCACCACCACCATATAGACCACCGGGATTCAATGAGTTACAAACATTTTCTCAAGAAATGAGAGATGGGTTCAAGGAGATGAGGACCCAATTCAATGAGTTTGGTGCATGGAGGAGGCAAGTCGTTAATCAATTTGCTCAAATTGCGACTCAAGCCCCAAGAGAGAATGGGAGACTTCCGGGCCGACCCGAGGAGAACCCTCGAGCTCAAAACAATCAAAATGAAGTCCGGGCAATTGGATTGAGAAGTGGCCGAAACCTACCCGAGCCACACGTGCCTAAGAAGAGTGAAGAGAGTCCGACCAACTTACCCAGCAAGTCGGGTCCGACGTTCCCCGAAGTCGACCCAGTGATGTCTCTCTATTTGGTGGTGTTTTCATATGTGATTTCCTTTGTAAATATGTTTCTTTTCCCCTTTTCTTGTGCGTTTTGTTCCTTTTTAGCCTAGTTCCCGTATTTCTATGAGATTCGGAGACTACGCACCTTTTATGTGTTTTGTAGGTAATTTGGCATGAATCAAGGATCGATTTGAAGGAGGGTCGAGACATGGAGCAAAGGCCGAGCTAAAGCGGGAAAGAGAGAAGCAAGCCATGAAGAAGAACAAGAGAAGCCAACAAAGAAGAAGGTGGAACGAGGTCAGGACCGAGTTGCAACCACATCGGGCCCGATTTTGAAGTTTCCAACCTCGGACCGAGATGCACAGTACCTCGGGCCCGAGGTTCCTCCGTGTCGGGCCGAGTCGGTCACCGGACTACTTGGGCTCCAAGGCACGAATTTGTGAACTTCCACTTTTTCCCCTCATCTAATCTATAAAAGGCCCTCTTGTCTTCTAAGAAAGGGTTCCCTCACACACACACAAAAAGGGGGGTTCCAAGGGAGCCAAGAGGATACTTGGAGAGCAAGGAGGAAGGAGAAGAGGAGGAAGAGAGAGAGAATCGGCCAAGAGAGAGGAAGGCTTGATAGGTTTTGTTGATTGTTTAGCTTTGATTTGCTTTGTTCTTGTGGATTTGAAAACCCTTGATTTGAATTTGTGGATTGCTTTGGATTTGAATGAAACCTTGCTTTGTTTTGAGATTGATTATGATGATTGCTTTCTCTTTTGATTTGATTGCTTTCTTTGCTTGTCACATGGAGTAGATCTCCTTGATCTTGGGTTATGGGGGAAAACCCTAGCTAGGTTTAGGCTAGAAACCCCAATTCCATAGCCTTGAGTGTTTGATCTAAGGAACCCACTCTACATAGAGCTACAATTCCTTGCGAAAGTTGGGAATCAAGGCTTGAGATTGGCAAAGTAGCGAAAGTGAACATGTGTCAATCTCAAGACCTTGCTTCGAAGGGGATTTCCCCATGGATCGAGGTGTAGATGTGGTTGGAACGAGGGCGAAAGCACTCGATCCTAGTCCGATCATCACTCATTGCCTGAATTGGGGTGGAAAAGCCTTAATCTACTAGGGAAGGAACCCAAAAGCCCAAGATCTACTTTTAAAATCTTTGAGATCGACATCCCCAGCTACCTCGGGCCCGACTTACCTAGTGTCGGTCCCGACTTCCTCTTGTCGCCAACCTCGGGCCCGACGTGACCTCAGTGTCGGTCCCGACTGTTTTCTTTGTTTTCCTTTGTTTTATGCTTTCCTTTCTATCTTCCTAGTATCTAGGCACATCGATCGAGTAGACTTCCCGAGTGTTCGACACCCACCACGTACTACAACGGGGTCGGGTTATAAATTGTATCTCTTGACCCTCGCATCCGAGAGCGATCAAACAGATTGGCGCCGTTGCCGGGGAAGTCTAAGTGCATTGAGTGCCAATTTGGTGAGTTTCTTGTGTTTTGGTAGTGATTTGGGTGAGGGAATAGCCCAAACCCTTTGTTTGTTTTTGATTTGTTTTGGTTTGTGTTTTTGTTTCATAGGTGTAAGCTAGCTCGTTCCTCCCGAGGAACACTTGAGCTTGAGTTTGTGAGTGATCCGGAAAGTATTCTCAAGCAAGCCCGAAGAAGGAAAAGGATGGCGAATCAAGCTCTCCATGTTGATGAGGAGTTGGCTCAACTTAGGGCCGAAATGGCTAGATTGCAACTTGAGAGGGACAATCAAGAGGAGGTGGCAAGAAGAGAACGGGAGCAACGGATGAGAGCCGAGGCTCAACTCAATGCTCTACCCCGGAATGCACGCCAATACATGCATCCGGAGTTGAGGGTGCCCGAGCCGGCTATTGTGCTTCCTGAGGTTGCCAAGAATTTTGAGATCAAGACGCAATTCATCTCCCTCATCAAGCGTGATCAATTCGAGGGCCGTCCACATGAGTGTCCCATAGAGCATGTTAAACGTTTTGTGGACATGTGTGAGACGATCTCTACCGACGAGGAGACATTGGATTATGTGCTTCTAAAGGCGTTCAAATGGTCACTTGGGGGCAAGGCCGCACATTGGCTCAAGAGCCAAGCTCCTAGGTCAATCACAACTTGGAAGACACTCTATGACGCTTTCTTGATGAAGTTCTTCCCTCCCTCAAAGACAACCGAGTTGAGAAGGAAGATTGCAAGTTTTCAACAAGGTCCGAATGATTCCCTCTTCGAAGCATGGGACCGTTTCAAGGAGATGTTGCGCCAATGTCCTACTCATGGCCAACAACCATATGTGCTTCAAGACATCTTTTTCCAAGGCATCAATCCGGTAACGAAGGACAAGCTCAATCTCCACACCGATTGTGGGTTCATAGACTTGACACCGGATCAAGCTTGGGAGCTACTTGATAAGCTATCCGATTATGAGGCCATGTATGGGGTGAGTCAAGCTAGCAAGGAGGTGAAAGTTCAAGGTGAAGGTGCAAGGAAGTTATATGATCCAAAGGGAGAAGACATTGATAGGGATGTGAAGCTCCAATTCCTTGAAGGTGAAGTGAGCAAGCTTAAGAGGCAAGTCCACTACTACAAGCAAAATGCTAGAGCTTGTGAGGAGTGTGGATCCTTTGCTCATGCTACACAAGTTTGTCCGAATGAGAGCCAAGTGCGCTTGGCCGAGCGAATTGAGGAGGCAAACTATGTTCGAGGAAATTTCGGTGGAAGAGGCAATTTCAACAATGGTGGCAATGGCCGGTGGAACAACGGTCAAGCTCAAGGCTACAACAACAACTTCAACCAAAACGGGCCAAGGGCGCCACCACCACCATATAGACCACCGGGATTCAATGAGTTACAAACATTTGCTCAAGAAATGAGAGATGGGTTCAAGGAGATGAGGACCCAATTCAATGAGTTTGGTGCATGGAGGAGGCAAGTCGTTAATCAATTTGCTCAAATTGCGACTCAAGCCCCAAGAGAGAATGGGAGACTTCCGGGCCTACCCGAGGAGAACCCTCGAGCTCAAAACAATCAAAATGAAGTCCGGGCAATTGGATTGAGAAGTGGCCGAAACCTACCCGAGCCACACGTGCCTAAGAAGAGTGAAGAGAGTCCGACCAACTTACCCAGCAAGTCGGGTCCGACGTTCCCCGAAGTCGACCCAGCAAGAAGATCGACTCCTTCACCACGGACCGAGGTTGATAGCAACTCGGGACCGACGTACACAGACCTCGATCCAACCCCTCTGTCCAGGACCGAGATTCACAACATCGGGCCCGACATGGTGCCCAAGTCGGTCCAACCAGGAAGTGTTGCAAATGAAGCGGGGAAGTCCAAAGAAGTTGATCCAAGCAAGATTCAAGGTGCAATAATTCTTCCATATCCCTCGAAGAAGCCGAAAGATGTTGTTGAGAACAAGTTCAAGAGGTTTCTCAAACTCTTGCAAGCCTTGAACATCTCCATCCCGTTCACCGACGCATTGAGTGAGATGCCATCTTATGCCAAGTTTTTAAGGGAGATTTTGAGCAAGAAGAGGTCCATAGTGGAAATGCAAGATGAAGTCAAGACCTTGGAGTTACCACAAAAGCTAGGAGATCCCGGTCGTTTTGCTATAACCATTGGTGTGGGGTCTCAAAGTTTCCAAGCCTTATGTGACCTTGGGGCAAGTGTTTCGGTAATGCCCGCTAGCATTTGGAGAAGAGCAAATTTGGGTGAAATGGAGCCGGCCGATATGTCCCTAACTATGGCCTACGGTTCCATCATCAAGGCCAAAGGAATATTGGACGAGGTTCCGGTGAGGGTTGGAAAGTACTTTGTCCCTGATGATTTCGTGATCTTGGACATGCATGAGGATCCCTTGGTTCCAATAATCTTAGGGAGACCATTCTTAGCTACGGCGGGGGCAAGGTTTGATGTCAAGAACGGGAAGGTTTCCTTTGAGATTGGGGAAGAGAAGGTCGATTTTCACTTCAACAAAGCTTTGAATGAGCCGGACGCCTTGGCCATTCTTAAACTTGAAGAGAGTGCCAAGAGAGAACGTGAAGAAGTGGAAGTTGCTAGGGAGGTTGTTGCTTTAAGGGGTGATGAAAGCTTCAATGAACAAATACAAGTAAGGGAGTTGTTGGAGCAACTTAAGGATCAAGATGAGTCAAGGAACAAAGCTAGCTCAAGAAGAGATGAAGAGTATCCTTACTCATATCCTTTTAATGTTGGTGAAGATCACAATTCTTCCCAAAATTTTGATTCCTACATTTGCTTGAGTGATTTGAATGATGACTTAGGAGACTCCTATATTTGCCTTAGTGATTTAAAAGGTGAATTGGTAGAATCTCCTAGGAATACTTTGGATGACTATGGTGTAGGACAAGAAAAACATGATGGAGCAAGCAAGGAGGAGAAATCTCATCCGTTGGAGGAATATGATGAGATAGGCCCGAGATCTGAGAGCCATGCCTATGTAGACCATCGTTGGTGGTTTTATGGGTATGAAGGCAATGGGAATGGGCATAACAATGGCGAGCAATTCACCGTGTTTCACCCGCCATAAGGTTGAGGTTAAGAAGTCAAGCTAGTGACTCTAAACGAGCGCTTCTCGGGAGACAACCCGAGCTAGTAGCTTTCTTTTCGTAATTTTAGTTTGATTTTCTTAGTTTAGCTTAGCTTTTCTCTAACCAATCCCTATCTAGTGTTTTGTGGATTTATGGTGTTGTGCATCCTTCAAAGTTGTGTAGGATTTGAGGTGAAATATTTAAATGGAAATATGGGAAAGAAGTTGCATGAGGATGGAGTAAAATTGGCAACCCGAATACTCCCACATCGAGCCCAGGTAAGTCGGGACCGACATAGGGATGTCGGTCCATGAAGTCGGTCCAACTTGATCCGACTAGTTGGAATGCCAATTTTGCCCTTGACCTAATTTGTCCCCTTCCCCCATTAAATACCACCCCCCACCTACCTATCATCTTCATATCAACTACCATACCCAAAACACAACCCCTCTCCCTCAAAAACTCTCAAAGTCGGCCGCCCCTACCCTCACCATACTCGATCCACATCCATCCCACTTCATCTCGTTCCAACCACAAAAAGGCCTCCCAAACCCGAATCCAAGTAGAAATCTCGAGTTCAATATAGTCCTTCGTCCCCCATCTAGATCTAGATCTAGGAAATTTGAGTTCTAAGTTGCTTATTTGTTCAAAAGTTCAAATACTCTTCGAATCCGGTATGTGTTACTCCATCTCTACTTATTTCTTTGAAAATTTTGTGCTTTCATTGCGTAGATTGAGTAATGCCATTTTTGATTGAGAGTTTTAGCTTGAGCATCAATGGTGGATTTGCATGATTTGTGAAATTGAGCTTTAAAGTTGTTTATGCATGCTTAGATCCATTTAGAACTTCGATTAGGGATGTTTGATGGTTGAATTTGAAATTTAAGTGCATGATAGAGTGATTTGGGTTGATTTGAGGTTAGAAGTCAAAGCATGAACTAGGTCGAGATCGATGTACCCAGGAGAGTCGGGCCCGAGTTGTGGAAGTCGGTCCAGCAAGTCGGACCGAGGTTGAGTAAGTCGAGCCCGACATAGGCTGGAAGTCGATCCTTGTTGTTTTTGCTCTCTTCTTGTGATATCATTTGGATTCATGTGTTTAATTGTTGGCTATAGCCTAATCATGATGTAGAATGATTATTTGCTTAGCTATTGTTAGAAGATGTCCATGATGATTTATGTTGAATTGAGATGCATGTGAGTCTAGAGACTAAGTATGGGGTTCCCTTTGTGTTGAAGTGTTGTTGTGTGTTGATAAGTGCTTTTGTTGGGTTGTATAGAGTTTATCTTGGATCCTTTTGTTTGGATGTGTGTAGGTACAATGGAGACAAGAGCTTCATCCTCTCATGCGGAAAGGCCAAGGAAGAAGTCCAAGAAGTCAAGGAAAGAGCCGAAGTTGGAGGATGTCTATTTGGAGGATGACGAGCAAGTGGAGAATTATGAAAGATATATGGCGCTTGAGCACCACACGAGGTGGCTTGATTGGGAAGCCGTGAGGAAGATGGACATGGATCAAGCCCTTCCAAGATGCTACTCCCACATCGGTCTTAATGGAATGCTAAGGTGGGACAACACTCACTACCCCGCCCTCACCTCGGAATTTATGGCCACATTCGAGTGCACTTATGATAATGTGGAGGATGAGGAAGGGGCGATCACTTTCCGATTGGGCAACGAGGACCACAATCTCACTCTTAGGGATTTGGCTACCTACTTCGGGTTCCCATGCCCAAGAGAAGAGGCCGGAGTCAACAATGAGAAGGTGAACCAAGTGTGGCGTCATGTGGCCGGGAAGAGTGAGATGGGAAAGGGCGCCTCCACAACCAAGATTGCTAGCCCTCTTTTTCGGGTCATGGTGCGAGTCTTGGGGTGTGCAATCTATGCTCGTCATGAATTGAGCAAGCCGATGAAGGAGGAGATCATGTTGCTCCATGAGATGCTCTTCAACACCGAGAAGCCCATGAACCTTGCATGGGAGTGGGTCAAGATGGTGCGGGACTTCCAAAGTTCCTCTTGGATCTACTTCGGCGGGATGATAGCAAGGCTCGCCATGCGTCTAGGAGTTGATCTTGACAAGTATTCTCCGGCTCCGAATGGTGTTGAGTTCATGAACATGAAGTATTTCAAGAAGGCCAACATCATCAAGGAGAAGCTCTACATGATTTCCTTGGCCCCTCACTCAAACTATGATGGTGTGTCGATCCGGTTAGTGCACAACCTCTATGATCTTTCTCGGTATCAAAATTGTTACCAAGTGTGGGCCGGCAAGCCACACTCATTTGGTGACCCCGAAGGTGCAAGAGAGGGGCGGCGACAACAACCTCAACACATTCGGTTTACTTCCCCTCCATCTACACCGGATTCCGACCAAGACAACTTCGTGTTTGCACCTCGTGGGGAGGACATGGATGTCGATCAAGGGCAAAGTGAAGAAGATGAGCGCCTCCAAGGCTTGATGGCCTACCTCCGAGCCACGCACCATGCTCCAACACTGGAGGACCGAGGTACATACCAAGTCGGGCCCGACTTCCCTCAACGTCGGTCCACTTCATTCCATGGTGGTGAGGTCCCGAGGCATTATGAACGTGGAGAAGGGAGCGGTGCAAGGCGAGAGCAAGCTCAAGGTGGCGGTTATGAAGGCTATGCCCAATGGTACGGTCCGGGAATGGTGTTTCCCGAGCAACAACAACCGGTGGACATGTCCTTCTTAGCCAACCAAATGGCCCACCTCCAACTTCAGAAAAGAAAATGTTCTCCAAGAGGTCCATCAAGTGAATCTCCAACAACAACAAATGAACCAACAACAACAAAAAATGTACCAACAACAACAACAAATGCTTCAACAACAAAGTTCTTTCCAAGTTACCCAACAAGAGATGAACCGAGCCCTCGGCTACACTAGGCGAGAGGTGGAGGAGCTTAGAGAGGTGAAAGATCAAAGGTGGCGGGTCCAAGATAGCTACAAAACGTGGATGAGCGGGAACTTCCCTTCCCGTGAGGACCAATGGACACGCCCGGAGCCTCAACTCCAACCACCACCACAAGACTTCTACCAAGAGCAAGTGTACGAGAGGGAGCGGCAAGCAAGGCTCCAAAGAGGACGTAGACGTGACAACCCCTTCGAGTGATCCTAAACATGCCATTGAAGAATAAGAAAATTGTGAGCTTTTCATACTCTTCTCTCTTGCTTTTAAGTTTTGATTTCCTTGTTTGATGGGGACATCAAAATTTTAAGTATGGGGTGGGGGTAGGTGTGTTCATGATTTCACTTGTTTATGTTTGCTTATTATTTTGAGGATATTTAGTTTGTGTTTCTAGTTTGTATTTGGGGTGTTTGCTTATTGGTTTGTGGTTTGTGGAATGACATGGATGATTAATTTGGTCTAGAATGGATGAGTTTTTGGTTTTAGAGAAATTTTTGCAAAAAAAAAAAATCCATAAAAAAATTGAAAAATTGTGTTAAAAAACAACAAAAAGATTTTGTGTTTTGTAGGTTTTGGACTAGAAATTCCCATCTTAGATTGCCAAAATAAAAGCTAATGATGATGTGAGCATGTAAATTCCTTTGCATATTTTTGGATAGTTTAGCCTCTAAAATGATGTTGCTTTTGATATGATCATGATACCTTGCTTGTTTTATTGAGCATGTGAGTTCTAGGATGAGTTCTTATGCAACTAAGTATGAGTGACCCTTGTGAGATTGATTTTTGGCCATTTTAGGGATGCTTGATCATATTTGCATATCCCTCATTTTTCTTGTGTAATTAGCTCATTCATGCTTAGTAAAACTTGCTATTGCGGTGTTTATCTATTTTCCAAGACCGTCATGAGAATTGTCCTAGCATGGTCACATTGATTTTGAACTTTATTCTTCTAGTCACATAAATGTTCCATATTCTACCATGAAGTTATTCCTTTGATTGTATCCCCGTTCTAGCCTAAGCCTTTGTTGAAACTCCTCAAAAATATTATTCCTAGCCTTATATGACTTGACCCTCATGGGATTGGACTTTAGAAGAGAGGTTTGGATTGTATTTGAAGAGTTGAGATTCTCTTGGGTTTAAGGGCAAAGAATGGTGTTATGAATCATGTGGGTAGTGCATCTTTGTTGTACAAAAATGAAAAGAAAAAAAAAAGAAAAGAAAGAAAGAAAATGTTGGAAATGTAAAGTGGAATGAAAGCAAAGAGCTTAAGTGAAGAAAATGGTCCGACCGAGTTACAAGCAACATCGGGCCCGATGTCATAAGAAAGTCGGTCCAAATGTAGAAAGTGTTGAAAATCCAACAAAAAGCATAAGAGCAAAGATGAAGTGGAATGTTAAGTGAAATTTTGGGTTGAAAGGAAAATGTTAAGTCTTTTGGGTGAGTATGAAAGTAATTGTGGAATTTGGTGAAGTTGGTGAGAGTTTAGGTTGTTCAATCCCCATTATAAGCACCACAAGACCAAATAATTCCCACCTTGAAAAAATACCAAAAGCCCCATTACAACCCGGCCGAATGGAACCTCTTTGAGGACCTCCATTGAGCCAAGTTCGAAATTCTTTGTGTACTTTGCATTAGGCATCTCTAGGTGGAGGAATTGGTGATATTAGCTTCAATAGTAAAGTCCTTACTTGCATGATTTTTGAGCTTGAGTATTCATTGCTAAACCCAAACACATGATGAGTGAGACACATTCACATATCCCTAAAGTGAGGCTTAGTTGCATTGAATTTATTCCTTGGAACACTTAATCACGTGTGATGATGTAATCTTGCTTGAATATCGATCACTTGTGCTTAAAATGTGTTTTCATACGAGGCTTTACTTGAAGATTATGTTTCGGTCTTGCTTACATTGTTGTTGCTTGAGGACAAGCAAGTTTAAGTATGGGGTATTTTGATGTCTCTCTATTTGGTGGTGTTTTCATATGTGATTTTCTTTGTAAATATGTTTCTTTTTCCCCTTTTCTTGTGCGTTTTGTTCCTTTTTAGCCTAGTTCCCGTATTTCTATGAGATTCGGAGACTACGCACCTTTTATGTGTTTTGTAGGTAATTTGGCATGAATCAAGGATCGATTTAAAGGAGGGTCGAGACATGGAGCAAAGGCCGAGCTAAAGCGGGAAAGAGAGGAGCAAGCCATGAAGAAGAACAAGAGAAGCCAACAAAGAAGAAGGTGGAACGAGGTCAGGACCGAGTTGCAACCACATCGGGCCCGACTTTGAAGTTTCCAACCTCGGACCGAGATGCACAGTACCTCGGGCCCGAGGTTCCTCCGTGTCGGGCCGAGTCGGTCACCGGACTACTTGGGCTCCAAGGCACGAATTTGTGAACTTCCACTTTTGCCCCTCATCTAATCTATAAAAGCCCCTCTTGTCTTCTAAGAAAGGGTTCCCTCACACACACACAAAAAGGGGGGTTCCAAGGGAGCCAAGAGGATACTTGGAGAGCAAGGAGGAAGGAGAAGAGGAGGAAGAGAGAGAGAATCGGCCAAGAGAGAGGAAGGCTTGATAGGTTTTGTTGATTGTTTAGCTTTGATTTGCTTTGTTCTTGTGGATTTGAAAACCCTTGATTTGAATTTGTGGATTGCTTTGGATTTGAATGAAACCTTGCTTTGTTTTGAGATTGATTATGATGATTGCTTTCTCTTTTGATTTGATTGCTTTCTTTGCTTGTCACATGGAGTAGATCTCCTTGATCTTGGGTTATGGGGGAAAACCCTAGCTAGGTTTAGGCTAGAAACCCCAATTCCATAGCCTTGAGTGTTTGATCTAAGGAACCCACTCTACATAGAGCTACAATTCCTTGCGAAAGTTGGGAATCAAGGCTTGAGATTGGCAAAGTAGCGAAAGTGAACATGTGTCAATCTCAAGACCTTGCTTCGAAGGGGATTTCCCCATGGATCGAGGTGTAGATGTGGTTGGAACGAGGGCGAAAGCACTCGATCCTAGTCCGATCATCACTCATTGCCTGAATTGGGGTGGAAAAGCCTTAATCTACTAGGGAAGGAACCCAAAAGCCCAAGATCTACTTTTAAAATCTTTGAGTTCGACATCCCCAGCTACCTCGGGCCCGACTTACCCAGTGTCGGTCCCGACTTCCTCTTGTCGCCAACCTCGGGCCCGACGGTGTCGGTCCCGACTGTTTTCTTTGTTTTCCTTTGTTTTATGCTTTCCTTTCTAGCTTCCTAGTATCTAGGCACATCGATCGAGTAGACTTCCCGAGTGTTCGACACCCACCACGTACTACAACGGGGTCGGGTTATAAATTGTATCTCTTGACCCTCGCATCCGAGAGCGATCATCCAGCAAGAAGATCGACTCCTTTACCACGGACCGAGGTCGAGAGCAACTCGGGACCGACGTACACAAACCTCGATCCGACTCCTCTGCCCAGGACCGAGATTCACAACGTCGGGCCCGACATGGTGCCCAAGTCGGTCCAACCAGGAAATGATGCAAGTGAAGTGGGGAAGTCCAAAGAGGTTGATCCAAGCATGATTCAAAGTGCAACAATTCTTCCATATCCCTCGAATAAGCCGAAAGATGTTGTTGAGAACAAGTTCAAGAGGTTTCTCAAACTCTTGCAAGGCTTGAACATCTCCATCCCGTTCACCGATGCATTGAGCGAGATGCCATCTTATGCCAAGTTTTTAAAGGAGATTTTGAGCAAGAAGAGGTCCATAGTTGAAATGCAAGATGAGGTCAAGACCTTGGAGTTACCACAAAAGCTAGGAGATCCCCGTCGCTTTGCTATAACCATTGGTGTGGGGTCTCAAAACTTCCAAGCCTTGTGTGATCTTGGAGCAAGCACGAGCATCATTCCTTACACCATATGGAAATCCACATCCATGGGTCTCATAGCTCCGGTCAACATGAGGTTAACGATAGCGGATGGGTCGTCCATCGAGCCAATTGGTATCGTCGAGGATTATCCCGTTTGCATTGAAGGCCACTATGTCCCAATCGACTTTGTTGTGGTGGACATGATAGAAGTGCCGGGTGAACCGATTATACTAGGGAGAAGATTCCTTGCTATGGTTGAGGCAATCATTGATGTAAAAAAGGGCCACTTGTCTCTTGACATTGGAGGAAGAGAGATTGAGTTTTTCTTTAGGCCAACTTCAAAAGGGACTGTACATAAGGAAGCTAAGATGATCCAAGTTCGTCTTGGATTGCAATGGGAAGCCGTTTCTAAGAAGTCAAGGCCAAGGGAGCTTAGGTTGAAAGCCACCCCACCACCTAGAGAAATTGAGATAGAGCACCAAGGTCTAGCCCTCAATATGATTGAGCATGAACAATTGGAGGAAAGGATGTCTTATTTGGAGGTGTTCAAGGCCGAGAAAGAAGAAGTTCAAGCACCACCGGAACCATCTCAAGAACTCAAGGAGCTTCCAAAAGATTTGAGGTACGCATTTCTTGGTCCCAACTCTTCTTTACCCGTAATCATAAATGCCAACTTGAATGATGAGGAGGAGTCTAAGTTGTTAGAGGTTCTAAGAAAACATAGAGGAGCTTTAGGGTATTCACTAGAGGAACTAAAGGGAATCTCTCCCTCAATTTGCATGCATAGGATTTATATGGAGGATAACCATAAACCCACTATTGAACCCCAAAGAAGATTAAATCCTAACATGAAAGAAGTGGTAAAGAGTGAAATACTTAGGATGTTGGATGCGGGAATCATCTTCCCAATTTCCGATAGCAAGTATGTGAGTCCCGTGCATGTAGTTCCTAAGAAAGGAGGTCTCATCGTTGTGCAAAATGAAAAGGGAGAAATGATACCTATGAGAACCACAACAAAATGGCGTATGTGTATTGATTACCGTAAGCTTAATAGTGGCACTCGCAAAGACCATTTTCCTCTTCCTTTCATAGACCAAGTCCTAGAAAGATTAGCACAACATGAATATTTTTGCTACCTTGACGGGTATAGCGGGTTTTGGCAAATCCCTATTCATCCCGATGATCAAGAGAAGACGACATTCACATGTCCTTATGGGACTTTTGCCTATAGACGCATGCCTTTTGGTTTATGTAATGCGTCGGCAACATTTCAAAGATGCATGATGTCCATCTTCTCCGATATGGTTGAGGATATAGTAGAAGTGTTTATGGATGATTTCTCCGTCTATGGTTCCTCATTTGATGTTTGCTTAGCTAACTTAGACAAGGTTTTGACTAGATGTGAGGAGACTAGCTTGGTGCTTAATTGGGAAAAATGCCACTTCATGGTGAAGGAGGGCATAGTACTAGGACACCTAGTTTCTAGTAGGGGGATAGAAGTAGATAAAGCTAAAGTTGAAATAATTGAAAAACTACCTCCTCCCTCTTGTGTTCGTGATGTTAGGAGTTTCTTAGGTCATGCGGGATTTTATAGACGGTTCATCAAGGATTTTTCTAAGATTGCAAAACCATTGTCTAACCTCTTGATGAAGGATGTGCCCTTTGAATTTTCCGAGGATTGCATGAGTTCTTTTTGTAGGTTGAGAGATGCCTTGATCTCGGCTCCAATAATGTCGGCACCCGATTGGAATCTTCCATTCGAGGTAATGTGTGATGCTAGTGATTTAGCCGTAGGGGCCGTCCTTGGGCAAAGGAAGGATGGAAAGTTGCATGCCATCTACTACGCAAGCAAAACTTTGGATGAAAAACTCAGTGCAATTACACAACGACGGAGAAAGAGTTTCTTGCGATAGTGTTTGCATTTGAGAAATTCCGTTCATCTTGTGGGATCAAAGGTGGTAGTCTTCACGGACCATGCGACAATCAAATACCTCATGAAGAAGAAAGATGCAAAGCCGAGGCTTCTAAGGTGGATGCTCCTTCTCCAAGAGTTTGACTATGAGATCAAGGACAAAACCGGTGCGGAAAATGTGGTAGCTGATCATCTATCCCGTTTGCCCATTGAGTACATGTTGGAGATGGAGGATGGTTTGACTATAGATGATTCAAGAGCAGATGAAGTTCTCATGAGCGGAAAGGAGGAAAGGAAGGGTGGATCGATGAACCAAGTAAGTCGGGCCCGAGGTCTAGAACATCGGACCGAAGGCAAGGCAAGTACGAGTGAGTTGGGACCGAGGTCTTCAACATCGGGCCCGAGTGACCTGTGTGTCTGCGAAGCTAGACCGACGTCCAACCATGTCGGGCTCGGTACACTTCAATGTCGATCCGTGGAATAAAGTAAGTTTCCTAACTCGATTTCCATTCCTTCTCGTTCTCAATTAATTAATTCTTTCTCCCCCACTTGCCTTCTTTCTATTAGTGTCGTAAGACGAGGAGTTTCCCCTTGGTTTGCGGATTTTACTAACTTTGCCGTAGGGGGAGTGATCCCACCAAATTTGTCTTATCAAGCTAGGAAGAAATTCTTACATGATGCTAGACAATATTTTTGGGATGATCCATATCTCTACAAGGAAGGGCGTGATCAAATCTATAGACGGTGTGTGTCAAGTGAAGAGGTTGAGAGCATAATTCGCCATTGCCATTCCTTGCCTACGGGAGGTCACGCTAAGAGTTCCAAAACCACTTCAAAAATTCTTCAATGTGGTTATTATTGGCCAACTATGTTCAAGGATGTCCATGATTATGTGAGGAAGTGTGAGGAGTGCCAAAGAGAGGGGAACCTATCAAGGAGGAATGAGACTCCTCAAACTGGCATTCTAGAAGTTGAGTTATTTGATGTATGGGGTATTGATTTCATGGGACCATTTCCCACATCGGGGCCTTACAAGTACATCTTGGTAGCCGTAGACTATGTCTCAAAATGGGTGGAGGCCATACCAACAAGAACCAATGATGCTAGGGTGGTGATGAAGTTCTTGAAAAGCAACATTCTTGCAAGGTTTGGTGTGCCTAGGGTTCTCATAAGTGATGACGGACCTCATTTCATTGAGAGGTGCTTCGAGAATGTGTTGATCAAGTATGGGGTGTCTCATCGAGTTGCTACTCCTTATCATCCTCAAACAAGCGGGCAAGTCGAGGTGTCAAACCGTCAAATCAAGGCTATCTTGGAGAAGACCGTATCTCGATCAAGGAAAGATTGGGCCTCTAAGCTCGATGATGCACTTTGGGCTTATAGAACCGCCTTCAAGACACCTTTGGGAACTACACCCTTCAATCTAGTTTATGGCAAGGCATGTCATCTTCCGGTAGAGCTTGAGCACAAGGCAAAATGGGCACTCAAAGAGATGAATTGGGATATCAACTTGGCCGGTGAGAAAAGGTTTCTAGAGCTTCATGAGTTGGGGGAATTGAGGTTGAAAGCCTATGAGAACTCCAAGTTGTACAAGGAGAAGACCAAGAAGTGGCATGATAGGAAGTTGATTCCAAAGACCTATCAAACCGGTGACAAGGTTCTCCTTTTCAATTCAAGGCTTAAACTTTTCCCGGGGAAGTTAAGAACTAGGTGGAGCGGACCATTTGTGGTCCACCATATCTATGCTCATGGTGCGGTAGACTTGATTGATGAACAAGGACATATTTTCAAAGTAAATGGTCATCGAGTGAAGAAGTTCTATGACAAGGCCGGTCCAAGCGAAGAAGTTAGAGCCTCATGGGCTCTCGTCCTCGCCAATTGATCCTAAACATGCCATTGAAGAATAAGAAATTGTGAGCTTTTCATACTCTTCTCTCTTACTTTTAAGTTTTGGTTTCCTTGTTTGATGGGGACATCAAAATTTTAAGTATGGGGTGGGGGTAAGTGTGTTCATGATTTCACTTGTTTATGTTTGTTTGTTATTTTGAGGATATTTAGTTTGTGTTTCTAGTTTGTATTTGGGATGTTTGTTTCTTGGTTTGTGGTTGATGAAAGACATGGATGATTAATTTGGTCTTGAATGGATGAGTATTTGTTTTTGGTTTTAGAGAAATTTTTGCAAAATTCAAAAAAAAAATTTGAAAAATTGTGTTAAAAACAACAAAAAGATTTTGTGTTTTGTAGGTTTTGGACTAGAAATTACCATCTTAGATTGCCAAAATAAAAGCTAATGATGATGTGAGCATGTAAATTCCTTTGCATATTTTTGGATAGTTTAGCCTCTAAAATGATGTTGCTTTTGATGTGATCATGATATCTTGCTTGTTTTATTGAACATGTGAGTTCTAGGATGAGTTCTTATGCAACTAAGTATGAGTGACCCTTGTGAGATTGATTTTTGGCCATTTTAGGGATGCTTGTTCATATTTGCATATCCCTCATGTTTCTTGTGTGATTAGCTCATTCATGCTTAGTAAAACTTGCTATTGCGGTGTTTATCTATTTTCCAAGACCGTCATGAGAATTGTCCTAGCATGGTCACATTGATTTTGAACTTTATTCTTCTAGTCACATAAATGTTCCATATCCTACCATGAAGTTAATCCTTTGTTTGTAGCCCCGTTCTAGCCTAAGCCTTTGTTTGAAACTCCTCAAAAATATTATTCCTAGCCTTATATGACTTGACCCTTATGGGATTGGACTTTAGAAGAGAGGTTGGGATTGTATTTGAAGAGTTGAGATTCTCTTGGATTTAAGGGCAAAGAATGGTGTTATGAATCATGTGGGTAGTGCATCTTTGTTGTACAAAAATGAAAAAGAAAGAAAAGAAAGAAAGAAAATGTTGGAAATGTAAAGTGGAATAAAGCAAAGAGCTTAAGTGAAGAAATTGGTCCGACCGAGTTACAAGCAACATCGGCCCGATGTCATAAGAAAGTCGGTCCAAATGTAGAAAGTGTTGAAAATCCAACAAAAAGCCTAAGAGCAAAGATGAAGTGGAATGTTAAGTGAAATTTTGGGTTGAAAGGAAAATGTTAAGTCTTTTGGGTGAGTGTGAAAGTAATTGTGGAATTTTGGTGAAGTTGGTGAGAGTTTAGGTTGTTCAATCCCCATTGAAAGCACCACGAGACCAAATAATTCCCACCTTGAGAAATACCAAAAGCCCCATTACAACCCGACCGAATGGAACCTCTTTGAGGACCTCCATTGAGCCAAGTTCGAAATATTTTGTGTACTTTGCATTAGGCATCTCTAGGTGGAGGAATTAGTGATATTAGCTTCAATAGTAAAGTCCTTACTTGCATGATTTTTGAGCTTGAGTGTTCATTGCTAAACCCAAACACATGATGAGTGATACACATTCACATATCCCTAAAGTGAGGCTTAGTTGCATTGACTTTATTCCTTGGAACACTTAATCATGTGTGATTGCTTTCCCTTTTGATTTGATTGCTTTCTTTGCTTGTCACATGGAGTAGATCTCCTTGATCTTGGGTTATGGGGGAAAACCCTAGCTAGGTTTAGGCTAGAAACCCCAATTCCATAGCCTTGAGTGTTTGATCTAAGGAACCCACTCTACATAGAGCTACAATTCCTTGCGAAAGTTGGGAATCAAGGCTTGAGATTGGCAAAGTAGCGAAAGTGAACATGTGTCAATCTCAAGACCTTGCTTCGAAGGGGATTTCCCCAATGATCGAGGTGTAGAAGTGGTTGGAACGAGGGCAAAAGCACTCGATCCTAGTCCGATCATCACTCATTGCTTGAATTGGGGTGGAAAAGCCTTAATCTACTAGGGAAGGAACCCAAAAGCCCAAGATCTACTTTTAAATCTTTGAAGTTCGACATCCCCAGCTACCTCGGGCCCGACTTACCCAGTGTCGGTCCCGACTTCCTCTTGTCGCCAACCTCGGGCCCGACGTGACCTCAATGTCGGTCCCGACTGTTTTCTTTGTTTTCCTTTGTTTTAAACCCTCCTTTCTAGCTTTCTAGTATCTAGGCACATCGATCGAGGAGACTTCCCGAGTGTTCGACACCCACCACGTACTACAACGGGGTCGGGTTATAAATTATATCTCTAGACCCTCGCATTTCGAGGCGATCAGTTGTAATGAAGCTTGGTAAAGACAAATAGGCTTGGAAATATTTTAGCTATGTGGTGCTAATAATATCCGGGAATCAAAGACTCCTAAAAACAACTCACATCTCACCAAAAACTCTCATAAAAGATAACCAAACTCACTCTTCTTATACACACTCATTTTTACTCACCCTTTACCATCCTAGAAAGTCTCATAACAATTTGAAAGAATCTCTGATATTATCTATTAAACTCAAATGCACTTCAACTCTTCACCTCTTTTTTATCATTCTCCTTCTCTTTCCTCCTTTTTTTTCTTTTTTTCTTTTTTTTTCTTCGCCGCCTCGTTAACGAACCTATATCAGGGTCGTTAACGAGCTACCGTACATTTCTTTCTCTTCTTCTGACTACATCCATCAAAAACTTTATTTTGTGCATTTTTTTTTATCAAGAGACCTTTCTTATTACATGTAATAACAAGAGACTTCCAATCTATCCTTCCCAAATACCCTTCAATTTAAGCAAAATATAAGCAACTCTTCTCTTTTTAACACTACACAAAACCTACCTCTCCAATCTAAGTCCTAATTCCCGGATAGGGTCAAGCTTATCTCGGCTAGGGAATAATTTTTGTGGAGCTAAAAATAGAAGGTTTCAGGCTAGAATTGGTTATCAAAAAGAAGAAATAATGTAAAGGTAGATAGGGAATAATAGGGCTTATGAAAATAAGTTCTCCATCATATAATCTTCACAAGTAATGAACTAAAAATCTTATAAGGGTCTCAAGATATAGATAACCATCACAATTCCAAGAGATAATATGCATAAAGAGAGTAAATTACACACGAAAAGAAGAGGGAATTTTAAATGTTTTCCCTATAAGGCCAAAAATAACTCACAAGGTAAATTTTGTTGGATTGCATCATCTATGCTATAAAGTATATGTGCTCAATTTCATTAAATGCTATCTTCTTTTAAAACCAATAATTTCAAGTTTAAGAATCCGGCTATACTTTTAAAGACATGCTTGCAAGGAATTATATGATTAAGTTATCGATTGCTATCATAGAACTTAAGAAGGGATATCTATCAATTCTAAAACTCTTTTTTTTTAGATTTTAGATTTTTTGAAATTTTTCAAAAAAAATATTTCTATATTTTTTCGACATAAAGTAATAGGAAACGCATAAACACCAACACATAAACACTTAGGACATAAGTTTTCTACTTTCTCCCACCCCATACTTAAAATTACAGTGTCCCCACTGTAAGAAAAATAAGAAGAAGGAAAAGAAATAGAAAAGAAAACAAAAAATTTAAAAAGAAAAAGAAAGACATAAAAACTTACAAAGTTGTAAAAGTGGAAACAAGGAAAAACTTTATCTTCGAGCTGAATTAATGGTTCGGTGGAGGAAAGTAGTGCTCAAAGTTCCCCATGAAGTCGTACATCGGCCTCCAACGCTCATCGTCCTCCGCCTCTCTCTGACGCTGCCTCTGATCCTCCATCGACATGCGAGCGGAATAGACAGTTTCTCATCTATCCATCCTCCTATGAATGTGATCCTGCTGGAGGTGAAGCTTCTGCATCCGTGCAGAAAGATCCTCGACCCATGGTGGTGGTATACTCGATCCTGTGTACTTGGGCTGAGGAGGTGGTGGGTAGTGAGGCTGGAAATGGTCTTGATACATCACCGGGTTGTAAGGCATGAGTCCATAAGCATGAGGGTCGACAGGAGCTAGTGGTGGGTCGGCAAGAGCTCTCGGCACCTCGTTAACGAAGCTGGGTGCCTCGTTAACAGGGTTGGGATGGGGCTGGAAGTGGTCGTTAACGAACCTGGTGGGATCGAACAAAGATGTTGCCCCCTAAGACCTCTGTGTCGATGTCTTCTTCCTCGAAATTGAGCTCCTCAGTGCCGCCCTCGGTGTCGGCTTCTTCGGTGTCGTTGCCTACTACCTCGGTGTCCTCTTCTTCATCTTCATCTTCATCCTCATCCATGTCGTCTCGCTCAAACCGGGTTTCACATGGCCTAAGCGAAAGCTCGTCCTCCGGTTTAGGCTCCAATGGGTAGGCATGTCCCGTCCACACCTCGTACCAATTCGGTACGTAGAGAAGCTCTTACTTGTCGAGGGTGGGTATAACTATGCGATCTTGAACCTTCACCTTGTATCCTCCCTCGGCTTGAATGAAGACACCGGAGCTATACCAATAGTTTTTGTTGAGGAGTTGGGCGTGAGCTGGTGTGTAGCGGGTGAGATCGACTCCAAGATTCTTAGCCAAGAGGCTAACCAAATTGCCACACCACACCTCCTTGGACTTGGTAGATTTTCCGATGTAGTAGAGCCATTCGTACCCCAAATTAAAGAGGTCGGGCTCCTCAAAAAGGATGGTGCGGAAGCAAGCAACCTCCGTCCTTGTAGGCCGGTTCTACTCTCTCTTCGGCCAAAATGTCGCGGCGAGGACTCTAAGAATAATCCTGAAGATGGGGTTGATGATGGTTGCCCCGGATAGCGCCGCGGTGGAGGATTGAACCTCCCCGGTGATGTAGCTCCAAGTGCGGGTCACTCGGTAGTCCTTCAAGCTATAATCTCTAGACAGGTTTGGGAGCTCCAAGATTGCGTTGAACTCCGCCATTGTGAAGTCACGGTCCTCGTTACCGAGCCGAAACCGGATCCGTCCTAACGAGGTCTTCGACGAGAAGTTGTTTTCCAAGGTGGCCAAGAACTCGGATGTGAGGGCCGGATAGTGTGGCAAGCTCTCTTGCTTCAAAAGATGGGCGGCCCCAAGAATGATGAAATCGTCTTTGACATTTGTGTAGATCCCTGTGGTGACAACGCTGGACTTTGAGAACCATCGGGTGTAATGGTCCTTCTCCAGAAAATCTCGGTAGCGCCGTACTTGGCTCTGGGTGCTCAAAATCACATCATCCACTCGAGGTGGAGATGGGGACCTATGGTTCCTCCTCTTCTTCTGAGCTCGGGTAGCGGGTCTGCTTGAACTTGTCATGGATCCTACAAAATAATCAAGATTTTTCCAAGATAAGATCCACTCAAAAATAGATAGGTACGAGACCCCATACTTGGTCTCGAATTAACCTCGGAATTATTCGTTAACTACCCAATTGGGTCGTTTACGATTCTGGACCGGATTGATCGATGAAGCATTGCAAGGTCGTTAACGAGCCTGGGTGGGTCGTTAACGAGCCGCCGAGAACGAAACCAGAATTTCCGACTTTAATCTACCTCAAATTACAGCACAAATCAAGCATGCCATCTTCTATATTTTTCCACCAATCCCAAAGACGGGTATAAGCACCCCATACTTGCTCAATTACCCATCCCGAACGTGCTAAAATTACCCGAACTTTTGACATGCAAAGTTCGAACTTAAGATTTAGAACAAGAAAAATTCATGCTTTCCTAACTAAAGTGTTTGCAATAGATAATCCAACATGAATAATTCTTCCTAAAACATAAACTACTAAGCACAATCAAGAATTTTTATGAACAAAAATCAAGCATGCAAATCGACCTTTCTAAGAACACGATTCATGACACGAAATTTCGACCGTAAAGATAATCAATCATGCAATTTCGAGCAAGGGTTTAGAAATCATACCGGAGAATCGAGAAATTGAAGAACAAGGGTCGGAATCGGGGTGGTTAACGAGCTTGTGTCTCGTTGGTGATCGGTTTCCGAGCTCCGGTAACGACGGCCTCTCGGTGGTCGGTGGAGTGAGGGATTCCGAACCGGTGGGAGAGAAGGGAGAGGGATTGAGAGCTTTTTGGGTTTGGGGAAGTATGATTTTGAGAGGGTAGTGGTAGATTTGTGGAAGGGAGTAAAAGGGGTTTATATAGGAGGGGAAGGGGTAGAGGTGGGTGGCGGCTAGGGTAAAAGATAGGATAGATTAGGTTAAAATTCTTACCTGCCCCGTTTCTTGACGAGTCGGGTCTTCGAACCGGGTCGTTAACGACCCTGGGTGGGTCGTTAACGAGCCACCGTGGCCTCTTGGAGTTATTTTTCGATCCCTTTCTCCTGAAATCTTGTTAGCTCAAAAATTCTAATTTATATCCTAACTAAAACTAAAAAGAAAAACAAAAGAAAGCTAAGAAATAATCTAAAAAGAAAATAAAAGAAAAACTAAACCTATTCTAGAAGCGGGTTGCCTCCCGTAAGCGCTATTTTTAACGTCGTTAGCCCGACGAGCTCCCTTGCTAGTCTCATGGTGGTTCATGTATAGCCATGTTGGGGTCTTGATGTACCCCTCTTGTAGCCTTACAGCCTCTGTGTGCTTGAGTTGCTAAATTAGGCCCCTTTTCTTCTATTAGTACGCTTGATATCCCTGGATTGTCAGTGTAGTCCGAAAGCCAAGGTGGTTTGGACTTTTCTGTAATACATATAGTAGGGCCTTGGTTAAACTCTTGCACGTGAGACTTAGTGATCGACAGATGTGGCTCGGTAGGGACTCTTGTGTCGAGTTCGGGTTGAGTCAACTCTATTTGTGCGACTCCAACTGGGTCGTTGGCTTTTTGATCCAAGTTGAATTCCACCCGTTCTTCTCCTATATCAAAAGTGAGGAGTCCCTTCCGCACATCAACTCTTGCTCCTGCTGTGGCTAAGAATGGTCGCCCGAGAATTATGGGTACATGAGGGTCTTCAGGCATATCAAGGACGATAAAATCATTCGGTATAAAGAATTTTCCGACTTGAATAGGATAGTCGTCCACCACTCCTGTGGCTTTGACACTTGACCCATCTGCCATGTACAGATTCATGTCTACTGGCTCTAGTGGTCCCATATTAGCTTTAGACCAGATGGAGAGCGGAACAAGACTAGCACTGGCACCTAGATCGCATAAAGCCTTGAACTTGTGGTTGCCTATGCCGATTGTGATTGCAAACCTTCCTGGATCTCCTAGCTTTTCCGGTAGAGCTATCGATCTGACTTCATCCTGCAGCTCTGTAATAGATCTTTTCCTGCTAAGAATATCTTTCAAAAACTTTGTGTAAGCCGGCATTTCGCTTAGGGCCTCAGCGAATGGGATGGAAATATTAAAGCCCTGAAGAATCTTAACGAAACGCTTGAACTTACTCTCAGTAGAGTCCATAGATTTCTTAGTTGGAAATGGAAGAGATTTCACCATTCTCGGAACAAAGTTAGGCTCGAGAGGTGAGAGTACCGGGTCGACACTGGGGTCGATTGGTGTCCTCGGCGGGTCGTTACCGACCCTGGTGGGGTCGTTAACTACCCTGGAATTGAGAGGGAGGCTCGGTTTAGAGAACTTACCTGTGGTAGGGTCGTTAGGGACCCTCGGAGCCTCGTCATCCTGGTTTGTAGGCTCGGTATGTGCTCTCGCTGGCTCGTTAACGAGCTGGTTGGCAAGGTCTTGTTCCTCCTTCTCTTCAGCTTGAATTCTCTCCGGTAGTGTCTTCCCACTTCTGAGGTGTACCGCTGCTATTTGGCCTCTAGGGTTCTCCTCGGGGCGGCCCTGGAGTTGCCCTTGTGGTCTTGGAATCCGTGCAGCTAGGTCCCCTAGTTGGGAATCAACACTCCTCTTCCAAATATCGAACTCTCCCCATCTTTTATCTTGTTGGTTCAGTTTGGCTTGAACGTCATCAACTTTGTTGTTCACTCCGTTGATGCTCTCCTTTATCTCCTGAACCCATGATGGCGTCTCCTGATGGCCTGGAGGTCGATATGGTGCAGGTCGTCTATCTGGTGGGGCCCCTGCGTAGTTTTGACTTGTATTCTGATTGCCCCATGGTTGATAGTTGTTCGACCTGTCATTATAATTAGGTTGGTTCCTGTATGGTCCTCTCATATAGTTCATCTCAGCTATTGTCTCAGCGGTTCTAACCTGCTCAATGTTAGTGCAAGCAGAAGTACTATGTGCAGAAGAACCACATTCTTGACATGATTGAGAGGATTTCAGAAAACTTACCTGTTTCCTCAGACGGTTGACCTCATCTTGTAAGAATTGATTTTTAACATCCGGGTCAACTTCTTCTCGGTTAGGTATGTAGAGACGTTTTTGAGTTTGTGGAGTTTGCTGGGTTCCATACATAGCATCGTAATTAGCCAGCTTATCCAACAGTTTCCAAGCCTCTGTCGGGTTCATCTCTATAAAACCGCACGCAGTATGCGTGTTGATGCGGTTCTTGGTCTCTGCGTTGATACCCTGGAAAAAGATTTCTTGCAAAACATATAAAGGTTGCCCATGAGTAGGGCACTGTCTAAGCATCTCTTTGAATCTTTCCCATGTTTTAACAAATGTTTCATTAGGCAACTAGTGATAAGAGGTGATGCGTTTCTTCAACTCCGTTGTCTTAGCAGGAGGGAAAAACTTTGTAAGAAATTGATCATACAAAGCTTTCCAAGTCCTGATAGACTTAGAAGGTAGGCTCTCTAACCAGTTCAGGGCCTTTCCAGTAAGAGACCATCTAAAAGCTTTTAACAGAACATATTCTAATGAGACACCTTCAGCAGCTATGGTGTCACATAAATCAAGAAAGTTTCTAATATGCTCCATAGGGCACTCAGCAGGTTTCCCCTCAAACTGAGCCCGTTTGATTAAGGATATAAATTGAGACTTGATCTAAAAAGGTTTCTCTATCGCTGGAAGCACAATAGGAGATTCTGGCACCCTCAGTTCCGGATGCATGTATTGTTTGGCATTCATTGAATAGGCATCAAGCTCTTCTTGTAGTCGAGCCTTGTCAGCTCGTTGACGCTCAGCTTCGGCGTCTACGCCGTCCTTCTCGGCTTTTAGTGCCTCCATCTGGGTCCGGAGGATCTCTAACTCGCGAGCCATCTCTTCTGCTGTGGCCATGGCTCGGTTTTCTCGGAGTCGATGGTGCAGGGAACGTTCGGGTTCTAAGTAATAACCTGTGTTATCAAACTGAAGCCTTCTTCGTCCTACCGGCATACACTGAGAAAACAGACAAAGAAAACAAAAATTAAAAGCAAAAACGGGGTCGGGCTATTCCCGAACCCAAAGATAAACTAACAACTCGTTGCTTCCCCGGCAACGACGCCAATTTGTTGAGAGGGTTTCTTGACAATAAATAAATTTATAGTCAAGACCCCGCTGAGTATAGGGAGGTCAAGATCGTTCCACAGGAAGCAAGGTTGTTCGTTTATCAATCTACTAAAAAGCAAACAAAAACAAATAAAAACACTCACGAGCAGCCTCGTTAACGACGTTGTCAGGGTCGTTAACAAACCACCGAACACAAGAAAACTTCAAATAACGACCTAATTAAAATCTAATTAAATTCGGTACCGAGGCAAGTACTCAGCAACGAAAATTCACTAGAGATAATTCAAATAAAACAAAGATCTAGGATTTAGGGACACCACAACATAGCCAAGCATAAAAACTCGTAAGAAGATAAGATCATGCCTTCAAACAGATAGAGACATCAACTTTCGTTGACTTAGCAAGTAAATTAACAAACTTTCGCATCCTAATTCACTTAATTGCTCGTTTTGGATCTAAAGCTTGAAACTTTCGTTTTCAAACAATATCAACCTTCAAGTTACTAATTTTCTCTTTCAATCAAGTTAAAAACCTAAATTACCTCAACTTTCGTTTTGGTATAAGCACAACAAACAATTCTCAATCAAAGATAAAAGGCATTCACAACACAATCCTATTCATCAAACATGCTCAACTATGTCGGGCTTAACCCCGACCCTAGAAAAAGAAACTACTCACTAATCATAACTAAGAAACCAAAAATCTCAATCAAAAGAAACATTGAAAACAAAACAAAACTCGAATTAATAAGAAAAATATCGTCTTACAGAGATTCAGAAGAAACCAAAAAACATTGAAATACCGAACCACAATCACGACCAACGACCTCGGTGACTGTCGTCTACCGAGCCTCCTCGGTCCTCTCCGATCTGACTTTCTCTCTCTCGGCCCTTCGAAAATCTCTTCCTAAAAATTCTCCTCCAAAAGCTTCCCCTTTCTATGCTAGATAGAAGGCTATTTATAAAAAAACTAAAAACTAAAAAAGGCTAAAAGATATAAACTTTCCTAAAAAGATAGAAACAAACCCTAAAAGATAGAAATAAAATCTAAAAAGATATTAAGACCTAAAATACATATTCTAATCACCCCAAAAGATTCTAAAAAGATACTCAACCGACACGGAAATAAATTTCCGCTCAGGATCGGTGAATTATAAAATAAATACTTCAAATCTTCTCCTTCGTGGCCTCGTTAACGAACCCTCACAACCTCGTTAACGAGCCTGGGCTTTGTTTTCTTCCACACTTCCTCTCGTGATCTCGAGCTCTGACTTCTTCAATCTTGCACTCCTCCGTCTTTCGCTGTAATGCTCCAAATCCAGCTCCATATAGCTCTTTTCCTCGCTAAAACCTACAAAATTCACAAAATAGCGTAGCTTCCACTATTTTTATAGAAATATGCAAAACTACCTAAAAACACACAAAACTAAACCTAAACTAAACCAAACTAAACCTAATAAGCAAAGAAAACCTACTAAAAACTATACTAAAAATGCGAACATCATCTGACGGAGTTGTTGTACTTCGATTTTCGGAACGTAGACCATGCCCTCATTTCTGCTTTTATCGAGCGTTGACATCCCGAGACCAACAACTTTCACTTTCCATGGGGCGAGATCACTTTTACACTCCACGATATCGCAGTGATCCTCCGCTTGTCGATCGAGGGGCACGAGGTAGCTCACATGTTCTCCTTTACTGAGTGCACTGATTTGGTTGAGTATATGTTTGGCACGAGGGAGGACTATCTATTACCCGGGGAGCGTGACTTCCTCAGGGGCCTTAGGAAGGGCCGTCTCCACGACCGCAATTTTTTGTGGCATCCTACTGGTTAGTTGATCTTGTTGCAAAATGTAGAATATGATCGGACCACGCATTCACTAGCTTCTCCTTATACGGAGTGAACCATGTCTTCTCAACATATGACACCAAACCTCGTTCACCTTTGTCGTTTCATATATTTTGAAAATGGTCAAGTTGGGCCTCATACTCCTCCTCGACGTGTGCCCTAATAACTCGACGAACGCTACTAGAGAATCGGTCCGGGTCTATTTATTGTGTTTTTGCATATGCCCTCACGTTCCGAGCCACATGTACTTGACACAAGGAGTGGGGACCTTGAAGACATGCTTCACCGCCTTCAATGCTCCAAGCTCTCTATCCGACATGAAACAACACGACTTTTGGTTGCCGAATCAAAACTTCAATCGCGAGAGTGCCCAAGTGAAGTACTCCGTATTCTCCTTCCTCATGAAGACATTAGCAATACAATACGTCAAGTTTGTGGATGTCATCCCTACAAACTCCAAACAAGGCCATCTGTACCTATCACATTGACAACAAATAGTTATATATCAAGAATTAATGATCACTAAAACAATTAAATAACAAAAACATGGTACATAAACGAGATGACATACCTATTGGTCTTGTACGTGCAATCCATGATAATGACATTCGGAAACATCCTCAACAAATATCGTGAGTTCGGATGACTAATAAACAACGCGCTCAACGCCAACTCCCCATCCTTTCTCCTTTGTCTCATTGTGTCGGTGGAGTATCCCTTCTCCTTCAACCACGCCAAGGAGTATTGTGTCACATTCAATTGACCCATTGAAATCCTCCTTTGAGACGCCTTGAAATTATAGACTTTTGTCCTCGATAGTAAGGTTTCGGGGCTGCGATTGATTAGGTCTGTAAAGAGGGACTTAGGCTTTGTACCTGGCGTACTAGCAACTATTATGTGGTTGCGTTCTTCCGCACTAAGACGATGTGCACCCTAGCCCCTTTCAAATCCGGGGGAAGCTCATAGTTATGGAACCCTCTTATCACCGATAATGTCCAATGAGAGGGTGCATATGAATTCCCTCTTCTCAAGAACCCATGCAACTCAAAAGGACACTCGGTTTTCTTCGAATCCCATTCTTTCTTCACCTCCTTCTTCCTCCCCGATCTATACTTACCCGAACTTAAACATTGCAAAATGATCTTATTGAGTTTGGACGACTTGGTCGTTATGATCATAGATAGAACAAGACCAATCTTTCTAACCCATTGTCTCAACTCTTCCATTGTATCAAATCCATCATTTGTAAAGTACGTAGAGAAGTCGACTTTCGTATGATTAACAATAACATGCTCACTATACGGACAAACCTATGAATAAAACCGAAAATCTTTAAACTAGGCTCGTAATAACTACGATCTTGCAAATTTTCAAAAACATTCAAATAAATAATAATGTAATAAAAACTAATAAACAACAATCAAATAATTATCAATTTCTCATGACAATATAACATTGAAATAAAAATCATACAATGCATAATTAAGTCAAACAATCATCATCATTTACGAATTCAATTTCGAGTTTATACTCCAAATTAGACACTGGACTAGTAATCGACCAACAACCAATAATTTCAAGTTTTAGTCTAAACTAAAATCGATAAATTTGAATTTCACCCAAAGAAATTGCAAACTATAAACTAAACAAATGCTATATTATAATTTTAGGATTCAACATATACTAACCAATTCATTATCGGGAAGAGAAACATCGCCCACAGAAGAGGTTAACTCCGAAGAATATGATAACCTGCTAAACGATGACGTCTTTGTGGACCCGCTACTCGAAGTCGACATCTCACGAGAATGCACTTTGTCGTATATCCTCTCTTGTTTAGTGGAATTAACAATTGAAAAGTGAATAGTGAAAACCCACGGACCCCGTAAAAAAGGTGATTTATGTCTGGTAAAAACGGTGTTCATGTGCGGGTTTTGAAACCGTACAAGAGCATTGTTTTTCAAAAAATACTATTTTCTTGTGCGGGTTTTTAACCCATCCAGATGTTCAAAAAAAATTACTGTTTCATGTGCGGGCCGGGAACCCCACCAGATTCTTGTCCATTTTTTTGTGCGGGACGGGAACCCGCCCATAAAGTTCGATTTTTTTCATAAAATCGGGTGTCAAATCCGGTTTTTTGTGTGCGAGTTACGAATCCGTTCATACCAGAGTGCGCAATATAAAATTGAGAGTGTGCAAATGAAGGCTACATGAAAAGTATAATCTCCAAGAATTTAATTATGCGAGGTTTAGTGAAAAAGTTTAGGACAATGGGCCTTGCATGGATGGGCCTGCAATTGAAAGTCCGATTCAATTCCTTACCCAAATACGTCAGATCAGATAATGTTCGGGTTTCTCCCCCATAGAGAAGAACGCAGTGTTTGGATAAACCCTAGCATCTTTCCTTCAGCTTCTGCGTTGGCTTCTCTCGCAAATATCTCCATCTGTAACAACAGCAGCTCTATCATCCGGTAAAGAAGGTTAAATCTCCCACCCAAACCAATTTGATGTTTCGTCTTTGTTGGTCTTATTGGTAACTGATTTTGATTTTCTCCCAACCAGAAGATTCGAAAATGTTCACTGCATTGAGGAAAATCCAAAAGGACAAGGGCACTGAGCCCAGCGAATTCGAGGAGTCTGTTGCTCAGGTTTTCATTTCTACTCCTGTTTCTCATTTCCTTCTGATTTACTTCAAAATTATATCTTTTTCCGTAATCTCGTCGAGGAGAAGGTCTATCGGTAAATTAGGGTTCGTTTTGTTTTTATTTTTCTTGCGATGTTGTTAGGCATTTTTTGATCTGGAGAACACCAATACCGAGCTGAAGAGTGACTTGAAGGATTTATACATCAACTCCGCTGTGTAAGCGTTGTTTTATTTAATTTCTTAAAAAGTGGCTTTACACCGTGTTTTCCGACAATTCATGTATTAATTCTATGCTTCTATCTCTTGTTCAGCCAAATCGATGTGTCCGGGGGCAAGAAAGCCGTGGTAATTCACGTGCCCTACAGGCTAAGGAAGGCTTACAAGAAGATTCATGTTCGCCTTGTCAGGGAGCTTGAGAAGAAGTTCAGCGGAAAGGTAAATTTGTCGCAAGCACCATAGACTAAATATAAGAGCATTCATTCTTTGTGAATTCAAATACATAATGTCTTTACTGTATAATTAATGCTCACTTTGCCGAGCCCATCTACTGCTTTAGCAAATTGAATTCAGTTCTTGTTCACTAGTTGTTCAAGACTAAACACATTCTTTGAATGATACATGTGTAAAATGACAATGCATTGTGTTCAAGACTAAAAGTTGTTGCTAGCTTGGTTCTTAATTCATTAGCTTGTGGCTTTCTGCAGTGGCAGACTGTGTATGAATATATTCCTTTTCTTTCCCTCAGTTGCAAATGGACATCACTTTTCTGTGTGATATTGAGTGGACTTTTAATGTCAATCACATTTTTCATTTTGAATATAATTATGTCTCTATCTTAATTGTTTCTGATGAAGATCTTTACCCTGCCATTTTGGCTCGACTGACCTGCTGATGATGTAATTCTTGCATTTGCGTCTCTGAATTCGTTATATGCTAGTGTGATATTGAGTGGACTTTTAGTGTTAAATTCTGCCTGCACAACCTGGACATTGTAATTTGATTTTGTTTGCATATGGGAATTCATGTAAGCCTTGTGGTTAATGAAATATGCAGGATGTTATTGTGGTAGCCACCAGAAGGATTGTACGTCCCCCAAAGAAAGGCTCTGCAGCAAAGCGTCCTCGTTCCCGAACTCTTACCTCTGTCCATGAAGGTGTTCTTGAGGACGTCGTTCAGCCAGCTGAAATCGTTGGCAAGCGTGTTAGGTACAGATTGGACGGGTCTAAGATCATGAAGGTAAATCCCATTCTCCTTTCCTCCATGATGGAGTACTTGTGTTTTATTTTTATTTCATGGAAATAAGAAAACTTTGTATGCAGGTATTTTTGGACCCGAAGGCACGCAATGACACCGAGTACAAGCTGGAGTCGTTTTCTGGTGTGTACAGAAAGCTTAGTGGAAAGGATGTTGTTTTCGAGTATCCAGCTGCAGAGGCTTGAATGTGGAGTCTGGAGTTTTGTATATTTGGTAACAAAATCATGTTTTTTACCGCTTTTAGCAGGTACAACTAGAGCCTTTTTTGGTTTAAGTTACTTGATGAGATTGTGCATTTTCGAAGAAAGGTTTTTGAGTGTTTATTGCATCTGATACATGCATGGTACTAAATTGTTTTACCTGTTGAAAATCGCCTACTCAATATAAGTCATTTATTATTCCTTCAAAAATAGAAAAAAGTCGCAAGGTTAGTATTGACTATTGAGCAAATTAAAGCATTGGTTATATGCTCTAGAGATTATGGATATCTTGATACTTTGAATGGAAATGGAAAATAGTCACTCGCTAGTCGCTCATATGATCATGAAATTAATGACAAATTTAAGTTGTTGGTATTAGTTCTATCTCGACATTTTACATCTACATTGTTTTCGGGTCGGTTAGGTCGGGTTTAAGAGTGGGTCGGTCGGTTGGTTTTTCGGGTTTGCTTATCTTTTGACTACTCTAATTAGAATACTTTGGGGGCGCTTGGTAAGTGGGTATCGGGAATGAAGGTATCGGGTTTGGGAATTGAAACTGCATACAGTCTGGTATTTTTATTATTATTTTCAAACCGATACCCTAAATTCGATAGGTATGGGATTCTCAAACTCTACTTCTCTCTCGGGTATGAGATTTCATTCCAATTGAGAAGGAAATTAAAACCTAACCTCTTTATGCCGCTCTCCACCTTCGTTCGAAGGCCGGTTGCTTCTCCATGAGTAGCGGAGTTGTACCGAAAAATAAATTTCTGTTGTGAGGTAAAATTTTGGGATTCATTTTCGAATTTCAGCTTAGATGGCTAGATGTTCGAATTATTTTTCTACCCAGGTTCATTACATACAATAATTAAGTTCGAATTAGTTTTTCCAGATTGTTCAAACAAATTTTGACAAATCTCATGAAATTAGATATAAGAGAATTATATTTCATATAAATTAAATTTCTATAAATTTTACTTTCCATGTCTAACCAAACAAGCACTAAAAAGGGTTCAAGTAGCTAGTGACTTGCCTACCATCGATGTACCTCTTAACTTGACTTCAAGCTTTTGCCAAAGTGTCAATGGGTCTACTCCCATAGTTTCTCCATAGATTGGCAAATGGAATACTTCCCCTTATCTATTGCCATTGTTTAGTACTCGATATTTGGAATTAAGGTGTCCATGAGATCTAGAATCTTCAAATGAAGGTTAGTATTCGTTTGTTTCCACCCATCATTCCAAAACTTAGTCATTAAGGATTGCATTTAAATCACCCAAATTCAGTATATGTTCTTCCAATTGGATATACAATGAATATTGCTTTTCTTATACGTATCTTCTTATGACACTATCAATATTGGTAAAAGTTGGCATTACAAGATCATTGCCTATGTCCCTTGATGCAAAATAGTTGTCCACCATTTCTAGTATCCACCATTATATCCGCTTGACCTACCATATCACCCCTTTCCATTCTCTTAACAATACCTACGACATCCTTTATAGAAGAGTATATTGAATGCTCTCTATTATTCTCCATCATATCCAATTGTTTTATGTTTCTTGGTTTCAACATCTTTGAATTAAATGTATGGACCTGGTAAGTTAGAATATATATATAGAGTCCGGTTCAGGTGAGAATGGGCGCCCAGGTGCGAAATAAGAAAGAACAGGAGCTGTTGGATCAAGAAAAATTAAAGGCGCTGATCATTTCACTTAAAAGGGGAAAAAACGGCACTGGCGAATTATTGGCGAATTATTCGCGTATTTTTGAAAAAAAACGGCCCAGATTTGTTCATCAACATTGTGGATTTGTTCATCAGTATTGTGGATTTCTTCATCAACAATGTGGATTTGTTCATCAACACTGTGGATTTGTTCATTGGTTTTGACATATTTGTTCATTGGTTTTGGCATTTTTGTTCATCGGTTTTGTGCATATTTGTTCATTTGTAACATCAATTTGTTCATTAATTTATGCATATTTGTTCATTGATATATGCATATTTGTTCATTGTTATATTCATATTTGTTCATTGGTTTTTGACATATTTGTTCATCGGTTTGTGCATATTTGTTTATTAGTAACATCAATTTGTTCATAAACAATGTGGATTTGTTCATCAACATTGTGGATTTGTTCATTGCTATATACATATTTGTTCATTGGTTTTGGCATATTTGTTCATCAATATTGTGGATTTGTTCATCAGTATTGTGGATTTGTTCATCAACAATGTGGATTTGTTCATCAGTATTGTGGATTTGTTCATCAACAATTTGGATTTGTTCATCAACATTGTGGATTTGTTCATCAACATTGTGGATTTGTTCATTGTTATATTCATATTTGTTCATTGGTTTCTTATGCACAAATGCTAGTTTCTGATGAACAAATGTTAGTTTCTTATGCACAAAATGCTAGTTTCTGATGAACAAATGTTAGTTTCTTATGCACAAAATGCTATTTTGTGATGAACAAATGCTAGTTTCTGATGAACAAATGCTAGTTTCTGATGAACAAATGCTAGTTTCTTATGCACAAATGTTATTTTGTGATGAACAAATGCTAGTTTCTGATGAACAAATGCTAGTTTTTGATGAACAAATGCTATTTTGTGATGAACAAATGCTAGCTTCTTATGCACAAATGCTAGTTTCTGATGAACAAATGTTAGTTTCTTATGCACAAAATGCTATTTTGTGATGAACAAATGCTAGTTTCTGATGAACAAATGCTAGTTTGTGATGAACAAATCGCTATTTCTGATGAACAAACTGGGCGCGTCTCATAAAAACGTATTTTTCGAAAAATTCGGGAATAATTCGTCCGTGTCGTATTTTATTGAAAAATACGCGAATAATACGGGAAAAATTCGCCCATGCCGTTTTTTATTTTTTTAAATGAATGTTTAATCAGGAACGTTGATTTTTTGGAATGGACGATCGAGATTTATTCTTATTTCGCACCTAGGCGCCCATTCGCACGTGACTCTTTTTCTATATATATATATATATATATATATAAAGCAGAAAATAATTTCACTTTTCATTTGAAAGCAATGTACAAGTTGAACATTAAAACTTAAATTGATTATGGGTGGACCGAAAGACAAAATTTAAGAACACTAAAACAATTGGGATCTAATTCCTAAGAATTTAAGTATTATGGTTGATTATATAGAGGGATAGCTTTAACTTAAGGATGATAAATTACTTATCCGGTAAAAAAGGAGTATCTCAACTTGTACTTCTATGCCTAAAAAAGTGAGTGAGGAAGCTCAGAATATCAACCATTTGACAAAGAGAAAAATTCAGGCATGACTCTGCCATTACAATTTCCACGTCCCCCCTCCCCCTCCCCGACAAGTTGATGTGAACCACCTTGCTGAGGGATTGGAAAGGAGTGCTCGGGTACGTGAAGTGGATATGATAGGGGATACTAGAGATTATTCAATTTACTCTTCTAGAAAGGATGAAAGGATGCCATATGTATTATTGAGGGAATAAGAAAGAGTGTTCTGATAGGCCAAGCAGATACGATGGTGTATACTAGAAATGGAAAAGGCTAATGATGCGGTACATCCAACCACGGGCAACTATTTTGCATCAAGGGACATATGCGATGATCTTGTGATGCCAACTCTTACCAATGCTGACAGTGGCATAAAAGATACATAGAAGAAAATCAGTATTCCTATTTCTTCATGAGAAAATCTTCCACAAGTGCAGTTGTCATGGCAGGGAAGATCGAAAGAATTTATCACCGATTAGAGAAGGGTGGATCACACAAATAATGATGTTTGTGCTGAGAGGTTCTCTTCTGCATAATCCAATATCGATCCTTCCCCATCTTCAGGCAATGCTCAAGAAATTAGAGTAAAGTCATTGTTTAGTATTAAGCAAGAGGTGAATCAACATATGTTGATGGTTAACGAGTCTTGGAAGAGCACTGGTTGTACATTGATAATGTTACTTGAATCATGAAAAGAAAGAAAACATTTCAAGTACTTTTGAGAGTGTCACATATGTGATATGTCATTGACCTTTATTGTTTTAAGGGATTCATATCTGCAAGAGTACCTCATCCCAACGTAAAATATATAGCTTTCAAATATGCCTTGAAGAAACATTCACTGAGCTTGAACATCGATGATGCAAATATTGTGACATTCTATCACAATTCTATAGTTAATGGTAATCACTTGTGTGAACTACGTGATGATATCACAATGACATTAGAGTCTATGGGCCTCCCATGTTTATGAAAGGAAATTCAAGACATCTACATGGATGTTTGAGGGAGATATGAGTGAGTACATAATGTTATACACAAAGCAGTAAGGTTGAATAAATCTTTGTGATGATCAAATATCACATGTGCTTCTAGAAACTAAATTGAGACGTCAACATTCATTGTATTTCCAATTAGAAGAGGATATGCTGACTTGAGGTGATCTAAATGCAATCCTTAATGGCTCTATGTTTTGGATGATCGTGGAAACTAAAATGCATACTAACCTTTACTTTGAAGATTCCAGCACAAACATATTGGGCTGCACAAAAGGGACGCTCTTTGCACAAACATCATTATCTCTGTGATCCACCCTTCTCTAGTGGGTGACATATTCTTTCGTTTCCACAACCAATTGCACTTGTTGTAGATTATCTCATGAAGAAACTAAAGTAGTGATTTTATTCTATGAATCTTCTTATAACACGACCCCATCATATCCACTTGACCTATCCGACCACTCTTTTCCATTCCCTAATTAGGGTGGTTCACATCGACTTGTCTAGGGTAGGGTGGGGGGCAAAAGAACATGGAATTTTTAATGGTGGTGCCATGCCTGAATTTTCTCCGATAATTTTCTTAGTCGAATGGTTGACGTTATGAGCTTCCTCTCTCACTTCCTTAGGCATAGAAGTACAAGATGAGATATCAACTTTTTGACTAGATAACTAATTTCTTATCCTTGAAACTGACTCTTTAAATTATTGTTCTACATGTTTCAATAATGTCTTTCGATCTACGCATAATCAATTCAAGTTTTAACGTTGAATTTGAACATTGTTTTCAAATGGAAATTTAAATTATTTTTTACTATATATATATATATATAGTCTAACTTATAAAATTCATGTATCTAATTCAAACACGTTGAAAACCAAGATACATAAACAATATACACTATATTTGGAAAACAAAATGGTTGTACCTTTAAGCAGGAGCTAATTCTAAACCTGAGATGAATCGAAGAATGTTGTCGTTGTTGCTAGCTTGCCACTGAAATTTAATACGCGTGCCAAGCACATGAGGTTAAACATTAAATATAAGATTAAGATTTGGTTGCATACAAGATCAATGTAGAAATACCTTATTAAGTGTATGAGTTTTTTTCTTTTTGTGTATGGTTGGTATAAATTTTTAAGATATACGTTTCTAGTCACCAAAGTGCATTACATTTATTTGGGTGAAGAGTCAATTGAAAGTTTCAAATGACGCGCATAAAATTTTCCACTTCCATTGAAGATAATCAATTTTCAATACAAAAGAATACTACGTAAAAGAGATTGAGTTGAGCATTACACAAAATTGTTCAATACAAACGACTTGAACCTATGGGGAAAATAGATGTAGAAAAAAATATCAATGCATTGTATTGACACAAAGCATAGAGACTGGTCTATATTAGTCAAGAATAAGGGATTGATCTAGTTTATGATTTGGATGTAGAATGAAAATATTGATAGCCATGTGGCTATCTTATCCTTGAACATATCGATTCCTGAAATTAAATGAAATCAACACTACTATGAGTCTACATATAAGAGATCCAACATTTCAAAACTATTCTCAAGCACCCCTTTCAAATCAAGATGGAAAAATATAGACAAAATGCATAGTCAAGATCATGAATCATCCTTATAATAACATTTTGATATCATGGCAATTGGTTAAACAATACAAACACCAACAACCAACACAGATAAAGGATTTTTTATAGGCAATTCAATGGGGAGAACTAATATGCCTAGAATTCCTAACAGAAAGACGATTACCTAGATTGTCCTACAAAACAACCAAAATTTGACTTATATTACCAAATATTGCTAAATACAATCACCCCAAGTCCCCATTGATATTTTTTGTCAATATTTAAACACTCAAAACCTTCATTTTCTTCAATGTAAGAACTTCTTTGTGTGCGTCACATTAACAATAATATAACGGATATGCCATCAATGAAAAGGAAATTCACAAAACAAACTTCTTCACGAAGGGAAAGAAAAAAAAAGGGGCAAGAATCTAGAAAAGTATTTAAATCCCCCAATGAGAATGAAATTGCATTCTAGAGATCAAATCTAATTAAGGTTGTCCTAAACAAATTCACAACAGATGTGCATTAGAATTGGAGATAGAGAAAAGGTATATGATAAGTTAATTTCCTTTAAGAACATGAGAAAGATTGGGGTAGATGTTGAATCTCTAACTAAGGTATAAGTTAATTTCCTTTTTTTATTTATAATTTGTCGCTTTGGAAAACATGTTGAATTATAGTTGACAATTAATTGTTTCAAATCATTCAGCAAAAAGCTTCTGCCTAATATTGTATCTGATGCTAAATTGATGGTTTAGGTTTCTATTTTTTTACAGCCATTTGGCAAAGATTTCTCCTCCTTGAACTGATTAGTTTGGGAAACCCTAACACTAAACCCCAAACATCAGAAATAGGACAGAGGCAAATCAAGCAAAAGAATTTAATTTAGATATCATATTTTTACCTCCAAAAGAATTCGGTGTTGAGAGATGGTGAATTTAGTGAAGAGAAATTCTTGAATGTGGTTTTCAGAGAAACATAGTGAGTGAACTTTAAACACACTTTGTTTGGAGAAGCAATAAGAAAGAAATTTAACACTTAGAGATAGCTTTGAATGTGTCTTCTGATTGTGGGAGAATGAAAGAGGTCGCCCAAAGCATAATAATCCATTTATGAACCACGGTTGATGCTTCAATATTACAAATTTCATGTACTGCACCAATTTAACACTCAGAGATTTAAATCCTTTTTTGGGTGCAATAAAAAAAAAATTAAAACGGTTTTTTGGATGCAATAAGAGAAATTTAAAACATATTTTCATTATCTAATTCGTTATGTATGGAAATTTTTGATAAAGAACATATCCTATTAACTAATGAATTCTTAATGCAATTTTGCTCTATATATACTCGTATTCAATCAAATCTAAAAGATTGGAGAAATATCTATGCTATATATATATATATTAAATTTATGATGCATATATTAATATATTATTATGATCATATATAAAAATTGAGATCATAAAATAAAATACCTTATAATGATCAAACCATATCTTAAGATGATCAAACTATCTTCTGTGTAATTAAATATATAACTAAATAAGATAACGTATCCCCTAACATTTTAATCTTCCCAATTATATTCTATCTAATAAAAAAAAAATTGAGTTCATAAATGCTTTACCAAATCCTAAGGTTGAGCACATAAAATTAATTATATACTATCCTAAACCCTAAACCATTTCCCTAATGTTGCATAAAATCAATTATATACTGTCATAAACCCTTGACCCGAAACCTTTTACCCTAGATAATAAACCCTCTCCTATATCCTAATTGTGAATTATAACCATCATTAAAACTCTAAACCCTGCACTCTAAACCTTATGTCCTAACGTTATATAAATTATCTTAAACCCTAAATCCTAGACAATAAACTCTCCCTTACATCCTAATTGCGAACTATAACCATCATCAAAAATCCTAAAACTTAAATTTGAAACCCTAACATTATATTAAATCAATTACATAGTATCTAAAAACCATAAAGCCTAGACCCTAACCCTAGACCATAAACCATCCCCAACATCCTAACCGTGAACTATAACCATCATTAAAACCCTAAACCCTATATCCTAAATTTAAAACCCTAATGTTACATAAATTAGTTATATACTATCCAAAACCCTAGACGCCCTAGACCCTAAACCCTCCCCTACATCCTAAATGGGAACTATAACTATTATTTAAACCCTAACCTAAACCCTAACCATGCATAAACCTTATTGAACCCCTTATTTTTAATGTTGTACATCATCAAATAATTAAGTCCTCAACACTTCACTTGATTTTAACATCGGTCTTAACGAGTTCAATAATTTGTACTTAGACATGAAGTAAACTCTAAATACGATTGTACCATAATCTTTAGATGATAATCTAAATTAATTTGAAATAAATATTAGAAAATAATCTTACCATCAGTTTCCTTTTTTTTATTGCTGTGCTTTGGAATATGGCCAAAGTATTTATACTCCTTAAATAATATACGACTTTATACCTACCTAAGAAAAGAATAAACCTTATTTCAAAAAACAAAAAAAACTAAAGAAAAAAATTTATTCAGTCAATGTCGATTGGGAATTTAATTTAATTAATATTCTAACATTAGAAACTTGAAGCATCCATTGCATAGAAAAATATCAAGTTAATTCTTACGTTGAACTTAAAACTAAAGCAACAAATTAATCTTTTTAAACCCTATTTTTTCTCAATACAATTTCCCACAATATCGTCTACTATCTTCAACATCCAATATTTCTCATTTCTATCCATCAAACAACATAGGATGAGTTCCACACCAAAAACCCCTCTTGACAAATTATCGACCTCGATAAACATAAACTCGAGTAATGCGTGAGCACTGTATGAAGAGCTGATGCATAAGGCATACCTCGTTTGTGAGCCAGGCTAAAAACATTAATCAAAGAAGATGTTCGAACTTGATGTCTCCAAAATGCATTTATATTGAAAGGTATAATGGACAGAGATCCTCTATTCTTTAACATATTCGTCAAATCGAGAAGAGAATCCCCAAGGGTTGTTGCAGATTTAATGCCATCCATATGACTCTCAGGCTTCATTGCATTCTTCACGACTCTTCCCTTGAAATAAATAATAAATCTAGGTCAAAAAAATTATAAGAAGTTGCCTATTTATTGTGACAAGAGACACCAACGTAGAGAATTCTAAATGCACACTTTAGAAATGTTGGCATCAACTGATATTATGGAAAGCGTGATATGATTTAAAAATGTGCACACATAAATTACCTTAATGTCCATCATTCTTTCCAATTGAATTTTCTCTTTAAGTGCAGTGATATTGGAAATCAAGGAGGCATGACCTCCGTAAGTTAGTTCACTAGGCAACTCCATAAATGTAGGATATTAATAAACATTACAAAATAACCCTTATTTTTTTCCCGAAAAAAGCAACCCTTATTTTGAGGTCAAGCTTATCATTTTCATAAGGTCAATATTAAGTATAGATTGATTTGGTAGTAATTCTAACAATTGAGCATTCAAACTAATTTGGTTTAGGTGACGAGATAACAAGATCAAAATGAGGGTATTTGATTCTACAATATTAAAATTGAATCCGATTACATCATAAATCTTTCTCCTTGAACATTTGAAAATTAAATATGATTACAATAGAAAATTAAAATTGATTCCAACTTTATATCTACTTTCCTAGATTTTATCCCAAAAAATGAAACCCTAGATTTCATTGCTGAGTAGTAACATACGAAAATTAAGTACTGGAGGAGGGATAAAGAAGGAGATAAAAAATCCAACATATCAAATTTATATCGAGGAAGGAGATAACACACTTAAACCTCCAATTGCTTAAAAAAAAGGATTACAATAAGAGAATGAAGGGGATACCGGGAGACAACAAGCCACAGTCTAATCTCGTAATCGCAATCGCCTTCACCTATTTCGCCGTCGTCGATATCGCAATATTCGTCCAATATCTTTCGCACTCCTTGATTTTGTTCAAAAATAAAGAAAAAAAGAATCCCTTAATTAACAAATATTAGGTTATTGAAATATAAATCCAAACCTTATTATATGGGCCAAAATTATGGTGTATATATAATTCTGATAAGGCTTTAGTAAAATATAGTAAAGATATGGTCACACACACAAATAAAAACTCTTCCATTTTTAATCATCATTTTAGCTTTCTCATGAAAATTGTGCAAAAATTGTGAAGAATTCTTGGTGTTTAACGGATGGTTCCCCTCTTAAAAACAATCCAATCATGTGGTGATAATCTTAGTACTTGGAAATCTTTTGAGTTTAAGTGCTTAATGGTCGAATTTTGCAATATTCTATTGAAACTTGATCTGAACTGCACAAACTCAAAGTGGAAGAGGAATCCTTTTGGCACGATCTAATGAGCATAATGATGGGGATAAAAATACATCGCACTTTCATCATAAAGCGTTTCAAAGACGAGACCTTAATCTAATTCAAGGACTTATGTTTGCTAATGGTAGTTGGCTGGATATAAGTGATAAAATATGAAATGTTTTGGTTCAAATGCATCGAACAAAGGCAACCGAATTCAATGGTATGTATGCTTTGTTTTTCCAAAAATTCTGGTATATTGTGCAAATTCATGTGATCTTGTTCATTCAGAAATGGTGGCTTGGTGAGATCAGTTTGGAGGATGTCAATCATTCTGTTGCAACTTTGTGCAATATTATATAAACTTGCTTTCAAAACCTTAGCCAACCAGTTGAAATTATTTTTGGGAAAGTTGATAGAAGAATCCCAAAGTGCATTTACACAAAATCAACTTATTATGGATAATGCCCTATTGGACTTTAATTGAAATAATGGTTGCTTTGGGCTCAAGTTAAACATAATGAAGGCTTATGATCATGTAGAATGGGATTTTCTATGAGGAATGATGGAACGGTTAGGGTTTTCTCATGCTTGGATTTTGTGGGTTATGAGATGTATAAAATCCGTAACTTTTTCTTTCAAATATAATAGAGTAGTTCATGGTCTAGTGACTCCAACTAGAGGGTTACATCAAGGCTTCCCTTTAATCCGTAACTTTTTCTTTCAAATATAATAGAGCAGTTCATGGTCGAGTGACCCCAACTAGAGGGTTACGTTAAGGCTTCCCTTTATCACCCTTTATTTTATGTGCAGGGGGACCCTTTATATTTATTCAACTAAAGTGTCAAAATCCATTCATGAGGTCTAGATTAGTAGAACTGTGCCTGCTCTTACACATCTATTTTTCACTGATGACATCCTACTGTTTGACAAAGAAAATTTGCAGGAATGTTAAAAAATAACTGAAATTCTAAGTTCTTACGAAAGGGATTCTGGACAAAAAGTGAATATGGAGATGTCTGAGATTTATTTTAACAAGAATGTCAACTCTTTGAGGCGTGCAGAGATAACTAATTTCTTACATGTTCGAGAAGTAGATCATTATCTCAAATATCTTGGCTTGCCTACTATCATAGATAGGTCAAAGAAGGTGATTTTTGCTAGTATAAAAGATTGTGTATGGAAGAAAGTTAATGGTTGGAAAGAAAAACTTTTGTGACATGCTATGTATGCCAAGAATGAAAGATTCATTAGCAGAGTTGGGATATGCTATGTATGCCAAAGAAGTAA
This sequence comes from Fallopia convolvulus, assembly GCA_964016875.1. Taxonomy (NCBI): domain Eukaryota; kingdom Viridiplantae; phylum Streptophyta; class Magnoliopsida; order Caryophyllales; family Polygonaceae; genus Fallopia; species Fallopia convolvulus. The sequence goes on from OZ024719.1 coordinate 26,724,621, forward strand.
GGTGGTATAGGCTTCCGACATTTGAAAGTTTTTAATGATGCTCTTTTGACAAAGCAATGTTGGCGTTTAATTCAATTTCCCGACTCTTTAAAATGTCAAGGTTTTAAGTAGTAAATATTATAGAGGGGTTGATTTCATACAAGCTAGATGAGGATATAATCCATGCTTTACTTGGGCGAGTATTTGGAGGGACAATATCATTACTACTTGATGGTCTTGCTTGGAGGGTCAATTTTGGAGCTTAGATTTTTTTATGGATTGATAAGTGGATTTCAAAGGACAATTGATTTTTTGCCCCTATAATCGTGCCCGATGCCTGTCTCTCTTGGATTGTCTCAAACTTACAGTTGCAGCGACCCTTAAGATGGAATGACAAGTTGATTCCACATGTTTTCTCACCTACTGATGCCTCTTCAATCCCTATCATACCTCATTCACAGTTTGATGCAAGTGATTGTTTGTTTTGGCAACATTCCAAAAATGACCTTTATTCGGTCAAGACTGGCTACTAGCTTCGCTTCATTCGTAACACAATATTCTACAATGCAACCACCGAAAATTCAGATTTTTGGAATGTTGTTTGGTCGATGAATGTGCCTCCTAAGATGAAAGTGTTTTTTTTGGAGACTATTTACAGGCTCTCTAAGTACTAAAGCCGATCTTTTCCATTGTCATATTCTATCTATTGACCAATGTGATCGATGTTTCAATGATAGAGAAATAATATGGCGTGCACTTTTTCAATGTCCAACAACTCATGTGTTATGGTTAGGTTCTTCTTTGTATAATAGTTTGAATGGCGCTCAATCTGATCTTGTATTAGATCTTGGAACTTTGATATTGCATCAATTTGGTGTACACGGACTAGTTGAATTTCTGTTGCTTACTTGGGTATGTTGGACTATAAGAAATCAGTATCTTTTCCAAGACCAACTTGTTGTTGGACCGACACTGTTAATTAGGTTCACATCTATGGTGGATCAGTACCAAAATGTTACGACTGTGAATTCTATTCTTCCTAGGGTTGGACATTATCCGTGGGTGACCGACCCACCGACTTCACCCGACCCAAATATATGGGTGAAAACCCGAAGAAAAGTGGGTGATGGGTGGGTCGGGTGATAGGTCGGATATGGGTGAGATTTTACACCCGATTCACTCAACCAATCTAGGAGTGGGTCCAGGATTATCTTGAAGGGGGCATACTTTAAATAAATCAATAGTTTAATTTATGAAATCTTCGCTAGTCGCCAGCCTCATTGAGCTCTTGTGTGCTCTTGCCTCTCAATTTTTAATGACAAACTAGCTACGAATGGTTAATTGAAATATCCTAAAATCTAGGCTAAAGTCATTTCTTAAAAAAAAAAATAGAGTCAAAATGGAATCATTTAATTTCAAATCCTATCTTCATCCGGTTCTTCTTCCTCCTCCATTGAATTGTCGGCTAACTTACATACAACCCTCCACCTCTTCCTCCTTAAATCCTCCTTCACTTTCTCCGCTCGCCTCCACCTCCACCTTGTCCCAGGCTACCCTATGGGGTGAAATTTTAGAAATTTTCTTCGTTCCCAAACCTCCCTATGTAAACTCATCGTCCCTCCGACCGGATGTTGGGGAGGCTACCCCCGCCTAAATTCTCCCCTAGACCCATCACCCGACCAACCATCCATCATCCGACCTACCCGTTTACCACCTGGATAATTTTACCTAAAATACATACTATTTACTAATATCTCCAAAAGACCTAACAATATCGCCTCCGAATTCTACTACTTATCTAGTTATCTACCATGTTCTGTTTTGCAATCTCCAACTTCCACTAGCTCCAATAACATTTTACTTCCACTCCTTCAGCCGTCATTTTTGAGTCTCCACTATCGTCTTTTCAACATCACAACCAACAACTCTCCTTCACTATTTCACTGCTAGTCTTCCTCACTCCGATCGCCGCCCTCTTTTTAGCATCACCACTGTCAATATTTTTTTTATTAACTCTAGAATTTAAAAAATATTATTATAATTTAATAATTCACGAGTGGTGGGTTACCTGACTCACCCGCGGGTTATAGGTGAGTCGAATATGGGTGAAAGGTTTAACAAGTGATGGGTGGGTTGGGTGACCTATTTCTATTCGCGGGTCTAGTGGCGGTAGGGCTCCACCCACCCATAACCCGACCCATGACCTGCCCTAGTTGTGCCACCAGCTGCATCAACATGATCCAATTTCGGTTGGCAACCACCTAATTCTGCTACAATTAAAATAAATTATGATGCTACTATCATTGATTCACAAGAGGTTGGACTTGGGGTGGTCTTTCGAGACTCGTATAACTTTGTTGTATAACCTCCTCAATAATACATGGCATGTATTTTCTCCATTCAAATGTCATGGATTCATAAACTGGTCATAGGACTAGTTACACATGGAGATCCATTTGGGAGGTAAAATGGATTATTAAGAATGGTTTTAGGTGGCAAATTGAGGATGGGAGCTTAGTGAGAGCGTGGAAAGACCTTGAATAGTTGAGAACTCTTAGTTTAAAGACATTATCCCTTATCAAAGTAGTTTAGAAATTTGATTGTGAATGATCTAATTGATAATAACTTTTGTTATTGGAGAATCTCATAGATGAAATCTTCATTCTATTTAGTGAAATGTATTTAATATTAGGCTTTGCCATTAGGGATGGTAAGTTGGTTTGAAGCTTGGATAAGTAAGAAGATCAAACGCTATAAGTGGATACAAAGCCAACAAAAAAGAGAATGACTTAGCCTATTTCCTAGTCCCGAGCTCACTCGACTCGACTTTGTGAAATAGGATTTGATTTGTTAATGTTTTTCTTAGTACAAGGTCTCTTGGAGTTTATATAGTGTTTTCTATCCTAATAATTTTAGATCAGCTAGAAGAATGATTGATAAGGATAAGATTTGTCCATGTTGTGGAGAATATGAGAATGTGGACACTCATGTAGTTCAAGATCGCATGTAAGCAAAGAAGTAGGATTATTTGTGTTTATCTAGGGAATCTTGAAATATTTTTTAGTTATAATATGCCAGAAATTATGGAATAGGCACAACTCTTGGGTTTTTTATGTAGTCTTTCAGGACCCTAAAGTCATTACTATAGAGGTTTGCGTCTTATTGCTTGAGATGCAATAGAGACAATACCACCTACTCGTACTAATGCCTCACATAAGTTTTAATCAAAATTGGACTCACCTTGCTAAAGTTGCATACAAATTAAAATACTTAAGCCTTTGTATGAAGTGACCGAGGCACTCGTTTAAGAGATATTATTAAAGACCATAAAAGGAACAAGGATTGATGGTCTTACTTTTCAAGAAATGATAAAACAAGCCCACTCATTTAGGAAACACAATTTGTCATTTATGGGCTTCAATTAACGGTTGCACATAATATAAAGAGATTGGATGTGGAGAATAAGTGCCAACAACTTATTTTTTACAATACAACAGGTGAATAGATGTCTACTTTATGTTGATATACTCATACAAGATATTCAACATTTGTCCCTTGTTTTTTTCTTGTTGCCCAGGAGTTAGCTCAAGTAGAGCCTTGAGAGGTAGTAAAATGAGTTTAGAATGTACTTCTTCATCCCCATGTTTGTGATAGTGCTTTTATAGGAGACGGTTTTGGGTGGAGTTAGATACAAAAGGGATTAAGGATTTTCTCTCTATAGAGTGTCTTTAGAGTTTTACAATAGGGTACTCCATTGCTAATGAGTAACAAGTGTCATAGGGTTTCCATCTTTGTTCCTAAATTTGAGATTCATTCGAGAATTGGAGATGACATCATATGCTCAAATCCTAAATTGAAATTTAGTAAACATAAATTACAATAATAACTTATTCCTTCACATTTTTTTTTGTTAAATTTGTTTCACTTTATTAGACATTATAGATATAGGCTACCTAATAAAACAATTCGAGTGCTCATTCCTTGAGACACATGAGTTTTTTGTCCTTGCACAAAAACGAATCAATATCCCATTCGAACAAACTATGTAAGGAAAGGAACATGAAATAAATCTAGTTCAATATTGAATTAACATTCTTAATGGCTATTTAGGGCATGTTTGTATTACACTTTATAATACATTAGCTTGCATTATAATGCAAGATTTAATGTAATTTTGCAGTAAATCCTGCATTATAATGCAAGATAATGCATTATGAGATGCGATCCAAACATGCCCTTAACTTACCCATGAATATTTCAAATGAAACGTATCTAAGAAGATACCAACACAACAAGGAACGACGACAATGGTGACAACTTCCTTCGGACTCGTCACTTGTGAAATCCACATGAACGACGAAGTGAGCATGATGAGTTCTTGTGTGCAACGTTTAAAAAATATTCACGAAATGTGACCAACTATCTCTAATAGTTGGATTCTCATGACGTCAACGAGGAGGATCTCTGAGGGCGTTTATTTAAGGTAATATTGAGAATAAATACACAAGAAGAATATACGTATTCACACGGCTTAAAAACCATACACAACCCAATACACCATTCACTGGTTTGGAAAACGCCATTACATGAGAGCTCCAATCCACATTGTTATTCGATTGATTATATGTATTCAAATGAAGATTTTATTGTGTTTATTTGCATTACATTTTAATTCTATTTGTCAAATTCAATAGTTTATTACTCTCTATCTATCTAACCCTCAAGTTGATTGATGCCCATTGAATATTCGTACTTTATTTTCCAAAACATCTGCTTTAAATCCTATGATGACTTATCTCAATTTGTGACAAATAGCTTGATTCTCACAACGTCAATGAGGAGGATCTTTAGGGACGTTTAGTCAGGGTAATATTGAGAATAATTACACAAGGATAACACATCTATTTGTTAATGATAAGCTTTTTGTTAATAATTACACAAGGATAACACATCTATTTGTTAATTACACAAGGATAACACATCACATCGTGAGGATCTTTAGGGACGTTTAGTCAGGATAAGCTTTTTGTTTTTTCAATTTGCAGTGCATTTCAATTCTATTTGTTAAATTCAATTGTCGATTATTTTCTATCCATCTAACCTTTAAGTTGAACGATAACCATTAATCGTCATAATCTTCAATCTGGCAAAGCAAGTATTCGTACTGAAGATAAGCTTTTTTTTTTGCATGCATTTCAATTCCATTTGTTAAATTCAATCGTCGATTACTTTCTATCCATCTAATCCTCGAGTTGATCGATAACCATTATCAATAATACCCTTCAATCTGGCAAATTAAATATTCATACTCTATTTGCCAAAACATCTAATGTTATTCCTATTATGACTTATAAAACTCCCAGATGTCGTATTTTTTACATCCCACAGCTTCGACAGATCGCTTAGCCTCGTGGATCTTCGGTGCAAGAGCGCTCGATCAACGAGCTATATTATTTTGTGATAAATAGTTTGATTCTCACGATGTCAATGAGGAAGATCTCTAGGATTGTTTAGTTGCGACAGTAAATACAGAAGGATAGGACGTATATTCACACACGGTTTACAGATCATACATAACACAACACATACGGCACATAACATGAAAAATTATGATTTTATAAACGATTATTTATCACCAACGGTCGTTGAGTTTCTCTATCCGTTTTTGAATGAGAAACCTAAGGAACCCTAGGTAATGTTGAATTTACAAGCCAGAATGAGAGAGTACATGGCACCACCCACCCATTGATGTTTATATGGTTACTCATAATGAGTAAAATTTACAATATAATAAGTGCTTAACTCATGTTTATCATATTCAGAAACCAGATTGGGCATGTGAGTGAATTGTGGAGCGGAAATGGTCAGCCCTATAAATTCAATTAAATTGGACAACTGGGCATTGCAATGCATGTGCCTCCTCGAATTCCCTCGCTTTCTCAAAACAGAGAAAACCGACGCCTCCAATTAATTCACTTACCCAGTTGATTCCAACTTCTCTCTTTCTCCTTTCAGAACTCGTTTTATTTATTTTTTTTAAAATAAAAATTCGATTTACAAATCAGTCTCAGTCACATTTTTTCTCCCATGACTTTGAAGATTTCCACCATCAAAAGCCCCCTTTCTATATAAATTTGGAGGAGCGTCTCTCTTTCTTTCCACCCATCTCAATTCTCAAACCAGAAAGATTTATAAACCATGGATGTAGCTCAGGTGCAGACTCAGTATCTCAACTTCGGAAGCTCCATGTATAGAGAGGTCAGTTTCAAGTTCAAGATCAATTCTTTGCTCTATTTTTCCATTCTTAATAGGATAGTGACTAATTCATCTTGAGCAGTTTTAATTAACCTTGATTAATTCTAAACCCAATTCAGCAGGAAATTTTGAATTGTAAATCCTAATTGAAATCTGTTCATCCGGTTTTTGGTGCAATTGATGATGAATTTTCCTTTGTTTTTGTTCTTTGTGAGAAGGGCTACTTGGATGATCAGTTCACCTTGCTTCAGAAACTGGCGGATGAGAGCCAACCTGGATTTGTTCTCGAAATCATTTCAATCTTCTTCAATGATTCCGAGAGAATTCTTCACGATCTCACCAATGCCCTGTCAGTGAACTCATTCCGATTTTTATTTTTCTCTCTTCTAAATTTGTAATTCCAATTGTAAATTGATTGATCCTCTCCATCCTCTTTGTTGCAGTGATAAGCCAGTTCATGATTTTAACCAAATTACTGAATTAGTTCAAACTCTCAAGGGTAGCAGTTCAAGGTACATATATATACTCCTACAAGAAACTTTTTCCAAATCCTTACTGAAGTTGAGTATTACCATTTATTCAGATCCAAACTACATCAGAAAGGCTAAACCCAAAATCATGAACGATCTAACTGTTCAAGAATTTCAATCTTGGTTTAGATACATGTGATAGTTGCATTCAAATTCTATAATCTAATTAGTAAGTTCGTCCTTACCTCTTACGACCATTTTGACAGTCTCGGTGCCAAGAAGGTCAAGAATGTGTGCACCACCTTTAAGGCCTATAGTGAGGAGCTAAACCTCCAAGGGTAAGCTTATTATACGCTCTCTTGTTGATTAGCTTACACCTCAAAAATGATTCATTCTTGTAAATTTTGAAGAAAATGTACTGTGTATTCCAATTCTTTCTTGGAATCCACTTGTTGCTTAGGGGTTCTAGAGTTTAGACTTGTCTTTCTTGAAGGGATATAAATATAAAAATAAAAATTAGTCAGTTGCTTCTGATAACTTATTTGTATTAAATAAATGAAACTTGAGGGTTATAAATACCATATTTCGTACTATGGTTAGGTATGCAAGAACACATCCAAGTACTTGTATTGTTTAAAATTTAGTTTAGGCCAAGTTGATGTGAGCCATTATCTGGTATGATGCATTACTCATTGTGATTCCTTGTTCTAATTTTGATTTTGACAACGATTAGGCAATTTGACTTGATTTATAAAATGAGCTGTTTCCATATATATATCAGCATCAATGTGGTCCATGTATATGACTAATTTTCAATCATCTTTGTAGATGCATGATTTGCTTACAACAAGTCAAGCAGGAATATGCCGTTGTGAAGAGCAAACTCGAGACCCTTTTATCTGTAAGTGAAATAAATAATAATAGGGTAAAATTTGACTTGCTTAAATGTTACTATATATAGATTAGGAGAATTTTGAGTTTGATAAGCATTTTGCAGATGCAGCTGCAGATCAAGGCTGCTGGCGGGGCGGTTCCAATGGTCGAGTAAGTCCTACTCATTCCAACTCAACAAAACAATGTCAAGGCTCATGAAAGAAGGCGTTTGGAAATCTATCTGTCTTGGGTCGATACATGCCTGTCATGTATTGCACATAAGCAGGCTTGTTTTTTTTTTTTTTTTGACAGATACATTGTAAACCATTGGTTCACTTTTAGGTGTTCCAGAAACAAACTTGTATCGGTTAAGATGATGGCGATGGCTTTCTTTCTTTCTTTTTATTCCAAAACTTTTAGTTGCTAGTGCTTTCCTGTTGTTAACATTGTTGTTGTAGAACTTTTTTATTTTATTGTAGTATCTCACTTTTTTCCTTTCAAGTACTTTGACTTGAATTTCATCTCTCTTCTATATTCCTTGTGAAAGATGTTAGGAAATATATCCTCTTTAGACCTAAAACCGCAGGATGAATCATACTAGATTATTAAGAAACATGATTCACATACATGTACCACGATGGTTATCTAATTAACCATTTGCGAAGCAACTACTACAAGTGAGAACCGTAGGTATGTGGTCTTCATCATCAACATCTCTTGTCTGATGGTATAGTTTTGTCTTCTCTTGAATGGAAAGAGAACTTAGAAGCGTTGAATAATTTAGCATATTGGGGACCATACCCTAAAAATTCTATTTATTTGACCCATGAAAATTCGATGAAGCCCCATTAAGCTCAATTTTTCAAAAAAAATTAAGTCACCTAAATAAACTCATTATTTATAAATTATTTACCTTTGTATCTAATTTGGAAGCCCCCATTATGCGATTAAATAATCCAACAATCTCCCATGGGCTATAAATAACCAAATCAATAACCAGAAATGCCTTATATGTACACATCTTAGCTAATTTGATAACTTCTCTTTTATATTTCCATATCCTATACCAATATCAATATGAGATCATGGCGATATTCGTGATAGATCATAGGAGCTAAACCTTCCATGTTCACCAAACTAGTGTATTCAACGACATATATCAAGTAGATGAGTGACATGGATATTTCATGTATTATAATATATAAAAATCATACTTATTTCTAATTGATTCTACTTTATTTGGAGATCATTCCAAAATTCCCAAGTAAATTTAGTAATTTTAATTATGAATTGAAACATAACAACTTTATTATGCATATATCAAACATAGGATATCTACACAAACTCCCACTAAACCAAACTACCATGAGAATGCTAACACGTAGAAAACCTTAGGAGGCAATCCTTGGTTAACTGATCCAATATCTTAGAGTTTTTCTTCATGTATTCTATAAATTATTTGTCCATTCTAAATTTCTTCTTTCATAACAAAATAAAGTCGATGCTAATGTGTTTCTCCGTAACAATTAAATCACTCAATCCAATGGTCTATCTTACTCCTCACTTTTCACCAGATGACAACTATATAGTAGCTCCATTATTAATATACTATATTATTAAATTTGTGATCCTTCGATTGGAAATCTCTAGCTGGTGCATGAGCCTCAGTATTGGTTTCTCTCTCCCAGGTTCAGATTTGATCTTTTGCATCTCGACCTACTACAAATCTCATTTGATAATTTAATTTTATTCTTAAGCCCACCCACCATGATCTTTGTATTTTTTTTGATCTGTTGAGAGTGGTCTAACTACGTACTATACTGATGTGTAACTTTATCACATACACTTTTATTATTTTTGTTTTTGGTCGAAACATACAATTTTATTACTTACCTACTGGATCTGGGCGGTACCAGAAAAGCTGTAGAGGTAGAGTAATATCTGCGTTGTGGTCATGGATTTGCCTTCCCCTGTAAGCCAAAATCAAGTATACAACAAAACTACTCTCTGTTCCCCTAAGCAATCCAAAAGAAAATAAATAAAAAAGGAAGCAACAAAGATACCAATCTTTCTCTGTGCTTTGCTTGCCTCTCAAGCCTCGATCTGTTACTATATAAGCACAACGCACAAGCATCCTCTGTTTCAGACTCTTTGTAAGAATCATTCAATGGAAACCACAAAACCGAAGCTTCTTCTGCGCCTCTTGATTTCGCTTCAATGTCTGTCTGTCTCAATCTCCATTCTCCACCCTAAGGATTTCCTCGCCCTTCAATCAATCCGCAATTCCTTAACTCCCCTGGCTCCCACTTCTTCCACTCCTGGGACTTCACCGCCGACCCCTGCTCCTTCCCCAGCGTCTCCTGCGTCGGCGACCACGTCGCAGCCCTCAACCTCGGCCAACCCGCCGCCGGCTCCCCCGGCCATCGGAAAGCTCTCCGCTTTAACGGAATTCACCCTCGTCCCGGGTCGGGTCATGGGAGAGCTTCCCGACACCCTCTCCGACCTCACCGCCCTCCGGTTCTTCGCCGTCAGCCGGAATTACCTCTCCAGCGAAATCCCTGCCGGAATCGCCCAATCCGCCGGTCTCAGAACCCTCGATCTCAGCCACAACCAGCTCACCTGCTCGATCCCCGAACCGGTTTCTTCGCTCCCCGTTCTTACCAACCTCATCCTAAACCACAACCATCTAACCGGTCCGGTTCCCTGCTTCAAATCCGGTTCACTCGCCCGGGTCGATCTGACGCACAACAATCTCTCGGGAGTCCTGGCGCCGGATTCCTTCCCGCCTTCTGTAGAGTATCTCTCACTCGCCTCGAACCGGATCGCCGGCCCGGTGGACCGGGTTCTGACCCGAATGTCCAACCTGAATTATCTGGACCTGAGCGTGAACCGGTTCACGGGAATAATTCCCGCCGAGATATTCCGGTTCCCGCTCACCGGCCTTAGGCTACAGCGGAACATGTTCTTGGGCCGGGTTCAGCCGGAGGATCAGGTGACGATCACGACCGTTGATTTGAGCTACAATCGGTTGTACGGCGAGATCTCGCCGATGTTGTCAACGGTCAAGAATCTGTACTTGAATAGCAATAAGTTCATGGGACGGGTTCCGGCCTGCTTTGTGGACCGGCTTTTGGACTCCACGATACAGGTGCTTTACTTGCACCACAATTACTTGACGGCTGTTGATCAGCTGAATCCAACGGTTCGGATTCCGGTCACCAGCTATGTCTGCTTGCTGTACAATTGTATGGTCCCACCCATCGAGACTTCATCTTGTCCGTTCAATGCTGGGACGCCCAAGATCAGACCTGCGATGCAGTGCATCCAATGACGAGGGTGATTCTACAAATTTATGCCAATATATGTATTATGTAGGGAGGGAGGTTGTAATATAGTTCCATACGATGTGGTAACAGGTTTTTTTTAATTCTTTATTTTTTTAGATAGGAAGTGATTGATTATAATTTTTGGCGGCGGGTCGTGGGGACTGGGAAGGTCGGGAAGTCAATTACCACCCGTTTACTCCACCCAAAATAAATGGTTGATGGACAAATTAAGTAACGGATAAAATAAATGACGGGTCGAATATAGGTTGGTGTTTGTCACCCAAATAACCCGATCCATCACTCACCCACCACTCAACACATCACCCGTCACCCAAACCAGCAACTTAAACCCGTTTTATATCCTAGATATATTAGTATATTTTGAAGGCGTTATCATATTTAGATGAAAATTTCAAATATCTTGTTAACATTAACATTTTATAATGCATTTTTATTGTCTTTTTTAATATTGTTTTTAGAATTACAGATTTCCATTTCGGTTTACAAAGTGTATTGATAATTTACTTATTGAATCATTATCTTTATATATTTTTTCGAATTAAATTATCAATATTAAAAGGTCTTATTATAAGACTATGAACAATATAAAATGAAGACTTGATTTATTAACGAGGAGACTATTACATATTTATACTAATCAAGTAATAGAAGGGAATTAATGCAAAACATATTGTGAGCATATTATGGAAAGACTTAATATCCTAACCATAATAGGAGCACATTACATGGTAATAATATTATTACTAACACCCCCCTCAAGTTGTGCTATCTTGGAAGATAGACCAATCTTGCAAAAATAGTCTTCGAACCGTGCCTTTTGAAGTGGCTTTGTGAGGACATCGGCTAGTTGCTCTTTTGTAGAGACGTGTTGGACACGAAACTGACCCTTTTGGACTTGTTCTCGGACAAAGTGAAAAGCTAGAGCAATGTGCTTCATTTTTGAATGGAAGACAGGGTTGGAACTCAAGTAAAGAGCGCCTTGATTATTACAATAGATGACGGGAATATGGGTAAGAGTAATGCCAAGTTCATGAAACAACGAGCACACCCATAGGAGTTCGAAGGCTGTTTCGGCTAAGGCTTTGTACTCGGCCTCGGTTGAGGACCGAGAGATGGTCTTTTGTTTGTGAGATGACCACGAGATGGGTGTGGTTCCATAATATAAGACATATCCGGTGGTGGACAAGTAATCATCATGTTCACTAGCCCAATCGGAATTTGAGAAGGCATGTAGGGCAGGGGAGGGAGCTATGGAGATTGTGATGTTGAGGTCAATGGTGCCTTGAAGGTACCGAAGTAGGCGTTTAAGGGCAAACCAATGATCCGACATAGGATTTTGTAGGAATTGGGAGAGTTTGTTAACAGTGAAGCTTATTTCGGGTCGAGTGAGAGAAAGGTATTGAAGGCTTCCTATTATCATCCTATAATCGATGAGGGACGGCAAGGGAGTGCCTGAGTGGCGTTGGAGAGGGGTGAGTAACATAGGTGTGGAGACGGGTTTGGTTTCCTCCATGCCCACTTTGAGAAGGGTGTCATGAAGGTATTTTCTTTGAGAGAGGAAAAGGCCATTTTTGTGGGTATGACTTCTACACTAAGGAAGTAAGAAAGCGAGCCTAAATCTTTGAGGGAGAATTTGGTCGCTAGGATGGAGATGAGACGCAGAATGGATTGGGTGTTGTTACCGGTGACAATAATGTCATCCACGTAAACCAAAAGATAGAAGAGAGTACCATGGTGATTGTATAAGAAGAGATATGTGTCAGCTATGGAGTTTGTGAAACCAAGGCTTAAGAGAAAAGATTTGAGTTCATTGTACCATGCTCTTGGGGCTTGTTTGAGGCCATAGATGGCCTTATTTAGCTTGCAAACATGAGTGGGGTGAAGTTTGTTGATGAATCCTGGAGGTTGACTCATATAGACTTCTTCATCAATTAAGTTTGCCTTGTAAGAAGGCATTATTAACGTCGAGTTGTCGAAGAGGCCACCCTTTGGAGAGAGCAATTGTGAGGATAGCCCTAACGGTAACATGTTTGATTACCGGGCTAAAGGTCTCATTATAATCACACCCTTCTCATTGATGGAACCCTTTTGCAACCAATCGAGCCTTGTAGCGCTTAATGTTGCCATCGGAAAGATATTTGACTCGGTATACCCATTTGCACCCAACAAGATTTTCAGATGGTAAAGAAGGAACCAAATCCCAAGTCTTATTTGAACAAAGGGCATCAAAATCAGTTTTCATGGCATTTCTCCAATCCGGGTCTTTAAGGGCTTGAACAATTGTTTTTGGTTCAAGGGTGGGTTTGACTTGAGCAAGGAGATTGAGCTTTTGGAGAGGCTTTTTGATGTTGTTTTTGGACCTTGTGACAATGCCATGAGGTGGGGAAGGTGGTCGTTGAGGGTTAGGGTTGGTTTCAAGTGAATTGAGAGAAGTAGGGTTAAGATTAGGGTTTGGGAACCGGTCTGGATAGACGGCGCGTGAGGGCGCTTGAGGGGGAGGCTGGGGATGAGGTTAGGGCTGCTTTGAAGAGGAGGAAGGGAAGTTTGAAATGTGTGGGTTGGCATTGGACGTGGATGTATGATTGGATAGAGAGAGAGAGAGAGAGAGCAAATTTGGGAAAGACGTGTTTTGAGGAAGATCTTGGAAAGTTGCTTGATTTTGTGTGTTGTCAAGTAAATAAGGAAGGTTGAATTTGTGGGTTTTGGGGATTTGATGGAGGTGATCTTGGGATTGTGTTTTCACTTGATTGGAGAGAATCTTGTGATTGATAGGATGGGGCTGAAATTTGGGGATTTCGCAAGATAGAATCAAGGCTATTTGTGGAGGGTAGATTTGTTGTGATAATGGGAATATTATTTGCCATGATTGTGGGGAGATTGTTGTGGGGGCGTGGATGGCTGAGTAAAGGGACGGAAATTGTGACTCCATTGGTGTCGTTGGATTGAGTTTGATGAGGGGGAGGGTTGGGTGACATAGACTTGAACGGAAACTCCATTTCCATGAACCTTACATGACGAGACACATAGATTTTGTTGGTAGTTGGCTCAAGACAAAGAAAAGCACTTTCAGTTAAAGAATAACCAATGAACACACATGGCTATGATTTTTCAACGAGTTTATGAGAATTGTAAGGTTTAAGCCAAGGAATACAAAGACAACCGAAACTTTTCAATTTTGAGTAATCCGGGTTTTGATTGAGTAATTTGAATAAAGGAGTGTCATTACCAAGGGATTTGGATGGCAAACGATTTATCAAATAAACGGCGGTTTTAACGGCATATGACCAATAAGAGATTGGCATCCTAGAAAAATTGAGTAAAGACAAGCTTGTTTCAACAATGTGACGATGTTTTCGCTCGGAAATACCGTTGTGTTCGGGTCTGTGTGGTGGTGAGGTGAAATGTGATATTCCATGTTGAATGAAAAAGGTTTTTATGGCCATAAACTCTCCACCATTGTCACTATAAAAGATCTTGATTTTATGTTTGAAAAAGTTTTCAATCATAAGTTTAAAATTAATGAATGTTTGACATGTATCCGATTTTTTCATTAATGAAAAAAGCCATGTATATCGTGTAAAGTGTGAACACCACATAATAACGAAAACCATCAATAGAAGGAATCGAAGATGACCAAACATCGGAGAATATTATTTCTAAAGGCGAATTCGAAACAAGACTTGAAGTAGCAAAGGGGAGTTTATGACTCTTATTTGATTGACATGAAATACAAGTAGATTGCTTGAAATTAAATTGCGACAAACGAAACTTCTTGCAAATTGATTGAAAGACTTTTGTGGAGGGATGGCCAAGCTTGTGATGAAGTGAATGCGAAGAGGTGACATCGGCGACATTGACTGTAGGCTTTGAGCGAGGCCATAAGTAAACGTCGTCAACACATGGTCCTTCAAGAAGAGTTTCCCATGTTTTGGTGTCCTTCACATTAAAACCATTTGGCAAAAACAAAACACCAAGATTAGTATCACGAGTGAAATTTGAAACGGATAGAATGTTTTTGGCAATATGAGGAACATGTAAAACATCATGAAAATCAATGTGTTTTGAGTTGTTTTGTAAAGAGAAGGAACCTTGGTTATGAATTTGTAAGCCCAAGCCATTGCCAACTACCATTTCATCCGGTCCATTATAAGGATAGTGAGAACTGAGATTGTTCAAGTCATAAGTAACATGGTGCGATGCACCGTTGTCAAACAACCATGGATTCGAATTAGGATTGGATGTGACAAGATTTGTTTGTGGTTTTGGTGATTGGACTGGAAAACGGTTGGTGGAGGGGAGGAGTAGGTTGGGGTGTTCTTCTTTGAGTTTGGGACGTTGAGACATGACATGGCCTTTGTGTGTGCACCATTGACACTTGCCTAGGAAAGGTTTTGGTTGGCAGGGTTGTTGTGGAGCAGAATGTGGTGGTGAGTAATGAGATTATTTTGAGATTTAGGATAGGATTGCGTGTTTTGTGGAGAAGGGGAAGACAAGGATTGGTTCCAATTAGACTGAGAAGATTTTCCTTTGTATTTTGAAGATCGGGTTTGAGCATTTAGGGCAGTGACCAAGTTTGTGGAGGAAATCTTTTTGAGGCTAAGTTCTTTGACAATGAGTTTTTCATGGAGTTCCTCAAATGAGATCTAGGTGTCCCTTGCATTGACTCCATCAATAACGGACTGATAGGAGTCATCGAGTCCGTTTAAGATTTTGTCGGTGAAGTCTTCTTAAGACACTGGGGAATCAAGAGATGCAAGTAGATCAGCAGAAGCTCTCATGGCCACCATATATTCGGAAATGATTTGGGTTCCTTTTATGGTGTGATTGAGTTTGTATTTGATTTGTTGGATATGCCCGCGAGAGGCTGATAGCTTGCATATAGGTAGTGTTTAGAATGCATGCTTACGTTTCTTTTGCGTTGCTTTTAGGTAGTTTTAGTTAGTTTCTTTAGTGTCTTAGAGTGTCTAGGAGTTTTGGGTTTTGCACTTGTTCTATGTTGTTTTACAGGTCTTAAAGTGAAGAAGTGTGAAAGGAATTGAACCGGGGAAAGAACGCTTGAATTCGAGCCATCCGTTGGAGTTGATGGTTCGACACCTCTGTCTTGAAAGGGTTCGTTCGGGAGCTATAGTGATCTGATAAAGTTGAGTTTGGCATCATTGGAAAGCTAATTCAAGGAGCTACAATTCATGTTTTGACCCCGAGTCCAAATTCCAACTCGAAGTGAGTCAAAACAGCCCCCGAAGTGTGACATGAGTTCTGAACTAAGGTGCCGGCGGCGCCCGCCGCCCCTGACCGCCGCGAAGACCGTTACTTGCCACGTGTTTTGTTTCTATTGGTCCTTTTCTATCATTATTATTCCGAGATATTATATTTTTGGGATATAGTTTTAGACCTAGTTTGATATATTAGGTTTTAGAGAGTTGCATCTCTCATTCATACACTATTATCATATTTTCCATTCAGAGTTTTTAGCTTTTCATGGAGAACTAAGCCCTTTTGCTTAGTCGGACAGTTTGAAGCTTCGTTTTGACTTTCAGTTGTGAGATTTCTACTCTTTATCTATTGCATGGAATTATTTTACTCTCTTGTTTGAATTGTTTATGTGATTGATTTCAGCAATTTCTAGGGTTGTTGATATTGAATCTCAATTGCTAGATCTAGAGAAATTACTGGTTGAGTATTTCATAGTAGCAAACTGCATTGTATTAGTATCTGGTTGTGCTAGTCTATTGTAGCAGAGAGTTAAATTGCATTCTAGTATAAAAGCTGGTTGTTTTATGCTAGAATTGTATCCTGATTATATTCCTATTCTTCATGCTGCTTTTGAATTGAATCTTATTAGTTTCAGGTTTATTCAATTAGTTAGGATTGATAGTATCTGGTTGTGCTATTAATTATCTTTGAAAAGGAATTGGAATTCCATATGCATGCAATATTGAGTGAATCGATGATCAACTTGTCATACGAATATGGATCTCTGGTTGACTAAGTGTTTTCCATAAATTGATAAAAACCCAAACTTTAATTGCTTTATTAGTTTTTGCATGCTCAATAGTTAGTTTAATTCTAAAAAAAACCCTTTTACTTTAATTGACACAAAATTTACATAGAAAGATAAATCTCCTCCCTGTGGATTCGACCCTTACTTCCCTAAGACTACAGTCTTTAGGTTGTTAGGACTCTTTTGCATAGCCGTGATTTGCACGACCATTTCACGCCTATCAAATTGGCGCCGTTGTCGGGGAGGCAATAATTGTCTTTTTGTGTAATTTTTGTGCCAATTTTGGTGTGAACCTATCTTATGGTTCACAACCATGCTACTAATACTTCAAATCCTTTGTTTGATCCAGAAATTGAACGGACTCTGTTTAGAACTCGTCGAGCTGTGCGTGCATTATTACAAGAGTTTGAAGCAATGGGTGATCAGCGAGTTACTCTAGAGAGCTTGAAAACTCCTAATCTGAATCAGCCTACACGTGCAGTGCAATTCCCAACCCTTGGTGATGGGGTGAAGTTTGAGCTCAAAACAGGAGTAGTTCATCTACTCCCAAAATTCAACGGAACTCCACTTGAGGATCCCATTCAACATCTTGATGAGTTCCTTGATGTCTGCACCAGCATGTGTCCCTCTGATATTACTGAAGAACAGATGAGGCTGAGAGCGTTTTCTTTTTCTTTGAAAGAATCCGCTAAAGACTGGTATCATACTTTACCTCCTGGAAGCGTTACTACTTGGGTAAACTTGAAGAAGTTGTTTTTGGACAAATACTTCCCTCCAATCAAGTCTAATCAACTCAAGAAGCAGATCTGTAACATAGAGCAATTCCCCAACGAGTCGCTTTATGAATATTATGAGCGCTTCAAGAAGCTGGTAAAGAGTTGTCCCTACCATGGTTATGCTAATCATGATCTTATTCTCTATCTCCATGGAGGACTTCGTGAGGATGACAGGCGATTGGTCAATTCCTCTTGTGCTGGAAACATCATGAAAAGAACCTATGAAGAGGCTCTAGACATTTTTTCTACGCTGGCTGATGAGTCTAGGCAATATACTGGAAGAGGTTCTAAAAACCTGTCAGCCGCCAACTCTCACTCTAAAATTGATCAAGCTGATTTTGATGTGCTGAAAGAAGAAGTGAGGCGGTTGAAGTTGAAGGGTACTGCTCAACAAGTTAAGGCTTGTGGAAGCTGTAATGACGCCTTTCATCCTACTGATTCATGTCCTACACTACAAGAGGAGGTGAACGCAGTTGGAGGGTACCAAATGAAGCCAAGAAATGATCCCTATTCAAACACTTACAACCCAAACTGGAAACATCATCAGAACTTCAGGTGGAGAGAGCCTGAGTCAACGCAGCAACAGGATCAGTTTCAACAAGCTAAACCATATGTGCCAAGGCCTCAAGGACAGAATCACAATGTATCCCCTTCTATGGAAGACATGATGACGATGTTGATGCAAAGTAACCTCACTCTTCAAAATAGTATGACTCAACATCAAAATAGTATGACTCAACTGGCTCAAAATCAAGTCAAATTCCAAGATACTACATTAGCAAGCATTCACAACTTGGAACGACAGATGAGTCAAATCTCTGAAGCTGTAAGCAAACTGGAAGCAAGAGATTCGAATAAGCTCCCCTCTCAAACAGAAGTCAACCCGAATATTCGGAATGTCAGTTCCATCATTTTAAGGAGTGGGAGACAACTTGAGGACAAAATAGTGGAAGAATTTGGCAAGGAGGAAGGCGGCGACCGCCACCAGGATAGCGGCGCCCGCCATCAAATTGAGCTTGGCTACGGCAAATTGGAAAATAATGGCGGCGACCAACAATTAATTGGCGGCGACCGCCGCCAAAATAGCGGCGCCCGCCGCCAGTCTAGCGGCGACCGCCGCAACGGTGCTCAAAACTTCGAAAAAATGGCGACCGCCACCTCCTGGCGGCGCCCGCCGCCATCCCGCCGCCCGCCCGCCGCCTCTCAGATCTTGATTTTTCTTCTTCTGATGTTGCTCACCACCCATTTGTAGTTGTCTCAGATGTTGAGAAGGCTTCTGAAACTCCTGTTTCTCCTGAATGGAAGCCTACTGCTCCTTTTCCATCTGCATTAAAGCGTACAGAGCCATTGAAGCAAGACAAGGACATATTTGAGATGTTCAGAAAAGTTGAGGTCAACATGCCCCTACTAGATATAATCAAGTCAATTCCTCGTTATGCTAAGTTCTTAAACCAGATGTGCACTACAAAGAGGATTCAGGATGAGAAAAGCAAGAAAAAGGTGAAGGTGACCAAACATGTCTCAACAATATTTCAAAAGCACTTACCCAAGAAATGCGGGGATCCAGGTATGTTCACTATCCCTATTACTATTGAAGGTACTAAATTTGACAAGGCTATGTTAGATTTAGGTGCTTCAATTAATGTTATACCTTCATCTCTCTGTGAGTTTATGAAACTGGGACCTATTCAGCCAACTAATATTTCTATTCAGTTAGCTGATAAGTCCACTGTGCGTCCTATAGGAGTGGTAGAGGATGTTTTGGTTATGGTTGGTAATCTTACTTTTCCTGCTGATTTTTATGTGCTTAATATGGAACATGATAATCATGCATTCCCTATTCTGTTAGGGAGACCCTTCTTGAAAACCGCAAATACCAAAATAAATGTGAGTACTGGTTCTTTGACTATGGAATTTGATGGCCAGATTATAAATCATAATATCTACGACGCCATTAAGTCTTCATCTAATAATCATTCTGTGTATGATGTTGATGTGCTTGAGCCTGTTGTGAAAGATATTCTTGTTGGAAACCACCTAGATGATATGAAATCTCTTGTTGATTCTAGTTTGTATTTCACTTCATTACTTAATATGCAGGACACTGTTAAGAAGTTGGATGCTTGCTATAAGCTTCCTCCTGAATTTTTGGAACAAGCTCCTTTACCACTTACCTTGCCTAGCAAGAAACTTTTGTCCTCTATTGTGCAGACACAAGTAGTTGAATTGAAGAAACCACCAGAGCGCATAGGGCAACCCCTTCCGCCACCCTTGCAACCTCCGTCGCGGCCACCACCGTTCCCTGACCCAAATTAGTTGTTGGTTTGTAAGTTTTTCTCTTTCTCTTTACTTTTACTTTACATTGGGGACAATGTAAGATTTAAGCATGGGGGAAGGGGATTACTTGTTTTGCATTCATGTAGTTGCATTAGATTAGGCATATTTACTTTATGTTGCATTGATTCAAATTCTTGAAAAAATGAAAAAAAATCAAAAAATTCATAAAAAAAAATCAAAAAAATATTACATTTTAGGCTCTTATGTCCCCATTGTGTAAGACCTATTATGTTTCTAAGTTGAGTATGAATTCTAACCCATGATTTGCACGATTTGCTGAAGTTGATATG
This sequence comes from Fallopia convolvulus, assembly GCA_964016875.1. Taxonomy (NCBI): domain Eukaryota; kingdom Viridiplantae; phylum Streptophyta; class Magnoliopsida; order Caryophyllales; family Polygonaceae; genus Fallopia; species Fallopia convolvulus. Next base: position 26,744,949 of record OZ024719.1, read on the forward strand.
ATATGAGCATGATCATTGATTAATTACCTTGATTATAGGACTGAGCATGTATTTAGCTTGGGTATTTGATTCATTCTGAAGTTCTAGACAAAAAAATTAGCCTTGTGAGATATTTTTGGCCTTTCATGATTATATTAGTTCTCTACATTCTTGAGTGTATCACCATGACTATCTAGCTCTAGAACTTGCATTATGACTCTTTTTCAAGGCTGTTTTATATGATTAAAAACATGACATTAAAATGATTGAGACAATGTTTCTTTATAAGCCTATTATTTCCCTTCCTACCTTACGAGATCCATGTTTTTGATACCCCATTTCTTTTGAGCTTTAAGCCTATTTTTGATAATTTCACAAAATTTTCCTAGCCTAATAAGCTTGACCCATAATCCGGGATTCAGGACTTTAGGTTGTGTTTTTGTTTTGTGTGAGTTATTTATAAGTATGGGGAGTTGGAAGAAAAGGTGGAAAAAGAGGAAATACAACTCTTGGTTGCAAAGTGAAAAAAATGATGAAGATGAAAAGTTTGTGAAAAGCAAAAGAAAAAGTTCAGTTTAATTGTTAGTAGTCTTCATAAAGCAAAGAAAGAGTTGAAGAAAGAAACAAAGTGTATAAAAGTGTGTATGGAGTTAAGAAAGAAAAGTTTGGGAGAAGTAAGAAAAGAAAGTGTGTTGAAGTTGGGTTTAGGATTAGTTCTTTATCCCGGATTTAGCACCACATGCCAAATATGATCCCTTCCAAATTTCTCTTTAGCTTGGCCCCATTACAACCCTTAAAAAGACCTCTTGATTTTTGTCATGTGTTTGATCCCCAGCGGTGGAGATTTAGAACTTTGATGCAAGCTTATGGTAGTCTAGTTTTCATGGTTGATTTCGAGCTAAACACCTACCCTTAAACACTTGAGAGTTTGAGTGCAAACACAATTTACCTTGGTGAGGTCTAGAATGAATGAATGGTCTTTACTTTTTGCTTATTATAATGCATGCTATGAAGTCTTGGTCGGGTTTTTGATTATATGTGAAATGCTTGTTTGACTTGAGATGGATGTATGATTGCATTTTTGTGGTGTGTTTTGGATTTATGACTTGCTTGAGGACAAGCAAGGGTTAAGCATGGGGGAATTTGATAGCTTGCATATAGGTAGTGTTTAGAATGCATGTTTACGTTTCTTTTGCGTTGCTTTTAGGTAGTTTTAGTTAGTTTCTTTAGTGTCTAGGAGTTTTGAATTTTTTCACTTGTTCTATGTTGTTTTACAGGTCTTAAAGTGAACAAGTGTGAATGGAATTGAACCGGGGAAAGAACGCTTGAATTCGAGCCATCCGTTGGAGTTGATGGTTCGACACCTCTGTCTTGAAAGGGTTCGTTCGGGAGCTATAGTTATCTGATAAAGTTGAATTTGGCAGCATTGGAAAGCTAATTCAAAGAGCTACAATTCATGTTTTTACCCCGAGTCCAAATTCCAACTCGAAGTGAGTCAAAACAGCCCCCAAAGTGTGACATGAGTTCTGAACTAAGGTGCCTGTTGAAACCCGATATAACGCGCACTATAAATGGTATTATAAAAATACTAACTCTCGGGAATTCGTACAACCAAATGGTTTTCGTACGCGGATTATTCCTCCTCACCACCCCTCAGTCGATTGTTTTTGCGCTTTTTACGAATAAAGCCTTTAGACCTTATACCGTTTATAGCGCGATCTCACTCGGAGATCAAACACGTCGAGCTTTGGCAAACGAGATAGTTCTCGAGCCAGAGAGGATTTTCGACCCTTTATTCTGTCTCACCTCATTCCTATTTATAGTAACGGTGAGCTGCTTGTTTACTAATTAATGTCCGATGTGGGATACTTCTCATGAGAGATGTAAGCAGCTCACCAGCTAGTTGGTTTTGAATCATACGTGGAGAGTATATGCATGGGGGTGGTGGTGGTGTATTTTAATTGGACCAAAACAAGAATTATGCTTTTACAGATATGTTTAACTTTGAAGTTCGGTTGGGATGCACACGTGGGCCACCAACATATTCTAATGGATTGTCATTTGTTTTGCTTAATGGGCCAAAGCCATGTTCATTTGATCGGTTATTTTCGAAAGTATACATGTACATGGCTTCACATGATAGCCCACGTGATGTCTCACACCATGCATAAATTCGTACCTTCAAGTGATGCCCAAACGCGTATACATAACGCGGTATTTTGCTCTCTTTTATTTCATTAATTTACTAATCTGCCTTTGGTTATTTAGCGGTTTATTTTGCGCACCATCACAACCCCTTGGCTTGGTGTCCTCGTTCCACGAGGGCAACGAGACAACAAACAGGTGCGCAACTTATCGATTTTATGCGATGCGATTTAAACCCGAGATTAAGTAGGGTGGGCGTACTTTTACTAAGGTAGTTAGGACCTCGTCCCTTTAGAAAGTTAGTGAACCCCGTTAGCTTTAGAGAGTTAGGACCTCGTCCTTGGAGAGTTAGCGAACCTCATTTGCTTAGAGAGTTAGGACCTCGTCCTCGGAGAGTTAGCGAACCATGTTCGCTTAGAGAGTTAGGACCTCGTCCTTTTGAGAGTTTGGACCTCGTCCATAAGAGAGTTTGGACCTCGTCCCCTGAGAATTAGCGAACCTCGTTCACTTAGAGAATTAGGACCTCGCCCTTTGAGATTATTTGGACCTCGTCCTTTAGATTATTAGGACCTCATCCTTAGAGAGTTTGGACCTCGTCCAAAAGAGAGTCTGGACCTCGTCCATAAGAGAGTCTGGACCTCGTCCATAAGAGAGTCTCCAACCCCAAGCGGGAAGCGAGGAGTGAATTTGCGCACTTTATCGAGAATCTCCAACCCCAAGCGGGAAGCGAGGGGTGGATTAGCGCATTTTTCGAGAATCTCCAACCCCCAAGCGGGAAGCGAGGGGTGGACCTTAACGAGATTTTCCCACCCCAAGCGGAAAGCGAGGGGTGGATCTTAACGAGATTTTCCAACCCCAAGCGGGAAGTGAGGGGTGAACCTTTAACGAGATTCTCCAACCCCAAGCGGGAAGCGAGGGGTGGACCTTAACGAGATTTTCCAACCCAAGCGGGAAGCGAGGGGTGGACCTTTAACGAGATTCTCCAACCCCAAGCGGGAAGCGAGGGGTGGACCTTAGCGAGATTTTCCAACCCCAAGCGGGAAGCGAGGGGTGGACCTTTACGAGATTTTCCAACCCCAAGCGGGAAGCGAGGGGTGGACCTTTAACGAGATTCTCCAACCCCAAGCGGGAAGCGAGGGGTGGACCTTAACGAGATTTTCCAACCCCAAGCGGGAAGCGAGGGGTGGACCTTTACGAGATTTTCCAACCCCAAGCGGGAAGCGAGGGGTGGACCTTAACGAGATTTTCCAACCCCAAGCGGGAAGCGAGGGGTGGACCTTTAACGAGATTCTCCAACCCCAAGCGGGAAGCGAGGGGTGGACCTTAGCGAGATTTTCCAACCCCAAGCGGGAAGCGAGGGGTGGACCTTAGCGAGATTTTCCAACCCCAAGCGGGAAGCGAGGGGTGGACCTTTACGAGATTTTCCAACCCCAAGCGGGAAGCGAGGGGTGGACCTTTAACGAGATTCTCCAACCCCAAGCGGGAAGCGAGGGGTGGACCTTAACGAGATTTTCCAACCCCAAGCGGGAAGCGAGGGGTGGACCTTAGCGAGATTTTCCAACCCCAAGCGGGAAGCGAGGGGTGGACCTTTACGAGATTTTCCAACCCCAAGCGGGAAGCGAGGGGTGGACCTTTAACGAGATTCTCCAACCCCAAGCGGGAAGCGAGGGGTGGACCTTAACGAGATTTTCCAACCCCAAGCGGGAAGCGAGGGGTGGACCTTTACGAGATTTTCCAACCCCAAGCGGGAAGCGAGGGGTGGACCTTAACGAGATTTTCCAACCCCAAGCGGGAAGCGAGGGGTGGACCTTTAACGAGATTCTCCAACCCCAAGCGGGAAGCGAGGGGTGGACCTTAACGAGATTTTCCAACCCCAAGCGGGAAGCGAGGGGTGGACCTTAACGAGATTTTCCAACCCCAAGCGGGAAGCGAGGGGTGGGCCTTTACGAGATTTTCCAACCCCAAGCGAGAAGCGAGGGGTGGACCATTACGAGATTTTCCAACCCCAAGCGGGAACGAGGCCTTATATAGCCTCGCACCATGTGTTGTTCTGAGAAGTTATCTACTTCTCTTCAATGAATAAGATTAATGGGCCAAGGCCCAATTCCCATAGACGGTGCCAGTGTTGAAACCCGATATAACGCGCACTATAAACAGGATTATAAAAATACTAACTCTCGGGAATTCGTACAACCAAACGGTTTTCGTACGCGGATTATTCCTCCTCCCCACCCCTCAGCCGATTGTTTTTGTACTTTTTACGAATAAAGCCTTTAGACCTTATACCGTTTATAGCGCAATCTCACTTGGAGATCAAACACGTCGAGCTTTGGCAAACGAAATAGTTTTCGAGCCAGAGAGGATTTTCGACCCTTTATTCCGGCTCACCTCATTCCTATTTATAGTAACGGTGAGCTGCTTGTTTACTAATTAATGGCCGATGTGGGATACTTCTCATGAGAGATGTAAGCAGCTCACCAGCTAGTTGGTTTTGAATCATACGTAGAGGTATATGCATGGGGGTGGTGTTGTTGTATTTTAATTGGACCAAAACAAGAACCATGCTCTTACAGATATGTTTAACTTTGAAGTTTGGTTGGGATGCACACGTGGTCCACCAACATATTCTAATGGATTGTCATTTGTTTTGCTTAATGGGCCAAAGCCATGTTCATTTGATCGGTTATTTCCGAAAGTATACATGTACATGGCTTCACATGATAGCCCACGTGATGTCTCACACCATGCATAAATTCGTACCTTCAAGTTATGCCCAAACGCGTATACATAACGCGGTATTTTGCTCTCTTTTATTTCATTAATTTACTAATCTGCCTTTGGTTATTTAGCGGTTTATTTTGCGCACCATCAGTGCCGGCGGCGCCTGCCGCCCCTGACCGCCGCGGAGACCGTTACTTTCCTCGTGTTTTGTTTCTATTGGTCCTTTTCTATCATTATTATTCCGAGATATTATATTTTTGGGATATAGTTTTGGACCTAGTTTGATATATTAGGTTTTAGAGAGTTGCATCTCTCATTCATACACTATTATCATATTTTCCATTCAGAGTTTTTAGCTTTTCATGGAGAACTAAACCATTTTGCTTAGTCGGACAGTTTGAAGCTTCGTTTTGACTTTCAGTTGTGAGATTTCTACTCTTTATCTATTGCATGGAATTATTTTACTCTCTTGTTTGAATTGTTTATGTGATTGATTTCAGCAATTTCTAGGGTTGTTGATATTGAATCTCAATTGCTAGATCTAGAGAAATTACTGGTTGGGTTTCTCTATTTCATTGTAGCAAACTGCATTGTACTAGTATCTGGTTGTGCTAGTCTATTGTACCAGAGAGTTAAATTGCATTCTAGTATAAAAGCTGGTTGTTTTATGCTAGAATTGTATCCTGATTATATTCCTATTCTTCATGCTGCTTTTGAATTGAATCTTGATAGTTTCAGGGTTATTCAATTAGTTAGGATTGATAGTATCTGGTTGTGCTATTAACTATCTTTGAAAAGGAATTGGAATTCCATATGCATGCAATATTGAGTGAATTGATGATCAACTTATCATACGAATGTGGATCTCTGGTTGACTAAGTGTTTTCCCTAAATTGATAAAAACCCAAACTTTAATTGCTTTATTAGTTTTTGCATGCTCAATAGTTAGTTTAATTCTAAAAAAAACCCTTTTATTTTAATTGAAACAAAATTTACATAGAAAGATAAATCTCCTCCCTGTGGATTTGACCCTTACTTCCCTAAGACTACAGTCTTTAGGTTGTTAGGACTCTTTTGCATAGCCGTGATTTGCACGACCATTTCGCGCCTATCAGAGGCGGTGACATATGTTTGTTTGAGAATGTCCCAAACCTCTTTGGAAGTTTTAGCCATAGTGACAAGAATGTTCACAGAGGGTGAGAGGGTGGTGAGAAGGGCACCATAGAGGAGCCGATCTTGTCTCTTCCAAGTGGTGTAGGCGGGATTAGTTTGTCTTAGAGTTGTGTTTGTGGTGATGGTGGCTGCGGGAAGAACGTGCGAGCCATCAACAAATTTGTAGAGATCGTATCCTTCTAAAGAAGCCATAACTTGATTCTTCCACCCCATGTAGTTTGTAGACGTGAGCTTCATGATGTTCGGGAGTTGAACAACAATGAAAGGCTCCGTTAGAACATGAGGATTGGGAAGAACCGAAAAATCAGCCATGAAGAAAATACAATCGTATTTTGTGGAGGTCCTAGATCTGAAAGGCGGGTGATACCATATAAGACTATGAACAATATAAAATGAAGACTTAATTTATTAATGAGGAGACTATTACATATTTATTTATACTAATCAAGTAATAGAAGGGAATTAATGCAAAAGATATTGTGAGCATATTATGGAAAGGCTTAATATCCTAGCCATAATAGGAGCACATTACATGGTAATAATATTATTACTGACACTTATATAGATAATAAAAAAATACAGGGTTTATACGGACAAACGGATCACCCATATAACCTAAATGATGATCGATTTGAGCACATTTAAATATTCTTTTTACTGCTGCAACAGATCATGAATGACCAAAATGATCAGAATTGGTACATATGTATAAACATCAATAGTAATGATGTAAATTAGAATATAATGAAGCCTAATAACAAGAATAAAATCTAATTAAGCACATGAATAGCAAACTAAGCCATATAAGATGTTCGTTATGAATAGATCGATTAAGGGAGCAGCCAAAAAATGCAGCAACTGCCTTTTGGGTCCAAAAACGCAGCAACTGCTTTGCAGTAGAACTCTTACATATTTTGCTAAGTGGAATGACAAAACAGACCGTAGAAACTAGTAGAGCATCTAGAACAAAGACATGCATGCTTCAAAGCGGCATTATAACTGTTCAGTTTGCGCCTAGTACCTCTATACTACACTCATAATTTAGAAATAATCAAATACGTACTGAGAATCCATCAATCTCTAATACATCTAGAGCCTTAACATACAAAAGAGCAATGGCAGTAAATAGATGAAAAAAGGTCGAGTTTGGCAACGCTTTACCGAGCAGCAAAAGCAAGAAGCTGTAATATGCAGCACACATTAATGCTGGCCTTTCCAGTTTCTTCAGTTGCTTAGTGAAGTTACGTGGGAGTTGTTAATTAGCTAGTAAAATTAGTGATAATGCAAAAAATTCAGCTTGCATATATCCAAGGACCTGAAGAACATGCCAAAAGTTGAGTGATTGGATACAACCATCATTCAAAAATTTGCAAACAGCTACAGACGGAAGAGGGGATACTAATATCATCACTCACATATCCTTATTCCTTACCAGAACCCAACCTTGGCAGCTGCATATTTGGAAGCTCGGGATCCTTCTGGGAGTTGTCATCAGTGAGTTTGATAGGAAGATACGCGGATTCAACCAAAGTGTCTTTTATTGATGATAACGGTTGCTTGTCGTCATCTTGCCCGCGGTTTGTAATTGGACTTGTGACCGTCCCTCTGAACAAGCTCCATAGAGATCGAAAAGGGTGGTTGACTCCGTCCTTGACTTTCAGAACTAGAAAGCCCTCTGCTAACTGCCAAACCACGGTGAGAACGATCATCCCCGAAAGTAGCCAGTGAGTTACTGTATTCTGCCTCTTCGCATCTTTCAGCTCCTTCACTATCTCTTCATTAGCTTCGTTTTTCTTTGAAGAGGATTCCTCTTCATTAATATTGGCTTTGGTGATCCCATCTTCTTTCAGTGATTCTAGCTATTCATTTCATGGATATAATGAACAATAAATAGGCTTCAATTCTGTGTTTTATCAAGAGGATTCCTCTTCATTATAATGAACAATAACTACCATCTACCAACAAAGTAGGCTTGAGCTTCAAATAGTTCCAAGTTTGCACTGATTTGTAAAAGCATATTACCTATTATGTTAATCAAACAGTTTCATATCTGCATCATCACTTTCAGAAGAAGAAATTTCCAGTGACATTGTCTAGATGCCAAGCTATCAGAATTCAGAAATGAAATTCTGTTTTTTTTTTTTTAAATAATATATGGAAAAGAGATCATTCCTTCAACAATCGAAGCTGAAGATACACGCAGCTACGCAATTAAACAACACACAACCATATTCATCAAATTCTGCTGTTTTTCAGGAAGAGAGAAAATTGAATTGATAGAATTTGGTAAGGAGATCGAACGATTTACCTGGGAAATCAATTCGGTGAGAATTTTGGTTTCGTTAGCGGAGGGAGAGATTTGAGTTTGGGTTTTGATTTCTCTGTCGTGAGAAGGTTTGGTACTGCTTGAGTCGGTTAGCTGCTGAATGGCCTCCTGCAAAATCTCTATGCTGCTCTTCTTCGCTTGGATTTCCATCGCCATGGCTTTGGTGCCTTCCTGCGATCGATGGCGGTTTTAACCTTCCGTCTGCTGGTAACCACTAAATTAAGAAACGTGCATCATTTGACGTGAGAAACCTCTAGAATGGGAACAAATCCCTATAAAACAGAATCAAACACCAAGTCAGTAAGTATTTATGGTTAAACTAATCACTAAGTTAAAATTATATATAGGATGTATTTATTTTTCTAATATGTGTCCATGAACACATATTAATAATATTATATATAGGATGTATGATTTTTATTATTAAGCTGATATTTTTAATAGAATTTACCAATTCCAATTTAATAGTTAATAAATTATTTTCAAATTTAACTTATTATTGTGTTTTCATGGGTACACATTAGAAAAACTGAAGAAAAAAAATATTTATGGTTATGTTTGCAACCCCTTTATTTTTAGTATTTATATTTTACTTCTATTTATTTTTAGATAATTACAAAATTAATCAGTAAGTTTCAAAATGTTATAAAAATATCCTTAGATTTAAAAGTAATAGTTTTAAAATTTCGGTAGTGATCGAGGAATTTGATATCAGAGCCAAGTAACAAGTTGATAAAATGGGGCTTTCTCATAAATGTTCTAATGGAGAACCTCCACATATTAAGCATCTACATGTTAGTGACAACCATTATGAAGCTGTATTAAACACTATAATCAACGACATCACATAATTTAAATGATGTATTTTAGATTAAGAGTAAGAATCCAGAAAAATAACGAAGATCTCATTTTTATAAAATCCACCAAGAAGAAAATCAAAATCTGACTACATAGATATATATGTGTCTAAATCAAAACTAACAGTAGTTTGTGCATCAAAATAACTACATATTTTATTTGTGTATGCATCAAAACTATGTGAGTAGATATTTGTTTTTGTATCAAAATCAATAGTATGTGCTTGGTAAGCCGAAAAAATGTATCTTATTTATGTTTGTGCATCAAAATTACAAAAACAATGCAACTTATTTAGGCATGTGTATCCAAATTGACGATATGTGCCTCAAAAATTTCTAAACTATATGTGAAAACTATATTCATGCACATAAACAAGAAAAAAATTAAAAAATATAAGAAAAAAAGTTCGAAATCGATGAACATGTGCTTTAAAAATCAATGTACATTTAACTAGTTTTAATGCACATAAAGTTATTTTTAATGCACATCCAAGGCAAAATCAATGCTTAGGATGTGTGCAACCCCTAGAAATGAATTTTTTTGAAAAATACACGAATTATTCAGAAAAAACACACTTGTCGTTTTTTACCCTTTTTAATAAAAGTTTAATTTGGGACATCCATTTTTTCGAGGGATGTACGAGATCCATTCGTATTTTACATGTAAGTTCCCTTTTGCAAGTGATCCATCTCTTGCTATATAATGAATTACTAATCTAAATATAGTTGACTAAACATAAATAAATAGATAATGAAGTTTAAAACATACTTACCTTTTTTTTAATAGGTAAGAATTAGGACATGAAAATAGCTTAGTCGTTATCCCAACCTATAGCATCCTTGCGGATGAGAACTTGAAACTCTAGGGAATTTCGGAAGAGATGGCCATCAAGAGTGAATGGGCAAGGTTTGCAATTTTATCAACCACTTGGTTCACTACTCGGAAGTCGTGATTAATTTGTACTATCGAATAACTAAACTAGGATATCAGGTGTAAGAATCTCCATTTCCCATGGGAAATGATAGATTTTTTTAACAGACTTAATAGCAATAACATTATCTCCCACAATACAGATTTGTCGGAGTCCAAATGTTTTAACTTCAAGTATTCTATGTCGGAGAGCTATCATTTCAGCTTGAAGAATTGAGGTTTGACTCCATTTCCCTCTTTAAAATAGAGATGGGAAATATGGTGTAGTCGTGGATGGAGAAACCATAGGAGGCTTCCCCGAATGATAATTTTGATCCATCAAAATTCTGTTTGTAGCAGCCTTCTTTTGGTTTTTCCCATGTCAAGTTAGTTTAGTTTTTCGGGGATTGGGTTGAGAATCTGTTGTAGTACCCTTATCCTCCTTTTCTTCGTTTTGTGTACTTACCCAATTTGAGAGTTGTAGTTTGATATACTCAACCAAATCATTAGTAAGTTCCTTCGGGGATTAATGGAAGACGATCTTATTACAATGATGCCACAAGCACCACCAAATTATTGCTAGTTGTGTAAATAGGGAGCAACCTATGAGAACTGCGATGTTTTTCTACCAGCCTTGCTTTCGTGGGAAAGCCTGTTTTGGACAAAAATTCGACAATCAAACTCTTGCCCTATATTGGGGCACGATCGAATTGAAAGACAAGGGAAAACTAAAGAAATAATCAGATTGATGAAATCTGGATTACAAGAGTTCTCTCCCGAAGAGTTTTTTTGTTACATGTGCGTGTCTTGGAATGGTATGTCCTTGTTTCTATCTCTTTGGCCTATATCTTTTCTGTTTAACCGCCATATCCCACGTTCTACACATTCCTAGGATATGCCCCTAACCGTTTCCCACTTTGCATACATTTCGGAACAAATAAATATAATTAATGGTCACCCGCGTGTACATAACTCTTTCTATTGACCATAGCTTTCTTGCTTCCCTTGTGTCGGATGACTTCATCTATCTCCTTGATCTTTCTTTCGTCCAGCATCACTCGCGACTCATAGCCTGACCTTTGTACCGTCTATGTCGAATGGGCCTGGTGGTTTTTGGGCCTAAGAATACCGCCAAATCTGGGTCCGAATCTTTGGCGGTATTTGGATCAAGATTTGTCGCGTGATCTACAGTTGATGCACGACACGTGGTTTCGCCCTATCCGTCCGATCATCCTTGTGGAGACGAGAAGTCATGTCAATTAGGCTTTAATTGCTCGGGTGCAGATCTCTCGAAGATACACGATAACTCATTCTTGCTTCCCTTCTCCCCGTCTTCCTTTCACCCCTTTCTTTCTTTGCCCTATTTTCATCTTGCGTTTTCTCCATGGGCAAGGCTAGAATCACATATATGGACTTTGAGGCTTCCCACTCCCTTGAGCCGCATGACTGTCTCCCTTGCTCCATGTCCCTCGAGGAAGTGGAAAAAATCATTAAGAGCCATGGCTTTCCGGCAAACACCAATTTTCATTGCCCCACTTACAAAGCCGTAGATTGGGTCAAGGAAGGATGGTTTTGCTTCCTTGAATACCCTTTCACGTTGGGGGCTTTTTTCCCTTTTTCTACCTTGATCCTGAACTTCCTACTGGCTCTTAGGGCTTCTCCGGCTCAACTAATGTCGTCGATGTGGAAGATCTTGCACCAGATAAGAGAGGTGTGTTCGGAGGAGAAGATAGAGTTCTCGGTATCGGACCTCCTGTGCACTTATCGGGTATGTACGCTCAGGGCTGGTCGCTTCACTCTTCACGTGAGGGACGCGAAGAATCCATTAATCCCTAAATCGAAGGTGAATGACAAAGATTGGGCGACCCACTTCTTCTTTGTGGAGAAAGCTACGTTGGTTCCGATGTATCAGGCGGCTTTCTTCGATTCATGGAGTTCTAAGAGTGAGTATTCTTCACCCTAATTTTCGTTCTGCTTCGTTAGTGTCTGCTTCTTTTTTGCTGATTTCCCTATTCGGGGTTTTTACGCGCAGTTCCATCGGGTTTGGACACCCACGTCTTCGAATTGGAAGCATTCAGGAAACTCTTTGCCCTTCCTGAGGCGAGGAGGACCTACCGAAAGTCTACGAAACTCGTGCTCGAAGGTGAATCGAGTACTAAAATAGCAGCTCTTTCGGAGGACCAATCTGATGGTGAAGATAATTCAAGGTCGGGTGAGTTTGAAGAGAGGATTGATGATAGTGCTCCCGCGTCCGTGACAACCGTCAAAACGACCAACAAGCCTCTAACGAAAACCACCGGTATGTGCCTGTCTACCGTTTTTCCCTCTACTTAATTTTATCTTTCTCCTTTTGACTGATAATTTCTTCATTCATGACGCCAGAAGCTTCAACCTCTCTAGGACAGAATTTCTATATCGCGGACATGATTCAGCGCAAGCTGCGCTCGAGTGACAGGAAGCGACCGTTGGATCCCCAAGTGAAAGTGGAAACTAGGGCAAAGATAACCCCTGCTAAGAGATCATCATCGGATGCTACTGAGGTCATTGATCTGGAGGACAACGCTCCTTCAGATTTGTGGCAGAAGCTTCATGACGCTCACGATTCCAAGAAGCCCCGTCTGGTTGTCCCTACCCCCGCTCTAGTCAGAGATGCCGGTGTAATGGTTTGGAAGGTAGTTGTCCACCTTTGCTTGGTTCATTCTCCCTCTTCTTATTTTCTATTTTAATTGATACTCTTCTAGTAGGCCCTACAAGGTGTGTTATGGATAGTGGACGCCACTGATAAAGAAGACAAGGGTTTGAAGGAGCACCGGTTGAGGTGGGATGCTGTGAGGGCTGATTTGGAGAAAGAGGTGGCTATCGCCTCCAAGCGACAAAAGGTAGATGTTGGAAAAATTTCCAAGCTTACGGAAGCGGTCAAATGTCATTCTGCTCAGGCTGCATTGGACCATTCTAAAATCGCCGAGCTCCAAGTCGAGAACAAGAGGATCCTCAAAGAGGCCAGTGAGATTAGTGGTTACTTCTCCATGATGTCGTGGGTGGAAACCATCAGGCAGTTTACAATTGGCCAACATGTGGATTGGGACTTGGATGCTGAGGAGAGAACTTTCCACGAGTGCTATCCACTTGATAGGCATGCTCATGCAGACAAAAATTTTGCTTCTCTGGGATTGATGGAGGAGGATGCGGTTGAGGAGAGTGCTGGCGAGGAAGAGTATGGGAGCAACCATGGAACGGACGTTAATGTCATGACTAAGGCTTGGAAGGATCGGGATGACCCCTCTACCAGCAAGATGGAGCGGTTGAGAGATCCTATTGACAAGGACGAGGATTAAGGCTATATGCCCTTGTAATTTTCTTTTGCTACTTCTATCACTTTTGAAAAAATCTCTGCTCAACTCTATTTCCTTTGCTTTGTGATGGATTAGGCTAGTGTTAGGGCCGAAGACATTTCTATCCCATCTCGGGAGCGTTGTCTCGCAGGGATGGGTTTTTACTTTGTTTCGTGTGTATGCATGGTGTCTCTTGCGTGTTTTGCTTGGTTGTGTCCTTTCCTTGTGTGCAGGTGTTCTGGGACGATGAAGTGCTTCTAATTGTAGGCTTTTAGAGGAAGACCCATGCAGAAGTCATTCGTTGCTGGTGGCAGTTGCGCTTATCGAAGGCTGTTTCTAGGCGGGTGGCGGCTATCGCGACGAGGCTTGCGCTCTGGATGCTCCGTCGATTGAAGACGTCTTCAGTTTTGGATTTTGTTGCCTCTACTGTTTAAGCTTTTTTGGTTGTACGATTATTTTTCTAAATGAATGTAATCTATGAATAAAACATGCTTGATGGGCTAACGTTACTTATGGAAGAAAAGAAATAAATACAAATAAATAACACATGCAAATTCCATTCATTTGATAAAACATCACAACATGGAAATCAAGCAACAAGGAGTTTTCACATAGTCAGGTTGATCACAAGCAAGCTACGAAAATGATGAACTTAAATGAAAACAAACTAACAACTATTGATAGATGACCTCGAATGTCTTGCGTATCACGGGTCTTCGTCTTGGTCGCTCACAATAGATTTTGGCATGCCATGAAGACGGAATATATTGTCCATAAAGATCTGAGCAACTTCTAAAGCAGTGTAAGGGTGAGACAAGGCTAGAAAGTGAGCATTCTCATGCGATCCACCACCACTAATATGTTGTGCTTGTGGTTAGAAGGTGGGAGGCCTTCGATGAAGTCTAATCTAATGGACAACCATATACCTTTAGGAACGGGCAGAGGTTGTAACAAGCCAGGGTTTGGATGCGAGATCGTATTTGTGCCGCTGACATATAGCACAATTGCGCACATAATTTTGAACTTCTTTACGCATACCGGCCAATAGAATAAAGATTTGACACGGTGGAGTGTAGCATCCCTCCCCGAGTGTCCTCCAAGGGAAGAATCGTGCAGCCACTTGAAGATATGGAGCTTAATAGAGGGGTCATTGCTAGTAACTAGCTTTCCACGACGTCGAAGCTCATTATTAACATAGGAGTAATGAGGATGAGAGGTTGGATTAGCCTTGAGATGGGTGATGTTTTTCTACAAGGCTGGATAAATTTCCCAAAGGAGCTTAATAGAGTCATAAAACCCATGGTGAGCATTGGAAAGAGTAATATGAAGCAATTGAGAACCAGTGACTCGGGAGAGAGCATCAACTAGAAAGTTTTCTCTGCCTTGCTTGTATTGAATCTAGTAGGAGTTCCCCATGAGCTTGGAAAGCCATAAATGCTCGAACAGTGTAGATACTCGCTGCTCTAACAAGTATTTTATGCTTCTCTGGTTAGTCTTAATAATAAATGGCCTGTGCGTGAGGTAAGAACTCCAACTTTGGACTGCAATGACGACAACAAGGAGCTCCTTCTCATATACAGAGAGAGACTGGTGTCTTGGACCCAATGTACGCTGATAAAACAAATGGGGTGACTGTCTTGCATTAAGACAGCGCATATACCATTTGAAGAGGCATGTATTTCAACAATTAATTGCTTTTCAAAGTCTGGCAAAGCCAGGACTGGAGTAGAAGTGAGAGCCTATTTAAGTTGAATAAAAGCAATTGAAGCTGCAACATTCAAAGTGAAGCCATCCTTCTTCAATAAATCAGTCAATGGCCTGGCAATGATGCTATACCCTTTGATAAATCGTCTATAATAATTGGTTAGGCCAAGAAAACTACGAAGTTGCTTAGGATTCAGAGGTTGTGGCCAGTTTGTAATGGTTGAAATTTTATTAGGGTCATTGCTTACCCCCTAGGAGGAAATAAAATGACCAAGATACTCGATCTTGGTGGCTCCAAAATTGCACTTAGTAGGTTTGAGAAAGAGATGGTGTTCTCGTAGCAGCAGAAACACAAATTCCAAGTGCATAAGATGCTCTGCCCGAGTAGCACTGTAGAAGTATGTCGTCGAGAAAGACTAGAATAAATTTTCGTGCCACGGATTGGAAGACATGATTCATTAAGCTCTGAAATGTACTTGGGTGTTCATTAACCCAAAGGGCATAACTAGATATTCGTAGTGGTCGGAATGGGTTTTAAAAGCTGTTTTGAAGACATCAGAGGGCTCCATTCTGATTTGGTGAAAGCTAGATCGAAGGTCTAGCTTGGAAAAGTAAGTGGAACCACTTAATTCATCGAGCAAATCTTCTAATAAAGGGATGTGATATTTATCCTTTATGGTGTTCTTGTTGAGGCCTCTATAATCAACACATAGGCGCCAAGAGTCGTCTTTCTTCTTGACTAAGACTACGGGAGAAGCATATGGACTGTTGCTATGCTGAATAACTCCCTAAAGAAGCATTTCTTGGATCAATTTCTTAATTTTAGTTTTTTGGAAGCTGGAATATCTATAGGGCCATTGGTTTATTGGGGTTGAGTCAACTTGTAAGGGAATCTGATGGTTAAAACCATCTCTTAATGGAGGTAGAGACTGTGGGACCTGAAATAAGTCAGAGAATGCATCCAGGAGATCGTGTAAGTCAACATTGTGAGAGGTATCTGTATCACTAGAAACAATGTGACAAAACTGAGGAAAAGATGGATGGTTGTCATTGTCATTTGAGACACAAGCTTGTAGAAGTGCGAGTTGTGAATTTTCTTGCATGACTTTGAGAAGGCTACCTCCCTTGATCAATTTACAATCTGAGTTGTTGATCCCTTGGATGACGTGTTGAACTCCATCCATAGAAAATTCCATTCTCATTTGAACAAAATCCCACCATATGGGGCCCACTGTTGTTAGCCAATGAACGCCTAGCACTACACCACAACATTGTAGTGGAAGGGTTCTGAGTTCAGCTAAATAAGTAGAGCCTTGCATTTGCCAGGTGAACTGCTCACAACAGAATTTAGAGACAAGTTTATCTCCATTGGCAACCGCAACCGACATGGGAGAGGTAGGTACCAAAGGGAACCTAGCTCTTGGGCAATTGTGAGATCAATAAAGTTATGTGTGCTTCCGGGATCGATGAGGATGTGCAATTTTCTTTTGCCATATTCACCAACAACTCTCATGCAGTTGAAAGTGGTTGCACTATTTAAGGCGTTGACTGAAATATGAGGTTAATGAGCAATAGTAGTGCTTGTAAGTCCTCAGAGGTGGTAGTGTTAGCGAAGATCGGATCATCACAGTAATCATCGTCCACTTCCATCACATAGATTTGTGATTTTTTATGTTTCAAATGGTGACCAGGGGAGTAAGGTTCCTCGCAGAACATGCATAGTCCCTTCATTCTTTTGTTCTGCATTTCCTCATAAGAGTATTTGCGAGCTTGCCAGTCATTAAGGCTTCTAGGAAGGGGAACTATGGGTTTATTTTGTGGGGTTTTGGGAGATTCAGGCGTAAGGAGTAATGGCATGTTTCTGTTTTGGTAATTGGTCGGTCTAGAATAGGTTTGTTTTTTGTGGTGCTAATTGGAGGGTTGATTCATACAACTTAGCTAGGCGAGCTGCTTCAGATAAAGTGCGAGGACTAAATTGCCTGACATGCATTTGCAGATGAGGATACAGATTTGCAAGGAATATACTCAGTGCATGTTCATTAGACAAATGAAGGCGAGTAAGAGCACACTCAAATTTGTCAAGATAGTCACTAACAGACTCAGATTGCTTCAAGTTAACTAAATCCGCCAGAGGATCATCATAAATTCGACCAAAATGAGTAGAGATGTCAATTATGTATTCAGGCCACAAAAGAATGAAGGGACTATGCATGTTAGGGAAACTGATCATACCTGCCTGACATGCATGTCAGGCAATCCGCGAGAGGATTACCCTCGAGATGAAGAGAGGCAAGACGTAATTTCATCTCAGGAGCCGTCTGATCCATAAGAAAAAATTGCTCGCAGCGGTAAATTCATTCCCGAATCAGCAATATATCCATCAAAATTCGGGAACTCAACTTTAGATAAACGAGATGAAAGACCAACCGGAGTCAACTGAACTACTTGAGTGGTCAGATTACCTGGAGCCAACGACGTTGGTTGCCAATTGAACCCGATCGGCCCCGATCTAGTGAATCCTGGTGGTTCCGAAGCTAAAAGAGGGCGGGGAGCCATGGGAGAAGATGGATCTCCTGCCTTCGTCGATTGAAGCGGTGTCGTTGGTGGATTTAAGCTCATCACCAAATTCGCCATGATACGCTTCATATCAGCCATGTCTTGTTCCAACTTGGAACTCGATTGCTTCATCTCATTCTTCATTTCGAGCTTGACCTCTTCGAATTGACGGGCGGTCTCGTCTACTTGCCGGGCTTGGAGCAACCACAATTCCTCCTCATGCCGATTAATCTCTTGCATCGAATGGTTACGCGTCTCCGTCATCGTCGCCGGGAATGGTGGGCTCTGATGCCAATGTGACCGAACAAATTCAATCAAGGATTTTAGAGAGAGATTGAAGAGGGGATGATAGAATAGAGAAAACCTAGATTGGGAGAATTTGGATAATAGTTGGATAGATTGCTCAAATGAGCCAGCCGCGCTACAAATACTCGTGTCAGAACACGGTTACAACTGAAATTCATTTCGGAAGTTTAAAGTATCAGAACCGGAAATTACAATTATGCATACTAGCCCCCGGTTAACAACCCGGTTTACATAAGTCCTATGACATCCTCTCCTAGGTGATGTCGCCTTGCCTCTGCCAAAAGGGGATAAGGAGGGCAATTCGTCAAATGTGAGGTCGGAGAATGGAGGACACCACCCGGATTTGTTGAAACTCTAGCTGAACTGAGAGAGCTGCAAGTTCACCGCCAACGACGTCGCCAATCACCCTGGAGTGCCAAATCGCCGGTGCTATGGAGGGATAGGGTTTTTTGGATTTTTGAGAAATGAGGACACTCGTGCCGGTCACATGCTCGAGTAGCGGGCGCATCTCCGTTCCCCTCCGTTCTGCTGGTGGCGAATGGAGCCTGAGCCCATCTCTATTTAGGATTTCAACCGGTTTTGAAGTCATGGTAACCAGTGATATTAAACTAAATCCATAAGTGAGCAAGGCATAGAAATTCAAAACAAAGTCATTATTTGCAGCTCTCACAACCACCACGCCATTGTTCACTATCCTCTTAGCCTCTCCCCCAATCCTCTTAACCTTCTCCACATACTTGTTCTTACAACCCAGAAGAGAGGAACATTCAGAAGATAAAACAAAAACAAAATAGTACCACTTGCCTAAATACTGGAATAGAGTTTATCAGATAAGATTGATAAATATTTTTGGTTACAAGATAATTCTGTTTCCTTAGAGATCATATTCTTGGTGATCTTGTAGATTTGGTCCTTGGAGAGCAAGTCCCTCTCAAGTCTTTATATTGGAACTCAAACATCCGTACAAACTGCCTTTGAGCATCTAGTCAAGCGGCTAGAACCTCAAGGTAGGATTGTTTATTTATGTGAGGCTACAATATATTGACATTACAAAGATTGCTTTATTACTTTATAAATAGACCGGTCCATTTATGGAAATCCTAATACATCATACATGAACAACACAGATTTCCTGAGATTAATTAAATTGATCAGAGATGGGTATTTGGATATGAGTCAAGTTTGCATCAGCTCTGGTATGAGCTTTAATAGGAAGGACAATCCTTTGTCGGAGAAGTCAGGACTACAATTTGCTCTGATCGAAGTTGTGTTGAGGAGATTGATGAGTGGCATCCGATTTGCGCAGAAATTCGGACACTGCTTGTGTGATATCTTGGACAAAGTCCACGACCACGCCATCTACTCCCATTAGATGCTGCAAATACACTGCCTCTGGAACATTACTGTTTGTAAAATCAATGTTGATAGAAGTTAGTGCCAATTTGAGCTAGAAAATTGCAAACTCAATCGAAGAGTGAACTTATTACTTCAACTGGCCGTAGGTTAAGAGGGTAAGCTTAGATTCCTTGATCTTACAAACCATCCCTGGATTTTTGAAGATGGCTTTGGCTTCCGATACGATCCCTTGTAGGCCAACACACAAGCAGTGCTTGATCGCCTCCTCGAGTGAATTTCTCCGGGGGTCATTGAACATTTCCGTCCCTCCTTTTGTGACGAACAAAACCTGATCAAATACAATGCTTAGATAAGATGGATAAACTTTAGAATGTGCCATATAAAGATGTAACTTACGGGGTAGGAATCCTGCATTTGTCTCATCAATCGGGCAGCATCTGGATGGAAGCTTGAGAAAATGATGGGCCTCTTAGGGTGGTGCTTTTGAACTACGTTCAAGACGACCTCAAGAACATGCCTTAGCTCCTCTTCCTTGTAAACTATACAATCATCAAACTTCAATTCGATATCAAAGCCCACACTGTGGTTGACATTTTCGAAAACCTCTTCCAATGTGCATAGGCCATCGTCGTGTTCAACTGTCCATTTCACCACTCTCTCATCGTTGGTCTTTTTCAACAAAGGTTTACCCTCCTATACAACGTAACAAACAAGAATGAGATAAGATGGATAAACTTTAGAATTACAAGTCCGAATGAGTGAGTGGAAACACGAGTAAATTTGAATGAACTAACACCTTGCCGGATTGTTTCTGTGGTCCATAGCTAAGAAATTCATCCAAAGTAAGCTCTGTTACTCTTTTCTCAACAACGCCCTCCTAGAAAGCAGTAGATATGGCTAATCAAATAATCAATCAAATCTTGGTGGAACAATTGTAGTCATGCAACGAGTGTTTTTAACCAATTAAACCCATCACCAGTACTCACTTGAGTTTGCGTGAGAATGAAGTTGTCATGAAAAACGACCGGGTAGTCGTCTTTGGTCACCTACAAAATAGTCAAGGTAGGCGTTTTTTTTTATTAATAGAATCGAAGTTTCATTAATTTGGTGGGGATATGCTACACCCACTATATTACAACTAATTTGGAGCCTCTAAGAATGTTTGAGATTAATGAGAACTCTGAAGCGTGTTCTGGAAGAGACAGGAATACAAATGTGGGCCATAAACCTAATCTAGAAATGGATAACATACATTTGTATGAATCATGGGCGTTTTTCTTATTATTCATGCTAGACAAGCAATAATTTTGATAAAATAAACCATATGGAGAGAAGTGATGGATTAACAGGGGAAATGCAGGGAGTTAGGAAGAAAAAGGAAACAACCTATGTAATGTACTAATGTAGGTAGGTGTACCTGAACGTCAAATTCAATGAAATGGAGGTTGGAAAGGGAGGAAGCAGCATTGAAAGAGCGAAGAGAATTCTCTCTGAAGCTCGATTGAACCACATTCATGCCACATCCTCTATGACCAATCACCATAAATTTCCCATCCTCCTCCTCCATATCGATGATCATGGCGTCCTTCTTCTTCTTCTTCTTCTCTTTTGTTAATTATGAGGGTACTAGCTAGTTTGCTATTATTGAGGAAACGGAGGATCGAACAAGAATGTTATTTTTTATAGAATAGAGAATAATGATTGTAGGAATATTCGAAAGTATTGGGCGGGTTGAATTAACTAATTAAAAAGCAGAGGCAGACGCTCTCTCTGTTATCCTGATGTTGCCATTTGGCACCGACACTCAGGCAGGGCCGCAGGGGTTTCATCAGGTTCTGAAAAGCCCACCTTTTGCTAAAACCAACCCGAACTTTCCCGCAACTTCTTTTTCTCTCTGCTTCCCATTTTTCTTCTCTTTTTTTTTTTTTTTCTCCCTTACATATTCATGCTTAACTATCTAATATCATCCGTGCTGGTTTGATTTGGGCTATCAATCTTTTGGCCCAACAACACAAGCCCAAGACCACTAGGAGGACTCCGTCGGCTTCAAACCCCCGTCTCCATCATCGTTAGTTCGTCACCGCCGTCGCGTCCTTTCGACGCGCCTCCTTGCGACGGCCTTACCCCTGGAAAGGGCCGGAAATTGCAATCCCTAGTGTGATCCCAATCCGAGGCTTCACTTCACTAATAATCTACTTATATTCCATTGGTCCTTTACATATGTTTTCTCTTCTTGTTGCTCTATTTCTCCAATATTCTTGTTTACAAGTGTAATGCTTTATAGCAGTTGATGCCCCTACCTCAATCAAACCCTTCTCACAAGTCTTTCACTCTCATCTTACCCGATGATCAATGGCGGTGATGATTATGAGGTTGAGGTGCGTTTGTTGTTGTGTAAATACCTTAGGTACAATCCCATTAGTGAAATTGAAGCGTTTCTGGAGAGCTTGTGCATGGATGGACTCAGACGAGACCTCTTTTTTGCAATTAGCAGGCGCTACGAAACTATGGAGATCCACACGATGCAACATACAGGTTGAATGTATAAATAAACCAAGGAGATTTTTTTGTACGATGAGAATTAAACAGAAAGCTTTCGGGCTATTCTTAAACTTGTCATTTGATGCCCTTTGCTTTTGGTTGGTGAGATCAATGATGATTTTATGGGCGTGTGATACGGTTCATAAGACGACACAACCTAGTTCGACAGAGGACGACGGACCATGGGAGACGCCTAAGCCGAGAAGATCGGCTCGCGTCAGGAAACCCCCAACAAAGCTGCGGGGTTGATTTATTTTTATAAGATATTTTATTGTTTAAATTAGGGTTTTTCATGTTACCGTGTACGGACTAGCTGTTATCGGTCTTCTCGGGTTTTCTTTTAGGGTGATTCTTTCCCGAGTCGCTTTTATTGAATCATCTTTGGGCTATTTAAGCATCCTGTAAGCTGTCAGGAGGATTATCGATTAATAAGAATTTTCCTTTAGCCCTAATTGTAGTCTTCTCTCCCAAAGTTCCCTGCCAAGCGTTAGGGATCCTACTCGGATTCTTAACAACTGGTGCTTTCATCTACGAACACCATGACCAACACCTCGGCGCCCGAGACGTCGACCGTCACACAGGCGGCGCACGCCTCCCTTTCCGACACCGTCACTAAGTTGAGCGATATGGTGTTACAGTTGACGGATGATCGGCAACGGGACCGTTCCCTCCTTGAAGAACTCTCGGCGTCGCTGCGCAGCCACGCGACTTCCACCGCGTCGAGCCTTCCGTCGTCCGCCGCCGCATCCGCCTCCGCAAACCCTAATTTCGGGTTCCGCGCGCCACCGCCTGCGGGGTCCGCGCCGCTGGCACATCTGCCCTTCGCCTCGTCCCAGATGCTTCCCATACCGGCGACGACGGGCGGTGATCCATCGATCCACGCTCTCGCGGGTGGGATTGGCGGCCAGTCGATCGGCGCCTTCGCTGGACGAGTCTCGCACGAGACCGGGCCGCCAGCGTTCTTGCCGCCTCAGCTAGGGTTCGAAGGCCACCATCCGGCGTTTCCCTTCGGGTCCAGCCCATTCGACGGCTACCACCAGCAAGCCGCGTCGCCTTTCGCCGCTCCACCGTCCGCTATGTCCGGATACGCACCGCCTTATGGCGTTCATGGCGTCGGTTTCCGCGCACCGCATGGTCATGATTCACAGCCTCGGGTCCGCGTTGACGCGCCTCGCTTCAACGGATCCGATGCCCCAGGTTGGATCTTTCGCATTCAGTCTTTCTTTGATTATTATAATACTACCGACTATGATCGTCTTCGTCTTGTTGGCATGTTTATTGATCACCCGGCGTCGGATTGGTTCAGCTATCAACGCCTGAATCGGATGGGCGAGACATGGCAATCATTTTTACAAGCGGTTCAACAGCATTTTGATCCCACATACTATGAGGACTACCTCGGCCTCCTCTCCAAGCTTCAACAGCGTACATCTGTGCATGAGTACCAATCCGAGTTTGAGGCGCTGCTCAACAAAGTTCGGAATGTTCCCGGACCCATGCTGATTTCTATATTCACGTCCGGTTTAAAACAACCGGTGCAACGCGATTTACGGTTACGGAACCCGATGTCGTTGCCGCAAACTTTCGCTCTAGCCAAGGAGTTGGCCGCGTCATTCAGCGAGACAGCCGCGGCGTCCACCGGCTCCCGTCGGCCATGGCAGACGACCGTCTCAAGACCTGCCCCGTCCCTGCCTTCGCCTACAGCAGCAGCACCGGCACACACGACCTCGCCTGTACCGGGAGTACACACTCCCGCCAATCCTCCCGGTAATTACTCTAATCTTCCAATTCACCGTCTTTCTAAAGCTGAGCGTGACGAACGTTCTAATAAAGGATTGTGTTTTAATTGTGACGAGAAATACACACGGGGACATTGCTGCACTCCACGCTTTTTGGACGTGCTCAGCTGTGATGACAGTGATGATGAGGGTGAATATGCGGACGACGCGCCGGATGAGACTGCAATTACAGCTGACATTTCATACATTCACTCCTTGGAGGGGTTACCGAATCCGCGCGCAATTCGTATGCCCGACACTATTCGAGACACGCAGGTTCAGGTTCTCATTGATGGGGGCAGTACACATTATTTCATTCATCCGAGCATCGCCGAGAAGTTGCAGTTGCCACTTACAGCCGTGCCACCATTCCGTGTATTTGTGGGCAACGACGCATATCTCCTTTGCGGACATCAGTGTGCCGCTACAGTTCTTGAGTTACAGGGTTACTCCTTTTCTGTGGATCATTTCGTTCTGGCCGTGCATGGTCCTCAGGTGGTGCTGGGTGTTCAGTGGTTGCAGACATTGGGAGTAATCGCACATGATTACGCTCAGCTGACGATGCGTTTTTCATGGAACGATAAAGAAGTCTTTTTGCAGGGAGTTCGACCGGCCCCGAAACAAATTTCGGTTCATGAGCTTCATTTATTATGGGCAGCAGAATCAGTCTCTGAGTTCTATGAAGTGGTGCGTGTGCCGGAATCCCCGCCTGCGCACCCGTTGGAGATTCCGACCGACGTTCCAACCACGGTTCGCACCATACTTGAGCAGCATCAGGCCGTTTTTGCCGTTCCGTGTGACTTGCCGCCGCCCAGATTATGGGACCATCGCATTCATGTTCAGTCGGGATCTAAACCAGTCAATGTCCGGCCATATCGTTATCCGTATTTTCAGAAGACTGAAATTGAGCGTCAGGTTCAGGGGATGTTAGATCAGGGTATCATTCGACCCAGCACGAGCCCTTTCTCTTCTCCGGCTCTCTTGGTAAAGAAGAAGGACGACTCCTTTCGGTTTTGCATTGATTACAGGGCACTGAATGGCATTACAGTCGTTGATAAATTTCCTATTCCTACAACGAATGAATTGTTTGACGAGCTGGGCCGTGCCGTGATTTTCACTAAGCTTGATCTACGCTCCGGCTACCATCAGATTCGGATGCATGAGTCCGATATATACAAGACAGCCTTTCGTACTCATGACGGCCACTTTGAATTCTTAGTGATGCCTTTTGGCCTGACGAATGCGCCATCCACCTTTCAAGCGGCGATGAACAGCATTTTCGCTCGCTTCCGACGTGACTTCGTGATTGTATTTTTTGATGATATACTGGTCTATAGCTCATCCTTGGCAGCACATGCTCGGCACCTCGACGTCGTGCTCCATACCCTGCACGACAATAATTTTTTCGTCAAGGGTTCGAAGTGTTCATTCGCTACATCTCGCGTCGAGTACTTAGGCCATATTGTCACACAGGGTACTTTAGTTGCCGATCCGACGAAGCTTGCCGCTATGGCCGAGTGGCCTACCCCGAAATCCGTAAAGCAGCTCAGAGGCTTCCTTGGTTTGACAGGTTATTACAGAAAATTCATACGGCACTACTCCATGTTAGCCGCGTCGTTGACTGATTTGCTTAAGAAAGAAAAATTTGTGTGGTCTTCAGAGGCTCAGACGACTTTCGAGCAGCTTAAGAATGCGATGATGTCACCTCCCGTTCTACAACTCCCTGACTTCGACAAGGAGTTTGTAATTGAGACAGACGCGTCAGATGAAGGCGTCGGTGCGGTATTGATGCAAAGTGATCGACCATTGGCCTTCTTTAGCCAGAAACTTGGCATCCGCCGCAAAGGGTCTTCGGCATATCACCGGGAGTTGTTTGCTATTGTTTCCGCTGTGCAGAAGTGGCGACAGTATTTGTTGGGTCGTGAGTTCCTGATTCGTAGTGACCAGAAAAGTCTCAAGGAACTCCTTACACAGGTCATTCAGACGCCGGATCAGCAGTTTTTCATGCGGAAGTTGATGGGTTATAAATTTCGCATTGAATACAAGTCCGGCGCAAGCAACAGAGTGGCCGACGCACTCTCCAGATGCATGATTGACGACACCAACACATTGCATCAATTTCTGTCCTTGTCAGCTCCGATTCCAACACTTCTGCAGCGTGTGCGTTTGAGAATGCGCAGCTAGATGACTTCAAGTCGTGGCACCAGGCCGCGGCTGCCGGAACATTGTATGCACCATTTCAGATACACGACGGTATTTTGTACTACGGCACTCGTTTGGTGATTGGTTCGGCTTCTCCGCTGAAAGCCGAAATTCTTACAGAGTTTCATTCCACGCCGTCTGTAGGGCACCCGGGCATTGATCGTACTTTCCGCAGGGTTGCCACTATTTTCTATTGGTCCGGGATGCGTAAGGATGTCAAGCGCTTTGTTGACGCTTGTTTGATTTGTCAGTCCACCAAGTACAGTACACAGAAACCAGCCGGTCTGTTACAGCCATTGCTAGTTCCGCAGCAGGTTTGGGACGAAGTGTCAATGGATTTTATCACAGGGTTGCCTCCTTCTCGAGGTTACACGACTATTATGGTAGTGGTGGACCGCCTTTCGAAGTATTGTCACTTTGGCGCACTCGGTCCTTCCTATGACGCACCCAAAGTGGCGTTGGTGTTTGTTGACATTGTTGTTAAACACCACGGTATTCCGTCCGTTATTCTTTCTGATAGGGATCCGATCTTTCGGGCAGCATTCTGGGCGGATCTGCATCGTTTGAGCGGGATTAAATTACACTACACCTCCGCTTACCATCCGCAATCAGATGGCCAGACTGAAGTCAAGAATAGAGGGCTGGAACAATATCTGTGTGCCATCACACAGGGTCGGCCTAGGCGTTGGGCTGATTATTTATCTTGGGCTGAGCTGACGCTGAATTCTATGTTTCATGAAGGCCTCGGCATGTCGCCTTTCAAGGCCTTATATGGACGTGATGCACCGCCTCTAGCGCGCGTGACTTTGCCGACAGGACCTCCCTCGCCCGCCACAATGGCAATTCAGGACCGCGAGCAGATGTTAGAGTTGATTCGGTCTAATTTAGCTAAAATACAACAACGCATGATATCTCAGGCTAATCGTCACCGCCGAGAGGTGGAATTCCAAGTGGGTGATGATGTTCTCCTTAAACTACAACCTTACAGGCAGCATTCTGTGGCTCGACCTTTGTCAGCAAAATTAGCTCACCGCTTTTATGGACCATTTCGGGTCATTGAGCGCGTGGGACCTGTAGCCTATCGCTTGCAGTTACCCGAGTCGGCACGCATCCATAATGTGTTTCACGTATCCTTACTTCGTCCTTTCATCACGGACGGCTCCAAGGTCGTACCGACGTCATTGCCTTCTGAGTTCTTGCAGGGACGCCCCGTATCACGACCCGTGCGTGCAGTAGCATCTCGTGACATCTTGGGTGATGGTACGGCCCGTACTGAGTGGCTGGTGGAGTGGGCCGATGGGGCCGCAGCTTCCTGGGAACCGGTTGATCAGATTCGCCTTTCGTTTCCTGACTTACGGCTTGAGGACAAGCTTGATTTGATCGGGCGGGAGATTGATACGGTTCATAAGACGACACAACCTAGTTCGACAGAGGACGACGAACCATGGGAGACGCCTAAGCCGAGAAGATCGGCTCGCGTCAGGAAACCCCCAGCAAAGCTGCGGAGTTGATTTATTTTTATAAGATATTTTATTGTTTAAATTAGGGTTTTTCATGTTACCGTGTACGGACTAGCTGTTATCGGTCTTCTCGGGTTTTCTTTTAGGGTGATTCTTTCCCGAGTCGCTTTTATTGAATCATCCTTGGGCTATTTAAGCATCCTGTAAGCTGTCAGGAGGATTATCGATTAATAAGAATTTTCCTTTAGCCCTAATTGTAGTCTTCTCTCCCAAAGTTCCCTGCCAAGGGTTAGGGATCCTACTCGGATTCTTAACAGCGTGTTTGAGAAGTTGAAGGGCCTAAGAATTTTGTGGTCGGCTGTTTGCACATTCAATTATTCAAACCGAATGTGATTGAAAGACATTGTGGGATACGCTCAAGTTCTTTGATAAGGTTGGTTTTAGTAAGAAGCAAGTGAGGAGCTGGTGTAAACCGAGCCCAGGGTGGTGGTGTTGACCGTCCAGGGCAGAATATTCTTGTGTTAGTCGGCAAACTACTAAAGTTAGGCATTCAGAAGGATCTTGTATCAAGGCTGTATATTGAGATTCTTCCGTTTTCAAGGAAGTTTGGGAAGAATGTGCTCCAGGCATTGCTTTTATTGTATGATATGAGGACATTAGCTTGATTGTTTCTTCAGATATTCAATTTTTTGGTTCACATTGCCCAAGACCGTTCTAATAAGCCGCCAAGGATTCGAAATTTTGAAGGAACGAGTTGTGCAGGATTCAGAAGGAAGACCCACTGAAGCTGTTTAGTTTGGTAGCAAAATCAAAATGATAAGGAACTTTTTGCCGTGTCATGCCATTTTCCTAGCAAAACACAAAAGCCATGAAGCTGCTCTGTGGAAGGGGAGATCAGCTACAGGAGAGATTTGATTGCTTGGTTGAGGCTGGATTGGATAGCAGAGTTGTTACGGACAAGCATAGTACATTTTGAACCAGTCTAAGGGTGTGCTTCAGAAGAAGATTGACTGCTTAAAAAACTGTCCGGTGGACCAGTTAGAATCTGTAGCAGCATTTCCTTCCTTGTGTTATCATTTGGACAGTATTAGCCTACGGTGTATTCATGGTGAAGGGAGAAAGGCAAAGCAAAAGTCTTCGGGAATCTAGTCAACTAAGTCAAGCGACTAGGACTTCAGGGTAGTACCATGAGGTCTTCGTTTCAACTCCCATTGGCAGTGCCCTGACCAAAAATAAAGAAAGGCAAAGCAAAGCCAGCACTGTCTTTGGGCAAAATTGTTGCATTATCTGAATCCCAGTTTATAAAGAATTTTGTGCAAGTCCACCCTGAATGAAGGTCGGGTTTTTGGGAAAACTTGAACAGTCAGCAGCTTCATGCTAAAGTTGATTGTACTTTGTATTTTTCATCATCACTGTCTTTATGAGGCTATGAACGGATTTTTGCTGTACAGCAGTCAGCAAGGATATATCATCAATATCTTTTAGCTCTGTAAGTTTTCTTAGTAAGTCTAGTTCTGAGTTGTTGCTGCTCTACATTTGTCCCTCCATGTTTTGTGAATGCTATTTATAAACTACTTGCTTGAATTAATTGAATATGGCTTCCTGTTAATTGAACAAGCTATTATGCTGTAAAATTAATCATATGAGGTCTTTGGATTTTTTTAGTGACATCTAATCCACTTGGCTTGCAGTTCAAAAGTCGAATTTGAATGAAGGGTCGTTAGCATTAGCATTAGCAGCTGATCATTCATTTTTTTCTGAAAAGTTTAAAAAATTTCTATAGTTGAGTCTCCTAAGTCACATGTGCACATAACTGGGTCGACAAGGTCAATTAACATAGGAAGACAAGACATAAGTCGATCCCTTCCTTTCTGGTCAATGGACATAAGTCTACTAATCACCAGTTGTTCTAGCGGTAATAGACCACCTTTAAGTTGTAAGTATATATATGAAAAGGAAGCAAAGGATACGAGCACTGTCGTTTTGTGTCTCCATCCATGCATTATTTCATTGATAGAGCTATAATAAATGGGGTGGATGGGTCATGTGAGTGGTTGATTAAAGGTTCATTGGAGAGTTATGTGGGTACAATGCAATGCACCAGTCACTGTATACTATTCAATATTCAAGCAACTTGATTTATTTATCCCCGACCCATCATGTGCTCAACTGGGAGCTGTAGACTTCACCCGTCGGTCGCTACAGCAATCGCACGTGACTTTCAACTTATTGTGATGTTGAAACTACATTTATAGATGGAACACTGTAACATGATTTTTTTATATGTCAATCATGAATTAATAGAATTACCCACAGTTTTTCCCTTTCATTCAAATGCATATAGGATTGTATACCTAGGAGTGAAAGAAATGTATAACATTATATTGACA
This sequence comes from Fallopia convolvulus, assembly GCA_964016875.1. Classification (NCBI taxonomy): domain Eukaryota; kingdom Viridiplantae; phylum Streptophyta; class Magnoliopsida; order Caryophyllales; family Polygonaceae; genus Fallopia; species Fallopia convolvulus. Next base: position 26,774,685 of record OZ024719.1, read on the forward strand.
AAAGTGAACAAATTATATAGAAGCACAATTGAGGGTAGCAAAACAATATATAGCAACCGGGCGATGAACACAAATCAATTTTCCAGCCAAAATGAAACAATTATAAATCAATATAAACATGTGAAGAAATTAAGAAACTGAGTATTATGAACGACAAATCATACTGTTAAGCCTGCAATGAATCTAACACCCGTCTCAGGCAACCACAAGTCCCCCTTGATTAAGTGCGACACAGTGTAGTCCATTGCCTGATTCGAAGTGTTGAGGACATGGTAACCAGGCCACTTGACCCTACTTCCCAGCTGGGCCCCGGGGCCGGAGTTCATATACTCGGCGTAGTATATGGTGTCGAGAAACATGTCGGCGTTCCACTCCAGCCACCCCTCTTTCCTGACGGCGCTGCTTATATAAGTCTCCATAACAACTGTCCTGGAGTACATCTTCCATGGCCGCCCGAGGTAGGTGGAAACGGTGGAGCTATTGCCCAGGTCAGAGGCGGCGGAGATGTTGCACTGCTGGAGGGAGAAGCCGGTGTTCTCACCGGGGTCTTTCCTGCCCTGCGCGGTGACCGTGTTCTTCTGGTTGTCGAGCCCCCTGCGGACAAGGATGAGACAGTTCTGGAAGACCGCGATGGCGTCCCCGAAGATGAAGTCCACCGTTCCCGTCACGGTGCACTCCCTGTAGAACTGGCGGCTCGAGTGGGCGTAGAGCGTGTCTTGGTATCCCCTGAATGCGCATCGGAACAGGGCTGAGAGGTCTGAGTCCGAACGGAACGCCACTGCCTGGTGCTTCGACGGCCCTGCCGTGTTCTCGAAGGTTATGTCCCGCGCTATGAACCCTGCCCCTGTAACCGCTGCAAACATATACATACATATAGATTATTAATGCAACGACAACAACATTGACCCAGTGAGAAGGTTTCGCTGCAGCGAAATCTGGAGGTCAAGATAATATGCATGTTATGAAACCAGAGTGTATATATTGAGATGTATGGGTCGTACCAAATGTTGCAGATCGATAAGTGGTCCAACCATCGGGGACGTTACGATTGGAGGTGATGACGGTGGCATCGATCCCGTCCCCATACATCATGAGGTTGGTTTTCTTGCGCTTGATCTCCACGTTCTCGTGGTACACCCCCTTCTTAATGTAAATCACGAACCTCTGGTCGCTGTGATCGGGGGCAGCGGCGATGGCGTCCATGATCTTGGTGAAGTTGCCGGTGCCGTCCAGCGCCACGACCGCATCAGGCTGGGCCGCCCCCTGGAGGCGCCTCCTGTCCCTGGCGGTCAACCACCCCGGAAACGGGTCTTGCTTGAGCCGCCTGCCACCACCGCGTGGTCTGGGGGCGGAGACCATGTTGAGAGCTTGGGCGATGAGGGAGGTGACCTGGCCTAGGCTCTCGGATAGGATGGTCTTGACGAGGCCGTCTGTTCCGTCGAAGCCTTCCATGCACGTGTCCTGGTTCACATAGGCCGCGCTCAGCCACGTCTTGAGGTCCGAACCCAGGTCTTTTGTTTTGTTTGATTTGCCTATTCATAACAAATGCAACTTACAAGTGAATTTAATTGTCACACATACCCACCCATAAATCAAACAATTTGAACCCAGGTCTTTTGTTTTGTTTGTTTGAGCCTCCTCTGTTTCCCCTGTTTTTGCCATGCATATTCAAATTCAAATATGTATGATGATGTATCTTGTAATTAATAAACTAAAAAATCAGTACAAGCTAGGTAGAGCAACCAAAACCATATTTGAACTGAACGTATAGGTAGTACCAGTTTGAGCAGAAGAAAGAGTCCAGGAGAGCTGATCGGAGGAGAGATCGAGGAGATCGACGCAATCGCTGACGGCGTTGGCGACCCGGAAATCGTCAAGCATGCCAGAGACCTGGGAGACGACGGAGAGCACGTCGCCGATGCCGCCAAGAGTCGACCTCAGGGCCTCCGTGAAACTCGAGGACGGCACGTTCAGCAACACCGTCTCCTCCGGGTTGCATTGCGCTGCCTGGGCCGCCAGGGCCAACACTGTAACCACCACAGCCAGCTGGAGTGTGCTCGGACAAACTGCGGTGCTATACGGCTTCCTCATTGCAAACGGCTAGATCGAGCTTAATTACGTGTACGAGTATATATGAACGAAAGCTAGGCTGGTTGTCTAAGAGTGTGAAATAGTAATTGCCAGTTGGGAACACAGAATTGGGAGAACAGGAGAGTAGAAGACTCTGGGAGTTGTATAAATTCGAGGGGTAGAGCGGTGAGAATGGAGGGGAGGGAGTGGAATCATTAAATAGGCTTGGATTTTGTTTCTTTAAAATACAATCTGGGTAGGTGCATCATCAGTGCATGTAATAAATGTAATAAGACTTGAATTTCTTTTCATTCCTTGTTCAAAAGTGTATATGCTCTTACTATATAGTTTCAAGGCTTAAGATCGATATTGATATAAACAACTTTCTATCGGACTCAAAACAAGGGTTAACAAACATGTTTGTTTTAGGTAATAGGTCTGGGGCCTGGATTTTGATGAGTACACGTAATTGTGAATTGAGAATGATGCATATATATAATCTTGTGTGCGCATAAATACTTTTATTGTGTGCTAGCTCCTTTGTTTTACTTCTTTGTTCATATGTTTTCAGGAAAATGTGCATCTTTATAGCTTGTGCTTTTTAGCTAAAATGTGCATTGTTTTATAATATTTGCACAAGTATTTTTGCTATACACGCGCACTTCGTATTATTATTTTTAGTATCTTTGCATTTTTAACCAGAAAGGGTCACCTAGTAGTATAAAACAAATGGATATATAGTACTTGTTAGGAATGTTATGAGGTCCTAGTTCCTATTGATTTTGATGTTGAAAAACTGTAGGATCGTAGATCGGTGTTAGTTAAAACAATCAGGAACTGTTCCAGTGACAATTCCCTTACGCAGCGGAATAATGTAACACAAATTTTAAACAGGAAGTTAAAGATAGGGACACGGTTTCTTATAGAGGAACCTCTTTAGCCAACTAGCTAAAGAGTAAACATCTAAGGGAGGATTTTGAACACACGCTATATTCTATTGATAGATCTCAAGTTCCACAATACAAAGTCGAACTTCTCTATTGTTCGCAATCCCACTTACAAACAATACTAACGACTAAGACATAGTAGTTCCTAGATCTAAGCACAATTGAATATAGATAGTGAAGCTTACTCGTTCCTGTGCAGTTCCCTTTAGCACAAGAACCACCTTCTTCGAGTCGTCGAAGATCTTCACGTAGTCTTCATCACTCGATGTTTCCTTCCCTGAACTTCTGGATTGTCGTCTTTACTGAATCAGCTCGGGCTCTTGCTTTCGCTCTTTCCTTTTGTGGATCTCGTATTCTTGTGTTCAAGAGCTTGTTAGACCTAGCGGCGTCGCATTCTATTTATAGAGTTTCCATCTTTAGCTTTGACGCCTTTGCCCTTCTTGTCTTGGGGAGTACGATACTATTCAAAAAGACTAGCATACCCTTTTGCATTTCTGTTCATTCGGAGCTTGGCTTGCCGCCCAAGACAATAGTGAAAAGTCTTCACTATCCTTTCATTTACTTGCCACGTACACAAGTGGCTTGACAGGGAATCATTTCCCTTGCTTTTCCTGTGAACCTGTTTATCTTTCCTGAGATCACTTGTACAGAGAATTAGTTCCATCTGTTTGTCATTATCAAAACATCGATTGCTCGAATGGAGAAACCATTGTTCCAGTGTTAGTTCCCTAACACTGATCCAACAAAAACCAATTTACATTTGATGCTTAGTTTTTTTTTAGTGTTTCAGGTAACACGAGATGATTCAAGGAACAACGATATGAGGGTCGTGTGAACCAAGAAGAAAGAGCAAAAGAGAGGTGACCAGACCAAACCCTTATATTTTTTTCATTAGCTCTTACTTGTATATTTCGACACAGGTCCCTCAAAAGTCAAAACTACAAATGAACGGCTCTGCTAACGAATCTAGCATCCAATAGTATTCATGACCAAATTTTGTGTTATAAGAATGTAACTAATTTATTAAGTTTCCTTTGATCCAACAATAAATCATTTGTAAACCTTATTAATACTACTAGTGAGTGGCTTGATATGCTTGTTAGGATAAGGATATTAGGTATATTTATAAGCTAAGGGGGCAACTCAAACTCACAATAACTCATTCATGCGCCACAAAGCATAATATAAATATTACTATTATTAGATTCCACTTCCATCCTACTTGAATAGAATTTCGTAGCCTCTATTAATGAGGTCGATGTAGTACGTTATCTAGAACAAGGAGAAGAGGATGCAGTTGGCTTGGGCTGGCCTGGCCTGTATTTAATTCGGTTTTCTATGACTTGAATCGTTTATGCTTTATCTATTTCTTTTCCATGCATATAATTGATTATGTGGGGCCTCAGAACTTTGCCTTTGGTCAAACGAGAAAAAAGGGTTGGAATACATGAAAACTGATTCTGCGATGCGATTTCAAGCTTCTTTTTTTGATTTATAATTGAGAAATGATAGAAATTTAATTTATATTAGTGATACGATAGAGGTGTATATTAAATCCGTGAGACGAGAACCCACACCTGGTATTCTTATGATCCGTTATAGCTCTTGGAACACTGATATGTATGATAATTATGAAGAAAATATATTAGTTTTGGAAAATTGGCCGGAAAAACATATCAATGAGCACCTGAAATGCAAGTCTGTTTTTGCTATGCTTGAAGTAGGAACCGTTCTTCGACATTGATGCTTTAAAATGAATAATCTTAGAGGACCTGATGTCCCTCCTAGCTTGTAGAAAAAAATAAAGCTAAAAATCTAATGCCACACAAAATTTTGAACTTAGAAGCTAAGATAGGTAATGACTACTTAGAAACTGAATTATATAACTGGCCGAATAAATGATGAAAATGGAAGCCTTGGCTTTTCTGTTGGCTCCTCCTTGTGAAGCTATGAGATATTAGTAGGTTTTAAATTTGTCCACAAGAAAACTAAAATTAACTGGTTAGAAAGGCTTAGATTCTCCTTTGAGAAACTTAGACTCAAATTGGAAAATGAATAATACAATTTACAGCAATAATTATTACAGTAATGGAAATAGATACATTAATAAAGAAAAACAATAATAATAAAGAAGTTAATGGACTATGCACCCAAAAGGATAGAGAAAACCAAATGGGAGTGGAAAATAGAACTAGTAATAGCAGAACCCCGGTAAAAGAAAAAGGGCGAAAGCTAAATGGGTCAAGCCCCCACAAAATTAATTTAAACTCAATTTTGATGGTGTAGTTAACAATGATGGTGTCTCTTCAGTCGGATTCATCCTTCATGACCATCAAGGCGCGCCAGTATGTTTGGACGGTGGAGTGCTTGGCCGTCATTCTGTTCTGATGACTGAAGCTGTTGCTCTTCGATTGGGGATTCTCGAGGCCATCCGACGTGGCGTTCCCCACATCCAGATTGAAGGTGACAACCTGCAGCTTGTTAAAGTCGTGCAGGGTGACTGGAGCTGTCCATGGGAGATCGAGCTTGTTCGAACGGATATTCAGAGACTGTTAGGCCACTTTCAAAGTTGGTGTATTTCTCACGTCTTCCGAGAAGCCAATTCTGTTGCGGACTACATCATTGGATCCTTTCAACGTGTCTCCTCCTTCCCGATTGCCTCCGACCCGGTCCTTAGGGACCTCATCCGCAAGGATGCTCTAGGGTAGCTTTCCTCTTTTTAGAGTGAAGCTCCCTAATTCCTTTCCTTATCAAACAAAAAAAAAGATCGGTATGGTAACTCTTATTTTACCATATTATCTTTCCTTATACTTTATTATTCTATCTTTTATATTTTGAATAGTATTTTATATTAGGGCTTTTTTGCTTGCCATGCAATGTACTAGTATAAATACTCTCTTCTATTCATTAATAAGATTGAACTTCTCTTTATACAAAACACAATCTCTATATGGTATCATCCGCCTAAACGATCCTTGGATCTCTTCCTCTTTCACGTCAAACACGAGCCCCAACCCTACCATGACACACGATTTTGCTACCTCGCTTGCTAATTCTCATGAACACACAAAACCTTTTACTATTGTCCACTTTACAAACATCATAAAGCTTACCCCTTCCAATTATCTCACATGGAAAACTCAAATCCAAGCAATCCTAGAGGGCTATGATCTTCAAGTTTTTGGATGGCTCCATCCGATCCCTGAGGAGAAAATTATTGCTCAAGAAAACGCTACTATAACAATTCCTGCCTACTTAACCTGGAAGCGCCAAGATCGTCTCCTCTATGGAGCCCTTCTCGGTACACTGTCTACGCCGGTGTCCATGCTGGTCACTCAGGCCAAAATGTGCCAATCTATGTGGGGTACTCTCAAACGGACTTATGGCACGGCGTCTCGGGGTCACAAAAAGCAAGTCAAAGACAAGCTTCATTCCATCAAAAAGGACTCGTCATCCATCGCCGACTATATGTAAGCCATGACGTCGGCCTCGGATCTCTTAACCTCGTTGGAGTCCCCACTCTCTCAAGAAGACTTCATTGACGACATCTTGAAGGGATTGGATTCCTCTTACAAGTCCGTGATTGATGCGGTCAATATGCGGGACACTTGTATTTCCTTTGAGGAGCTACATGAGAAACTCACTCTGAAAGAACTTGAACTCAAGGCTGAGCCGTCGGACAACGCTCCGGTCACGGCTCTCACCGTGCAAAAGAAACACAAGAATCGGTCCAAGGGCACCAATCCTTCCTTGCCCTGGCAGCCTTCAACACCGCCTCCCCCGCCTTCACAACATTGGACCCCATACCCGCAACCAACCTACACCCCAAACCCTAATCAACCTGCCTTTTCTCGCCCCTCTCGGCCTAACACCAACTCCTCAAACTACAACATTTCAAACCACAACAATTCAAACTACAATCCACCTCTCTTATCTAAACCTTTTCTTGGTCGCTGCCAATTCTGTAAAGAAGTTGGTCATGTGATCTCACAATGCCCTAAATTTCGTCAACAATACCCCCAAGTTCAATTCCCGCCCTCCAACCATTTTCCGCCCTCTCAACCGTCCCCTCAGGCTAACACTACCTCCACGTCCTCGGGCTCTTCAAATTGGCTCGTTGACACTGGAGCCAACAACCACCTCACTAATGCTCTTGCCAACTTAGCCCTCCATCAGCCCTATACTAGTCCTGACGAAGTCTATGTCGGTAATGGTCAAGGTTTGAAATTTACGCACTCTGGTTCTCTTACTCTTCCTTCTTTTTCCAAACAATTTCATCTTTCCAATGTTTTGTGTGTTCCATCTATCTCTAAAAATCTTTTATTAGTCTCTAAATTCACTTTTGAAACTCGTTATGCTATGGTTTTCTTACACAATTGTTTTCTTGTGAAGGATATCCAAACTGGCTCTACCATTCTTAGTGGTCCTTGCATTGATGGTGTCTATGTTTGGCCTACGTTCCTTTTTAAGTTCGACCGATAATGGTCGGGAATATTTTGTCCTTCGTTCCTTTTTAAGTTCGACCGACATCACTCATCTCACCTCTCCTTCACACACTCCAAAACACAATGGACTATTGTTGATAGGGTTTCTCGGCCAACAAATAAATTTATAAGTCAAGACCCCGCTGAGTATAGCAGAGTCAAGATCGTTCCACAGGAAGTAAGGTTGTTTGTCTATCAATCTAACAAAAATCAAACAAAAACAAATAAAACACTCACGAGCAGCCTCGTTAACGACGTTGTCAGGGTCGTTAACGAACCACCGAACACAAAATGCTAAAACTAACGACCTAATTAAAATCTAATTAAAATTCGGTACCGAGGCAAGTACTCAGCAACGAAAATTCACCAGAAATAATTCAAATAAAACAAAAATCTAGGACAAGGGACACCACAACATAGCCAAGCATAAGAATTCGTAAGAAGAAAAGATCATGCCTTTAAATAGATAGAGTCATCAACTTTCGTTGACTTAGCAAGTAAATTAATCTACTTTCTCATCCTAATTCACTTAATTGCTTGTTTTAGATCTAAAGCTTGAAACTTTCGTTTTCAAACAATATCAACCTTCAAGTTAGTAACTTCCTCTTTCAACTCAGTTAAAAACTCAAATTACCTCCACTTTCGTCTCGGTATTAAGCACAACAAACAATTCTCAATCAAAGATAAAAGGCATTCACAACTCAATCTTACTCATCAAACATGCTCAACTATGTCGGGCTTAACCCCGATCCTAGAAAAAAGAAACTACTCACTAATCATAACTAAGAAACTAAAAACTTCAATAAAAAGAAACATTGAAACAAAACTCAAAACTCTAATTAATAAAAAATATATCGTCTTACACAAATTCAGAAGAAACCGAAAAACATAAAAATACCGAACCACAATCACGACCAACGACCCCCCGGCGACTGTCGTCCACCGAGCCTCGGCGGTCCTCTTCCGATCCGACTTCTCTCTCTCCTTCGGTCCTTCAAAAATCTCCTCAAAATTAAGCCCCTTCTTTCTATGCTAGATAGAAGGGTATTTATACTAAAAAGCTAAAAACTAAAAAGGCTAAAAGATATAAACTTTCCTAAAAAGATAGAAACAATCCCTAAAAGATAGAAATAAAATCTAAAAAGATATTAAGACCTAAAATACATATTCTAACAACCCCAAAAGATTCTAAAAAGATACTCAACCGATACGGAAATAAATTCCCGCTCAGGATCGGTGAATTATAAAATAATACTCCATATCTTCTTTTTCGTGGCCTCGTTAACGAGCCTGGGCTTTGTTTCTTTCAACACTTCCTCTTGTACTCTCGAGCTTCGACTTCTTCAATCTTGCACTCCTCCGTCCTTCGCTGTAATGCTCCAAATTCAACTCCATTTAGCTCCTTTCCTCACTAAAACATACAAAATTCACAAAATAGCGTAGATTCCACTCTTTTCACAGAAATATGCAAAACTATCTAAAAATACTCAAAACTAAACCTAAACTAAACAAAACTAAACCTAATAAGCAAAGAAAACTTATCAAAAACTATACTAAAAATGCGAATATCAAATACCCCATACTTAGACTTGCTTGTCCTCAAACAATAAACAAGACACTAACCAAAACCAAAACAAATCATGCTCATCAAGACATAGCCATCTTCTAAAAAGCAACATTTACACATAAGAAAATTATAGCAAAAGACTATTAACATCCTCACACATATATGCACTTAAATAGACATAAAATGATACAATCCAACCTCTAAAGGGATATAATGTGTTTCACTCAACTCTCAAGTGTTTAGGCTTATAAATTCAATCTCTCAACTCATCTTATATACAAAAACTCATAGAAATTGGAACTTATATCACCAATACTCTCCACCCAAGACTTGTCAAAACAAGCAAAGAATCATCAAGAGAACTTAGGGGGCTCAATGAAAAACTTCATAGAAGTTTCCATTCGGTCGGGTTGTAATGGGGCTTGGTAATAACAATAGGGCATGGAAAATATTTTGGTCATGTGGTGCTAATAATATCCAGGAATCAAAAGACTCCTAAAAACTCACATCTCACCAAAAACTTTCATAAAACAACATACCAAACTCACTCTTCTTTATGCACACACATTTTCACTCACCCTTTATCATCCTAAAAAGTCTCATAACAAAAATAAAAGAATCTCTGATATTATCTTTAAACACAAATACACTTACTCTTTACTTCCCTTTTATTATTTTTTCCTTCTTTCTTCTTTCTTCTCTCTTTTTTTTTTCGTCGTCGTGGCCTCGTTAACGAGCCCACATCAGGGTCGTTAACGATCCACCGTATACATTCCTCTTCCTTTTTTCACTACATCCATCAAAAACTTTATTATGTGCATTTTTTCTATCAAGAGACCTTTTTTACATGTAATAACAAGAGACTTCCAATCTACCCTTCCCAAATACCCTTCAATTTAAGCAAATATAGAACTATTTTCTTTTTAACAAAACACAAAACTTAACTCTCCAATCTAAGTCCTAATTCCCGGATAGGGTCAAGCTTATCTCGGTTAGGGAAAAATTTTTGTGGAGCTAAAAACATAAGGTTTCAGGCCAGAATTGGTTATCAAAATGAAGGAATAATGTAAAGGTAGATAGGGAATAATAGGGCTTATAAAAATAAGTTCTTCATCATATGATCTTCACAAGTAATGAACTAAAAATCTTATAAGGGTCTCAAGAAATAGATAACCATCACAATTCCAAGAGATAATATGCATAAAGAGAGTAAATCACACAAGAAAAGAAGAGGGATTTATGATGTTCTCCCTATAAGGCCAAAAATACTCACAAGGTAAAAAAATTTGTTGGATTGCATCATCTATGCTATAAAGTATATGTGCTCAATTTCATCAAATGTTATTCTCTTCTAAAAACAATAATTTCAAGTTGAGAATCCGGCTATACTTTTAAAGACATGCTTGCAAGGAATTATATGATTAAGCTAGTGATTGCTATCATAGAACTTAAGAAGGGATATCTATCAATTCTAAAACTCTTTTTGGATTTTTTTCATTTTTTTTATATTTTTTTGATTTTTTGATTTTTTCGGTTTTAAAGAAATAAAAACTGCATAGAACACATAAACACCTATAATTTTTCTACTTTCTCCCCACCCCATACTTAAAATTACAGTGTCCCCACTGTAAGGAAAATAAGAAGAAGAGGGAAAAGAAATAGAAAACAAAACAAAACAAAAAAATTAAAAAGGAAAAAAAGAAAGACATAAAAACTTACAAAAGTGGAAACAAGGAAAAGAAACTTCATCTTGAGCTGAATCAACGGTTCGGTGGAGGAAAGTAATGCTCAAAGTTCCCCATGAAGTCGTACATCGTCCTCCAACGCTCAGCATCCTCCGCCTCTCTCTGACGCTGCCTCTCATCCCCCATCGACATGCGAGCGGAATAGACGGTTTCCCATCTATCCATCCTCCTATGAATATGATCCGTCTGGAGGTGAAGCTGTTGCATCCGTGCAGAAAGATCCTCGGCCCATGGTGGTGGTATACTCGATCCTGCGTACTCGGGCTGAGGAGGTGGTGGGTAGTGAGGCTGGAAATGGTCTTGATACATCACCGGGTTGTAAGGCATGAGGCCATAAGTATGAGGGTCGACAGGAGCTCTCGGCACCTCGTTAACGAAGCTGGGTGCCTCGTTAACAGGGATGGGATGCGGCTGGAAGTGATCGTTAACGACCCTGGTGGGCTCGTCAACGAAGATGTTGCCTCCTAACACCTCCGTGTCGATGTCTTCTTCTTCAAAATTGAGCTCCTCAGTGCCTCCCTCAGTGTCGGCTTCTTCGGTGTCGTTGCCTACTACCTCGGTGTCCTCTTGTTCATCTTCTTCTTCATATTCATCCACGTCGTCCCGCTCAAACCGGGTTTCACATGGCCTAAGCGAGAGCTCGTCCTCCGGTTTTGGCTCCAATGGGTAGGGATGTCCCGTCCACACCTCGTACCAATTCGGTACGTAGAGTAGCTCGTACATGTCGAGGGAAGGTATGACTAGTCGATCTTGAACCTTCACCTTGTAGCCTCCCTCGGCTTGCACGAAAATCCCGGAATTATACCAATAGTTTTTGTTGAGGAGTTGGGCGTGGGCCGGTGTGTAGCGGGTGAGATCTACTTCGAGATTCTTAGCCAAGAGGCTAACCAAATTGCCACACCACACCTCCTTGGACTTGGTGGATTTCTCGACGTAGTAGAGCCATTCGTACCCCAAGTTCAAGGGGACGGGCTCCTCAAAGAGGATGGTGCGGAAGCAAGCAACCTCCGTCCTTGTAGGCCGGTTCAACTCTTTCTTCGGCCAAAATGTTGCGGCGAGGACTCTCAAAATAATCCGGAAGATGGGGTTGACTATGTTTGCCCCGGATAGCGCCGCGGTAGAGGATTGAACCTCCCCGATGATGTATCTCCAAGTGCGGGTCACTCGGTAGTCCTTCAAGCTATAATCTCTCGACGGGTTTGGGAGTTCCAAGATTGCATTGAACTCCTCCATGGTGAAGTCACGGTCCGCGTTACCGAGCCGGAACCGAATTCGTCCCGCCGAGATCTTTGACGAGAAGTTGGTCTCCAAAGTGGCCAAGAACTCGGATGTGAGGGCCGGATAGTGTGGCAAGCTCTCTTGCTTCAACAGGTGGGCGACCCCAAGGATGATGAAAGCATCCTTGACATCCGTGTAGATGCCTGTGGTGACAGCGCTAGACTTCGAGAACCATCGGGTGTAATGGTCCTTCTCCAGAAAATCTCGGTAGCGACGTACTTGGCTCTGACTGCTCAAAATCACATCATCCACTCGAGGTGGGGATGGAGACCTATGGTTCCTCCTGTTCTTCTGGGCTCGGGTAGAGGGTCTGCTTGAACTAGCCATGGATCCTACAAAATAATCGAGATTTTTCCAAGATAAGATCCACTCAAAAATAAATAGGTACGAGACCCCATACTTGGTCTCAAAATTAACCTCGGAATTATTCGTAAACTACCCAATTGGGTTGTTCACGATTCTGGGCTCGGATCGATCGATGAAGAAATGCAGGGTCGTTAACGAGCCTGGGTGGGTCGTTAACGACCCGCCGAGAGCAAAACCAGAACTTTCCGAAATTTAATCTACCTTAAATTCAGCAAAAATCAAGCATGCAATCTTCTATCATTTTCCACATATCCCTCATCGGGTATAAGCACCCCATACTTACTCAATTACCCATCCCGAACATGCTAAAAATTACCCGGAATTTTGACATGCAAAGATAGAACTTTTAGATCTAGAACAAGATAAATTCATTCTTTCCTAACTAAAGGATTGCAATAGCTAATCTAACATGAATAATCTTTCCTAAAACATGAACAACTAAGCACAATCAAGAATTTTTAGGAACAAAATCAAGCATGCTCATCAACCTTCCTAAGAACACGATTCCAAGATATGAAATTTCGACCCTATAGATAATAAATTATGTAATTTCAAGCAAGGGTTTAGAAATCATACCGGAGAATCGAGGAATTGAAGAACAAGGGTCGGAATCGGGGTGGTTAACGAGCTTGGCCTCGTCGGTGAACGGTTTCCGAGCTCCGGTAACTACGACCTCTCGGTGATCGGTAGCGTGAGGGATTCCGACTCGGTGGGAGAGAAGGGAGAGGGATTGAGAGTGTTTTGGGTTTGAGAGGGAGTGAATTTTGAGAGGATTGTGGTAGAATTTTGGAAGGGGTGTAGAAGGGTTTATATAGGAGGGGTAAGGTAGAAGGGGGTGGCGGCTGCTAGGGTAAAAATAGATAGATTAGGTTAGAATATTTACCTGCCCCGTATTCTGACGAGTCGGGTCTTCCGAACCGGGTCGTTAACGACCCTGGGTGGGTCGTTAACGAGCCGTCTTGGCCTTCTTGAGTGATTTTTCGATCCCTTTCTCCTGAAATCTTGTTAGCTCAAAAATTCTAATTTCTATCCTAGTTAAAACTAAAAAGAAAAATAAAAGAAAGCAAAGAAATAATCTAAAAAGAAAAAGAAAATAAAATAAAATAAAATAAAATAAACCTATTCTAAAAAGCGGGTTGCCTCCCGTAAGCGCTATGTTTAACGTCGTTAGCCCGACGAGCTCCCTTGCTAGTCTGATGATATGAGAGCCATGTTGGCTCTTATCTCTTCAGCCGGGTCAGTCTGCTCATGGAATTTCTTCAGCCTGTGTCCATTATTCTTGAAGATGACGCCTCGGTTATCGGTCAACTCTACTGCTCCGTGAGGATAAATGTGATGAACCACAAATGGCCCACTCCATCGTGTCCTGAGTTTTCCTGGGAATAATGGGAGTCTAGAATTGAAGAGAAGTACCTTATCGCCGACTTGGTAAGTTTTGGGCACCAATTTCCGATCATGCCACCTTTTGGTGCGCTCCTTGTAGATTTCAGCATTTTCGTACGCCTTCAGCCTCAATTCTTCTAATGCTTGCAAGTCCATGAATCTTTTTGCTCCAGCCGCGTCGAGGTTCATGTTGAGCTCCTTGAGAGCCCATAATGCCTTATGCTCCATATCGACCGGTAAATGACATGCCTTGCCATACACTAGATTATAGGGGGTTGTGCGGAGAGGCGTCTTGTATGTTGTCCTATATGCCCACAGAGCGTCATCCAACTTGGAGGACCAATCCTTCCTAGAACGGGAAACTGTCTTCTCCAATATGCTCTTTATTTGTCTGTTTGAAACTTCAACTTGGCCACTTGTTTGGGGATGATAGGGTGTTGCCACCCGATGAGATACCCCATACTTAGCCAAAAGGGCTTCAAAACTCCGCTCAATGAAATGGGAACCACCATCACTGATAAGGACTCTTGGAACACCGAACCTGGGGAAAATATTGGTCTTGATGAATTTAGCAACAGTCTTGGCGTCGTTAGTCCTTGTAGCAACAGCCTCCACCCACTTGGAAACATAATCAACCGCAACTAGGATGTACTTGTAGGGTCCTGAGGCGGAAAACGGTCCCATGAAATCAATGCCCCACACATCAAATAGCTTAACTTCTAATATCCCAGTTACTGGATTTTCATGTCTCCAAGTTATGTTGTCTGAGCGTTGACATCCATCACATGCTGTCACATAAGCTTGCACATCTTTGAACATGGTTGGCCAATAGAGACCACTTTGAAGAATCTTCGCAGTAGTCTTGAATCCTTTTGCATGACCTCCAGTTGGAAGTGTGTGACATTGACGGATCACGTTTTCAATCTCCTCCTCTGGAATACAACGCCTAAAGAGGTGATCGCTTCCTTGTTTAAACAAGTAGGGATCATCCCAATAGTATTGTTTTACATCATGGAGAAATTTCTTCTTCTTTTGTGGGGTAAGGCCCTCGGGAATCACGCCTCCTACAAGATAGTTAGCGAAATCCGCAAACCAAGGAGCTTTTGGCCCTCTAATAGTATAGATTGATATTGAGGAAGAAGAAATTGAAGAAGGACAGGGGGTGAATTTTAATCGAGAAGACTCAGTTTCAGAAATCTTACCCGGATGGGTCGTTAACGAGCTAGGATTTAATATTTTGACCTCGGTACCGACCTCCCGTGGCTCAGTAACGACCTCATTGACTTGGTTGTCGACCCAATCTGAACATTTTCCCTTGTTATTTGTATATTCCAGCCTCGGCACCTCGTTAACGACCCTGAAGAGGCCGGTGACGAGGGTCTTGTGGAGTTCGACCTCGTTCAACAGGAGGTGTTCGTCGGGTCTGGAATCATTTATCGGTACCTCATTGTTGGACTCGGTGATATGCTCAACTGGCAACCTGGACAAGTGATCTGCCACTAGATTTTCTGCTCCCTTTTTGTCTCTTATTTCATGGTCAAATTCCTGCAGTAAGAGCATCCAACGAAGCAATCTAGGTTTGACATCTTATTTAACCATTAAGTATCTAACAGCTTCATGGTCAGTATAAACAATCACTTTGGATCCAACAAGATAGGACCGGAATTTCTCAAAGGTAAATACCACAACAAGGAATTCCTTCTCCGTTTTGGTATACTTACTCTGCGCCTCATCCAACGTCTTATTGGCGTAATAAATGGCGTGGAGTTTTTTGTCCTTCCGTTGCCCTAAGACTGCGCCAACTGCATAGTCACTGGTATCGCACATGATCTCAAAGGATAATGTCCAGTTTGGGGACTGCATGATGGGGGCAGACACGAGGGCAGCTCAGCTCTTAACCTGTAAAATGTTTCAAGACATTCTGGAGACAGCTCAAACACTACATCTTTCATTAGTAGGTTAGTCAAAGGTTTAGCTATCTTAGAAAAATCTTGAATGAATCGTCTGTAAAAGCTAGCATGCCCTAAAAACTCCTAATGTCTCTTAAAGAAGAGGGAGGAGGTAGTTTTTCAATAAACTCAATTTTTGCTTTATCTACTTCTATCCCTCTTTTAGAGACAAGGTGTCCTAGTACTATCCCCTCTTGAACCATAAAATGACACTTTTCCCAATTAAGCACAAGATTGGTTTCTTCACATCTTTTAAGCACTCGTGCAAGGTTAGCAAGACAAGAATCAAATGAAGAACCATAAACAGAAAAGTCATCCATGAAAACCTCTACAATATCCTCTATCATATCTGAAAAAATGGCCATCATACATCTTTGAAAAGTAGCAGGGGCATTGCAAAGCCCAAATGGCATTCTTTTGTAAGCAAAGGTTCCATAGGGACATGTAAAGGTTGTTTTCTCTTGGTCATCAGGATGAATGGGAATCTGCCAAAAACCGCTATAGCCATCTAAATAACAGAAATAATCATGCTGGGCTAAGCGTTCTAACACCTGATCTATGAAAGGAAGCGGAAAATGATCTTTTCTAGTAGCACTATTAAGCTTCCTATAATCAATGCACATCCTCCAACTAGTGGTGGCTCTAGTCGGAATAAGCTCTCCCTTTTCATTTTCTATCACAGTCATCCCCCCTTTCTTTGGGACTACATGGACCGGACTCACCCATTGACTGTCCGAAATAGGAAATATGATCCCAGCATCAAGTAATTTAATAATTTCCTTTTTAACTACGTCCTTCATATTAGGATTTAATCTACGTTGATGCTCTATGGTGGGTTTATGATTGTCCTCCATGTAAATCCTATGCATGCAGAGAGAAGGGGATATGCCAGTTATATCATCTAGGGAGTAGCCTATGGCTTTTCTATGCATCCTAAGCACATTCAGGAGTTTTCCTACTTCCTCATCTTTTAATCCAGCATTAATGATGACAGGTAGAGTAGAATTAGGATCGAGGAATTCATACCTGAGGGATTCTGGCAGAGATTTAAGTGTTGGGGACGGTTCAGCAGGGATTAGAATCGGCTCTTCTGGTTCCGTCTTCAACACTTCCTCAAAGCATTCAAAGGCTGAGATTTCGCTGTCTTCAGCTAGGGTCCTTAACGAACCTGGAGTAGTCGTTAACGAGCCTGCGTCTTCTGCCAGGAGAATCGGTAACGATGTTGGAGGACTTGTTACTGAAACTGCAGTAGTTATTTCTGCCCATTTTTGCCCTGAAATTTCATCACTGTATGCTGATCTTCCTATAGGGTCTCCACATTCAATGATCTCCTTGTGGGTGTAGAGCATCTTGACTTCAGCTTTTTCGGACCCCTTGGATTGTCTGAATCGGAATTCTGTCCTCTCATCCCCAATTTCGAAAGTTATGAGTCCTCTCCTAACATCGATTATGGCTCCTGCTGTAGCAAGGAATGGTCTTCCCAAAATAATAGGCACAACCGGATCTTCGGGCATTGTCATAACGATGAAGTCATTAGGAACAAAGAAATTGCCCACTTGAACTGGGAAGTCTTCTATCAGCCCTGTTGGTTTGATGCAAGATCCGTCTGCCATATAAAGCCGCATGTTGATGGGCTCTAGTGGTCCCATATTGGCTTTAGACCAGATTGAGAGCTGAACAAGACTAACACTGGCACCAAGATCGCATAACGCTTTGAACTTGTGGTTGCCTATGCCGATTTTGATTGCAAACCTCCCGGGATCTCCCAGCTTTTATGGTAGAGCTATCGATCTGACTTCATCCTGCAGCTCTGTAATGGACCTTTTCCTGCTAAGAATATCTTTCAAAAACTTTGTGTAAGCCGGCATTTCGCTTAGGGCGTCAGCGAATGGGATGGAAATATTAGTGCCCTGAAGAATCTTAACGAAACGCTTGAACTTACTCTCAGTAGAGTCCATAGATTTCTTAGTTGGAAATGGAAGAGATTTCACCATTCTCGGAATCAAGTTAGGCTCGAGAGGTGAGAGTACCGGGTCGACTCTAGGGTCGATGGATGTCCTCGGCGGGTCGTTACCGACCCTGGTGGGGTCGTTAACTACCCTGGGATTGAGAGGGAGGCTTGGCTTAGTAGACTTACCTGGGGTGAGGTCGTTAGGGACCCTCGGAGCCTCGTCATTCTGGTTTGTTGGCTTGGTATGTGCTCTAGCTGGCTCGTTAACGAGCTGGTTGGCGAGGTCCTGTTCCTCCTTCTCTTCAGCTTGAATTCTCTCCGGTAGTGTCCTCCCACTTCTGAGGTGTACCGCTGCTATTTGGCCTCTAGGGTTCTCCTCGGGGCGGCCCGGGCGTTGCCCTTGTGGTCTTGGAATCCGTGCAGCTAGGTCCCCTAGTTGGGAATCAACGCTCCTTTTCCAAATATCGAACTCTCCCCATCTTTTATCTTGTTGGTTTAGCTTGGCTTGAACGTCATCAACCTTGTTGTTCACTCCGTTGATGCTCTCTTTTATCTCCTGAACCCATGATGGCGTCTCCTGATGGCCTGGAGGTCGATATGGTGCAGGTCGTCTATCTGGTGGGGGCCCTGCGTAATTTTGACTTGTATTCTGATTGCCCCATGGTTGATAGTTGTTCGACCTGTCATTATAATTAGGCTGGTTCCTGTAGGGTCCTCTCATGTAATTCATCTCAGCTATTGTCTCAGCGGTTCTAACCTGCTCAATGTTAGTGCAAGCAGAAGTACTATGTGCAGAAGAACCACATTCTTGACATGATTGAGAGGATTTCAGAAAACTTACCTGTTTCCTTAGACGGTTGACCTCATCTTGTAAGAATTGATTTTTAACATCGGGGTCAACTTCATCTCTGTTGGGTACATAGAGACGTTTTTGAGTTTGTGGAGCCTGCTGGGTTCCGTACATAGCATCGTAATTTGCCAGCTTATCCAACAGTTCCCACGCCTCTGTCGGGTTCATCTCTATAAAACCACACGCAGTATGCGTGTTGATGCGGTTCTTGGTCTCTGCATTGATACCTTGGAAAAAGATTTCTTGCAAAACATATAAAGGTTGCCAATGAGTAGGGCACTGTCTAAGCATCTCTTTGAATATTTCTCATGTTTCAACAAATGTTTCATTAGGCAACTGGTGATAAGAGGTGATGCGTTTCCTCAACTCCGTTGTCTTGGCAGGAGGGAAAAACTTTGTCAGAAATTGATCATACAAGGCTTTCCAAGTCCTGATAGACTTAGAAGGTAGGCTCGCTAACCAGTTCAGGGCCTTTCCAGTAAGAAACCATCTAAAAGCTTTTAATAGAACATATTCTAACGAGACACCTTCAGCAGCTATGGTGTCACATAAATCAAGAAAATTTCTAATATACTCCATAGGGCATTCAGCAGGTTTCCCTTCAAACTGAGCCCGTTTGATTAAGGATATAAATTGAGACTTGATCTCAAAAGGTTTCTCTATCGCTGGAAGCACAATAGGAGATTCTGGCACCCTCAGTTCCGGATGCATGTATTGCTTGGCATTCCTTGGATAGGCATCTAGCTCTTCTTGTAGTCGAGCCTTGTCAGCTCGTTGATGCTCGGCTTCTGCGTCTGCATCGTCCTTCTCGGCTTTCAGTTCCTCCATCTGGGTCCGGAGGATCTCTAACTCTCGAGCCATCTCTTCTGCGGTGGCCATGGCTCGGTTTTCTCGGAGTCGACGGTGCAAGGAACGTTCGGGTTCTGAGTAATAACCTGTGTTATCAAGCTGAAGCCTTCTTCGTCCTACCGGCATAAACTGAGAAAACAAACAAAGAAAACAATAATTAAAAACAAAAACGGGGTCGGGCTATTCCCGATCCCGAAGATAAACTAACAACTCGTTGCTTCCCCGGCAACGTCGCCAATTTGTTGATAGGGTTTTTCGGCCAACAAATAAATTTGTAAGTCAAGACCCCACTGAGTATAGCAGAGTCAGGATCGTTCCACAGGAAGCAAGATTGTTTGTCTATCAATCTAACAAAAATCAAACAAAAACAAGTAAAACACTCACGAGCAGCCTCGTTAACGACGTTGTCAGGGTCGTTAACGAACCACCGAACACAAAATGCTAAAACTAACGAACTAATTAAAATCTAATTAAAATTCGGTACCGAGGCAAGTACTCAGCAAAGAAAATTCACCAGAAATAATTCAAATAAAACAAAAATCTAGGACAAGGGACACCACAACATAGCCAAGCATAAGAATTCGTAAGAAGAAAAGATCATGCCTTTAAACAGATAGAGTCGTCAACTTTCGTTGACTTAGCAAGTAAATTAATCTACTTTCGCATCCTAATTCACTTAATTGCTTGTTTTAGATCTAAAGCTTGAAACTTTCGTTTTCAAACAATATCAACCTTCAAGTTAGTAACTTCCTCTTTCAACTTAGTTAAAAACTCAAATTACCTCCACTTTCGTCTCGGTATTAAGCACAACAAACAATTCTCAATCAAAGATAAAAGGCATTCACAACTCAATCTTACTCATCAAACATGCTCAACTATGCCGGGCTTAACCCCGATCCTAGAAAAAAGAAACTACTCACTAAACATAACTAAGAAACTAAAAACTTCAATAAAAAAGAAACATTGAAACAAAACTCAAAACTCTAATTAATAAAAAATATATCGTCTTACACAAATTCAGAAGAAACCGAAAAACATAAAAATACCGAACCACAATCACGACCAACGACCCCCCGGCGACTGTCGTCCACCGAGCCTCGGCGGTCCTCTTCCGATCCGACTTCTCTCTCTCCTTCGGTCCTTCAAAAATCTCCTCAAAATTAAGCCCCCTCTTTCTATGCTAGATAGAAGGGTATTTATACTAAAAAGCTAAAAACTAAAAAGGCTAAAAGATATAAACTTTCCTAAAAAGATAGAAACAATCCCTAAAAGATAGAAATAAAATCTAAAAAGATATTAAGACCTAAAATACATATTCTAACAACCCCAAAAGATTCTAAAAAGATACTCAACCGATACGGAAATAAATTCCCGCTCAAGATCGGTGAATTATAAAATAATACTCCATATCTTCTTTTTCGTGGCCTCGTTAACGAGCCGTCACAGCCTCGTTAACGAGCCTGGGCTTTGTTTTTTTCAACACTTCCTCTTGTACTCTTGAGCTTCGACTTCTTCAATCTTGCACTCCTCCGTCCTTCGCTGTAATGCTCCAAATTTAACTCCATTTAGCTCTTTCCTCGCTAAAACCTACAAAATTCACAAAATAGCGTAGATTCCACTCTTTTCACAGAAATATGCAAAACTATCTAAAAATACTCAAAACTAAACCTAAACTAAACAAAACTAAACCTAATAAGCAAAGAAAACTTATCAAAAACTATACTAAAAATGCGAATATCAACTATCTGAGAGACGTCATCGTCATATTGTCGAGACTGGCCTCTCCTTACTCACGTTTTCAGGCATTCCGCTAGATCATTGGCTTCATGCCATACTTACCGTTGTTTATCTTATTAATCGTCTTCCTACACCTACTCTCAATCTCCTTTCTCCCTTTCAAAAACTCATTGGTTCTACTCCAAATTATAATAAACTAAAGTGCTTTGGTTGTCATTGTTTTCCATGGCTTAGGCCCTATGCGTTACACAAACTCGACCCTAGGTCCATTCTGTGTGTTTTCATTGGCTATTCCTCTTCAAAGAGTGCGTATCAATGCCTTGATCCGGTTACCCGACGCATCTATACTTCTCGTCATGTCCAGTTTATTGAGACTGAATTTCCATACACAAAATTGCCTTCCCATGCAAACCCTAATGCCATGCCTCTCGGTGATGAGTGGGCTGATTTTTCGTCCCCTCATCTCCTCAGCCGCCACCTATGCCCCCACCTAACCCTAGTTTATTGAGACTGAATTTCCATGCACAAAATTGCCTTCCCATGCAAACCCTAATGCCATGCCTCTCGGTGATGAGTGGGCTGATTTTTTCGTCCCCTCGTCTCCTCAGCCGCCACCTATGCCCCCACCTAACCCTAGTGTCCAATCTCTCTCCAATTCTAATTTTGCTGAGCAAGATTCTATTTCCTCAAATTCCAACACACAATCCTCTAATTCCAACTAATAATCTTCACACAATCTTCCACCAAAGCTTCCACATACTATTTCTCCAAATATCACCCCTCAAATATCATTGGGCCCACCATCCTTCAATTAGTTGCAAACCACCCCCACCTCACGTCATTACGCACCCTCATGCGTGCCCATGTCCCCCGAAAACCTTAACCCTAATTGTGGCGAGCCTCTCCCAACCGCATGCCCAAATCCGCCTTCGGGCGCACCAACTCTCGCTGCAACTCTAAACCCTCCTCCGTGTGCGCTCCCCCACATGCCAAACCCTAACCCTAATTTTGCAACTCCTCTTGTCGAAAACCTAATCCTCAACCCGGCCCTCTAAACCCTACTCCTCAAACCGACCCTCCAAACCCTGATCCTAATCGTGGGATCGTTACTCGCTCTAAAAATAATATCTTTAAACCTATTTAAAAACTCGGCCTTAATGCTCAAGTTTCCAACCCAACCAAACCCAAAAACATTACCCAAGCTCTCAAAGATCCCTTGTGGAGGGCTTCCATGCAAGCGGAGTTTGATGCTCTTCGTATCAACAACACATGGTCACTTCTTTCTCCCTCTCCAAATCAAAATTTGGTTGGGTGTAAATGGGTGTTTCGAATCAAGTACAAGCCGGATGGTTTGATTGACAAATACAAAGCCCGTCTTGTTGCCAAGGGCTTCGATCGACACCCTGGATGAGACATTCAGTCCAGTTGTCAAACCGGTGATGGTTCGGCTGGTTCTCACAATAGCCGTCTCTCGTGGTTGGTCCCTTCTTCAGCTCGATGTCAATAATGTGTTCTTACAAGGTACGCTTCATGAAGATTTTTTTATGTCTCAACCACCTGGTTTCATTGACAATGTGATTCCAAATCATGTATGCAAGCTTCACAAGGCAATTTATGGTATCAAACAAGCCCAGCGGGCTTGTTACAATGAATTAAAGGCTTATCTACTTCGTATTGGGTTTCGTGCGTCTCTTGTCGGTGCCTCCTTATTCATATTTTGTCATAATGGTCACATGGTTTATTTGTTGGTTTATGTCAATGACATTATTGTCACTCGCAATTATCTTGGCTTTGTTAATCGGCTTCTTGCTTTGTTAGCCAAGTAATTCTCCCTTAAGGATCTTGGTCAACTCTTATATTTTCTCGACGTTGAGGTCACTCGTTCTTCATCTGGTCTCTTCTTATCTCAACATAAATATGTTCAAGACCTCTTACTTAAAGCTGGCATGGAGTCGGCCAAGCCTGCCTCCACACCGCTTGATGGCAATGCCTCCCTCTCGGTTTTCTAGGACGTCGCTACCATCACCGTCGGATTATCGGATGTTTTTTGGTTGTTTACGATATTTAGGTCTTACACGTCCGGATGTGGCTTTTGCAGTCAATAAGTTATCTCAATTTATGCAAGCTCCTACTACGATTCATAGGGATGCTTTAAAACGTCTGTTACGATATCTTAGTGGCACGCCTTCTCTTGGTGTGCATGGTTTCTCGGATGCTGATTGGGTAGGTGACAAAGATGATTATATGTCTACTATTGGTTATCTTATTTACTTTGGTAGTACTCCGATTTCTTGGAGTTCACGCAAGCAAAAATCTGCATCTTGGTCCTCTACAGAATCCGAGTATAAGGCTCTTGCTGATGCCTGTTCTTAGCTTATCTGGTTACGTTTTTATTGGCTGAAATGGGAATTAAATTGCCTTCTCAGCCGATCATTTATTGTGATAACATTTTTCTACTTTCCTTAGCTCTAATCCCTTTTTTCACTCAAGAATGAAGCATAATGCCTTAGCCTATCATTTTGTCCATGATCAAGTGCAGGCTAAATCTCTTCGGGTGTCACACGTCTCGACCAAAGATCAACTTGCAGATATTCTGACTAAACCTCTTGGTAGAGTGCAGTTCACTTTGTTGATATCCAAGCTTGGCCTTTCTGATCGAACATCCAACTTGCGGGGGATATTGATATATATTAGCATATTATATTTCCTTATACTTTATTATTCTATCTTTTATATTTTGGATAGTATTTTGTATTAGGGTTTCTTGCTTGCCATACAATGTACTAGTATAATACTCTCTTCTATTCATTAATACGATTGAGCCTCTCTTTATACAAAACACAATCTCCATCACTCTTGGATTGAATAAATCCTCTTTAATTTGTTTGATTATGATGAAAGATGACTACATGATTTTGTTATATTTGACTTACAAACCTTATGGTTGAATATCTATGCCCAGGAACAAGGAAGAGAGAACAAAGAGTCAGACACATGAATACACATAAGATGATTCACTAATACGCAATGTGATGAACCGACGTGATCAATAATGAGGTCGGCTTCGATGATGGATTCGGTAACGATGCCAACTTCGGTGTCGAGGCGTGTTAGGGAGCGTCGACATCATGCTCGTCTTAAGGATTACTGTTAGTGCACAAAAAATTGGTCTTCAATGCATTTCTTATGAACTCCTTCCTCTTCCACTCCACGCCCAATCTTCTGACCTAAAACCTGCAAAACAATAGACACAAGGGGTGGGGACCACCTAATCCACCTTCGATGCCTAAGTCAAAAGAGCGATTTGTCATTTCGACCGTCGAGGTACAACGAGAGAACGGCGAATCCCTGAACAGTCGAGCCAAGTGAATATTAGTCTGTTCAAGTTTTCAGAATATGCCGATATGCACATGTGGCTCTCCCTACACGCCTAGAGTGTGTATTTATAATGGAAGAAGGAGATCAAGGGGGACAACTTTCTATATCTCCTAGGGCTAATCAGATTGCATAGAGCCCAAGCTAGGAATATTCCCCCTTTCTCCAAGTTTAATTCCTTCATATTTGAAGGATAGAATCTTCCATTAAGTTGCACAACTACCATATATTTAATAATATAGAAAATAATAAAAATAATAATAAATGCATAGTAATTTAACAAATACCTTTAATAGTGAAAATAACTATGGTAACTATGTTTATTTTTACCCGCTCACAATTACTATTAGTTAATTAATTAATATAATTTTTAAATAGAGTATTATTCTCTTTCATGACTTTTCTTTCTGGTTCTTTCTCATGACGCTTTTATTGAACTGATAGGGCTTAGTATAAATACTTGAAGTAGTTATGTTTTTAATTAATCAGAAATTAATTATCTTGCCCTAATCCTCTCTTATTCCTAGTCTCTTTCGTTTGACTCTCCTCCTAGCGTTGGCCATTCCCTTTTATTCATTGATTGCTTTACAGTTTGGTTTGTATCTTGTTGTAACGAGAGATCGAACGAGAACAATAAACAAGATCGACACAGAGATTTACGTGGTTCGGTAACATTGTGTTACTTACGTCCACGGGCAGAGAAAGTTTATATTATTTTGGAGGCTGATTTCAGAGTTTACAAAATATTAGGTATTTCAAGAGTTTATATAGTGACTCAAGAAACCCTAGTACATATTTTGGGCCCTAGGCCCAAACAGATTATGAGAGGCCTAAAATATAATTAATATTGTATTCAAAGCATATCAACAAATCTCCACCTTGACTTGAATCCTCTCATAAATAGAATCAGATACTCCATGACAGTGCCAGAATTTCTCTGCCTCAGATTGCCCCTAAACAATGGCTCAGATTACTGACTTGTGATATTGAGCAAGTCCAAACAATGTTGAAACTTGCTCTCTGGAATTGGCTTAGTGAACATGTAAACAGGGTTATCAGTTGTCCCTACCTTCTTCACTTGGATTCTCTTCTCATTCCTCAGAAAAAATGGTACCTGACATCAATGTACTTCGTCTTCTCATGATGGACTTGATCCTTAGTCAAGCATATTGCACTCAAACTGTCACAATACACTAAAGCTTGATCCTGATGTAGGCCTAAATCATTGTCCAGTCCTTTTAGCCATATTCCCTCCTTAGCAGCTTCTGTCAAAGCCATATACTCTGCGTTAGTGGTAGACAAAGTAATTGTAGGCTGTAGAGTAGCCTTCCAACTTATCACAGAACCTCCAAGAGTGAACACATAACCAGTCATAGATCTCCTACTGTCCACATCTCTGGCATAATCAGAATCTAAAAACCCAGCAACCAAGCTCTTTGTATCATTCCCACAGCACAATCAAACATCTGAAGTGCCTCTAAGGTACTTCAAAATTCTCTTGACAACTTGCCAATGTTTCTTTCTAGGCTGAACCATATACCGACTTACCACTCTAACAACAAATGCTAGATCTGGTCGAGTGCAGACCATAGCATACATCAGACTCCCAACTGCGTTAGCATATGGGACACGAGACATGTACTCTTTCTCCTCATCAGTCGTAATTGTGTACATTCCTAGCTTATTGTTAGATGCCATTGGAGTATCTATAGGCTTGGCTGAAGACATTTCAAACCTGCTTAGTATTTTCTTGATGTACCCTTCCTGTGATAAGAAGAGTTTTCTCTTCTTCCTATCCCTATAGATTTCAACTCCCAGAATCTTTCGAGTAGCACCTAGATCTTTCATCTCAAACTCTGCACTGAGAGAACCCTTCAACTTCTGAAGGTCTAACTTATTCTGAGCAGCAAACAACATATCATCAACATACAAAACCAGATAAATGCGTGAACCACTCTGCAAGTCACTGTAGTACAAACAACAATCACAACAATCATAAGGACTCTTGTGATAGCCAAGCTGCACCATATAACTATCTAATCGCTTATACCACTGCCTGGGGGCTGCTTTATCCTACATAAGGACTTCTTTAACTTGCAAACATAGTTCTCTTTTCCTGGAACTTGGAATCCATCTATTTGGCTCATGTATATTTCCTCTTCTAACTCTCCATATAGGAAAGCCGTCTTCACATCTAGTTGCTCAAGTTCCAAATCCTGATGTACAACTATTGCTAGTAACACCCTGATAGAAGTATGTCTGACCACTGGCGAGAAAATCTCATTGTAGTCTACTGCTTTTCTCTGATTGAACCCTCTTGCAACCACTCGTGCTTTATACTTGAAACCCTCTGCATTTGACACTCCTTCCTTCTTTCTAAAAACCCACTTGCAAGTAATTATCTTTCTATCAGCAGGCAATTTTACAAGCTCCCAAGTCTGATTTCTATGAAGGGACTCCATATCTTCTCCCATTCCAGCAAGCCACTAAGCTGACTCGCTCCCAGATATTGCAGCCTTGTAGGTGGATGGCTCATTATCCTCCACCTCCTTGACCACCTGCAATGCATATCCCACCAGATCATCAAACTTGTACCTAGTTGGAGGCCTGATTCCAACCCTTCTAGGTCGGTCTATAGCAATGCTCTGATGTTCAATTTCCTCTGAATTTGTTTTTGGTGGTACATTCTCATACTCATCTCTATCTTGCTCAGCAGTAATTGGTGGTGGAAGTTGGTCTTAAACCAACTTAAGTGCATGATTGTGCTTTGGACTGAATTGCACCTCCACCTCCTCAACAACAACATTTTTTTATGTATCATTGATCTCCTCTCTAGATTTCAGCATAGAACTCTCATCAAAGACTACACTTCTGCTCAGTATAATCTTGTTGTCCGACCAGATTCTGTACCCTTTCACACATGTACCATAGCCCATGAAAACTCCCTTCTTAGCTCTTGGCTCTAACTTACCCTCATCTACATGTTAATAAGTAGTGCAACCAAAAACTCTCAAATGTAAGTAATTAGCAGCTTTTTCAGTCCACACCTCATAAGGTGTTTTGCAGTCAATACCTGTGTGTGGGCTCCGATTGATGAGATAATGAGTTGTTGAAACTGCTTCTGCCCAGAACTGATGTGACTATGCTAAGGCCATCACATCGTGAAATAGTGACGCGTGCGTGTCTGGTTAAAAGGCCACGACTTGTGTGGTTCATTGCTTGGATTGTGAGAGTGTTTTATGACATTTGGAAATTTTGGGTCTATTTTTTTATTTGTTAAACTTTTCCTAAGGCAAATGTCAATTTTTCCCTTAGGTCTTTCTTTATAAGCCACTAGGGTTCTAGTTTTCTAGTAGACAAGAATTGATGAACAAATCCCAATCTTTTGTCTCCTCTTAAGCACGTTTTCCTTTGTTTTTTCTTTCAATTTTCAGTTTAGATCTTGTGGATCGTGATTCATATCAATCCAAGCCCGGAGATTTGATCTAGGTGAGTCACATCCTAGCTCGAGCTTCCTAGTTCAAGTTAGATTCAAGGTGAGTCATATCCTTGGGTATTGATTGCCCATATCCAATCCTCAATTCACCATCACCATCTAATTTCCCATCACTTTTAATCCTCAACATCACCATCTCCTCCTTCATCAAACTCGGATCCATAATCCCCTTCAAAAACACCATCAACACAAGTCGAGATCTCTTCTCGGTGGATTCTGTGACACCTCAGTAAAACTGGCATAACTTTCGATCCACAAGATATTTTTGTCTAAAATTTTGAGGTATTAAATAAGATCGTATATCTAACTCTGGGATTTAGAATCATCCAATTTCGAGTCCAGATGAGGGAGATCTGCCCTCTTGAAGCCAGAATAGAAGTTCATCCATCAAGATTGCTCAGGTCTTCCACGGATTGCCTTGCACCGCTTACAACATCAAGATCCTTCATCATGTGGTATCAGAGCCATGCAAGGTACTCCTTCTTTTGACCTTTGATTGAGCAATCTAGGGTTGCAAGTGCTCTTAGAAGCCACCCTTGATTGCCTTTGTCGATTTGCTTGCATTGCCTTAGATTGGGGTTGTTTGCCTTGTGTTGTCTTGTGTTGTTGTGTGGCTGAGTTATATGAACGTGTAACTCTGTTTTCAGCCAATAGATTTCGTCCCTAGG
The DNA here is from genome assembly GCA_964016875.1 of Fallopia convolvulus. Taxonomy (NCBI): domain Eukaryota; kingdom Viridiplantae; phylum Streptophyta; class Magnoliopsida; order Caryophyllales; family Polygonaceae; genus Fallopia; species Fallopia convolvulus. Next base: position 26,803,400 of record OZ024719.1, read on the forward strand.
TTGAAGAAGATAGCCCAAGGGTTTTCCAATTCAATTCTCAAACTGAAAAGCCTCAAAACCCCTTTTAAACAACCTTTCACATTTGGTGCATTTAAGGGTGTCTTGTGTGGGTTGTGTCCAAATCCGAACCAGCCTCAAAACAGCCACGTCCCTTCCCATTTTCCATGCACATGTCTTGCATTTGAACTTGTTTAGGCTTGGTTTAAGATACGGGAACGACATCAAGTTGTTAACCTTCGAATAGAAATTGCTTGTTGCTTGTAGTGTGAATTGTGGTTGTTTGTTACTTTCTTATTTTAAAAAAATCAGAAAAACCTTGTCGGCGGTGTAAAGCTAACAAGGGGCCAGGCACAGAAAAAGAAACGAGGCTAGAAAAACCTTGTCGGCGACGTAAAGCTAATAAGGGGTCGGGCACGGAAAGAGTAGTCCAACTATGGAGCCTAGCAATGGCCTAAATCTTTGCATGAATTGTTGTTGTGTAAAACACTTGGTGCCTAGTAGCTTCTTTTCCTATAAGTCCTTGTTGAGTTCGGGTGCTTGTGTGTGCATTGGATTGTTCTTTGCCTAGCCATACCTAACTCCTTGCCTTGACCTTGCACTTGCATCCTTTGCTCTTTCTTGGTTGATTTAGGAGGAACTTGTGTTTTTGAATTACTTGTGATTTGTGGGATAATCTTGTTTGTTGATTGTGTGCAAGATGTCAAGAACAAGTACATATTATGAGGAGTTCCATTTTAAAAGGTCTTATATTCCATAATCTGACGGCCGATCCGATGCCAATGCTTGCTTAGCTTGGATCTCCAAGATCGATCATTTTTTTGACTATTATGGACAAGCAATACTCAAGGATATGACTCACCTTGAATCTAACTTGAACTAGGAGGCTCGGGCTAGGATGTGACTCACCTAGATTGAATCTCCGTGCCTGGATCAATATGACTCACGATCCACAAGATCTAAACTGAAAATTGAAAGAAAAAACAAAGGAAAAACATGCTTAAGAGGAGACAAAAGATTGGGATGTGTTCATCGATTCTTGTCTACTAGAAAACTAGAGCCCTAGTGGCTTATAAAGAAAGACCTAAGGGAAAAATTGATATTTGCCTTAGGAAAAGTTTAGCAAATAACAAAATAGACCCAAAATTTCCAAATGTCATAAAATACTCTCACAATCCAAGCAATGAACCACACAAGTGGTGGCCTTCTAACCAAACACGCACGCGTCACTATTTCACGATGTGATGGCCTTGGCATAGTCACATCAAGAACCGTCTAGCAAGACCTGCGTTGGAGAGCATACATCTTGCTCTCGCTAAGAGTGTTTGATTCATTCTTTCTACTACACCATTTTATTGTGGTGTATGTCTGACTGTGTGTGATGGTGAGCGATACCCTGATCATTGCAGAAATCATCAAACTCGGATGAACAGAATTTCAGGCCATTATTAGTTCGTAGTCTCTTGACCTTCTTCCCAGTCTGATTTTCAACCATCGTCTTTCACTCCTTTAATTTACTGAACGCCTCACTTTTACGCCTCATCATGAATGCCCATGTCATCCTAGATTAATCATCAATAAGAGACATAAAATATTTTTGACCACCCAAAGACTCAACACGAGACGGACCTCAGCAGTCTGAATGGATGTAATCCAAATTGTCCTATGTTCGATGAAATTCCTTAGGAAACTTGTTGTGATGTAGTTTTCCAAACACACAATGCTCACAGAACTCAAGACTCTTGGCCTTATGGCCTCCGAGAAGATCTTCTTTTGAGATAATTCGCATTTCCTGTTCACTCATATGAGCAAGCCTCATATGCCATAGCCTGGTTAGATCAGATCCTTGAACTTCAGATGATGCAACAACTGCAAAACCTGTTAATGTTGAACCCTGTAAAACATACAAAGTTCCTTGCTTGACTCCCCTCAAAATCACATCAGAACCTTTACAAACACGTAGACCTCCACCTTCACCTTTGAAATTGAAACCCCCACTATCTAGCAGACTCAAAGATATCAGACTCTTCGTCATAAGTGGCACATGTCTGACTTCCTTCAATGTGCAAAACTTCCCATCATGTGTCCTAAACCTAATTGAGTCGATCCCAACAACCTTGCAGATAGACCCGTTTGCCATAGAGACACTACACCCATCTGCGCAGCTATATGTTGTAAACAACTCTCTTTTGGGACATATATGATAGGATGCACCTGAGTCAAGAAACCACACATCACCTGATGTGTGTAATCATCTTCTAGCAAAACAATATCTTCCTCAGAAGTATTTCCACATTCTGCTACTGCTACAGATCCGAAGTTTTTTCAAATTTTTAATTTTTTTATTTTTTAAATTTTTTTTTACTTTATTTATTTTAATTTTTTTTTTTTAGGTTTGTGAAAATCAAATTTTATAAAAAAAATGCAATCAAAGCACATAAAAATTGAACATATCATAAATAAAAAATGAACTCATAGAGTATGAAAATTGAACTCATACAATATAGAAAATTGAACTTTTAACATAAAAATTCGAACTTTTAGTATATGAAAATGAACTCATAGTATATAAATATTGAAAAAACATGTTTATCGTTTTTAAAGCTTTTTTTTTAAAAAAAGAACATAATTTTAAAAAAAGGAAATAAATCGAAAAAATATTTTAAAAATTTTTAAAAAAAAATTTAGTTAGGTGAAAATCAAATTATATGAAAAATAAACTCAAAGCACATAAAAATTGTGCTTATCATAGATAAAAAAAATTAACTCGTAGAATATAAAAATTGAACTCATACAATATAGAAAATTGAACTCCTAACATAAAAAATTGAACTTCTAGTGTATATAAATGAACTCGTAGTATATAAAAATCAAACTGCCACATTTGGCATTTTAAAAGCTTTTTTAAACAAAGAAAAAAATTTAAAAAATTTAAAAAATTTAAAAAATTTAAAAAATTTAAAAATTTTAAAAAATTTTAAAAATTTAAAAATTTTAAAAAATTTAAAAAATTTAAAAAATTTAAAAAATTTAAAAAATTTAAAAAATTTAAAAAATTTAAAAAATTTAAAAAATTTAAAAAATTTAAAAAATTTAAAAAATTTAAAAAATTTAAAAAAAATTTAAAAAATTTAAAATTTTAAAAATTTTAAAAATTTTAAAAAAATAAAAAAATCTTGACCATCAAATATATAGTAATGAGGTAAATCTAATGGTTGAGATTAGTCTTCATTTTAAGCAAAAGGTCTTACTATAGGAGTGGTCATATTGAAGGGTTTCTTGAACAAATAAATTTATATCAAGACCCCGCTTAGTACAGGGAGTTAGGTTCGTCCACGGGAATAAGAATAGTGCTGAGAGATTAGTTGATAAACTACGAAAGCAAAACAAACACAAGCAAAACAAGGCCAAAACCGAACTGAAGGGGTCGTGCACGACGCTATGAGGGTCGATCCTGAGCAATCACACACACGAACGAGCAATTACACACAAGAAGGAGTTCGAGCACGACCTTAGGTGGGTCGAGATCGAATCAAATTAACGAGTTTAATCAAATATAAAAGGCAAATCCTAGGGCTAGGGCTACCACAACAACAACCATACATGCTTCCAACAAGAATTCACAACTATCATGCAATTACGGTCATAAAAAAGTCAACTTTCGCAAACAATTCAAGTTATTCAATCAACTTTCGCAAATTAAACAACTTTCTATCTATCCTTCAACCTAGGAATATCAACTTTCGCAAATAATCTTATTAGAACTAATCAAGCAATCAACTTTACACTTTCGCTTTTAGGTTAACCACAAGATATATGCCTCAACTATCGCAAAGAAATTTAGCACAAGATTGATAGATATGATCTTCAAGTATTCAAGTCATGAATTCACGTTTAAACATGCATGATCATGTTCGGCTTTTACCCAACCCTAGAATCTAAGAAAACTACTCACTCATGGCAAAGAAAGAAGAAGACATGATCCATCCAAACCAAAACTCAAATTAAACTAAAAGAAGTCTTACACAAAGTCTCCAACTTGTTCCTCAAGTCTTCCTCTAATGCTGAAGAGCGGAATAAAAATTGAACTAAAAACCGGAACTTTTAAACTAAAGGGTTTAACCTCCTTTTATAGAGGAAAAGGAGCCCTAATTAAACTAGGAAATAAGATAAAACAACCTTCCTAAAATACAAAGATAGAATATATCTAAAAGATAACGGAATAAAGTAGAGTCGGCACCATGATCGACCCAAATGGGTCGTGCACAACCCTCCTAGGGTCGGTCCTGAGAGGTTCACCTTCTGTTTGGGTCGAGCACGACCCAGATTGGCACTTCGAACACCCTTGAGTAAGACTTTCGTAGAGGATTCGTTACAACTCCGTTTGACTCGATTCTTTTTCCTATGTTCTTGTAACGATATTCTCTATCTCGTTCTAAGCTCAAACATGATCTTCAATGACTTTAATTGAGTGCTTAATCTTTATCTTCTCTTCAGTCATGAGTGTTATCTTCCACCGGTTTTGCTCTTTTCCTCAAAAGTGCTCCAAATAGCTTCTAAAAACCTACAAAACACCACCAAAGCTTATGTAGACTCCATATCTTAAGAAAATATGAAAACCTACACAAACGACTCAAAACAAAAGACAAAACTAAAGAAAAAGACTCAAACACAAAAAACAAACCCTAAAACATGACTAAAAAGGCGGACATCAGGTCATCACTTGAATCCTCTTAAATATGTTTGGCTTACAAAAATGAATATCACAAGAATAAAGCATAAAAACAATACAGGGTGGGCGCTAGCAGTATCTTGAATTCCATTTTGCCCCGTAAAAAATTATTCAAGCAGCCCCCTAGGCAAAACTCTGTGAGCCATTAATTAATAGATTTAGTCATAACAAAATTAGAAATTGCTTATGGACCAGATGGACATGGTTCACACAAAACAATTTAATCAGTATGAAAGTAAGTTTACGAAATTGTCGGGGCTTGGGATGTAAGTCGTTTTAGCCCAAAATTGATTATTTTTATAAATGAGAGAGTTCATCATGGAAATTGTAGAGACAAAAACAGAAATAATCTCATCCGACCAAGTATGGCAAAGAGCGGATTTTGATAATATTGTTTGGTCGCCCGCTAATTGCAGAGCGGTAGGTATATGCGTCTTATGGAAAGAATATCAACTCATCAATGAGCAAATTGAAATTATTAGACAAGAAGCTAGATTTATCGCTCTAAAATACGCTAACCTGGTCAAGAATTATACCATTGCAATCTACCTAGTATATGCCCCTCTCACGAAAATGAAAAGGAGATATTCTAGCAAAAAATAACACAAACAATCCAACTAGTGAACCCACCCACTATATATTGTCATGGGCGATCTCAACGAAATACAGGATCCTAGTGAAAGGAAAGGAGGAGCTCAACCGGACCGTAGTAGGTTTGAAAGACTACGAAAAATTCAAGAATGAACGTGACCTCCTAGATATCCCTCCCATTGGCAACAAATTTACTTGGCGGAAAAATAAAACTGAAATAGAAAACATATACGAAAAACTAGATAGGACATTAGTGTGCAATAAAATACTACAATTGTTTCCATACATTGCCACAAAAATTACGCCTTCTCATCCTCGGACCATTGCAAAATTGCAATTACACTAAACAATGGAATTATAACTAAAGCACAACCCTTCATATTTGAAAAAATGTGGACGTATACGAAAGACTTTAAAAATGCAGTGAAAGAAGCTTGGAGAGTATCGTTTAACAACTCCAATATGTTCCAACTAGTTAAAACACTACTACTATTTAAAGCCCATGCAAAACAATGGAACAAACACACTTTTGGAAACACATTTGAAAAATTAAAAACTCTTGAGGAGGAACTTGCTAAAATTCAACAACAGATTCTACTATCTCCTGATGAGAAGATTGTCAAACGACAAATTAGACTAATTAATAAAAAAGAGCAAACTAAACTTTCACAAGACATATTGGAAACAACGAGCAAAAACCAAACACATCAATTTACAAACACTAATGCAAGATACTTCCACAAAGTACAACTGGGAGAAGAAATAAAAAATAATCAAAGAGATCACAACAAAAGAAGGGACGCAAATTATCGGAGAAGAAAATATTAGGGAAAAGATAAGGCATGATTTTAAAGCAAGATATAAGAAAGAACAAATCAATGATCCACTACTCTGGCACTATCTCCAATTAATAAACAAAGAGATTATAGAAGAGGATAATAGAGAGTAGACCAAACCTATAACAAACGAAGAAGTTCGAATGCGCTGATGCAGATTAATTCAGACAAATCGCCAGTACCTGATGGAATATCCTCTGGTTTCTATAAAACAAATATTAGGATATAGTGGGATCAATGGTTAAAAAAGCAGTGAAAAGATTTTTCCATTCATGAAAAATAGTTGAACCAATAAACTATACATTCATCACACTGATCCAAAAAAAAGTACTCCAACACCACTAACCATTACTGCCTGATAAGCATGTGCTCGATTATATACAAAATAATAGTGAAAATTAATTATTATAGAAAGACTAAAGCATGTAATGCATAAACTAATTCATCCTCTCCAAGGAGCCTTCCTAGCTAAACGATCAATACAACATAATCTCCTAATTGCCCATGAGATTTTTCACTCATTTAAAGGAAAAAAAAAGGGGAGAGAAGGATGGGTAGCAGCAAAACTCGACATGGAAAAGGCATATGATAAATTGGATTGGACTTCCTCGTTACAACTTTAGAAAAGTTTGGATTCGATAGTAAATTTGTTGGGCGGATCAAGGAATGTGTCCAGATGATGTCTTTCTTAATTCTGATAAACAATAGCCCAACAAAGCCTTTTGCACCTGAACGGGGATTAAGTAAGGGGGATCCATTATCACCATTCCTTTTCATTCTAGGCACAAAAATACTAGCGAGAAAACTCCAAGAAACTAGCAACATCGCCAAAAATACTATAGGATTTGCATTGGAACAATCTGGTACGAAAATTCTTTTTTTGGCATTTGCCGATGACATTATAATATTTACTAAAGTAAACCAACAAGCTTGTGCACTAACAAAAAAGGATCATTGAAGAATATTGTGTCATATTGGGACAAAAAGTCAACTACCACAAATCTGCCTTTCAAGCCTCCAAAATATTGATAACCAATAAAAGAACAGAATCCAATAGACAATAAGAATTACAACAATGACTAATCTAGAGAAATACTTAGGATGCTCGATTATTAATGGAAAAGTAAATCCAGAACAATAGGGAGAGCCAAAGATCAGCTACCAAATGGAAAGCTAATACGCTCTCCCTTGAAGGGCCCTCAGTTTTGATTCGATCTAACCTCGCCACAAAATCTAACTACCTAATGCAAAGCTTCATGCTTCTGAACTATGTGCACACGAAATTAGACCAAATCAATCGAAACTTTTTGTGGAACAAAAATTTACGTCATAAACCACTCATCAGGTGGGATAAGATATGCAAACCAAAAGCCTATGGAGGACTAGGAATAAGAAAATCCGAACATACGAACAATGCAATGCCAATGAAGCTATTGTGGAACTTCTAGCAGAATCGGATAACATTTGGGTGAAATTAATGAATAAAAAATACATGAAAAATACTCCCCTCCTAACATATAAAAAAAACAGACGAATACTATGACAATGGAAAAGCAAATGAACCTACGAGAAGAATTCAAGGAAGGACTAATATGGCAGGTAGGTGATGGGAGGACAATTAAGTTTTGGACAAACATATGGCTTTTACAGGGCCCACTAGCGAAATTTGCCCTAAATCACAATGCGATCAATGAATCCACCCTAGTTGAAGAATTTATCACTACTAAAAAATGAGTGAAGATATGATATTCTCAGTTGTCTCCTTCCATCTGACATTGTTGAGCCGATTATGGAAATCCCAATCCCTGAAAATCATATAAGGGATCGACTGTACTAGGCCCCTAGCGAAATGGGAGATTTTCAACAGCCTCAGCGATAGAACTAATTGCTAGGACAAAACATCAGATTGCATACCCTAATAATTGGATATTGAAACTAGACACGTACCCGAAAGTCAAGAATTTCTTGTGGAAAATATCACAGAGTGGACTACCTACCAAGGCTAGACTATTAGAAAAAAACATATATCCACCTTTCCAGGCTACCTAATGTGTTTCAACACACTTGAAGACACAAGACATCTACTAATAGAATGCCCTCATACCCAAACAATAGTAAGGAAAATTAATTTCAAAATAGAAATGATCCTACAAAATTACGATACTAATAACAAACTGTGCCAATAATGATTAATGAACTATATCAAAAATTGGGAAAAATTGACTTTCAAGAACTCACAATTACTTGGTGGTGCATTTGGCACCAAAGAAACAAATTAGTATTTCAGCAGACCTCGAATGACTTCATTCATGATCTAGAAAAACATGTCAAAAACCAAATTAATCAATGGGAAAGTACAATGTGATGGACTGAGGATAAGGCTAGGATTCTCCTCAACAAATAAGAAGAACTTCAAATCGGAATAAAAGGAGAACTCAAAATAGCAGAAGCCCCCCACAAATACCTTGAAGCACAACTTTGACGGATCAAAATTTAATACAACTTCGGCTACATCATGATTTATAATTAGAGACCATAATGGATAGCCGATTGGCCTAGGAACTAGGAAATACGGAACAATATCCGTTCTACAATTGGAATCACTAGCTCTTAGAGATGTCATTCGAGAAGCAAGACGTCTTGGAATTACAAATGTTGAAATTGAAGGGGATAATCTCACAGTTATCGATGCAATCAAAGTTGTTGGCCAATGTCCTTGCGAAAGAAATTGAAATGCTCATTTCAGATTTTATGGCCTCACTTCATGGTTTCGTGACTTTTTCACTAAACCATGTTGCTAGTGATTGCAATGTTGTGGCTGGTAAAATTGCTAAACTAAGTGCCTAAACCACAACTTTCCTAGCAACATGTTGGATAATATGGAGCTGCAAGCTCTCATCCACAAAATGCTCTAAAACGCCTTCCGTAGGTGCTTTCTAATTCTTACCTTATAAAAAAAAGGAGCATCCTCACGATTCCAAAACTTCCTTTGATAAGTGTGGGCCTAATGTGAAATCTTTGGTGGACAACGTCTTTTTGACTTACATTAGGGATCAGGGTAAAATCACTTTTAATGCAGGGACTCCATACTACCACCACGCCACAATTTCTATTTTTTCGTAATTTCCGACATAGTTTTTCAAAGGCCCAACAATTCAATTAAGACATCCATCCTCTTTAGCTAATTTATTTCTGATTTCTACTAATAAAATGTCTCTAGATCCCAATATTGAATTAATAGTAATTCTTAATAATAGCAGAAACCATCTTGGTCAAATAATTGACTTGAAAACATGTAACTTTGGAAAGATCTCAGTTTTAAAAGTTGAAGCTCTGGCCTTCCGAGAAGCTATTCAGGAAGTGAAAAATAGGATTTTAAGAAAGGTTGTTATTTAAGGAGACAACCTCCAGGTTATTAATGCATTTAAAGGGATAATTAAATGCCCTTGGGAGATTGAATTAATAATTTCCGATATCCTTGTCTCTATTTCCGGAGATCGTGATTTACAGGTTAACCATATTACTAGATATTGTAGTGTTGTGACCGATAAAATTGCTAAATTGGGTCACAAATCCATCGAGGTCATTAAGACTCATCCAGAACTTCATGTTCTCATCCGAAAGGATGCTCTAGTATGCCCATTGACGGATCTGAGGGAGGGCATGGGTGGGCCAGTGCCCTCCCTTCACTCATGAATTTTTTTTATATGGTTACTAGTAGATTGAAGGTAGTAGTAAAATACAATTTGATTCTTGGTAAATTTCAGTCCGTTCGGGTTCTTCTTACAACCTGATTACTTTGAATTTGTAATTCAATTTGATATTTTAGTATTTTGTGACTTTTGTTGGTAATTTGGTATATTTTGTGTTGTTAATTTAAATTTGCTATGCTAATTAGGTTGAATTTAACTATTAATTTGATATGATAGCCTAATTTTAGAATTAATTAAAACTTTGTTGATATCCATGAATTCACGATCGAGATTTCGGGACCACTGTTGTCCACTAGCTTGATTTTGGGATTGATTAAAACTATCAAGATTCAAGTGGAATGTGGGTTGATTTTGAATGGTAAATTGTTAATTGTGCCCCTCCTTCAATTTAGTTTTGCGTCTGTCACTGAATATGCCCTCCGTAAAGGAATACATCCTAATCCTTCCCTAATAAAAAAAAATCTTAATAATGGCAGCTATTTTGAATTCCAAATCAATCTACTACTACAACAGAACAAGATACTAGCTAGAGAAGGTAATCATGAAAGACATCACACCCTAAACACTCTAAAATGGCGAAATGAAACATTCTTAGTAGTCGGGGCTCCTTTTATGCTTGCTTGTGGTCGATCACTGTACTATTGATTTGAGGGTTCTTTTAATTCCAAAAATTTAAGGAGGTGCAAACAAATTTATGGTGATAATGTTAGCTAATCTGCATGTCTGTTTTTATGTAAATTCACATTCGGTTTTTACTAAATGACTCGTTAGGAAGGTGCATGCAAAGCAATTCATTCGCATGTCTACTTAATCAAAGAGATTAGAGCAGCAGCTTTCTAACAATTAGGTGAAGCCTAGGTGGATAATAAATATCTGCATTAATCAATCTTACTTACCTAGCGTGTTTTGGTACCCATCATCATCATTTTTGTATAGAAGATTGATATATACATGGATAATTAATACTCGTTTCATTTTTAGAATATATTAATGAAAATTGGTTCAATCCAACATATTCATTTTAGAATCTATAAATGCAGGCCTCTCCTAATTCGACCAAAAAGAATATATTATACATGCATGCAATTCAACCCTCACTCCCTCACGTAGTCACGTTCAACGCCTTGAATATACGCGTCGGCAAACCAAACCAATCCAACTACTAACTCTTTTCAATTAATAATATCCGCTTTATGCGCATTACATGGGATTGCAAATCTCTCTACAATCTCATCATCTTTTAGTAGCTAAGCTGATTGAACGCCCTATGCCTACCTCCTTGTCTTTGGTTAGTTTGGGATAATATTTGTACCTTGTCTTAGTTCTCTAGTAACTTCTTTAATTTTGTTGTAAGTCATGTTCGTAGGAAAATTTGACTTTTCTCCTCAATAAAAGAGAGTTAATGAGACATTGAACTCACATTTATATAGGTTTCAATTTAGTCATTCAAAAAAAAAAGGATTTATTCTCAAGTGGTCAAGCCAACTCACTATTAATCAGATCTGTATCAAGATGGCACTCCAATTCTCTTTGGACCATTACATATACGTACATCTTGTATTAATGACAATGCTTATCGGACACATATCGATTTTATTTTATTTTTTTTGAAAAGGAGGGTTATACTTATTTATTCATTATAAAATTATATGAGTCCGGTTCAGGTGAGAATGGGCGCCCAAGTGCCAAATAAGAAAGAACAGGAGCCGTTGAATCAAGAAAAATCAAAGGCGCTGATCATTTCACTTACAAGGGGAAAAAAAGGGCACGGGCGAATTATTGACGAATTATTCGCGTATTTTTGAAAAAAACAGAAATAGGACACGCGCCCAGATTGTTCATCAGTATTGTGGATTTGTTCATCAGTAATGTGGATTTGTTCATCAAAACTGTGATTTTGTGCATAAATAAATTATTGCTTGTGCATCAAAAATCTATAGTTTGTACATAAAAAATGAACAAATGTGTATCAAAATTACATGCAATATGTTCATCAACATTGTGATTTTGTTCATAAAAAACGAAAATATTTATTCATTGGTTTTGGCATATTTGTTCATCGGTTTGTGCATATTTGTTCATTAGTAACATCAATTTGTTCACTGGTTTATGCATATTTGTTCATTGCCTTTTTCATATAATTGTTCATTACTAGATGCATATTTGTTCACTAGTAACCTCAATTTGTTCATTGCTATATGCATATTTGTTCATTAATAACATCAATTTGTTCATTGCTATATGCATATTTGGTCATATCAATGAACAAATAAAGGTATATACATGAACAAATAGGGTATATCAATGAACAAATAGGGTATACCAATGAACAAAAAAGAAGTATACTAATGAACAAATAACGGTATACCATGGGTATATCAATGAACAAATACGTATATATCGATGAACAAATATGGGTATATCAAAACTAATTATATGTGCATAAAAACTACATAAATATTGTATTCCTACACATAAATAAGGTTAAAAAAAATTAAAAATTAAAAAAGTTCGAAATCAATGAACAATGTTATCAAAAACTCAATGCACAATTAGTTAGTATTGATGAACAATTGGTGAATATTGATTAACAAATCGCTATTTCTGATGAACAAATTGGGTGCGTCTCATAAAACGTATTTTTCGAAAAATTCGTGAATAATTCGGGAAAAATTCGTCTGTGTCGTATTTTATTGAAAAATACGCGAATAATAGGGAAAAATTCGTCCGTGCCGTTTTTTATTTTTTTAAATGAATGTTTAATCAGGGACGTTGATTTTTTGGAATGAACGATCGAGATTTATTCTTATTTCGCACACATGCGACCATTCGCACGTGACTCTTTTTCAAATTACATATTATCACTCATAAATATATCTATATCCATGATGGTAATTAATCCATCAGAGGACACATATCGATTTAATGGTGTATTACTATTTAAATAAAAAAAGTCAACAAGATGTCCCAATTGTTAGAGAATTTACAGAATTTACCCTGAAGTAAATCAAATTAATGAGATTTTTAATATGTTTTGTTTTATTTGTGAATTTTCTTAACTAGATATGACATTCCATCTTCACTAAACACATATTTAATAAGTTACACCTTACTATGGTTGTTTGTGCTCTTTTTTTCGGTTGAAGGTTGTTTGTGCTCTCTTAGAGGCATTTTGGGCTGCCCACACCAAAGTTTGTTGTTGTTAGACCCGCAATTCTTCCGGTTTGCTAGACGAAAATAATGAACGTTTCACCCCAGCTAGGAAAGAAGCCTATGAAGAGAACAAATAGATGGAATTGGATCTCTGCCTTTTTGGCCCGTCAGATATCGCGTGATTCGGATGGAGATAAAAAGATTTTCAAAGGAGATAGAAGAAAATTAGAAGATTATGTCCCAAGATCTCTAGTAATTATGTAAATTTTTCTGTTAACCAAGTAATCATGAAAAGATAATCTCCATAATTAAATTAGCTTAGGTTACTAAGATGTTCCCATGTTTTCCCATAAACAATGTCCTTGTAAATAAAAAGGGGCATCCCAAAGAATAAGATCAATTTGAAGTATCTACATTCATACGAATTCAATCACGCAAAAATATCTCTAGTTGCGACTCTCGATTGTGATCCTCACAAAAGGACGTTGGAGTGACTATATTATTTTTCGTCTAAAATAATTTGGCACCCACTATGGGACACAATCGAAAAATTTGCAACCTTTTAGTGCATAATCAACACCAATACCAATCAGGAAAACCAAAGTCAAAACTTGGAGGCGGCCAACAACCCGGACGGCTCTCGCCGGCAAGAAGACCCTCCCGCGACTAGTCATCAGACGGAGTTGGCGGTCTTTGCTCAAAGGCTCCAATTCCTGGAAAAATAACTAGCCGAACAAAGGGCAAGCAACGAAACCTACCAGAAGCACATTGATCGCCTCATTGGTGAAAACAACCACCTTCGTTCACAACTGCAATCGGCGACATTCGTCAGGCATCATGCCAAGAGAACGAGAGACGTCGATAGTCTTGTCACCAGACTCATTTGGATGGAGGCGTAAGAACTTCAGCACCTCCGGCCGTCTAGGACGCCCGAACCATCGCTGAATATGCTACTACCATATTCACCGTGTCTAGGGTCTCAATATGTTGTGATTCAGATAAAATGATTTTCAAATAAGATAAAAGGAAATTAGAAGATTGCATCTCAAAATATTGGGTTATTATTGGAAGTTTTGTGCCAACCAAGTAATCATGAAAAGATCATGTCCATAATTAGATCATCTTAGGTTACTAGGGTTTTCCCATGTTTTCCTATATAAACAATGTACTTGTAAATAAAAAAAGGGGCATCCCCAATGAATAATATCAATCGGAAGTATCTACATTCATACGAATTCCATCACGCAAAAAGATTTGTAGTTGCGACTTTCGATTGTGATCCTCACAAAAGGACATTGGAGCAACTTTGTTACTTTTCGTCCAAAATAGTTGTTATCACTAGCTTGTAACACCCATGAGATTGAGTACAAGTTTGGACAAGGCCCCCATGTAGGTATGCATAGACCCCTCGCCAATTGATCAGAGGTGACAAACGGAAAGGCATGACGAGACAAGGGCTTACTCTGAGGCACAACAACTTGGGCAATGCACACCACAATCAAAATACCTATGTACAAGATAATATCACAAATAAGAACAAGTAACTTTTCCAACGGCCAAACAAGATGGAGTTCATTGCTAATAAAGTAGATCCATGAAAATATGCTCATACCACTAGGTCCGAGGCCACTTAATGGAGGATTGTGATCTCTTAAGCCATACTTGTAGCTTCTCGGATTAAAGGGAACCTATATGAATTCATACAGCCCCTAAAAAAACATTAGGATGAAGGAGAAATAGTCGAAGAACTAGACTTAAAAGGGTTAACCAAAGAAGCAAGTGGTCTAGGTCATTGACTCCAGGGTCATGCATCGTTTAACGGGCAACATTGCTACCAAAGAAATGTTTGGCCTAGAAGTTCTGAGGGTCAATACAATGGGCAAATGAAGCCCTACCTCCATAAGACCATGGTATTTGTTGACTCGGACCTTGAAGGGGTGCAATTATCTCATAACAACCCCCTTATCATGACAGTTGGGCTAGGAGACTATGAAGTGTTATGAGTGTTGGTAGATTCAAGAAGCTCAATGGATATTATGTACAAAGAATTGTTCAAGCACTTGGGAAAGCGCCAATATGATCTTGTTTCGTTCTCGACATAGTTCCTAAGACTATGACCCTTCCTCATATGGCTTTTAGGGATGCTAAGGATGGAAGTCTAATGCGCTCATGCCTACATCGGGTCTCGACGATCCCGAGGCATCCAAGACCTTGGTGCCCTCCTTGGATCGAAATCTTGTCATTTCTAGCTTATTATTAGATATTACTATATTTAGTAATTGTTTTTTTAAGACTTTTTTATTCATAGTATGTTTCTTATTTTGGTAATATGAGCCTTTTGGGCATGTGATCCATATATGCTTATATGATCCGGTCTGATAGGTTGTGCTCTATCTTTCCTTTAGTTTTTCTATTAAAGCACACCTTTGTACTCAGTTTTATTTACGTCAAAGTTAATGAAAGTCTAATATAGTTAAGTTGAGATTTCTCCTTCTCTTAGGCCCGACTTCACCTTTTATCCAATTTATCCAAATTGTTCTTGCTTCCGCTCTTGGCCAATTCGACCATAGACTCGTCCAAACGAGCCAATTGTCCCTCAGTCTTATGCTGAAAAGCACCATAATCTGACCCTATGATGTGGGTTGGATCCTTGAAGAAGAATCACGAAACCTCTAGCCTAGATTGGGAACCCTTGCGATCCACCCAAAAAGTGGAATACATCAACTAGCATATGATGCGTTCATGTTGACAGCTTGCATTTAGGTATAGTTTAGATGCATTTTTATGTTTGTTTTGCATAGGTTTTAGCTTATTTTTAGCTTAGTTTATAGGGTTTAGTGTTTTCGGGTAGTTACGCTTGTTTTGCTCGGTTTTGCAGGTTATGAGGTGATGGAGCAAGATAGGACGTGATCCGAGCTGACTATGGTGGTGCATTACAGGATAAAGATGAAGCTTAGAGTGGTGCAAGTGAAGATTGGAAGAACCCAAAAGAACGCTTAAATTCGGGTCATGCATTGGAGTTGTTGTTTTGACACCTTTATCTTGCAAGCCTTCATTTGGGAGATATAGTGGTCTGATGGAGCTGAATTTATTATCATTGGAAAGCTAATTCAAAGAGCTACAATTCATACGAGTCCAAATTCCAACTCGAAGGGGGTCAAAATAGCCTCTGAAGTGTCACTTGAATGCTGAACTAAGGGATGACGCGAGCTTAAGGAGGAAGGTGCGTGGCTGCAACACTTGATGTTGTGGTCGCGCCATCTATTTTTATGCAGACAAGTTGGGCCGCATAGTTGTCTTCGAGATATGATTTTATGATATGATGTCCAAAGAGTTTATTGTGATTTTGGGATATTTTGATCTTAGGTGATCCTGGGGTATTTAAACCTGGTGTTTGACTTTTCTTTCATAACTTTAGAAGACAATTTGGAGGCTAGGGTTACTTTTAGAGAGTTTTCTCAAGTAGCAACCTTTGAACCAATTTGTAAGCTTTCTTTAATCTAATTATGCATTGCTAAATCCTTTGTGTTTGACTAGTTATTGAAGTCATACATTGCATATTATTGTGAGGTTTGATTGATTCTCAACAAACTTGAATATGTTTTATTCCCCGTGCTTAATTGAATCAACGTTTATCTAGGATTTTGTTAGATTGATCACCTAATAGAATTTCTAGGCATGTATATGACCCTCTCCCCCACAAGCATGACACCTCTTCTTATCTTTGGTACACAAACTGCTTATGTGCCCGGGCTCCCCACAATTGTAGCACACAATTGGACCCCTCTTTTGTCCAGAGTTTTGCGTGGACTTAGATTGAGTTGACTCAGTCCTAGCCCAGTTTGACGTGTCGAACTACGATGGAGGAGTTGGTCTCTTGAATCCATTAGATTGGGATCCCTACATAAGTGGCTTTCCCCAACTCTTCATTTTCTTAGAAGATTCTTCTAATGTTACTTCCACCTTATACACTTGATCAAAGTATTCCTCCAAATTTATGGAGGTATATCGAACAATCAACGACTTAACTTTTGGGTTCATCCATTCATGGAAATGATCGATCTTTTGACTTTAAGGGGACACTTCACTGAAGTAGATGATTAAACTTCATAGCTAACTCAGGAACTTTCATCCCCCCCAATCTTCGAATATAAAAACTCCTTCAACTTTTCCTTCCTCATAGCGGAGGAAAAGAACCGATTACGCATCTTGCTTTTGAACATGGCCTAGTTCAATCTAAGATGTGCGTCTAAATGGGTTTCATATGGAACCATGAATAAAAATGTGAGAGAATACTTGTGCATCGTAAAACATGAATCTTGCCATAAACAGATTCTCGAAAGGATGCCAACACAGACCTCTGGATTATATCATACATACATTTATCCATTTGAGGTCAATGTAGCATTTAACAAAAGGTCATATGACCAAGCTACATTCACATTGTGACATGACCGATTGGGTCATCCAAGAGCATTAATGATGAACAAAATCATAAAGAACTCACTCAAACATACATTAAAGAACATTAAGGTTCTTTTGTCTCGTGATTTTAATTGCACTGCTTGCTCACTTGGAAAAATAAGAACATTAAAGCAAATTATTAGACCTTCTAAAAATAAGATCGCAAGTGAGACTCTTGCATTCTTAGAAAGAATCCAAGGAGATATATGTGGGCCAACTACTCCACCATGTGGACCATTTCGATAATTTATGGTGATAATTGATGCATCTACACGTTGGTCACATGTAAGCCTATTGTCAACAAGAAATGTAGCATTTGCTAAACTCCTTTACCAAATAATCTGATTGAGGGCCCAGTTTCCGGATTATATAGGAAAGAAAAATCGGCTTGATAATGCAACAGAATTTACATCTCAAACATTCAATGACTATTGTATGTCAATTAGGCTTGATATAGAGCATCCAATGGCTCATGTTCACGCACAAAAGGGTCTCGTTGAATCATTAATAAAGTGATTGGAATTAATTGCTAAGTCATTATTGATGAAATCAAAATTACTACCATCGGCATGGAGACATGCAACAACCTTAATTTGGTTAAGGCTACGTGAAAACCATGAACATCCTCCAATACAACTTGTGTCTGGTAAGGAGCCAAATATTTCACATCTAAAAATATTTGGATGTGCAATTTATGTGACTATTGCTCCACCTCAACACACAAAGATGGGTCCTCAAATAAGATTGAGAATTTATGCTGGTTTTGAGTCTCCCTCAATAATCACATATCTTGAACCAACAACTAGTGATTTATTTACATCAAGATTTATTGATTGCCATTTTGATTAAAATATATTCATAGTCTTAGGGGGAGAAAAGAAAAATGAGGACCCACATGTGAAAGAAATCACATGGAATGCAATAGCATTATCCAATCTTGATCCAAGAACAAAAATGTATGAACAAGAGTACAACGGATCATTCATTTGCAAAATATTGCAAATCAATTACTAGATGTATTTATTGATATAAAGAAGGTAACTAAATCACATATACCTACAGTAAATGCTCCTACAAGAATTGAAATACCCACTGGATTGCCAAATGCATCCATCGCTAGCAAATCTACAACACGTCGAAAGCGTGGTAGACCATTAGGTTCAAAAGATTTGAAACTGAGAAAGGCAAAGAGCCAAAAGGGTATAGCATAAGGAGCCACAACGGATCATGAAAATGATGATAAAGACAAAGATATTGAAAATGACAATATCTCAACAGAAGGATATTCTAGACAAAAACAATGATATCGACAATTTTGAGATTTCCATAAACTATGTGTCCACATACACACAATGGAATTGAAAAGATGTAATTATCGATGATGTATTTTCCTACTCAATGGCTAGTAATATTGTAATTGAAGATGATGATTTTGAGCCAAAATCAGTCGACGGAGAAAAGATTGGCCAAAATGGAAAGAGACTATTCAAGCAGAACTAAAATCGCTTGAAAAGCGAGAGGTCTTTGGACCAGTAGTTCGTACACCAAATGGTGTGAAACTAGTCGTCTATAAACGGGTCTTCATATGCAAACGAAATGAGAAAAAACGAAATTGTAAGATATAAAGCAAGGCTTGTAACATAAGGTTTTTCCAAGATCCATGGAATTGATTATGAAGAAACATACTCTCCGGTAGTTAATGCAACTACATTGAGATTCCTAATTGGTTTGACTATCTTTGAAAAGTTACAAAATGCGCCTCATGGATGCCATTACAACATATCTAAATGGATCACTTGATACAGATATCTACACGAGAGTCCCAAAAGGACTCAAGCTGCCTGAGGCCAACAATTTAAACCTCAAGAAATGTTTTCCATAAAATTGAGGAGGTCATTATATGGATTAAAACAATCTGGACGAATGTGGTACAACCGCCTTAATTAGTGAATACCTTATGAAAGAGGGATACAAGAACGACACCATTTGTCCATGTGTTTTCATCAAGCGATCTGAAAAAGGATTCACTATTATCATAGTTTATGTTGATGATTTAAACATCGTCGGAACTTCAACTGAACTTCAAGATACTGTGAAATATTTGATGAAAGATCTCGTACAAACAAATCTATGTCTTGGCGTACAAATTGAGCAATTAAGGGATGAAATTTTTATCCATTAGTCTAATTACACTGAGAAAGTTCTTAAAAGATTTTACATGGAAAAATCACACTCTTTAAACTCTGCCATGGAAGTTCAATCCCTCAATGTAGTAAAAGATCAATTTCGTCCCTGAGAAGAGGAAGAAGAGGTTCTTGGTCCTAAGGTGCCATATTTAAGTGTAATTGGTGCTTTAATGTACTTAACTAACAATACAAGGCCAGATATTGCAATAAATTTATTGTCCATGTGTAGCATTGTACTCACAAGGAGGCATTGGAACGGGATCAAACATGTATTCCGCTATCTTCGAGGCACACGTGATCTTGGGTTGTATTACCATAACCAAAGGGATGTGACCTTAATTGGATATGTAGATGCATGGTACTCGTTTGACCCACACAAAGTCAAATCGCAAAACGGTTGTGTTCACATATGGAGGCACTGCCATCTCTTGGAGATGAATGAAGCGGGCCGTGACTGCCACATTATCAAATCAAGCCGAATTGATTGCTTTATATGAGACAGGAAGAGAATATGTGTCCCTTCGAGCAATGATTCAATTCATCTAGAAAGAAAGTGGAATGAGGCCCATCACTGATGATCCAACAATATTATTTGAGGATAATTCAGCATGCGTTGCTCAAATGAAGAAGGGCTACATCAAAGGAGACTGCACAAAGCACATGGAGATTCGCCAAAGTTTTACTCCATCATTGGCCTATAAATAGAGTCATCCTCCATTGTAAAACTTGCACCAATGTAGAGTACGAAATAAACTCTCTAAAGTTCTTACTCTCCCTCCCTCTCTTCTAATGATCTAAAAGTTCTTCTAAAATTATTTTGTGTTCTTTCTGAAAGTTCAAATGGTCTTTCTTTTATAAATCCTTTCATAACAGTTATGTCTTTTTTTCCTTTTGTTTTTAATAAAAGGTTCCACATTCTTAATTTTTTTATCCAACGCCTCTTAACTAATCTCATTCCACATATATGTGGCCTTTCACACAGGATCTCAACCACAAATATATAATGACAGAACCTAGGCTCCTTTCTAACATAAACTCTATGTTATCCCAAATTTTGGCATAACTATGTTACCGACTGGAGATAAAAGACTTTACAAAAATGGTCACGACATGGTGGTGCTTATGGCACAATCAAAACAATACAATTTTCCATCAACGACCATCTAATCTAATCAAGGACCTAGATAAGTATACACAACAACAAATTCTATTGTGGAACCAATACCAACCAATAGAAAACAATCACTCAAAAACAAACAGCAATAGGGAGAAGGATCAAGAGAAAAAGAAACCACCTAAAATCTAGGTATGTTAAAATAAATTTCAATGGCTCCAAACTATAGACAAATGATGCCACAAGTAACTTCATCATCAATGACAAATGATGCCACAAGTAACTTCATCATCCATGACCCACTAAAAATAGGCACCCCAAAATGGGGAACCATGTCAATACTTAAGGCAAAGATGCCAGCACTTAAAAATGGCCTTATTTGCTGCTATGGAAGTAGGATTTCAGAACATTAAAATCGAAAGAGATAACTTGACCGTGATCAACTCAAACAAATATTAAATGCCTCTAGGAAATTAAAACCCCGGTTTCGAATATCCCTATCCACCTCTCTCATTTTAAGTCAACGCGGATTTGTTATGTCTTTAGGAATGCAATATAATGGCCGACTAAATTACTCTATCAAGAATTTACAATTCTCATTCGAAAATACACATTAGGTCAGTCATCACTTTTCGATGTAGGGGTTATCTAATTCTTACCTTATTAAAAAAAATTAAAAAAAACTTGCTCAGTCCCTTTTTATTCGGTTGGGCTCAATTCCAAATAACGGCCTGTTTTTTCAAAAAAGATCTTGTCGAAGCCCGCATGAAAAGAGTATTTTACGGAGTATTATTTTATCGGCTCAAATAATTGGGGCAGAGAGAGGGGGGTTGCTGCCTACCTGTCCCACGTGCCTTATTTTATGGCCGTTATAACAAACAAACAAACGAACACAAATAAAGCTGCTCATCTACCTGTCAAACCCTGCATTTTTCATGAACTTGAGGACCATAAAATAATACATTAATTTGTGCTTGGTGGCTCTACAATATTAGGGCTGGTTTGCTTGGTCATATAATTTCCAATAGCTGGATTTGAATGGTTGGAAATAGGGCTGTCAATTACCCACGGGTGATCGATCCATCCGTTTCACCCATTCAAAATAAACGGGTGAAAACCCAATCAAAGCGGGTGACGGGCGGTTTGGGTGATGGGTGAAATGGGTTATGGGTCGGGTAAGGATGAGATTTTCTCACCCAATAACCCACCCAATTAACCGACCGTTCAACCGACCCATCACCCGTTTCACCCAAACCACTCGTTTCACCCGTTTCGGTCTATAATTTATAATATATATATGGGCCCTTAAATTCATATATATAAATTACTTTGGTCTTTTGATAAATAAGCCGGCCCATTTATTTCCAGCCCATCTATTTGCTTGAATAATCAGTCCGTAACTTCATTAATCATTAGTGAGGCACTCTCCACTGGAGAACAACCCTAGTGGCTGCCTCTTGAAAATTTTATACATCTCTGAATAGTGCCGCAGCTGCACGCCTGCACAACACTTCTCGTTCTACAGCAGCCTCGTTCTACACTTCTCGTCAACCACCAAGTGTTGCCCCAACCGTCGACCTTCAGTGGAGCTGTCACCGCCACGGACCCTGCGCAGCCCCGTTCAACCGGATTCACAACAGCCTCGTACATCGGTTATACGGGTGAACGGGTCACCCATCGGTTATACGGGTGATGGGTGGTTTGGGTGACGGGTGGAATATCTGACGGGTGATGGGTGAGTCGGGTGGGGCATATTAACTTGCGGGTCGGGTGGTGGAAGTGCTCCACCCACCCATAACCCGACTCATTGACAGCCCTAGTTGGAAAGGAGAGAAAATGAGCATGGCAAAAGTTGGGATGTGAAATTTCATACCTGCAAAAAATATTTAAAGAAACTTCAACATAACTGCTACACAAAGGTTAAGAAAAATGAGGAATAAGAAAGAGTGAATGACCTCTTGTTTTGATTTCACTAAGTTGTTTGGTTTTTTGTTTTGCATAGATATACAGAAATCTAGCTGCATGAATTGTTCTCTAGGAAAAATCAATAAATTAATCAATGTCGAATGAATCTGAGATGATACATGAATTACAAGTAGAGGGTGAGCTCGGACCAAGAATTACAAATCTCTGGGATTTCGTCCCAATGCGTGTGAAACCAGAGCTGAATTAATGCCAATCAGCTCCCACGGTGATTTTACATTGTACAGGATTAGATTTTCTTCCTTCCCTGAATCAGTAGGTCTTACTCTGTTTATTGTCTCTTTTAAGTTCAACCTTTAACTTCTTACTGCCTAACTGAAACCCATTCATCATACTAATTGCACTCTGTGCAGACGCGGGTGAGTCGTAGCTGACAAATCCTGTACAAAAAATAAAACAAGGTGGAGACCCATGGTATTAAGATTTTGTCTAAAGTAGCCTTGAAGAGAAGGCAGTCAAGGCACATACCGAAACATTTACTCATGCCGGTGTTTTTGTCCACAAAGACCTTGGCACTCAGCACCCTTCCAAACTGTTGAAATGAATTTGCTAGTTCTTGATCTCCAAACTCTTGGGGTATATGATAAATGAACAGATTTGCACCAGGAGGTCCTAATTTCAAGATACAAGATATAAGAACCATGACTAAAAAAATGCATTTACAAGCAAAGACAAAGATTAGATACAAAAGAATAAAGAGTATAACAACCTTCAAGATGGCTTTTAGAAGTTAAATTGACATCTGGAGAGGCTGTTGAAGGACTGTTTGGAAGTATGGGAGGAAGAGATCCAGGAGAACCAGGTGAAGGTCTTTGAGGTATCATTCCACCGGGATATGGTATAGGATACTGCATATTAGGATAACCTGATCCAACATAACTCCCAGATGGCAGACCATAACCTCTTTGTGCTGCTCCCGGTGAAATATCAGGTCTCACTCCCTGGAGTGCATTTCCTTGATTCACTGCAGGAACCATGTTCTGGTATGGAGATTGGTTTGGTGGAAAGCGATATGGCATCATTCCATAGCCTCCTGGAGTCTGCAATGATTACATATTAGACCATATTTTAGCAAAATGGCGTCAGTTATCAGATATTATTCATATTCCTGTTTTGTTTTATCTTAATAAGGTTCACCAATCTCTATTAGGATAATAGTAAACCTACCCTTAGGGTAACTCCACCAGATCCAAACTGTAATTTAGCAGTGATAATGGAGTATCGTACCAATTCCAGTAAAATAAATGGGGGATGTCATTGAACAATGGTCAAACTCAAATGCAGAAGATCTATAGAAAAAGACATGTAATTTTAATTGTAGAATAATTGAAAAAATAAGACAACCTGATAGCCATATCCATTATAAGGGGGAAGGTAGCCCATCTGTACTGCTCCAAATAGTGAAGGATTCTGTGATGGATCAGCAGGCAGCTTAGAGGTCCGGGATTGTGACTTTTGAGCCTTCCGTGCTAGCCTCTCTCTTTCTGTATCAGCCCACTTAACCACCAAAGCAACATTCGAATCCTAACACAAAAGAAGTGCTGCTTAATACAAGGAAACCATATAAATGTAAGAAAGAAGTACATATACCCAAAGGCTTGAGATTAATAACTGAACATGACCCTAAGCCTTCATGAATCAAAGTAATAATCAACAAAACAATTTTCAAGAGACACTAACAAAGCAAACATATAATCAATTGTTGGAGAAAGGAAGCACGGAGTATCACTAGGTTATTCAACCATAAGTGTTCATTGTCCTTCTGGAAGAAGGAAACATATTATTCTTGATATGAAACTTGCCAATATAGTCCATTACAAAGTTCTGAAAGTTGTCTTTTGATGAGCACAAGTCAGAAATACTACAGTCGAAACCATGACGATACATATGTATCTGAAAGGCCAAAACACAAACGCAGATCTTTTGGGTAAAAAAAATAATGAGAATTGCCATATAAAATCACCATTTCCAATTTTTCTATAAAATTTTACAAACATTATAACATCAACAGCATTTTCCAACAAGTGCAAACCTCCATTTTATGTTTTCCATTGACTGCCTCCAATGCTGCAAGAGCCTGGTCCTTTGTCTCATACTTCAGAAATGCACATCCTGTATGAACAGAAAGATTAATAAAATGTCTTCAATTTGCCAGACATTAACTACTCAGAAAGCATATTCTGGGGACAAAACACCCTCATTTGAATCACAGAGTAAAATACCTTTGCTTGTTTGTTGAGAGCCCCTCAAAATTTGCAATTCTTTAATAGTGCCATACTGAGAAAATAAATCAGAAAGCTCAGGCTCTGAGACATTCTTTGGAAGCATACCCACAAAAAGCTTGTGCTCTGGTTACAAAGAAAAATGAAGTTAGCATCATAAATTATCCATAAAATATCAAAGTTTGGTTCCAGTAGACAAAGACACTTGCCAATACTGAAAACGATAAAATGGGGAAAAAAGGAAAAAAGTTTAAACCTAGTCTTTCCAACTCGCCATCTGCATACTTCACTTGCAACGGACTAGAAGCCTGAAAAGATAAAAAATAAAATAGCCCTTGAGACACAAATATGCCACACTAGCATGCAATGGTGCAGACATAGTGTTAAATGTACAATGTAACATGCAATGTGCAACTTTGCTGAAGTCACTTTTCTACTCTTTCTATAGCCTTAACCTAGAAATACATATTGGAGAAGTGCTTAACAAGCATGATGGAATATCATTTTCAACAATTATATGCACAAATATATGTGTCATATTACAGTAGAAAATTATAATCATGGCTAAAATGAGAGGATTTAAAACCTAAGGTGCGCAACAGCAGCCCTAAATTTCCATGGATTGCATTACTCAAATTTTTTTTCCAATACTGTAGTTGCATACACAGCCAGATGGGAAGAGATCAATGTTACATTGTACATGTAACACTCTCACCCAAGAATTGTTTTCTTTTGCAACCCACGACAGAGGGCAATGTGCTTGTGACTGATTTCCAAAGAGGAGATATAGAAGAATGGAGGATATAGCTTATCAATATTTTGATAGAGCACGTTCCTGTATTGCACTTCAAGCCTTAAGCTTTCCCTTGTAGTCCCTTTCTAAACACTGCTTTCATTCATATACAATCAGCTACAAACATCCTTACTAATAGAAATATTTGATAAATTTTCACTGGGAAGGTTTCTTTCACATTACGGCTGTAATCATTTAAGTCCAATCACACCTTCATTAAGAAAAAGAAGTGATTTTCTGTTAATTGAGGAAACTTAATCATTGAAACAACAGTAATTGCTGATTTGCTGTTCTATGTTGCCTTTAAATCCTTATCAAATCACCTGCCCTAAAACTCCACTGCATCCATTCTTCTCAATTAGGCCCACACGTCCACCCATGTAATCATACACACGGACCTTGTTACCATTTCAATACCGAAAGTGGATTCCATATCAGGACTCAAGACATGCAAGCAAATCTATCACATTCTAAACCACTTGTACATAACGAGCAAGTTGAATGCACCCAATTAACAAAATTCAGTAGCCACAAAATGAGGAAATCTGTCAAGATCAGGAAACAAACAAAGCTAAGAAAGAGAGGACAGCGGTGGCACATACCCCTGGAAGAGTCTTCTTGTTATGGCAAGCTTCCACTGCCTTGTCAGCCTCTTCCCTAGACGGGCATATCACAAAACAACACCCTGCGAAAGCAAACAAACAAAACGAAATTGACACCAAATCACCACTAGCCTTTAGAATTAGGGATTCGAACACATGAGCGCAGTTCATTGAGTCTCGAATCTAAAACCACACTCCACCACATTTCAAAATCGGCAGGTCCTCGATCTTGTCAACGCCGAGAAGAAATCAAATCGAGAAGAAGAAGAATCACCTCGAGAGGCCTTGGTGACCTTGTCCTTGATAATGTTGACCTCTTCAACGAGAGCGAACTCCTGGAACAAAGCGAGAAGCTCGGCCTCCGTCATGTGCTTGGGCACTTGGCCGACGAACAGCTTCACGCTCTCTTCGCTGTGCATCCTCCCTCCCCTCTGCTCGCTCTCCGCCATTAATGAATGCCTTCCGAGCAAAAAAAAAGTCGTCACTCCTTTGAAGGCTTTGATCTCTCCGTCTCTCTCTTCTCTAAGAGTCGTTGGAGGAAAAATGGCGTCTTTCCAGATGGCAAAAGTTGGATCTTCGTTGGATGCAAACCAGAATTTGGTATAATTTACTCTCCACGAGGAAAAGATCAACCCTGGTCTTGGGAGATAATTACGAGAATACCACTATGGTTGTCCGAGCTGGTTTTGGACTTTTTGTACAGATCAGTGACAGTGGTGGTGGCTGTTTCCGGAGATGAGGGGGCGTCGTCGTGTGACATGTGACCTCTCAATGACCGAATTGCCCCTGTCCAATTTCTTTTTCCTTTTTCTTTTCTTGCATGGATAAAACTTACAGGTTGGATTTGGTAGGGGCCACCGACCATCTTATTTATTTCAATGTTCTTCTGGATAGAAAATTAGCCTTTTTCTTTTTTCTTTTTTGGTAAGAAAAATATGTAAGTAGTTTTGCTTTGTCTTTGTCTCTTTCCTCCATCATCCATGATCCATTACAACATTTGAATTAACTAATTGCACGGTCAGTTTGAGTAGATCTATAATGTCCAATCAGATGCGCTGGTTAGCCAAGTGGCACACGTATTAAAAAATATATATATTCCAAGTAGTTAACAGGAATTGTTTCAAGAACATGTCAACGGATAATATACCTAATTTGCAAAGATAATAATTGTAATTAGGGAATAGATTGATCTATAGTTAAGATTTAGCAACAATGGATCTAGTTCTAGTGGGTTTGAGTAGAGTTTGTATAATTTTAACTGTTAAATAAAATATATGACTAACATTAGATTTTTCTCTTTTATATCAACTTATTATATTATATTTATTGTAAAGTTTTACAATTGACCTAAAAAATTCTATTTAACTCCACAAAAATAAGACCGATAAAGAATTTGTAATCATGTAAAATGAGACAAACAAAGGTTAGAAATAGATAAAGTAAAATAAATATGCATTTTCATATGTAAAACTTTACAATGGGACGAATTTGAATTAAAAGGAAGAATTGTTGAGTGCTCTCTTTCCTTGCTCAAGCATCTATTCTTTATAGGAAAGAGAGGAGCTTAATGAGGTCTAGGGCTAGGGTACGGTGGTGGCTTGGAAGAGGAGGGAAAGAGTGATTGAGTGAAATGGAGGTGGTTGCAGGTGTCTAGAGGTCTATCTTGTCACATCACTAAGTTAGGAGAATGTAACACCTCGTCCAGTTACCTGGATTGTTACTTGGTTGTAGATCACACTTGGGTGTACAAGAACTAGTCTGACAACAAATTTGACCAACATTGGACCTTGCAACAAAGGCACAACGAGAAAAACTAAGAAATCCAACTTTTTTTAAAACAAAACTCATAAAATCGTATGAATGCAATTGTTTGAAAGATCAAAAGACAACATTCTAACCAATAACACATCTCAACTTGGTTGCTAAACAACACTGCCCTCTACAATGCAACCTTTGCTTAAGTAAGGGATTATACATTAGTATTTTTTTAAGAAGATTCCTTTAATTGGAAATCTTGATGAAACCACTCCTAATAATCTCTTGAGCTCCTTATCAAAGCCAACGACTTATCAATATGGGTTCTTATAACGTCGTGACTTTTCCTTACCTTGCTCCATGATTGCATACCAACACCTCCATATAAGTATGCTTCGTTCCATTTTGTTTTTCTTGTATTTTCAATCTCATAGTTCAAGATTGGTAAATATAATATCTTACTTCTACCAACTAGAACACATGACAGTTTTCATCCAAATCTAGAGAATGTGCTAATCAATCTTCAAATTATCTTCACTTCATCTCTCCTTTCTCCTCGAGTTAGGGTCACCTCAACCACTTACATTCTAATCAAGACCTAGGTCCTCTAACTAAACATTCCCTTGATGATTTAAGCATACCAATATGTCTTCTCTAATCATTGCCTCTTACTTTAATGTACCTAGTAAATTAGAGGTATTCGATCCTTACTCCTCTAACCATGTAGGTCATCCAAGAATAATGTTATTTTGACCCTTCCAATAATACCAATCCTCTCATACATCTAATTGAATCAATTCTAGATATATGCCTGATTTTTGAACTCTAAAAGTTTAAAACTGCCCTTATATTTGCTTAGTCCCAACTTTCAACAGATTCATAAGGATCCAAATCATTTTCCTTTATCAGCACATCACACTATGGGTGCTAAGCAATGTGAAACGGTGTCTTGTGTCACAAAGCATCTTACCATTAATTCCAATAATATGTTTTTAAACTTACCTTACCAACACAACCTTTAATCCATCAACTACTTCTTTCCTCTAATTGGAAAGAAAGATGTTGTCCAAGCTCGCTTCATTACCTCCACTCTAACAACATCATTATTCCAACTATGATGGATCTATCATCATATCTTCCTTCATCTACTCAAAGATGAAAGGTAGATAGAGATTCCTTACCGATCTTTAGTGCCTTATCTTTACTTGTTGACTACTCAGATGTTGTTTCCTCAACTTAATTATATCAACTTCATATATAACCATTCCATAATGTTCTCTCGAGCTTGTATCCTTTTTACTTATTCTTAAAGAGAGAATGGAATTTGTCACAAGTCTCTTGTAAAGTTATCTACTTTAGGTTGTGATCTTGTGATACTTAAACTTGGCATTATGATCCCCAAAAAAAAATTCACCTCATGTGAATCTTACATCCCAAATATTCTCCGTAGAACACCTTTTGATGAATCATTTGACTTATCACAAATCTCTTATCTCTGATGAATCTTTTCCACTCAAGTGAACTGACAATTCTAAGTACATAGCTTATTTTTCATCATACCTGCTTATTAGGTATTAAAGAATTTTCAAAAACACACCTTTCAATTAACCTATTACGGCACTTCTATCTCATGTCAACAGTAGATATACTTGAGCTTCAGTAGGCTCGTTCGACCTGACACCGCTAAGAGTAAGGTTCTATTTCACATTAATCATATTTCCTAATTCCTTTTCTTATGTCTCCTATTTTAGCTCCTTTATCTTAAGCTCAGGAAATTGATAAGTAATATTTGACCTCTTCACATTAATCCACATACCAATCTTTACAAAAATATTGTATAATCCATGTATCTCTTAAAGTCCTATGAACAACATTACTAGGTGCGTAAATCAGTTTCTCCTTTAGATACTTAAATCTCTTCAAGCAAGTCATGATCCAAACAAACTTTTTGATTTGATAACACTTAATCAGAGGTTAGACTATGCCTAAGAACTTCCTCAACCGCCATTGGTACTACTGAGTTTACTTGAAATATTATATTCCTTCTTCCATTACGTTCCCCAAATAGTTATGCCTTCATTCTTTCATTTGAAATCACATACCGTAGAATGCAACATCAATCACTTCAGAGTTGCATTTGATTCGTTATGAACAGCTGGCATTTTTGGAAGATTCCAAATGAATCTTCAAGTAGTTAACACCCTCTGTGCGACTACAACAGTAAACTAAGAATGACATTAGTATGTCAATCTCTCATGCTCTAATCCAAACACTTACTAACAATCTGATTCACCAATTACTTTAGCACTTCATCCCTAATTCATAGTCTATGATATCCAAATCATAGATCAAATTAGGCTTAACACTTCACTTGAAGAAGATGTACTATCGTCATTGCAAGAAAATAGACACTTGCTCTTGAGAGCATTCTTAATTCATACTTAATAATTGCTACACCACGACTAAGCCATCCTTCTTCATCACAAATGTCATCGAATCTTGCTGTGATGACACTTTAGAACATACATATCATCTTTCATCTTTTGCCTCCAATTGCATCTTAGTTATGATCCCCACTGATCATCATTGCTACATTCCAACCTTCATTGGAGTAAAATCCTTGTACCTAATATAGAACTCATCCTCATTCCTTTCACGGCTTGGAAATTTAAGAACTCCAATCTTTACTTGATTTAATGAATTGCATATCCCAATCAACCAAAATTTTTATTGAATAACTTGATTGATGTAACCGAACTAACAACCTTTCGAATAGGTTGGCATACTTATATAATATTGTGGGTTCCCAATATTCATCACCATTTGTAATATCCGCGATATTCCAAGCTTTTTATAATATAATATTTATTATCAATTATTTTCGCTAATTAAAAAGGAGAATTTCTAAGTATCAAATTAACTTCTACTATTTTTCTTTTGAAAGAGTTTATCAAGAAGATTAAAAAATTCAATAAAATGACTTGAGGAGCATAGATTAATAAAGTGAGGTAAATTAATAAAAAGAGCATTAGATAAAAATAAGGTCCTTTAGAAATTGAATTTATTTCCTAACATAGATTACACAAAGGCCTAAAAATGCAATTTACAAGCTTTGTAAAAAAAATACAAGAGTCGGGATTTGAACCCGAGATCTCTTGCACTCCACCCTCACACGCCCCTCCCTATTCCGCTAGACCAAGTGAACCTTCTTGCCATTTACCCCACTCTTTTAATTTCATATAAATTTTTGAGTCTTCTTCTCCAAACAAGTCAAAGTGATGTGACATGGGAGCAATGCATGTTCTCCATCTTCTCCCCTTGCTTGCAAGACTTCTATCCTTGCATCACCTTCCATCATCTTCAAACTAACACAAGTGTGACCAATGGAGGACCATCCTCCTCCTCTCCATTGGTGCATCACCCTTGGCATGGATCACAAGCTTCCTTCCCTTGGCCTATAAAAAGGGCCTTCATCTTCTCCTAACACACACCCATTCATCCTCCTCCTCTCCTTCTAGCAAGCATTCTAGTTCAAAAGCTCCAAAATTCAGCCCTTCAAGTTTTGTTCTTCCCTTCAAAAACACCATTGTAGCCCCTCAAAGCTCCTCCTCTCTTTTAAACAAATTCTCTCATTCAAGTGTTTAAAAATCAGCCCCTTCCAATTTCCAATCCTCCACCAAAATACCACAAAAACACCATCAAATTCCTTGTCTTCCTCCTTGGAGCCCGCCGGACCACCTCCCTGCCCTAGCCGGACCACCAGCGCGCCGCCCATGCACCGCCGAGCCACGCCGGAGTCGCCGTCCCTGCCTGGTTGCGCCGCCCCGAAGACCACCTGCCTCCCCTCTCTTCTCCTGGTCCTGTAATACAAAACTCATAAAAGTATAAAATCTTATCCCTTAATTTCTATTAAATTAAATTATGAAGTTGGAAATATTAGTATATCCTCTTTTGAATTGTAGAAATATTGGTAGAAAATCAACTAAAGATTTATGGAATAAAATATTAGCTATAAAATCTTGTTAGTTGAATATTAGAAACAAACTAGAATTTCCATGGTAACTTAACCTTATAAATAGGAAATTATTATTGTGCTTATTGTAAATTATGCTCCTTACATCACATAAATAGTTTTTATAAAATAAATATAGCATACAAAAATTAGTAGTTAATATTATCATCCTTTTAAGAAGATAAAATAAGAATTTTATAGGATATGAATTGTTGCATGTCTTAAAACTATAGAGGATATCATGTTATATGAATTAATTATAATAATGATAGGTATATCAGATAAATTCATTATTTACTAAAATATAAAGTAGCATATCACTAAGTGTAAAGAATATAATGATATATGAATTTTTATAATGATGATAGATACGTTAATGAATCTATTAGTTAATAAAAATATTAGTTTGACCTACCTCTAGGTGTAGAGATTTCTAAAAGATATAAGCTTTAGTTATCAATATATAAGTTGTGACAATAAGTTAATATATAATATGTTATTATATTACTAAGTTATAAAAGTGACTTGCATGACAAGATATTGGAGGAATATGGGAAAGATGTTATAAATTGAATTAAGATATCATAATGGCCTAGACATAAGATTTATTTAATAATAATGGTAGGGGATGATAAAATACTTATGACATAGTATAATTATAACTAATCTAAATACTTGTAGAGAACCCTTATAAAAATATTACTATTACAAGGATTGTAGTCATGGACTATAGTGGACACTAGACATTGACTTTTATAAAAGAATAATGTGGATAATAATTATATTACTAAAGTCATCATGTGAGAAAAATATTAATTTAGTAACCTCTAAGTGTAGAGAACTATTACAAAACATAAGCCTAGGTTAAATATAAGAAGTATGATCTTATAATGAGTTATGATATTATATAGCATAAGGTTGACTTGTATGGAAAGAAACCATATAGATATAGAAAGGATATTATTTTTATAACCTAAAATATTATAATAATGGACTATAAGTATGAAGTAGAATATTTATAAGCCATGATTGTATTTTATAAGCCATGATCATATAGTTTAGGCTATGATCATAGATATTTTATAAACCATATGATGTGAAAAGAATTATAGGAATAAAATAAATAAGATTAAGATAATACATGTTAAATTTAGGAAGTTACCTTATAAAGATAGTAGAAAGCCCCCAAGTATGGAAACTTCCAAGAAAATAGATTATGAGTCTATTAGCTTTATTTAGTGTGAATTATATAATTAAATAAAATTCTATCAAGAGAATATTATTAATAAAGTATTCTTGGTGAGGGAAATAATATTGTGTTTATAGTGATTCATGCCCCAAAAAAAGTTGATAATAACAAAAATGCCTTCATTTTTAAAAATTTGTATCAATGCCCAAATAAATAAATACAATGTCCAAAAAATATTGCAATAATGCCCAGAACCTTAAATTTTCTCTTTTTAAAAAAACTTAAATTCATAATTTCATTTAATTTTTCCTATTTAAAAACAAATGGAAAAATAAACTAAATCTCATCACTTTCCATTCCAAATCAACTTTAATTTGTGAATCACCATTAACGTCAAGCAAATCCCCTTCTGCAACTTTCTTCAAGCTCTTAATCGATTTCCAGCGCTGAGCCTAAAGAGCTCGAAGTCCTAACATCCCAAACCCTAATTTTGGGTCATACAAACCAATGGCCAACATATTATGTTCAACGGGGATCAGGAAGGATTTGGTTGTTGCCCGCACAAAGGAGGGGTGGAAGGCAAGGGCTTTAAGGTTTGGTGTTAGATTTTGGAAACTCACAGAGGGGATGTTTTAGCTAATGAATTGAAGAACAATACTAATAAGTTGGCCAAGTGGATTGCACATGCTATGGATGATAGATCATCAAATGTCCGAGAATTGTGGAAGCATAACTAAGACTTGGGCTATTGAAGAACATTGAACTTGAACAGGGTACAATCAAATTAGTCATTTTGGATGAATGGTTTAGTGAGGATTGTAGATTAGGATAAGCTTTAACCTAGATCTTGTGACCATAGCTTGATTTACATCGTAGATTAGTTTTCTAATAAGACTGCTTATGCCTTTCGTTTTTAAGAAGATAAGAAAAATTAGGTTTTCGTTTAACCGTAAACAAAGATAACAATACATTTGTAAAGATTTACATTATGAATCTTAAACTATTTTTTATCAATAAAAATAAGAATTTGTTTTTTTTTGACGACAATTTAATTTTTTATAAGAAAAATAAGATTAAATTGGATTATTATTTTCATGGAAATTAATTTGTCTCATTTTTTTACTTTAAAATTAAATGAGAAAGAAAGAAGTTTAATTGCTAAAATATCCAAAAAGGTCAACCTTGCCATTTAATCTAAATAAGGGCATTTTTTAAATTATCAACTTTTTTTGGGGCATCTCTGCAAATTAGCCTATTGTATTCTAAGTTCACTAAGGAATAATGGGAAATTAGGAGTAATATTTTAATTAAGATAAGTATGTCAAAAGGTTAAAGTAAATTCTTTAAAGCTTAATAGGAATGGTACTTTTAATAGAAAAATACCTTTTTAGATAAAGAATGATATTTTATGAAATTATACTAGCTTAAGTTATATTAAGGGAATTAAAAAGGGAAGTTGAAAAGGATTATTTTAATAATATTGAATAAAGGTTTTTATGGAATAAAAGGATATTACAAAATGAAAATAATAATAAAGGAATATTATTATTTTATATAGCCACCTAAATTATTATTATAATAATTTAGAAATCCCATTCTCTTATGCTAAATATATAAGAGAACTCTCAACCTTAAAAATAATTCGCATTTAAAGATCGTTCGTAAATTTTCCGTGTCAATAGGTCGAAATTTTGTTCGGAGTCGCGAACAACACTTTCCGTCTTATCACTATTCTACTCGTGAGAACAAAGGCAAGTGGAATTTCCCTTGTGCCCTTTCTTATCCGTCGTTATACTATTTCTCGATGTTGGGAACGACTTGTATGCTTAAATAAAAATGAATCTAGGAAATATCGATTGCTAGAAATAACGACTATTGTTAGCATAGATTGCTTTATATATTCCTTGTTAGGATTATTTATGCTAGTGTGGTTATTATCTTGATTGTTACGATCTCGTTTCGAGATCGATGTCGAACTAGTGAGGGGCGTGGGATAGCCAACACCTCTACATAACCCCACTAAGTCGTAAGTGCCTACGCGTTTGAAGTACGACTTTCGGGATCATGATCCCATCCGCTCCGATTGCAAGGAGGGATGAGCGCACTCTAGCTAAGTGCCGGGAAACGGAGTTTTCCCTCGGGTGGCTCGGATTATCCGTGTCCCACCACATTCTCTTTTAAATCATAAATGAAATCGAACATCTTTTGCCACTAAATAAGATAAGTGCTAATGCACAATTTAAGATGACAAAACCGGACCGGTCTCAAATGATCGATCCGGCCCTCGGTCCGCTTAGGGAGCGAGTGGTGTTTGACTTTTGTTTGAATAAATGAATGTTCTCAACATACCTTCAATTCTAAAGAAGACTACAATCTAGTAGTAATTCTCTTGCTCACCAAGCTATCCTTTTGGATATGCTATCGCTATCTTTCGTATCTTAGCTCCACATAAACAAGCTCATCGTAAACACAACCCGATTATCTCTTTCGATAAGACTTGAAATTACAGAAATACCCTCGGGAAGTTCCATTCCCGCTTGCTTAGTCTCTTAGACTAATTCTTCTTTTCCGCATGTTTGCCTGACATTCTATCGCCCCTCGCGAATTATGTCAGAATCTAGAAATCCCAACAAGGCGTGAAGTGAAGTGAAGACGAAGGAAGAACAAGGATTTTCAAGATGTACCTTTCAATCATTTTGGTTTAGTTTCGTTATGTTTCAAGGACAAGCATGTTTTGCAATTCAATTTCAAACAAACTTTAGATTTCAAAACAATGTAAGATGTTTTGTAAGAACCAAGTCTCTCTTGGGAGCACCTTTTCTCATTATGTATTATGTTTTTATTCCGCATTTTAATTGTTCTATATCATTCTAAAAGCCTTGGGTGACTTTGGATGGTAAAGTCCGAGGTCACTGGCGGTAATACCCAATGTTGTAAAATAGGGGTGTTACACCATTTTCGTCATACGTCTATGGATATGTGTTGTCATATATATCCCATCACTTGTTCCCTTCATTTAAATTACACTAATGATCAATAACATCATTGTAGAGTCTGCTCCTCATTCATGGTCCTTTATGCAAGCTTGGATACTTAAAATAGGTTGTTCCAACATTAGTAGTTATTCCATATGATGGTGAATCTATAACCCAGAAATGTACTCTCATTGAAGCAAACTAGAAGAAATATGACTAGTTTAGTCTAGATCTAATTCATGTCTTCCTCTTTGGGTTAACTCGTGGATCTTCCTACCTTGATCATTCAAAGATGGTTACTTCCCAACTACACCATTAAGGTCATAATCTTATTATGTATGCTTGTATTTCCAACATGGATTTTCTACCTTTCTACTCTCAAGTACTCACAAACCTCATTATTACTTGGTTGAAGATGCTTGTGAATTCGTCCCTCAACCTATTTTTCAACAAGCTTGTCAAAGGTAATGCCGATGGTAGCTCATGCCTCATAACTGTGTTGAGATCTTCATCTCATGTTTCTTCTCTAAGTAATCTCACAATGTCTATTGTGAAGGTCAACCCCTACTATGTGTCTATCACATTATGGTATTATCTCCGCTTAGGTCAACAAAATACGATCCAAGATTACTTCCATAGCCTTGTCATAAAGCTCACTTTTCATGTATCATAAGTCGGGTATAATGTAGTCCTCCTTAGAAAGATAATATACTAAGTATCATGCTTAGTTACCTCCATTTGTTTTACTGGTCTTCTTTAACTAAGCGTTAATTCAGGTTTAACGCTATCACATCTTCATTCGTCGTTGTGTCTACAAGTTCTTTATCTTGTAGAGGCAGTAACATTCCTCTTTTGCCATCCTCGAGAACAATTAATATCTACTTTAATTAGACTTACATATCTTATATTCCTCATTAGTATTCTTAAGTTGAGCTCAGGAGCAATTCCTTTTCTTTTGCCTTAGAGTCAGTTTTTACCTTTTCTACTTACTAGGACTAATATCTATCAACACATAAGAACATCAACTACTATTAAACAAACAAAATATTTACGAAGATCGTCTTCTATGATGATGACGTCTCGATGTGTCTTAAATAGACGGTGGAATTTGATTATTCATGGATGAATCCTTTGATTAAACTTATAGACGGTGGAATAAGGTTAATCAAAGGCGGAAAATTTAATCACAAAACTTCATGAATAGACGGTGGAATTCATGAGTTATGTTTACATTGAATGCTTTGAACTTGTTTGCATGATCAATTTGACATAGAAAGTTTCTAGGTTAATTGGTTAAAAGGTTGTTAAAGACGGTGTATATTAATAACCACCTTAAGCTTGAATTTCATAAATTCACAATAGATTAGTCAAGGGAAATCGAAATAAGAATAATCAAGGATCAAAACTCATGTATGCAATGGATACGAAACTAGTTGGACGATTTTCTCTATATTTGAATCTTTAACTGCTTTACTTTCTTTGCTTTATTTACTTAGATTGATAGTTCGAAATCATAAAAAAAACCTTTTAACTTAGTAATATTATTTAAATACAAATAATTTGAGTCCCAGTGGGTTCGACCCTTGCTTCCACTTTACTTAAATTAGGAAGTTAGGATATTTCTTTGACAGTACTTTTACAGCGACATAAAAGTGCTCATCAAAATTTGGCGCCGTTGTCGGGGACTCGGCAAATTATTTGTGTTTATCTAGTGTTACTTTTTATTTCTTTTGGGGTATGAACCACTTGCATGGTTCATACTCGTGCTACTAATCCATCTCTTGTTGCGTTTGATTCAGAAATTGAAAGGACATTCTCTAGGTTACGCAGGCAAGCTCGTGAGATTTCTCGTGAATTACCGTTCAACCTGGCATCTTCCTCATCTGATTCTGAAACTGAAAGCATTCCTGAAATAACAGAGATGGCTTAGAAACTGAGACAGTTGACTGCACCTGATTTGGCCCAACAACCATTGGCGGTGAAGCTACCTGAGCTCCCTGACGGTGTCCAATTTGAACTGAAATCTGGGTTGATTCACCTCCTTCCTCAATTCTATGGGAAGGCGGGTGAAGATCCCAACAAACATCTAGCGGAATTTCATGCTGTCTGCATTAGCAAGAAACCAAAAGGTGTCATTGATGATCAAATCAAGCTGAGAGCTTTCTCTTTCTCTTTGAAAGACGGAGCTAGTGACCGGCTCTATTATTTGGCTCCTGGCAGTATTGAGACTTGGGAGCAATTGAAGAAGGCTTTTCTTGAGAAATATTTTCCATCCACAAAGCTCTCGAGTCTAAAGAAGAGCATTAGCAACATTGAGCAGAGCCCAAATGAATCGCTTTATGAGTATTTTGAGAGGTTCAAAATGCTAATCTCAAGTTGCTCCTATCATGGTTATTCTCAGGTGGATCTTGTTATGTACCTTCATGAAGGCTTACTGGATGAAGAACGTCGACTTGTTAATGTCGCTTGTGGAGGAAACAACCTGAACAAGACTCTTGCTGAAGCTTTTGATCTTTTCCATGAACTATCTGAAGGCTCTCGTCAATTCAGCAAAAGAGCTACAATGAAGGCTGCCAATTCTATTGATGCTACGGCTTTACATGAAGAGGTGAATGAGTTGAAGTCAATGTTCAGGCAATTCATGATAGGACAACAACAACAAGTCAAACCTTGCGGTTTCTGCTCCGATATTACTCACAAGACGGATGCTTGTCCTACTCTTCATACTCAAGAGGAAGAAGTCAATGCACTTGGAGGCTATGGGCCAAAAAGACCAGCATATGATCCTTACTCGACCACATACAATCCGGGTTGGAAGGATCATCACAATTTGAGGTATGGAAATCAAAATCAACAATTTTTACCTCCAAATGGCCCTCCAGGTTTTAGACTTCACTTTCAACCTCAGCCTCAAGCACCGAATCAAGCCCCAACCCTATCAACGGATGAAATGATCCGTGCTCTTACCCAAAGTATGACTACTATGCATCAATCTGTGGGGCAATTTCAGCAAGACACCAAGTCAAGCATCACCAACTTGGAAAATCAGATGAGCCAACTTGCAAAGGCGATGAGCAAAGTTGAAGCTAGAGATTCCAACAGATTACCTTCTCGGACGAAAATCAATCCTAAACAGAATGTGAATGCAATCTCGCTCCGTAGTGGTAAAGTGTTGGAAAACAAAGCTGACAAGCAACCAACCTTGCATGAGGAAGAAAATGAGGAGGACGAAATTTCGGAGTTGGGACATTAGAACGACCGCGGGCAAAACTGCCAAAGCGCCCCCGCGCCACCAAGCCCCAAACTGCGCTCCGACGGGCCAACTTTTTGCGGCCACAGCGCGGCCAAGGGTGACCAAAGCGCGATCGCGCTTCCAGCGGTCCAAACCGCGCCGACGGTGCTCAATGACGACTCATTTACTCCTTCGACCTCGGCTCTCAAACCTCTTCCACCTTTTCCCAATGCATTAAAGGAAACCCGTAAGATCGAGAACGACAGAGAGATCTTCAAAACGTTTAGCAAATGCGAGGTGAATATCCCACTCTTGAAGCTTATCAAGAGCATCCCTCGATATGCTAAATTTTTGAAGGAGTTATGCACGATCAAGCGGAATCAAAAGCAAAAAGGGAAGCAAAAATCAAGGTTAGTGAGCAAATCTCAGTGGTCTTCCAAAGACGACTGCCACAAAAATGCAAAGACCCAGGTATGTTCACTATCCCTTGTACTATAGGTGAGATGAAATTTGATAAGGCTATGCTAGACTTGGGTGCTTCTATAAATGTTTTGCCTTATTCAATTTATAAATCTCTTGAGATTGATTCATTACGTGAAACGGATGTAGTAATTCAATTGGCTGATGGATCCAATGTTTACCCAAAGGGGGTTGTAGAAGATGTGATTGTCATGGTTGATAAGTTAATCTTTCCTGCTGATTTTTATTTACTTGATATGGA
This sequence comes from Fallopia convolvulus, assembly GCA_964016875.1. NCBI lineage: Eukaryota > Viridiplantae > Streptophyta > Magnoliopsida > Caryophyllales > Polygonaceae > Fallopia > Fallopia convolvulus. The sequence continues at coordinate 26,843,670 of OZ024719.1, forward strand.
ACATGACAAGCATGCGGCTCTAATCCTCTTAGGTAGACCATTCTTAAAAACAGCCAATACAAAAATTAATGTGCGTAGTGGCTCATTAACTATGGAGTTTGATGGGGAAAGAGTTGAGTATAGCATTTCTGATGCCATGAAATTTCCCTACAATAACAATTCTTTGTGCTCTATTAATGTTTTAGATACACCTGTTCCGGTTTTCTTTAATGTTAGTGATCATGATGGATTGCAATTTTCTCTCGGAAATCCGTTAGTTAATGATGATAAAGTGGATTGTATGCTTTACGCTGACATGAAGGAGGTTGTAGCTAAGTTGAACGCTCACTATGAGCGACCACCCTTTCTACCGGGCTTTAAGCCCATGCCACTAACATTGCCAGGCAAGAAGCTTGTGTCTTTTGCTTTGCAGGGCCCTAATGTGGAGATTAAACAATCACCAAGCCACTCTAAGTCCGCCTTTCTAGATGATGGAGCCACTCATTCAATTCAAAAGGTGAATGGACAATGTTTGAAGCCGTATTTTGATGAATTTAGCAATGCTATTCTTGAAGAGAAGGTTTTGGACGAGCCTGACACATGAGCGGAAATGTGTCAAGCTAATGACATTAACCAAGCGCTTCTTGGGATGCAACCCAAGCTTTATTTTTAGTTTTTATTTGTTTTCTAGAAAAAGTTTTGTTTTCGGTTTGTTTTTGTTCAGTTTTTGCTTTGTTTTGGTTTGTTTTTGCTCTCAGTTTTAGGTAAGGTCGGACAACAGGTACACGCGGTTCGAGGAAGCCAAGACGCCCTCGCATCCACGGGCCCGACCCCACGCCACGCCAACTGCAAGTCCAAGAGGCAAAGCGCGGGATGGACCAGAGGAAACGCGACAGCGGAACGAGTGACCCAAGCCGCGTCGCAAGGGGTCGATTTTCTGCGGACGAAACGCGGGCAAACCCGGCATTCCGCGACCGCGCTTCCAGCGGTCCAAACCGCGTTTTGGGGCATTTCGGCTGATTAAACCCGAAATAATCATCTTGGCCTTTCATTCTATCTTCTTCTCCACAGCACCGACAACAGCTTTTCCCCCCTTCCTCCATTAAACCTCCACCTTCAAGCTCCTTTGAAGACCAAAAACCACAAATCAAGGCCGGATTTGCACTCCCAAGCATCAAACAAGTAAGATTTCATACTCTTCTCTTCAATTTCCATCCAAAATTTGAAGTTTTCAACCTAAATTCCACAAAATAGGTTTTTCATAAAACCTCAATTTAAGGGTTTTTTTAGGTCGAAATTCTTCAATTTAAGTTTAGATTCTTCAATTTTAGCATGATTATGAGTTAGTTTCATGGTTAGAATGCCCTAATTCCTTAAGTCCGAAATTAACTATTTTTTATGCTAATTAATCTAGGTTAGTGGGGGAAGAGAGTGTTTGAGTGCTATTATTGTCTATTATTACTTGCTTGGTGGATTGCTCTTGTCGGGGCAATCGAATTGTGTTTGTTTTAGTGGTTCTTGATTGTCTTGTAGGTGAATTATACCATGGGTCGTACTAAAGCTCCGGCTAATGCTCCCCCGGGACCGAGTCGTCCACAAAGAGCAACCCGAGCGGCATCATCTAGGGCTCATGTCGTTGCGACCTCTTCATCTAGATCCCAACCTCCGCCTAGAGCTTCTTCATCGGGCAATAATATCACACCGGCGTCTATGGTCATTCAGTTCAGTGACATGAAGCATCTAGACCGGTTTAATGATTTGAAGGAGCATGAAATCCAACCTCCGAGATATATTGATTGGCCTTTGATGGAGGATTTGGGTTTGGCTACCACATTGAGGAAATTTGATTTTGATAACAGCTTGCTAGGATTGTTGAGTTTGAGGTTGCCGGTATACCGTGGCTTAGTGTTAGAGTTCTTGAGCACACAGGAGGCTCATATCTTGGAAGGAAGGTTTGCTAATGAGGGAAGATGCATGTTTCAGTTAGGAGGGGTTGAAAGGTGTATCACGTTGACTGATATCAACAAACTTTTTAGATTTCCAAGGCATCATGAGAATCTTGATAGATGGGAGTCTAGGACCGATTGGATGAATGATGAACAGTGGGCCCGACTTTCTGGGAGCAATGAGTATTTGGCATCAAGAACTAAGGCTTTAGGAATTTCTCACTCGGTGATTCGGATTGTTCAGAGGTTCTTTGCTCATTCTATTACAGGCAGAGGAGAGGGTGAGAACAATTTCCCTAAGAAGGACATCTTTCTACTTCGGGGTATTCTGGAGAAGCGTAAGATTGATATTGGTGCGTCCATGATGCATAATATGGCTCGCATAGCTAGAAAAAATTCAGGAAAGATCACTGTGGGTTGTGTCATCACTCGACTTGCCCAGCACTTTGGTATTGACCTGGAGCAATGTATGGGTCGGATTGATGCCCTTCCGATGAACTTCCCGTTCTTGAACAAGATGAAAGTGTTGTATGTGAAGAACAACCGATTATATTGGGTGCTTGGCAACAGTTCTTATGCTATGAGGTTGCCTAATCCAGACAGAGTGAAATTGGAGATTGGTTTGGATAATGCTAGCACTTGGCTCATTCACCCACAAGATGGTGATTTACCGGTTTAGGAAGTTATTGGAGGGACTAAGAGGAGGAGGCAATCACGGAGGTAAGTTGAGGAAGCTAGCGCTTCTATGGATGTAGATGAAGATGAAGAGGAGGATGAAGAGTTTGTAGTTGCCCCTGTGGATGTTGCAGCTGTTGATGATGATGAGGATGAAGAAGAAGAGGGTGCTCATGAAGACAGAGAAGAGCATCCGGTTTTTTAGCACAACTTTGATCAACAAGGCCAAGGGAGTAACATGTCTACTGCTCAGTATAACCATTTGGTAGAGTTGATGGGAGGCCTTTCTACTCAGGTGAGTGGCTTGTCCACTCGGATGGACGGATTAGCGGCTGATTTCAACCACTTCAGGGGTTATGCGGCGAGTCGCTTTGACTATGTTGATGAGCAAACCCGGTCTCTTCATCAGAGGATGGATATGTACACACCACAACAGGGCTATCCATCTTTTACGCATCATCCATATTCCGGTTATCCTGATCCTGCATATCCGTACCCGGGATATCCACCACAACCACCACATGAGGAGTAGATTTTGGAGTGTGTCAAGCTCTTATGATGAGGTTAGTTTCTTTTTCTCTTATCTTTTATTTTACTTTGGGGACAAAGTAATGTTTAAGCATGAGGGAAGGGGATTCATTATTTTTGTCATAAGTGCTTAGTTGTAGTTAGTTCATGTAGTTGCATGTGCATGTTTATTTTTTTGAGAGAATGTGCATGTTTATTTTATTGTTATGCATTGATTAAGACTTTGAAAAATCCAATAAAAATTTGAAAAATTCAGAAAATAAAAAAAAATTGTTTGCATTTTAGGATTCATTTTCCCCTTGGAACCACTTGTTTATTGAGTGATCATGATTTCATATCCCATGACTTGTTCAGTTATTGATGAAAATTCTAAATAAGAATTGTTTAATTATGAAGGAGTATACATGAAAGTGAGAATTTGAGTTATTTATGAAGTTCTAACCAAAATATTGCCTTGTGAGATCTTTTTGAGCCTTTACATGCTATTTTTGCATGATAATTCTTGAGTGCATCTCTTTGATTGCTTTAACTCTAGAACTTGCATTTAGATTCTTTTTCGAAGCCACATTATATGATTTGAATGCATGATGTAAAAGTGATTGAGGCAAATTTTCTTTAGCTCATTTATATCCTTATCCACCCTACATTATATCTTTGTTTTTGTAGCCCCATTGTTTTTGAGCCTTAGTCTTGTTTATTAGCTCCACAAAAATTGTTCCTAGCCGAATAAGCTTGACCCTTATCCGGGAATTAGGATTTGACTAAGGGAATTTTGTGGGTTATTGTTGTACTTTGGGGTTTTGTGAGGAAGTTTGAAAGGGTGTAATGGAGAAAAATGTAAGGAAAGTGTTGAAAGAAGTTAAGGATGTTGGGAATGTTATTGAAAATTCAATGAGGAAAGTTTGGTATGAATGGTTGGTTGAGATGAGCTTTATGTATAAATTGCAAAAATGTTCTTGTGAGAGAAGGATGAAAAAGAAATAAAGAATCTCAATTGGGTTTGTGGAAAGAAAAAAATAAAAGATGAGTAAAAGAAAGGAGAAAGAAATGTTGAAAGTAAGTAATGGAAGAAAAGGGAAGAGCGAAGTTGGGAAGATGTTTTGAGAGTGAGTGTTAATGTAATTTAGGTTTTAGTTGATTCTAGCTCCCGGATTTAGCACCACATGGCTATATAATGATCCTCACCTACTTGTCTATACCTTAGCCCCATTACAACCTTGAAAAAGACCTCATGATTTATGTTTTTCATTTGAACATCCGTGGTGGAGATTTAGTACACTGATGCAAGCATATGGTAGTTGGCATTCAAAGATGATTTTTGAGCAAAAACACATACCCTTTTTAACACTTGAGTGTTGAATGCAAACACATATACCTTGGTGAGGGTTAAAATGGATTAATAGCTTGAAGCTTTCATTAAATGTATGCAACGATTTCATAGTTAAGTTTGAGTTTCTTGAAAATGGATGGAAGTCATGGCTTGCTTGTTTGTGGTGTGATTGATTTTTATGTCTTGCTTGAGGACAAGCAAGGTTCAAGCATGGGGGAATTTGATAGAGCATATAGATATAGGTTTTAGAGCATGTTTTTATTCCCGTTTTATGCATTTCTAGCTAGAGTTTTGCTTTAAATTGTAGTTTAAGTTTTATTTCGGTTTAGCTCGGAATCTACATGTTTCTATGCTATATTGCAGGTTGGAAGGTGAAGCATGGTTGATGTGAAGCTAAGGACCGGAGCTTAGGGGACTATGGTGGAGTTTGATGAAGCTTAGAGTGATACAAGTGAAGATTGAAAAAGCTAAGGCCCAAGAGCTTGTGTGAGAAGAACGCTTAAATTCGGACTATACATTGGCATTGTTGTTTCGACACCTCTATCTTGCAATGCTTGGTTTGGGAGCTACATTGGTCGGATGAAGTTGAATTTGGTATCACTGAAAAGCTAACTCGAAGAGCTACAATTCATATTATTACTCCGAGTCCAAATTCAAACTCGAAGGGGGTCAAAACAGCCTCTAAAGTGTCACTAAAGTTGTTGCAGGCAAAACGCGGGAAAATAGGGGCCATTCCGCGACCGTGCTTTGGAGGGTTTAAACCGCGCTTTGGCGCGTGTGTGTGACGCCGACTCGGGCTTCCGCGTGATCTTGTGGGCCGATCTTATTATTGTTTTTAGATATTTCTAGATATGATATAAATACTTAGATTTTCTTAGAATATTATGCTATCTATTGCTTTGCTTTTACGTTAGTTTGAAATGGAGATTTGTGGGAGACAAAACCCTAGTTTTACAACATTGAAGAGAAATCAAACTCTTGTAAGTTTAATTCTTCTTTAATGTCTTATTCTAGCTAAATTGTCCATTTCCAACTAGTTAGTTGAAGTTGTATGCATGATTATTTGTGAGATTTGAATTATTTCTATTTGCCTTGACTAGATTGAATATCTCCATGCTTGATTGATTAAATTCACTTAGGATTATAATAGCTTGATCACCTATTCTATTTCTTGGTTGAATTACAACTAGAATAATTAAATAGACGGTGGAATTTGATTATTCATGGATGAATCCTTTGATTAAACTTATAGACGGTGGAATAAGGTTAATCAAAGGCGGAAAATTTAATCACAAAACTTCATGAATAGACGGCGGAATTCATGAATTATGTTTATATTGAATGCTTTGAACTTATTTGCATGATCAATTTGACATAGAAAGTTTCTAGGTTAATTGGTTAAGAGGTTGTTAAAGACGGTGTATATTAATGACCACCTTAAGCTTGAATTTCATAAATTCACAATAGATTAGTCAAGGGAAATCGAAATAAGAATAATCAAGGATCAAAACTCATGTATGCAATGGATACGAAACTAGTTTGACGCTTTTCTCTATATTTAAATCTTTAACTGCTTTACTTTCTTTGCTTTATTTACTTAGATTGACAGTTCAAAATCATAAAAAAAAACCTTTCACTTAGTAATATTATTTAAATACAAATAATTTGACTCCATGTAGGTTTGACTCTTGCTTCAACTTTACTTAGGTTAGGAAGTTAGGATATTTCTTTGACAGTGCTTTTACAGCGACATAAAAGTGCTCGTCACATATAGCCATGTTCATAGCCTATTACGTATGCAGGTGTGTAATATGAATGTTGGCTTCCACGCCTATTGTTATGCTTGCTACCATGGTTGCAACGCTGCAGATGTCCACCCTGTTGTTATGCCATAGGGCCACCCTAGTGCACATTCAAAAGGCACATTGTTTGGGTGATGTGGGATGTTGTTGTTGGGAAATGACATTCCTTTAGTGAATACTTCTTATGTCGAGCCTTACTAGGATGAAAAGGTCCCCACGGTCGGAGTTAGCGTTAAAACACAAAATAAACAAGTATTAGGTATAAGGATTTAATTTAATGGAAAAACAAACATGCAGAAGATTCACTCTTATTCTGCATGTCAAATGACTCATGTGTGCTAAAAAGGGAGTTTATAGTTTGACTATTCACGTCTCTTCATATTGTGTGCATTCTTTCCATTACTCTAGATATTTCTAGATATCTTTCACATATAATTCTATTTTTCAACACATCGAGTAAAAAGGAGTGAACTAGACATGTTTTTTTGGCCCTTGCAAACATTCGATCCTCAATTATTTATAAGCATTGGAAGGGACTGAAAGTCAGAATTTCTGATATGGGAGAGGTTTATCGATATTCGAGGTGTCGACCATTGGTTGGTAGAATGTGAGGCATGCGACGTGTCATATTGTCTTTGGTGAAATGTGCGATTTAGTTGGAGGTTTGAAATCTTCAAATTTGGGACAAACGAGTAGGTTGGTGAGGTGTCGTTCGTTGATTGGTGGAAGATGTGATCGATGTGATTTGCATCATAAGTCGGTGAGTTTGGTATGTGACGTGCTTTAAGCCATTATTGGTCGGAACCTTGTTTAACCTATGGCTTTATGTTGGATCGTAATCGGTTAGCAGTGAGCTTGGGAACTGGCAATTAAGCTGTTCCCAAGGCAGCGGAAGTAAATAATCGCAAGTAATAAAAACAGTGAAAGGCACAGTTCCTTTATAGAGGAACCCCACTACAACCAACTAGTTGTATGGGTAAACCTCTACCTCCGCTTGGAGGATTTTGAATGACTTACTTATATTGATTGCTTTGTTCCTTAGTTACACAGCCGGATTTACACTTCTCTGTTCCTACAAGTTCTTCCTAACTCTAGCAACACTAGTAAATCCTCTCAACTGAGTTCCTAAGCTCACAACAGCAAAACACAAGTAACTCAAACCTTACGCTGACTTCTCAGTTCCCTTGCTCCAGGGAACTTCAGCTTCACCGTCGTCGAGATCACACACTCGCCGGCGGGGACTTCTCTTCCTTTTCTTTCTTTTCTCTGATGTGGGTGTTTGTAAGTTCTGGGAGAAGTACTCAGACCGAGTACTATTTATTTGGCTTTATAGTCCATTTGTCTTGGGCAGTCGCATCTTTCGTTTGTGTCCAAAATGCCCTTTGCTTGATGCCCAAGTTGTACTTTCTTCACATGTGACTTTGGTTTGAACTAGGTCAACTTCTTGAATCAATCGGACCGTTGGATGAAGCGTGACAGTCTGATCCTCAGACTGTTCCCTCTGGCTGTCTGAGACAGAATCCCGCGATCTGCGCTGAACGGTCGTTGTCTTCACATGTGAGTTCCCATTTCATGGGAACTGACTTCTTCAGAGTTCCCTTGATGGAAACTCTTCATCGTTGTAAGCTTGTGTTTTCTTGTTTGTTTCTGGGAGTTCCCACTTCATGGGAACTTTCCTCTTCAGAGTTCCCTTGATGGAAACTCTTCATTGTGGCCAGTAGTGGCTTTGTCATTCATAGGAGTTCTTGGCTGTACCTGTGTTCCTTAGAAATACTTGAACAAACCACATTAGTTCCCTATGGTATTTGTCATTATCAAAACTTAAAGAGAAGTGAATCGTTGATCCGTTGCTTAGAACCAGAGGTCCCAACAACGTCCCAACACTTTATCTTATGGCTAATCATCACTTCAAATGTCTTAGAACTTGATCGTCATGTTGGATGTTTTTTGTTGTTCTTACTTGAGTCTTCATAGGAGTTCCTCTTGGTTTCTTGAGTTTTGCATGTTAGTTCATTTAGCATGCTCTTTACATATCAGCAAATCCATTTTGCCTAACTTAGTGTGTTTTCGCAAGAATGATTTAGTCTTCACAAGTGTTTTTTTTTGCAGGGTGTGTGATCATAACAATGCCGTATGTCATGACGTGAGTTTTGAGATTGTGTGCATCATGCCATCTCACTTTCTCCCCTTACTTCGATCATCTTTCATGTCATTTAGCATTCGAATTATCCGCGCTCTATCATTATGTTGTAGGAATATAATGTTCATTTTGATAAATAAATAAATAGAAATATAAACCAATGTATTAGATTGATCCCTTTTTCGATTTACTTGCCTCCATCTTGTTCGATTAAACTTAAGAAATTAAATTTCTAAAACCTTAAATTCCATGACATATTTTCAGAATTCCTAGAGAGTAGAAAATCATTTTGGGTCAAAGTTAAATTTTATATTAATATAAGAATTAATATCTTTTATACTTATCTTTTTAAAATAATTGCAGTTCTTGTGATTTTAAGAATTGCTTTTTTTCACAATTTAGAAGATTTGCAAATACTTGGAAAATAATTTTTTACAATTTTTAATGAAACAAAAGTAATTGAAAGTACTTTTTGGAAAGTTTTGAAATTATTCTACCTAATACTAGTGTGAAGATGAACTCGGCTTATTATTTGCATTTGTCTGATCGTCTCAATTTGATGGTCAATCTTATCGTTCTCAAAGGGGATAATTACCAAGTATGAGTGACTAGCATGAACACTAGCTTGGTTTCTTTGATGGAACCATCACCAAACCGTGTGATGGTTTGCCTACATCTAATTACTATCTTTCAGTCAACTCTATGCTCGTTGACTAGCTCATTTAGTGGATGGATCCTGCCTTCCAATTGCCCATTATCCCGAAGCGAAATGGTGCTCTATTCCTTCCTTCAACTTATTTTTCGTGGTGGATCTTCATCTCAATCTAGATTGGTTGATTTCTCCTTGAAGATATAAATTTGTATACAATTTCAATCTTTATTATTTAAGGTATGCCCTTTGATTTTTTTTTGATAAGGTAAGAATTAGGATAACCTCCTTACAGAGGTTTTCCTAGAGTATCCTTGCGGATGAGAACTAGAAGTTCTTGATGATTCAACATGGAAACCAACGGAAAGTTGTGGCCCAACTTAGCAATCTTATCAGCCACATCATTACGGTTTCGATTAACATGGTTTATACAAATAGAATCGAACCATGCAAGCGAAACTGAGATATCAGACACGACAATGTTAGTATCCCAAGGGCACTACCCCAGTTTCTTAATTGCATTTAGTATGATTAGGTTGTCTCCTTCTACTTTCAAATGTTTGATTCCAAAATTCTTGGCCCTTGAAATGCCCTCTCTAAGAGCCAAAGCTTCTACTTTGTTTACCAAAATGTCACCATGCTTTGTTGTAGATATATCAACGACCTCTGCATTATGTCCTCGAATTACTGTTCCAGAAGCTGTCGATCCATTTGATATCTTAGATCCGTCGAAATTGAGTTTACAAAATCCTAATGGTGGTTTTTTCCAGGACTTTTCCTTTGATTTACGTCTTCTTTGTTGCGCTTGTGTTGTTTTAGTTTCATCTTCTATCCATTGTTTTGCAGTTTTCCATGCTGGTATTTGCATTTTAATGTATTGAGCCAAGTTTGGAATGAAGTCGTTTGAGGCTTGTTGGAACACAAGTTTGTTTCGTTGATGCCAGATACCCCACCAGCATACTGAAAGATCATTGAATTCTTTCTCGGTTTAATTGTTGCCTTATCTCGCTAATAATTTGTCGGGGTAGTTTGTTTCTTGTATCAATGTTGTTAAGAATTTGTTTGAACTTAGAGTTTATTTTTGCCATATCTGATGGGTATGTGGGCATTTGCTAATGAAGTGGGTAATATCCTCCGAGGTGCAATGGCAAAGGAGGCAACCTCCCTGAATTGGAATGTGGTTAGCCTGTAATCGGGTTTTCGTTGGTACACCATCATTGTCTATTTTCCAAAGAAAGTTTTTAACTTTAGGCAGAATATCAAGTTTCCAAATCCAATTGTTTATACTTAGGTTGTAATTATTAATATTTGTTATATAGTCTAATGCTAATGAGGTGGAAAACCACCCATTTTACTTGGACCCAGTACAGTCGGCCTGTAATATCATTTTCCAAGGTGACTATGTCATTGATTTTATCCACGATTTCCGTTGGAAAATGTTGTTGTATGGCGATTGGGTTCCGTTCTTTCCCTGTTCTAAAGAAATCAACAACTTTGGCCTTTGTATTAATTCTATCTTTATTGGTCACATAGTTTATTAGTGGTTCGGCCATGACCCATTTGTCCGTCCAAAAATTAATAGTTTTTCCATCTCCAATGTGCCAAATGAGTCCTTTTTCGAATAGAAGTTTTAGTTTGATTAGATTTCTCCATTGCAAGAAGTATTGGGTTTGATTTTATATGAACAGATGTCATTATTTTGGAGATATTTCTCTTTAATTATGCGAACCCAAATGTTATGAGGTTCCGCAATAATTTTCCAGAGCAGCTTCATTTGTAGAGCTTTATTCATGTGTTTTGCTTTCCTCATCCCAAGGCCATCGTGTGTTTTGGTTTGCAAATCCTGTCCCAACCAATGAGGGATTTATAGTTCTGATGTTTGTTCCAAAAAATCCCCTATTTGTTTTGTCAAGTTCAGTGTGTACACTCGTTGGTAACATAAAGCTTTGCATAATGTAATTGGGTTTAGCTGCTAAATATGATCATATCAACACCGTTCGATCTTCTTGAAATATTGAGTTAGCTTTCCATTTGCTCAATTAATCTTTGGTTTTCCCCACTGCGTCCCTAAAGGTCTCCTTATTTACTGTACCATTAACAATTGTCCTTCCAATTCAAACTATTCTTGTACTACCAAATATTTTTAATTTTTTGGTCATTGAGGAGTTAGGGAGGGGTGGTTTGTTGCAAATTGAACCTTTTTTATGGGTGCTTTTTAATTTTATTTTATATAGGTGGTTTATACACAGTAGGTGGTTTAAGGGTAACTGTGTGAATTTTATCCCAGATTTTAATAATTTGAGGGTCAACCATTGTATCGCCTTTTCGGTGTTTGTTTCTTTTAACTTATCTTAGGTAGACTTGGTGAAAGTGTTGATCAAAAACAGCTAGTGCTCTACTTTTTCACTTTCCTTTTGTGGCCAAACTTGGGCTGCATTCCCCCACCTGACCTGCAAAGTCTTTGATAGTTATAGCTTCTTTGACTTTTACTGCACATGATTGTAGATTTTTACTTTCACTAAAGGGGTTGTAGATTCTTATTGATACCACGAAACCGTAGCCTATAATAGCAGTATGGTCAAACCCTAAAAATAGAATTAATTTCTAATTAATATAGCCTGCCAAATGTGGGGTTGCGTACAGGTAATGCACTGATTCATGAGTCTCAACCGCTTCAGAAGCATTGCCATTGGCCTAGCAGGATGATTTATGAGTTGGGTAAATTTAAATTAGGCACTTGACTACTTCGTTCCTCATGACTCATGACCAAAGGCATATCGATGTAGAAAGATTAACTAATCCAGCAGTGCAATTTGAACTTTGAAGTTGACAAATCCTAACCCAATCCAAGCCCAAAGAAACAATGAGAATTAATAATTCTTAATTACACTAGGCATCAATTTCTTAAAATAAGATTTCTAATAATATGGCTTTGCCTATTGTGTGACAATTTATTATTACACAATAATACATCAACCTGTGCATAGTAAATGAAATTAAATCATCCATCTCTAAGACTAGACTTGTCAAAACTCGGCCTAAGAACCTGACTCGAATTGCTCGAAATTAATCACTGAGTTAAATGATAGCCTGAACTCGGTTGGATTGAAAACCAAGATCTGCTAGGTTGACCCAACTCGTTTTCAAGAATTATTACAGTTATTTAGAATATTAAAATATATTTCATTCTTAAAATACATAAAATAATATATTATTATTAAATAATATTATTTAATTCAAAATTTAAGTAAAGAAGCATAAAAAGTTCAGCGCAAAGACACGAACCCAAAACGACTGACCGACCCAAATCTACCTAAGACCTTAACCCAAGTGTTCGGAGTCTTGGAACCTTGAAACTGGATTGAACCTACATAAAATTCGAAGTTTAGAATGCATACACATTCTTGATAAGGCAAATCAATATCCCAAGAAAGAAATTCATATTTCTCATTCAGATATCAGAATGTCAACTTGACTTCATACACAACTTCAGGCAAAATCATGCCATTTTTAACGACCACACTCAGTAATCAACACTGTTAGATGGCAGAAGCAAATACAAGTATTTTGGTTGAGCAAAGTGGGTGTATCATATTGGCAAGCTTCCTGCGAATCATAGTTTTTTTTTCTTTTTAATAAAATGCTACAGAAGGTAGCATAAAATGTAAGTGCAATTTAGCTAGTACTAATAGCTCTAAACATTACCTTCATTTTAGATGTCAAGCCGATGGCCAGCTTCTACCAGGTTTAATTTGATGCCAAGTGATTAAAGAAGAGCTTATGCCTGCATTAGGATCGGAAAGAGTAAGTGCAATTCATGCATGTTGCAAAAATTAACAGAGTTGTTTATTGCTAGGTAGCTGAACAAAATAGTTAAGTTAGTGAGGCTGAATGAAATTGGCAATTAAGGGATAGGCGTAATATCTTGTATGAATGATTCACCAGTTGGGCATCTGCCCATATTAATGAGGTACAAGTATACAGCATCAATTATGATGTGGTAAGTATTCATTTAGACAAAGAAATTGGTAGATCAGCCTAACACTCACCTTTGAAATTCCAACTTTTGGATAATCACCCCATTCAACAGAAGCTCTGACATATAAGCTGTTGCTCCTGAAGAAATATTTCATTTGTCAAATCTTTAATTTTAAAGATTTCAGAGAAGACAAATCAATATCAAGTACAAAGACTAACTAAATAAACCTTTCTGAAGAAGAGGGTTACAATCAGCATAATCTTCTTCACATGAAAGAATCAGAAAATTATCCACAATTTTTTCTTTTGATTGGAAGTCCCGGGCTGGATCTACTACCTGTAGGCATATTTGAACAAATTCACGTAATATGTATGGCATCCAAGTCAAAATAGACAGAAGAGATTACATGACAAAAGCTGTAATACTAAAATTTGGAGATAGAATATGCTTAATAACTTTGAGGTATGCATAATGCATCGTTATCACATATATTCCACCATACACTTCCAACCAAGGTCTTCAATGATATTCAAGTTAATAGTCAGTTTCATTAAATTCATCACAGGGCATTGTTTAAACCAGAAATTGTTAAACGTTCAAAAACTATAGACTTTGAAACAAAGTGAACAGTTGAACATTATAACAGAGCTTAGACAAGACATTGTCTTATCACTGTTGAAGGCATAAATTTGCATCAGAAAAATGAAGGCAAATACATGTCAAGTACTAGCTGTGTTGCAAAGTTCAATGTCATAGTTTTCTTCAATGCTATACAAGTTCTGGTTCAACGAGTGTTACAGTTCTAAACGTTTCACTATCACAAAACAGCATTACTACATAAAACTAAAGGTTTCCACACAGAAATCAAAGAGAAACATCATCTAAAAGGTTTCTGTGAATGTTTTAACATATCAAAGTGATCGAATAGACAGCTTCAGGAAATAACAAAAAAAAATGTATAAAATTATGTATTCACCAGTTCGCCCTGAAGAGTCTTGACCAAACTGCCAATTACCTCCTGTGTAGGCTTTACATTTGGGGTAACATAAACCTTATAACCCTGTTAAAACATAAAACATCATTAATGTAGGAAAATAAGGTGTAAATTGGTGAGTCATGTAAAAGACCACCATAAGCTTAGTACTCACTGCTAAAAGAGGATGTCGGCCTGCTTGTATCAGTGAATTAGGTAAGCTAAATCCAAGTTCTCGTTCCTTCTTTACATCTCTTAGAATGTATTTTCTCTCATCAATACAAAAGCCTGCCTCCTTGCAACTCTCTAGCCATAAATGTGTCACCACTGGTTTACCAAGAGCGATGCTTTCCAACATATTTCTTGTTCGGGTAAACTTATCTGCCACAAAATGTGTAGCATCTGAAGGACAAGACGCCATGGGAACCCCAAACCATGCTAAAATCTGAGCAAAAAAAATCATTTATGAATAACACTTGAACATAGCCTCAAAGTCAACTGGCAAGATCAAGGGAGCTAAATAGAAAATAATACCTTCTGCTGCTGCTTGAATATATCTTTATCCAAATTTTGGCTCAACAAGACCTGAATATTTGCCATAGTTCTTCGCCTGCGCAAATCTTTTGAAGAGAAGTCAGGCATTGAGTCAACACATCCTAAGCGGACTAGTTCTTTTGTAAGCAGTGATTTCGAGTCCCTTTTCTTGTTTGGATGTTTACCATGACTGCTCATGGTATTATGAGGATGTACCTCATTAGTGCTCATTCTGCACTTGAAAAAGGCTGCACTTACTGAATTGCTTGATTGTACGCTTGAAGCATTATTTCTTCCAAGGCACAAAGATGAAGTGGATTTTGTACCACTTTGGTTTTTAAATTGATCTGGCCCCGTATTAAGACTGGATACATCAATCACTTTCCCACTCTTGACCATGGAAACGTGCTCATGAACAATGTCAATCAGACCAAGTTCATCCTTATTTTGCCCCTGCAAGTTCCCACAAGATTTTTCCCTGTGAATTGATATGGGTATGTTCCTATATACCGAGGTTCTTTTCTTCCTTTTGATAGGACAGCTGAAAGGAGATTCAAATGTATCCGAATTGCTTTCTAAGCTTCCTTGGGTTCGAATTCCAGCCATCTTGCATTCATTCATATTCAATAACTTGACTGGATAAATGAAGCCACCATCACTCAGACATGAGCCCATCTTGAACCTACTAGTTCTTTTCCCTCGAGGATAGTCCAACACATTGAAGTTTTGCAGATTTAATATAGCATCTCTCTCTAGTTGTTGCTCATCTCCTTGACTAATACTACCATTCTTACCATCAGCAGATATTTCAAAAGAAACTTTCAAATTGCGTTTGCTTTGTTTAGAAACATCCCAATTATCAGCAACGATGTCCTTCCTTTTCCTCTTTTTACAGGGACCATCATCCTCAACTTTAAGATTAAGCTTTGCATTTTGACATTTCCCATCAGAAGTCCTGCTCAAGTTTAGTAATCTAGATGGTATGGACTGCATTCCTCCCTGAGTAACTGGAAGAAACTTATCACATTGTCTTCCTGAGTTTCCCTTGCATATCACTTTCTTTCGGATGTTTCTCTCACTCTTGGATTGAACCACTCCCTTTGAATTTTCTGGTGTCTTCAGCTTAGCTCTGCCAGAATACTGATCTAGACAAGTGGAATTATTGAGGTTGGACTTAGTTTTTGAGGATGTAGACAGATGCTTGTGTGTTCTTAGTTTCTTTGCTGGCTCTTGACATGTGTCATCTCCACTATAAGAATTCTGAATTGACGATGAACTTTTCCTCTGTTTTTTGGAAGAAGCACCTAACATTTTATGGTTAAAAGTGACAACAGGTTTAGAACAAGAGCTCTTTTGGATGGACCCAACATCAGAACAAATTATTTTTGTGGTAACATTTGCCAAGCCATCAGAAGTGTCAGCAGGATACTGATGAGCATCACTGGGAGGGTTGGCATAACTCAAGGCTTCCATAGCTTCAGCTGCTATTTGAGTACCAATCCCAACTTCATAGAAGTCTGCATCTATATCTTCTATACTAGCTTCTAACTTTGATGTATGAGAATTCCTGTTAATAAGCAGATCCAGCTCCTCAGAAGACAGTTTCCCAGATTCTAATTTAGGTCTTGAACCATCATAGCTGGCTTTTCTCACATCAGACAAAGGCATACTTCCACTAGAGATGCTGAAATATCTGGGATTTTCATTTATATTAAGACACTGATCTCTTGGTTTCTGAACAGGAGGATAGATCCTTTGTTTTCTCAAATTGATATCATTTCTATTCATGGACCTTCTTATCAATATCTGTCCAAGGTCTTTGCTACCAGAGAATAATTCGTATTTATGCTTAAGCTCGTCTTCTAGATCATCAACCCATTTAAAGGCCCCTTCATCCTTAATTCTACTTTTCATATTGGCTAACCTGGTGAGGCTTACCAAATGTTGGGGTCCTTTTGCATTTGATATGAAAGATTGCGACTTCTCACAGACCACAGAGGGAACACATGGAGTGACGTCCTCTATGTGAGCAGACAGATAGTGATCCACAAAAGCAAGAGAATGAGCTAGAGACAACTCATCAGATCCCTGGGATTTGGCACCAACACCCATGCTTTCATCAAATTGAGAAGATGACCTTTGTTTTTCCTCAGTTTCCAACTCCTCTAAACTACAAGCAACTTCCATGTTTACATCCTTTGCATAATGGTCAAAAGTATTTCTCCCACTTAATAGAAAGTTCCTGCTATCCTTCTCCTCCTCCTCCATAGCTTCCACATTGTGCTCCAAATTGTTATAAACACGAAAAACATTAAACATGGGAGAATCAGCATAACATTGACCTTCTGCAGAAGATTGTAAGTCATCAATATGGAGTATATAGACAAAAAATTGTGGAATTTTTTATTTATTGCGATAGAAAAAAGTAGTTGGAATAATCTTTGCATCTTTCACCTTTAGTCTCAGCATGTCCCTCAATCTGACAAGAAGAGAGCAGACTAGTATGAGCGAGCAACTCCCCTCTGTGTGTTCCTTCATTATCACTGTCACTGTCAGGTACAATTTCAGCTTCATATTCATCCAGTGTTTGAGCTTCTGTGTTCTGGGCAGTAGCACCGTATGAACTGCACTTATATACACCTTCAATAGCAACCTTGTTAAATGAGGTTTCCATTAAGGTATTTTCAAGCTCCAAAGTATCCTCTGAAGTACAAGAATCATTGGTCAGACAAGAGGCAAGTTAAAGCAGTAATATGAAAAGCTGAGAATGACAGAATAAGGCAGTAAGAACTCTGACCTAATCCCACTAATTACAATCACTTCTATTTACTGAATAAAGCATTTATCTTAATCTATAACTTAGTAGTTAGAGACATACACGAATTCATCATAGTCCATAGCTTGTTAGCATATAAGTTACAGATAGCTACAACAACGGGGACCTAAAAAACCTAATCATATCAAGATCTTCCATGCCAGATAAGTTTTCAAAACATATAAACCTATTAATACCGAAATTCCCGGAAATGCAAGTTCAGTATGAACCGAGAGCGTACAAAGAGAACATTCCCTCGATCAGGCCAGTCAATCGGAAGCACTGATCATGAACCTAGGGTAACGCCGTACTCCAGGATAGCTTCGCAATTACATGGGGCTGTTGGAGCAGAAATTGAAAAATGGAAACTACAATTTTCTGTAAATTCAGGGAATGAACTATTGAAACTACCTGTAGCTATTATACAATTCGAAATCGAAAGATGAATGGCCTAAAGCAAACCAAATTTTAGTATACGAGAGAGAGAGAATACGGTTACCAGAAATTTGATTGTCGCCATGATCAGCCATCGCTCACCCTTTCTCCAGATGAGGTACGAAGTAGAAGAACGAACATGCAAGAGAGAAGCTTCTCGGAGAAGCCTCGGGGATGATTTGAGAGGGAGACGAATAAAATGGGTAGAGACTAGAGACAGAGAGAGGTGAAGTTTTGGAGGGAGAACTAATGTCAAAAGACCATTTTACCCTGAAAAGCATATAAATTTATTTATGATGATACTGGACCGACCACGGATTGATCCATCACCGGCCCGCCTTGTTCAACATCTTCAACGCTGCATGGCCCGAAACTTGATAAAAATAAATAAAAAATTAACATCTTCTAAGAAATTATTTATTCTGAAGAACAGAGAGGAGAAAGAATCTTGTTAAATATCTGATGTCGCATTGCGTCTGACAGCGAAGTCGCGACCGAACTCATCTACAATCTTCCTCTTCTTCTCCCTCTCTCGATCCCTTGCGAGTTGCCATTATGAAGATCCACCCAAGGTATGTTTACTCCTTCGATCATCTCAGCAAGATCAATCGAGAGAGCTTATAATTGCTCGATTTACGAAATTATTACATCAATTATTCATCATATAATATGTATGTATGTATCAGGCATTTCAGAGGTATTGTTGCTGAAAATTCAAGCTTATTCGCTCGGAGATTTTCCCACCACACTGTCACTGACGGCTGCAAAAGGTTAGTGTTAATTTCTTACCCTCTCTTCTTTTTCCGACAAGATCAGTTCATTTTAAAAAAAGGACTTCTTCTTTCTTTTAGATTTTTGATTGACTGTTGTTTTAATAATAATAAATAATTATTATTCCGCTAAATTGTAAAAAAGACCTCTCTGGATTCTCTAATTTAGTGGTACTTGATGAGTTTGGGTCCAATAAAAAAACTGTCGATAGGTTTTGGAATTTACAGTAAAAGTAATGCACTAATGCTGTTGAAGAAAATTATTCGATCACACGAGAATGCAACTGTAGAAGCGTTTAAATTTCCCCTTTGAACCGACTGGGTGTCTTAATTAAATACAATATAATATTAAGAGTCCGGTTCAGGTGAGAATGGGCGCCCAGGTGCGAAATAAGAAAGAACAAGAGCCGTTAGATCAAGAAAAATTAAAGGCGCTGATCATTTCACTTAAAAGGGGAAAAAAACGGCACGGACGAATTATTGGCGAATTATTCGCGTATTTTTGAAAAAAAAATGGCCCAGATTTGTTCATCAACACTATGGATTTGTTCATCAGTATTGTGGATTTGTTCATCAACAATGTGGATTTGTTCATTGGTTTTGACATATTTGTTCATTGGTTTTGGCATTTTTGTTCTTCGGTTTTGTGCATATTTGTTCATTTGTAACATCAATTTGTTCATTAATTTATGCATATTTGTTCATTGATATATGCATATTTGTTCATTGTTATATTCATATTTGTTCATTGGTTTTGACATATTTGTTCATCGGTTTGTGCATATTTGTTTATTAGTAACATCAATTTGTTCATAAACAATGTGGATTTGTTCATCAACATTGTGGATTTGTTCATTGCTATATACATATTTGTTCATTGGTTTTGGCATATTTGTTCATCAATATTGTGGATTTGTTCATCAGTATAGTGGATTTGTTCATCAACAATGTGGATTTGTTCATCAGTATTGTGGATTTGTTCATCAGTATTGTGGATTTGTTCATCAACAATGTGGATTTGTTCATCAACATTGTGGATTTGTTCATTAACATTGTGGATTTGTTAATTGTTATATTCATATTTGTTCATTGGTTTCTTATGCACAAATGCTAGTTTCTGATGAACAAATGTTAGTTTCTTATGCACAAAATGCTAGTTTCTGATGAACAAATGTTAGTTTCTTATACACAAAATGCTATTTTGTGATGAACAAATGCTAGTTTCTGATGAACAAATGCTAGTTTCTTATGCACAAATGTTATTTTGTGATGAACAAATGCTAGTTTCTGATGAACAAATGTTATTTTGTGATGAACAAATGTTAGTTTCTTATGCACAAATGATGAACAAATGTTAGTTTCTTATGCACAAAAATGTTATTTTGTGATGAACAAATGCTAGTTTCTGATGAACAAATGCTAGTTTGTGATGAACAAATCGCTATTTCTGATGAACAAACTGGACGCGTCTCATAAAACGCATTTTTCGAAAAATTCGTGAATAATTCGGGAAAAATTCGTCCGTGTCGTATTTTATTGAAAAATACGCGAATAATACGGGAAAAATTCGCCCGTGCCGTTTTTATTTTTTTAAATGAATGTTTAATCAGGGACGTTGATTTTTTAATATGAACGATCGAGATTTATTCTTATTTCGCACCTAGGCGCCCATTCGCACGTGACTCTTTTTCTAATATTAATATTCGTTTAGGTCCAAAACTAAAAAATAACCGGATCGGATTATTTTTGTAACCGTTCGTTGTTTTGTTTCGGGTTTGGACAATTGGACCACCTCATGGATTGAGTATTTCGATTATTTGGGGGCTTTATTTTATTTTATTTTTTGTTAGAAAGGGGCTTTATTTACATTTACTACATTATGTTATAAATTTTAAAAATGAAATTCTAATATTTTCTTAAGATCATTTAAAAACAAATCAAATAACCCAGTCCAACCTATAATTATAGCTCCCGAAAAGTCCAGTGAGCCCTACGGTTGATTTGGGCCCTTGTTGAGCCAGTCCTGCAATTCTTGTAATGATTCGTGTTTTACGATTGGTTTGCGCGAAAAAGAAGACAAAAAGTAGAGACCCTTTTCGAAAGGGTTTAACCCTAAGGAACACATAACAGAATAAAGTAGGGGGGAAATCCGATTTTTATCAAATTCTAATTTCAAAGTTAGAGTCGTATAATTTGTTAGATCATCTCCAAGACTCCAACCCTAATTTATTATTAATTAGTTTTAGTTTTCATATTTTGCAAAAAACTATTATTTTCAAAAATATATTAAAAATTGTATTTTTGAAAAAAAACTATACTATCTTATCCACAAAAATAATATTATTTTCAAAAATTATTGTTAAAAATTGAAGGGAAATTCCGTCTGGTACCCCTGAGGTTTTTGTTTTTCCGAGTGGTGCCCTGAAAAAAAAGTTATTCCGGATGGTACCCCTGAGGTTTTGGAAAAGTTCGCCTCGTACCCTCGAACTTTGATAAAAGTTTGCCCTATGCCCCTTCTTGGGTTTTTCGTAAAAAAATCGTTAGTTTTGATTTTTTTTTTGTTTAAAAAAATGTTTTTTTGTCCCATACTCCTCTACTTGGTACAAATATTGTGATTATTGTCCCATAATCTAAACCCTCCCAAATTCCATTTTACTTCCAATTTTCTCTAATTTTTGTTAAAAAAATAAAATAAATAAACTCTAACCCTCCCCTTCTTTTACTCATTTATTTCCTCATATTTCTTCAACAACACAGTCATACATATAATAAGGTTAGTTTGTCCTTCCAAATAATTCATAGCTCAAAATTAGGCCGTAGTGTATAGTATGCATTGGTAAATTCGCTTTATATTTTTTCTTGCATAAACAATTTGAGTGTGAGTGTTAAAACCTTGCCAGTTTCTTTGTGACATATATTACCCATAAATTGTTCGTATTTTATAATAATATTTTATATTTGCATCGGATGGTTTGGAGCAGAATAGCATATGATTAAGGGTGTGTTCTTTTAACTCAAAGTCATTTTAATGGATAAATGGGTAAAAAAGGGGGGAAAGTTAGAGCTTTTTTTCTTTTTAAATTTTTTGACGGAAATTAGAGAAAATTGGATTAAAAATGGGTTTTGGGAGACTTTCGATTATGAAATAACATTTGCACAAAGTAGAGGGTACCAAAACTAATAAAATTTCGTCCAAACAAAACAACAACAAAAACATTTTTTTAAATAAAAAAAATCAAAACAAACGCTTTTTTTTTTACGAAAAACCCAATAAGGGGTATAGGGCGAACTTTTCACAAAGTTCGGGGGTATGGAGTGAACTTTTCCAAAACCTCAGGGGTACCATCCGGAATAAGTTTATTTTTTGGGCACCACTCGGAAAAGCAAAAACCTCAGAGGTACCAGACGGAATTTCCCAAAATTGAAATATGCAAAAATATTTTTAAGAGATATACGTATCTTATAAAAAAAACTATCATATCTAAAAATAAATCTAATATATTGATTGTTTGTTTAATATATAAATACAACTAATTAAAAATAATTAAATTAAATTTAACCAAATAGTAATAATTAAATTATATTTTAAAAATGATGAATGATTTGGTTTAATGTGGGACCGTGTTTTTGGTATATTATTTGAAGTTCAGCTTTAGTATATAGTAATAATATCACCATATCTTAAATATAATAAAATATTTAAAATTTGATTTTTGGAAGGAAATTTGTCAGGTTGAAGTTCTTTTTCAAAATACTTCTCTCTGATTAAATTATTTTTTTTGATTCACATACAAATCTGACAAAATTTGATATTTTTTTTTTTATAAACATATTGAAGAAACTCCCAATATCACTAATGATCTTAGGATCAGGATTTATAAATCATATTGTAAAGAGATAGTAGGATCGGATTATAAGGGGTAATAGGTTCAGATAATAGAATCAGATCATTCGAAAGGCAATAAAAATGATGAAATGATTAACACTAATATGTTATATATCACTCAAATATGAAAGTAAATCATAGAAAAACATAGATATTATTCATCAAACACCATGAAATACTTTTTCAATGCTCCAATATGTTTTTTAACAAGAGATAGAAGGTGTGAAGACTCCGGATCATGAACAGAGTATGAAACTTCTTGGTTTGACGAACTCTTGATCAAGTCAACTCAAACAAATGAGAATTCTCACAATTGAGAAAGGAAGAAAAAGATGTCGAGAAAGAGAACAAATTGGGAATTCTGGTTGTTTATTAAAACAGAAGTTCTTTCTGTATAAAACTACAACTAGGCTATATATACAAGCTAGCTAACACAGAGAAAACTAACTAACAAGTGCCATGTCAGTAGTAAGTTGGACGTGATAAATCGAGACCAAGCTTGCCCGAAAGAAAAAGAATGTTGTTGAGCACCAAGGGGCTTATTGAAGATGTCAACCAATTGCATTCTAGATCGAACATGTACGGTGGAGAGGAATCCAACTTATACATGGTCACGTATGAAATGATAATCAATATGCAAATGCTTGGTGCGCTCGTGTAACACCGAATTAACAGTAAGATGTTGCGCGACTTTATTATCATTGTGCAACAAAATGGGAAGAGAATGCAAACATTAAGATCGCCCAATAAGCCTTCTAACCACACCAACTCACTAGCAGTATAGGACATACTACGATATTCACTTATTATCATAGTGCAACGGAATGGGAAGAGGAATGCAAACATTAAGATCGCCCAATAAGCCTTCTAACCACACCAACTCACTAGAAGTATAGGACATACTACGATATTCGCTTTCAGTTGTGGATTTAGAAACGGTTTTATGCTTCTTCATATTCCATGAAAGCAAAGAGTTGCCCGGAAATATGTTATATCCAATCGACAAGTAAATGTACAACTACCGCAATCTATGTCACATTAAGATGTTAAACTCATACTCGACTGGCTATGACAAACCAAAGAGCAATGAATGGTTCCTTTCAAGTAACACAAGAGATAGAGAGCAGCTTGCATGTGTGACTGTCGTGGGAAAGATAAAAATTGTCTATGTTGTTGTAAAATGTAAGAGACGTCTAGGCGAGATAAAGTTAAGTAGAACAACCTTCCAATCAAGTGTCGATATGATTCATGATCAAGCAATAAGTCACCAATATCCTAGTTGTACAAGATGTTGTGAACTCCACATTCCATTGCCTAATTTCAAACCATAAAGAAAATGTTTAAGATGACATACCTCTTCTGGTTTGGCCTTTGTATGCCCTAAAGGAGGAACCATACAAACTTCTTCATCCAAGTATACATGTAAAAAGGCATTATTAATGTCTAATTGATAAATGCTCCAATTTCTAATTAACTACTGCCAAGGCTATACGCTCCCTTACTACTATGAATTTAGCCACAGGTAAAAACTTATACTTGCAATTTTTATCCTTGACTTGATTATAACCTTTGGCAACCAGCCTCACTTTAAACCTTTTTACCATTTGGTTGGAATTTAACTTTGTAAACCCACTTAGAACTTATTACCTTTTTTTCCTGGAGGTAAAATGGTTAGTTCCCAAGTAGAATCCAATCGAGCTTGTGCATAGGATGTTGGTTCTATTACTAAGAGTACGTGAAACAAGGAATGCACATAATCAGTTAATCACTAGAATAAGACTCAATATCAAATACTGACATGACATGGAAGGCTTTAGAAAATTAATCTTCATTCTCAAAAGTATAAGTGCACTATGAAGGATTCTTAGTCACAAGTTGGCAAATATAATCTATCAACTTGATTAGTGGTTGCACAACCCTGTTATAGCTTCTCAAAGGATGCACACTCTCAGCATTTGGCATTCGAATCTCAGAAGTTGGCACATTACAAGCCGAATCCACATGAAAATGTGCATGTTTTGGTTGGTGAGAAAGTGAGGTGACCTTTGTGAACATCCAACTATGTCTACTATATGATCAATAGAAGAACCTGGCAATTGAGAAGATTCTATTTGTTATGAAGATTCATTACTTGCTGGATAATATGCAAGAAGAGGTAAATCATTCATACAAAAAACTAACAAGAGGTAATGATGAAGATGATTCCTTTGAAAAAGACTTGACTTGATCTTTAAAAGGGAAACGATACTCTTTAAAAGACTTGACTTTATTACTTGCTTGTGTTCACCTCCGTCGGGGTCATGGTAGTATTAGCAGTGCCCTCAACACTAGGCTTATCGTCGTTTTGAACAAGCGAAGGGCTTTGTGAAGCGAGATGCGCATCTCGCTTAAAACAAAGCAGTCGGAGCCCTTCATATTCGAGGAAAAGTTATTGTTTATTGATTTTAACCGTTCCTTTTAGCGTCTTCCTGAGATTGACTTCAACACATACTTTTGTGAACCCGCACTGGTTAGAGAAGAGAATACGAGTGTCAAATTTAATCTGACGTCCTATCCCGGCCGCAATGCGCATGAGTAGTTCTTCTTCATGATAGACAAGAGGTAGCTTGGGGATCCGCACCCATGCCGACGGCATCGTGATAGTATCAATTTCCGGGTTGAAGTTAGGAGACCATGCTTTACATGACCGAAAATGGTCCATAGTCCATCGGTAAGGGCCATCATATAATCCCTTTCAGTGTCAAATCTGACCACGTAGTAACCGTTTGGAAGATCGACGAGCAACATTTTTCAGCTTGGCTTCAAAACGTCCCAAATTTTTTTTTCCATAACATGGTAGGGCACAAGACTGCCTAGGACTTTGACAATCAAAGAAGATCTCCAAACATCGACAAGAACGTTAACGACTTCCAGGGCAATGGAGACAACAGGGTCACTAGTGTCAACAACACCCCCCCCCCCCCAAATGTGATATTGATCTTGCCATCCAGGAATTCAACATCAAGTTTAGGGAGTTGATGGCCAGCCATGTTGACGTCTTTCCATGTCCTGGGAGGAGGAGATGGATTGGCGGGAGGCGCTGGATTTGATGGCGGGGTAGTATCCGCCATAAGCGATGAACTTCTCCGGGGAAGCGGGCATTTAGACGACATTTTAGAGAGCGTTTTAACAATGAAAAAGTTATTTAGGGAGGGAGGGAGTAATAAAATGGGTAGTGTTTAATAAGACTAGACTATAAGGGCCTCTAGGACCAATGGAAATCCTTCGTTCCATCTTCAATATTCCACTTTTATATTCCACTTGAATTTTAAATATCAAAGAAATGTTTAAAAAATTAAAATTTATATTTACATTGTAAACAACTATATATATTTATATTATAAATAGTTATATACATATGTGTGCAAATTTTTAGATTGAAAATCATATCATACAACTTTTTAAAAATTAAATGGGTAATATTTTTAAGAAAATCATCAATCCTTTTCATTTAAAAATTTGTATAATATACTTTTTAAGATTAAAATTTATACATATATGTATATAACTATTTATAATATAAATATAATATTTAAATTTTTTTAACATTAATTGAAGATTTAAAATTCAACTAGAATGTAAGAGTGGAACACTGAAATGAAACAGAAAACTTACATTCCTAACAAATAAAATAAAAATTAGGGAAAGATTCAAGACAAAACCCGCCTAACTACTTTGTTGACCAAAAAGGGGAAATTGGTAGCGTACTAACGTCGGCTCGTCGACATTGGATATAATTTGTTTATTATTTTCGAGAATATAATACTGTATTTTTTTTACAGATAAAATATAATACTGCTTAGATTGGTTGCATTTAGTACTTTCAGGTAGCAATGTAGCATACGTGGAGCGTTACGTGTTAGCTCATGGTTCATGTTTAGGTATAAACGCTTATGTATAAGTTACAACAAGATATCACAGATTCATACAATATTTTGTTTCCAACATTACTCAAAATCGGCACTCAAAAAAAACATTACTCAAAATCATCATGATGCATTTTCCTAAAATGAAAATGAATAGGCTGGAGGGTAAAGTGGCGGTGATAACGGGAGCGGGCAGCGGCTTCGGGAGGGCGACGGCAGCGGCTTTCATCCGTAACGGAGCCAAGGTGGTGATAGCCGACGTCAACCGCCAGCTGGGCCAGGCAGCCGCGTCGGAGCTGGGGCCGGGAGCTTCCTTCGTACACTGTGACGTCACCAAGGAATCGGACGTCTCAAGCGCGGTTGATCGGGCGGTTAGCATGCACGGACAGCTGGACATCATGTACAACAACGCCGGCGTTGCCTGTAAGACTTCTCCCAGCATCGTTGACCTTGATCTCTCCGCCTTCGATCGCACCCTCGCCATCAATTTGAGAGGTATTTTCGTTAATTAGTTTGTTTGAATGTTTGATAACAATTGAACTTGGAGCACGTAACCTAAAACCAAAGAAATATAATCAAGTAATTTACCATAACAAGATATCTACAAGGTAATCAATTATTAATGTATCATCGAGTGGATATGTCTCCCATTATTTGTGCGCACATCGATTAAATTTGTAACTAACTTGTTAAAATACCCTTTTCGAAGAAAAAGTTAAAAGATAAAATAGATTAATATATAAATTTATGAGTTATTTTTTTTATTGTTAATTGATTTTAGGATTGAATCACAATATATTTGTATAACTCTTAGACTATCGGCCTGAATATTTAATATGATATTAGAATTATTTGTTTAATAGTTTCTCTTGATCCTGGGTCTATTTTATATATGTGCATGTGTATGTACGTGGTTCGGTTATAAAGAAATTAAGATACTCAATATCCGTTGTATTATTTAAGTATCAACTAGACTAGTTCCCGTAATTACAACTGCGGAGGTGTGTTAGAATACTATTTCCACATGGAAAATTAAGACATAAAATAAATTAGTATTGAGTTATTTTTTTTTTATTGCATATTGGTCTTAGAATAAAAACATTCTAGAAGTTTCATACAGGACCCTAATTCATTGACACATGAAAAGTTAATACAACCACAAACAAAATTAGTCAAAAATATTATAGTATAAAATGTAGAATTTCCTCTTTTCTTTTCAATTTTCATACGTCTTGAAGACGGTTGACCAATAACGTGGGTTCCATATATATGTGTGAGATAAAACGGGTATGGTTTCGGCACATCCTCTCACATCTAAGTACACAATTAATTACTTATGTAACCATACGTTTATGTGTAGTTGTCCTTTGTTTGTTAGCCTCACTATTAGACACAATTAATATAGGCATGGTGGCGGGGATGAAGCACGCAGCAAGAGTGATGATACCCAGACAAAAGGGCTGCATCCTCTGCACCGCAAGCGTGACCGGCATCCTAGGAGGGATGGCGCAACACTCTTACTCCGTCTCCAAGTTTGCGGTCGGGGGGCTTGTTAAATCGGCCACGTCAGAGCTTAGCAGGCACGGGATTCGGGTCAACTGCATATCCCCGTTCGCGGTCCCCACCGCGTTCGTGATGGACGAGCTGAGGGTAGCTTACCCAGGGGCCGACGACGCACGGCTCGAGAAGATAGTGCGGGACACCGGGGAGCTCAAGGGGGCGGATTGTGAAGAGATCGACGTTGCGAATGCTGCAGTGTTCTTGGCGTCGGATGAGGCCAAGTACGTTTCCGGGCATAACCTTGTTGTTGATGGCGGGTTTACCGCCTTTAAGACCTTGTCGTTGCCTTTGCCTGGTCAAATTTAATTAGTGAACGTACAAGTAACCCTTAATCATGATTTAGCTGCTTCATTAACTTTTAATTAATTATGAAGTAATTGGTTTCATCCATTCTATGAACATTCTACGGAGTATATGAATATTGTTATTATGAACCTATAAACTCCGGTCAAGTTAAGATGTATTGAGGTTGTACTTCAATTAATTTTAGGGATTTTTTTTTCAGCGTCCTTGAGGTTTGGACTTTTCCTCTATACATAAACCCAAATTCCATCAATTTTTATAAATTCCCATTAAAGATTAAAAAAATAAATATAAAAATCAATTTAATCCCCTAATTAGTTCAGTAAATCCCAATTCGGTAATTTTTATTTATATTCCATTTTGTGACTTTCTCGAGATACAAAAATAGATTATGCAAGCTGTTCTTACTCGAACTGCAGAAAGTCGGGAAAGGGAAAGGCGATTGGAGAGGAATTTTGAGAAATTTCTTGAAAACGCGGACTCCGACTCAGATGACGAGCCACGCGCAGAAAAACTTTCTTCGTCTGCGCCGCATAAACGATAATAATTAATTTGATGTACTCATATCCTGATTTGATTATGCCATAATTTATGTGATATCTGTTTCTGTTGTCACTTTATCTGTCGATTGGAGCATTTCATCTTGACTTTCTGATATTATTGAGTTCAGTTGGCAGTATGTTGCCCCTAGAACTCCCCTTTTGGATCTCTACAAACTGAATTGATTGTGTGACCAAACATATTTGAGATTAATTTTATGAGAAACTTGTTTTCATCTTATATTTATAGCTGAAACAATTAGGAGATAAAACTTTAGATCAAAACATATTTGAGATTAATTTCATGAGAAACTGGTTTTCATCTATATTTATAGCTGAAACAATTAGGAGATCAAACTTTAGATCAATGGAATGGGGAATCTATATATATAATTAAAACCACTAAGGATTCGAGCCTGCTCATTGCGCCACGTCAGATTTTTCCACTTGACGAGCCCTTATTACGTCACGTAGGATTTTGACACATGTTAAAATTTCCTTACTCTACCTATTTTACGTATCATATAATTTTTAATGCCTCATATTATGTATTGCCATGTCATTTACACATCATAAATGATCTAAATATATCAAATTAAAATTTATTATAGTTATCCTTATTAAGCCAACCCATAAGATTCAATTCAGAATTCACACTCCTCCACATCCTCTTCGGCAACGCCGTGCTTGGCTCCTTCGCCGACATTCTCGATCTACCAAAGAATCCAACAATGATTCTCAAAACCCTCATCTTCTTAATCACAATCCCCATTCACCTTTTGCATCAAGAAGATAATTCATCAATTTTCTTTGGAAACGAGAAAAGTTATTTTCTTTCCGATCTATATGAATTAAAGCCGACTCGATTTGCGAGAATACAACCAAGTTTTGTATTTGCTACAAACATATAAAGACAAGAATCGATGAGGGAGAATGAGACGAGCTCGATGGGCAGAGTGACCGGTCACCGGAAAGTTGTTGACGAGAATGCAATTGCAACCTAGACATGGAGAAAAAAGGAATCGGAATCGTAGGGATCACACAACACACTTGCTTGAAGTCGAAGTTGTGGTCTTGTGTAGGTAATGAAGAGGTAGTCGGAAAAAGGGAGCGAGCCGATCGCTAGAAAGCAACTGGCGACGATAAAATTGAATAATGGCCGAGGCAAATTTTACTAATTTACTTTGAATATTTGGACATCATCAAATCTTTTTTGTTAGCAAATCTTTGATTTCCAAATTTGATTTTGATTTTTTTGACATATTACATTCAGATGGAGTCAATTTAAAATTATATTTACAATTAAGATTTTCCAAATATACTTTGTCATCATTTTTTTTTAATCTACGTAAAGTCAAATTTAGTTACCAAATAATGATATTTAGATAGAATCAAATCCATTTTGTTAACAAATCTTTAAATTTGAAGTATGGTTATGATTTATCTTTGAATTTCCAATTATGATTTTTTTATAATTTAAATACAAATCAAACCAATTTACAATCACAATTTCCAAAGTAGATTATAGTTTCCAATTATGATTTTTATTAATTTACTTATTATAATTTTCAATTATAACATACGTACAAATCAAGCCAATTGATTTTAGTTAATTCATATTATAATTTCCCATTAAAATATTTACATAGAGTGAATCAATTTCTGTTACCAAATTTTTGCTTTTAAAATTAAGATTATGATATATCGTTAGATTTCTAATTTTAATTATTATTATTTTGACGATTTATCTACAAATCAAGCTGATATATGATCATTACTTCCAATTATGATTTTTCAATTATAAATTCCCATTATGTATTTTTTTCCCGTTATTTTACGTACAAATCAAGCAAATTTCTGATTTTGTAATCTTTTAATTTTTCTTTTTGACACTTTACGTATAGAATTATATAGATCAAACAATTATCATGTTTCCAAATTAAAAACACATGCACTTACCTATGGAGTATTAAATTTGGGAATAATTTTCATAATCTTTATTGAATTTGGATGTAATCTGCTGAAAATAAATCTTCCAAATTAAAAAAATAGTCATATGTTCAAACAATATATCTCTAATATATTTTTGGTTGTAATTTTTTATATGTGACGTTATTAATGTGAATTTTAACAATCACATCAAATAAAATTTAACTAATTTTTTTTATAAGATTGAATTAGACTTATTTGATAATACATATTTACTTCTTTGTGTAACAATAGATCCAATATTTTTTTTGATTGTTTATATAAGAAATAATTGTTTAATTTTAAAAAATAACAATATATAAGATTTAAATATGTTTTTACAAATATATGTATTTTAAAATAGTTAAGATATAGGAAGTAAATTAAAATCATCAAATATAAATTTTAATATAATGAAATTATTTGGAGTAATTCACAGGTACTGAGGTACATGATATAATTCCAAAAACAAAATAGTATTTTTACAAAAATATATAAATTTTAAAAATACAAAAAAATAAATATTTTAATATAATTAAATTATTCAGAGTAAATCATAGGTATAAGAAATAATTTAACAAAAAATAAATTTTTTTTACAAAGATATATTTTTTTTATATTTGCTAACTATTAATTTAACATCACAATAATATATCTAAAATACTAATATCATGTTAATATATCCAAAATAATATGGTGAATATTTCTTTAAAAGAAGTTGTTTTTATTTTTTTCCATCAAAATATGTCAAAAGAAAGATCTATTCTCTAACTAATATCCTAAAAAAATACGTTTGTTGGTGGATCATCCTAAGAAGTTGGTTTTTTTAGATCTCTTTTTTAGGTTAAAATATTAGATCGCTTATTATTTCAATAATATTATTACCCATTGTTCAATTCATTACGACCAATTTAAATATTATAACTTCATAGAGAAAACCCTACTAAATAATTTTTATTTGTTATCTATATTTTTCCTATTATTCTCACAATTAAATGTTAAATTAAAGTTAAACATCATAATCTTTTTAGGTATATAAAAAAGGCGAATTTGCACATTTATCCCAAATAAAGTTAGTAAATTAAAAAATATCCTTATTTAAGCTAAATAGCAACGAGTATCCTTTTGCGTATTTTTACTATAAAAACTTCTTTTTTTTATTTTCTTTTAAATAAAAAAATTAGTGATTTACCTTTACAATTCTACAAATTCCCATATGCAATCTTTTCTCCGTCAAAAAAAATCCAATTCCGGTGACAAGATCAATGTGACCTCTCCTCCGTTTCATGACCGATACAAGACTCGGTAAGTTGCAACTGAGTGATGGCGGTGGCCCTTGTGGCTGTAATCTCTGCTATGCTGTTTAGTAGCTTCTCACACCTCTCAAGCTCTTCCCGTCCTTCATAATCAAATCCTCCATTTTCAACCTCTGCACAAGATAACAAATCAAGCAACTGCACTTAATTAATTAACCACATGACCGGTCAAAATTTTAAACATTTACTTCCTCGGCATGACGAGCCTCAGCCGTCGATCTTTGCCTTCTAGGGGATTGATTCGCAATCCGATTCTTTCGGGATCCATTTCTTGGAGACTGGACAGGGGAGATTCTGCGCGGCTTTGTTGCTGTCGTCGTTTTGCTCGTTCACCTCTGCGTTTCAACATTTAGTCTCTTCCTCGACGGCATCGGGCTAGTGCTCCAGTTCTCGCTCGTAGCTGGTGCATTCCTGCTAATCCCTACTCCATCCCTCCGTAGACTTAACGACTGAAGTGAATCGCCGCCGAGGACACCAGGTATCCGGTGATAAACCGCCCGACCGAGCCCCTGTCAGACGAGATGGATACCCGATGATCTCACTGTCTTCATTGCAATGATAGGAGACTCCTCATGAGGAAATCTCCGGACGAAGTTTCTCCGGCCAACTTGGTCGGGGTTGATTGGAGTGAAGAAGACATTTGAATCGACGAATTCGATTGGCATTCCTGGTTAGCCGGGAACGCATTTCCGTCTACAAATCGGAAATTGTAGATTTGTTTTGGATTATTAAGGAGATTTTCCATTTAATTCATTGCTAAAAAAATTATAATTTTATTAATTACAAATTTGTACTGATCACATTTTTAAAAAAAAAATTTTTTTTAAATTTTGGGCATTGTAGCAATTATTTAGGGAATTGATTTAGTTTATTTGGACATTGATGCAAATTTAAAAAAGTAAGGATATTTTTACCAATAATAACTTTTTTAGGGGTATAGGTCACTATAAACACTATAAAAAACACTTGAGTTAACTTTTTTAGGGGTATAGGGCACGGGAATTACACTAGTGCAAATACTAATCGAGAAAGTCACAGAATGGATTTGTGGTCTGGCGACGTCGAGAAAGTCACATAATGGATTTGTGGTCTGGCAACAGAATGGATTCGAGAAAGTAACAGAATGGAGTTACAGAATGGATTTGTGGTCTGGCGACGACAGGTAAGGCTGGCGAGTAGGTTTACAAATTAGGGAGCAATAAAAAAGAGGTAAAAAAAAGTAGGGGATAAAATTATTTTTTAATAAAAAATGGGATGGAATTTGACTATTTGAGTTGATGTGCAATTTAAATTATAGTTGAGACTTTTTCAAAACATAAGGGCCAGAAAAAGTCCACACTTGAAAGACACCAAAATAAAATCCCAATTTTAGAAATGAAACCACTTGTGTCCAGAATTTATGGCCCACGACTTTTCAAGTACAAGTCCAAACTTCAATGTGGGAGGTGAATTACGATCCACACACAAAATTGAGAGAGTTGCGGATAGAGACAACAGTAGGAGACATTTGCATGTTAACTATAGTCTGAGTCAATTACAAACACAGCTGAATCCCCATATATATTGTTCAGGCCGGTAGGTATACTTGGCAACAAGTCATCTCAAAAATCTAACAAGGTAGTACGTACATAGAGAGACAACAGTAGGAGACATATGCATGTACAACTTATTGAACCATTCTTCTTGGGTGTTTAATTTAAAGAAGCAAACACATCAACCCTGCAGACCAATTATACCTGCAAAAAGAAGATACAAATTAGCAACCTCCATCCAATAAGCAAAAGGATAATTAATCTCTTATAAGAACAATATCACATCAAACACATATATATATATATACCACAAGCCACTCGATCTCCGGCATTCCCAGTTTGTTTGCTCAGCTCATGTCCACCTGAACATATATTGAATGTGTTTTCCTTCTTGAATCAGATCAATATACAACGGAGGAAAAGAAACACAAAACAAATCTGATAACAAAGCAATAAAACATGATCGAGTCATCTATTCATCCAAGTTGAAACAGCTTAACTATATTACCCCTTCCAAGGTCATCTGGGTCGGCATGTACAACGATAGCTCTTCCTATAACAGAATCTGGACCCGTAAGTGTTAGCTGCAGCATATTTTAATTTATGTGATTAATTAATTTGAACCCTTAAAAAGATGAGCAACTTAATTGGGAATCAACAACATGCATATTTGAAAATTAAAGATGCCATAGATATAGTTGTATTTATTCTAAGTCCAAGAGATGACCTGCTTGTCCGTTATATTGAATGTAACAGTACCTGCATAATATAATATAATGATGATTAAGCCAATTAAGTAACGCAGAGGGACATGACTGATTCTGTACTTTGATAAGCTATGTATATAGAGAGAGAGATGAGCTAGAGTACCTTGGTCTTCAACTGACAAGTTTCCAAGATCACCCATGTGTCGAATTTCATCATCGGGCGCCCCGTGACTTAAATCACGAGGATTGAAATGCGGCCCTGTTGCATATATAATTAACACATGCATGTACGTCAAATTCTCACTTGATTCATGTATATCGATAGATCATAGAGAGTGATTAGGACGTATTTGAATAATATATAGTTTGAGTTAGTTTATAGTACCGGTTGACATGCAACCATTTGTGGTGTCACCGAAAGCATGGACATGGAAGCCATGGAGACCAGGCTTCAGCCCAGTTAGGCTGCCGTTTATAGTAGTCGGTCCTGTGCTTGCAGTTAAAAGAAGAAAACCATATAACTAATTATATACATATATAAGATATATACAGGTAATCAAGAAATTAATAAGAGTGACATATAATATACATACCATGGTGTTCTTGCTGGGAGAAGTAGATAGTGCCACCGACGCCGTATGTGCTGGTTTCCAGAACCGCCACAGCCTTCACCATCTTCAATCACTCTCTGTCTTTTGTTGATGATTTATTTTGGTATACCTATCTAGCTAGAAGCAGTCAGTAGTTGTACGTAGTGTGAGATCCAGAACCTCAAGCAATTAAGTAAAGCTAGCTGTAACTCGATCTATCTATATGTATATAAAGTACTATATATACCGGTTAGGGGTGGATTGCAAATTGGAATAATAAGTGTGCAGAGGAAAGAGAAGCCCTTTGGGCTACACGTCGGAGAGGCAAACGCCACTGAGCTGAGAATGGGGCAGTCGCCGATTCCCGGGGAATGTAAGCACGCCACGTGGCGGCCACGTACTTCTCGTTGCATTGCCCCCACACTATCATTTTCTGCGGCGCTCCGATATATATTACGGTAGTATAACAGAGTTTCGATTCTTCTTTTGATCACTAAAACAATTTCAATTGTTACACGGCGGTTTGTCAGTACTGGTGTCGCCATGGATTATGGATAACCTTTCCACATTCCAATTACACAACTAACAATCCCAATTGTTCTTTACTTCTTTCAGTCAGTAAGACAACTTCAATTGCTCTACAAAGGCTTGTCAGATGATATTGTAAACCAATTTCAAAGATGTAGATCGATAGGTGATAACAAGAAATGACGTGCCAATTCGTTTTATACTCAATTCTATCCTTATATAAATATTATTTTAATTAAATAATACACATGACTACATATAAATCATCATACCTATATATTAAAGCGAATGTTAAAAAAAATTATGAAAAGACACGTCGTTTTTAAATTGGACCACACCACTCTTTTATTAAAATCAATCTTTGACAAAATAATTAAATTTAATATACAGATAGTATAATTTACGTAAAATATGATACCACTATGATCAATGGATAGAAAATCTCATTCTTAATTTAAAAATAATAAAAAAATTTAGATTTGATTCAAATGAAACGAACTCTTATCTTGAAAATTAAAAAGTGCACTAAAAAGTACGAAAAGTGCATTACAAAATACAAAAAAAGCACAATTCGAAAAGTGTAGTACAAAAAATATAAAAAGTGCACTAAAAAGAACGAAAAGTGCATTACAAAATACAAAAAAAGCACAATTCGAAAAGTGTAGTACAAAAAAATATGAAAAGTGCACTACAAAGTACAAAAGTGCAAATGCGAAAAAGTGCAATACAAACTAGAAAAAATACATTCGTTTTATTTTTCAGGATAAGAGTTTGTTTCATTTGAAACAAACTCTATGATAAATAGGAAGATTATTAAGATATTTTTTATGCTATATATTATAGAAATATTAGGATATTTATTTTTATTTTTAGATAGAATGCATATGCTAGGTTTAGATAATTAAGTTTAATATAAAGATAATGTAATGTACATACAATCTTATATCACTATAATTAAGTTTATTTTGAACGGTCCCATGTATATAATAAATTGATAAGTTTTTATCTTATTACTTATCTATTTTCATAATTAAATAAATTATCATGTTTTGGATATTAATTTAATTCATAATACTAATAAAATATTATTGTTTCAAATAAACAACTTTTATAGTTTATTGGTTTTAAATATTTATTCAAAATTTATATTTAAGCATTTACATGATTATTTTTCTCGGATAATAAATATATTTGAAAATATTTTATTATTAATATTTTATCTAAGAAAAATCCGTACAAGGTATGAGAATACATACTAGTATTCTATGATAGCACAATTCAAGCGTCTATAATTTTATAGTTGTGTGTAGTAGGCTTATATTATGTATAGTTGTTAACTAATAATGATATTAATTATCTGAGTCAGGTTCACGTGCGAATGGGCGCTCATGTGCAAAATAAGAAAGAACAAGAGTCATTGGATCAAGAAAAATCAAAGGCGTTGATCATTTCACTTAAAAAGGGGAAAAAACGGCACGGGCGAATTATTGGCGAATTATTCGCGTATTTTTGAAAAAAAGGAAATAGGACATGCGCCCAAATTGTTCATCAGTATTGTTGATTTGTTCATCAATAATGTGGGTTTGTTCATCAAAGCTGTGATTTTGTTCATCAAAACTGTGATTTTGTGCATAAATAAACTATTACTTGTGCATCAAAAATCTATTGTTTGTACATAAAAATGAACAAATGTGTATCAAAATTACATGCAATATGTTCATCAACATTGTGATTTTGTACATAAAAAACGAAAATATTTAGTCATTGGTTTTGGCATATTTGTTCATCGGTTTGTGCATATTTGTTCATTAGTAACATCAATTTGTTCAGTGGTTTATGCATATTTATTCATTGCCTTTTTCATATAATTGTTCATTACTAGATGCATATTTGTTCACTAGTAACCTCAATTTGTTCATTGCTATATGCATATTTGTTTATTAATAACATCAATTTGTTCATAGCTAAATAAGGCACAAGCGCTCCTCTTCGATTTGTTGCTATCTCGTTCTCTTAGCATACACCATATTATTGCAAAGTCAAATTCTTTATATATTATCTTTTGCATTTAAGTTTCTACATCAAACTTATCTTATTTTGGTACTATATTGAGCACTTCATTCGTATTGACAAGTTAGCCTTAAAACACTTCATTCGTATTATACTTTGAATTCAAGATAGCCTTAAAGCATAAAATAAATGCAAAAATGCAAAAATAGATAGTCCTAAATGTACAAGTTGATGGTATTAATAGTCCTAAATGTACAAGTTGATAGCATTGACACATAAAACATAAGTTTTTTTCAATTCAAAAATAAGGGTATAAGAATGAACAAATAAGGTTATATCAATGAACAAATAAGGGTATATCCATGAACAAATATGGTCTATCAATGAACAAATAATGGTATACTAATGAACAAAAAAAAGTATACTAATGAACAAATAATGGTATACCATGGGTATATCAATGAACAAATAAGGGTATATCAATGAACAAATACGAGTATATCAATGAACAAATATGGGTATATCAAAACTAATTATATGTGCATAAAGAACTACATAATATTGTATTCCTACATATAAATAAGATTAAAAAAAAAAAAGTTCGAAATCAATGAACAATGTTATAAAAAACTCAATGCACAATTAGTTAGTATTGATGAACAATTGTTGAATATTGATGAACAAATCGCTAATTCTGATGAACAAACTGGGCGCGTCTCATAAAAACGTATTTTTCGAAAAAATCGTGAATAATTCGACCGTGTCGTATTTTATTGAAAAATACGCGAATAATACGGGAAAAATTCGCCCGTGCCGTATTTTATTTTTTTCATGAAAATTTAATCAGGGACATTGATTTTTTGGAATGAACGATCGAGATTTATTCTTATTTCCTACACAGGCGACCATTCGCACGGGACTCTTGTTTTAATTATCTTAGGAAAAAATCAATTTGTTATCTATATTTAGGAAAGATATGATTTACTTGTATTATCTATTTCCTAGTTTAAAACTACGTGATATCTTATTCATTGATATGAGTATGTGGTGTCTTGTGTATAAGTACCAATCACCTTGATTAATAAAATTACACAAGTTTATTTTCATTCCTTATCTTCATGGTATTGGAGCGTTTTGCCTAATGACATTTCGATCCTCAATTTTTTTCTTTCATGGTTGTCGATGTCTATAATCGGTCACCAACAATCACCACAAAATAACTTCCGCTTTAAAAAAAATCTCAGCCTCATGGTGTCTCCGAAAAAATCGGGATCGCCTTCGGGCATCTCATACAAAACCAGGATTGCATTAGTGCATCTCATACAAAATCGAGATCGCCTTCGGGTGTCTCATACAAAATCAGGATTGCCTTCAGGCATCTCATACAAAACTGGGATCGCCTTCGGGCGTCTCATACAAAACCGGAATCACCTTCGGGCGTCTCCGAGAAAATCGAGGTTGCCTTCGGGCGTCTCATACAAAACCGAGATTGCCTTCGCGCGGGGCGTCTCATACGAAACCGGGATCGCCTTCAGGTATCTCATACAAAATCAAGATTGCCTTCGGATGTCTCATCCAACAACACGAGATTGGCCTTGTCCGGCTTCAAACAATCGTCTCCAAGAGTCTCTACTGAAGAATAAATTGGTGATGTGCACATCACAGATCAAGATTCAACTACATTCTATCCAAGCTCGGCCTTTTCCATCTCGACAGTCCGACTTGAGGGGGCATAATAACGACATTAATTATCTTAGGAAATAAATCAATTTGTTATCTATATTTAGGAAATATATGATTTGCTTGTATTATCAATTTCCTACTTTAAACCTACGTGATATCTTATTCATTGATATGAGTATGTGGTGTCTTGTGTATAAGTACCAATCACCTTGATTAATAAAATTACACAAGTTTATTTTCATTCTTTATCTTCATTAACATTGTTGGATCGCAATTGTTAGCTTATTAGAGTTACGAACATATGTTGAACTCTTTCTAAGAAAGTGAAGATAAAATAGATACAAGAAAATAAGTAGTGTCAATCTTCTATTCCACATGTGTGTTCCACTTTTATATTCCAATTAAATTTATAAATATTAATTTAATGCTAAAAAATATTAAATTATATTTATATTTAAAACACCTATATACACATGTATGCAAAAAAATTTAGCTTGAAAATCATACTATATAATTTTTTAAAATTAAAAGGATAATTTTTGTATGAAAATCATTCTCTTAATTTTTAAAAATTTTATAATACGTTTTTTAAAAATGCAAATTTACACATATATGAATATAGGTGTTTAAAATATAAATATAATTTTTTTAAAAAAATTAACATTGATTTTATATTTATTAAATAATTGAAACATAAAAATGGAACACCGAAATTGGAACGGAGGATTTGCGTCGGAAATAAAGTAGGATGGGACATATTCTTTTATAGAAAAACCCTTTGTAAACCTTTACTTTCTCTTTGGGGATTTTAGATGAGTTACTACAAGACAAAGTTCAAATTTCTTTGTTCCTAATAGTCTCCAATCTTTAGGAACGTACACTAATGAACTTTCTCAACCTAAGTGCTAGGACAACATCTCAACTAAAACAGGAAATCAAACCTTACACTTCTACGCTCAGTTCCTTGGCACCTAGGAACACTCTCTTCACCGTCGTTGAGATCAGACACTCGCTACCGGGGTCTTCTCTTGAATTCTTCTTTGTTTTGGACTCAACTCCGATCCTTTGTAATTGCTTAAGGCTTTGTGAGAAATAGTTTACAAGTGCACTATTCATTGGTCGTTTGATCATTTGGGCTCAATCTTCATTTTTGCACTAGTCCGGAATATCCTTATGATTCCATTTTTGCAAACTTTCTTCACATGTGATTTCATTTGAATTTTGTCAACTCTTCAAGCTCATCGAGCCATTGGATCAATCTGCTTAGCCTGCGGAACAAACTGCGCCTCTATTTTGTCTGGAACAGGCTTTCGTGTTTCATGTTGAGTTGTTTGTCTTCACATGTAAGTTCTCATGAGGTGGGAACTTGTCTCTTCTGAGTTCCCTTGATGGGAAATGTTTCTTTCATGCAGTTTTTCATAGTTGCGCACCTAGTTCCCTTGAAATACATGAACATAATACGTTAGTTCCCAAATGGTGTTCCTCATGCTCATTGGCTTTTATACACTGCCTTTGATATGGATTTAGTCCCTGTATCAATTTTGGTGCATTCTAATGAAATTCAGTTATTATTGTCACATAACTGAATTTTAGTTTTTCTTGGATCTATCGGGTGTACCCCCTTTCCCTTGGGCAGGGGTACCCCCATCTTGACCCCCATATTTCGTTGTAACGGAGCCTCATTGGGTCAATGATGATGATGGAGAGTTCAATCATTGTTCCGATGTTTTGGAACACGAGTTCCCAACAATTCTCCCTTTTTTGAAGATGTCAAACCCAGGGACGGAACCAGGAATCAATGTTTGGGTGGGCTGTATTTATCTTGATAGAAAAGATTGGAAAAAATTACGAAATCTATTTTATTTTCAGCGAATATCAATATCACCCAATTATAAATTAAGAAATACTCGTAATAAGTACTATTATATTCAAATTTCTAATCCTAAATAATTTTCATACTAATTACTTATATGAATACAAAATGATAAATATTAAAAATGAACACTAGTTAATACGTGTATAAGTACAAATACCGAACGAAAATATTAACTTAAATGCGTTCTAATAAAATTGGTGTTCTAATAAAATTGGGCCTAGTAGTAAAATTGACGATTGGGCCCGGCCTAGTTAAGTGGAAAGGCAAAAAAATAATGTGAAAACACTGCTACGGAGAATTGAACACGGGTTCTGTTTGTTATAAGTAACCTGTATACCATCTACACTAATGTTTACTCTGTTCACTAAAAATACTAAAGCATAGATATATTTAATTTTTTTGGGGTGGGCTATAGCATACCCTAGCCCACCTCTGATTCCGTGCCTGGTCAAACCCATCTCAAAAGACAAGTATTTCAATGTTTAATGACCATGAGATGCATCAGAGTTCCTAACCAAAAGTTAAAGTGCAATGCATGTGAGTGACAATTTCTTCAGGGAATTCCACTTCTATAGACAAGGTAGTTTTAACTTAGAATTTTTGGCAATCAGTTCCCCTTTAGCAAAAGCATTTTAAAGATAACTTAAACAACGCATCTCTCAAAATTTGTCATTCCCTCTTTTGGCATCATCGAAAAATGAAAAGCAATAAGAAGGAAAAGCAAAGGAACACACAATCATAATAAAGTACCATTCATTACTTAAGCAAATGAATTTATACAATATGGAACAAAAGATACATTTGTAGAGGAGATAGAGGGTAAGGGAACTAAAGGGATAAGATCATGAGGACCTCACCTTGAGAAGATCCCTAAATTTATCAAGGACTTTCAACATGCAGTCAAGTTTTCTCCAACATTTTTTGCTGAGTGATCGTCTGACCATAGAGTCTCAACTAAGATGTGATCTTGTGGATAGCACTATTGTACTCAGTGATGAACTTTAAGTATTGGAACCTTATAGTGCTCCATTCATGTGTTGCTTGTGGGAGTAAAAGTTCATTTTGATGAACTTATCGCTCATTCAGGCTCTCCCACAATTCTCTTGAATCCTTCACAAATAAGTACTCAATTTTGAGACTTTCATGAATGTGGTGGCACAGGAACACAATGGCTTTTGCCTCTTCTTATGGAGTTGCATTATTGATAGCCTCAATTGTTTCCTCAAGGCCATTTGCCTTGAGGTGAGCCAAGGCATCAACCCTCCATTCGATGTATTTTTGGCTCGGCAAATCAAGGATGTCAAACTCTCTTTTAACGATGTTTGTCATTTAGTTACTACACATAAAGATATGCACAACAAAGGTTAAGATTATCAATATTATAATTTGAGTTGTGTATGAGACGATTGAAGAACATGTCATATCAAACAATATATGCATGCATGTAGATGATATATTCAAAATGCAAATATATAGGCATAGGCTTTATCGTAAGACAAAAGTAAAATATCATACAAAAATAAAAGAAAAATATTTAAGATTTCAAAAAAAAAAAAAAAAATATTTAGCAAGAATTTTGAAATCCTTAGATTCCATAAAGTCCTTAAAGTAAAAAATGTTCTTAGGGTAAAGTCCTTACAAAGTCCAATTCCCTTTTATCCCTTTTTTTTCTTTCACTTTTCACTTCCAACCTTATCTCCTCCTCCACTTCTCCATATTCGATCTCTTTTACCAATTTTTCTTTCAACATTGTCCATGGCCAACGATAAAATTATGCGTCATTTTAGAACTGGCAATAGGAGATTTTTTTATTGAGCTTTTCATTTGCCTTACTCTTATTGTGATTACCAATATCATACTCATAATACTTTTGGTTAAAACTTTTGATCTAGATTTTTCGGGGAAGAAATCGGGTTAAACATCAAAAAAGCTGATTAAATCTAATATTTCATTTGTATGTTGTATATATCCAAAAACATGATTTAGTTTGGTAAGAAATCGTTTCAAATCTAGGAGGGAAATACGTTTCTGATGTAGAGGATCCCAAATCAGGCAACTACAGAGCGTACTCTTCAAAACGATTTTAGAAAATAAAGCTCTTGCATGATTAAGATTAGGAAGAGATGAGTTGTACCTTGGTGATTAGAGAGGCTCAATTGGTAATTAGGCCCTGTTTGGTATGTTGTTGGAGTCGGATTGGAATTAGGAATCGGAATGAACCAATCATGTGACATGTTGTTTGGTATGCTATCGGAATGAACCATTCTTGAGAATTATGGTTTAAAATTTGGGTTTAGACCTCATAATTTAGGGTTTATGAATTTTAGAATTTATTATTTAAGGTTTAGGAGTTTTAGGGTTTTAAGGTTTAAGAGGAAAAATTAATATTTTTTTTGGAATGGACGATACCTCCCATTTTCGGATGGAATCAACTTTGCATGCAGG
Organism: Fallopia convolvulus; assembly: GCA_964016875.1. NCBI lineage: Eukaryota > Viridiplantae > Streptophyta > Magnoliopsida > Caryophyllales > Polygonaceae > Fallopia > Fallopia convolvulus. The sequence continues at coordinate 26,887,073 of OZ024719.1, forward strand.
ATTGGAATGAACCATTCCTGGGAATGAAATCGATTCCAGATTTTGGTAAACCAAACAGTATACTGGAATCAACCATTCCTCATTCCCATTCCTCGTTCCCAGGGAATCAAACCAAACAAGGCCTTAGAGACTCGTGCTGATAACGTGTTATGAAAAGGGTTATAAAAAAACACTTAAACCTTATGGAAAGAAAAATAACTTTTAGAAGAAACTTTAGATCATTAGAAGAAAGGGAAGGGAACTCTAAAAATTAAGTAAAACTTAGGTGAATCTCCATGATTCATGCATAAAAATAAGGAAGTGAAGAAGATAAATAATTCACCCTGTACAAATTACATCTAATCTACAATATTTAATTATTCATCTACAATAATATATGTAATACAAGTAATAGATATATGTGTAGATAACTTGTTAAGATCATGTAATTTGTTGGAGCAATAATTTTTTTTTTATGAGGAAAAGATTCGGTATCGGACAAGCTCGATAACCAAGAGGCCGTTAGAAACGGCAGCCAGAATCGGCTAGGTGAGGCATAAGATTGACAGAAAGACAACACGAGTAAGCAAAATACAAATAACCTAAAGAAAGACCAAATGCGAGTCTAGGTTTGATATGAGTGAACACTAATTAATAGTGTTCAGCAAAAGATCGACCCAAATTAGGTTGTGTGAAAAGTACTATTGACATTCCCTCCACCAAGATGAAGTATCTTCAGAAGCCACATAGCACAAAAAGCAACATGCCACAAATGACTCCGTTCAAAACCCAGACTCAAGCCAACCTTTTGGACAAGTATCAACCAACTTAACCAACCTGCCAAAAGCCACAACCAACAAGAGAAGATGAAGCCAAGGGAATAGGCCCATAAAGCACAAGCAAAACGAGCCGAAGCCCAAAGTTAAGAACAAAAAAGTAGCCCAAAGCTACATGAGGCCCATCAACCTCCACATAGCATCAAAATTTCAAAGAAAAGAGATGGGATCAAAGTTCGTTTTTAATTCTGTAGAAACTTTAGATCATTAGAAGAGAGGCACTTTGAAATTTTTAATTCTGCAAATAAGTTCGTTTTTATAAAATTTCCGCACATAGGCTGTCTTGTGAGCTTGGGATCAAAGTCGCTATCCGGGACAACGACTCTAGTATATAAAGTCGCTGCCTTAACGAAAGATTCAAGGATAGGACTTCAACCTTGCTTTCTCAACGGAGGTTGAAGTACAAGATATCTCAAATTCAATCTCGGCTTTCTCAGCCGTAAGAGATTGAATGATAAACAAACGATCTAAACTTTCTCATTTCTACAGTTCTCTGTTCTCGTAATTTTTATCTCTAAAAGAGACGTAGCTTTTGCCTCTAGGAGCAAATAATATGTTGGAGACTTGGAGTTCATAACAATTTGTATCTATTCTAGTATGTTTTTTCTAGTTCAAAGTTTCTTAATTACTCCGCGTCTTTGCTTGTGCAATAAATCCTATGTTTTTCTAATTCGTATAGGAGGCTAAACCTGAAGAAGTGCTGCAATTGCACCTAAAAAAATTATTGTGTGTGTTATTATTCTTTAAACTAGGTTGGGTATACCAGTAAATACCTATGAATTGCACAAGAAAGATAGTAGATTGTCGAAACGAGCATTTTTAGCAAGAGTTGCATGACAAATAAGTAGTTCATATCTCACAATGCAGGATGTTATTGCGATACTAGCGAACAAAACGAGCCTAGGATTCTCAAAAGATACCACATCCAGGAGCACCATTTTACCCACAAGGGAGATAATAACAAATAACAATGCATGTAGATCAAAGCAGTCAGCAAGTTGCAGTCGTGCTAAGACTTTATTTGGCATTGTTTGGTAGATGATCAACCCTGTAACCCAATGATACCTGCAAATCAACCAAAAATTAAGAAGAATGCTAGGGAACAGATCACAAATAAGAAAGTATACTAATCAGCAAAGTGAATCATAACAACTATAAGATCCAGCTCATGCTTAATTATTTAAAGTATAAATCCAAATAAAAACCAAAATCCTATGGACGCGTACCACAAGCAATTCTTCCTCCAGCATTTCCTGTGGTCTTGCTCAGTTCATGCCCACCTAAAAACACAATACCAGAAGTTTCAGAATGAAACTTAATATATTTGATTCAAATAGTAATATGTTTGAGTTCACTTCCAGCCACTCAGATAAAAGCAGACAATTGAATCATACATAAAAAAAATTAAGTAAACTGCGAAGTAAAAGCAGACCGCCCACTAAAGAAGAAGACATTCTTACCCTTGCCAAGGTCATCAGGATCACCATGAACAACCACTGCCCTTCCAATAATTGAGTTTGGTCCAAAAAGAGGGATCTAGAGTAAAGATTGAGGATTCAGATAAGGCTACCAAAGAGACATTCTTAGAGATTATAAGAAGCTAAAAAATTCAATGGTGTAACAATGTACCTTACTGTCTACAACATTGACAGTTGCAATACCTGCACAACAAAGGAGTAAATCACCTTTCTGCAATCCATGAATAATTAACAGAAGAAAAAGGTGACAAAGTGTTGCTCTTTATTCAATGAGCAAGATAGTCTTGATAAAAATATTACAAAATGGATGTCATCTATTCTTCTCTAGTGGTAGTAACTTTAATCCATTCTCAACTTGGAAAAGCAAGTAAAAACACTACAAGTTAACACATCTAAGTTTGAAAGCCTAAGCAATACTTACCATCAGCGCCAGCAGTAATATTCCCAAGATCACCTGCATGACGGTTTTCATCCTCCGGAGCACCATGCTCTTTCCCATTAGGATTGAAATGTGGTCCTGCAATTTTATAGCTGGATTAAGACAATGTCAAAGAGCCAAAAGCTAGAATAGAGTCAATTAGAAGAGAATAGGTATATTCACCAGTTGACATGCAGCCATTTGTTGTGTCACCAAGAGCATGCACATGGAATCCATGAAGGCCAGGTTTAAGGCCAGAGACGGTTCCTGTAACAGTTGTTGGGCCTGGAAAGGCAAAAAAGACAAGGTACAATGTAAATCATGTTCACCAGACAGAATGCCATAACCCACATCAATCTGTGTTATTTTTCACAAGTTCAAACTACCGTCTCCCTCTTGGTTAAAATGTATGGTGCCGCTGACACCCTCAGCACTGTTAAGTACAACAACAGCCTTAACCATTGTGTTTGTGATCTGAAAAGGAACTATGATCATTAATATCATCATGGAACCCAAATGAGATAAATCAGGTACACATATAAGGTTCCCATTTTGAAGTTTACAAGAGGATAGTATTTTGTAATTTACAATGCAAGTGGATTGGTGCATGACCTTTTACTATGAATCTCAGGGCAATGTTGTAATAAGTTTTGTGCATTTTTCATCAAACAAGAAAACTCCGTTGCAAACTGTGAAGGATTACTGATAAAACCTACAGTCTATCAACATAGTTGAACCATCAACCATACAAGAACAAGAAAAAGTTGATCTGATCATCACAGAAAAGGTCTTTATAGCAATTGCTTTTGGCCTCAACCCTCAAGAAAGTGACATAGCTGATTTCTTTGGGACAACACTTTTTATATAAGATAATAAGCTAATTTGAGAGCAAAAGTACATCACCCCAAACTCCAATTAGATCAAATCATCAGGTACAAATACTCAAAGTAAGTACCAAAGCGAAAAAAAAAAGAGGGAAAACCCTAACACGTAATTCATTTCTTATCCCTTGATTTTCTATAGTAGAAAATACCACACAACTGATTCATTTCATTGAATCATTGAATCAATAACAATAAGCTAATACTGAGCAAAAACTAGATCATCAAATGAACCACTCGGCACTCACACATCAAATAGACCACTCAAATAAACCAAACTTGCAGAGGTTGTGAAAAAGGAGAGAGCACAAACAACGTATATGGTTGTGATGAAAAGGAACGGTCAATCAACAAAATAATACAACCCTAGTGTAACTAAAAAGGAGAGCACTCACCTCAGAACACCCCTGAATTTGATCCGACGAAGCGTGGAGAAAACGCAGAGACAGAAGGGTCTGGATCGCTCCACTGTCTCCCTTATATACTGAGCCTAGGCCCAGATTAAGGACTCAGAGTCGTGGTTGGTTGTTGTTGATGACTGTAATAATGGCCAATGGCAATACGAAGAACATTCTCGAACGCCGTAACTGGGCCAAGTCAAAATGTCCAAGTACGACTATGAATTGGGCCTAGGCCCAGATGATCTAAATTTGGGCTTTGGCACTCCCGGGCCCAGTCAGTTTATGGTCTAGAAGTGTTGCAGTAATGCTGTACGTACATCATCGCTCAACATTATAAAATGTATAGAGCAATGTTGTAAAAAGGATGTCTTCTTTTGTGTGAGAAATTACACCATCTTGCACTTTACAACATTTAAGATGGTGTCAAGTCTACTCCTCCGTATGATAATGGAGAATGTGTTTAATACATTCCTTGATTTTGAAGTAGATCATTCATAGCAAAATTCTAGATCTACTAAAATCACTTGATTGAGCATCACCTAATCATAGAATGTGAAGTGCTAACTTTTTCGATTCCTTATAAAGCTGGCATTAGAAAATTTGAAAAGATGAAAGGGGGCCAAAGTGCCTTTTGTTGTGTTCCTCTACAACCCCCATATAAATAATGAAAGAAGCTTTTAAAAAATGGTTAAATAATTGGAAGTGGGTAATACAATACACCTCCTCGTCATGTGGTTGAAGAGAAAGCCAAGAAATCATTTATCAAACTTGTCACTTAGTGAAACATGCCAAGCTGTTTGTTTTCCCACACCAGATCCCACTAATCCTTTCTCCCCTCCCCTCTCCCCACTCCCACTCACAGACTCACTCACACAGCTTGAATTGAGACTTCAGAGACACCCATAGCATTGATTTCAGTTCCATCTGAGCAATCATAGCAGTGTCCAAAATGAACTCCTCAAAGCTTACATTTCTACAAACACTTTTGGTTTTGGTGTGTTCCATTTCCATAGGAGGACTGTCCTCAGCGGCAGCCCTGAAGCTCTCAGCCATCTCAGCTTCCCCGGCGGTGCTCCCATTCCCACAGCCGCCCTCTTCCTCGCCACCGGCGCTCTCGCCGGACATCACTCCCCTCTTCCCAACTCCGGCGGGCTCAAAGGCCACGCCTTCTCCCGTGGAATCCTCCCTCCCAATCATACCTTCTAGCCCCAGCCCTCCCAACCCAGATGACTCCGTCTCCTCGCCGGAGCCTGAGACTGCGCTTTCTCCGACTGGGTCCTTGCCGGAATCCTCTGCTGTCGCTTTTAACCCATCTGGTGGGTCTTCTATTTCTATGGCGCTTCTCCTCCTCCTCTTGCTTCCGACTCTCCTTGCGTTTTGGTGAGCTATATACATTCGAATTATTAGTATGCTCTTAATTATTGCACCTTTGTAATCCTAGCTTTACTAAAGTTCACCTTTTCTCGCTTCTCCAGCCTTCATTTGGTTAACTTTTCAATTTTTCTCTAGTTAGTAAATACTACTCCCATTTCATATTTGTATACTAGGGCGAGTGATTTTTGTATCATTGAGGTGCTTTTGCCATTATTATGATTGTATTGTTGTGAATGTGGGCAAGATCAGAGAGGGTCTTAATATAATAAATAAATAAATACTACGAGTAGTAGTCATTTTTATTTGCTTTTAAAAATTCTACATTGTACTAATCGGTGCATGATGATTGTGGCCTTTTTTTGCTTTCTATGCCTGTATGATGAAGCGCAGATTGAAAAAGTTGTCTTCTTTCTATTGGGTTTCACAATTAAAATAAATGAAAAAAATACCTACTTGTTATGAAAAGATTTATGAAAGCAAGATCACTTTAACTTTTGGGAAAACACTTAAACAAATTTTATGATAACTTTTAGATCATTAGAAGAGAGGGAGGGAGAGTAAGAACTTTAGAGAGTGTATTTCTTACTCTACTTTGGTGCAAATTTTACAATGGATGATGACCATATTTATAGGCCAAGAGTGGGGTAAAACTTTGGTAAATCTCCATGATTTATGCATGGAAATAAGGAGGTGAAGAAGGTGAATAATTCACCTTGCACAATTTTCCTCCATTATACACTTGTTCATACATAATATGTGTAATACATGTGTGTGTAAATAGATAACTTGTAGTGTGATAATGTGGACTAAAATTTGGACTTCATAACACTCCCCCTTGAATATTCACCTTCTTTTCATGGAGTAGGATATGGGTAGACGTTGCCTCATTAAAAACCTTGTCAGGAAAAACCCAGTGGGATAAAAACCTGAACGAAGGAAAAAAGAGTGCAACCATTGATCCCATTTGTACGCCTTGATGCTGCCTCATTAAAAACCTTGTCAAGCAAAACCCAGTGGGATAAAAACTTGATCGAAGGGAAAAAGAGTGCAGCGCGTATGATACTCCCCCTGACTTCAACATATGTCTCGAAGTCTGCACATTCCAATTCTGGATAACAGTTCTCCAAATTTCTTGGGGATTAAAGACTTTGTGAACAAGTCAGCCAAATTGTCATTTGATCGAATTTGTTGGATGTCCACTTCACCAGCTTCTTCCAATTCACGAGTGGAGAAGAATTTTGGAGATATGTGCTTTGTTCGGTCTCCTTTGATGTAGCCCTTCTTCATCTGAGCAACGCATGCTGAGTTATCCTCATATAATATTGTTGGATCATCAGTCATTGGTTTCATTCCACTTTCTTTCTGGATGAATTGAATCATTGCTCGAAGGGACACACATTCTCTTCCTGCCTCATATAGTGCAATCAATTCTGCTTGATTTGATGATGTTGCAGTCACAGTCTGCTTTGTTGATCTCCAAGAGATGGCAGTGCCTCCGTATGTGAACACATAGCCATTTTGAGATTTGGCTTTGTGTGGGTCAGACAAGTACCCTGCATCTGCATATCCAATTAAGGTCGCATCCCTTTGGTTACGATAATACAACCCAAGATCATGTGTGCCTCGGAGATAGCGGAATACATGTTTGATCCCGTTCCAATGCCTCCTTGTGGGTGCAGTGCTATACCTGGACAACAAATTTACTGCAAAAGCAATATCTGGTCTTGTATTGTTAGTTAAGTACATTAAAGCACCAATTGCACTTAAATATGGTACCTCAGGACCAAGAACCTCTTCGTCCTCTTCTCGGGAACGAAATTGATCCTTTTCTACATTGAGGGATCGAACTTCCATTGGAGAGCTCAAAGGGTGTGCTTTGTCCATGTAAAATCTTTTAAGAACTTTCTCAGTGTAATTAGACTGATGGATAAAGATTCCATCCCTTAAGTGCTCAATTTGTAAGCCAAGACAAAGCTTTGTTTGTCCGAGATCTTTCATCTCGAATTCTTTCATCAAATATTTCGCAGTATCTTGAAGCTCATTTGGAGTTCCGACGATGTTTAAATCGTCAACATAAACTGCGATAATAGCGAATCCCTTTTCGGATCGCTTGATGAAAACACATGGACAAACGGTGTCGTTCTTGTATCCCTCTTTCATGAGGTATTCACTGAGGCGATTGTACCACATTCGTCCAGATTGTTTTAGCCCATACAATGACCTCCTCAATTTTATGGAAAACATTTCTCGAGGTCCACAATTATTGGCCTCAGGCAGCTTGAGTCCTTCGGGGACTCTCATGTAGATGTCTGTATCAAGTGATCCATATAAATATGCGGTCACGACATCCATGAGGCGCATTTGTAACCTTTCAAAGACAGTCATGCCAATTAGGAATCTCAATGTAGTTGCATCAACTACCGGAGAGTATGTTTCTTCATAATCAATTACATGGATCTGAGAAAAACCTTGTGCTACAAGCCTTGCTTTATACCTTACAAATTCGTTTTTCTCATTTCTTTTACATACAAAGACCCATTTATAGCCGACTGGTTTCACACCATTGGGTGTACAAACTACTGGTCCAAAGACCTCTCGCTTTTCAAGCGATTTTAGTTCTGCCTGAATAGCCTCTTTCCATTTTGGCCAATCATTTCTTCGTCGACATTCATCGACCGATTTTGGCTCAAAATCATCATCTTCAATTACAATATTACTAGCCACTGAGTAGGCAAATATATCATCGACAATTACATCTTTTCGGTTCCATTGTGTGCATGTGGACACATAGTTTATGGAAATCTCAAAATTGTCGATATCATTATTCTTGTCTAGAATATCATCCTCTGTTGAGGTATTCTCATTTTCAATATCTTTGCCTTTACCATCATTCTCATGATCCATTGTGGCTTCTCCTGCTATACCCTTTTGGCTTCTTGCCTTTCTCGGTTTCAAATCTTTTGAGCCTAATGGTCTACCACGCTTTCGGCGTGTTGTAGACTCGCTTGCGATGGATGCATCTGGCAATCCATTGGGTATTTCAATTCTTGCTGGAGTATTTGCTGCAGGTATATGTGATTTAGTTACCTTCTGTGTATCAGTAAATGCATCTGGTAACTGATTTGCTACATTTTGCAAATGAATGATCCGTTGTACTTCTTGTTCACACATTTTTGTTCTTGGATCAAGATGGGATAATGCAGTTGCATTCCATGTGATTTCTTTCACATGTGGGTCCCCATTTTTCTTTTCTCCCCCTAAGGCTGGGAATGTATTTTCATCAAAATGGCAATCAGCAAATCTTGCTGTAAATAAATCACCAGTTGTTGGTTCAAGATATTTGATTATCGAGGGAGACTCAAAACCAACATAAATTCCCAATCTCCTTTGGGGTCCCATCTTTGTGCGCTGAGGTGGAGCAATAGGGACATAAACCGCACATCCAAATATTTTTAGATGTGAAATATTTGGCTCCTTACCGGACACAAGTTGCATAGGGGAATGTTCATGGTTTGCACTTGGCCTTAATCGAATTAAGGTTGCTGCATGTAATATTGCATGTCCCCATGCCGATGGTGGTAATTTTGATTTCATCAATAATGGTCTGGCAATTAATTGCAATCGCTTTATCAATGATTCAGCGAGACCATTTTGTGTGTGAACATGAGCCACTGGATGCTCTATATCAAGCCCAATTGACATACAATAGTCATTGAATGTTTGAGATGTAAATTCTCCTGCATTATCGAGCCGGATTTTCTTTATTGTATAATCCGGAAATTGGGCCCTCAATCGGATTATTTGGGCAAGGAGTTTAGCAAATGCAACATTTCTTGTTGATAGTAGGCTTACATGTGACCAACGTGTAGATGCATCAATTAGCACCATAAAGTATCGGAATGGTCCACATGGTGGAGCAATTGGCCCACATTTATCTCCTTGGATTCTTTCTAAGAATGCAGGATTTTCACTTGCAATCTTGTTTTTAGAAGGCCTGATAATTAGCTTTCCAAGTGAGCAAGCAGTGCAATTAAAATCACTGGACGGAAGAACCTTAATGTTCTTTAATGTATGTCCAAGTGAGCTCTTTATGATTTTGTGCATCATTATTGCCCCTGGATGACCCAATCGATCATGCCATAATGTGAATGTAGTTTGGTCATATGGCCTTTTGTTAAACATTGCATTGACCTCAAACGGATAAATATATGTATGATATAATCCGGAGGTTTGCGTTGGCATCCTTTCGAGAATCTGTTTATGGCCAGATTCATGTTTTATGATGCACAAGTATTCTTTCCCATTTTCATTCATGGTTTCCATATGAAACCCATTTAGACGCACATCCTTAAAGCTTAGTAAATTTCTTCGAGATTTACTCGAATATAGTGCGTCATTTATTACTAGCTTTGTTCCCTTTGGGAGTAGAATGACAGCTCTTCCAGAGCCTTCGATGAGTTTTGACACACCGGATATTGTAGTGACATTGCCTTCAAAGGCTCTTAATTGGGTAAAGTATTCTTTACTCCTCAAGATGGTGTGTGTTGTCGCACTGTCCAAAAGACATTGCTCCTTCCCATCGGGTTTCACTTTAGGTAAGTCCATGTTTTCTATCAATATAAAGAAAAAGGAGAATTAAGGCATTAATAAAAGCTTCATATATTATACAAGGATAAACATATTATACAAGTTCTATTATACAAAGTCCTACGAGAGAGAAGTTAAAACATGAGATATAAAAAATACATTGCAAATATTATACAATAACATGGGAGATAGTAGAGATATTTAGGGGCTCGTGCTTTTCATTTAAGCCCCTAAGGCATAGCCATCATCATTCTCAAAGTTTGAGAAAGTCATTAACATCCAAACTAGTCACTGGTGACCCATCCACATCGTTATTATCGATGTAGTTGGTCTCGGTAGCCCTTTCTTTATTCTTTTCAGCTTGGTATAGCTTCACTAGGTGTGGAGCTGTGCGGCATACCTTTGACCAGTGACCAGTCACGCCACATCTGTAGCATGCTGATTTGGATTTCTGGGAGGATCCTGATGGACCCGTCTGGACCTGTTGCTTCACACCCCCTTTGTAGCCATGGTTCTCACGGTGATTATCGTGGCTTTTGTTGTAGACTCGGCCACGCCCATGGCCACCATGACCACCACGGCCACCAGGGCTCCTATAGTTACCACGACCTCGTCCACGCCCATTGTTACGGCGTGATTGCTGCCCACGTTCATTGTCGTTCCTATCATGGAACGCTTTGTTCATAGCATTTGCTTCTAGGGCAGCTGTTGAGCCAGTAGGCCTTAGGTTGTGGTTTTTCATTAGGAGCTCATTATTCTTTTCAGCAACCAACAATACTTTCAACAAGTCAGAATATCTTTTGAAATTTCTTAATCTATATTGTTGTTGCAATAATATGTTTGAAGCATGCATAGTGGAGAAAGTTTTCTCCAACATCTCTTCCTGAGTGATCATTTTACCACATAGTCTCAATTGAGAAGTGATCTTGTGGATAGCACTGTTGTACTCAGTGATGGACTTAAAGTCCTGGAACCTTATAGTGTTCCACTCATGTGTTACTTGTGGGAGCAAAACTTCATTTTGATGAGCATAGCGCTCATTCAGGCTCTCTCACAATTCTATAGGATCCTCCACAAATAAGTACTCAGTTTTGAGACTCTCATGAATGTGGTGGCGGAGGAACACAATGGCTTTCGCCTTTTCCTGTGGGGTGGCATTATTGTTTGCCACAATTGTTTCCTCAAGGCCATTTGCCTTGAGGTGAACCATGGCATCTACCCTCCATTCGAGGTATTTCTGGCCCGATAGGTCAAGGATCTCAAACTCCCTCTTAACAATGTTTGCCATTAGTTGCTACATATAAAGATATGCAAATTAAAGGTTAACATAATCAATAATATAATACATGAGTCGTGTCTAAGACGATTGAAGGACATGTCATATCAAATAATAAATATATGCATGTAGATGATATATTCGGAATGCATAAAGAAAGATTGCGTGAGTCAGAGAAGTAATCAATATAGATATAGGCATAGACAATAACGTAAGACAAAAGTAAGAGATCATATGAAATGAAAGAAAATTATATAACGGGAATTTTAAAGTTTTAAAGTCCTTAGAGTTCGAGGTCCTTTAAGTCCAAAGTCCGAGGTCCTTTAAGTCCAAAGTCCGAAGTCCTTAAAGTCTGATTCCCTTCATCCCCCTTTTCACTTTTTCACTTCCGACCTTATCTCCTTCCTCCACCTCCATATTCGACCACCTTTACCAAATTTTTCTTTTGACATTCTCCATGGCCGACGACGAGATTATGCGTCGTCTTAGAGCCGGTAATAGGAGATTTTTGATTGAACTTTTCATTTGCCTTGTTCTTATTGTGATTACCAACATCATGCTCATAATTATTTTGGTTAAAACTTACTTCCAATCCAAGTGGTGAAGTTGAAGATTTTCGAAGGAGAAATCGGTTTAAAGGTAAGCAAATGTAATGTTTTGTTTGTATCTTTTACATATCCAAAAGCATGATTTATTTTTGGTAAGAAATCGTTTCAAATCTAGGAAGAAAAACGAGTTTCTGATGTAGAAGATCCCAAATCGGGCAACTACAGAGCATACTCCTCAAAAACAGTTTTAGGAAATAAACTTGTTGTATGATTAAGATTAGAAAGAGATAGAATTTGTACCTTGGTGATTAGTGAAGCTCAATTGGTAATTAGAGACTCGTGCTGATAACGTGTTATGAAAAGATTTATGAAAGCAAGATCACTTTAACTTTTGGGAAAATACTTAAACAAACTTTATGATAACTTTTAGATCATTAGAAGAGAGGGAGGGAGAGTAAGAACTTTAGAGAGTGTATTTCTTACTCTACTTTGGTGCAAATTTTACAATGGATGATGGCCATATTTATAGGCCAAGAGTGGGGTAAAACTTTGGTAAATCTCCATGATTTATGCATGGAAATAAGGAGGTGAAGAAGGTGAATAATTCACCTTGCACAATTTTCCTCCATTATACACTTGTTCGTACATAATATGTGTAATACATGTGTGTGTAAATAGATAACTTGTAGTGTGATAATGTGGACTAAAATTTGGACTTCATAACACTACTCTTTTACTTTTGTGATTGAGTGAGTGGTTGAAAATGAGATCTATAGTAGTGAACACGTTTGGGTGCAAACTGGGCATATATATGTTTGATCAAAATGAGTTTGAATTTAGGTTTTTTACTGTGCACTTCAACTACAGTAGAAAAGCATAACCCAAGCATGAAAACTTTTAGCGACTTTCACGAAAAATATTCAAGCTATATAGTCAAAAGATCCAACACAATAGGATATCTTATAATGGTGATAGATTTCAACAAGCTTACGTACTTATGTTAGTAAATGACTAGAGTTAAGTAGGATATTAAAAGTGATTTTTCATCTATATAACATATAAAGAAGAAACATGATCATTTATGACCCAAAAATTTACCAAAGAAAATAAGTAAATAATTAAAATTAAAATTATTTTAGGTTTTATTGGCTCCCTTTCACATCCTATATATGATTAAACCCTTTCACATTCTATTTATGATTAGAAAACTAATAATTTCTTTTCAACCTTTTATATTCTATATTTTGAATTTCAAGAAAGCTAATGAATTCATGCTAATAATTGTCTTGAGATGAAATGTTGTAAGAATTTTAACATGATTGTTAATTATTTTATTTACTATTAGACCATTCATCTTTTGTAACAAGCCATTCATCTTTTGTAATATTTTTAAATAAATGAAATCAAATAAAAGATTAATGGTCAATCCTATATTCAATTCATCCTATTTACACAACCCACGGGTAGTATATACATGATGTCGTATTCTTCCATCCCACCGGTAATCTTTTATGTTTCTCATTCTTTTTGCTGCAAAAAATACAAATATTCATTGTTCTTTGTACTTTCTGTTTTGCACCGGGAAGTAACAACAAAATCATGTTCATCAAAAACTCAAGAAAATAGAGAAATATTACGATCTTCATCAATTAGGTGAAGGTGCTTACAAATATTTCCCAATTTTGCATTTTACATGTTTTATTTGCTTTTCTTAAGAGGACTTACAACCATTTCGTGCAGAAACAAATATTGAAGAAGAAAGATTCCTTACCTATATAGATGTTGAATGGTGCAACGGGTCTAGAGCAATCAATCAATTATCTCTTCAAATACTTGAATAAGGGGCCACATAACAAAATTGCAATCACTACTACAATTAAGGGTTTTTGTAGTGGTCGAAAACCGCCACAAAATAGTAAGAAAACGCTACTAAAAGCCTAAGGTGGCGGTTTTGGAACCGCTTCATCTGCCGCGCTGCTTTAGGTCAATTGCTGCGGTTTTTAAAGATAAGGTAGCGGTTATCAATTAATATCTGGAACCGCTGCGATAGAGTTTTATAGCCGCTGCTACAACATCTAAGGCGGCGGTTTTACCTCTGCCTATTGCAGCGGTTTGTTTTAACTAAGATGGCGGTTTTGTGTATTTTAGTAGCGGTTGTGATAGGTTCTTGCAACGGTTTTCTCACTCAATTGAAGCAGTTCTTCCTATTTTTGTAGCGGTTCTTAAATTTTATAGTGATTGTTTTTTCATGATATTGCAACGGTTTTATAATGGTAAAAGCAAAAATATAATCCTCTACTAGTTTATTTTCTAAAAAATACATTTATATTGAAATTTTTTAAGCTATACACAAGAACATATGGAATCATGTTAAATGGGAATTCCCTGAGCAAACCATCATTCATTACATAGAGATGCAAATCCAAGGGCAACTTCCAACAAGTCCTAACCCAAATGCCCAAGATTCACATGTAGAACCTATATACACTTCCTAAACTTGATCAAACCGAAAGAATCCGCAAATATACCTCTATATCCATGTACTGTTGCAAAATAAGGATAGTTAAACAATAGTACATTCAACAACCATAACACTCACACTTTATCAACCAAAAGCACCTGCAAAATGAACATATATTTCCTTAGGAGTTTTGTTTTCTTAGCAAATGCAACCCGATACTTATGTGTATATTTAAAGTTTACACCGAAGTAGCTGGTACATGGTAATAAGACTTACAAGAATTTTAACATCTTTTCTTTTCCATCCAGGGGCGTTGTAGACAACAACGATCTCCTATTAAGCAAATACAACAACTCATTAGTCTATGTATAGAGAAAATACAATTGAGAGAGAAATCAATTCATAAACAAACTAACCACAAGTGTTAAGTTTTAATATGTAATAAAAACACCATACATTACAAGTTTACAACCCATTTGTCTATGTATAGAGAAATAATGCATGCTTATGAATCACACTTTTAGCAAATATCTAAATTCTCTTATTATGGATTTAACTAATGTAAGGACATTAACTGAGTCATGCATAACTAATGTCAGAATTGCAATTCAACATATATAAAAGTTTCTGGTAAAATATGATTGTTTAAACACAAGAAATATAAAGCTGGGTCATTATCTAAATTGATCCCATAGAGAGTTCAACCTCTTCAGGTAGTACAGTCTATATTTCCCAAATATGCATTATAGGCTATAGCTTTTCTGGTCAGGATGTTCTTTTTTTCAGATTGTGAGTAAATGTTTGATTTGTGTGTATAACCTTAAATATTCTCTGCTCTTAAAAGACAAGCTTAAATACTCTTAAATTCGTCAGCTTCACATGCTTGAAACAGAACTAATGTAAGTGTTTTGCACAAGTCTTCTGAAGCCAATGTCTAGAGCACACAACCTTTGTGAATCTAATGTCGGGACTTTTCACATGCTTTATAGGTAGATGATGACAATTTATTAACTTTTTCAAGTTGCAAGGGTACACGGGTGGCGGGTCTACACATGCAGTGTACATTGTACAATGTTTTTTCTCTCTTCTAGACAGTAGCAAAATCCATTTGCTATCAGATAATTCAGGCTCAAGTACTTGACTATTTGGTTGGACTTTAATAGCAGGCTTAAGAGCTAATCTATCCAGAACTAAGGAATTTATGCAAGTGGCATGTCTAACACTCTAAATAACAATTGAAACGATTCTAGGCAGCTAATATCATATCAACTATTCAAATTTAAGATCAAGGCAGAATATGCAAGTTAATAAGTTCTGATGTTAAATAACAAGATTGGGGACCATAAACTCACTTGATGTAAACGGAAACATGGGAGGCATGTACACATTCTTGGAATAACCATTGAAGGAGCTCGTGTTTAGTGATAAGGATCTTGTGCTCATCCTGCCAAACAGTTAGTGGCATGTCAATAGTGAATGTGGCATCACATGTCAATGGTTGGCGCAGGCCGCGCAGCTGCGCTCACCTCTGGTTATCTCCTCTTCATTTGTTTGTGTTCCTCTGTCTATAACATGGTGGCAACAAATGTCTTGATAAATCATTTTTTATGATATCAACTATTTCAAAAGTAAAGGAAATTGATATTTGCTTACCTCTAAGAAGTACAAATGCTTCAGCCTTGCTATGAAGTTGCTGGACTCTTTCATTTTATCTACACTGCATCTCTTGATGGGGAATTGCATTACAGGTAGTGTAGGGTGCAGTTCCAGAGCCATACCATGGACCCAATCCTATTGAAAAATCTACAATTCAATTAAAATATTAATCTTATATTTAGATTCAAGAAGAAAGAAAGAAGGAAATAGAGGGTGTTGCTTATTAATTAGTTGACGATTCCAAATCTTGTGAAAATTATATATTTGATCAAGAGAAAAACTAAAGTGGCGAGTATTACCATGTATGCAGTCACTTGCCAAGAATAGTTGTCCAATAGTGATAGAGAAAAGGAAAGACAGATTTGAAGCCTAATTATATCTGTTGTTCATTTATAGATAATCAAAAGCCTCTCGTTTTTCAAACCATCCAAGTAAAGGAAATTGATATTTTTGCTTACCTCTAAGTAAAGGAAATTGATACACTCTCCCATACCTGATTGCGCACAATACAGAGTATGGCAAACCATCCACAAGCTAATAGTCTACAGTGTGCTGCAAACCAGGCAATTAAGTCAAAACAAAATATTAAAACTAAATTAATTAAGAGGTAAAAAGTTAGTGGCTGAATTAATTAGGATTTTATTATACCCCACCCACCACATACAATACCTACCTACTTCTTATTGTAAAATGTCAACGCAAGCAATATAAAAGGAAGCATGAACTTGGCCTTGTCACTTAAGGTCATCCCATCAACCAAAAAATGAGAATACTCAGATAGAGAAGGGATATCTTCCCTAAATACAAATCAATTAAGCATATATGTATGAGTATATATATAAATATATAGAACTAATGTCAACATGATCAAAGGAACAAAACACATACTCAGGTTCTGTATAATTATCATTCCCACCAGCTTCCGTGTCATTATCATTCCCACCAGTTTTTGTGTAATTATCAGGCCACCACTCATTTGTCTTAGAAGAATTAGAGTCTTCATCCATGGGAGTGAGACAGCAGCAGAACTCACAGATTTTAGGATATGTAAATAGAATAGAAACATCTTAATAAACATGAAAAAAGGGCAAAGGGCAAACACGGGTATTTTTCACATAAAAAAATCTTTGCCAAACTATATACATGGTATGCACATATATAATTATGTCTATATATAAACTTATCTTGGTTAATACTTATTAGTATTATACTAAGAAGCAAGTGAAAGGTGTAAAAGTAGAGGAAGAAGACAGTTTCAACTCTCAATCATGAATGAAGAATAGATAATATTAGAACATGGGTTAGTTTTGAATAAAAATTATTATTTTTTACAATTAGGTGAAGCATCTTGGATGTCAAAATATTTAGATTGTGACATGACTAAAGGTCAGATAATGTGACTAATAATGCCCTTAATTAATATGTACTCAAAGAATGAAGTTATTGCATTAGCCAATAGTGGTATATATTAATGAACACTATGCATACAAATAAAATTAGTGCTAATCTTTATGTGATGATCTTTGCAGTAGAGCTTCACAGGACTCTATTTTAAATTTTCATCAATTGAATTGTTTGTTTGTGCATTTTATACTTGGCTTTTGAAAGTTCATAGTGCAAAATTCATTGGTTAATTGAAGTACTAGTTAAACACTGTAACAGATCATTAAAAAAAAAGAATCAAGATAATCTAAATATGAATCTAAGAACGACACAAAGGCTACAAAATCACCATTTCCTAAACACGTCAATTTGGTCACCCATGTAGTCCTGAGACATGCTCCACAATAGTAGCTCGACAATAATGACCTTCTTTCCATCCCTATACTACATACTACTACCGTACACACAACAAAAATTCAGCAGCAACATAGACACATTCAGCAACAAAAAATTAGAAGAAGGCAAAGATAATTTAGGTCTACTTACCTCCAAGAAGAAAATAGCAAAGGGGCGAATTCACCTCCTACGTGATTTTACTCCCTCCTCCAAAGCCCTAACCCATTGCAAGTATTTCTCTTCCCAAATTGTTCCATCTGTTCGACCGAATTAAGAGCCAAATTTCCTATTTCCCCTCTTCGTATGCCCCTATGGTCCTTCGTCCTTCTCCATCTTTGAATCCCTAGTTTCCTAATTTCCCAAATCTATCGTCGTCTTTGGGTATGTGGAAATGAAATAAGCCAGGAGGCGCCCACAAAACTTCATCCCCCGCGCAAAATGAATTATTTAGGCCGCTTATAAAAAAAAGCCCGCTTTTATAAAACCCTACTTACCTTAAAACCGCCCCTATATAATAAAAAACCCGCTGCAATAGTTGGTGAATTAAAAAACCGCTACTTAAACCGCTGCCATAACAAAAACCTTCACCACAAACCGCTAGAATATTCTAGACCGCTGCCAAAACCGCCACAATTGCTCAACCGCCACCACAACCCGCTACCAAAGGCTTTAATTGTAGTAGTGAATCTTACTAGGAAACATTTTTGTCTTAGACACTTGAAATATGCATTTTGTGTTTGCTTTTTTTATATGTAATCCTTACAACTCATTCTCATATGATTTCATGTAATAGAATGACCATAATTTTTTTTTAAAACATATGCTCTTCAATTATTAAAGAATCTACTATATTTCATATCCTAGAAAGTTTTTTTTAAATTTCTATTCTACATGTATTAATATCATAAAATGTATGAAATTACAACACTAATAATAACTTTTAAAACCCAATATATTGGGTTTATAACTAAAATGTACTCAAATGCACGAAATAGAAGACCATGGAGTCATGTTGAGAAAGACAACAATATAAATTTCCATCACCAAGATCATCTAACATTTTCTAAATTGGGTGGGTTATAGAAGAAAAACGACAATAGTAATTTAGCATTAATCTTTGATATTACATCATTTATTTAGCAACTTTTGTAGTATCCTTTGGTATTACACACAAGACACAACTTTTGATATTACAATACGATATTAAAGTCATTAAATTATAACCATTGGTATTACAAATAAAAGTAAAAATAAAAGAAGATAGGATCAATCTTTGGTATTCCTAACAAAAAAAAGATTAAATTTAAAATATATCCTTTCTTATTCCACTCTCTTTCACACTATATAAGCTTTTCACTTTTGCATGATCACATCACAATTGCATTCACCACAAAGCAAAAAATAAACGACAACTCTCAAATTGTTGAAAAATAAGGATGAATCAAGAAACTCTTGGAGATGGGTAAAGTGAAAAAAAAATCAATATATACTATAAAATATAAAATATAATCAATGAGAACCCGTGCGATAGCACGGGCCATCCACCTAGTTTATTATAATCCAAATTGGAGTTGCGATGGTCTTTTCAATTGTTAAAGGTAAATAGAGGTGATCACGGGGTTGATTAATGATACATGAAGAAATCTGCTTCATGGATGGATTGAAACTTGAAAGACCGAAAGCTACGCAAGAACGGAGAGAATCTCATAGGACGCAACGCCTCTTCAATTCTTGTCATCTTCATTCTTTGCTTCTTAATTTCCTTCAAATATTCTCTATTCAAATCCCTAAAATGTTATAGAATGTTTTTTCTTTTCTACCGTGTTTTTGTATTTAAAAATAAAGTTTATGGTAGATTGAGTCCGGTTCAGATATGAATGGGCGCCCAGGTGCGAAATAAGAAAGAACAAGAGCCGTTGGATGAATAAAAATCAAAGACGCTGATCATTTTACTTAAAAGGGGGGGGGGGGGAACGGTTCGGGCGAATTATTGGCGCATTATTCATGTATTAAAAAAAACAGAAATAGGACGCATGCCTAAATTGTTCATCAATATTGTGGATTTGTTCATCAACACTATGATTTTGTTCATCAAAACTGTGATTTTGTCATAAATAAACTATTGCTTGTGCATCAAAAATCTATTGTTTGTACATAAGAAAAGAACAAATGTGTATCAAAATTGTCATGCAATATGTTCATCCACATTGTAATTTTGTTCATAAAAAACGAAAATATTTGATAATTGGTTTTGGCATATTTTTTCATCGGTTTGTGCATATTTGTTCATTAGTAACATAAATTTGTTCATTGGTTTATGCATATTTGTTCATTGCCTTTTTCATATAATTGTTCATTGCTAGATGCATATTTGTTCACTAGTAACCTCAGTTTGTTCATTGCTATATGCTAATTTGTTCATTAATAACATCAATTTGTTCATAGCTAAATAAGGCACAAGCACTCCTTTTCGATTTGTTGCTATCTCGTTCTCTTATCATACACCATATTATTATAAAGTCATATTCTTTATCTATTATCCTTTGCATTCAAGTTTCTACATCAAACTTATCTTATTTTGGTACTATATTGAACATTTCATTCGTACTGACAAGTTAGCCTTAAAGCACTTCAATGGACAAAAAGGTTAGATCAATGAACAAAAAAGGTTATATCAATGAACAAATAGGCTATATTAATGAACAAACATTGGCATACCAATGAACAAAAAAGAGTTTATCAAAGAACAAATAATTGTATACCAATGAACAAATAATGGTATATCAATGAACAAACAAGGTTATATCAATAAACAAATATTGGTATATCAAAACTAATTATATGTGCATTAAAAACTAGATAATATTGTATTCATACACATAAATAAGGTTAAAAAGTAAAACTAAAAATTAAAAAAGTTCAAAATCGATGAACAATGTTATCAAAAACTCGATGCTCAATGAGTTAGTATTGATGAACAAATGGTGAATATTGATGAACAAATCGCTATTTCTGATGAAAAAACTGGACGCGTCTCATAAAAACGTATTTTTCGAAAAATACGTGAATAATACGGGAAAAATTCGTCCGTGTCGTATTTTATTGAAAAATACGCGAATAATATGGGAAAAATTCCCTCGTGCCGTATATTATCCTTTTTAATGAATGTTTAATCAGAGACGTTGATTTTTTGGAGTGGACGAGCGAGATTTATTCTTAATTCTCACCTGGGTGCCCATTCGCACACGACTCTTTCTCATGATGGTAGATCTCAACTATAATATCAAGCACATACTTACACTAAAGAAAGAATAATTTGCCTCTACTTTGCAATATCTCAATGGTCAAGAAGTAGTTTAATTAGAGAATCAAGGTCTTTCATATAAGAGCATAATTATAGATACCCCTAAAAATGAATACCGATGAAGGATATGTTGCCTTATATTATGAGACTGTCAACACAAATTTGAAAAGAGAGCAATAAATTTTACCCTAAGAATTAAAACGCCCCCTCGAGGGGTCGGAGAGTGTCACCTCTCCTTCCTACCAAAAAAAAAATTTAACCTAAGAATGAGAGCGGAAATCAAACTTGAAAACCCATTCCTTAGAGCTAGACTAGCTCGTAGAGATTTACACACAACCGAAAAATTTGTCAAGAGATGCACTAGAAGAATTATGTGGAGAATTCATATAGACCTCCTCATCAAGGTCACCATGCGAATATATTTATGAACATGCATTTGGTGTGATTCCCAATCCTTGATGGCGACAACACCAAGAAACATCCTAATGGGAACCATTTATTTATGAGAGAAAAAGTTTTATTGTAGTTAAGGCATTTAACTTGATTGAAAGTATAAAATTATGTAGGGCAAATTAATTTTTGTAGACAAATTTAAATGTGGTCCAAAAGGGGAATCTAATATGTTTGAGATAGTTGATGTGTCATGAAAAACAACTATTGCCTTAGAAACAAAATCCCTTAGATAAGGTGCGGACGGATCATAAAGAGATGTTCTGTCCCCCAAAGGTAGGACAACTCTCCTCAATTATGTGCACTTTAGAAAAGAGGAGATGGAATCGATCGGAACAAAAAACAAAAAAAAGAGGTGGGTTTGCAAATTTCAGAAAGAAGAAAGGAGACAGCATTGTTAGATGTATTCTGAAGAGTAGTGAAGAGATCCTTTTAATAGCGGAAAACTGGAGTCGGTTTCAACGTCGCCTCAAATCTCTCCACTACTCCACCAGCCTAAAAATCAGTTAAACGGAAATAGATTTTAATTTTTGAAAAACAAATATGGGATTAAACCCCCACATTTCGAAAAATCTCACCATAAGTTGAAGAATTAGTCAAAACATGAAACTGTGGAAGAGTAGTTGAATTGACTAATCTACAACCCAATTGGTCCTTTTATCCGCAAAAAATAGCAAATCCATAAAAGGATGACCACAACACATCGTGCACGTGTCACAAAGCTGAGTTGAGCCGGACGGGGCGACAACGGCGACGTGCGTGCGTGGGAGACTCCTTCTCCTCTAAAGCCTTTAGGAGCTCTAGAGTGGAGACTCCTTATAAGCTACACAAAATTGCCTACTTGGTTTCAATGTGGAAAGGAATCACATGCATGCCTACTGCAACTTTAAAACTTTGCTTTTTTAAATGGATTTATTCCAACATCCCCCCATAAAAGCAAAGTAGTAATATATTTTGAGTTTTGTAGACTCAGTGCTTAAGCGTTGATATCTTTTGATTTGAACCAACACCTTAGTGAAGATGAGAATATCTACATATAAACGGGATGAACTATGTCTTAAACTCCTTGTCATATAGATAACGTAACTCACGGACACACGCACCTTGTCTTACGTTCAGTGATCCTGTGTATGATTTCACCTCATCAATCTTAGGATGCTTAAGGGTACCTCTAAAGAACTTCTCAAGTCTTAATTCAAAGATGATGCCCTAATGTATTCATGTAGGTGATTTTATCAAATCTGTCTTATACAAACCACCTTGATTAGGGATATGAAGTCCCTTATTCTATGAATTCATCAAGAATAAATTATGTTTAACCTCTCAATCTTTATTTTACTTTCTACAAGATTAAGAAAGTTCAAATTTCATTTGGGTCTTAGGACCATTCCCCTCGATGATTCCATGACCATATTCCTATTCAAACCTTTTTTAAAGGATCTACGAGGTTCCTTTCTGACCTTATGTATTCCATGGTGAGTGATCCATTTGAAATTAAATGTCTCACAACCTCATGCCTTATGCAAATATGCATTTTCTTTCCATTATAGGCACTACTTTTAGCAACGCTAATCAATTGCTGTGTGAGTCACAATGCAGATAAATTCGAGGTTTCAACCTTACCAACAATGGAGCATCCTCCATCAAGTTTCGGAACTATTCATCTTCTTGCCATGCCAAGTCAAGAGCTAAAACTCTAATTCCATAGAAGATTGTTCTATAATAGTTTGCTTTGCAAAATTCCATGATGTAATTGCACATATAAAGTACACATATAACCACTAGTAGAGTTCATTTCATCATTATAAGATACCCAGTTAGCATCAGAATAGCCCTTTAGAACATTTGGGAAGCTAACATAATATAAGTCCTATTCCATAGTGCCTCTCAAATATTCCAATAATCTTTTAAGAGCATTCTAGTGATCTTGACATGGCTTATGGTTATAATCACTTTGACACCCAAAATCACATTAACTGAGTCTTTCATTTTATATTTTGATGACAAGAAATCTTTAGTTTCTTTAATAACATACATGTGTGTTCTAATAATAAGCATGTCATCCACATAAAGGCATACTATCACACATTTTCATGAAACATTTTTCAATACACACAAGAATCAAAACCATTCACTACAAATCCAAAGTTGACAATAGTTTTATGTTATTTCTCATATTATTGTTTTGGAGCTTGTTTCAAGCCATATAAATATTTCTTGAGCTTACACACTTTATGCTCATCTAAATCACCATTCAAGAAAGACGTTGTCTTTATATCCTACGAGAAAATCATGAGCATATGCTAAAGCAAGTAATGCACGAATGGTGGCCATTTTAGTTACATGTAAGTGAGTAAGTGTCAAAATAATCAATTCCATATTTCCGAGTGAGACCTTTTATCATAAATTTTTCCTTAAACTTGTCAATGGTTCCATCAGTTTTTCGCAAAAACAGTTTGAAATTGATAGTCTTACTAACTTTAGCCAAGTCTGCAATTTCCCAAGTGTTGATTGACATAATAGACCCCAATTCATTATCTTTCTAAAAAACTAGCATCAATAGAACTCATTGCCTCTTATTATGCTTTAGGATAATATTCAATCATATGAATGCATACATGCAAGATATTCATCTATCTTGTGTATGTCTTTTGGTTTTATTGAGAAAGTTGTCACAAAATTAGGTTCAAAGATAATTTCAACTCTACGTCTTTTATTCTTCTTAGGTTGAAGATATACAACAATTTGTTGTGGTAAAGAAGACACTTTACTAGATATAAGTGCAAAAAAAATTAGAAATATCATGGATTTTTAATGGAAATACATGCTCAAAAAGTTCAGCATCATGATATTCACATATCAATCATTTAAGTACATGAATCTGTAAGCATAGCTAATATCAACATAGCCAATGAACACACAATAAAAGGTTCTAGGACCTATAGTCTCACAGTTTAAAAGTAGGAAAAGAAACTTTAGCTAAGCATCCCCCTAAAAACTAGCCCATCCACCGCGCACGGGGGAAGGAGGCCGTCGTGGCTCGGCCTGCTGAACTCTCATCACTTCTAGTTCATGGCAGGACTTCCTGAAGTCGCTCCTTGCTTCATCATCTTCATGCTTGTAAGATGCCGAGATCATTTCAATGACTTCAAATTGCTTCTGTCTCGGCTCTTTCCCGTTTTCATGTTTATCTTTTTTGATGAACTCATGCAAATACCAGTTTTGAACCAGGCTTTCAAGGAACTTCATAAATGACTCGCACTCTTCAGTCATATGTCCCCGAATTGTGAGGTACATGCAATACTTCCTGCTACGGGGTTCGTCTTCATGACACTCTCCCGTAGGAGGACAATGAAAGAAGCTCTCATGCTTAATGCGAGGTAAGATCCTATAGATTGGCACACTGAATGTGGTGTAAACCGCTCTAGTTTGACCTTTTCTCTTAAAACTTTCAGAAGGGAGGTGCATCTTATGGGGAGGAGAGGACGACCTTCCTCTTACTTTGCAATTAGCCTCCTCTAACCGCACATACTGATGAACACACTCTTGGAGCTCAGGTATTGTAGAAGGAAGACGAAGGGTCAACTCTTCTCTTAGCTTGCTCTCAATTAAGATCGCCCTTTTAAAGGCAGTAATAGTGGTCTTGTCATCACATCCCTCAATTTCTACATAACACTCCATGAAACGATTCGAAAAGCGACACAAGCTTTCACCTCTTTCTTGTCTGAGGACAAAGAGTGTGTCAAGAGATGCAGCATCTTGGCTATTGGCTATGTAACGCTTCACAAACTTAGTGGCCAACTGATCCTAAGACTGAATTGATCAAGGTTTCAGGCTTTGGAACCACTTCAATGGACCTTTAGAGAGACTACTCGGAAACATCTTGCACATGATAGCCTCCTCAAACACCCACAACGCCATCTTATGAGAGTAAGAGGCTATATGGATTACGGGATATGAATACCCATCATAAAGAGTGAAAGACGGGGAGAAAACTTTGAGGGAGGCCGGGCTTGTTGAATGTCTAAGTGGAATGGCATCGATGTCACAATAGCCAACTTATGCTCTACTTGTTCTTGAGCTGATTGCAAGGTACCACCTTGTGCTTTTAAAAGATCAAGCAACCTCCTTTGAGTGCGCTTAAGAGCCCGGGCCTTACCTTCAAGCCTTTCTATGCTGACGCTCTGACGCTAACTACGTCATCTCTTCTTCTTTTGCCCCGGTCATGCCTAGGCTCAGGATTTTCAGAAGGGTCATAGCGATCTTCACGCTCACGCAAAAAATTGCGTCGATCGCTAGACCCACGATCGCGGTTCGACCGGATGCGGTCGCGGCCACTGTCGTCGCGGTCCCTTCTGTCGCAGTCGCGGCTTCGTCCGTGGTGATCGCCGTGGTTTTCAGGCTCGCTCGAGTCGTCCGAGGGGGGTTCGTAGCCCAAGACCTGTTACACGGGGGCGACTCATGATGGCGGTCCCTTCGCCAACTCCTTGGCTCTCTACAGTCGCTATCATAATCAACATGCATCTCGTTTGATTCGTCAGAATTGATTGATTGAGGACCACGACATTTATCGTCGAATTAAATAACACTAGCAAGCCGTCGAGTAGTCCTTAAAATTTTTGACTCATCAATAGGGCGCTTGCCTTGAACATTGTCTAAGGAATACTTAAGCCTGGCAATTTCTTTTAAGGCGTGTTCCAAACGGGATTCAACCTCTACACACCTAGTTTGGTACTTCTCATCCTCTCTTAGAGTAGTAGCCAAAGCATGGGTGATCTCGTCTTCTTCTTCATCTCCAGCAGTGATAGATGCCCCATTCCCGCTGTTTGGAGCGGATGACAAAGTAATGCGATTGTCACCTCTAATGGGATTGGACCCGGCACGACTGGATTGGCCTTGCTCTAGACGAGGTCTAACCAAATTAGGGTTTGGCTCGCAAATAGAAAGAGCAGGCTCGGAAATACGCAGCCCGTGGTCGCAGTTCAGAACCGCAACCACGGTTTGACAAGCCGCGATTGCGGTTCTATTCGGCGCTTGCAATCGCTTGGATCGATTCACTGCGCTCTTGAATCCTTCGATTGTTCTTGTTTTCAACAACGTGCATTGTTGACTCCTATGCTTGATCAAATTTAGTAAATTCAGACCGTGAAGTACCATGACTGACGATTCCGTCGCTCGACTTAGGCCCCGAACGTTATGTGCGATGAACAACCGTATCTGCGAGAGGGGACGGGTCACGGTTCAAGTCGTTTCCGGGTACAAAGATCTGATCTTCCGAGCGAAAATCGGAATTAGACTGATCAACTTGCATTAAGGTTTGATTTTCCGAGCAATTTTCGAAAATCACACCCTCGCTCGCCAATCCGCGGTCGCGGTGTACAGTTCTGCGGTTGCGGTATACAATGTCGCGATCACGGTCTATAGTGCCACGATTACGGCTCTGTTCGCTGAGGGCACCGCATTCGTTTTTGCTTCGCGACGGTGCCCCAGTGTCTCCAAAGACGACTTCTTGAATTTCAAGGATCTATTCCAACAACATAATTGCATGGATCGAGTAATCTTTCCCACAGACGACGCCAATTGTTAGTGTACAAAAAATAATTGATTACTCCTTCCTCTTCCGCTCTTGACTATTTCCTTCAACCCATTACATGCAAAACAATGGACACATGGGGCGGGGACCACCTAGTCCACATCCGATGCCTAAGTCAAAAGAGCAGTCTGTCAAATTGAACATCGAGCTACAACTATAAAGCAAGAAATCCAGTGAGTATAGATATTCCTGAACCGTCGAGGTAAGAGAATATTAGCATGTTCAAGTTCTCAATATGCGCCGATATGCAACATGTGGATTTCCTTACACAACGAATGTGTATTTATAATGGAAGAAGGAGATTAGGTGGGCCGAAAATTATACATATCCTAGGGCCAGTCATCTGCCTTGGAACCCAAGCTAGGAATATTCCTCCCCTTCTCCAACTTTAATTCTATCTTATTTGAAAGATAAAATCTCCCATTAAGTTGCATAACCACCATATTTAATATAATAGGAAAATAAATAAAAATAATAATGAATACGTAATATTTAAGAAATACCTTTATATTGATAACGAAAATAATTATGTTAGCTATGTTTATTTTACCCGCTCACATCATATATGGCCATCAATTGATTTCATCTACATTGGTCTAGATTGATTTTTATCTATAGTGTAGGGAATTCAAATCGGGTTGAGATTGTTTAGACTTGAAGAAGGCTTGTAATAAAAGTTTTTTTTTTGATTTACAATGTAGAGAATTTAAATTATAGAATTCACAAAAAATTTGTTGGGTTGATTCAATCCGATTGATTAAATATTATGGAAGACATAAAGAGCAAGCAAGAAAGTTAGAATAATGGAGAGAAAAGTGCAAGAATAAAGTAGTCAGATTATATTTCATTCCATGTGGGAATGAGATTTCATACCTTAGGTAAGTGAGTGGTATGAGAAACCCATACTTATTGGGTTTGAAATATGGGTTTGAAAATAAAAAATCATTGTACAAAACATTAAGTATCGGGTTTCATTCCCGAATCCGATACCTCATTCCCCATACCTAGTAACCAAACACCCCTAAAGAGATCCTTTTAATAGAAGAAAATTGGAGTTAGTTTCAAGGCTCCCTCAAATCTCTCCATTATTCCAACAGCCTAAAAATCAGTCAAAACATAATAAGATTACTTTTTGAAAACGAATCTAGGTATGTTCCCGTGTTTACGAAAATCTCGCCATTAGTTAAAGAATCAGTCAAAACCTAAAAATGTGGAAGAGTTAATGAATTGACTAATCTGCAACCTAGTTGACCCTTTTATTCGCAAAAAATTTACAAACCCGTAAAAAGATGACCCCACCGTACATGTGTGGTGGGGGACTCCTTCTCCTATTAAGCCTTTAGGAGCTCTATAGTTGTGACTCCTTATATACTACAAGACATCATATGCCTTTTTATAACTTTAAGACTTTCATGTTTTAATTGGATTTAATCTAACAATAATTACCCAATACCACAAGACAAGTCTTATATCATTCAATGCTCCCATCAAAATTATACTTCACCTTACATTAGGACTAAATTATGTACTTTAGGGACATGCCTATTTTAGCCAATGTAGTTACTTTAAGTTATATCTAAGACAATTTTTTTTCTAATCCTAATTTTCAATCTCTTAATCCATTTGTGTCCTCTCTCTTACCCCCCCCCCCCCCCCCCATTCATGTGAAAACACAAACCAAGTATCCTACAAGGCAGGGCCGTCCAATGGTTTTCGAAGGCCTTGTGCAAAACATTGATGAGGGTTTAAAGTCAATTAAACGTAAATTTAATTATTCATTTTTTAGTAATTGAATTCTATAATCAGTAAACTTGTTGAACTATAACAATTGTGTTAATAGGTGATTGATTATTTTCTAAAAAAAAAAGTATGTGATTGTTTAAATAAAATAATTTAATCTTCAATATTTTAATGATACTGGGGTATAATAATAGAAAAATACTATTCCTTAGTAAAAAGGAAATTAAATCATATACGTTTTTACCCATACAAACAAAATTGAGTGAAAAATAAGAGGTTCAAAAACTATCAAAGTTACACTATTAAGCAACCAATCATATCCGACAATAATTTCAAGAATCCATTAATAGATAACATTCTAATTATATATTATCATCATTTGAAAAATTCAATTTCTTAAGCCTTACAAATATAAAAAATAGTTTTTAATCAACTAAATAAAAAATAAAATATTAAAATGAAGAATGAGTAACGAGTGCTGCTTTATCTAATGCAAAAACATATTGCTCCATTTTTTTTACTTACGATTGAATTGCAAAGGCCCACAGGTATGAAAGTGGCAAGAAGGGAAAAATCAAAACGTCTCTAGCAAGATTCGAACACTGATATGTTGCAATATAAGATAAAAAAAATCAAACGCATTCACCATCTACACCAGCATATCAATATTCATTTACATCGAAATATATATTGATTTTTAGATTTTGGGGGCCCTTTTTCATCGGGCTCTTTGCACATGCTCATGGACGGGCCTGCTACAAGGACCAACCGGCCACACATACCTGATGTTCCCCTTTTTTGTCGTGTTTTTAGGGTTTGGTTGAGTGTGTTTGTGGTGTTTTCCTTAGTTTTGTGTTTGGTTTTGAGTCGTTTGTGTAGGTTTTTGTATTTGTGTAAGATATGGAGTCTACATAAACTTTGGTGGTGTTTTATAGGTTTTTGAAGCTATTTTGGAGTGTTACGAGGAGTGGAGCAAAGCTAAGGAGAATCATGAAAGGAGTGAAGATGGAATGAGGTTAGAAAAATGAAGGATGAGCAGTGTTCGAGACATATGTGAATAATGGAGGCTCGTTAAAAACCCTGAGGAATCGTTAGAAGAAGAATCGAGGCAAGAACGAGTGTAACGACCCTCGAAACGAAGGAAAGCTCTCAGTTACGAGGGACTTATCGAGTTGAAAGGGGTTGGTACCGATGCTACTTGGGTCGATAATGATGCCTTGTCTGAAGAGGAAACGAAGGGAGATTGTCAGAAACCCTACCGACCCTAACGGGGGACGGTACTGAGGCACCCCCGTGTCGGTAGCGTTCAACTGAGTCCGTGTGTAATTAATTAATATATCTTGTATCTTTTGTTTTTGGATAGTTTCCTTAGAGATATATCTTGATGGAATTTATTTCCTTAGGAGGGGTGTTAGCTTTTAATATAAAAACCTAGTCTTAGCTTTAGTTTTAGGCTATGCTTTATTACGCTTTTGGATGCAAGTTTAGGGAGATGGATGCATGTTTGAGTTTGTTGGGAAGAACAATTATGTTAAAAATGTGTAATCTTTCTTTTTAATTTAATTAGTTGTTTGCTACAATGATGTGTGATTAGTTTTTTCTTTTCTAAGTTGGGGTTAGCCCAACAATGGTTGTGTGTGTTTGCCTTTGATCATGATTTGAATGTTTTTATCCATAATCTATCTCTTGTGCTTAAATCCTTGATCGAAAGATAAGGAGTTTCTCGTTTACAGTTTGAATCAAAAGAGACAACTATGAATTGGAATAGTTTATTAGGGTTTTGAAACAAAAATTGATTAATCCTAATTAAAGTTTGAGATAGATAGAAAAGTTTATTGATTTAGGAAAGTTAATTTATTTGCTTGCATGGTTGATGAAAGTTGACATCTTTATGTGATAAAATCATGATCTTTGTGATTCATTGGTTTTGGCATCCATTAATGTTGTTAAGGTGATACATAGATCTTAGAAATCTCTTTCCTCTTGATAAAAATCAAATCTGTTGCTCGCTTGTGCCCTACGTTAAACGAAACTTTGAACCGACTCTCTCCCGTGGACGAACCTGACTTCGTTACACTCAGCGGGTTCTTGATCTATAGATTTATTTGCTTGTTTGGTTGATCAAGAAACCCTCACAACAACAACCTCTTGACACCATCTGATTAGTCACTTGCCTTATCTCACCAAGCTAGTCGAGGGTCGTATAAATAATTACAAAATATTTTTTTGTCTTGAGGTAAATTCACTTAATTATAAAACAAAAAAGTTTAGAAATTTAAAATGCAATAACTTAGAATGTGTCAATTTAGTTTTATCATTGCACATATATCATACATCACCAGGCAAACTAGTTTTACGAAAAACTAAATCATATATGCCTTGACAAAGTAGTTTTAAGAAAAATTGTTATATATATATATACAAATATGTATATATAACAGTTTTCCTTAGAAATAATTTGTTATCCATCCATTATCTACCTTGTCTACCTAGGTTGGGCTTAGATAATTGCTATCCATCCATTATCTACCTTGTCTACCTAGTTTGGGCATAGCGAGTTGTTACTCACCCATTATCTACCTTACCTACCTAACTATCTCCAAGTGTCAACTAGGCCAACCCAATTGCACTTGAGGAAGCATGTGAGAGTGTTTCCCATATCGAGAATTTAATGAATCAAAGCCTAGTACATAAACCCTTAGGTTTACTCCTCCTATAGCCATATGGTTTCGAGTTAGAATCTCATTAAGATTATATCCTAGGACTGTTACACACAAAACCCCCAGTATATCAACCGACATACTATAATATGGTATTAGAGTAAGTTCTTCAACCAACAAAAAATTCCAATTATACTCCCTTTTAAGAACATTACTACTCAAATAATGAAACATGATCTAATGTTCGATGTCCATGAAAGATGTTGAGATGTCACTAGACTCTAACAAGTCTTGAATGTTGGTGACATTTTAGATGATGTCGTTGAAATCCACATCAAATAGTCATGCCCCTTTATGATATTCAACAAAACCAACATGAGGGGCCTTGAGAACATTTACCAACACAAGGCTTGGGAATGTAAAGGGCTTTTCTTAAAGTATAAAGGTTGCCATTATTGTCGTTGACCTATTTTCCACAATCAAAGTGTTGAGGAATATTTGATCTAGATCATACTCAACTTCTTCTTGAAATAGTTTATCCCACTTTTGTGCCTTCAAAAGGTCAATTACCATTGAAAGGTCATTATCCTCAAGAAACTTCTTATGAAAGACGTGCTCTTTGGTAAAGGATCTCAACTTAATTTCCCTGTAAGTGACAAGGACCTTGACCTTTGGATTCATCTAAGTCAATTTTTAAAAGCTATCCCTAGGTTTTGTGGGTAGCCTCTCAAGTTTCAACTTTTGTTTGCTTTACTTATTTTGTTGCTATCTCCACTCTCTTTTTACAAATATGGGTTCAGTCGACGATGACACAAATCTCTTCCCCTTTAGGTTGTCCATCCTTTTAGAATTGCGAGTAGGAGAAACCTTTGAGGTCGTTGACTACTCTGCTTCTTTTTCCATTTGATAAGCAAGATTCTTGGTGACAACGACTTTAGTAATGGGCTTTTGGGCAATCAACTCAGATTGACTGGTTATCATGACCTCTTCAGCATCCTTGTCATCTCTATTCAGACTTAAGGTTCTCTCAAAATCCTCCAAGGTCGAGTATTTTGGTGTAGACTTGGTCTTTTCTTGATGACCCTACTTTGCTTGCTCTTAACTTTCATGTATCGACAACGATGATGGAAGTGACTTTCATTTATCAACTCTAGAACAATATTGATTTGAGTTTGAGCTGTGGCGGTGTCATCCGCAAAGATCTTCAATTCCTTGACCCCTATCTCTTCACTCTCAACCATTATCTCTTCACTCTCTTAGGGTTTTATGGAGTAAGGTCATGCTAGCGACCATAGCCTCAAGGCTTTTAGCGTCACACAATGAGGGTTTATGGTTTTCTTGGATTTTTGATGAGGAAGGTCTATGGCTAACTTTTTTGTGGTGTGTTTAGTTTTAAAGCAAGACCTAGATTCTCAAAATCTTCTTTAGATAGAATATTCTTATAGGTTTTTAGGATTGAATTCATGCTCTTATCAATAGAGGTTATGGAAGAAGATGATGGTGGTGTGTTGGCCATTTGAGTGATGAGAAGAGGTTGATGGTGGTGAGAATTGAGAGCTTTTGGAGGGTCTTAGAGCTTTGAGAGAGTAAGAAAGTTTTGAGAGCTTGAGAATTCAGTGAGGTGTTTGTACTCGAATAGTTCTCCATAAATATAAAAAATCTCAAACCTTCCTTTTAATCAAATATATATTGATTTAATGATAGAAAATTTGTCAATTATCTTCAACTTCCAAAAATCTATCCAACACTTAACTTCATTAATGTTCACCTTCTTCAAACAATAACTTTCTTAGATAATACCAAAATTAAAATTCAGAAGCCATCCGCATAGTCACTTAACATCATCATCATCATCATCATCATCATCATCATTACCTTCTTGAAAAATCACACTTATTACTCTGTCATAAGTCATATTAGCATTTAAAAAGTAGTTGATGTTCCCTTTTAACACTTTTTCTCTAATTGACCAAGAATAGTGAAGTGTACTTGGTTGGGGGTCATTGTACCTAAGGAGGTAGCAAATATAACACCCTGATAATTTATAAGGGATTGTGGTGCTCCCCACGTCAACAAGAGCTCTTCCTTTTCTGAGTTTGAGTGAGGACAAAGAACTCAAAAGTTAAGCATGCAAGGGGGAGAGTAGTATTAGGATGGGTGACCTCTTAGGAAGTTCTTGGGTTGGCATATGATTGCGCTTCTAAGGCCTCGGGCCTTACAAATGGTATCAGAGCCTACTCTGGGTTACAATTTGGTTTGGCCCGGAGGTCACTTGACCCAAAGGGTGGTTCTTGGGCATTGACAAGGACGTTAAGTGTTTAAGTGGGGGAGATTTAACACCCTGATAATTTTTAAGGAGTTGAGGTGATCCCTATGTCAACAAGAGCTCTTTTTTCTGAGTTTGAGTGAGGACAAAGAACTCTGAAGTTAAGAATGCAAGGGAGAGAGTAGTACCAGGATGGGTGACTTCTTTGGAAGTTCTCAGGTTGGCATGGGATTGCGCTGCTAAGGCCTCAGGCCTTACACCATAGAGAACCAGTACAAAAATAATATGAATATTTATCGATCAGATTAACTTCTATTGTGATGAATAATAATATCAGGCTTATAGAAGTCAACAACCACTATTCGGGCTTATAATGAGGGTTAGAAACATTAGGTTGATCCCTTTGGGTTGAAAGGATTCAAATACATTATGAATGTCAAATAATATCTGCTATGTAAATTCATCATATAGCAAGTCATGAACTTTAAGACAACTACACATATTAAGTCACCATATGTGCATCAAGTATTTTCCTTAAGCAAGAATCTAATTTCAATAGTCATTAAAAGGAGAAGATATAACAAGAAGTTAGTCGAGAGATACATACCTAGTTCCATTCGAAATTTCTCAAAGGGTTCTTTATTTATCACTTTGGTGAAGATGTCAATGACTCGATTACTTGTTTTATAAAATTATATTGTCACTATCCCTTTCTCCACACAATATCTCCGAAAGTGATGTTGTATATCAATGTATTTTGTTCTTGAGTGATGAACTAGATTCTTTGAGATGTTGATGGCACTTGTCACAAAAGGATGGGAACCTTACCAAGTGAGATGATGCATTCCGACTCCTTGGAACAGGGTTGGATCGCCAAGATGGGCCAAATCTTGTCTTGGATGGCAAGTCACATTTCAAGTCTTGGCCAATGTGGAATCCTACAGGCGGAATCTCTAGAGGGTGTTGAACCTAATACGAGAGTCTCAGGACAAGACTCACGGGATTAGTAGCTCAAGACTAGACGCTGGTGTTACAAGAGAGAGAGAGAGAACCTCAAGGACTAGGATCGATCGATTGGAGAGACTCAAAGATATGAGTCTTCGATGCCAAAGAGATGGCTTTTTGTGTTCGAACAAGAGAAAATAAAAAGATAGAAGTTTGTGAGGCCCAAATCAAGCAAGGAGGATTTTGATCACTCAATGACTTAAACTTGATTAAAATTGAAAGTAAGAAATAGCAACTACAACCCTTTAGTTTATAAAAGAAACTAGTCCTAAAAGATAATTATAAAGATAGAAATTGCTTAAAGATAAACTAGAAATCCTAGAAACCCTAGACTAGGTCTTTTGTCACACAAGGACCAATGCCTAGGCCCAAAATGAACTAAATTAAATGCATAAATTAATTAAAAGAAATAAAGATAGATTTATGGATAGAATATTTAGGACTAGATAGACTTATCATAATTGAGTAACAAGCTTGCCAAGGGAATAGGCTTTCCATAATGTGTAACCGACTAGGCAAGGCCGACAAGTGGCACACCGAGTGTCTTGGCGAGCAAGGAGAGAACCTTGATTGCATGCCAAGGTGCTGAGGGAGTTAACACATCAAACTGACCTAGGCCACCCACATAGAGCTTGGCTTGCTCGTTAAGGACCCTAGTCCGGATCCGGGTTTTGCGCGATGCTTGCGCTCCAAAGCAGCGACGATGGAGTAGGAGCGCTGGCACTTTGCGTCAATGCGGCGAGGGGCGCGCCTAGCACAATTATGGCAAGGAATTGGATCTTGGCATGGGCATTCAAAATGTCTATGCTAGAGATGGCACGACTCGCACGAGTGACTAAGGATTGGGTCGCTTTGGAATAGACATTCATGGCTTGTTCCTCGTCTTGATTGGACATGGTTGGAGTTGTGGCCGTATCTCCCTCTCACCCCTTGAGTGGGAAGTATCCTCGATTCTCCACCATCAAACCTGGGCTTGACGTAGCACATAATATTGACCGTATTGAATGTGGGGTGGACATTATAGTCGTCGGGAAGATTGAGTTGATATGCATTGTCACCTATGGCCTTGATGACTTGAAATGGGCCGTCACTTCTTGGAGAAAGCTTGGTCTTCCACTTGATGGAAACCTTTCTTTGTGCAAATGGACCCAAATGAGGTCTTCTGGGGCAAAGACAACTCGGAACCAGTTGTAGTTGTGTTGTGAGGAATATTGGTTGGCACGCCTCTCTAATTGTGTGTGGGTCCGGTAGTGCAGCTCCATGATGTGCTTGATATAATTGAAGGCGATGACGTGATCTCCAGCTTCAAGTGTCTTCGGAAGTAAATCTAAGAAAGTAATTGGATATCTCCCATAGACTACCTCAAATTATGTGAGATTAGTTGTCGAATATGTACAGATATTATAAGAAAGCTCCACAATTGAAGTAAGTCTTCCCAATGCTTGGCAATTACCTTAAGCATTATGTGGAGAAGAGCCCCTAAGGTACGTACGATTAGTAACCTCGGTTTGGCTATTCATTTTGGGGGTGGTAGCTAGTCGAAATCAAGAGCGTAGTTCTCAACTTACCCCAATGTGTCCTCCAAATGTGACCAACATGTTTTTAATCCCGATCACTCACAATTGTGCACGAGATCCCATGGATGCACATGACATTGTCATAAAATAACTCGACAATCTCAAAGGCACTATTCGTGGACTTACATGCCAACCGTTTCTGAGGGAGAGAGGTTAATCACCAATGACGATGCTGTGCCCGAGCGATTTTGGCCGCCTCGGTTATTCTTTGTTTCGCCACCAAACTTGACCTCGTTGCCAAAAGTTTCTATATGGGACCATGGAGCTGCAACTGTCGCACAAATATGTACCGTTCTTGCCCCGACGTCACCACCAATCATCGGTGAAGGTGGCCTCGCATCTCTGGTTCTCTAGTTGTCGGAAATTTTTTACCTAATCTTCAACGAATGAATTCGAACTCGTTTCTCAACCAAAATTTGTGATTCAAGTTGCTAAATTTCGAGCATGAAGTCTTCTACAATACCCCTATATCAATTTTTGAGAAATCATTCATGAATCATGCCAAAGTTCACAAAATATGATCGTTGTACTGGGTTGTGCAGAAAATTCTAGTTGGCGACGAGCCAATTTCTCCGTCTCCGTCAGTCACCTTCACATCACCTTTGCCGAAGAGGCTGCCAACAATAGAAAGAGGAAATTGGTCTAACAAGCAATCGAGTTGTGGGATCCAATACAAGAAAAGGAAGAATTGGTCATCGTAGAATGAGATTAGGGGATATTGTAGTGAATCTTACCTAAGCACTCAAGTTATAGGATTAGTGTTGGTCGAACTTTAGTTGAGAACATCGATTGTAGAAGGAATGTTACTTATTTTGAGAAGAAAGAAGTGCCTTATATGAGGACAACCTTGGAGTAAAGAGTAGAGAATGGATTGGAGCAGTAGCTATTCACTTGTGACTTGACTTTTTTGGTGGATGATCATAGGGAAGTAAGATAGTGGATAAGGATAAGTTTTTGTCAAGATTGGTAAAGTATCAATGACTAATGCCAACAACAAAGTAGAACACGATTGAAGCAATGTGGAGGTCAACCCTTACATTACATGATACAAAGAAAGTAAAGAGGAGGTAGGAGGAGAGGGATATAGAAGGGGCCTTGTGCCCAATTTATCATCATAGCTACTTTTGACAATTCATGAAGAAGTGGATTGAAGCAATGTCATTGGTAAATTGGACCAAGAAATTACATTGTTCGTAAATGTTAGAGTCTAAGAAATGTGAATGTTGAGGAAGAAAAGTATGCTTAGATAGAAAACTACGGATAAGAGTTTATGAGGGATGTTATGGATAGAGCCACGTAAGACTAAAGCCTTAAGTATTGTCTATGATAGAATGGTGGACGGGATACCACAATTGAGGATAAAGAGAACTTGGGTGGTGGGGGAGGAGTTGAAGATTTCCTTAGCGTCACTAAGACCAAATGTTTTTAAGTGAAGATGCATCTAAGTTGAGACCATGACAACTAAGCATACGATTGAGGATTCACCATCTGGAAAGGTGAAAAATGAGGAGAATTGTGAAATAAACCGATATATAGAGATGACATGACGTCGATCTTATTGAACTTGTCTTGGGTAGATGTCTACCTTATTGAGAATTCCTTAAAAAATCATCAAACTGAGTTTGGTTAGAGTTTTTCATCTTGTTAAATCGTGTGAGGAGATCTAGATTAGCAGCAAAATCAATCGAGATGTAAGGATAGAGTGGTAAATGGCTTTACTAGTGGATTGGATAATACTGAGTAAAAATCCTTTGGGTTTCGACAATAAGGCAAGGACGACACTAAGAATGGACCAATCAACAGGGAGTTTGGGATATTTTCTTGGACACAAGGAGATGTTAGCAATATGACTTTAGCTATGTTATTGAGCATGGACTGAATTGGTTAGCAGAGACAAACCTGTCACGAGTCAAGTAGTGCATGTGATTTTGTTTAGATACCTAAGTTGTGTAAATATTGGAGGATATTTACATGAGGAGTCGCCAAAGATAACTCACGAGTCAAGTAAAGCATGTTGAAAGATGAAACATGTTAGACTAGTTATGAGCGAGATAACTCACCAAAAATAGTTCAGGAAGAATCAATTTCCAATCTAGAGTAAGAGTAGGAAGGTGTAGTAATGGATTTGTGATGTTTGGGTAATGTCATAATATGAGTGTTGGTACATGGACGAATATGGAGAAACTCTTCCTTCAAAATATTGAAACAAGGTTAATCATCGGCTAGTGGTTACATTTCGTAAGATTGTTAGAAGTGCCTAAGACATTAGTGACTATTAGGGATATACATGTTACAACTAGATTTTGGTTACAAGTGCACAATGAACTAGGTACGAGGCTACACTTTCATGACTACCTATCACCCGCAACTAGGAAGATAGTGTGTGAAGATAGTCTGTGAAGATAGTAGTGAGAGGATACGATGAGATCATATGTTCTGGAATAGGGATAAACTGGTCAGATTACTTGAAGCTAGTGAGTTTCCTTTAATAATAGATGGTATCGTAGGAGAACTTGTATGGGTGGAGATGCATGACACTGCTATGTTGGGATGACCCATCAAATGTTGTAGGCAAGATGCCACAAACGATTCAAAAGATTGTAAGAAAGGTAGCTTTGATCCTAGAGCACATGTTAGGCATCACGAAATTGCTAGAAATCATATGCAGATAAGAGATGACAATCACTAGAGTTCGTGGTAAGGGCACACATCTAGTTGGGAGTATCTCTTACTCGTTGTGTCAGAAGACTGGGAGTGAAGGGGAAGTTGAGTCCTCGATA
The DNA here is from genome assembly GCA_964016875.1 of Fallopia convolvulus. Classification (NCBI taxonomy): domain Eukaryota; kingdom Viridiplantae; phylum Streptophyta; class Magnoliopsida; order Caryophyllales; family Polygonaceae; genus Fallopia; species Fallopia convolvulus. The sequence continues at coordinate 26,926,122 of OZ024719.1, forward strand.
CATTGGGCCATTCGAGATTCTTGACAGAGTGAGTAAGGAAGCCTACATGCTGGTGTTGCCACCAGCCTTGGATGGAGTTCCTCCTGTATTTCATGTGCCACAATTGAGGCAGTATATGCTTGACCCTATTCATAAGATCAACTATGAGGAGTTAGAGGCTGAGCCAGATCATACTTTCCAAGAGCAGTCGATTGCAATCTTAGGTAGATGGATGGATAAGCTGCGGAATAAGGAGATACCACTTGTGCTGATTTAGTGATCTCGACGAGGAGTCGAGGAGGCCACTTGGGAGACTAAGGCAAGAATGAGCGAGAGTTACCAAGAGTTGTACCTGGGTTTAGTTACGGCTTTTGGTGGATTGTTTCTTAGTGGTCATGGTAGTACGTATTGTGATTTGTTCTTTTACAAGTTAGTTGGTCATTTTGTGGTTAGATCCCTTTAGAAGGAAAAGGTTGTGAAACCTTTGGGTTCATTATAGGTTTACGTATATCTAAGGAAGTTTCGGGATAAAATTTTATTTAAGGAGGGTATAATGTAATATTTGAGAATATTTTATTTTATTTTTACGTTCCTCGAAATTCTTGTCGGGATTTCTTAGCTTGTAAGTAATCTCGGGTACATAATAATATTTGATTTTGAACATAAGTTAATTATATGTTCAAAATTTTTAACATAAATTTAATTAATTAAAGTTTTAGGGTAAAGGTTGCAATAAAGAAAATTTCAAGGTGAAAAATGGGATTTTTCCGAAAAAATTGGCCAACTTCAATGTTTTTGTCGACCTCTCATATATATATGTATGTATGTATTTGTGTGTGTTTGTGTTATCTTGTTCTTGGCAATTAAGCTACGTAAACAAAAAGAGAGAGGGGGGGGGGGGGGGGGAAGAGAGAAAGAAGAAGAAGTTATGGTGGCTTGATTTTGGTACAAGATCTCTTCAATCTGTTTTGATTTTGAAGTGTTATTTGATAAGTTTTAAGTAGTTAATGGTTTATTTGAATTGTACCGATTTACCAGATTTGTATTTACAACTGATTTTGATTTGGAAATCGGTTGGTTTATAGTTCTTAAAGGGTGTTTTCGATATTGGATTCATTTTTGGTAAAGTATTCAATGGTGATTTTAAGGTTTCGTATTATAATGATGTTTTGGGAATCTTTGATCAAGTTTTAAAAAAAAGTTTAAACTAGATAAATGCTCTTTAATACACATAGTATATCCCGATCAAAATTTGAAAGGATTTGAATTTATACAAAAGAAGTTATAATGCATGCTGGCAATTTGTTTCTTTTAGGGTTAAGAGTTTACACAATTCATTGGGTTATATATAAGTATAGGAGAGTAGGTATTAGGTTGTGATTAGAGACAAGGTGTAGAGACAAGCTATCTGTCTTTAACAGGGTTCCATGCTGTGTGATAGTTAGTTGTTTCTTGGCTTCTAGAATTCTTGTTAGACTTTGTGTCGTGCTCATAGGATTGGTTTGTGGAACTAGTCCCTAATTGATTGTTTTATGGAAAAGTGTGTACTTGTGTGTGATATGTGTGCAAATGGATTTCAAAGTCATATGTGATGTATTCGAACATTTTCTCTGCTGGTATTGTTCTCGACACGAGCATGTGCATAGATTGTCATTGAGGAAGGGATGTCTATGTATGGTTCGTGTGACAGGGAACCGTGCCCCACCGAAAAAAAGCTATTTATGTTTTTGGAAAGTGCTTTGGTGGAGGCTTGACCTAGGGTTAGAAGTATTGATATTTTGTGAAGGGTTAGAGGTTGCACCTCAACACCTGAGTGTAGGGGTGATAAACACCGTGGAGTTGGAAATTTGGAATGCAATGGTGAGTGATGTTTGCATTGCCGCGTAGGAACTTGTGTATGTGTGTGTGTGTGTGAATGTGCAGATGTGTATACGTGTGTGTGTGTGTGTGTGGCTAATCGGAAGCTAAGTATGGATTTAGAATTGATATATATTGTGTTTGTGTTAACCTTTCATGTGTGTGTGTGTTAGGAACTTTATTGGTTTTAAAACGTCTTAATAGTACCATATGATTTCTAGCTTGATTTAGGATAGTAGCTAACCCCTCGGGGACTTATTTTTCAGTTGCAAGTATGAATTAGGAATCGTGACGGAACCTCGGCTGAGTAGTGGAGCGGAATGCAGATGCACGTATCAATAGGCTCGGGTTGGTTATGGGAGTTTTAGTTTCTATTTATATTTTTGAGCTTGTTAGAATATTTAGCGTTAATTGAGAATTGTGTTAGGAAGGTTGAAAATGATAGTGATGTTATGTTCCGAGTAATTGTTCCATGCATGTTTATAATTTTTTTATAATTATAAGTTGGATTTTTCCTTTTTGTTTTCTTATCATGCCCGAGTTTCAAGATTTGGGTGAACTTGTTTTCAGTTTAGTTTAGGTGGACCCTTGTGTGGTCTACTACCGAGTAGCGCCCCAATGTAAAGACGGTGTGTTATAATAAAGTCCATTGAGAGGTCTTCCCAATGATTGTTTGGAATGGGAAAAGTCGTGTAAAGGCAATGTGCATGGGAAGAGGACTTGGCCTTTTGGCATGTGACACAAGCATGAACATACCGTGTCACTTTCCTTAGCATGTGGCCAAAAGAAATGATCTCTAAGGGAACTAAGGGCCTTATTAACAACAAAATGTCCTTGAACATCGTAGGCCTCACGAATGAGAGCTAGCCTAATAGATAAAGTTGGGATGTATAAGTGTCCCTCCTTGTATAAAAATCCATCACTCAATAAGAAACTGTCGTGCTCTTTAGAAGGAGAAGAGAGACATGACTCTAGAATAGGCTTAATAAGAGAATCAACTAAGTATAACTCTTTAATTAAACTAAATCCTACAATTTTAGTTTACATATGAGTGATTAAGGTGTACCTCCAAGACAACGTGTCGGCTACTATGTTGTCTTTCCATTTCTTGTGGACGACCACATATGGAAAGGTTTCAAGAAATTCCACCCATCGAGCATGTCAACGATTGAAAATTTATTGGCTCTTCAAGTAGCTAAGTGCTGCATAGTCGGAATGGATCACAAATTCACGTGGCCATAAGTAATACGCCCATGTTTTCAATACATGAATAAGAGCATAAAGCTCTAAAAGGCCAAATCCTATCCCACAAATGTACATGATCAGTTGTAATACCAAGGTGTCGAATTATGTGACTATGTAGTACCAATTGTAGTCAAATCAATAGACTAAGTCGTAAAAATTAAAAAATATTGAGATATGATTCTAGTTATCAAACTAATTATGAGCATGAAAAGAAGTAAAATATTGAGAATATCAATGGAAGAAAAGCTTCTAAGATCTAGGATCCTCACAACAATGCTTCGATAGACTAAAAAAGATGATTGCACAATCTTAAATTTGACTTTGTTTGAAGTCAATTGTCTATTGTATCCACTAAATTCTTGCGAATGTTAGCAAACGTATCTAGACTCAATTAAACACTTTCGTGACTTGCAAATTAAAATCTAGATCAAATTGACTCAATATCCGCTTTCGCGACTTGCAAAACGAACCTAATCTAAAGATTTATATGATAATTATTATTCCACGAGAGTTTTCAAAAATGGTTTGATAATAGAGAAAACTCAGATTCAATTCTTAGGGTTCCAACAAGAACAAGTATCTTTTAGTCTCAATTTCATGTTTGATTATTTATCAAAGTTATTACCTTTTAGTCTCAAATTTTAACAAGTTCCAATTCACACAAGTTAATATGGCAATAAGAATCTAGGATTGAATCAAACAAAGTTCCAAACAATAGATCGTGCAATTTAATAAATTTGTCTACATACACATCATTGAGTTCACCCCAACCCAAGAATTTAGGGTTTAGCTAGACATGGAAGGAAGAAATCAAATTATTAATGAGAATAAACAGATTGAAGAAACAAGAAAACCTAATTAAGATCTAGCAAATCCAAACTCAAAATCCAAAAGAGTCTTCAATCTCCCGCTAGAAAACTTCAAACTTCTCTTCCAAGTAGTAAGCAATAATAATAAAACTAGAACTCCCTAAACAAACCTAAACAAAAGCCTTTAAAACTAGGAAACTTGTTTTGTGTATAAGCCAAAGAAGGAAATAAGATAATTTGGACTTAAAGATAGAAATCTCGCACATGGGGCAAAACACAGTCCAGGACTATCAAATCACGGGCGCGAAATTGATTTATCCCGAGGCAAAGCTCCATCATATAGAGATGGTGCTCGACTAATGACATTGAGATGATCAACAATTCACTGACTCTATACATACTTTAACATTTTATTGGCTCTACAAATACTAGAACATTTTATTAGGATTTTGTCACTGGCCATAAAATCATTTGTATGCAAGCTCTTGCTTCTCTTTTAGGGTTTTTTATGGAAAATCTTTTGAAAAGCTCGTGTTAGTTTAATTTCTTTATGTTTTTTGATTCTCAATTATAGTTGTAACACGCTAATGATTGAATTTAACGGCAAAATTTTGCACACTCTGGTTTTTTGAGATGCGCATTCCGGTTTGTGTGGATCTTAAACCAACCCATGAATTATTTTTTTTAAAATTTGTTATGGGTGTTTTTATTCTATTTTGCGCAATGTTCTATTCAATAATGAATTAATTATTTATTGTCAATTTATACTATTTGAATAAAAAATATTTATCCTATCTTTTTTTTTTCAAGAGTTAAATAAGTGAGATCAGACCACATTATCTCTAACGGTGTTGACATACCAAAACAATGAAATTTGTAAGTCATCAAATTTAATTTAATATGTATAAATTTGTTTCCTCAAGGTGAATTCTTATTACCATATTTTTTATCATAGCTTCCACCAGATCCAAAAAACGTTCCAACTCTAGAATGTATACATATGAGATTAGAGCAAGAGAAGTTTGCTCTCTATGATGTCACAAGGGGTATAAGGGTGATTTATACAGCTTTGGTAACTCAAGGTACAAATCCGCCCATCAAAATAAAAGCTCTTCAAAAAACTTTTCGGGAGTTGGACTTGATTTATCCCGTGGCAAAGCTCCATCATATAGAGGATGGTGTTCAACTAATGATATTGAGATAATCAACAATTCACTGGCTATATAAATACTTTAACATTTTATTGGCTCTACAAATACTAGAACATTTTATTAGGATTTTATTACTGGCCATAAAATCCTTTGTATACAAGCTCTTGTTTCTCTTTTAGGGTTTTTTATGGAAAAGATTTTGAAAAAATCATGTTAGTTTGAACTCTTTATGTTTTTTGAGTCTCAATTATAGTTGTAAGACGCTAATGATTGAATTTAAAGACGAAATTTTCCACACTCCGGTTTTTTGAGATGCGCATTTCGGTTTGTTTGGATCCTAAACCACCCATGAATTATTATTTTTTAAGTTGTTATGGGTGTTTTTATTCTTATTTGCGCAATGTTCTATTCAATAATGAATTAATTGTTTATTGTTAATTTATACTATTTGAATAAAAAAATGTGTATGCTATCTTTTTTTTCAAGAGTTAAATTACTGACATCAGACCACATTATCTCTAACGGTGTTGGCGTACCAAAATAATGAAATTTGTAAGTCAGCAAATTTAATTTGATATGTATAAATTTGTTTCTTCAAAGTGAATTCTTATTACCAAATTTTTTTATTGTAGCTTCCATCAGATCCAAAAAACATTCCAACTCTAGAATGTATACGTATGAGATTAGAGCAAGAGAAGTTTGCTCTCTATGATGTCACAAGGGGTACAAGGGTGATTTATACAGCTTTGGTAACTCAAGGTACAAATCCGCCCATCATAATAAAAGCTCTTCAAAAAACATGTCGGGAGTTGGACTTGATTTATCCCGTGGCAAAGCTCCATCATATATAGGATGGTGTTCAACTAATGACATTGAGATGATCAACAATTCACTGGCTCTATAAATACTTTAACATTTTATTGGCTTTACAAATACTAGAACATTTTATTAGGATTTTGTTACTGGCCATAAAATCCTTTGTATACAAGCTCTTGTTTCTCTTTTAGGGTTTTTTATGGAAAAACTTTTGAAAAACTCATGTTAGTTTGAACTCTTTATGTTTTTTGAGTCTCAATTATAGTTGTAAGACTCTAATGATTGAATTTAACGACGAAATTTTTCACACTCCGGTTTTTTGAGATGCACATTCCGGTTTGTGTGGATCCTAAACCACCAATGAATTATTATTTTTTAAGTTGTTATGGGTGTTTTTATTCTTATTTGCGCAATGTTTTATTCAATAATGAATTAATTGTTTATTGTTAATTTATACTATTTGAATAAAAAATGTGTATGCTATCTTTTTTTTCAAGAGTTAAATTAGTGACATCAGACCACATTATCTCTAACGGTGTTGACGTACCAAAACAATGAAATTTGTAAGTCAGCAAATTTAATTTGATATGTATAAATTTGTTTCTTCAAGGTGAATTCTTATTACCATATTTTTTTATCGTAGCTTCCATCAGATCAAAAAACATTCCAACTCTAGAATGTATACGTATGAGACTAGAGCAAGAGAAGTTTGCTCTCTATTATGTCACAAGGGGTACAGGGGTGATTTATACAGCTCTGGTAACTCAATATACAAATTCGCTTGTCAAAATAAAAGTTCTTTAAAAAAGCTTGCCGAGAGTTGGACTTGATTTATCCCTTGGCAAAAAGCTCCATCATATGGAGGATGGTGTTCAACTAATGACACTGAGATGATCAACAACTCACTAGCTCTACAAATACTAGAATATTTTATTGGCTCTACAAATACTAGAACATTTTATTAGGATTTTGTCACTGACCATAAAATCACTTGTATGCAAGCTCTTGTTTCTCTTTTAGGATTTTTTTGGAAAATCTTTTAAAACACTCGTGATAGTTTGAACTCTTTATGTTGTCTGATTCTCAATTATAGTTGTAGCACGCTAATGATTGAATTTAACGGTGAAGTTTGCGCACTCCGTTTTTTCATATTTGCACTCCGGTTTGTGTGGATCCTAAACCAGCTCGTGGGTTTTTTTAAAATCAATTTCATAGTGCAACACCCCTATTTTGTGACGATGGTTATTACCGCCAATGACCTCGGATTTTACCGTCCAAAGTCACCCAAGACTTTGTAAAATATTAAACTCAAATAGAATGTGGAATTGTAACGATATTACATATTATAAGCGGTTGCTCAAACATTGGACTTTGAAATTTGTCCTTACATCCTTAAACATAAAAAAATGTGAAAGAGTTTAACAACGGAATTAACGAAGCATTCTTTGTACAAAAGCGTAATATAATCCAAAATATTCGAAAAGAAAACATCTTCAAGAAGGCTCGACCTTCCTTCCTTCACTTGTTGGATCATCATCTTTAAACCTTAGAGAGAGGTTTCCTAGAGTCTTGCATTCGTTGTGAAGGGCGATAAATGCCACGCAAAATGCGAAAAAGAGCAGAATTCATCTAAGGAGACTAAGCAAGTGAGAATGGGAATTCTCAAGGGTAATAAGGTAACTTCAATTCATTAGAGAGATATAAGCGAGATATGTTTGAGATGTAGATACTTTATGTGGAGCTTTAAGGAACGGAAATGAGTTAACCTCGAGATGGGATAACTCTAAACCGAAAAGAACGAACTACGAGATTGTAGAACTTCTTAGAGTAGAATAATGTTGGGAATGTTATAATTACACACAAGTTTTTGAAAACCTCTCCACCCTTGTTGAACCTCAACCAACCTCATCTTACTCGGTGCTCCAGATCAGGGAGGTGGCCCGAAGGCGCTTAAGTACTAAGCCCACCTTGACAAGCCCGAATAAGCATCCGGATTGGAAAGATGATCGTTCAAGAACTGAGAGTCAGGCCGGTCTTCTAAGTTGTACTAATCTAACTCGGTTTTAGTTTCCTTTAATGTGCATTAGCACTTATCTTTATTTTGTGTCAAGACTTTGCATAACATTAATGACTTTTAAGGGTGTGGAGGCTATGAAAGAGCCGATAACACTTAAAGGAACGGAGTTCCAACACCTAGCTAGGATGCAAACATCCCTCCAACTAGTAGGAGCGGACATAGATCATGATCCTTAAGTCGCGGGAAGAGAGGGCGTATTGCCCCACCACTCGACATGTTATATAGAGATGTTCGGGGCCACACCCGCGTCCCTTATTATTGAAACCATACGAATCTCGGAAAGAGATTTTTAAACAAGCAAAGGCCACACAAACAAGCCTAGAGATAATTCTATTAACAATAATAATCGTAATAACGATAACTAGGGCCTGTTATTTCTAACATTCGATATTTCCTAGGTTCATTTATTTTATCAAACAAATTGTTCCCAACATCGAGAAATTTAACGGAAATGAATTAGCGAAAAAGTTTCAAGGAGAATACCCACTTGCCTTTAATTGTGTTCGGACATTTCACAAGGCTCGGAAAAATTCGACGGACTTAGTGAGCTCGAAAGCTTCGACCTAGCATTTCAAGAGATAACGAACGAATTTATATTAATCTTATCTCATTTATTAAACTACCCATTTCTCTTATTTTTCCTTTCACTAAGAGAAATGATATTATAAGCTAAATTATTTTATTTAATAATTTAGTTGGAAGATGTAAACAATCATAATGCTAGATTATTATTTCAATTAGATGTTTTAAATAAATTTTATAAAATTACTTACACTCATTTAAAGGTTCATGCAAAAGTTGGAATAAATCCAAGAAATTCCTTTTTAAAACCCACTAGCAACATTTATGCAATTAAGTCTAAGGTCATTTATAATATTTTTAAAATTATTCTTAAGGTCTTAAGTTTACATGCAAAGGTGTATTGATTCACATAAAGCCTTTTTAAAAGTCCCAAGAAATTTTATTCCTTTTATTAAATAATATTCTTCTCATGTGTGATAGTATTTTTATATATTAATTAACTTTATTCAAAAAAAAATTATAATAAGTTAAATTGACAATCAAGAGTGGTTTAAATAATATAAAGCATTTTAATTAGACCTATCAATCGGGTCGGGTCGGGTGGGTTTGAGTTTGGTTATTTCGGGTTCGGTTTAAATCAGGTTTAGTTTCGTTATGAGTCATGGATCAATCGGGTCGGGTTGTAGCGGGTTTTCGGTCGGGTCAAATTGACCAGCGGGTCTAAAATATCTTTATTTTTATGATTATTAAAATTAATAATATATTATTTATATTTATTTTAAAAATAAATATATTATAAGTTTCAAAATAAATTTAATAAATCGCATAAATATTTTAAATCTATCAACCCAATAGGTTTAGGGTTTCACCCCAATGGGTTTCATGTTCTACCAGGTTCGGTTTATTTCGGATTTCAGGTCTTGATCCTAAAATTATCGGGCGGTTCAGTCGGGTTTGCGGGTTAGGCTAGCTTTTGACAACTCTACTTTTAATTCACATGCAAATGTTTATTTAAATATTTTAAGAACATTTTTGTTCTTATAATTTACTTTAGTCATAGGCTCATATATAATTTATTCCAAGGCTTGTAACAATGTTAAAATGACATGCAAGACTATTTTTTTCTTAACAAGGTCTTGTTTTATTTAATTCCCTTACTTTAAAGTATTTCTTTTATAATAGAAGAAAAATAAGTCTAAGTTATTATATTTTTTAAAATCAGAATTTCCATGCTCAAAATCTCTATTATAATCCTTACAATTTATTTTATAGTTTACAAAGATAATTTCCCCTTTTGATCTTATGCATGCATATTATTTTTATTAAAAACTATGGACAAGAAAATACATTTTATAAAATCTAATTTTTAATATTCTGAATTTTATACGGATATTATGTTAAGACAATTTCATTAAAAGAATATCCCTTAAATTAATTAAAAGCAAAATAAATAAATGAAATTATACCCCTTTTATTTTCTACATACAGACTTCTCTAACACAGGGCAAGAGGCAGGGAGAGGGGCGGCACACCAGCAACGGCGCAACAAGGGCAGCGGGAGCTCCAGTGGTGGTCAGCAGTGGTGCGCGCAACCAGGGGGTGACGACAATTTGGTGGTCCGGCGGCCCGGAGTGGAAGATTAGGGTTTTTGGTGGGATTTTATGGAAAAAGCAGCACCTAGAATACTTGATTTAATGGTTGAATTTTGCTTGATTGAGAGTGAATTATCAAGAGAGAGGAATGGAATGAGTCATGAGTCTTCCTCTAGACAACACCTTAATTTATAGTGGAAGGAAGCACTTTCTTTGATCCACACCTCCATGGATGGACCTATCATGGAAGAGGTGATCCATGAGGGTTGGTCCATGGTGTGTTTCTTGCAAGGGAGGTGGAAGAAGGAGATTGGCGAAGTGAAAAATTGGGAAAGAAGGGACCTTAGTGGCCATTGTAGGAGGTTGAAGCCATGATTTGCTTCTACGTCAAATCAATTAGGCTCCGTTCGGCAATTCGATACTTATCGGTGTTGATGCTGATGCTGATGTTGATAATTATGGTTGTTGATGCTGATTTTGGATGTTGATATGAGATGCTGATATCAGTTGCTTATTTTTCAAATAATCCAAGATATGTTCAGTAAACTGAATTGTTGATATTATAAGCAAGGGTGTAAAAAGGGTGAAAAGTAATTTTATATGGACCCCACTTACTTATATTTTGGTAGATAGCTTAGCTTATTTGAAATAAGGTGGGGGATGCTGATTATTTTTTCAGCAGATAAGTATCAGAAATAAATACCTTATTTCAAATAAGCAAGTTGTAACACCTCGACTTCCGACGAGGCGCTACTAAGAAATAGACCTTACAAGGTACTATTAATTAGGTTGACAACTACACTGTAGGACCTTACAACGCGGGCACGACGAGAAAAACATAATAAAACATCCAACCTTTTATTTAATAAAACTTAGAAAACGTAATCATGCATGAATCCCCGAAAGTCATAAATATTCAAATACGACACAACGCATACTGAAACTGAACTAAACAACCAAAATAATAAATAAAACATACTGCTAACTTCATCTTATCAATAATAAAACCAACAACCTAACTATCATAAATGAACTAGTGTAAAACCAATCCCACTATGACACGCGCTCTTTACCGCTCCGGCCCGCCATCTGGCCTCGATTCCTGCACGGCTCCCTGGTTCATACCTGGAACTGAAAAATATTCCCCGAAGGGTCAACGTCTAATCTACCAAGCTAGAGAGAATACAGAAATTGTAGAACGGTTTGAAATCATTTCTAGAGTCAGCATACAAATCCGCAATCGCAATCATAACTCTAAAGGCTAATACCTAAATTAGTTATATCAGTCACACAAAGCCACATACGCATTCACAATCATCATCTCATACCATGCAATTCCTCCTTTTTCCACAGTCCGACTTCCAAGGCGCTCATCATCGCGCCGAGTGCAGAGGCAGGCTCTCTCACTCCACTTCACAATCTCCCTTCTAACCCCTGGCTAAGCCTCCACTGGAGCACTTGCCAAAAATACACATATAATAATTTCTATTTTGAAGGGGCACGATTTCCCAGTCACACGGGTCAACGTAGCCAACTCTTCCTCAACACCAACTACGATGGGCCGTGTCGGAAACGGTACCAACACAGAGAAAACGTTCTAAAAATATCCTTCCGATAAAACACGTTCAAACCATTTTACACACACAACAATACAAGAAAGTTCAAAATAGTTTTTAAAGGCATTCGGGACTAGTTCCCAAAACCCGTCCTACAATATCGATACGCAATCTAACAAGAGAGAAAAGAACCGAGCAAGTCGAAAAACGACTTACCTTAAATGAAGAATCTTTGAGGCAATGAATAACTAGGAGTCCAAGCCAGAGTGTTTCCTAATATAAAAATGAGGATAATTATTATTCGAATTACAAGACTCTAAATTGCCCATAATTAATTAGAACCCCACTAATTCACCACCAATCTAAGAACCTAACTTAATTAACTCCAACCAACAGAACACTAGTCCTAGCCATAACCGTATATAACTAGTCTAATGAATAAGTACTAACACTCAACTTAATTAATTACTTTACTTGCTTATTCCAGGATGTAAACTTGAACGAATTCCGAACTTGCCTTACTTAAACAATGACCACCATTAGCAATTAGCTAAGAAGACACAACCTCCCTTTAAGCCAAATTAACCGCACCTAATCGAACACTCCTGCAGATCACAACTTAACTAGCGTTTTAACTAGCCAAACACCAATCCACTAGAGTTTCAACCATTAAGCCTAAACCACCAAGATCACCCCCAAATTGTTCGATCAACACCCACATAAAAAAACAATATATCTACATGTTGATCAGCTTAACACATTAAACCCCAAGACTCACACTTCTGTCTAAAATTTCCAAACCACAAAACTGATCAGAAACCCCACCCTTTAACCTTCGATCGATCCATCAATACTCCACCTAGAACAGACTCATAACAAAAAGTGAAGAAATACAAAGGAAAGGGATTGAACATCGACTCACGATGAAGTTGATAGTCGGTAGTTGGTTCTGCCAATCTCCGGGGACAAGCACGACGGACGATCTACTGCGATAAACGATAATGTAATGCGACCCTCTATCCCACGATGACACTCCTACAACGACAACCCGATGACTCAAAGACGAACATAAATCGGTATTGTGCGTCAACAACGATGAGAGTGTGGGAGATCGAACGAACCGAATGGTGAGCGGGGAAAAACAACGAGGAAAGTGGCGGCGGATTGAATTGGTGTAGAAATAAATTAATGCTGCTAGGTTTTAATTAGATAGGGGTTTTAAAAAAAGGCGATAGAATTTTGATTAATTAATCAAACATAACTAGATAAGATCTAGTTAGTTTTGGAGAGAAAAAAAAGAAAACAAAATAGCTAACATAGAGATTATCTAACAATTAGACATGCATTTTAAAAGATTGTTAAAGAGGGTTATAAATAATAATATTCCTTCCCGTAAGGTTACTTGTGGGTCAAGACATCTCAACTACCTGCAAAATAAGAAAATCATTTTTCCGACCTAGAAGGAAAAACAAAACCCGGATATTACATATTACCCCCCTTAAGAAAGTTTCGTCCCGAAACTTTAATATCGAAGGAAGAGGTATATCGAGGTTTCACAAACCTCTCCCATTAAGAGAGGTTCGTCCTCGAACCAAAATTTATCGATTAAAAAAATAATACTAAATATCCAACACACGCAACACGACAACCAAACAGTCAAACAATCAAGTCAAGAGAAAAAGACACTCACACAAACAAATATCGAATATTTGACCTCAGTAACTACTAACACTCCCCTCAAACACATCTATTAAACCTGAGTAGTGTTTTGAGTAACTCTCTCTCATCCTAAACAAGGTCTCCCAAGTGGCCTCCTCGACTCCCCGTCAAGACTAAAGAATCAGCACCAAAGGAATCTCTTTGCTCCGCAACTTCTTCATCTGTCGGCCCAGAATCTTCAACGGCTACTCCCGGAAAGTGTGATCTAGTTCTACCTCCAACACCTCATAATTGAGTTTGTTACTAGGATTCGAGATATAATGCCTCAGCCGCGAAACGTAGAAAACGGTATGAACTTCGTCCAAATCTGGTGGTAACGCTAACCTGTAGGCTACCTCTCCCACTCTCTCCAAGATTTCAAACGGGCCAATATATATAGCGAGGTCTCCACTTCCCCTTCACCTCGAATCTTCGGACCCTCTCAGCCAGATATGTTTCCCTACCTCAAACTCTAAGTGTCGTCGTCTTTTGTCCGCATAGGACTTTTAGCGGCTCTGCACAACTAGCACGCATTGTCGGATCAAGGCAACCTTCTCAATGATCTCTTGGATCAACCTGTCGGATCATCCTAACGAAACCATGTCTTGTTTCCACAACCATACAAAACCTCCTACGTTGTCATTTAGATCAAGGGGTGCTAAATGTTACTAGAAACAACTCCATTAATTCCAATTGATTTGACCAGTTGCCTACCCAATCCAACACACAAGATCGCAACATCCCCTTCAATGTTTCAATTGTCTTCACAGACAACCCAGAACTGCGAGTAGTAAGCACTCATGCAGTATAGTCTCGACCCATTGCCTCGTGCCCTTACTACCAAAATCTATTAACCATGAATCTCCCCTTTTTAATGGTACCATCATCTGTGCACTCCATTTCATCATTGTGGTTCTCAAAACCCCACATATGTCTTACTACTAGTAAATTTTCTCCGCCTAGACGACTGATTCTCTCTCTTACGTGACTTAACCATAATACCCTTGAGTTGCTTCTATGGTTATGTTCCTTCATCAAATTTTCTTGTAAGTGTGGATCATTTGTGTGAAACAACAATGTTGATAGGGTTTCTCGGCCAACAAATAAATTTGTAAGTCAAGACCCCGCTGAGTATAGCGAAGTCAGGATCGTTCCACAGGAAGCAAGGTTGTTCGTCTATCAATCTACCAAAAATCAAACAAAAACAATAAAAACACTCATGAGCAGCCTCATTAATGACGTTGTCAGGGTCGTTAACGAACCACCGAACACAAAACACTTCAAATAACGACCTAATTAAAATCTAATTAAATTCGATACCAAGGCAAGCACTCAGCAACGAAAATTCACTAGAAATAATTCAAATAAAACAAAGATCTAGGACAAGGGACACCACAACATAGCCAAGCATAAAAACTCGCAAGAAGAAAAGATCATGCCTTTAAACAGATAGAGTCATCAACTTTCGTTGACTTAGCAAGTAAACTAATAAACTTTCGCGTCTTAATTCACTTAATTGCTTGTTTTGGATCTAAAGCTTGAAACTTTCGTTTTCAAACAATATCAACCTTCAAGTTACTAACTTCCTCTTTCAATTCAGTTAAAAACTCAAATTACCTCCACTTTCGCTTCGGTATAAGCACAACAAACAATTCTCAATTAAAGATAAAAGGCATTCACAATTCAATCTTACTCATCAAACATGCTCAACTATGCCGGGCTTAACCCCGACCCTAGAAAAGGAAACTACTCACTAATCATAACTAAGAAACTAAAAACTTCAATCAAAAGAAACATTGAAACAAAACTCAAAACTCGAATTAATAAGAAAATATTATCTTACAGAGATTCAGAAGAAACCGAAAAACATCAAAATACCGAACCACAATCACGACCAACGAACCCGGTGACTGTCGTCTACCGAGCCTCGGCGGTCCTCTTCCGATCCGACTTTCTCTCTCTCGGCACTTCCAAAAACCTCCCCCCTAAAAATTCTCTCTAAAAAGCCTCTCCTTTCTATGCTAGATAGAAGGGTATTTATACTAAAAAGATAAAAACTAAAAAGGCTAAAAGATATAAACTTTCCTAAAAAGATAGAAACAATCACTAAAAGATAGAAATAAAATCTAAAAGATATTAAGACCTAAAATACATATTCTAACAACCCCAAAAGATTCTAAAAAGATACTCAACCGACACGGAAATAAATTTTCGCTCAGGATCGGTGAATTATAAAATAAATATCCCAAATCTTCTTCTTCGTGGCCTCGTTAACGAGTCTTCACAGCCTCGTTAACGAGCCTGGACTTTGTTTTCTTCCACACTTCCTCTTGCGATCTCGAGCTTTGACTTCTTCAATCTTGCACTCCTCCGTCTCTCGTTGTAATGCTCCAAATTCAACTTCATTTAGCTCCTTTCCTCGCTAAAACCTACAAAATTCACAAAATAGCGTAGATTCCACTCTTTTCACAGAAATATGCAAAACTATCTAAAAACACTCAAAACTAAACCTAAACTAAACAAAACTAAACCTAATAAGCAAAGAAAACCTACTAAAAACTATACTAAAAATGCGAACATCAAAATACCCCATACTTAGACTTGCTTGTCCTCAAGCAATAAACAAGACACTAACCAAAACCAAAACAAATCATACTCATCAAGACATAGCCATCTTCTAAAAAGCAACATCTACTCATAAGAAAATTATAGCAAAAGACTATTAACATCCTCACACATATATACACTTAAATAGACATAAAATAATACAATCCAACCTCTCAAGGGATATAACGTGTTTCACTCAACTCTCAAGTGTTTAGGCTTATAAATTCAATCTCTCAACTCATCTTGTATACAAAAACTCATAGAAATTGGAACTTATATCACCAATACTCTCCACCCAAGATTTGTCAAAACAAGCAAAGAATCATCAAGAGAACTTAGGCTCAATGAAAAACTTCATAGAAGTTTCCATTCGGCTAGGTTGCAATGGGGCTTGGTAATAACAATAAGGAGTGGAAATATTTTGGTCATGTGGTGCTTATAATATCCGGGAAAAAAAACTCCTAAAAACTCGCATCTCACCAAAAAACTTCATAAAACAACATACCAAACTCACTCTCATTATGCACACTCATTTTCCCTCACCCTTTATCATCCTAGAAAGTCTCATAACAAAATAAAAGGATCTCTGATATTATCTAGTAAACTCAAATGCACTTCAACTCTTTACTTCCCTTTTATCATTCTCCTTCTTTTTTTTTCTCTTTTCTTTTTTTTCTTTTCTCGTTGCCTCGTTAACGAGCCCCTATCAGGGTCGTTAACGATCCACCGTATACATTCTTCTTCCTTTTTTTTCACTACATCCTTCAAAAACTTTATTGTGTGCATTTTTTTCTTATCAAGAGACCTTTCTTACATATAATAACAAGAGACTTCCAATCTACCCTTCCCAAAATACCCTTCAATTCAAGCAAATATAAGCAACTCTTCTATTTTTAACAAAACACAAAACTTACCTCTCCAATCTAAGTCCTAATTCCCGGATAGGGTCAAGCTTATCTCGACTAGGGAATAATTTTTGTGGAGCTAAAAATAAAAGGTTTCAGGCTAGAATTGGTTATCAAAAAGAAGGAATAATGTTAAGGTAGATAGGGAATAATAGGGCTTATGAAAATAAATTCTCCATCATATGATATTCACAAGTAATGAACTAAAAATCTTATAAGGGTCTCAAGAAATAGATAACCATCACAATTCCAAGAGATAATATGCATAAAGAGAGTAAATCACACAAGAAAAGAAGAGGGAATTATGAATGCTCTCCCTATAAGGCAAAAAATATCTCACAAGGCAAATTTTGTTGGATTGCATCATCTATGCTATAAAGTATATGTGCTCAATTTCATCTAATGCTATTCTCTTCTAAAACCAATAATTTCAAGTTGAGAATCCGGCTATACTTTTAAATACATGCTTGCAAGGAATTATATGATTAAGCTAGTGATTGCTATCATAGAACTTAAGAAGGGATATCTATCAATTCTAAAACTCTTTTTGGATTTTTCAAATTTTTATTATTTTTTTTTCAATTTTCGATTTTTTTTCATTTGCAACTAAAAGAAATAAAAACTACATAGAACACATAAACACCTAGGACATAAGTTTTCTACTTCTCCCACCCCATACTTAAAATTACAGTGTCCCCACTGTAAGAAAAATAAGAAGAAAAGGGAAAAGAAATAGAAAAGAAAACAAAAAAGTAAAAAGAAAAAGAAAGACATAAAACTTACAAAAGTGGAAACAAGGAAAAGAAACTTCATCTTGAGCTGAATCAACGGTTCTGTGGAGGAAAGTAGTGCTCGAAGTTCCCCATGAAGTCGTACATCGTCCTCCAACGCTCAGCGTCTTCCGCCTCTCTCTGACGCTGCCTCTCATCCTCCATCGACATGCGAGCGGAATAGACAGTTTCCCATCTATCCATCCTCCGATGAATGTGATCCTGCTGGAGGTGAAGCTGTTGCATCCGTGCAGAAAGATCCTCGGCCCATGGTGGTGGTATACTCGATCCTGCGTACTCGAGCTGAGGAGGTGGTGGGTAGTGAGGCTGGAAATGGTCTTTATACATCACCGGGTTGTAAGGCATGAGTCCATAAGCAGGAGGGTCGACAGGAGCTGGTGGTGGGTTGACAGGGGCTCTCGGCACCTCGTTAACGAAGCTAGGTGCCTCGTTAACAGGGTTGGGATGCGGCTGGAAGTGGTTGTTAACGAGCCTGGTGGGCTTGTCAATCGAAGATGTTGCCTCCTAAAACCTCTGTGTCGATGTCCTCTTCCTCAAAATTGAGCTCCTCAGTGCGGTGTCGGCTTCTTCGGTGTCATTGCCTACTACCTCGGTGTCCTCGTCTTCATCTTCTTCTTCATCCTCATCCATGTCGTCCCGCTCAAACCGGGTTTCACATGGCCTAAGTGAAAGCTCGTCCTCCGGTTTTGGCTCCAATGGGTAGGGATGTCCCGTCCACGCCTCGTACCAATTCGGTACGTAGAGAAGCTCGTACATGTCGAGGGAGGGTCTAACTACTCGATCTTGAACCTTCACCTTGTATCCTCCCTCGGCTTGAACGAAGATACCGAAACTATACCAATAGTTTTTGTTGAGGAGTTGGGCGTGAGCCGGTGTGTAGCAGGTGAGATCGACTCCAAGATTCTTAGCCAAGAGGCTAACCAAATTGCCACACCACACCTCCTTGGACTTGGTAGATTTCTCGAGGTAGTAGAGCCATTCGTACCCCAAGTTCAAGGGGTCGGGCTCCTAAAAAAGGATGGTGTGAAAGCAAGCAACCTTCGTCCTTGTAGGCCGGTTCAACTCTTTCTTCGGCCAAAATGTTGCGGCGAGGACTCTCAGGATAATCCGGAAGATGGGGTTGACGATGTTTGCCCCGGATAGCGCCGCGGTGGAGGATTGAACCTCCCCGGTGATGTAGCTCCAAGTGCGGGTCACTCGGTAGTCCTTCAAGCTATAATCTCTAGACGGGTTTGGGAGCTCCAAGATTGCGTTGAACTCCTCCATTGTGAAGTCACGGTCCTCGTTACCGAGCCGGAACCGAATCCGTCCCGCCGAGGTCTTCGTCGAGAAGTTGGTCACCAAGGTGGCCAAGAACTCAGATGTGAGGGCCGGATAGTGTGGCAAGTTCTCTTGCTTCAAAAGGTGGGCGGCCCCAAGGATGATGAAAGCATCCTTGACATCCGTGTAGATTCCCGTGGTCACATCGCTAGACTTCGAGAACCATCGGGTGTAATGGTCCTTCTCCAGAAACTCTCGATAGCGCCTTACTTGGCTCTGACTGCTCAAAATCACATCATCCACTCGGGGTGGAGATGGAGACCTATGGTTCCTCCTCTTCTTCTGAGCTCGGGTGGCGGGTCTGCTTGAACTAGCCATGGATCCTACAAAATAATCAAGAATTTTCCAAGATAAGATCCACTCAAAATAAATAGGTACGAGACCCCATACTTGGTCTCAAAATTAACCTCAGAATTATTCGTAAACTACCCAATTGGGTCGTTCACGATTCTGGGCTCGGATTGATCGATGAAGCATTGCAGGGTCGTTAACGAGCCTGGGTGGGTCGTTAACGAGCCGCCGAGAGCAAAACCAGAATTTTCCGAATTTTAATCTACCTTAAATTCAGCACAAATCAAGCATGCAATCTTCTATATTTTTCCACATATCCCTCATTGAGTATAAGCACCCCATACTTACTCAGTTACCCATCCCGAACATGCTAAAATTACCCCAAATTTTGACATGCAAAGGTTGAACTTTTAGATCTAGAACAAGAAAAATTCATGCTTTCCTAACTAAAGGATTGCAATAGATAATCTAACATGAATAATCTTTCCTAAAACAATGAACAACCAAGCATAATCAAGAAGTTTCATGGAAAAAAAAATCAAGCATGCAATTTCGACCTTTCTAAGAACACGATTCAAGACAAGAAATTTCAACCCTAAAGATAATCAATCATGCAATTTCGAACAAGGGTTTAGAAATCATACCGGAGAATCGAGAAATTGAAGAACAAGGGTCGGAATCGGGGTGGTTAACGAGCTTGGCCTCGTCGGTGAACGGTTTCCGAACTCCGGTAATGACGGCCTCTCGGTGGTCGGTGGAGGGGGATTCCGATTCGGTGGGAGAGAAGGGAGAGGGATTGAGAGCTTTTTGGGTTTGGGAGAGTGTGAATTTGAGAGGGTAGTGGTAGATTTGGGGAAGGGGTAAAAGGGGTTTATATAGGAGGGGAAAGGGTAGAAGGGGGGGGGGGGGGCTAGGGTTAAAAAAGATAGATTAGGTTAGAATTCTTACCTGCCCCGTATCTTGACGAGTCGGGTCTTCGGACCGGGTCGTTAACGACCCTGGGTGGGTCGTTAACGAGCCACCATGGCCTCTTGGAGTGATTTTTCGATCCCTTTCTCCTGAAATCTTGTTAGCTCAAAAATTCTAATTTCTATCCTAACTAAAACTAAAAAGAAAAACAAAAGATAGCTAAGAAATAATCTAAAAAGAAAATAAAAATAAAAATAAAAGAAAAGCTAAACCTATTCTAAAAAGCGGGTTGCCTCCCGTAAGCGCTATGTTTAACGTCGTTAGCCCGACGAGCTCCCTTGCTAGTCTCATGGTGGTTCTTGTATAGCAATGTTGGGGTCTTGAGGTACCCTTCTTGTAGCCTTACAGCCTCTGTGCGCTTGAGTTGCTAAATTAGGACCCTTTTCTTCTATCAGTACGCTCGATATCCCTGGATTGTCAGTGTAGTCCGAAAGCCAAGGTGGTTTGGACTTTTCTGTAATACCTATAGTAGGGCCTTGATTAAACTCTTGCACGTGGGACTCAGTGATAGGCAGATGTGGCTCAGTAGGGACTGTTGTGTCAAGTACGGGTTGAGTCAACTCTATTTGTGCTACTCCAACTGGGTCGTTGGCTTTTTGATCCAAGTTGAATTCCACCCGTTCTTCTCCTATATCAAAAGTGAGGAGTCCCTTCCGCACATCAACTCTAGCTCCTGTTGTGGCTAAGAATGGTCTCCCGAGAATTATGGGTACGTGAGGGTCTTCAGGCATATCAAGGACGATAAAATCATTCGGTATAAAGAATTTCCCGACTTGAATAGGATAGTCGTCCACCACTCCTGTAGCTTTGACACTTGACCCATCTGCCATGTACAAATTCATGTCTACTGGCTCTAGTGGTCCCATATTAGCTTTTGACCAGATGGAGAGCGGAACAAGACTAGCACTGGCACCTAGATCGTATAAAGCCTTGAACTTGTGATTGCCTATGCCGATTGTGATTGCAAACCTCCCGGGATCTCCTAGCTTTTCCGGTAAAGCTATCGATCTGACTTCATCCTGCAGCTCTGTAATAGACCTTTTCCTGCTAAGAATATCTTTCAAAAATTTTGTGTAAGCCGGCATTTCATTTAGGGCCTCAGCGAATGGGATGGAAATATTAATGCCCTTAAGAATCTTAACGAAACGCTTGAACTTACTCTCAGTAGATTCCATAGATTTCTTAGTAGGAAATGGAAGAGATTTCACCATTCTCGGAACCAAGTTAGGCTCGAGAGGTGAGAGTACCAGGTCGACACTGGGGTCGATTGATGTCCTCGGCGGGTCGTTACCGACCCTGATGGGGTCGTTAACTACCCTGGAATAGAGAGGAAGGCTCGGATTAGTAGACTTACCTGGGTTAGGGTCGTTAGATACCCTCGGAGCCTCGTTGTTCTGGTTTGTAGGCTCGGTATATGCTCTCGCTGGCTCGTTAACGAGTTGGTTAGCGAGGTCCTGTTCTTCCTTCTCTTCAGCTTGAATTCTCTCCGTTAGTGTCTTCCCACTTCTGAGGTGTACCGCTGCTATTTGGCCCCTAGGGTTCTCCTCGGGGTGGCCCGGGAGTTGCCCTTGTGGTCTTGGAATTCGTGCAGCTAGGTCCCCTAGTTGGGAATCAACACTCCTCTTCCAAATATCGAACTCTCCCCATCTTTTATCTTGTCGATTCAGTTTGGCTTGAACGTCATCAACTTTGTTGTTCACTCCGTTGATGCTCTCCTTTATCTCCTGAACCCATGATGGCGTCTCTTGATGGCCTGGAGGTCGATATGGTGCAGGTCGTCTATCTGGTGGGGGCCCTTCATAGTTTTGACTTGTATTCTTATTGCCCCTTGGTTGATAGTTGTTAGACCTGTCATTATAATTAGGCTGGTTCCTGTACGGTCCTCTCATATAGTTCATCTCAGCTATTGTCTCAACGGTTCTTACCTGTTCAATGTTAGTGCAAGCAGAAGTACTATGTGCAGAAGAACCACACTCTTGACATGATTGAGAGGATTTTAGAAAACTTACCTGTTTTCTCAGACGGTTGACCTCATCTTGTAACAATTGATTTTTAACATCGGGGTCAACTTCATCTCGATTGGGTACGTAGAGACGTTTTTGAGTTTGTGGAGTCTGCTGGGTTCCATACATAGCATCGTAATTCGCCAGCTTATCCAACAGTTCCCACGCCTCTGTCGGGTTCATCTCTATAAAACCGCACGCAGTATGCTTGTTGATGCGGTTCTTGGTCTCTGCGTTGATACCCTGGAAAAAGATTTCTTGCAAAACATATAAAGGTTGCCCATGAGTAGGGCACTGTCTAAGCATCTCTTTAAATCTTTCCCATGTTTCAACAAATGTTTCATTAGGCAACTAGTGATAAGAGGTTATACGTTTTCTTAACTCCGTTGTCTTGGCAGGAGGGAAAAACTTTGTAAGAAATTGATCATACAAAGCTTTCCAAGTCCTGATAGACTTAGAAGGTAGGCTCTCCAACCAGTTCAGGGCCTTTCCAGTAAGAGACCATCTAAAAGCTTTTAATAAAACATATTCTAACGAGACACCTTCAGCAGCTATGGTGTCACATAAATCAAGAAAATTTCTAATATGCTCCATAGGGCACTCAGCCGGTTTCCCTTCAAACTGAGCCCGTTTAATTAAGGATATAAATTGAGACTTGATCTCAAAAGGTTTCTCTATCGCTGGAAGCACAATAGGAGATTCTGGCACCCTCAGTTCCGGATGCATGTATTGCTTGGCATTCCTTGGATAGGCATCTAGCTCTTCTTGTAATCGAGCCTTGTCAGCTCGTTGACGCTCAGCTTCTGCGTCTGCGCCGTCCTTCTCGGCTTTCAGTGCCTCCAACTGGGTCCGGAGGATCTCTAACTCGCGAGCCATCTCTTCTGATGTGGTCATGGCTCGGTTTTCAAACTGAAGCCTTCTTCCCCGGCAACGACGCCAATTTGTTGATAGGGTTTCTCGGCCAACAAATAAATTTGTAAGTCAAGACCCCGCTGAGTATAGCGAAGTCAGGATCGTTCCACAGGAAGCAAGGTTGTTCGTCTATCAATCTACCAAAAATCAAACAAAAACAATAAAAACACTCACGAGCAGCCTCGTTAACGACGTTGTCAGGGTCGTTAACGAACCACCGAACACAAAACACTTCAAATAACGACCTAACTAAAATCTAATTAAATTCGGTACCAAGGCAAGCACTCAGCAACGAAAATTCACTAGAAATAATTCAAATAAAACAAAGATCTAGGACAAGGGACACCACAACATAGCCAAGCATAAAAACTCGTAAGAAGAAAAGATCATGCCTTTAAACAGATAGAGTCATCAACTTTCGTTGACTTAGCAAGTAAACTAATAAACTTTCGCGTCTTAATTCACTTAATTGCTTGTTTTGGATCTAAAGCTTGAAACTTTCGTTTTCAAACAATATCAACCTTCAAGTTACTAACTTCCTCTTTCAATTCAGTTAAAAACTCAAATTACCTCCACTTTCGCTTCGGTATAAGCACAACAAACAATTCTCAATTAAAGATAAAAGGCATTCACAACTCAATCTTACTCATCAAACATGCTCAACTATGCCGGGCTTAACCCCGACCCTAGAAAAGGAAACTACTCACTAATCATAACTAAGAAACTAAAAACTTCAATCAAAAGAAACATTGAAACAAAACTCAAAATTCGAATTAATAAGAAAATATTGTCTTACAGAGATTCAGAAGAAACCGAAAAACATCAAAATACCGAACCACAATCACGACCAACGAACCCGGTGACTGTCGTCTACCGAGCCTCGGCGGTCCTCTTCCGATCCGACTTTCTCTCTCTCTCGGCACTTCCAAAAATCTCCCCCTAAAAATTCTCTCTAAAAAGCCTCTCCTTTCTATGCTACATAGAAGGGTATTTATACTAAAACGCTAAAAACTAAAAAGGCTAAAAGATATAAACTTTCCTAAAAAGATAGAAACAATCCCTAAAAGATAGAAATAAAATCTAAAAGATATTAAGACCTAAAATACATATTCTAACAACCCCAAAAGATTCTAAGAAGATACTCAACCGACACGGAAATAAATTTCCGCTCAGGATCAGTGAATTATAAAATAAATATACCAAATCTTCTTCTTCGTGGCCTCGTTAACGAGCCTTCACAGCCTCGTTAACGAGCCTGGGCTTTGTTTTCTTCCACACTTCCTCTTGCGATCTCGAGCTTTGACTTCTTCAATCTTGCACTCCTCCGTCTCTCGCTGTAATGCTCCAAATTCAACTCCATTTAGCTCCTTTCCGCGCTAAAACCTACAAAATTCACAAAATAGCGTAGATTCCACTCTTTTCACAGAAATATGCAAAACTATCTAAAAACACTCAAAACTAAACCTAATAAGCAAAGAAAACCTACTAAAAACTATACTAAAAATGCGAACATCAAACAACCACTTGTAGCTCATATTTGACTAACATTACAAGATACCCAATACCTCTTGTCATTAAATTTGGATAACACACTTAAACTATCACCCTGGTAATGCCTCCTTCAGTAATCTCTTTTAGGGATATCATTAATCTTCCAAGTCGTGATCTCGAATAGCTTGAGCCATCCTATCATCTTATGCTTCAAATTTTTCTTATGATGACATTCTTTAGTCAATGTTCGGCTATCCAAACTTAGCATATACCGAATTCGATCGTTTCCAATCCCCTGGGTTTGGTCCCTTGAACCCGGTCTTGATTCTTCTCGCATGACTCCTATAACTTTATCTCTCCAACTACATAGGCGATTACTCAACCTTTTCCCTCGTGATACACCTCGTATGGGTTTGAGGCGTTTATTAAAATTTGCATATCTCTCACGATCTTGTGATATAGTCAGTTTGAGTATACAAGTTATCCAATCCTTCAACCCGTCACACTCTTTTGGTAACCTACCTTCCAAGCGGTTTTCTTAATTGCACTTGATCTAGTCAATGGTGGTTTTTAGACTAGAAGTCTTCCTTATACCCTACCAAAAGTTTAATTTTTAACTCCATATGTTTTGTGATGTATTCATGTTTCAAAAGGTAATTCTACTATGTTATGACATTGATTCTCTCTAGATCAATCCTTATTTTCACTATTTGAGTCACCTATTCACCAAATGTTCCTCGTTTTTTCAAAAACGTACTCCATGAGCCTTACACACTACTGGTATTGGCGAAAACTAAATGCAATCTCCAAGAAGAAAGCCTGCTTTTCTAAGTCCGTTAGTAGACAAAGATATCATTGATAAAGACCCCTACATTTGATCCAATTACTCGATGAAGGTCCTTGCCTAATAACTTTTCACACCCTACTTGCCATTGGTTCACTTCACATCATTCTTTACACCATTCACAATGCTCATATCACATGTAGTTATATTTTGGACATCTTTTAAAGTCTTCAACTAAAACGAACTCGTCCTTTAACCAACTCTAGAGATTTGCCAAACTTCACTATGGTCAATCCACTCGACCAATGTTTTATGACAACCGATTCTTAATCCTAATGTCAAGCTCAACTTCTTGCGAACCAAACCGAACCTTCCCTGAAGGTGGACTCAATGCCTATAATCCTTGACCTCATCCCACCACTCCCTTCTCTTATAATCGAACTCCAAGTAAGTGAGATCAATTGTGGATCACTACTTGCCCTTCCTATCCTCCACTTTATACTCCAAGGTAAACTTCTTAAGTCGTTCAGCTCTTCCTAAAGCGAGAAATATCCTTTCTTTGGCCCCCATTCCTAGCTAGATTTCGACCATCTCCAACTCTTATAACTTGGATGCTTAGGTAAGATTCGCTCCAATTTGCTCCATTTTCTTCAATGTCGACCACTTGTACCTTCTCTTATACTAGATTCTACTACTCGATCACTTAACGGACCAGGATTACGCAACCGCTATAAGACCATTAGGCCAAACACTCATACTATGCTTGTTGCTTCTTGACACTCCCCTACTAATTCTAATAGTACGAATGAGATTAGCTTTTGTCAACTTACGCTTAAAATTACAAGGTTAAAAGTACTAAAAACCGGAGGTCCTTCAACTGACGGTCGCGGAGTCGCGACGTGTCATCTACGCTCTTATATGCAACATGCCTACCCCAGTTAACACATTTTGAAAACATCGGCCGGTATTGGTTTTAAGTTGGACCTCGGGTACACTCGTTGGTCAGTTCCTTGTGCCCTGTTGTCAACCTCGCTTTGATACCAATTTGTAACTGAATTGTTGATATTATAAGCAAGGGTGTAAAAAGGGTGAAAAGTAATTTTATATGGACCCCACTTACTTATATTTTGGTAGATAACTTAGCTTATTTGAAATAAGGTGGGGGATGCTGATTATTTTTTCAGCAGATAAGTATCAGAAATAAATACCTTATTTCAAATAAGCAAGTTGTAACACCTCGACTTCCGACGAGGCGCTACTAAGAAATAGACCTTACAAGGTACTATTAATTAGGTTGACAACTACACTGTAGGACCTTACAACGCGGGCACGACGAGAAAAACATAATAAAACATCCAACCTTTTATTTAATAAAACTTAGAAAATGTAATCATGCATGAATCCCCGAAAGTCATAAATATTCAAATACGACACAACGCATACTGAAACTGAACTAAACAACCAAAATAATAAATAAAACATACTGCTAACTTCATCTTATCAATAATAAAACCAACAACCTAACTATCATAAATGAACTAGTGTAAAACCAATCCCACTATGACACGCGCTCTTTACCGCTCCGGCCCGCCATCTGGCCTCGGTTCCTGCACGGCTCCCTGGTTCATACCTGGAACTGAAATATATTCCCCGAAGGGTCAACGTCTAATCTACCAAGCTAGAGAGAATACAGAAATTGTAGAACGGTTTGAAATCATTTCTAGAGTCAGCATACAAATCCGCAATCGCAATCATAACTCTAAAGGCTAATACCAAAATTAGTTATATCAGTCACACAAAGCCACATACGCATTCACAATCATCATCTCATACCATGCAATTCCTCCTTTTTCCACAATCCGACTTCGAAGGCGCTCATCATCGCGCCGAGTGCAGAGGCAGGCTCTCTCACTCCACTTCACAATCTCCCTTCTAACCCCTGGCTAAGCCTCCACTGGAGCACTTGCCAAAAATACACATATAATAATTTCTATTTTGAAGGGGCACGATTTCCCAGTCACACGGGTCAACGTAGCCAACTCTTCCTCAACACCAACTACGATGGGCCGTGTCGGAAACGGTACCAACACAGAGAAAACGTTCTAAAAATATCCTTCCGATAAAACACGTTCAAACCATTTTACACACACAACAATACAAGAAAGTTCAAAATAGTTTTTAAAGGCATTCGGGACTAGTTCCCAAAACCCGTCCTACAATATCGATACGCAATCTAACAAGAGAGAAAAGAACCGAGCAAGTCGAAAAACGACTTACCTTAAATGAAGAATCTTTGAGGCAATGAATAACTAGGAGTCCAAGCCAGAGTGTTTCCTAATATAAAAATGAGGATAATTATTATTCGAATTACAAGACTCTAAATTGCCCATAATTAATTAGAACCCCACTAATTCACCACCAATCTAAGAACCTAACTTAATTAACTCCAACCAACAGAACACTAGTCCTAGCCATAACCGTATATAACTAGTCTAATGAATAAGTACTAACACTCAACTTAATTAATTACTTTACTTGCTTATTCCAGGATGTAAACTTGAACGAATTCCGAGCTTGCCTTACTTAAACAATGACCACCATTAGCAATTAGCTAAGAAGACACAACCTCCCTTTAAGCCAAATTAACCGCACCTAATCGAACACTCCTGCAGATCACAACTTAACTAGAGTTTTAACTAGCCAAACACCAATCCACTAGAGTTTCAACCATTAAGCCTAAACCACCAAGATCACCCCCAAATTGTTCGATCAACACCCACATAAAAAAACAATATATCTACATGTTGATCAGCTTAACACATTAAACCCCAAGACTCACACTTCTGTCTAAAATTTCCAAACCACAAAACCGATCAGAAACCCCACCCTTTAACCTTCGATCGATCCATCAATACTCCACCTAGAACAGACTCATAACAAAAAGTGAAGAAATACAAAGGAAAGGGATTGAACATCGACTCACGATGAAGTTGATAGTCGGTAGTTGGTTCTGCCAATCTCCGGGGACAAGCACGACGGACGATCTACTGCGATAAACGATAATGTAATGCGACCCTCTATCCCACGATGACACTCCTACAACGGCAACCCGATGACTCAAAGACGAACATAAATCGGTAGTGTGCGTCGACAACGACGAGAGTGTGGGAGATCGAACGAACCGAATGGTGAGCGGGGAAAAACAACGAGGAAAGTGGCGGCGGATTGAATTGGTGTAGAAATAAATTAATGCTGCTAGGTTTTAATTAGATAGGGGTTTTAAAAAAAGGCGATAGAATTTTGATTAATTAATCAAACATAACTAGATAAGATCTAGTTAGTTTTGGAGAGAAAAAAAAAAGAAAAAAATAGCTAACACAGAGATTATCTAACAATTAGACATGCATTTTAAAAGATTGTTAAAGAGGGTTATAAATAATAAATATTCCTTCCCGTAAGATTACTTGTGGGTCAAGACATCTCAACTATCTGCAAAACAAGAAAATCATTTTTCCGACCTAGAAGGAAAAACGAAACCCGGATATTACACAAGTGTTGTCGAACATGTACAACGATGCTTATTTTCTTAGAACGGGGCCTCAGTCATGACTTATTTCTTCTAACAAGAAAGGAAGTAATGATATAAGAGGATTTAAGATCCTAAGTTGGTAGATAAGTAAACTTAGCATAGCGGAAAAGGGAGTGTGTGTTTGTTTGGAAAATGCAAGAGGTCATGGTTTCGACGAGTCCCACCTCTCGCATTTTTATTTTTGGAGCATTCTCCTTATTTTTATTTAGAATTTAATTTAAATGTGAAATTAAATTGAAATATTTTTTATCCTTAATTAATTAAATTTTTATTTGTCATTATGCTATACTTTTTATAAATTTTAATATTGTACTATGAAAGATCTTATAATTAATAAACTCTCTACTTTAGAGAAAAACTTAATTAATTAAAATAATCGTTTCTTTTATATAAAAATAGCGGCTATTACACATAGTGTGCGGATCCTAAACCCGCCCATAATTTAGGGAAAACCCGGTTCGATTGTGCGGTACCGTGACCCTCACATAGATTCGTGGGAAATATAGAGCTTTTCTTGTGCGGGTCTCAAATCCGCACAAATTAGGTCTTTTCTTGTGCGGGTCCACCGCCAGCTTCGTCTTCTTCATAATCAATTCCAAAGCGAGAGAGAACGAGAACATGGAAGAAATGGACGAAAGAATGAGAGATAACGAGGGTGAAATGGTGACAGGTGGCGGTGGGCCGACTATGTCGGCGTGTTCCGGACCAGGCCAATCATCGGCGGATCCCGGTACCGCCCAGGTAGACGGAGCGGAGGAGGGAGTGGGGTCGAGCGGTGGTGCAGCGGTGGGATTAGGGAGTGTGGTGGGCAGTGGTGCGGCAGTGGGAGGAGCACCGATTGTGGCCTCGGCGGATCCGATGGTGGGAGAGGAGGCGGCAGTGGAGAGTAGCACGACGTCGGTGGAGATGGAGGTGGGACTGGGGCCAAGCGGGTCGACAACGAGGGAGGATGCAGATTCGAGTCATATAGTGCGTCACAAGAGACCGACTACTGATGTATTTTTTAAAATATATTTTAAATTTATCGCATATTTAGATTTATATTGATAGTTTATTTATTATTTAAGGAAATCATGTGAAATATATTTTATTTAGTGAAATGTATACCAAATGCATATTAAATTCGTAATTTATTAGAAATTGTACTTTATGTTATAAAATGTTATTAATTACAAATCATACCTTATACATCTTGATAGATATTATATAATATAGTTTCTTAGATTAAAAATCATAATATAGAAATTAAAAATCGCACCTTAGAAATAATATATTTACTGATTAGAAATAATATTGATTATAGTAACAATCTTAAATAGATATAAGAAAAAATACGATTACTTTGAGTGAAATTAAATAAATAATGGAAAATTATTAAATAATTAATAATATATTAAATAACAGGATGTAATAGCACTAGAGCTGTCAAAACTTGACTGAACCCGCTAATCCGACCCGAACCGCCCGATAATTTTAGGGTCAAGACCCGAAAATTTGAACCCGAAACCCGAAATCAACCGAACCCGATATAACCCGAAACCCGTTGGGTTGACACCGAAAACCCGTTGGGTTGACCGATTTGGTATATTTACAGAATTTTTTAAATTTATTTTGAAAATTTTAATATATTTTATTATTAAAATAAATGAAAATAATATATTATAATTAAAAATTATTATTTAATTAAAAATTAACTTTAATAATCATAAAAAAAAAAGATATTTTAGACCCGCTGGTCAACCCGAACCGACCGAAAACCCGCTACGACCCGACCCGATTGACCTATGACTCATAACGAAACCGAACCCGATTTAACCCGAACCCGAAATGACCGAACCCGAACCCGCCCGACCCGACCCGATTGACAGGTCTAAATAGCACATATATGACAGTCTACACCTGACAGTAGACGCTTAGATACGTAGGTAGTCACAGCTTCGGGCCGCAGGAGGCGACACGAAGAATCGATCGTTGAGCCAGAGGCTCATCATGATTCTTTTGCAATTGGAGAGGCTCATCTTCTACCGGATGACTTCCCCGATGAGGCCCCTGGCTTATTTGGAGGATATGCTGGTTGATTCTATTGGGACGGTAGAGGTTCCGACCAAGCCGTCGTCGTCAATGTCGCATCCTCCAAATTTTGACCATCCGCTTTCTGATCATTTGCTCTCTAATCCGACTTAGACTCATTTGCAGTAGCTGGTTGTTGATTCTGTTGCAGCGGTAGACGCTAATCCTTCACAAGGTGACTTCCCTGAGTAGACATCGTATGGGCATGGGGAACCATCAGTGTTACGGGATTTCGAGGGACACATCACAAACGTGATTTGGAGGACACACGACCCGTAGAGGAACGAGTTTGACAGAGTTGTTAGACGTACTGGTTGTCGGAGCAAACCGAAGGAGTTTGCCAAATGGAGGACTCACATTTCGTCGTCCGACGTTGATGCTGTCGAGGGTTCGTGGTTATGGATCATTCGATTGACCGGTCTGAAGGAGATGTTGGACTTCAATATCAAGAATGCCGACCATGCCCTCATTTCTTCTTTTATCGAGCATTGGCATCCCGAGACCAACAACATTCACTTTCTGTGGGGTGAGATCTCTATTACGCTCCACGACGTCGTTGTCATCCTTGGTTTGCCAATCGAGGGGCAGAGGTAGCTCACACATTCTCCTTTCTTGAGTGCATAGATTTGAGTACATGTTCGGTGTGAGGGAAGACTGTCTGTTACCCGGGGAGCCTGGCTTCCTCATCGGTCTTAGGAAGGGTCGTCTCCATAGTCGCTAGTTCTTTGAGCATGTACTTTCGATGATGGCTTCCGACGACACGCCCGAGTGCATAGTTGTCGGTTTTCTTTGGCATGCTATGTCCACCAGCTTGTTCGCGGACAAATCCACAAACAACTTAGATGTTCGTTCGTTGCCGTTGTTTGAGGATTGGGGTCGGGTGGTAGAGACCGCGTGAGGAACTGGCACGTTGGCATATCTTTACCGCCATCTTGGGGCTTCACGGTGCAGGGTGGCTTACATGGTGGGTTGCACCTATCTTCTACATGTATTAGCTGTTTTTATTGAAATATCGATTTGTCGAAATCTTCGTAAAGTGAACTAATATTATATTTTCGGGGTGTCATAGATGTGGATATGGATGTATTTCATCTATTTCCTTGGCAACCCGAACCCGTTGCTGGGAGCAGAGGACGATGAGAGGAGAGCTCGTCGCAACCGGGGAGACAGACCAAATGTCAATCTACTATCGTTGCATCCTCGACTCGTACCGCCCAAGGATGTAAGTATTCATTCTTATATTTTTATAATGAATTGTTATTTGTACATTTTCGTTTCCCGACATAATTAATTATAATTCAAGTTTGTTGGACCCCCTATCCTCGGGTTGACCTAAATGTTCGGTATTTGACGTCGAGGTATCGGGGTACCATCAGCTTCATGGACATCTACCGTCCGTACATGCCCGAGAGATGCGTGTGACAGTGACGATGAGTTCAGATTCGGTCTTTGGACGTCATCGTACCACACATTTCTCACGCTACCTACTTCTTACACTTCGACGATGAGTACTATGGATGGGGTAGCATTCAGGACCACATTTGTCCATTCATCCTCACTTTGCCATGTGTTGTCGCTCTGTGTGACGTCAAAGACGAGCACTTAGACTGGTTCTTACAGATCTCGCGTTCGTATGTGAGTCTGAAGGCGCCCGTTCAACCATGCATTGTTCGAACCCCTCTTCCGGTTGTCGATTTTCGTAGGGTGAGTGTATATTATTTCTGATTACTTTTAGTTTATGTTTATATTACATCTAATTGCATTTTTCGTTTTATATTGCAACGTTACCAATTGATCAAGGCATATGTGCGTTCGGTCAAGGAAGGGAGTGTTCATATGGATATAGATTACTTTTATGGTCTCTGTGAGCTAGACGACACATTGATTGCCCCCCTTGAGTCGGGCATTGCAGAGGCCCGTAGAGTCATCGAGGTCGGCCGGGAGCAGTCATCGTGTCCCATCCATTTAGGAACGAGGGGAGTCGTTGAGGATGGTGGAAGTGCGGGCCAGAGAGAAGGCTAATAAAGAGGAGGGTGAGGTACATCACGAGGGTGACCCGGCCAACAACCCGGATTGGGTGTACTCAATTACTCATAGATGGGATTATATCGATTATTTATAGGGTTGGTTTGGATTGTTCTTTATACATTTATTTTTGGATTGTTTGTTTAGGTTGCTTATGTTGAAGATTTCGATTGTTTGTTTATGCTTAGGTTTGCTTATGTTGACGATTTCGATTGTTTGCCTATGTTAACGATTTCGATTGTTTGCCAATGTTAACGATTTCGATTGTTAGCTTATGTTGACGATTTCATTAGTCAAGAAACCGTTGATTGAAATAGCGCAAATTACCATTTGTTGAAATAACCATACAATTGATCATTCAAATAGGGCAAATTACCATTTATAGAAATAACCATACAATTGATTATTCAAATAGCACAAATTACCATTTATTGAAATAACCATAAACGCTTATTCAAATTGCGGAAATAACCATTGATTGAAAAGCGCAAATTTGGCGCAAATTAGCCAAATTTAGCGCCTCACGTAACCAAATTGAAAAGGCAATAAAAATATTTGGCGCTTCACTTCTCCAATAATGGGCGGGTTCACAACCCGCCCATATTTCTCCTATTCTAATTGGGCGGCTTTTGACACCGCCCATAACATGGTTAACCAATGTTATGTGTGGTTTCCGGACCAACACAAAGGGTAATTCCTTTTTGGCTTATAATTCAACGTTTTAGGGTACATAACATCAAAATAAGATCGATTAAAAATTGTGTGACAAACCCTATATGCCACTCTCCATACAAAACGTACATAGCTAGATCGACTCTAAGATAAGTACTTTAACCTATGAAGAACTTCATCATCAAGAGTTAGACACGAACTATAGGAAAGTGGCATATGATGTTTGTGACCAACCTTTCAAGTTGATAGTTGCATTTGATACTTTCTCCTAGACATTGATTATGATGGTTCAACTCTCCATATAGAAAACAACTACCTAGATATCGAATCATCGAGAAGCCATCAACCGTTAAAGTCCAATATCACGTTGAATCATGGTTGAAGACTTTTCGATGAGTGGTTCGCTAGTTGCAGCTAAGATATGTGAGGTTTGGAAATGATTATTTGATGGTTGAACGACACCATGGTGATATTTATAGGTTAAAGGAGATCCATATACATCTTACCATCTTGTGCAGGTTTATAACCCACACAAGTTATCAATTTATGGTGCGATAGTGTCCAACAAGAGGGTGTATATGAATTCCCTCTCCTCAACAACCCATGCAACTAAAACGGACACTTAGTCCTCTTCGAATCCTGTTCCTTCTTCACCTCCTTTTTACTCCCCAATCTATATTTACCTGACCTTGAACAATTCAAAATAATCTTATCGGGTTTGGACGACTTGGTCGTTATGATCATAGATAGAGAAAGACCAATCTTTCTAACCCATTGTCTCAACTCTTCCATTGTATCAAACGCATCATTTGTAAAGTACATAGAGAAGTTGACTTTCGTGTGATCAACATCCTCACTAGACGGACAAACCTATGAATAAAACCGAAAATATTTAAACTACACCACCCGTAATAACTACGAACTGTCAAATTTTCAAAAATATTTAAATACATAATGATGTAATAAAAATTGATAAACAACAATCAAATAATTAAGAATTTCTCATGACACTATAGTATTGAAAGAAAAATCCTACAATGAACAATTAAGTTCATCATTTACGAATTAAATTTCGAGTTTATACTCCAAATTAGACACGAGGCTAGTAATCGACTAACAACTAATAATTTCAAGTTTGAACCTAAACTAAAATCAATAAATTCGAATTTCAACCAAAGAAATTACAAAATAAAAACTAAACAAATGCTAAATTCAACCAAAGAAATTTCATTTTCAGTTCTCCCATTTTAAAAGAATCTGATTTTTATTTAATGATCTTGTCATCTTTCTTTATGAAGACTACTTTTTGTATTTCTTTATTCTGGTAGACTGACTGCAAGTCAATTTCATTGATAGTCACAGAAGTAGTCTTCAATATAGCTTGGAGGTTTTGCCTAATTCTTCCATCTAAAGCTAAAAAAGCTGGAGGTGGAACATACTAACTAATTTCAATGGTTGAAAAAACTAAAGTTGGTGTTTTTTCACCTTGAGGCAATCCGAGAGAAACTTATTGATTCATATATAAAAACCGACGATGCTTCACCTCAAAGCAAACAAAATAACGGGTATTTTGATCATCATGTTTTTCCTAATCCCCAAACTCCTGTTGAATAGGTAGTTAATGAGGTACACTTGCAAATGATGGGGTGTTTATGGATCACTAGTTCAGTTTCAAGAGCAAGAGGATCGCAAAAATGTGATTTCTTGTTTACCTTATAAACTAAAATCACGTGAAATGATCATATTTTTCAGGCATGGTTGTTTAAGTAGCTAGGATGTTGTGTTTTTGTGGTCATAGAAATTACTTATGCTGAGATATTAACAAACCGCCACCAAACTCCAAAACACCTGATCTTCTTAAGTAAGAAAATCCAAAAGCAACTTTGACGGTCGAATTATTTCTGCCCAAAACTGTGTATCACCTAAAGAGGAACTTTCCCAAAAATAGTGAGTAAATCTGAGATAATGAAGGCTAAGTAAGTCTAGCTTTCTTCATATCTCAACTTCTTTTAGAACAATTGGTTCCTTTTGTTGCCCTTGATATTAGAAGGTATGATCAGAGTATTTCCGATTCCTTCATTTTAATATACAACAGAAACATCCCATCTATATTAGAAATGCTTCCTTTGTTATCTTGTGTCGAGCATTGTACACTTGTTGACATGTGGTGAGATTCGCTTCATCAAGCTTTAGTGCACAAATAATTTGTTTTGGGAACACTAGTTGATAATTAAGTTTCTTGTCATTTCATACTCTCTTTATCAATCTTCCAACAAATGAATGCCCACGAAAACTTTTTTCTAAGATCATGGTTTTGCGTTCCACATACAAATTCAACCTCCCATGCATCTCTTGTATGCTCATAACACTTCAAAGTGAAAGGACATCCACATTTTTCGTCTTTGTAGTCTCCACTTCTTCTTTCACTGGAGTGTATTTTCCATGTATTTCACACACCATCCATGTCCTTCCAAGCTTTAAATTGGTACTCTTTACCACATGGTGTATCATTATGCATGTTCGATGTTACCGTCCGATAAATCTCACAAAATTAATTTTATCATCACGACTATAAAATGTTTAATCTTTTGCATATTTGTCAGAATAATTAGAATATGATGGTTGAACACACTCAATAGGATCATTTGTATCCCAATCAAAATTTTGTTGAAGATGGAAAAACATTTGTGGGTTGTTGTGTCTAGTGAAGAACATTATCAATCAAATAAAAACCATATGAAGAGGCACCCTCAATATGCGTTTCAACATCGTTGTCCCAAAAATAGTCATATGAACAATATAATTGTTGTGTAAGGTTTTGATGTCGTACATTAGAATTTGTGTCAACAACATCAACTCCAATATACACCTCATGGTCAGCTTGATTCAAACATACAGAAAGGTTAAAAAGATGTATTGACGTATTGTGACGAATTCCAAGGAAATTTAATGAACGAACTTTACTTATCCAAGACTTTTCAATGGACACACTCTAAACCTCCATGTAAATCCATGTGGCAAAATACATTTCTCCATATAGAATAAATGGAGAAATTTTTTTAGCTCAATTGTAAATATTAGACCCTCAAATCTATAAATGTTAGCATCCATCCTAAACCCTCATACAAATTTTTTTAAATGCTAACAACAGAACAAAATTAAAAACCTAGACTTGTACAGAAGTGGATGCATGCCCCCCTTTACATGACATCTCAATACATGTAGTGATTTTAAATAATCTTTATAAAACTCTCCCTCAAAGACCAATAAATGATCTGTATTTTTAAATATATAAACGCTCTATATTCTAAAATATAACAATAAATCATATTAATAGAAAAGTTTTAAACCTTATCCCGATTGTTAATGAAGATTTTTGTTAATGGAGCCTAGAAAAAAACGTTTTGACTGCTTGAGAAGATGTAATAAGATGGAGGCTCTTGAAGTCTTGAAGTCTAACCAATAACTGAATGCTTGAGAAGATGTAATGAGAAAAAAAATGTTTTGGCTTTTCATCTATTTATAATCATACTAAATGTTTTTTCTTTTAAACTCTAGGGAGTGAATTTTGCTATTGTTTTGTTGAGAAATTTAAAAGTTGTAACCGCTAATCTAATTTAAGTACCATAATTTAAACATAAATATTGAGTGCTAAATAAGATAGTGATAAGTATAAATACACCCCCCAACTAATCCATTTTCACAAAGAAACCCACACCTAAATCATTTCGGTTTTCAACAAAAATAAAACAAAAAAAAAATTATATTAGAAAGATTTCATTTCAAAGGAAGAGGAAATCATTCAACTCGAACCTATTTCTATAGGTGATTGATGTTCGCTAAAATGTATGTGTTTTTTTTGCCTTGATTTATTGCTCTAATATTATCTCTTTTTTGTTGAATGTCTTTTTGTCCTTCTATATTATCAATGATCTTGCCAATGCAAAACTATCTTGCCAATGCATTTGATGGTTGTGCTCTTGTTTGATGACGGTGCTATGAGTGAAACCAACTTTTTGAACACAATTGTGTTATTTTGTAATCGGGTGTGTTTGTCATTCAAGGTTTTGCCTTTAGTATCAAGTTATAGCTAATTTTATTTGCTTCATATTCTCTTATGTGTTTCATCTGATAAGTGGTGGTACATAAAAAATTTTACTTTAAAATTAAAAAGATTCAACAAGGCCTATTGGTATGATAAATATTTAAGTGTTATTTCAAAAAAGTGTATTGTATTATTTTTTATATTGGTGTAAGAAATTTGCAATACTTGACTTATAGGTAAGACTCAAGAAGTTTAATAATTGTGGAGAATTAACTGTCAAACAATTAAATCTTACACAAAAAAATCAAAAGCATTGATTCTTATATAAGAATATTATTCAGAGAGATATTGAAAATAGTTAATTAACTTGGCTCAAAGTAACGCAATAAAACAGGGTGTATGCATAACATTGTTAGTCCCCATTATTAAAAATTACACATACTTCATACATGTATCTGCATGCAAATCCTTTATTTAATTATTAATTATATGCAATAATCTGAAAAATCTCATACAAAACGTTTAAATAAATATGAATTCTGGGAAGTAAAAATTGGCTTAAAATCATATAAATACTAATTTTAAAAATAATAAAATACAAAAGGGTTGTATAAATCATTTTCTTTAAATGTAACTCCATATTTTTTTTATTATTATTTACACTTGCAAGTTTATTAAAATGAACACAAGCATATATAGTTTTTTTAAACAACGGAAAAACTTCAGAGAAATAAAAATCTGTTATTATATGATACAAAATTTATCAAAATTTTAAAAAGATTTTTGCCTGTGCATAGCACTGGCTTCAAATTATAGTTAAACTTAAACTTATACATCTTGATACATTTAATGTTTTGAAAAATAAAAAAATTTAAATGCTAAAAAATAATAAATCTAAATTTGGATTTTGTAAATCCTTACCATAAAAGCTTAAACTCAATTCATGTTCATTCAAATATTAATAAAAATGAAATGTACAATGAAACAACAAAAACATAATTTATTTTGAGAATAATTAATTGAGATATCTTGCAAACCAACATTCAACTCATCTTCATTTGGCATATTTGAATACAAAAACCCCAAACTTCAACTTGAATCATAATACTAGAGAGCAGAAAGAAATTTGTTTAAACTTGTGAGTAAAATCTCTAAACGAACTTACAAGGTAAAAACTCTTTCTGTAGTAGAAGTTTATCCATACAATTAATGTGTTAGTTGTTAGTAAGTGAAGCTATTAATTGCGTTTTATAAATTTTACACCAGGACAAATCATTACAAATTGTCCATTAAAAATCAATGGATGTCTCGGATTCTTCCATAAATATTTGATAGACGAAATGTAAGTGTCCATGTTTTTTCGGTGAACGACATGATAACGTCAATTAAAAGCCAATGGACAAGGCCTTTGCGCTAAGAATGACTAAATTTTTTTCCAATGATTCAATCTGGATCACCCGAATATGTCTATTGTTTTTCAGTGGACAAACTAAACATGTCCATTATGTTTTTGTGAACGAAAGGAATCTGTCCATTAAAAATGTATGAACAAAATCCTATTATATAAAAAAATGCTATAAACAGGCTATAATAGAGAAATATATAATTATTGGAAAGTGGAAAAATAAATTTCATAATGTTTTTTACAATGTAAAATTAAATGAAGAG
Source organism: Fallopia convolvulus (assembly GCA_964016875.1). Taxonomy (NCBI): domain Eukaryota; kingdom Viridiplantae; phylum Streptophyta; class Magnoliopsida; order Caryophyllales; family Polygonaceae; genus Fallopia; species Fallopia convolvulus. The sequence goes on from OZ024719.1 coordinate 26,965,566, forward strand.
ATGAATACAAGAATTGAACTTTAGACCTCCTAACAGCCCCGTGCTTCTTACTAATAGGTTATCGTATGTGGGCAAAAAAATTTAATACGCAATAGAGAAAAATGATAGAAGTAGAAAATTTTCGGCGAAATTTTGGCACACTTTGTTTTTTCTGATGCACACTCCAATCTGTGCGAGTTAAGCATCCGCACATGTATTTTTTTTAAATCGGGTTCAAGTTGTGCGGATTCGAAAACCTCCCATAATTAAAAAAGGGAAATTCCGGTTGGTACCCTTGAGTTTTTGGCTTTTCCGAGTGGTGCCTTGAAAAAAAACTTATTTCGAGAGGTACCCCTGAACTATTACAAAAGTCCGGTTGGTGCCCTTACTTGTAAATTTTCGTTAGTTTATAGCTAAATTAGTATGTTTTTAATGAAAAATATATTTTGTATTAATATTTATTAAAAAACGATTTTAATTTAATAACAACGAAAATAAATCATATAAAAAGAATTAAAATAAATTTTATATTATATGTATTTGTCAAGTAGATTTTGTGTTATATAATCAAAATTTTTAAATTAAAATAAACGATATTATAATATTTATGTTAAACTAAATATATCTCAAGATTAACATTTTTCATGTAGACTTTATATAGTAATTTTGAGAATTTTTGAAAATTGATAGAAATTAAAAATTTAATGTAACTTAATAGTCCCATAATGAAATTTCTATTAGTTTCTTAAAAAAATTCAAAATTATTACATAAAACCTACATGACAAATTTTAATTATGTAATATATTTATTTTAATGTAAATATTGTAATATTTTTTTAAACTTAAAAATTTTAAATTATACAACATACAATCTACTTGACAAATGTATATAAAATATTTTTAATTTAACATTTTATATGATTTATTTTAATTGTTATTAAATGAATTTTTTTAATTTAATTCAATAAAAAAATATATTTTTTCATCAAAAAACATACTAATTTAGGTATAAATTAACGAAAATTTACAAGTAAGGGCACAAGCCGGACATTTGCAAAAGTTCAAGGGTATCACTCGGAATAAGTTTTTTTTTTCAATGCACCACTTGGAAAAGCCAAAAACTCGAAAACGGATCAATTTTGGATTTTCCGGATTTTGGCTAGAAAGATAAGGGGTAAAGTGTGCGGGTTTGTTTATTTTGCGGTTTTCAAACTCGCACAATGTCCTTATATATCCATCGTGAAGACGCCTTCGTCTTCATTCTCCTTCCGATAATGGAACGACCGAGAGAGGAGGGGATGATAACGGAACGAGCGAGAGAGGTGGGGTCGATAAAGGAGGGGTCGGTAATGGCGGCGGCTGAGACGGGTGGCTCGGAAGAGGCTTCTAGTGCCCAAATCCCGACCAGTTTCGATTCCATACAACCGTCGGCGGCGGGTTCCGATCTCGCACAATTGTCGTCGGCGGGTCCCAATATCGTATAGGGAGACGAAGGTGCGTTGTCGGTGAGTTCAGGCCCTGCATAATCGTCATCGGGGGGTCCCAGTACCGCATAGGGAGACGGAAGTACATCAGTGGGCGAAGAGGCGTCTTTGTGGAGCGCGGAGGGAGAAGTGGTGGTTGTGGGAGAAGTGGTGGTGGTGGGCGAAGGTGCGACTGTGGGAGGAGTGACGGTGAGAGTAGAGGTGGCGCCGATGGAGACGGTGGGGGGAGAGGTGGCGCCAAAGGTGGGAGAGGATGCGATGGTGGAGAGGAGAACAACGTACGACGCCGATGGAGGAGGGAGTGGGGCCAAGCGGATCGACATCGATGGAGGATGCGGATCTGGGTCGTTCAGTGCTTCAGAGGAGACCGACTCATGAGGTATTTTTTAAAATATATTTTGAATATATCATATCTATCATTTATATTGATAGTTTATATTTTGTTTTGCGAATTCATGTTAATAATATTTTATTTATCGCAATATATACCATATGTATATTAAAATCGTAAATTATTAGAAATCGTACTTTATGTTATAAAACGTTATTAATTACAAATCGTAACTTAGACATCTCGATAGATATTATATTAAATTATATAATTTCTTAGGTTAAAATTTATATTATTGAAATTAAAAACCGCACCTTAGAAATAATATATTTATTATATTAGAAATTATATTATATTGAATTATATAATTTCTTAGATTAGAAATTTTATTATAGAAATTAGAAATCATACCTTAGAAATAATATATTTAATAGATTAGAAATTAAATTTTATGTAACAACAATCTTAAATTGAAATAATAAAAAGTATGATTAGTTTGAGTAAAATTAAAGAAATGATGGAAAACAATTAAATAATTAATATTATATTAAAGGTCGAACGACCGAAAACCACCCGTATAATAGGGCATATTTTGCTAAACCACCCGCTATATTGGAAATTGCCGAAACCACCCAAATTACTTTGTCAGTCAAAAATCGACCACCCAGAACTACCATCCCGTTAAGTGTGAGCGTCAACGTTATAAATTTTATTTCTTTTTTCCATTTTTCTTAGACAATTTATTTCTTTTTCAATTAAAATCGTCTAGATAAAGTAAACCCTAGCAAGAATTCATATATGGTGGTTCACCTTCTCTCATTTTCTCATCCATTCTCCTTAAATCTGTAATATCCGCTATTTTTATGATTAATTTTTTTTTTAATTTTAATCATTTATTTATTAAATAGAATAAATAAAATAAATTCATAATATTCCTTTTTATTCAAAACGTATTTCTAAAATAAATGGAGTATAATCATTATGAAATAATTAATCGAATAAATAAAATTTATTTAAAATGGAATTAAATAAATTATTATCCTAACGAAAATGTCTTTAAAAAGAAGGCAATGGGTCTTAGCGCGGCCCATCGAGAAAGCCCATAATTCATTAAAAGGGGTGTTTATAAAAATTAGAGACAAGAGGTGGGATTTGAACCCTTGACCTCTTACCCCTTCCCCTACTCCACAACCATTGATGCTATTTAGTTTTTCTAATATATTAATACAACCAGTTGTATTTAAACCATCTTTTCCAGTGGTATTTTGTAAAAAACGAAAATTGATTCAATCGGAATTTCGTTTGGGGGCATATAGTAGAAGATTTATGGGGGATTTGAGTAGGGATTTACCACCCACTCAAGCTCTATTTTAATGGAATAAAATCTTCCATTTTCCAATCCCCTTAAAGGATGATATTTGATCATCATCACAATATTTTTCCTCCACCATTCTATAGCTATTTAAGAGCTCTTAACCCTTGAAAGAGAGCACTCACACAAACAACTCCTTTCTATCCCCTGAATTTTCACTCTCATTCACTAAAATTTCAGCCTAAGTAATTTTTTTGGACTGATTTTCTTTTCACAAAAGAATTGCCCAAATCCTTGTTTTGTGCCTTCCACCCACCAGCACCACCTCCGACCACCGGGGCCAGGCTGCGCCGCCCTCTCCGGCCACCCACGACTACCAGGGGCCACCAGCCGCCGGCACCACCTCCATCCCAGACCATCGTCGTTCTGTCCTGTAGCCTCTTGCGTAAAAAAAAAATACAGAGAAGGAAATTTAGGTATTTTCTTAAGCCTTTTTAATTCCTCCTTTGGGCTGATTTTAATCTTTATGGATTTGTTTTAGGCCCATTTAAACCCATCAGATTTTTTTTAAAACAAAAAAAATCAGATTCATAACAAATTATAATCTCTTGTACATATTACTTATTAATTACAACATGCGTGCAAAGTTTTTAAAAAGGAGATTTATTTTTACTAGTTAAGAGGTAAATTCTAATAAATCCCAAATTTATAAAGGTGATTTTAATTGGAAAATTCTGATTTTATTTTATGTAAAAGGCCTAAACCTTCTTTCTCTTTTTATACAAAAGATGCTTAGATTATAAAGGTTTTGACTTGTTAATTTTATAATGTAAATTTTCATGCATGCAAATCTTTATGCATGCTCTATATGAGCATTTAGATTGTTTTTATATGAAATTTTAATATAAATAAGTCTAATAAAGACAAGCTTGAACAATTCATTGAAAAGTATATTTGTATGTATTTTTAAAGGAATTTCTATAAATTAAATTCTCTTGCATGTGCTTATAAATCTAAGTATAATCTTTTCTATGAATTTTTGATCAAATAGGAGTTAATAAGAACAATATATGTTATTTAAATTAAAAGTGCCTTGCATGTATTTTTTTTAAAAGAGTTTTTATAGCTTAAAACTCTTTTGCATGTCAATTTTAGCTAAAATGAATATTGATAAAATATTTTGAACCATCTAGAGTTAAAAATGAACTTATAAAGTTTTTATCCACTTAAGAAAATTAAAATAGTTGTGCATGGATTCTTATAAAAATATTTGGGAAAAATCCTTTCTTGCATGAAACCTAGTTTTATTCACTAGGTAGAAATAAATATGTATATATTCCTCTTAATAAAAGAAAAAGGAATTTTCATAATCATACCCTATTTAATTAGTATATTATTTTGCATGTGGGAAATAAAGTATTTTTATAAGGTAACATATACATGCATGTCAATTAGAGACTTTATTATATTTTTATAATATATCATTCATGACATTTGATTTTAATGTTGATCATAATAATAATTTTTACTAAGTAGTTGGTATAAAATTTTGATACTTGTAAAAAGGGTTTATTCATAGTTAAAATATGCTTGCATGTTAAAATTAGCCTTGTCACATAAACTTTTGGGAATAAAATAAAGTTTGACATTAAAAATAATAAAATGCATGCAAATCATATTTTAAGTATATTTTAATTATTGCATATGGTTTAAAAGGAATTTCCGTTATATTTAAATAAGATTTTACATGTGTCTTTAAAATAAATATTTTAAAATTATAAAGAGTATTATCTTGAAAATTATAATGAGGATAATTATTTTCTATCCTAAACTTTCTTTCTCTTAGAAGAGGGAAATAAGAGAAAAGTGTAATTAATATTAAAATAAGGATTTTAATATTAAATCGTTGGTCTTCCTTTCGCTCAAATAGGTTGAAGCGCTCGACGTCTCTAAGAGCTTATATTTTTGAGTTACGAATATTTCCGAAAGAAATCCAAGGCAAGTGGACATTCTACTTGAACCTTTCGATAAATTCAATTCTGTTCACTTGTTCAATGTTGGGAACACCTTGCGTGCTAAATAAAAACGAGCCTAGGAAATAACGATTGTTAGAAATAATGACCATTGTTAGCATTATTACTATTACTATCGTTAATAGGAATTATTGCTAGACTTGTTGTGTTGTTTGCTTGTTTAAAATCTCTTTTCGAGATTCGTAATTAAATTCGTAAGTAGTGTAGTAAGGGGTGCGGGCCCGACCCGACACCTCTATATAACATATTAAGTCGTATCGTGAAATACCAACTTTCCTACGACTGTACGGATCATGATCTATGTCTGCTCCTACTCGGAGGAGGGATGTGCGCACCCTAGCTAGGTGCCGGAACTCAGTTCCCGTAAGTGGTACGTCGGCCCATTCATGGCCCCCCACACTCTTAAAAATCATTAACTAATGTGAAAGTTTTGATCACGAAAGAAAGTAAGTGCTAAAGCACATTAAAAGAAACCAAAACCGGACCGGTCTCAAATGATCGATCCGGCTCTCGGTCCGCAAGGGTGCGAGAGGTTTTTCGAAAGCTTATGTGTAATTAACGTTCCCAACATTCATTCTATTCTAAGACGTTCTACAATCTAGTAGTTCGTTCTTTCGGTTTAAGAGTTATCTCGCCTCGAGATTCACTCATTTCCGTTCTTAATAAGCTCCACTTAAAGGTTACACCTCTCGAAACACATCTCGAATAGTTCGTAAATAATAATGTCAATACTTACCAAACTACCTTAAGAATGTCCGTTCTCGCTTGCTTAGTCTCTTTAGACTAATTCTGTTTTTCCGCATCTTTGCCTGGCACTTCTCGCCTTTCGCGCCAAATGCCAGACGCTAGGAAACCTCCACCGAAGGCATAAAAGACGAAGACTACTCATGTGAAGGAAGGAAGATCGGGTATTTTCAAGAATTGCATTTTGTGTACGCATGGGTTTTCTCCACGTTGGTTTTAAACGATGTTAATTTTATATTCCGTTGCGTAAATAACTCTTAAGCTTTATGATTTGTCAAGTCAAGTACAAACTATGTAATGGATACTTTTAAAGTCTCAAATGTGAGCAACTCTCTTTTCTATGTAATGACTTTTTAATTCCGTATGTTTTATGTAATTTAATACCTTATAAAGCCTAGGGTGACATTGGGTGGTAAAACCCGAGGTCACTGGCGGTAACACCTATCGTTGCAAAATAGGGGTGTTACAAAATCCCCTCAAATCCCTTACTTTTGTCTTTCTAATTTCCCACACTAATTTAAAACCAAAACCAATCTAAGAAGCTATAAAACTCAACAATGGCAACTCTTCTACCACCCTGCGCCGTGGTCGGAAGAAATATACCACCCTAAAACCCTCCTTTCCCAAAGTGACAATCCAAGAGTCGAAAAATGGGTCAATCGGGACTCGAACAAGCTCCAAGAGTCCTCAATTGTCTCGGAAACAGACCAATTATGGTCTTATTGAAGACAATTCGGATTGGGAGCGAGAGGTGGAAGATTTTACTGACGACATGGAAGGTGTGCCCTATCCACACCCTACATTTGTGTGTTGGTTCACACAATGAATAGGGAGAAAGTTCATACCAGGGGAGTTAAGCTGGATCCGAATTTGAAGTCGGGTTGCACTAAAATGAAGATTAAGTTTGACGAGATGGTGGAATGAGGAGTGAGGTGGTGGAGGAGTCCGCAGAGGATTCTTTGCTTAGCTCGGAGATGAATTTAGTTGTGCTCAAAGAGGTATTTGATTATTCAATGTTAGAACTTGGTTTATGTTGGTTATTCTGAGATGATGATTCTTGCTATTATTAATGCTATTTAATTAAACAATAGCATTTTGAAGGTATTAGGTTAGAAGTTGATAAATGGTTGACCGTGTTTTTTATTTCATTTTGGAATGAGTGAGAGATTGGAGATGAGAGAGTATGATTCTTGAATCTTGTTCAAGTGAGAGAACTAAATTGATGTTTAGCTTTTCTTAGATTTTGAGAAAAATGTCAAGTTTTGTGAAACATGTTGAGGGAGAGTTGAGGGCTTGAGGGGCCACTTGGGAGACCGAGTCTAGGATGAGGGAGAGTTACCTAGAGCTCTACCCGGGTTTAGCAGATGCGGTTGAGGGGAGGGTTAGTGGTTAGCGAGGTCGCGGATTCAATGTTTGTTGGTGTGATTGTCTCTTGTCTTGACTTGATTGTTTGATTGTTTGGTCGTGCTATATATTATGGATGTTTAGAATTAATTGTGTTTTTCTCTATCGATAAATTTCGATTCGAGGACGAACCCTTCTTTTAGGGGGAAAGGTCTGTAAAACCTCGAGATAATTTTTCTTTTTTTATAAAAGTTTCGGGACGAAACTTTCTCAAGGAGGGTAGTATGTCATACTCGGCTTTGTTTTAAGTCAGAAAAACGAATTTCTTGAGGTACAAGTAATCAAATTCTTGGCTCGCAAGTAATATCAGATATAAGATTTAATGTTTTTTTTATCATTCGTTAGACGTATCAATATCCTAAGTTTCTTATATATATATACTCTCAAGTTTTAACTTATTTTTTTTCCTTTTCTAATCTCTAACTAATTAATATCGTATCTACACCTAAATAAATAGATAATCATACTAGATTAACCCTAATTAACAACCCATCTAGCGGTTTTAGCCGAACCACACCTACCGATCGTTCTGATAGAAACCCTTCTATTCTTTTCTTTTGAGAAAAGCCGACAGTTCGAATTTTCTAAAGCCATTAAGCTCTTCGGTTGCGGTTTATCTCGTCACCATCTCCGGCCGTCAGCAACAACGGTTCCAATAAAACCTTGTGAGCAGAGGCATTGCTTCGCTCCCATCAATCGTACAATCGTTTTCCCCGCTTACCCTTCGAGACCCAGTTCTGATCAGTCGTCGAAGACGGTGCCATCGCGCGCGGTTCCGGTTGATCCATTTAGGATCGTCGCTCGTAGGCGTCGCCAAATTCCACCGGAAGCCAATGCCCACCATACGTTGTAATGTTTCCGGTCTTTTCTCGTCGGTAACTACTCAAATCTTTCCCTCGTCTTTCCTCTGTCTTTGTGGTGTCTTCATGTTCCTCATACTAATCGGAACCGCTGGTGGGGAATGGGTTGTGTGGTTGCAGTAGTCCGACACTAACGGTGTTTTGCGATCCTGTTGTTGAACATCGGTAGTTATCGTTGGGTTCCAGGAAGAAGTCGGAAAAGGAGCAGAGTTGTCTATGTATGGTCCGTGTGACAGGGAAACCCGTGACCCTTCAAAATGAAAAATATTATCCATGTGTTTTGGAAAGTGCTCCAGTAGAGGCTTAGCCTGGTTTAGAAGGGAGATTTCGAAGTAGAGTGAGAGTGCCTGCCTCTGCACTCGGCGCGGGGTTGAGCGCCTTGGAGGTTGGATTGCGAGATGGAGGAATTGCATTGTTGTAAGATTGTGTTTGTGAATGTGTATGTGACTATGTGTGACTAACCAAAACTAATTTAGGTATTGGCCTTTAGAGTTATGAGTGCGTTTGTGGACTTGGATGCTGACATTAGATATGTTTTTCAAACGTCTTGCAATTTCCGCATTCTTTCTAACTTGATAGATTAGTAGTTGACCCTTAGGGGAATATTTTCTGTTCCAGGTATGAACCAAGGAACCGTGCATGAGTCGAGGCCCGATGGCGGGGCAGAGCGGTGAAGAGCACGTGTCATAGTGGGATCGAGTTTACTTTGGTTTCTTTTGTTATATTAGGTAGTTGAATTTATTGTTATGTTGGGTTTATTATCATGTGATGTTTATTATTGTTACTAGGTTAATTCGTTAACTATAGACTTTTGTCGGGTTTGAATATTTATGTTTTCGGGAATTCATACATAACTATGTTTCTAAGTTTTACTAAATAAAAGGTTGGATGTTTTATCAAGTTTTCTTGTCGTGCCCGCGTTGCAAGATCCTAAAGTGTTGTTGTCAACCCATTTAAGTAGTATCTGGAAACGTCTACTACTAAGTAGTGCCCCGTGGAAAGACGAGGTGTTACAACAACGTTCAGGAAATTTCGTTTAGGGATGAGGCCCCTCGACCGAGCCGTCATCGTCATTGTAGCATCTTTCGTGCTCCGACTGTCCTCTTTTTGATCCTTTGGTCTCCGAGCCAACTCAAACTCATTTGGAGGAGCTGGTTGTTGATTCTGTTGTTATGGCAGAGGCTCATCCTCCACAAGATGACTTCCCAGACCAAACAATGTATGGGCTCTGGGTCCCATCTGTTCCACAAGGTTTTGAGGGACACATAGCGGTTGTGATTTGGATGACATACAACCCATGGAGGATCGATTTTGACGAATATGTTAGCGTGTTGTGTGTTAGAGTAGACCGAAGGAGTTTGCTAGATGGAGGACTCATATTTCGTCGTCTGATGTTGATGCAGTTGTGGGTTCATGGTTGTGGATCATTGAACAGACTGGTCTGACAAAGCTGTTGGAATTCGATTTTAGGAATGTCGACCATGCCTTGATATTTGCTTTTGTCGAGTGTTGGCATCCCAAGACCAACAGTTTTCACTTTCCATGGGGCGAGATCACTATTACGGTCCACGATGTCATTGTCGCCTTGGGTTTTCCGATCGAGAGGCACAAGGTTGCTCATACGTTCACACTTGATGAGTGCACAGATCTGGTTGAGTACATGTTCGACACGAGGGAGGATTATCTATTACCTAGGGAACCTAACTTCCTCAGCGGTCTTGGGAAGGGTTGTCTCCACAATCGCGAGTTCTTTGAGTATGTACGAACGATGATGGCTTTCGACGACCCGCCTGAGTCCATAGCTGTTGGTTTTTTTGTGGCATGATATGGCCACCAGCTTGTTCATGGACAAATCCACGAACAACTTAGATGTTCGTTTGTTGCCACTGTTTGAGGATTCGGGTATGGCATCTGTACCGCCATCTTGGGGACGCTTCACGGCATGGGGTGGTTTAGATGGCGGGTTGCACCTATCTTCTACACGTATTGATTCTTTTTTATTGAAATATCGATTTGTTGGAAAGCTTCACTGCCAGGAGAGCCCGTCGCTATTAAGTAGATCGCATACGCTTACAAACGGACCAAACGTCAATCTACTATCGTCGTATCCTCGACTCGTACTGCCCGGAGGATGTACGTATCCCTTCTTATATTATTGTAATGAATTGTTCTTTGTATATTTTCATTTTCCGATATCAATTATTTATATTTCCGGTTTGTTGGACCCTCTATCCTCGGGTTGACTTGGATGCCCAATATCCGAAGTCGAGGTATTGGGGCACCGTCCGCTTCATGGACATCTACAAGACATACATGCCCGATAGATGCCTGCGACAATGGGGACGAGTTCAGATTCAACCACTGTACGTCATCGTACCACGCGTCTCTCATCGTCCGGTGTCACTTAGGGTCGGGCTATCTACTTCCTACACTTCGATGATGGACACTAAAGGTGGGAGAGTTTCTAGGACCACATTTGTCCATTCATCCTCACGACGCGGCATGTTGTCACTCTGTGGGACATCGATGATGAGTACTTGGACTGGTTCTTACAAATATCGCATCCGTATGTGAGTCCGACGGTGCCAGTTCAGCCACACATTGTTCGAGCCCCTCTTTAGGATGTCGATTTTGATAGGGTGGGTTTATATTATTTCTTATTACTTATGAATTGTGTTTTATATTATGTCTAATTGCACTTATCGATTTCTATTGTAGCGTTACCAGCTGATTAGGGCATTTGTGCGTTCGGTCAAGGAGGAGGTTGTTCAGATGGATGTAGATCACTTGTACAGTCTATGAGGGTTGGACGACACACTACTTGCTCCCACTTTGAGTCAGGCATCGCAAAGGCCCGCAGAGTCGTCGAGGTCGGTATATAGCATACATCATGTCCCATCCATTTGGGAATGAGGTGAGTCATCGAGGATGGAGGGAGAGTGGGTGTGAGAGGAGGCTGAGAGAGAGGCCAAGGTACATCACGAGGGCCACCCAGCCAACAACCCGCATTAGGCGGACTCATAGATGGGATTATTTTGATTGTTTAGGGTTGTTTTTGGATTGTTTGTTTATGTTGACGATTTGGATTGTTTGTTTATGTTGAGGATTTGAATTGTTTATTTATGTTGACGATGTTGGATTGTTTATTCATCTCAATATTTCCGATTAGGGATTATTTGTTTATTTTCAAATGACCACCAATTCAAATTGCCCGATTTTCACCTATCCAAAACATTGGCGGGTTCACATTCCGCCCATTTTTCACCTAATCCTGGCGGGCGGTGTCAAAACCCGCCCATAACATTGGTTTTGAGGTTTAAACCAATGTTATGGGTGGTTTCCGGACCAGCAAAACAGGGCAATTCCTTTTTTAAAAAATATTTCAATGTTTTTCCTTCAAACCATTAAAAAAAGATCGATAAAAGGTTTTGTGACAAATTTCAGATGCCACTCTCCATACAGAACGTACATAGCTAGATCGACTCTAACAAAAGTACATCAACTATGAAGGCCTTCATTGTTAAGAGCTAGACACGAGCTACAGGAAAGTGGCATCTGAAGTTTGTGACAAACCTTTCAAGTTGATAGTAGTGGCCTTTGACACTTTCTCCTAGACATCACTTATGATGGTTCAACTCTTCATATAGAAAACAACCACCTACATATCGACTCATCGAGAAGCCATCAATCGTAAAAGTACACCATCACGTTGAATCATGGTTGAGGACTCCTCGATGAGTCGTGCAGCTAAGATATGTAAGGTTTGGAAATGATTATTTCAAGGGTGAAAGACACCATGGTGGTATTTATAGGTTAGTTTAAAGGAGAAACCAAAGTTTTCACCCTCTTGTGCGGTTTTGGAACCTGCACACGGTCTGCGAAGATGCGACCATGCAATCGTGGTTACATCCCGTGTTTTGGCAACATAAGCGCATTTTGGAAACACATTACGGGGCGGCCGCGACCACGTCACCTGGGCTACAACACGCGTCTTGACAACAGTGAGCGCCATTTGAAAATGCGGGACCGGTTTTAATCCAAAAAACACGATACTCCGTTTGATTAAAAAAATATTTCGTTTTAACATAGTAAGTAATAGTCAAAAGTGTAACTATAATATATAACAAGAATTACAATCCTATGTTATTATATCTCCTTATCCAATTATCTCCCATCGAACCATATAGTCTTGCATTCGACTTTCGTAGCGGTGGTGCCATTCCCATCCTTCCACACTCGGGTACTTGAACGTTGTCCATTACTTAGGCGGTAGAGGTATAGGACAATTATCGTTTAACAACTAAATTTGCACACAACATAGCATAATCAATATTTGGTAACAAATTTAGATTAAAACAATGTACTCGTTCAAGAAAACATACTGGTACAAAATGTCAAGCGGTGGGGGTCCCGATATATGCCATAGCTTATACTCTAAAAGGAGGCTTTGCTCCCTCCGGGGCCCACATTGGGAGACATGTGTGTGGCCCATATCTACTCAACACAACGATGACCACTTGGTGCAAAGTTGCAAACACCAACCTCATCATCAAAACTAGCATCCAAGCATATTGAGGGCACGAGGATCTTGTCATACTTACTTCCCGAACAAGCCTTTCTATTCCCTCCTCTTCCTCGTACACCATAGCCCACGCATTTTGATGTTGTAGAATGAACATCAAAAGAGTCAACCGAACCTTCGCGTACTTACTTTCATCTTCACCAAGTAACACAACAAGTGATCGATACCCACAATGGCCATCACCCTGATGTAAGGAAACATGAAGGGGTCAATCATTTCATGACCCCAATCAAAGTCAAGGTAATACGTCAACTTAGGCGACACAACAGGGGTGCGTTTCTCCTCTTCCTCCTTATCCTCTTTTTCTCTTCCTCCTTCCTCTTCTTTTCCTCCTCCCTTTCCTTCTTCTTCTCCTCCCCCTCTTCTTCTTCGTTATCGTCTTCTTATTGCCCTTACTTTTCTCGTCGTCAATGTACTCTTCCCATGTCTTCTCCCTCTTAGTACTACTCTTCTTCTCACTCCCCCTGGGCCTTCCTTTATCAATTTCACCGCGCGAGGGCTCTTGCAAAAAAGACGAACGTGGGTCTTCACAGTCCAACACCTTTTACGCAACCTTGAAGATAGCGTCCTTTAGAATTTCCCCTGCTTGCAACTTGAACCAAAACTTCTCCAATATCTTCTTCTCGTAAGAAACTTTGATCCCATCGTAGGGCAATCGATCAATTGACCCCAAACCTTCCTACCGGACTTGCCTCCAATATAAATCAATTTCATCAGGGACCAACGAAATCCCTTCTTCAACGTAATCCTTGATCGTTTAGGGTGTAGGCAATCCCATAGAGGTACTCCACCAATGGTCTCGAGGACTCTCTTCATCGAATATCTCCACATTTATCGCTCTTTTAACTTGTGTCAATAGCAATTGAATGCATTGTCTCAAACACCTTTCCAATATGAGGAGGAAGCAAACCTTCTTCCAATCGAGACCACGTAGTATTTCAACCGGTGCACTCGATCTACTCCTTCCCATCTTCTCTTGGATTCGAAAAACGTGATTCATAAACTTGTTATCCAAGTGTTGTATGATCATGTCAAAGCCTCCAACGGAAGATTGGAACATGTCTTTGAGCATAGAGTGTTAAACGTCAACCCTACAAGATGAAAATTCACACACACACACACACATATACAAAAAAATTCGGAGAAATAATATTGAATGAAAATGATAGGAGGGTAAGGTTACCAGTTAGTTGATCTTGTTGCAAAATGGAGAATATGATCGAACCATGCACTCACTAGCTTCTTCTTATGCAGAGTGAACCATGTCTTCTCAACATATGAAACCAAACCTCGTCCACATTTTCCGTTCCATATATTCCGAAAATGGTCAAGTCGGGCCTCATATTCCTCCTCAATGTATGCCCTCATTACTCGACGAACGCTACTAGAGAACTGGTTCGTGTTTATATTTTGTGTTTTTGCATATGCCCTCACATTTCGAGCCACATGTACTTGACACATGAAGTGAGGGACCTTGAAGACATGCTTCACCACTTTTAACGCTCCAAGCTCTCTATCCGACATGAAACAACGCGACTTTTGGTTTCCGAATAAGAAATTCAATCGTGAGAGTGCCCAAGTGAATTACTTCATTTTTTACTTCCTCATGAATACAATAGCAATAAAATATGTGAAGTTTGTTGATGTCATCCCTGCAAACTCTAAACAAGTCCATCCGCACGTAAAAGATTGACAATAAAAAGTTATATATCAAGAATTAATGTTCGCTACAACCATATAAGGGAATGTACATCAACTATATACATGTAGTGGTATTATGCGTATAGAAACATATATATGTATGTTTCTTGCTTAGTCGCGAATAATTTGCCTTTGATTATTTAGCGGTTATTTCGCACACCATCACAACCCCTTGGCTCAGCGTTCTCATTCCACGAGGGCAACGAGACAATAAATAGGTTATTTACCGCGATCCGAACTCGGGATTAGGTAGAGTGCGTGCACTTTAGAGAGTTAGGATCTCGTTTTTTAAGAGAGTTACCGCCAAACCCGAGCCTTGCTCTGGTTGCGCGCGCTTTTCGAGAATTGGGATCTCGTCCCTAAAAGAGTTGCCGCCAACCCCGAGCCTTTCTCGGATTGCGCGCGCTTTTCGAGAGTTGCGATCTCGTCCCTAAGAGAGTAGCCGCCAATACCCCGAGGCTCGCTCGGGTTGCGCGTGCTTTTCGAGAGTTGGGATCTCGACCCCAAGAGAGTAGCTGCCAACCCCGAGCCTCGCTCCGGTTGCATGCGCTTTTTGAGAGTTGGGATCTCGTACCTAAGAGAGTAGCCGCCAACCCCGAACCTCGCTTGGGTTGCATGCGCTTTTCGAGAGTTGGGATCTCGTCACTAAGAGAGTAGGGACCGACCACGAGCCTCCCTTGGGTTGCGCGCGCTTTTTGGGAGTTGGGACCTCGTCCCTAAGAGAGTAGCCGCCAACCCCGAACCTCGCTCGGGTTGCATGCGCTTTTCGAGAGTTTGGGTCTCGTCACAAAGAGAGTAGCCGCCAACCTCGAGCCTCCCTCGGGTTGCGCTTGCTTTTCGAGAGTTCGAACCTCGTCACTAAGAGAGTAACCGCCAAACCCGAGCCTCCCTTGGATTGCGCGCGCTTTTCAAGAGTTGGGACCTCGTCCCTAAGAGAGTAGCCGCCAACCCCGAGCCTCCCTCGGGTTGCGCTTGCTTTTCGAGAGTTCGAACCTCGTCACTAAGAGAGTAACCGCCAAACCCGAGCCTCGCTCGGATTGCGCGCACTTTTCGAGAGTTGGGACCTCGTCCCTAAGAGAGTAGCCACCAACCACGAGCCTCGCTCGGGTTGCGCGCGCTTTTCTAGAGTTGGGACCTCGTCCCTAAGAGATTAGCCGCCAACCCCGAGTCTCGCTCAGGTTGCGCGCGCTTTTCGAGAGATGGGATCTAGTCCCTAAGAGAGTAGCTGCCAACCCCGAGCCTCGCTCGGGTTGCACGCGCTTTTTGAGAGTGGGGATCTTTTCACTAAGAGAGTAGCCGCCAACCCCGAGCCTCCCTCGGGTTGTGCACGCTTTACGAGTTGGGACCTCGTCCCTAAGAGAGTAGCCGCCAACCATGAGCCTCGCTCGGGTTGCGCGCGCTTTTCGAGAGTTGGGATCTCGTCCCTAAGAGAGTAGTCGCCAACCCCGAGCCTCGCTCGGGTTGCCTACACTTTTCAAGAGTTGGGATCACTTCCCTAAGAGAGTAGCCGCCAAACCCGAGCCTCGCTCGCGATGCGCGCTTTTCGAGAGTTGGGATTTCGTCCCTAAGAGAGTAGACGCCAACTCCAAGCCTCGCTTGGGTTGCGCGCGCTTTTTTAGAGTTTGGATCTCGTCCCTAAGAGAGTAGCCGCCAACCCCGAGCCTCGTTCAGGTTGCGCCCGCTTTTCGAGAGTTGGGATCTCGTCCCTAAGAGAGTATCCACCAACCCCGAGCCTCGATAGGGTTGCACGCGCTTTTCGAGATTTGTGATCTCGTCCCTAAGGGAGCAGCCACCAACCCCAAGCCTCGCTCGGGTTGCGCACGCTTTTTGAGAGTTGAGATCTCATCCCTAAGAGAGTGCGCCTAAGGCCGCGCACGCTAGGGGCGAACCCCGTGGTGCGTCGCACAGAGATTGTGACCTGGGACCTCACATGCCAGGGGCGAACCCTGTGGCGCGCCACAGTTGAAACTGCGACCCAAGACCGCGCAAGCTAGGGGAGAACCCCGTGCGCGCCAAAGAAGAGATTACGGCCCGACACTGCGCATGCCGGGGGCAAACCCCGTGGCGCGCTGCTGCAAAGATTGCAGCCTAAGACCGCGCACGTCGGGGGCGAACCCCGTGGTGCGTTGCAGCAGAGACTGCGGCCCGAGACCGTGCAGGCCCCTCTTTGAGGGCCCGCGGACGTGCTAACTAGAGGGAAGAGGACGCGCTTACTTGATTATTACCCAAGAGTAGGTCGGATAGGGAGAGTAAGTTTCCCACAGACGGCGCTTGTGTTGAAACCCGATATAATACGCGCTATAAACGAGGTTATATTAAATACTAACTCTCGGGTTTTGTACAACCAAACAGTTTTCGTATGTAGATTATTCTTCCTCCCCGCCCTTGAACTGATTGTTTTGTAATCCTCTTTACAAATAAAGTCTTTTGGACTTTATACCGTAAATAGTGCGATCTCACTCGGAGATCGAACACATCGATTCTTAGTACATGAAAAGATTCCTAACTCGAAGAGATTTTTTGATCCTTAAGATTGTATCATAGCCTTGCTATATATAATATCGGTGAGATGCTTTCTTGTATATATTTTTCCGATGTGGATGAGAATGGCATAACAAATGCCAACCAAGCGCCTGCATGGATTTATGGCAAGATATGTGCACGTAAAATGGGCCAAGTTATATGCTATACTATGGGCCAAGCCCATTTATATCTTCATTTACATGAAAATGCATACAACCATAAACGGGAATGTACATCAACTATATTAATGTAGTGGTATTATGCGTATAGAAACATATATACGTATGTTTCTTGCTTAGTCGTGAATAATTTGCCTTTAATTATTTAGCGGTTATTTTGCGCACCATCAATACATATTGGTCTTGTGCTTGTAATCCATGATAATGACATTCGGAAACATCCTCAACAAATACCGTGAGTCCGAATGCTTAATAAACAACTCGCTCAAGCCAACTCCCCATCCTTTTTCCTCTTGCTCATTGTGTCGGTGAAGTATCCCTTCTCCTTCAACCACGCCAAGGAGTATTGTGTCATATTCAATCGACCCATTGATTCCCCCCTTTGAGCCGCCTTAAAATTATAGATAGTAAGGTTTTGGTGTTGGGATTGATTAGGTCCGTAATGATGGACTTAGGCTTTGTACCCGACATACTAGAGACTATTATGTGTTCACTCTCCTCTACACTAAGACGATGGGTACCACTAACCCTTTTCAAATCCGGGGGAAGCTCATGGTTATGGCACCATCTTATCACCGATAGTGTTTAACAAGAGGGTGTATATGAATTCCCTTTCCTCAACAACCCATGCAACTCAAACGGACACTCAGTCTTCTTTGAATCCCTTTCTTTCTTCACCTCCTTCTTCCTCCCCGATTTATACTTACACGACCTTGAACAATGCAAAATGATCTTATCAGGTTTGGACAACTTGGTCGCTAAAAACATAGATAGACCAAGACCGATCTTTATAACCCATTGTCTCAACTCTTCCATTGTATCAAACCCATCATTTGTAAAGTACGTCGAGAAGTCGACTTTCGTGTGATCATAATGCTCACTAGATGAAAAAACATATGAATAAAACCTAAAACGCATAAACTACGCCCGCATTAACTACAAACTTGTAAAATTTCAGCAACAGTCCAATAAATAATGATGTAATAAAAAATAATAAACAACAATCATATAATTATCAATTTATCATGACAATATAACATTGAAATAAAAATCCTACAATGCATAATAAAGTTATCAGTCATCATCATTTACGAATTTTTTTTTGAGTTCATACTCCAAATTAGACACGAGGTTAGTAATCGACCAACGACCAATAATTTCAAGTTCCAACCTAAACTAAAATCGATAAATTCAAATTTCAACCAAAGAAATTGCAAAATATAAACTAAATAAATGCTATATTATAATTTTAGGATTCAATATGTATTAACTAATTCATTATCGGGTAGAGAAACATTGCCCACGGAAGAGGATGACTCCGACAAATGTGATGACCTGCTAAATGATGACGTCCCCGTGGTCCCGCTACTCGAATTCGATTTTCAGGAGAAGTAAAATGCACTTTGTCGTATATGCTCTCTAATTTCTTGATATGAATTAACAATTGAAAAGTGATTAGTGAAAATTCATGGAACCCATAAAAAAAAAAAAATTATCAGCATAAAAACGGTGCTCAAAAAATTATGTGCAGTTTTTCAACTCACCCATATGATTGCTAATTTTATTGTTCGGGACAAGAACTCACCCACTAAAATCCATTTTTTATTGAACCTGGTATTAATTTTTGTAAGGATTGTAAATCTTCCAAAATCCCGTTTTTTAGTCACCAATATATGTGACCTGAACGCTCCCGTGAAACTGAGCTCCTTGCATATTTATTCATCACTCATCAGAGCATCGGAAAGAGGTAATCGTCATCTCTGTCAATTTTCATCTCCAAACTCCCATCTTCCTACATCTGGCAACTCCACAAATCTAATCCGGTTGTGTTAGTTGTGCTTTGCGTAGATCGCTTAGCAAAAATGGAGGCTTCGACGGAGCAGAATCCGCAGGTTGACACCGCCAATCCCCCCAACGGAGAAGAGATGGCGTCAGATCACCAGATTCCTTCTTCTCCACTCGCCAACACGAATGGGTACTGCTTCCGCCTTTTAACATAAATTTCTTCTTTGCTTAAATTTCCTCTTCACAAATTGTGGTGGTTGAAATTAGGGTTTCACGATTTTACAAGGAGCAAACAGTAACTATAGTAGTATAGACGAGCTTGACCGTAAAGTGAACCTTTGTTTATTTATTTCCTTGCTTTCCATCGTGAAATTTGTTCCAGTTCTGAGTTATCTGGTATAATTCTCAAAATATAAGAAAGGAGTTATTCTGGTGTTGTTTTGCTTGTTTAATTGAATTGCAGCAATACATTTTCTTCCCAATAAATATGCACAGCACATGCACCCTACAGAGCTTCTGATTTTGTTCTTATGCCTTGGGAGAAGCCTTACCTTTTTTTTCTTTGTCATGACTCATGGTGATATAAATCCTACATTCTAACGCACCTCCTGTAAATCAGTAGTTAACTGGTGAGCTTCTTGGTTGCATAGCCTGACAAAGAATCTCTGAGTTCTTCATTGTCATTCTCTAATATCTATTGATGTCAAGCTCTTACTTGGCTTGTGACATTGTGTCCATGAGGCAATTAGTGTCTTTTTTTTGTCTGACAACCACATTTGTGGTTTAAAATGTCTCCCATGAAATACTTGTCCCTTTTTTTGTATATTCTTTGATGGTCTGAATCCTCTAGTATGGACAAGGCTATATTTCTATATACAAAATTTCAGTGCAGATAGTTCTTTAGGCAAGTAGTTAGTGGCTAGATTGAAGAGGCTAAGTTTTCAAACTGACATTCCAAATATCAATATCAGGTGCACAAGTAGCTTTAAGTGCCAATATTTGAAAAACGTCTAGTGAAATAAATTCCCTCTTTAGGGAGTCCTGATTCGACATTAGAAGTATATTGATTTTTCCCCAATAACCGAATCCTTTTGTCTGTAAATATTGCATATGTTATTCTATCTATTTTCTTCCCTATGTATGAGTTCTAGTCTCAATAAGAATGCTAGTTCTTACTGTTCCTATGTTTTGAAATGAATATACCAATTCGTTATGTATGGAGGATGAGATTCCATTGATACAGAGCCAATTCCAATAGACTTATACTTATTGGAGGGTCCCATTGGCGTGCATCCAGTAGGAATTGAACCTACGAATTCGCCAATTATGAGTTGGGCGCTTTAACCATTCAGCCATGGATGCTTAGCGGGGATCCTCGTACATGGTGAATAACCAAATGGGCTTAAATTAATTCAGGATATATTAGAATATTAATATCCTCTCTGTCGTTGATCATTTCTGATTGTTAGCATGTCTCGTGTTTTCAAATGTGCTGGTAATCCTTGTATATATTGTATGGCCTGCATAACAATATATATGGAGTATTGGAATCTAACTATAGATTTCTTCTTCCATCACAAGGAGTTTATTATTTCATTTTTTAGTGGGGTGTTCTTCCCATATGTCCTTTTTTTGGTTACTTTATAAAATCTATCAACATCAAAATATGTTATGAGACATACGGCTATAAAGCTAAGGGGACAATTGCCTAAACAACAGACTTCTTTAGTTGACCTGTTGTTGTGTAGAGGGGCTTCTTCATCTTCACAAGTCAAATTGTTTATATTTTCCCGAGTATCCCTATAACTATCTCTATTTATTTCGTCCTTTTTCTTTAAATGATCTTCACCAAGCTATAAAAGGCTTCTTTTCATGGTACATTGTTACCGCGAAAACTGTGCTTGCTATCAGTTGCTGTAGATTCTGTGGATAAATTTTGTAGAATGCTACTATACTTTGCAAATTTTCAAAGGTTAATTTTATTGGCTGCGAATCTGTGATAGAACTTGCTCCTTGGAATATTGTTTTTAATAAGTTTAAGTTAATTTTGTCATAAGATACATGTTTTATGTAGATATAAGTGTTTGAAAGGTTCTATCTTGTTGGAAATTGTAGGGGTTCAGAACCTGAGCATAAATTTTCAGTTGAAGAAGTTAGAGGTGTATTGCAGGTGATAGCTTCAACAGGGAAATTCTGGTATGCTTGTATCATATTAATCTAAATCTCATTCATTGTAATATGGAAGACATGTTTTCCTCTAGTTTACATCAATGTTCTGATAAGCAATACACATCAATTGTTAATTTATTATTGTTCCTTATCCTTTTGTTTGCAGTAAATTCTTAATTAGATAAATTTATTAAATTAAATGATGTTTAAAAGAAATTATATCTATTTAATTTGTATCATAATATTGTTCTGACAGTTTCATATGTGTTGCATCTACAAAGAAATTATATCTATTTAGTTTGTATAACATCATAAACTTATAATAGTGGCACATCATGAATAATGTAACTTGTTATCTACTGCATAACCTTTAATCTGTGACTCAGGAATGATTGGGATGAATTAAAGAGTATGCTATCATTCCAGCTGAAGCAGGTAATGTGAGGTAGGCTAGTATGGAGGTACTCTGTATTTGGCATATGTTCTATTTGAAATTGCATTTATGACCTCTACTTCTCATAAGCGACCTAGTGACCTCCCTTTCTTTCCAAATTTGAACATCTAGGTTTTGGTTGAGTATCCAGAGGCAAAAATGGATGATCACCTAGTTAAATCTGCTCTAGGGGAAACTTTCCAGGATTTGGTTAAGAGATTGGATGAAGGTACATAATCAAGCTATTATGGCTAGAAGTTTGTGTACTATGATTACCGCTTTGTTATTTTCTATTGGTATCACTCACTCTTTTATGATGAAACATTGAAGTAACACTTGCATTCTCATCTTATTTTTTAGTTCTCTTTAGGAAAGGGCGTCTCATTTTCTTGCTGGTGCAGAGCTCATCAAAAATTTAAAGAAACTTTTATGGTCTTTCTTGAGATTTTCAGCTTTTGGATTTATTAATTTATTCTGAATTTGCTATGTGAAAATGTCTACGTTTTTAGAAATTAAGTGTGGTTATTAACTAGTATTCACATGATGTGATGACTAATGTAGAAAGTTGGTGATGATAGTGGAATCATTTTCATAATTTGACTTGCAATGAGTGTGCACCTTCTGTTAGGATCTAACAAGATGGTGTAGATTTGCAAGGATCTCACACATCAACTAGATAATTGAAGGTTCTTCAATTATGTAATATTTTTCATTCATTCATAAAACACACCTACACCACAAGGGAGTCCTCTAGCCTATTTATAGAGAATGGCTAGGGAGAATAAGAAGGGAATTCTCTAGTAGAGAATTCTCTTGATAAAGTACAAAATATCTGGTAGAGAAATAGCTAAGAGAACTCTCTAGATTTACAAAAGCAAGAAATATCTAGGACAATTCTCTAGATACAAGTAGAAAAGATCTAATGTAAAATATCTAGTTTGGATAAGGATGACTATTAATTAAAGTAGGTGTTGTATCACCTTCACTCACGGTTAATATTGTCATGTAACTTACTCCACTGCCTTCTCTATCTGGGAATAATAGAATCAATCTATGTGAATCTGAGATTCTTATTGGTTTATTTTTGTGCTGGTCCAGCTCTTCATAACTTTCCAGAGGGGCCTCCATTTACATTACAACGACTAACCGAGGTAATTTCTTTCTTTGCTTTTCCATGTTTCTATTAGTTGACCTGTTTGTAATAGTAACTTCTCTTAGTCAACTTCAGTGTCAAATCTTATATAGTTCAGTATCTCTATCATTTTCTTGCATATCCATTTATACTCTTCAGAGCTTCAAATTCTTACTTACTGTCTTGACAGGTTCTATTAGATGCTCGAGATATCTATCCAGTCCTTTCAAAAGTTGCTCTTGCACTAGAGAAGGTGCGTTAATGATGGTTGTCATTCTCTTCTCATTATGCAGTTAACCCTCAATATTTTTTTTTTATGAACATTAGTCACCTTCTTACATCTTGTTTGCTGCTTACTATGCTTCTCAGTCCTAATTGCAAGATGTTGCCTACTTTGGCTTAATGCTTTAGGTGTTGATATCACCATTTTACGATTATAAATTGACTTCCTTTTTGTCATCTGAAAAATTAAAAGGTAAAAATCTTGAGAATAAAGATAATGGAGAATATGGGGATTATAAAACAAAATTGAAACCAATTTCTATTTTCAGAATGAAAAGATACGGATCCAATCCTCCCATGCAAAGGGAAGTGAAAAATCATAAAGTTAAGGTAGGAAGTCTCCAACTGAGGCAATTTCTTTTGTGTTATGTCCTCATCCATTTAAAAAAGGTAGATTTATAAATATTTTTATACTAGTAGATATATAGGAAATCTTGAGTTTGTTTCCCTTTTACAATAAGCCACACCCTTTAGGCTAGCCCTGTTTATAGTAGTAGGTTGAGGCAGGACTGGTGTAAATTTATTACAAGTCCGTTCGTTTACGTGGAATGTATTTAGAGTACAAAGTTTCCAGAAGAAATACATGGTGTTCTCTTTGAAGCTACCAGCACTCCTGTGGTGGTTCCTTAAAAAAAAAGCACTCTTGTGCTGGTGGGCACTCCAAAATGTTGAATCTTGACGTTGCCTTGGTCTCATTTTCTTCTCATTCTTACTTGTATTGAGGATTTGTTGCCTGTGAAAAATATCCATATATGATTCAAGCTTTCTGGTTTATCACTGAATCCAATCATAGTATATTCTTGAGCCAGACACTAGTAGCATATCTACATCTAACTGAAGGTTAAATTCGGTGATTAGAATCTGTTGGTGACAACCACATTGTCAAAGTGCACGGATCCACACCCACTTTCTGTGGTGGAGAACCAAGCTGATGCACCCAAGGAAGGAGAAGGAAACAATACTAAGCTTCATTTGAATGCAGTGGAGAACGGAATGGAGCCTTCACTTGAAGACAGGGATGAAGTAATGACTGAGGTAGAAGAGGCCGAGGTTCAAGATGATATGACTGTTGATTCAGAAAATTTTGGAGGGACTGTAAGTTCATCTGAGAACATTTCCCAGCCTACGGGCCATGATTCTTAATCTTCTCCTGAGGTCATCTGGTACCCTGAAAGATCAACAGAGCTACTTGTATGGTGCATTAGCAGGTACCTAGGAGGATCCAAGCGGCCAAGTTATGACTGGAAAAAGGGCATCGGCTCCTATTTCTTGATGCCAGGGCTTGAAGGTGATGCTTTGCTATTTCATTCACACTTTCTTTTCTTCTTGTGTAAGAAGTTTTAGAGAACAAGTAAAAAGAGAGACCACTTCATCATGTCAGAATATTCACTTGTGTGTTTATGATGGTTATCAGGTTAACGTTAAACTTTGAGTTATTGTCATGTTTAATTTGCTATCTTTGGTGACTGTTACATGGCGGTGGTTGCTGGTCATGAAGTATTTTTCTAATCAACAGAGTGGGTAACCTGACAACATTTGGAGAAAAATGTTTCTTTCGTCATTTGATAATCTCCAAGTCCGTAGAATAATTACATATAGAGGGCATATGCTTGTTCCACCGTTTACATTATCCAAGTGCCTCAAACATCTGAGATTTCTGGGGTGTCTCAAACACAATTAAGATGTGAAGCAGGTTTGTAGTGTTTGCTTTTGGCATTTACAATGGCTGGGAGATGTTTGATTGCCAATTTCTGCTTTTGTTCTCTTCATCATAGACGACCCAAATACCCAATATGTCATGCTATGCCCATCAGATTGAAACCACGCCCCAACTTTTCAACCTCTCAAGAAGAGCTCATCATCCGTGCTAACTATGCTTGATCACTTTTATGCAAAGTGGAACGCAACTTACGAAAATACACAACTCATTCCTACCAACAAAACAGAGGTCGAAATCAACATTTTGAGTCTACACTTGGCAGTTTGAGGCTGGGCTTTTCTCCCGTCTTGAAAAATGGGCGAAACAATAGGACGGGGTCAAGATGGACCTGCGTGTGATTTAAGCACGAGGAGGAGCATGAGACAAGCTAATGTTGCCATTAGAGCTAAATTGTGGGTTGGTGTTTGCTCAATAAATCTTCCAAACGATAAACATTTGCAGTCAAGAAAATTTGGTTCTCAAAAGCAAGGTAACTCAGTAATGATGATTCCGACACTTGGTTTCTAAGGTATTTAGTAAAATAATGAGAATAACCTAAACACATGCATAAATAAATCTAAGCATATGTACAAATAAAATTCAATGAATCTTTTTGTTGAGCAAGTTATAAAGATGACCTTTAGTGAATATAACACAACTATATGTATAATGACCCTTTTCTAGAATCTTCATAAGATTCTAGAGGAACTCTAGCGAATGTCGCATCTATATAAGCGACGATGAAAAACTTCCTCTCCTCTAATACATATTGAACAATTTATATATTATAAATGAACAACTAATGCATTGCTTATGAACAAGTATCATATTATGAATGAACAAATAATTTACGCAAACAATGCAACATTTAGGTCTTCCTACAAGTGAACAACTACTTATTCGTGAATAAACAACTACAAGCTCACAACTTTTTAATGAAAGTCTAGTATAAAACGCCTAGTATGAAATATGCATGAATAAACAAATACACGCATATGATGAGGTATTTTCGTGGTCGTTAATACATACAAAAGAATCCTAACTTAACCAAACTTAGTAGAATGTTAAGCAAGAGTCGATCCCACAGAGACTCGTGTATTTATGTTATTACTTAGATGTCAAGTAACCAAGATGGGGTTTTTGAATAATTATCTAGTCTAAGATGCAAATAAAATCTAAATATGAATGGAATTATGATTGTATTAAACAAGTATGAGGAAAGCGTGTTCAACTAGTTAAATCCATCATAGGTATGCTTATTGATCATTGATTCTCTTCATTCTCAATTCACTTGAATAATCTATCGTGGATTATGATCCTACTAAGCATTATGACCCAAACTTCAAAAATAGTTGAAAGAACTAACAATCTAAACAACCCTAATCATTTAACAACCTAAAAGAACTTCTAGATTCAATTAAACAACAACTTTACAAGTCAAGTTATCGATAGAAACAACCACTTATAGCAAACAGAAATCTAAGTTATTTGTGGATTTATCCTCTTCTACAGCTGAATAGCCCGAACGGGTCCAAACAATTATAGATGCTACTTTATCTAATCAATCCCAATCAGATTAGTTGTAAATTAACCTAGAAATTCTATTAGGTGGTCAATCTAACAAAATCCTAGAATAACTTTGATTGAATTAAGCATAAGGAATAAAACTTATTCAAGTTTATTCGAGAATCAATCAAACCTCACAATATTATGCAATCTATGATTTCAAAAACTAGTCAAACACAATGGATTTAACAATGCATAATTAAATTAAAAAAAAGCTTACAAATTGGTTCAAAGGTTGCTCCTTGAGAAAACTCTCTAAAAACAAACCCTAGCGTCCAATTTGTCTTTTAAGTTATGAAAGGAGAGAAACTAACAAGAGTTTAAGTATCTCTTAAAAACTACTAAAGATATCCAAGGAAACAAATTTCAATAACCCATACAAGGAAACACGTCGGAATTAATAAAACCAAGCCCAAAACTAAGCCCAATCATGCGGTCCAACGTCTCCGCGTAAAAGCATACGCTGCAGGCTCCTCCCTGAGTGGCGTGGCCGCACCACATGCACTCCTAGCCCAAGCCACCTTCAACTAAGCCATGTTCTTCCTCCTGACTTGGTTCCTTTCGCCTCAAGATCTTGATATCTTCACTTGCACTTTTTCAATCCCTGTCAATGTACTCTAACTCATCACCATAGCTAGTTCAGATCACGTCCTATCTTGCTCCAATACCTGAAAACCCGCAAAACCGAGCAAACAAGCGCAATCTACCCGAAAACCCTAAATCCTAAAAACGAAGCTAAACATATGCAAAACAAACATAAAACATGCAACTAAACTACACCTATATGTAAGCTATCAACGTACCACATTTTACCCCTTTTCAATGAAAGTCTAGCATGAAATATCGATTTTCTTGAAAAAATGATGATCTTCATTCTCATTTCCCACTCTAATAATCTTTCACATGTGACTCATTTCCTTTGTTTACCAAACATGGTCTCATATTCTCGCAATCACAAATTAAACTTACAAGTTAATTAAATTACAATAAATTAACATGCTAGCTCTACGTAGCCTTATCTCTACATTTTTTTGTAGGGCAAGTCCAATCATGTTTTATAGGTGGAGGTAAATTATAAATTCACGTGTGTGCATATTATAAAGGTGCATCCTTTTTATATGCAAGTAAATTAATCTCTCTTAGAAACTATGTGTACACTTCCACTGAACTTCCTTCTACTTGTAGTTAGCACAAGTGCGCAATAAGCCTACTCTATAGGCACGGTGTCAAGATATTATTAGTGTTTGTGCTCCAAAGAAACGCTCTCAAACTACCTTTGATTCTTCATGAAAATGGAGAAAAACATTTACATACAAGAAACCCGGTTTTCTCCTCATATTCATATAAACTGGATGTATAGATCTATCATAGATGGCCCTTTATAGGCTCATCTCTAAGCTTCTTTCCCCCTCGACAATATGTTGTCTTTCTTCTTCCTTTGATACATTCTCTCTAGCACTTGCATACAGCATACTCAAGGCGAAAAGTGGTTAAATCGGACGAATGATATGATATGATATGATCACTAGCTAGCTAGAGAACATGTTTCATTCACGCCTTTATTTGACTTATTTTTGTACGTTCGATTTCTACGTGTTACGTTCCTATGAGCCCTAACTCGCCTTATTATATTATAGTGCTCAATGGAGTTGAGGACGATATTATATAGTAATACATATTGAATTGAGCGATATTTTCCCTGGTCATTCTTTGGCAGCGGAATAATACTATTTAACAAGGAAAGAATTAGAAATTAAATTCTGAGTAGGTTAATTTTATTATTTTTGGCATGCTAATTTTTTTTTTTCACTTAATTAGTATTAACTAGTTGTCCCCGTCGTGCCCAGCGCGACTATGAATCGATATTTTTTTAGATATATTATAAAAAAATATTAATAAATAAAAATATAATATACATTAATAATTATGAATTGGTGATTTATATAAATTGTAAAAAAAACATAATTCTAAATTAAAGATTTTGATAACAAAAATGAAAATAATGGGACATTTAATATGGATTAGCAAATAAAATCGACTTGACATATTATAGGATAAGATCTCGGTATATATTATAAGATAAGATATCCGTATATATTTATATTATAGGATAAGATCTCGGTATATATTTATATGAGTTTTTTTTGGTAGATTATATTGGAGAGTTGTTAGGATCATAAAGATATGGTAAAAAAATATTTTTATATGTAAATAAATTTCTAAAAAAACATTATTGTAATTCAATAGAAAAAAAATTAAAAAATTGATTGATACTTGTAAATTATGTGGCAATATGATGTGTGCATAATATATGAGTGATATGGAAATTTTTTGACATGTGGACTATGACATGAAATATTTATAAAAACGTCTAAATTATAAGAAAATGACACGTGTAAAAATATGAGGTGGCTTAATATAGGATCGACATGTGGCAAAATCCTAGGTGGCGTAATGAGAAGGCTCCAAACCTTATTGTTTTTATATATATAGTAGATTTTATCTTGGTGATTGAGGTTAATTTATCTTAATTTCACGTATTTAGTAATAAAATTATTTTAATTTTCACTACTTTTTATAAAATTATCTTAATTTTTATTATTTCTTCTTTCTATTGGGTTGAGGTCGATAAAAGCCGGTTTAACCTGAAAAGTTCATAAACTCAGTCTAATACTAAAGAGGGATCTGACGTCAAAAAATAAAAAAGGGACAAATTACATGTGTTGAGAGTATATCTAGATAGAATATAACATGCATAATGCATTCTTGTAAGCATGAGAGATCAGATGGATACTCAGTTTCTCACAATATGACATAGTCTTTTCTTTATTTTTTTCTTGTCTGAATTTGTTACATTGTTTCTTTTCTTCGTATGCAGATTTAATTTGTGATGATATTCGGTAGCTTTTGTATTTCTTAAATTCGTAATCTCTTTGCCGTCTAAAGAAATGCGTGATATCAATCAAAGAAATTTGGCTTAAATGATAAGCGACTTGCTCTATATTCTTGAGGTCTAAGATTCAACTTCTATGAATATAAAAAATTCAGGTCAAACTAAACATAGTAAAAAAAAGAAATAAGTGATAATATCACGGGAAATTAAAGTACTCCGTACATAGCCCACCATGTGTTGGACTTGGCACTCCGATTGTAGTCGGTGTTGTAATATTTGAACAAATTCCTTATGATGAAATTCCTTAAGATATCACTAACTTTATGGAATTTAATTTAGGTAATTTGATATTGATTTTTTCCTAATAAAAATATATTATCTCCATAATTATTAGCCAAGAAGAAAACATATAAACATAAAATTTTTTTGCATCCGTAATTTGTATTTTATCATTATTTTAAGCATTTAAATGTTTCATTTTATGTAATTTAAATTTCTCAACCAATTTATGTTCGATATTTATATTACTTGTTTCAAGGACATATATTATCTACCCTTGTTGTTTCATAATATTTGTTTATTTTTTATTTTTACATCTATTAAGACAAGCTTCAACTAGAAATGATGTAAATTTATCTTTTCAAAATTTTATGATTAAATTTATATTTTTAATATAGTATTTAAATTTATTTATTATCGTTCCACTTTCTAATATACAAATCATGTATAAAATATGATGGATTAAAGTTTTAAGAAGTGATAATCCCTTTTTTTTGTCGAAAGAATTAATAATCCTTACAAACAAAATAAATTGATAAAAAATCGATTAAAAAAACTGATATAAGAAATTCAAATAAGAAAACGTATTAATCAATATACTATAACTAAAGTCGAAACCTTCTATCCTACGTGTCATCATCTTAACTATGCCACGTAGGCGTTTTAATTTTTTCATTTAACTCTTTAGCCTTTGTTAATTTAAGTAATTACAATCCTTATATAATAATATTAATTCTAATATTATTAATATACAATTATATTTAGATGTCTTAAATTTTGGCAAGTTGATTTCGGAGTCTAATCCATTATGGAATGTTTTTTTTAAATATAATAATGTTACTAATATTACTAGTATTTAGAGGTCTTAAAATTTGGCAAGTGATAGAAACATAATCTTTATTATGAAATCATTTTTTTGAATATAATAATATTACTAATATAGTAATATACAACCATATTTGAGATCTTAAAATTTGGTAAGTGATAAAAACAAAATATTTATTATAAAATATTTTTTAAAATTAAGAAAATAATATTATTATTTTAAAAGCATATTAGGAACATAATTATTATATTTGAATTATTTTTAAATAATTATTAATATTTAATTCATAATATTAAATCATATATTATTAGTTCATTAGTCATTGCTATATAGTATATACTAAAGTGTATGTTAAAATAATATTTAAAATTGTTCCACAATGAATACACCGTCTATCTTTTTTAAATTAATTTTATTTTTTGAAAATTGATTGGATAATTATTTTTAGTATATTAGTTTTATTTTTGGATAGAGTAATTTATACGATAAGATACATATCATTTTTTTAATAAGATAGAATAATTTTATAAATCCGTGCAGGACACGGAAACTTAAGCTAGTTATATTCCATAATTGCATCAAAATAATGAAGGTAAGCAGACAAAAAGGTTGCACCGCTAGACTTTTCTTAATAAAAAAGTCAACTTTCTCAAGGACAACATTCATAGACGTAGTAGTTAAAAATTACTACTATGCTTCACAATTTTTAGGAATTAACTAGAAGTATATGCTCGTACAAATGTATGGGTTAATAATTTTATTTAAATTTTTTTTATATATTTACATATTTAGTTTTTCAAATATTATATTTCATCAATCTATCTTAATCTACTATATATATAAAAGCAATAAGGTTTGGAGCCTTCACGTTGAGTCACGTCATCTTTTTTCACATGTCATTCCTAAAATGCGCCACATGAGATTTGTACACATGTCATCTCCTCATTAATCCAGATAAATTATACAAATAAATTGGTAGTTTTAGAAAGAAATTTTACGAATTCAAATATTATGTTTGGAAGTTTTCATATCATCCAATGTTTTGGAAAAAAATTCAATTTGTAATTTTGGAAATTTCTAGCATATTTATTTAGTTAATTTAGATATAAAAAAAGTACGGTGTTTATTTACAACTAGATTAGGTTTGATAGTTTACTGTTTTATTTAAAATATGAGATCCTTAAAATAGAATGTAATCTACAACTTTTATTAAAATTTATATTTTAAGATCTTTAGCATATCTTCTACTTAACAACTAATCTATTAAGAAATTATTAACTACTTAAATCAATTTTTTGTTCTTTAAAAATTATCTCCTTTTTTACGTTTCCTCATTTTTTGGTACCATAACACAGGTTCTATATTGTTATTTTCAAGATCCAAAAATAATGTCTACATCTATAACACATTTAAATTAAATTTTTGCTTTGATCCAACATTAGAATAATTTACGCACTACTATTATCATTATTAAGTTCGATCAATTCGTTAGCTTTTGTGAATTGTACAAAACTTCTTCCAATTCATTTAAGAAATTTAAATTAAATCATTTACGCAAAAAATGGGCTATGCATGAATGCAATGACACACTTTAAATTAAATAACGAAATCTTATAAATAAACATTCAAAAATAATAAAAAGAGAGATGCAAAAATCTGAACAAAGAGATATACATTATGCCGTCATTCGATCAAATACTTTCCTAAATAATTGTAAAATAATTTATGTGTTATTTGATTTATTTATAAAAAAAGTTATTTAAGAACTGAAAGATATGATTAGATTTGGTGAGTTAGGATTTGACAAAAATAAGAATAAGAATTAATTTATTATAAATGGTATTGATATATTACTATTTTAAGGATGTTATATATCGCCCCCCGGGGCGACGAATAGCATATCCCTTATAAAAATTATATACTTAGAAGATATCTATCAAATATATACACCATTAGCGATAATTTATACTAGAATTAGCGATAATTTATGAACCAAGTCTTTTTATTGATCAAACATTTTCAATTGATTTTTCAAACTATTTTTTTTATTATATAAGAGATTTAGCTATTTAGTCACCTTTTTTTCCATTGATAAAATTTTTTGTGTATAATACTAGATATATATTTATGGAAGATGATTGTATTAAATCAGTACGTAAAGTGATTATTTTTATATAAATTTAATTAAAAACTTAAAAAAAATCCGCGCAGGGCGCGGGAAACTGCTCTAGTATATTATAAAGCAGAACCCAAGTTTGTTGTGAAATTTGCGTCACGTGGCATTTTTGAATAAAATAATGTGGAATTATATTTTAATAAATTTTATAACAACTTATAGTATTCTTACTATATATACTAAATAGATAACATATTTATATAATTTTTTATGTATATAATTTTCTATCTATGAATTATGTATTAGTTTACTACAATAGATAACATATTTATATAACTTTTATATACATAAATTTTGTATATCTTTTTTATCTTGTAACAAGATTTGAGATCCAAATATATAATTTTTTATCTACATGTTGATAATAACTTTATCTAATATTTTTTATATTAATTTTATGCATAATATTTTTTATCTCTTAACAAGACTCGGACTTCAAGTATATAATTTTTTATCTATATGTTGATAAAATATTGGGCACAATCTTAAAGATTTTTTTTATAAATTACATAATTTTATTACGATATTATATACAAATGTTTAAAATTGTATATTAATATCATAATTTTGCATAATCTTTAGTAAAATTATCCCGTGAGTATCACGGGGATTCAACTAGTTAAGTTTTTAAAGTTGTATATCTTTTTTACATATAAGTTATCACATGCATTTACAATTGACATTCAATTATTTAGAAAACCTATAAAAATATAGATTTTCTAAATAATTAATTTATGATTGATGTATATTATTAAGTAAATATTATCTATGGAAGGTCAAGAGGCTAAGGTAGAATATATAAGATATGTATGACATTAAGTCTATAAGAGTCAATTGAATTCTACCAAAAAAAATACGAGACAATTAAATGCTTTAAAGTTGAATGTAGAAAAATACAAATTTACATGTAGGTTAGATAGATTGGATGAAGAAGGAAATACTATGAATAAAGATTTTATGATAATAGAGTAAATATTATTACCTTCATTTAACAATATACGGACAGTAGGGGCATTTCCCACACTTTTTAAAACAAGTTTGAAATTAATGGAAATGGCGAGATCTTGATTTTTATTGCCTTTTTGTTGGGCTCCCTATCGTTAGTTCCTTGTAGGTAGTTTTTGACGAAGTGCCCCTTCTTGTAGTATTTGTAGCATGTGACATCTCCAAAGTCCTTCTCCATGGGCTTTGATACGTGACTGCCTCGGAATCCTCCTTAGAAATCTCGTATATGACCCACACGATCCCGATCTTGCCTTGTAAAGTTGTTTCAAACCTAAATCAGCTTTCAAAGTCAGAAACTTGCGGATCAAGTAATCAAAATTGACGAAATTGAAAGAATGGAAACGAGTTGAATAATTGAAGGAATCAACTTTTGATGGTTCAATTGGATTGGCTCGATCGCTAAATCCAATTGATTAACTAGGATGATCTTTAACAATCAATTCTAGAACAATCTTAAATTGATTAAATCAATCAACAATGAAGAGAGAGAATTCGGATTTGAGAAGATGATGATGATCGATCAGATTGCAAGCAAGCATTCACACGTGTGTTTTGAGCTCAAGGACTAGATAAACCTTCTCTGGGTTTATCTAATCTCAAGCTGATTTTATTAAGTTGAAATTGCAAAGTATAAATAGTAGAATACAAGAGTCTTCATTGGAGAGTAAGGCACCCCTATGGCCGACCCTAATAGATAGAGAGAGGCCCATGTCTTGCTTGCCAAGATATACTAAAATATCTAAAGCTATAACATACTAGATTCCCCTTAAAGAAAATAAATCATGACTGATTTATTTATTTAAGGAAAATATCCTAACAAACTTAAAATATCTTAAAAATAACAAAAAAGATAGGAGAGAGATTATCAACCAACTAACATAAGCCTATTGATTGAAAATATCTCTAACAAAACTAACAAACACACGCCTATCATAATAAAATAAATAAAACTGATATTTTCCATATTTAGATTGGTCAAGTCAAAGGGATGACATTGACCCATGTAACAACTTATCTCACCCGATCACTTACTAAATTCAACACTAAAGTGAGACAAGCTAATACATGTTTCTAAATAAGGAAATAGTGTGAAATTTCGGCCCATATAGTTAATCCATAGAATCCGGCCTTAGTTGATGACGAATGCATGTGACCCATCTCGTCTTGCTTGACTCTCGACTTCTTGTGATTGGTCCGTCAGAAGGCACTCGAATCAACTCATCGAAGTCGGTAGGAGACATGGCTAGCTTCACTGCATCAGGCTTGCTTTAGGAATTGTAGTTTCTTTGCTGGGTCCCATAGTTTTACTTGAATTTTCCTTTCTTGCAAATGGAACAGGGTGCTTTTCTGACAAGCACGAGTTTCTCATTTGCATCTTCTTCTGAGTCCTCGTACTGTTCTTGTACAAACTTGAGCATTTTCTCAAGTTTCAAGCAGGGCTATCAAAATTTGACCCGACCCGAGAAACCCGCCCGACCCGCCCGACTCCGAACCCGACCCCACCCGAGAAAAAGATAAATAGTTTTATACCCGAGACATGTTTGACCCGAACAAATTTCACCCGAATCCGAAAAAACCTGAACTCGAGATTAACCCAAACCCGATTATACCCGAATGGACTAAGCCTGATGCAACCCGATATCCGATGCTACCCAACCGAAGTCATCCGAAAATCCGAATTTACCCGATCCGAAACTATCCGAAAATCCGAAGTTACCCGACCCGAAAGCATCCGAAAATTTCATTATGTTTTAAAATATTAATGATAGTGAATATTTAGTACAATTATGTTTTTAATTCAAATGTTACATAAAATATTTAGACCCTAGAGTAGTTAAACTACGAAAAATCATCATTCGATATATGGTCTGAATCAAAATCCGCTTACTCGAAATCAAATTAACCAGAAATTCGGTCAAAGTCGACATCCAATTCATCCAAAATCCGAAAAAACCGAAACCCGAATCGCCCGAAATTCGACTAAATCCGAAACTAACTAAACTCGAAACCGGACTTATTCGAAATCAAGTTAGACCGAAAACCGAATGACCCGACCGAAATTGACCCGAAACCCGACTTTGCCCAATTAATTGGGTGACCCGACCCAAAATGATCCAACCCAATTTGACCCGATTTTCAAAATATCCGAATTTGACCCGAATCCAAACTTACCCGAAGACGAATTGACCCAACCCAAGCCCGACCCGACCCACCCGATTGACACCCCTAGTTTCAAGGCAATTCTCTTGTTTGCCTTGTCATGTTCCCTATCTTCTTGCTTTCGTTTCTTGTGGCTTATCAGCTTTTCGATACTTGATGCAACATGAGGTTCCTATTCTTTGAGTTCTCCTTGAACATTGTTCTTTCATTTGACCATTCGTCAGTCAGTCCATTGAATAGTTGTTGAACCTTCATCTTGTATAGTGATCTTTTGCTTGGTGATCCCAAGTCCAGCTAGCTTGGTGCAAAGTGATTCGAAGCAAGATTGGTAGTTGTCCACGGATTCTCCCATTTCTATTCGAAAGTTGAAGAATTTCATTCGAACGTTCATCTAGTGGTCCTCTTTGTGTTCGAAACTCCATAAATGCATTTGTTGGATAGCTTCCCACATCTCCTTGACATTTTCCAAATTTGTTACCCTATTGTTGTCTTGTTCACGCATAGAGTTGTTGAGGTACATTTTGGTTTGTAGTTGGACTCCGTGCATTTCCACTCATTTTGTCTCCATTTGGACAAATCATACTGAATGGTTGAATCAACTTCAAAGTTCCCTTTCCCGATGACACACTAGGCCTGGAAGTCATGACTGCGCATCTAGTCCTTCATCCTGAGTTGCCAGTTCTCGAATCTTTTGGCAATAAGCCTTGGAGGCCTGTTGTTCCCATGACCAATTTGAGTCAGTTCCGAAGACATCCTATATACTTGTGAGACTAACACACAAATCTAGAGCAATATCTGCTCTAATACCAATTATTTGATCGTATATGCTAGCTAAGAGTTGGGAATAGACGTTGGATTGTTCCCAAGGAAGTGAAAGTAAGACAAAAACACAAGTAAATAAACAAGATGGTACATAGTTCCTTTATAGAGGAACCCCACTACAACCAACTAGTGTATGGATAAACCTCTACCTCCGCTTGAAGGATTTCGAATGACTTCCTTCTTTTACTGATGGATACCTAAGCTACTACAAGGTAAAGTTCAATCTTCCATGTTCCTAACAGTCTCCAAACTTTATGAACACTAATGAATTAACTTTCTCGATCTAAGTACTAGGACAACACATCAACTAAAACAAGGAACACAAACCTTACACTTCTACGCTTGTATTCGTCACTCAGTTCCTTGGCACATGTGAACACTCACTTCACCTTCGTCGAGATCGTACACTCACCGTTGAAGACTTCTCCAGACTTCTTCTTTCTGGACTCAACTCCTTTAGAGATTGCTTAAGGCTTTGTGAGAAGTAGTTTGAAATTACACTATTCATTGCCTTATATAGGAGTTTGATTCTTGGAGCTCAATCTTCATTTTTTCACTTGTCCGAATTGCCTATTTCTTGTTATCCAAGTATGTACTTTCTTCACATGTGATTCCATTTGAATTTGTCAACTCTTCAAGCTCATCGGGCCATTGGATCAATCGGTTCAGTTTGAGGAACAGACTACGCCTCCGCTTTGTCTGGAATAGGCTTCCGTGTTTCGCGTTAAGTTGTATGTATTCACATGTGAGTTCCCATGCATTGGGAACTTGTCTCTGATGAGTTCTCTTAATTAATGGGAACCGCGTCTTCATACAATTTGGCATTGTTGTGCTCTTGAGTTCCCTTGAGGGAATATCTGCTCAACTTGAAGTTCTCTTGAAATACTTGGACATAACACATTAGTTCCTAAAAGGTGTTTTTGATCATTATCAAAACTGGAGAACTCGATCGTTATTTCAATTTTTTGGAACGTGAGTTCCCAACACCGTCCCATCACATACTATGCCTTAAGGCCGGCAAGCCACAATAACGGACACGTAGCAAACTGCTAGCCAACACAATCACCTAATAACAAGGCCCAAGATCAAATCGGCTCTGATACTATGTCAAAATTCGTGAGTAAATACTGAATACTGACGGAGAAAGTATATATATGTCCTGTGCATACATACACATTATGAGCTTACATATAAACTCAACGAGGTTCCATACTTTTCACAAATGACTATGAGCTCAACGAGTCTCATCTTCCCTCCTAATTAAATTATCAGTTTTTGTATAGGTGTGGACAGTATGTTACATTGTTTGTAGTAATAATTATATGTACTTACATACAATATTGAGTAGCTCCTCGTACCGTTGGGAGGTTATGAATTTCAAATAATAATACTTTATGAAGTTAGTCATTATTCATCACTTATAGGCTATTACAAACTTTATACGCTATTTAGGAAATTCATTATCAATTTGTACACAATTTATTTGGTGTTGTCAATTAAATTTGTACAAACTTGTAATATATATTAATGGAACTTAATTTGATATAGTTATGCAGAAAAATGATTTAAAAATTAAATTCAAGGAGCAAGAATACGTATCCATATATTCATATATAAAAAAAAACAAAGGATGTGAATAGTATTAAGATGGAGATTTGGTAATAATAATGATACATCAACATGTGGCACAAACTTAATACCCCACGATTGGCGTTCAATTCCTGGAAGATTATTAGGGGTGGTGTGTTCACAAAGATCAGGCTGCAGCAGATGGGAATTATACAAGATACGTTTTGTGGTTTGTGTGATGAGAAGAAGGAAGAAACTTGTAACCACATCTGGTTTGAATGCAAATACACGCAGCAGGTTCTTCGAGGTGTGATGGTGTGGGCCAAGATGGGTCGAAGAGTTGTTAATATCCAGGATTGGCTGTATCAAGTCGATAGCATGAGAGGAAAGAAATCTCTGAATTTTTGCCTTTGGAACCATTGCTTGTGTGTGGTAATGTATTATGTTTGGCAAGCTAGAAATGGTATCATCTTTAGGGATGAGAGAATGGATGCTGAGCTGTGTACTAGTATGAGCATCAACATGGTTAGAAATTGTCTCAGAGCTAGGTGGAAAGCTAAGAATAGAGAGGCGAGAAGAATTCTTGCAAAACTAGGAGTTGAAAACAATGTAACCTGCTAGTTAAGCTGGCAACCTATCTTTGTAATCCCAATTTTTGTGAATAAAATTACCCCTTTTTATTCAAAAATAAAATAAAAATAATGATACATCCCCCGCCGCCCAAGTATGTAATTATTAACTACGTAAACGTACGGCTAGTAACACCGCACGTACATACATATATGTCATGTCACACTACAATGACTAAACTAATCCAAGCTCCATATAGACGGGCTCGGCTTCATCATCATAATATAAAGTTATAAAGATCGAGCTGGTTAAATATATAAAAACCAAAAATAACTAATATATTTAAGTTGGGGCGTTCCTTAAATGGTGTATATATAGATGATCAAACGACGTCGCACTGAATCTGGTGCGTATTCTCGAGCAACCCCACAACACGGACGCAGCCGCTGACGTGGTGGGGGGCCTGATTGTCGCCCTCCTTCTTCTCCTCGGGCTTGACCTCTACCATGACCAGCTCCGACACCTTGATGACGTGGCCGTCCTCCTCTGCCGCGGCCGCCGTGCCTTGGACGACGTCGACCACGCCCTTCTTGGAGTCTCTGTAGATGAAGTAGAGCGCCATCTGCGTTATCCCGAACGCCAGCCCCAGCACATTCGGCACCTAATCAATCAAAATCAAAATATATTGAACAATATGTTAATATGGGGATTAATTAACTAATTGGTCATTAATTAATTGGCTCACAGATTAGATTAGATAATTACGGCGACGAAGCAATCCCGGATGAAGAAGCCGTAGGAGAACCACATGACGGCGGAAACGGTGAGGGAGAAGGAGAGCCAGAAGGGCATGAACTCCACGCTCTTAGTCTTGATAACCGTCCTCTGTACGTACGTGGGGGATTAATTGATTGAATAGGAGTAATTAATTAAGAAAAAGAGAGATGCATGAGTGAGTGAGAGAGTGGATGTGGGGACGTACGATGACGCAGAGAGGGGAGGCGAAAAAGCAGACGGAGCAAGCAGCACAGATCCAGCCGATGATGTGCTCCCTTTGGTGTCCACGCGTCAGCAGAGACGTAAGCAGGATGATGAGCCCAAGAAGCCCCACGTTGAATGTTATTAGCAACCTCAACGTCTTCAACTGCATGCGTGTCCCCACCATTTTTATTCATTAATGAAATTAACTACGCATCTAGCTACCTAATTAATGAAATGAAGGTAGGTAGGTAGCTACTAGCTAGGTACGTACGCACGTAATTACTTTACTTGGATACTTACTTTAGCCTTTGCAGGCGCGTAGATGATGAAGATAATGAGGTACAAGGACTCGATGGCGATCCCGACGGAGTTGATGGTGATGAGGAGAGTGCCGTTGTCTTGCTTGATGAGGCCGTAGTAGAGCGTCAGCATGGAGCTGAAGAGTGCCACCGCGTACGGCAGCGACTTGAACTCCTGCGTCGACTTCGACTTGTATATCCCATAGAATGTGGGTCTGCACCAATTCACCCCCAATTCGATCAACAACATGCATGCTTCTATATCATCTTTCTCTTCTTTAATTATATATCAATTCATTTCGTAATGCATATGACAAACATATACATATACAAAAATATGAATAAAAATAGATCGGCTGAACACGTACGATGGAGATAGATACACCAAGAACGACACCACATTGCCTGCCAATACCAATGAAACCCATAAGCAACCACTTAAGAACGTTGATTTCAAAATTAGATGAATTATGTAATTGATTAAAAAAAAGTAAGACGACAAGGAAAAGCAAGATCAAACCTAGGAGGCCAAAGATGACAGCCAAGTGTTGGTATGAGAAAAAGTGTGTCATTGTAACGTATTTAAGCT
The DNA here is from genome assembly GCA_964016875.1 of Fallopia convolvulus. NCBI lineage: Eukaryota > Viridiplantae > Streptophyta > Magnoliopsida > Caryophyllales > Polygonaceae > Fallopia > Fallopia convolvulus. The sequence goes on from OZ024719.1 coordinate 27,005,933, forward strand.
AGTCTAATTATAATACGACTACTTAAGATCGAGAGAAGAAAGGGAGAAAGATGGGGATGAGGGCTTATGAGTATCCAACCAAAGTGTTGAGTTGGTTTATATAGTAGTTTTGCTTAGTGGGGTGCGGGGTTGGCAATTAATTAATTTCATCCTTTGTACGTATTTCTTTATTCCATGAAAACTATCGGTTGGTATAGATGCTTTTTAAAAAAATTATTTTCCTTTTCAGGGTTTAAAAAGAAAGGTCCAGTCTTTGGGTACGTGGGGGAGGTTCTTACTCTACCTAGCTCTACTACTACTCGTCTTGTGATTGAGTCTCCTCCCCACATTTTTCTCCAGGCTTGGCTGCTTTTCCTCTTTGTTGAATGTGTGTTTTATTATTCTCTTCATGCCTTTGTTTTTTTATTACTAAAATATTATTATTAAAATCTTATATATATCAATGAAACATGGAATACGACTTCTCCATGCTATACCGTACACAAATAGGAATAAGTGCTGTTCAAAGCCAGGTGCGACTCAAAATTCCTGACCACCATGTAACGAATATGTTTCTTCTCATATTTTACAATTAACTTCCTCGCATTACCACTCCTGAAATTAGTAAATATATTGTTGTTAGATTTATAGAGGTCTTTGGGTTATATTTATTGATAGGTTAATTCATTTTTCTAACATGTGCCCTAAGGACATAGGTTAATAGACTAAAAATAGTAAATTGTTTTTAAATTGTTTTTATTTTGATTTTATTATTTTATCAATAGGGTTTATTAGTTTTTTATTAGGGTTTTAGTTACCCAAATTAGTATTCTTAACATATGTCCTAAGGACATGATAAAAAAACTATTAATAAAATACGGTTTACTTCGATATGTACGTACTGGAAGTATATAATTTACAGTATATATCAATTGTTATTTGGTAAATTTGGCTCATGTAATTTCTACCAAAAAAAAATTGGGTTATGTAATCAAATTAATTTGTTGCCAAATTTGGCCTGGTGGGCAGGTATTTTAATAGACAATTTGGGGAGCTAGGTTGCAACCGTTTAAGGATTTTAAGCCACTTATTTATTAATGTACTTCTTGACCAAAAGAAAATTCAAGTTCGATTGGTTCAAAAAATATCAAAGAAGAGGAAAAGGAACAACCACCAATTATGTGCGTGATCACATAGCAAATGACATACACTTCTTTTACTAATTATCAAATTGATCAATTCGGGTCAAGAACAAGCACTGTTGTTGGCTCATATCAAAAGTATAAAATTCAAGATCATTACTAATACTCAGTTGGTCTAGTGGTAAAGTGGTGCTAGACTCCTTAAGTGTTGTGCAGGAGGTTCGAAGTTCGAATCTCACTGACAGCATGTATGGAAAAATTGATATTGGGAGGGTCTCCCCCAAAATGGGGCCACGAAGTACCCGGTCCGGATGTAGAGCGGTGTCCGACCGATCGAACCGGGCGAACCAAAAGACAAGACCAAAAAAAAATAAAAATAAAATTCAAGATCAGAACAACCAATTAACTAATGGTCATTTTGATGTAACGAATAAACAAAGCACAATTCCATATTCCATGCAACAATATGCTAGTAAGAACCGTCCACGTACCATACCGGTTGTATATGTGGTCAATGTGGACAACTTTAAGCTAAGGTAGGGAAGGTTTTTATCATTTATTTTTCAACTTACAAGTTTGACGACAGTTGGTGACCAGTTAGTTAATCAGGAGACGAGAAGTTCGATATGTTATTATTACTTCCGTTTCGCAATATAGGTCGTTTTTTATTTTACACAGAAATTAAGATAAACTTTAAATAAAAAAATAATAATTTAATGTTTGTTTTTATCACATGTACTATTAACTCTTTAACAACTAGAATTACTTTAGTTAATGAATGTTGTTAGAATGTTAAAGTAAATTAAATAGAGTAATGCGAAACGACTTATATTGCGAAACAAAGAGAGTATTATTTTTTATATAAGTTCGGTGGATCCAATTAACTTTCAATATAAAACATTAAATCTGATGGGTAGATATTTCACTTATATATTAGTTAATTTTTCATCACATGCTCCGTCAAGTACAACTAGCCAGGTCTAGTTGAACTTGACACACATTTTTAAGTAGGGATGTTCAATAGGTCGGGTTAACCGCAACCCCTACTGACCCAACCCGGAATTTACAAGTCAGACGCCTGACCCGTCGATAATGAGTCAGGCTACGATCATTTTTTTTTTGAATTTTCGAGTTGCGGGTCTAGTAGGGAAAAACCTGCCAGGTCACGGGTCAACCCACAAGACCCGTGACTTTAAAAAAATTATTATATATTATTTCATTAAAGAGTAAAAAATAGTAAAATTGTTATTATATTACTAGTGGATCTCGGGGCGGGTTGGGTCGACCCATTGAGCACCCCTACTTATGGAACATTCGAACTTATCATTATGTGTGTTAAACGGGTCAATGGATCGACCCGTTGAGCACCTCTACTTGTGGAATATTCGAACTTATCATTATGTGTGTCAAACGGCAATGGGTCAACCCGCAAAACCTGCAATCCGCGGATTGGGTCGTGGGTCAATATATTTTTTCTAGCCAATGGGTCATCCCGCAACCCGCAAGACGGTTCATGGGTTGGGTCAGGTCAGGTCGACCCGTTGAACACCCCTATTTTTAAGGGTGACTAGCCCAATCGAACGAGGACTCTACCCATTTTCGAAGCTTTTAAGGGTAGTTAGCCCACAAGCCTTAAGGCCGACAAGCCAAACGATCCTAGCCCAAATCGCGCCCTTATGGTAGGCTAGTTCAATCGAACCAGGAAACGACCCCAAATCCAAACCTGTTCTAATACCATGTTAATTGTAACACCCCGGTAATTTATAAGGAATTTAGGTGTTTCCCATGTCAACAAGAGCTCTTCCTTTTCTGAGTTCGAGTGAGGACAAAGAACTCATAAGTTAAGCGTGCAGGGGCAAGAGTAGTATTAGGATTGGTGACTTCCTAGAAAGTCCTCGGATTGGCATGAGATAGCGCTTCTAAAGCCTCGGGCTTTACAAAATTTTTGGTCAGTCGTAATTATTTAGGGATGAGATATGACATCAATTATATAATTTAATATTTTTAATTAATATAATATGGGGGTTGTAATCTTCGATAACTATTATTTCTTTTTTTTTGGTCAAGGATAACTATTATTTCTATAGTATTACTATAAGCAATTACGGATCAAGGCGCTCCGTCACTTTCCAAAATTATCACAATTCTTGAATTACTTTTAGGCATAATAGTCATTATTTCAACGCGTACAAGCCTAGAAAATCAACACGCCTCACATGCTTGTAATCTCTCCCATCAACATGGACAAAACCCTAGCGACAGCTTGGCCTCCGCCGCCCTTGGAGTATCGCGCTTCTGGCAAACACCCTGCCTTGACACCGGCTTCGTCCCACTGCAAAGCAATTGCCAGTCGCTGTTGCGGGCCGAGCACAATTGACCAACAAAGTGGTCAAATCCACCTATCCCCAAATCAGATGTCTTCCATGGCGATCTTATAGATCTCAACCTGCCTATTTACTCTCAATCATTTGGATCTTTGTAGAAATTGCACAAAAAATCGCGTCGAGAAGCCGATGCCCTTGTAGAGTCCCGTCCCTTTCCTTCTGCTATTAGAGGAATTCAAAGTGTTACCGATAAAATCTTTGAATAATCGGGCTTGGAAGGCCATGAACGAGTGGTGCCTCGAATCAATGAGGTCGACGATCATTAGAAGGGCACCTAATCTTCACCGACTCTTTCGTCTGCTTTTGATATGGTTCGGGACTTGCCGGTGGGGGCGGAGTCGTCGGAGGCTGTGGTCTCTCGGGGGGCCTGGTCTGGTGTGCGGCCGACTGTGGTGGCCATGCCTCTCGCTCTCCTTTTTTGGGGCGTTCGTGCTGCATGGTTGTGGTCCTCAGATCTACCACCACAAAACTTCCCAAGTTGCATTGTAAACGCACTTCCTTTTCCCCTATTATCTCTACTATTTCATTCCACCTCTTTCTCCTTGCTGTCCTTGTGGTCAAGTTCTCCGTTACTATTCCTCTAGGCTTGTTGTTTTTGAGTAACCCCTTCAAAGTAAAATGGACGCTGCATAACTACAATTTGCTCTATGTTGATGTTAGAATACCCATGACTGTGATTTGTTGTGTGTGAGTACACCCTAAAAGAGCCACCCCTGTGGCTTCCAACCATAATTACCCTAACAGTGATAATTATCCTAATAACTAGAAACACAAAATTTATTGTGGGAAGAACTCCTGCTATGCACTTGAAAGGCTTAAACCCTTTGACAAGACTTATTTAGTTATCTATATTGTTGGTTCTGGTGTGTGTGCTTGCTCCAACGATTTAAATTATGCTATTTTGCGGTTTAATGTCTCTAATAGCATTCAATTTTCACTTGTTATACAATGTTGTGGTGCTTGCACTTCATCGTGGATGATTTGCAGCTTTATGGCTGAAACAATATGTGAGTGTAATCTCATTCCAATGTGGGGCATTATAACCATGCTTATACTGGTTCTTGTGATTATCTTTCTAAAATTGCTATCCACCCCAAATAACTCACCCCCAAAGTAGTGGATCGTATTCCGCTCTTTGATTTTGAAAAATGTAGGTGGCCCTGGAACTGTAGTTCCAACAAGGCCAAAAATTATATAATCTGCAGTAAAGCAAGAAAACACCAACATGTTAATTTCTTTTTATGGCTTGTTGTATCAGGGGTTTTGATATACAACTGCTTTGCTTTCACAAGCAACATACTCTTTCAACCTACTTACAAGAACAGGGACCTTGTCTTTGTGATGTCCTTTAACTTGCTTGTGCAGATCTTGAAGTCCCGGAAAAGGACCGATTCTACTAGCCTTATCAGCTCAATACCATATACAAAAGCAACAGTTCCGGATCACCCACGATGGGCCTAAGCCCAATGCACAAATTCAAAGGTGCAACTAAACAAGCCATTGATATAAGCAATACTATATCCAAGCCCAATTCAAAAGGGCCCATTTCCAACAACCTAAATGATCACCCAAACCCAAATTTTCACGCTGATAGTACAAGTCGGGAATATATTCCGTCTTTAACTAAAATTGTCAAATTAATTAACAACCTAATGTATCAAACCATAATAATAAATGATAACCCCCAAAGGTAAGTAAATCCCACATCAAACAAAAGGATGAATATCCATGGCTGGGAGCTATTCTCAAAACCCAAAATTAAAAATATAAAACCAATGCTAAATGATAATGGGAAATTAACCACATACCACCACAATAAATGTATCAGTGGAAAGGCTAACCTCACAAGAAAATTGAAATTTGAACGAAAATCACATAATAACAAAACAAACACCCTCTTGAGAATACCAAAGAAATTCGAACAAATAAATTCCCTAAATATAAACCATGTTGCTATCCTGGTCATAGGACCCACCAAACCAACACAAATAAAAATGAGGAGAAATACCACAAAACATATAAAGAGAAACACCAAAAATAACTACACCCAAAACATACCGATGAAGACGAAAGACATGAAGTTACAAAACGCTGGTGGAATACCTCGCCACCCACGACCAAAAGTCACACCAAATCTGGTTTTTTATGAAGATTTGTACTTTGAATTGTCGGGGCATCAAACTTAAGACCTTCTGGACTGAGGCTAACGCATTATACCGCCTGGAGCATATTAACCTAAATGCACTCGTAGAAACACAAACCCAAACGCTGCCTGACGGAAAATGTTGGTAAAAAGCGGGTTTCGACTCGATCGAATTTATCCCGACCACCGGTTTCTCGGGCGATATCTGTGTCCTTTGGAAAGGCTCGATGCTCAAAAAGGAAACTACCAAAACCGTACATAAAGACAATCGCTTCATTGCGTTTCACTATGAAAATCTCAAATCCAATAGAGAAATAATTCCGATCTTAGTCTATGCGCCACCAAAAGCACAAGAAAAAGAAACTTTCTGGAACAATCTGAAGGATTTCATTCAGCACTGTACCCAGACGAGAAACAGGGAGGGGCATTTTCGTCCTCCATTCGGTTTGAAGGACTAATCAACTTTAAATACGAGTGTGACATGTGCGACATCCCCACAGTTGGAAATAAATTTACATGGAGAAATCCAAAAAATTAGACAACAATACGTTCGAAAAACTGGATCGAACCCTCGTAAACAACCAAATCATCCAATGGTACCCATCCCTGGCCACGAAAAATCATGCCTTCGCATCCTCAGATCACTGCCCTATTTCGTGTGATCTCCCTACAAGGATCCCTTCAAGGCGCAACCATTCAAATTTGAGATGATGTGGACTACTAGAAAGGATTTCCAAAATGTCATCAAACATGCCTGGTGGTCCAATGCCGATGGATCACACATGTACAACCTCACAAAAAACACCCAACTCCTAAAAAGTAAAGCAAAAGCATGGAACAGACAAACGTTTGAAAATATCTTTGAACAAATCAAAAAGTTGGGCGACGAGCTCATCGAAATCCAAAAGTAAATAATCGAAAACGCCAATCTACAACTGATCCAAAAACAAGAACGGTTGTCAAGGAAGCGATCCTGCCTCCTGAATTTTCATTACTCGTACTGGAAACAAAGAGCAAAAAACAACCATATTAAACAAAATGACAAAAACACCAAATACGAACACCGAATTGCTACTGGTAGAAGAAACAAAACCAATATCAAAGAGATCCGTACAGCTGAAAGAACACAAGTCACTGGGACAGAAAACATTAGAACAGAAATTCAAAGGGATTTCCATAACCGGTTTAGCCTTGGAAATAAACCAAAGAAAACTCTAGTCCATGATACAAACAATCCACCAAGAATACTGAAGCTGACAACATCGAACTCACTAAACCAGTGATGAATTCGGAAATTAAGAAGACATTGTTCGACATTGGGGATGATAAATCCCTTGGCCCGGATAGCATGCCGGCATGGTTCTATAAAAAAAATATTAGCATATTGTTGGCCCAGATGTCACCAAAGCCGTGAAAAGCTTCTTTCACTCTGATAAAATTTTAAAACAAGTAAACAACACCTTCATCACCCTGCTACCCAAATGCGAAAACTCCAACTCTACCAAACACTATAGGCCAATCAGCCTGTGCAATACAATCTACAAAATAATATCGAAAATTATTACAAACCGCCTCAAAAACGTATTAAACAAACTAATTCACCCAATGCAAGGGGCTTTCATCCAGAATCGTAGCATCCAAGATAACACTCTCATCGCACATGAAATTTTCCACTCCTTCCGCAATAAACGTGGCCGTGAGGGATGGATCGCTGTAAAACTTGATATGGAAAAGGCCTATGATCGTATAAGTTGGGAGTTCCTAACCACATTTCTAAATAAGTTCGGTTTCCACGAGAAATTCATCTGTTGGATTCAAGAATGTATGGAAACAGTCTCATTCTTTGTCTTGGTTAATAATGGACCAACAGAACAATTCCACCCCCAACGGGGACTTCGATAGGGGGACTCCCTTTCACCGTACTTATTCATTTTCGCAGCTAAAATCCTAGCAAGACAACTTCAACATGAGAGCACAAACTCAAAAATTGGTATCGAGATCCAAATCTCGAGTTAACGACACTAAAGTCCCGTTCCTGGCTTTCGTAGATGACATCATCATTTTTGCCAAAGCCAACGACCAAGCATGCAAAAAAATCAAAGACATCATTGACGATTACTGCTAGATCTCTGTCCAAAAAGTCAATTTCCACAAATCCATCATCCAAGTAACCAAAAATTCAAGCAACAACTCCAAAGAACAAATAAAGCGGATCCTCCAAATAACAAATACTACAACACTAGACAAATACCTAGGATGCCCAATTATTAGCGGGAAAGTGACACAAAAAACGTTCAAACCACTCACTATGCGTACCAGATCACAATTATCAAAATGGAAAGCGAACGCCCTTTCCTAAGAAGGACGCAAAACGCTAATTAAAGCCAACCTCTCTGCACAACGGAACTATCTCATGCAAACATTCATGTTTCCATAGGCAGCGTTGAAAGAACTTGATCAAATCAACAAGAATTTCTTTTGGAACAAAGACAACAACTACAAACCACTTATAAGTTGGAACTCTATTTGTCGCCCCCCAGCCCACGGTGGGGTTGAGAATAATAAAGCGGAAGAAATGAACAAAACACTCCAAATGAAACTGCTACGGAAAATTCTAGCGAAACCTCATGACCTGTGGGTTAAATTAGTTTCAGAAAATACCTCAAAACGGAAAACATACTAAACTATAAGAAAAAACACAACACTTCCTAGCAATGGTCCAAACTATTAAGCCTTAGAGAACTGTTCATAAAAGGGCTCATTTGGCAAGTGGGAGACAAAAAAACGATTCGATTCTGGAAAGACAACTGGATAGGGAATGGTCCCCTTCAACCAAAGACTGAAGTCGAAACCATTATCGACTGGAATGAACTTGTAGAAAACTACCTACGCGAGGACAATTCCTAGAACATAGAGAAATTGGAAAAAATTATCAAGAATGATGACCTAAGATATCCGAAATCGATCATCAATCTCATTAACAAAATCCCGGACAGACCGTACTAGCAACCCAGCAAAAATGGCTGGTACTCTACCCACTCAACAATTCAGTGGATCCACCAATCCAAAGGAGAACCAAAATCAACCTGGAATGGATTAACAAACTCAACATACCGCCCAAAATGAAGAACTTCCTTTGGAAGGTGGCACGCAATGGCCTACCAACCAAAGCAAGACTGACCGCCAACCACATACCGGTCCCGCAAAGCTGCTCTGCTTGCTAGAGTCAGGTTGAAGACACAAACCACATTCTACTTTCATGCCCTCTTATGAGGGAAACTCTTAACGTCGTTATCCCTAAACTACAGCGGATCACCAATCAAATTAAACCCAATGATAAAAAACCGCACCAAGTCTTAGAGGAAATTAGGACCCGGGCGTCAAAAGAGGAAATGGAATTCCTCACGACCACCTGGTGGAGCATATGGTACTCCAAAACAAGCGAGTGTTCGATGGCACCAATAAAACAAATTTGAACAGTGCCAACAACATAAGCGAATTTATCCGAAATCAGGTGAAAGAATGGAAACTGGAAAATGATGCTACTCCCCATAGCCCCCGTACTCACTGCGCAGGCTAGTTGAACCAGGAGACCGAACAAATGGGTAAAACCCAAAAAGGACTTTATAAAATTGAATTTTGATGGTGCAGTTAATGCGGATGGCATGGCTTCGTTCGGATTCATCCTTAGGGACTCTGCGGGCCGCCCCATTTTTTTCGACGGTGGACTGATAGGTTGGCAATCCGTACTGACATCCGAGACCATCGCTTTGCGCTAGAGACTTCTTTAGGCCATCCGACGTGGGATTCCCTGGATCCAAATCGAAGGCAATAATTTGCAGCTGATCAAAGCCGTGCTTGGCGACTGGCGTTGCCCGTGGGAAATTGAGCTTCTGTTTCGGAAATCCATTGCTTGCTAGCCCGATTTCAAGATTGGAGCATCTCTCATGCCGTTTGGGAGTGCAATTCTGTGGCGGACTTCATTGCGGGATCCTTCCGACGCGTCTCTTCCATCCCACTGGCAGTTGACCTAGGGTTTCTTACCCTCATCCGTCAGGATGCTCTAGGGAGATCACTAGCCTGTTAGTGGTCTCTCTAATCTCTTTCCTTATCAATATATATATATATATATATATATATATATATATATGTGTGTGTGTGTTATAGGTTAAATACTTGTTTAAATAAGAAGGGATGATTCATTCATTTATAAACCAAAATTATTATAAAATTATAGGCATACTTAGGTATTACAAATCAACTAGCCCCACACTAGCGAGCTATCTCTTTGTTTCTCTATTTTTTTTCCTCCACTTAGTCATGACATAGTTCTTAATATGCATAATGCAAATTCTTGAACACTCATCCACTAAGCTCCCTACATTTCTGAAACTCTTCCCATTTTTTACAACCCATATGTAGTATATGACATTACAATGGATTGCATTCCATATACAAATTGAACAACAACGAGCTCTAACATCTGAACTAGGTTGAGCTTCCAATCCACTCCTTTATACTTGAAGAGATTCTGCCTATCTTTGCCCAATGTAGAACTTTTTAAGCACCCTTTGTGAGAACTCATATATGAACCAAATGTACTCCCATGATTTTTGGCAATTGGTTACAAAGCACGAACCTTTCATCTTGCACTATACTCATCTACAATAGCTTGTCCTTTTATAATATAATTCCCTTGTTCATAATCAACTAGCCAGTGAAGGCAACTCTGGGAGTGTTTAGCTTAATTACACCAAATACACTTCCACCACTAAACATTCTGACCTCATGTTGTCAGGTTGTCATAAACACCGTTGGTGTGTAGTTTCCCATTTCTAGATGTCAGAATTGTAAGTTGTTCATCTCAATTCTGAGTTTTCACAAGATCATCCCTTATCTTGAAAACTCCCATCCAAATGGCGCTAGTTGTAGACTTACAACTTGAGCTAAAAAATCCTTACCTCTGAGTAGAACAACATTTTTCCACTTATGCCAGATTGTGTCCGAGTACTGTAGTACTTCATAAGCTAGTTCCACTACACAATTCCATTGATTTAGCTTCCAAGATTTAGCGACCACATGATCGCCAAATCCAAGCAAAAAAAAAGTGATCAAGTGGTCGCGAAATTAGCGACTACAGACGCAATGGTCGCTAAAGCTTCGCAAGAAATACTGGCACCAAAGGACTCAATTTCGGCACACATTCTGCTTCACATTTAGCGACAACGTGGTCGCTAAACACCACCGTCGCCGAAAGCGAGAGTAAATTGTTGCCAATTTAGCGTCTATATAGTCGCTACACATTTCCTATATATATTAGACTTCATCATCCATTTGTAAACAAAAATATACACAAAATAAGTTAGGAGGTATACTCGTTTGCGCATCTGATTTGTAGGAGGAGAGGAATTTCATCAGATTTTGTCCCATAAGAGTTACATGTATTAATTGTAGTTTTTTCGTATTGTATAGTTAAGTGTTATTCATTTACACAAAATTATGTTGCTATCGCTTTTGTTGAGTTTAAATAATTTTAGGAGATTGTGTTATATATGTTTGGATTAATTTGCTTTCGTATTGGTCAAAATTTATTTAGGATTGTAATTTGATATCAGCGACCATATGGCACTAATTATTAAAAAAAAAAACACATAGAAAAAAACTACAAGTAAGAAAATGGAATTTTTGTTTATATTTAGGTGTGTCTCACCAGATTTTCTCATTTTTGAGACTTTTTAGGGATTTCATATGAAATATTTCTATTTATCTCTCTCATAAATTGATTCTTTCCAAACCAATTACATATTTCTTTTTCTCCAAAAACACAAATAACGTATTTCTCTTTTCTCCTAAAATCTTAAAATGGCCATGGTTAAAGCTTCAATGTCTATTATTCATTTCCAATTGCTTTAATTTTGGATTCCTCATCTTCGATATAAACCGAATCTGTGAGTTCGTGACCACCTTCGGGTGCCAATTGATTAAGTCTTCATCTCCTTCAGTTTTCCATATAAAACCACGTAGATCTCAGCTAGTTTATATCATAGATCGATATTCTAATGTCACCATTTCACGCTTCTTTCTCAGTGATTCTATATCTCCCCATTGAAGAAATCAATCCGATTGTAGGTATTTTTCCTTATTTATTTTAATATACATGAAACATCTTTTTATTAGTGTTTTAGGATCTAATTTTTACTTGTTCTTTTACGGAAAATATCACAATCGATTTGAGAGTTTCAATGCCATTGTTGATTCAGTCTTTCATCTCGCTCAACTTTTGTATGATATTTATATTTCTTTTGGATTCATCGGGATTAATATTCATCATTATATTAAGTGATATTCCTTGGGGTATTAAGACATATTCTTAATATTAGACTCTGTTATATATATTCGGCATTTTTTAAGTGATATTCATTAGCATATTAAAAGATATTCTTGATTATTACTCGTTGTTGTAATTATCATGTGAGTTTGATCATTTTTTCTTGTTGATTGGGTATTGATAACAAATAATCATAAATATTCAATATTTTGTGTATATTAATTTTTATATTTGATATTTTGTGAGTGATAATCATTGTAATTCGCAATAATAATCATTGTTCTTTTAGCAATAATATATTAATCCCATAAATCTCTCTCCATATTAAAAAGAAAAGCACCTTTTAATCTATTCTAATCCAACGCACTATATTCACCGTCACTTTCTATCCTAAATACCTTTTTTTCCAAAACCTCTCCCTATATATATAACTTAAATGTTACATGTACTCTATTGATGTTCCAACTTGGTATGTAAAAATATCTTGTAATAATGCCACACCTAGTTATAAGTGTGTTGAAAGTGGTTAGAGAATCTGCTTTTTTTTGTCAAGGACGAAACTGTTCCATAAGAGTCAAAACGAGCTCATGATACTGCACTAAAGACTTAGACAGTAGTTTGATTAGATGTCTGAAGACAGAGAACATGCTTGAATTCGAATTTATTTTGTTTTTTTTCTTTCCAAAAAAGATCCAATTAAACAAGGCTTTTTTGAACATTTAACTTGTTTAATTGTGCTACTATGGCTCCAAATTAAACAGGGCTTATGTGGTTGAAGGATGACATACCACTTACGAATAACATGGAAAAACAAAACAAAGGTTTGATGCACTTTGTGAAAGCGGCGGATGAAACATAGGATAGGGGCGACAACAAGATGCAACTAACTTTTGATAGGAAATTAATTGCATGAATCTTTTTTATTTAACCTTCTCTCATATATCTTATAACATTATTCTACACATTGCACTTGTTCGTAGGTTGTTCGATCGCATTTCAGTTTGTCAAGATTTAAAGTCATTCATGGATATATAGACGATAGAACTATACACACATGGATATTCGGTCCGTTTAGTTCGGATTGAACTGAAGATGTGGTAAATATATACAGGAATATGTACAAAGAATTTTTACCAACTGATTGTTTGATCGGTCAGCAATGCTCTACGTTCAGATCGGATACTTCGTGGTCTCATTTTGGAAGAGACCCTCGCAATATCGGTTTCTCCATATATGCCGCTAGGGGGATTCGAACCCGAATTTCTTGAACAACATTTAAAACGTCTAACACCACTTTCGTATAGACCAACTGAGTATTGGTTCTACCCAAAATCTACTAAACATCTAATTTGGATTGGATATCGAGAGGGTAAAAAATCAGAAATAACCCATAAATAATTCTTTTTTGTATTTTAATGCCCAAATATCTTATGTAGCAAGTCCTATCAAATACCTAACTATGAACAACCTGATGGATGATACATAAGTTTCTTTATAAAATTCAAAGAGGTTGTGAGGGTACTTTGGTGGTGTTTATTTTGAGCTTACTCAAGTTTAAATTTAAAAAAAAAAACGATCTCATCTGTTTGGGGCGTAAAGAGTTGATGAAGCTTAATCAAACTTATGTGACTTTATTGGAGTTCAAATTTCACTCAAAATTTAAGCTACCCCTTCCAACCGTATTCGAACTTGTGGATGCTTATTTGATTTTTCCCTCCTTCAATTTCCCTTAGAATTCAATTTTGAAAAATTATTAATTTATTAATATATCCTTTTGGACATTTTATATCTATCATTTATAAAATCAATCTTGATCAGCTTTGTGTATGGAACAATTACATATTTTTTCACAAAAATAAGCTAATAATTTCAAATCCTAAAATCAACTACTTAAATCACCATCCGTTGTTAAATCAGTATCAACCTCAACTTCAACTCATATTGATTTTAAAGCGCCAAATCCAAATAATATCTTCTCTCCTTATATTTTTTTGAAACAATTAAACAAAACGAGAATAACTAGCAGTATTAGTATTAGTAGCAATATCTATGAAGCATTACTTGACGAAGCAGTTATAGGCATATCCATACTACTATAAGAGTTTGGATATCACAACACTATCCGGCCGTTGATAAATAAAACATCAATATAGATCTTATCTAACCGTTCAACTTACATTTATTCTAGCCGTTCGATTTAGTAACATCTGACCGTCCATCAAATTACTTAAAAATGCGTGTTGCACTATCGTGTGCGTGTAATAATCCAATTTGTTATTTTAATGTTACTCGAAATTCGTGTCGTTCTTGCTTAGCTCTTAAGTAATCTCGGGTTGACCGTAAAAAACATATTTTCTTGGAAAAGCGTGCCCGACTTAAGTAATATTCGGATGTAACCGGGTAATTTTGACATGTCTCGAAAAACGTGTCCAGGTTACTTCGCTATCGGGGAGACCGTAAAAAATATATTTTCTTGGAAAAGCGTGCCCGACTTAGGTGATATTCGGATTTGAACGGGTAATTTAGACATGTCTCGAAAAACGTGTCCAAGTTACTTCGCTCGTAAGCGAGCTCGTAAAAAATATATTTTCTTGGAAAAGCGTGCCCGACTTAGGTGATATTCGGATTTGAACGGGTAATTTTGACATGTCTCGAAAAGCGTGTCCATGTTACTTCGCTCTCGGGGAGACCGAAAAAATATATTTTCTTGGAAAAGCGTGCCCGACTTAGGTGATATTTGGATTTGAACGGGTAATTTAGACATGTCTCGAAAAACGTGTCCAGGTTAATTCGCTCGTAAGCAAGCTCGGATAAGTTTGTTTCTTAGTTGTGAAGAAATCTCGTATACGTAATAAAACAAGTTTTAAGACATTGGATGGCTTAAAGTCAAGTAAATTAATACCAAAAAAACCATGCCCTTTAAATAAATTTACGGAAATTCCATTTCCATATTATTTTTCCAAAAAACTCATGCCCCTTTAAATAAATTTACGAAAATACCATTTCCATATCTCTACACTAATGAAGTCTCCGTCTATTTTCTTGGAAAAGCGTGCCCGACGTAAGTGATATTCGGATGTAACCGGGTATTTTGACATGTCTCGAAAAACATGTCCAGGTTACTTCGTTTGTAAGCGAGCTCGTAAAAAATATATTTTCTTGGAAAAGCGTGCCCGACTTAAGTGATATTCGGATTTAACCGGGTAATTTTGACATGTCTGGAAAAACGTGTCCAGGTTACTTCGCTTGTAAGAGAGCTCGTAAAAAATATATTTTCTTGGAAAAGCGTGCCCGACTTAGGTGATATTCGGATTTGAACGGGTAATTTTGACATGTCTCCAAAAACGTGTCCAAATTACTTCGCTTGTAAGCGAGCTCGTAAAAAAAATTCTTGGAAAAGCGTGCTCGACTTAGGTGATATTTGGATTTGAACGGGTAATTTAGACATGTCTCGAAAAACGTGTCCAGGTAACTTCGATCGTAAGCAAGCTCAGATAAGTTTGTTTCTTAGTTGTGAAGAAATCTCGTATACGTAATAAAACAAGTTTTAAGACATTGGATGGCTTAAAGTCAAGTAAATTAATACCAAAAAAACCATGCCCTTTAAATAAATTTACGAAAATGCCATTTCCATATTATTTTTCCAAAAAAATCATGTCCCTTTAAATAAATTTACGAAAATGCCATTTCCATATCTCTACACTAATGAAGTCTCCGTCTTATAATCGCCGCGCAACGCGCGGCCTAACTGCTAGTCTAGATAAACAAGTGTAGAGATATTGAGAGGAAAGCAACCATGAATTATTCATTACACATATATTCATGTGGGGTGCTACATAACAATAGTCAATGAGTAACACAAACGGATGTCTTGATGATAGTGCTGATAATTTATACTATCCTTTCACCAAAAATGGGTATTTTTTTTTCATTGGAACGTATCTTGTTTAATGCTATAATTTTGTCTTCAAGAGGAGCTAGCACATAACTAATCAATTAAAATGCCTTGATTTAATCGATCTGCTTCGCTTACACTCTCTACACATGCTCCATGTATATTCACCCATTTTATTTGTTGGGACAAATATGGTAAAAAGCAACATCAAATATGGGCTGCTTTATGTTAATGATTGTTGAGTCACAAGAGAAATTAACCATATCCTTGAAAAGAAAATTCTCGCTTTGTAGTTACGTGTCGAGTTTATGTTTATACGTGAATACTCCAAATCGTGCAATTTTATGTGTCTTATGCACTTTGATAACGAGTTTCAAAGTCGTCCCAATCATATACAAGGTGTTCACTTTAGTTCACTGTGAATTAATCTAAGCTAGAGAGATGCAATTGATGAGCTTAAAGTGGTTATTGCATGTGTGTATTTTTTAATATAATCTGTATGTAATTCACTTTATCTTATGCACTGTTACGAATTAAATTATGATTAATCCTAAAGACCTAAGACTGGTATAACAAAGCTTTGTTCAATGTGTAGTAAATCTTATTGGACCCTTGAACCGCGCTCATAATCGAGTTACAACCCAGCTTAAATCCCGAATTGGCTAGTGGCTTCTCCGGTCAAACCCGGTTTGTGAGGTAGCTAGCTCGGTCGAAGGGTTTAGTGCTAATGGGCCTATTCTTGGTAAAGCCTAAAAGATGACTTAGACAATTCTAAAGTCGGTAGCTTGCTTCAATGGAAAATGTGTCGTTTTGAAGCTTAAGAGTTGACCTAGCTATTTAAGCTCATGTGCCTTCTTCGAAACTCATTCGTAGCAGCGCCGCGAGAAAGAAAAACCTAGAGAAAGAGAAAGAATAAAAGAAAGAGAGAGAAAGGAATAGAGATTCTGGTGGCCGACGGTGGAGCGATCAGAAGCATGCTTTGTGTTCATGGAGATCTGAAGTGGCGCCATTCCAAGAAAGTTCCTCCTCAGATCTTCGTTAGCCTTAGGGGGGGGGGGGGCGAAAAACTAGCTTCTTCTTCCACCCTTGCTCTTTTGTTCTTGTTGTTTTTCGTTTGATCTCGTTGTATCGTTGACTTTCTAGTTCTTCGATTTGCTATTGTTGGCATTGTGTTTGTAACCTCTTAGAAAAACTTTTGAAACTTAGTGGATTTTGGGACGAGCCTCCCCAATTGAGGCTCCACGAACTAGGCCCTACCAAACCGTGTAAACATATCTCATGTCACTCATTTTCGATTCTTCACTTTTTGTTATTCTAGTCGAATTGTTGCTTGGTTGATTGGTCAGGTTTGTTCACGCTATTTGGTTGTTCGAGTCAAAATCGATCGGTTTACAAATTGTTATCAGAGCTTTTCTCTTTTTTTTTTGGCTTTTGTTTTCATTATTTTTTGTTTTGAAACCCTATATATATCCATGAAGTTTCCTAGTTACCTTTTCTTTGAGTTTGTTAGTGTCAAATCTGGTGGTTCTGGTGCAACTCTCTCTCTCTCTCTCTCTCTCTCTCTCTCTCTCTCTCTCTCTCTCTCTCTCTCTCTCTCTCTCTCTCTCTCTCTCTCAGTTGAGATTTTAAGATCTTGACTCGAGCGAGTTTGAACGAGCTATACTCGCTCAGATCTAGTTGTTAGGGTTCTTGTTTCTCATATTGTTACATCCGAGCTCAAAACCCTAATTTGTCGTCTTTCTTTCTCTTGTAGCTCATTCCTTGGCTTTATGAGAAAGAGTTTTTTTCTTATGCCCTGATTTCATGTACTAATTTTGCTTAGTCTTACAAATACTTTAACAATGGGGGATGCCTACAAAATCAAGCCCTACGATAGGCAATCTGATTGCGCAATGTGGAAGGTCAAAATGAAGGTCATCCTTTTCAAAGAGAAACTTTATGATGTTGTCACGAACAAATGGGCTGCAACAACAACCGATTTTCAAAAGAAGTAAGCCCAAGATCCTGCTCATGCAAAATTGATGCTTTGGTTGTCGAACGAGGTTGCTTGTCATGTTGTGAGTATAAGTGATCCTAAACTTCTCTAGGATGCTTTGGATGCTAGATATCTCGCTAAATCTTTACCTAGCAGAATATCTCTCTTATGCAAACTGTTCACGTTTAAGATGGATACTGGTTTGACTATTGATGAGAACTTTGACAAATTTTTGAGATTAACTCAAGACCTAGATAGGTGTAATGATGAGATTAAAGAAGAGCACCAAGTAGTGATATTGTTGAATTCTTTGCTCTCTTAGTTTAATGTCTTAAGAGAAGTGCTTTAATATGGTCATGAGGATCTTATTGTTGAAAAACTAATTAAATCTATATTTCAAAAGAATGAGCCTCTTAAAGTCTTCAAGATAAAAAGAAAATGGAAAACATGATGATAAAACTAAGACTAAAAATGAAGATATGATGGTTAAGGGCAAGAATAGAAACAAGTACAAAAAAAGACCAGTCCTTTGAGAATCACTTTAAGAAAAAAAAAACATGTCTTAAATGTTAAGTGCAATTATTGTGGAAAAGATAGACATTATTCTACTGATTTCCATAAAAAAAATGAGAAAAACAAATCAAAAGATAATAATGGTGCCTCAAATGTGTGTGAATCTTATTCCTAATACTCTCATGAATTGCTTGTTGTCTCCTTTACTTGTTTTAAAAATGACTGAATCATATATTCCGGTTGTACTATGCATGCCACTCCAAATAGGAGGTTTTTTGAATCCTTAACTCTATTAAGGGTATAGGACATGTACTTCTAAGAATGCATGATGGGCTATTGGTTAACCGAGAAAACTGAACTTAAAATGTGGTTAACCGAGTTTAATGGGTCGGTTATAGTCAATAGTTTTAACTAGTCAAAATCATGGTTAACCGAGATTTAATTAATCGAAATCACGGTTAATTGGGTTTGGACACCCATAGTGCATAGGCACTAGCACTTATGGTGCTCAATTTAATGTAAGATAATTCCTTAGTTTATTTTGATATCCAAATATTAGTTTGTTGTATTTCACCTTCAACTTTAGGATCTGAGGACTTTTTAGTTACCTCATTAGATCTCTTTGCAATCTTTAAGATTAAGTAGGATCTTGGGAAGCAAGATAAACTTTTGGTGGGTCGTCCAACCTTGATCTCTGAGTTATAGTTTTATATTTAAACTTTTTGTAATTTCATTTACTAAGTTATATTTAATTTTGGTCTCTAAATTCATGTGTGATCATCAAATTCTCGTGCCGTAAACTATTTCAACAAGGCCTCTAATCAGTTCATACACATCAACAATACCATACAACCTTTTTTTTGGTCGAAACAATACCATACAACCTTCATTGGTTAGGGTTACACATAGAGCCACTCTGTCAAATTCTATTTCTGCTTCCACCATCTTAAGATGTCAATCCCAAAGGATTAGTTGTAGATCGAGTCATTCTTCATCAAATTTCTTTTGAGTTTTACAAGTGCATGAAAGATAAGGACTTGCAAAGACGAGGACTCTCAACAAACAAGGCGACCAATCATATAAAAAACCGCTATGTATCAATTTGTATCAAATATCTTAGTAAGTTTTAATTTTTATTCCATACTTGTGACAATTACCCTAAGATTGTGAAAACCCTTGCACCACTTCAACCACCACCTCGACCAACATACCTAGAACCTACCCTAGTCCAACCACTTGGTTGTACCAATACCCCCAAAACCCTAGCTTTTAGGTTTAAATTCCAACTTTTTCCCTAAAAGCTAACACTAGCTACCACCCCTCAACCATCAGCCCTCCAACCACCATTCCACTCGGCCACCCTTAATCACACCCAAGTTGGACTAGCCCCCTTGGTCACCCTACCTTTGGTCGATTTTGGATTTAATTCCTGTGGAGTTGAGAAAAAAAAATCTATGAGTAGATTTTGAGCAAATATTGACTGTTAAATAAAAATGGTGCCCTGAAAAAAAAAACTTATTACGAGTGATACCCATAACTTTTGCTAAAGTTCGGACCATGCCCTTACCTGTGCATTTTTGTTAATTTAGTATGAAAAAATATATATTTTTAATTAAATTAAAATACATATGGGGTGACGGATTGGCAACTGAACATCGTGCATGGCTTAGGTGACATTGTTTGTGGGGCCAGGGTTGGACGGGAAAGTGGCTTCGAGGGCATTAATTGTGCGGGTGAGGGCTGCAACCGAAGACTCGCTAGTTGGAACGGGGTTGGCTAACCGGTTTTGCGAAAAGGAAGGATTTAGAATTTAAGGGGGGGGGAGGGGGGTTATGGATTGGGTTGAAATAGGTATTCTCATGTAAAAATACGTGACAAGCTATATAAATACAGTTTGTACGGACATGGAGACACATGTATTCTTGGATGTGAGAACTGTAACCAATGAATATGCATGGGGAAGACCGAAATAGCAATTAAAATAAATTTAAAAATGAGTTATATAAAAATATTATATTATATATTTGTCAAGTAGATTTTATGTTTTATAATCAATAAAATTTAAGTTAAAACAAAAAATATTACAATATTTGTATTAAAATAAATGTATTCATAAAATCGACTAGATAAATGTAAATTATATCACATATTTATACTAATAGTTATATGGTGCTCATGTTTTAAATTAATATTATTATTTTCTTAAATTTAGAATTGTATTCTAACTTAATAAAATAGAAAAATATTTTATTTATTAGAAAATAAGCTAATTTAGTTATAAAACAATGAAAATTCTCAAGGACACAAGCTGAACTCTTGTAAGAGTTCAGGGGTATCATCCAAAATAAGTTTTTTTTGGGCACTATCCGAATAAAACAAAAACTCGAGTGTACTAACCGAAATTTTCCAATAAAAATTTAATGGATGATTTTTATATTTTTTCGGAAAAATTCACTAATTTCCCATAGGTTTTACAACTTCACCGATATAGTTTTTAACAAACAAACAAAAAACCGTCCCTTGGTATCCTTAGAATTTCAAAATCATATCATATATTATGAGATCTTATAAGGTTATCAAATTGCCCTTTCAGACACAATGGCACCTTTTTATAGGCTTTTCTTAAAAAAGCAGTCACTAACTCTCTAAGCTTACCATTACTGTTTAAACGATCAATATTGGTTCCAACAATTCTCAGAATTAAGATGTGAGGGCTAAGTGGGCCATAAATTGCTCATTGGGCCTATATCCCAATATTGAATTCCTTTATTCGGCTCAAATGACATCCAAATAACAAACTTGTAGGCTTGTAGCGGAAAACCCAACATTTTCAAAACTAAGGCATTTGGCTCAAAGTAGCGGAGACGTATCTTTTATCAGACCCCTGCAAGTCCGCAACTATAAATGCTAATCGGTTTCTCAGGTCTAATTTGCACGATTGGTCACAAATAGGTTTCAAATGGAACAACTGGACCTTATAATGCTCTGTTACTATCTTCCGCAAAAAGGGACGCTAGTTGGGTGCTATGCAATGTTCTAAAATACGCTAAATGGTCCCTAGGCGGAGAGAGACCGCCCATCACCTAGGCGGTCTAGACGGCTGCCTATGTGGGCTAGAAGACTAGACGAGATGAGACCTTTCAGTGCCCAAGCGGAGCCTAGACGAGGCCTAGACAGGACTTTTACAACACTGGTGCCATTTTTTTTATTGTACCAGTTGGGTGCTATGTTTCTAGTATTGCTTGACTTCAATAGATCAAGTTACAAAAGGAACTCAGTAGAGGAGCAACATGGGAACCTAGACACCAGCCATTCCAACAATTTTTCCAAGTTACAATTCAACAGCACAGATTAACATTCAACACCAGATAAGAAAACTTCAAACAAACAAACTCAATCCAACAAGCAAGACTCTTGCCTTTAATAACAAAAACCAACTACTCACGTGATCTACACATAAAGAGTTCACGACAAGAACTATTATTGCATGCTTTGATTTACATACATCTACAGACATTGAATTCAGAGAGGAAGATAATACCTGCATCTACAGACATGTACTCAACTATCACTACAGTCACTCATAGTTCCAGGACATCTTGATTGTACTCCAACTATCTTAGATATGATCACATAATGCTAACCCATCTTCTGCACTTCTGGCTGTCTTCTGAACCACATCAAATATCATCAAACAGAACCTGCAAAATTTAAGAGAGAATACATAGGAAACATGACCACCACTATGAGACGAAGCATAAATTGTTACGGATTGCAAATGATCATCACTCAAGGATCTTATTATAAAAAGACATTTGTAGTTTCCTTCCTCGCCAAATTGTAACCTTCTCTTTTTTGTTCCCATCTTTAGTCAATTAAGTCATCTTGTTAGTTAATGTTCCTTTACCTTTCTAAATCATTCATTGAGGAGTTTCTGACAATTAACCAATCTATTTTGAGTTTCTTTATCGCCCTTCTTAATGCACTCGACAACTTTCATCAAAATCATGATAAAATAGCAACTCAAATGACAAATTAATCGTTGCAGATGATGAGGATCAGAATCATGAAACAAATAGATAAATGAGAACAATGGAATCAGTGTAAGAAGTCCCCAGTCCATCAGAGCCAAAAACAATCAGGTTTCTCTGTAGCAGAAAATGGAATGTAAACAAATTTTACCATTTAGAATAATGGTGTTTCTTAAAAAAAAATACTACCCTTCCTTCACATAATATGGGCAAAGTTATGAGTCTTTACTTAATTGTTTAGGCTTTTGAA
Organism: Fallopia convolvulus; assembly: GCA_964016875.1. Lineage (NCBI taxonomy): Eukaryota > Viridiplantae > Streptophyta > Magnoliopsida > Caryophyllales > Polygonaceae > Fallopia > Fallopia convolvulus. Next base: position 27,028,573 of record OZ024719.1, read on the forward strand.
ATGAATTAGCATTGATCCTAATGACATGACATCTACAGCAATTAATGGATTTTCTTTGAGTTGCTTGATATTCTGTGATGGATGTATAATCAGTTAATGTTATCCTACTAAGGAATAATAATTTAAATACTTCCATGGATAACAAAATTAATTACGTGAAAGAGCATTACCTGCAGAGACTAATACATATTACACTCTTCACGACTGAATCTGAGGGTTAGAATGACTGACTTTAGCAAAACGACCTTTGATTCTTATCCGACTTTCTGCTAAAGCCTTTCGTGATTCATATCGTATGTGCTTCTCGTACCTTCTAGTTCTCTTCTTTTCCTTGTACCTTGACAATGCAGAACCCCTGTCTGCAGTATTAACCTCAGAAGTCGGGATTTTGGGAGGTACAGCCACAGAATCATCCACATTATGATCTGTCTCTTCACTTCCATTCTTGGCAAATGTTGCATCATTGCCAAGATCTGAGTTCCTATCAGGACCTAAGGGAACATCCTCAGTATTACTACCGAAGAAGATATCTGAAAGAAAGGCTTCATTTAAAGCCTCCTCATCATTGCTACCCTGGAGTGTAAAACTTGCCTGCAGCACAAGAACGTCTTGGATTTTTCATCTGAGTGTAAAAAAATTTTGAAGAGTGTCTTTACAAGGAACAGTGCAAGCAGAAACAAAATAAATATCAAGAACCTGTGAATGAACCAAAAAGCCAAGATCATTAACCAAAATCATTACTTTCCAATGAATCTGTTGTCACACATCATGACACATATTGCAATGCCACAAATTGAAAGAAAAAACAAATGCAAAAGCATAAGTAAGAAAGCTTGATTGCAATAATATCCAGTATGACCTTTGTTAGAGAATATGTTTGCCAGCATCAATTACAATTAAGGGCTTCACACGTCTTTTCTTTTTCACCATATTTTAATCGGGAACATTTTAAACTACAATTCACGTTCACTATTTAAATCTCATTAGTATGATTTTTCCAGCATTGTTCATATTCAAACTAAACAAGCTGTAAAAAAATTTCATTCTGACCCAAAGTTGGTAGGTGTATTTACAAAAACAGAATACATAAAGAGAAGGTACATTACCAGACTATCTTTTAATAACTTCACTTCTAATGACCGGTCCACTTTTTACTATCTTGTCTAACGAAATAAATCATACATTAGTATAAGTTCTTTATTTATTGGCATCCACATGAGATCTGATACCTCTTGTCCAAAAGAACTTTCAGAAAGGCACTGTCCACATACACAACACAGATGCTTGACCAATACACAAGAAAAGAAGGTTATAGTGTTATACCTCTTGCCCAGGAACTTCCCCCGGAATGAACTCTTGCTGATAACCATCATAGACATCTGAAACCCCAATCACATGATCATATCGTGGCATTTGGTATCCGAAATCTGGTAGAAATTCTTGATGTAGGACAGTTTCAGACTTGGCCAATTCACAGAGCTGGCGAATCATCTCCTGCTTATGTTGCCCACAAGTTGAATTTCGATCCTGTTAAAAATAACAATAAAAAGTCAAGAGCTACCCGCCAAATTATATAATAATCTAAATGTTCATTTCGAAGTGCTACATTCCAGCCTAAACTTGCCAGACAAACATCACAATGCACAAAGAGCTTTTAATAGATCATTACAGGAGGAGAAAGTTTTACAGAAACGGTGTGTCTACCTTAGGAAGAGTATCCAGAGGCACCATAGCCTGAAAGCCATGATTCTCAGTCTCACCACCGGAAACAATCAAATCATCAACACTCACAACACCCTGGGGAGAAACTGCATCCCAAAGCCAGAAATCAGACAGCTCGCCTAAAACCCCCGTCTCTCTCCCATCCTCCGCTAAACCCTCGCGGTCATCATCCACTCCAAGGGATTTGCTGCAATCGAGCCCTTCAAAGCCAAGGAAGGTCGCGATCTCAGAAGCCGAGGGCTGTCCGGAGAAGCCTTCCAGCGGCCTCCGATCATGGGACGAAGCGGAGGCCGAGGCGGAAGCACAGGCGGCGAGGGCACCCCCGCAGTTATGGATCTCGAAATCGCAATTCTGGCAGAGGACGAAGCGGTGCGTAGAGCAGACGATGACGGCAGGGGCGGAATCGCAGGCGTCGCAGAGGAGGCGGCGCGTGTGCTTCACGAAGAGCTGAGCGGTGGCGTGGACTTCCCTGTCGCAGGCGAGGCAGAGCTTGGCGGCGTCGGCGCGGCAGAAGAGAAGGGCCGTGGCTTCGCTGCAGAAATCACAAACACGACGTCGTTCCGGGCTCCCGGCCCTCTCGGGGTGCGTCGGTGAATCGGGCATCTCGTTTCTTCCTACCTCAACGGGGGTTTCTAGGGTTTTTCTATGCAGCAAAGGCGGTGGCTACGAGAGAGATATAATTGCAACTTGCAAGTGAAATTTGTGACGCACCTTTAATGATCTTTTCCGTGCTGAAAGCGAAATCTGTGATTGTAAACGTCCACCGAGTTCCAATGAATTTTGGTGCCAATTTGACAAAAAGCAGTGGGTGTGGCCGCGTGGGTGCATTTATTTTTAGAAGCTGCAAGGCTAAAGTGTTGCTAATTTGAAGTCAAGAGAAGAGAGTAACCACTAACCTGTATTGACATGGAAGGAGGAAGGTACGGTCACCTCTGTTCACGCTTTCTCGAATATATTTTTGTCCCCATCTTCCAACTACCGGCTTCTAGACTTCTAGTTGCCTAATGCCCAGCTACCGGCTTCTAGTGGGACATGTTCAATGGTTAACCAATATTTTTGGTTATCAAAATAAAATAAAAATATTTATTTTATATTTTATATTTAATTAATTGATAGCAACAAAATATGAATCAACTTTACACATCTCAAAATGATATGCAATGACCAAATAAAGTTTTTATTTTTTTGGTATCATGATGCCCAAGTTTATGACCAAAATTTTCTCTCTCTTATTATTTTATATACTCTCTCCGCTCTATTTTACTTGACATTTTAAAACAATTCACATATATTAAGAAATTGATTGAAAATATAAGAAATATTATTGGAAATCCAAATTTTTCTATATGTAATCAAAAATTTATTACTAACCCATCCTTAAAGTCAATAGAACGAAAGAAAAAAGTCAATACAAGCACTTTCCAATACATTAATTAAATAAATACTCCAAAAAGACAAGTTTTAATGAACACGATTTTAGCTCTAAAGTGTCAAATAGAATAGAACGGAGGGAGTACATGAATACTCTCTTTCCTTTCTGACCAACAACTTGGGCAACCATTGGCAATTCTCTATGGTCAGTGACTTCCCAGGGCAAATTGGTAATTATAAGACTGGAATCAGCATGAGCGAGACAATTGAGCGCAAAGTTTATTTGGCAAGCAAATTACTAGGCGCGGAGAAATTACCCATCAATTTCTTACAATACAACGACTTTATCCTCGTATCCGTATGAAAGAGTTTATTTAACCTGCTATGGTATTTTGTGGGAATGAAGCTTCTTATAAATCAACTCAATACAAGTGTTGTAAATTTATTTAATTATAAGCAGAACAAATTAACACAATTTGTAACATACAAAAAGTAATTTCCTTTATAATCACATATTATTATGTTTTTTAATAGGGTAAAGATTCAATAAGCCAACGAATTTTGCGTAAATTAAGAGATCGTAGAAAGCTTGTGGCCAAAAGACAAGGGAACATGAAACACCAATAGAAAGGAAATGCATCAACGGACACCACATAAAAAGTGGTAAGACTAGAAGATCAAGTTTTAAACAAAACATCATCTGCTAGAGACCGAAGTTGGTAGAGTAAATGTGTAAAGACATACTATATGTGATAATGCATTAAAAATGTGTATATTTATTTATTATTGTAACAGATTTTAAAAACTACGATATATGGTGTCTAGATTTAAAAGGGATTAAATAGAGACAGGTGGGCCAATACAATCTTTAGGACTAGTCATTTGATATTGTGAAATTCTTCGATACCTTATTAGTTAATCAAGGCGAGAGATTTCATCGGTTGTTAATATTTTTAATATAAGGTCGGGATCTACGTTTTCTAACGCTTGAAACCTTAGAAGCCCCCAACCCATGTCAGCCCAAGGACTTCCCAAGAGGTCACCCAACCTAGTATTACTCTCGCCCTCTTGCATGCTTAAGTTTAGAGTTCTTTGTCGTTACTCGAACCTTGAAAAAGGAAGAGCTCTTGTTCACATGGATATCATCTCAACCCCTTATAAACCATCGGGATGTCACAATATCCCCATCCCCCCACTTAAACACTGTAAGTCGGCTTTGATACTATTTGTAAGTTCTAAGACCTTAGAAGCGTCAACACACGCCAACACGAGGACTTCTCAAAGGTAACTCATCTCGGTACTATTCTTGCTCTTGCACGCTTAACTTTAGAGTTATTTGTCCTCATTCGAACCTTGAAAAGGAAGAGCTCTTATTGACATGGGTAGCATCTCAACCCCTTACAAACCACCAGGATGTTACAATAAATCATGGTTGTGAAGATTTGAATTTGAAATCCTTTATAATATATCTAGGATGTTACAATAAATCCTTACAACCTCTTGCACGCTTAAGCATGCATGGGTGAGAGTAGTACCGAGATGGGTGACCTCCTAGAAATTCCACGAGTTGGTATTGGATAGCGCTTTTAAAGGTCTCGGACCTTACACGTTCTACTTAAAAGTTTAAGCCAATGGGTTGGGGTTTCACTCTACTTATATTCTACTATTTTTTCCTTGAGATTTTGAATGTGGAAAACTTTTCCAACCTCTTTCTGAATAGATATATATTTTTTGATTTAGTAATATTACCATATTTTTGAGGTACTAATTTACCATTATCTTTTAGGAAATGGTGAAGGTATATTTCCAGTGGGATGTAACCCGAAAATTTTTACAAGGTCACAAAGGACCTAAGAGACTTCAAGGGGACAAGTCATAGAACTACAAAAAAACAAAGGCTCAACAGAACCAACCAGCCAAAGAGTTATCCCAAAATAGAAGGAACTCAAGCTAACTAGCTTACAAGCTAACAAGCTTTACAAAAACAAAGGGGGAAATAGTATTGAAAGGGGCAAATTGCAGTAGCATGCTTAGAGGATTCCCAAGCGGAGCAACCATATCTCATCTCTTGTTGATCTCGGCTTGACTCTACCTTTCACACGGGTCTCGGCAAGGGCCATATCCTCGAGGGCATAATCGATAGGCTCAGTAGAGACATTGTAAAAGATTTTATTGTTTTTGACCATCCAACACAAGTGAAGTGAATGCAACCACTCAAACTTCGAAGTAAATAGAGTTTTTTTATTTGCTATTGAAAATGCAAGTAAGCCATTCAACAATGGTGTAAGCATTAAGTTGAACACAGATTCATTCCATGAATGAATGAGGAAAAAAGAAGAAAAAGGACACAAAAACCATCGATGGTTAGCGGTTTCTATGTTGGAGGAACAAAGACGGCATTCGGCCGAGTCGACCCTCCAAAGGTGATGTAGGCGCCCACAAGTGGGTGCACAGTTCCATCCAGCAAGCCAGGTAATAAAGGAACATCTAAGAACTCAACAACTCATCCAAATGGCCTTACACCACTCAAGTGTAGAGCCCTTATCCCTCTAGACATCATACATTGTAATGGTGATGTCTCTACGACTTCCACTTGCCTAGAGGAAGTTCCAATCGATAAGATTGTGGCTCTCCTTAACTGAATTAACATCATCTCCAATGCAGAGGATGGTCTTCCACATCCAACTGTCGTCAACTCTCGATCTGACTTCCCAAATGGTGTCCTATTGTAGATAGTTGGACTAGACCCACTGAACCTCTATGTTGTTGGAGTTGTTGTAAATGTTGTGAATGAGTTGTGCAATATTGGACTTACTCTAGGACCTACAAGAGTTCTTTGATTCCAAGCCCCCCCCCCCCTTCCTTAGGACGTGTAACGTCCCTCCAAGAGACAAGAGCTCTTTTTTAGTCACTATTCCCACTCCACACAAAGCTCCTAAGGAGCCTTTGTATGTTCTTAATCGTCATTTTGGGATGTATCAAGGATTCAAGGCTTTAAGCTAGAAGTTGCACAGCCCGAAGAGCACGAATTGAATGAGTTCAACTCAACCAGAGTAAGAGAGTCGTTTCGCCGACCAAGAATGGATCCATGTAATTACCTTATCAATTAGGTTGTTGAATTCATGTCTATTAAGCTTGCAAGAGTGCAACACCAAACCAAGGTATGAGATGGGAAGTGTGCCTTGTTGGAGCTCAATTACATGAATCATCTCACTGAGAGTGTTAGGGTCAACCCCAACATTGAACAAAGGGACTTGGAGTGGTTGCATTGAAGCCTAGAAGTTGAAAGGAACTCCTTAACAGAATTGACAAGGGTAGAGACTATACACATGTCACCCCTATAGAAAAGGAAAACATTATTTGCAAAAGCCAGGTACACTAACTGCAACCTATGACAACTTGGGTGAAATTTGAAGGGGGAGATGATGCACATTTACTCTAATTTGTGATTGAGGAATTCCATGGAAAAAGCAAAAATGTAAGGAGATAAGGGGTCGCCTTACCGAATACCTCGTTTCCCTTAAAGAATCCAGTCATGGTGTCGTTGTCATTGATCTAGAAGCTAGTGGTGGTGATGCAAGCCTGAATAAGACGAGTGAAGTGCTCATGGAAGCGTAGGCAGCGCAACACATTAATGATGATATTCCAGTCAAGAGAGTCATATGCCTTCTGTAAGTCAATTTTAAGGGCAACACGAGGAGATACATTGGCCCTACCATAATGTTTAAACAAGTCCCGACACATTAGCACATTGCTCCACACACCTCAGCTAGGGAGATAGGTGCCTTGCTTGAGGTTGATTAAGTTGTGAGCAACGTCTCGAAGTTTTCTAGCCAAGACCTTAGCAATTATTTTTTAAATCATGTTATAACACAAGATTGGCCTGAAATTTGAAAAATATTTAATGCATTTCTATTTTGGAATTAGATGGGTGACGAATGATCTCCTTCAAAAGCTTGCCATTTGAGAAGAACCTCTAGATTGTGTTGGTGATGTCTTGACCAACAATAACCCATGCCTTCTTGAAGAAGGGACTATTAAACCCATCAAGCCGCGAGGATTTGGAATTAGTTGTGGTGAAAACCACGTTCTTAACCTCGATAGCTGAAATCGGATGATAGAGAGACATGACCTAATTTGGGGAGACATAAGGCCTGCGGTCACAAACTTGGGCCTTGAGGAGGAAATTGCCTCTTGGGCAGTCCTCATGTTGGTATGGGATAGTAATTCTACGGTCTCGGACCTTACAATTTCGTTGAAGACAAAGACTCAAGCCAGTGCGTTCCAGGCGTTCCTAAGTTAAAAGGTCTTTGAGGTCCCTCACGACATCTATATTAAACTTCTTCTTGGCATTAGAGATGTCTGAACAATACACTTGGTCTGATTTGTGCTAAGAGCATGGTGTAGTGGGGAAATTAAAAAGGCCGCCTCGGATGTCGTGGACGAGGAACCATTTATACCTCCATTCCCCTAGTTAAGGGAGACTAAGGTGAATGTAATCTCTAAAGAAAGAAAAAAATATCAAAAAAGGTTCATGAGAAGAGAAAAGGAGAACAAGAAGCACGATGTCTAAAATGTTAAACATAGTCCTCTCCGTCACTCAAGGGAAACAACTCCCTTCCAAATTCTCGTTTGGAAGGATTAAAATCCATAACTTGCTTTATTGATACGTTTGAATATGCTTACAAGAACACTTTGGAACTAGCCCTACTTCCCAAGTATGCTAGAACTCTTATAACCCAAGTAAACCCTATTATCAAACAACTATCAAGCCTGCGTCTCTCTTCCTCTTTCAACTCTCGAACTCTCGAACAATTTAACTTTTTCTCAAGAATATGTAAATGGATTTCGTGGCTTTCCCTCTCTAAATTTGCAATATTAGCTCTTATCTTCTAACCTAATAAATATGAATTATATAGGCTATCACTCTAGATTTTAGAGTTATTTTAAATTAATTATCTTATGTTTTCTAGAAAGCCTACCCTAATTTATTTTATCTTTATAAAATCAAGTATTTTATGCATATTAGCATATTAAAAAGATTAAAAATTATTTAAAAATATTCAATTCAAGTGAAATTAATATTTAAATAATCTATTACCAATAACTAAAGCCGAAGAAATTTATGCCACCATGTTACGCCGCATCACCCCTTTCTTAAAATAATAATTTTAAATAGTTAATTATGCAAAAAAAGTTATCTCTAAATAAACATAAAGATAAAATAATATTTGTACAAATTTATCCTCAAATAAACATAAAGATAAATAATATTAGTAGATTTGACCAAAATAGATAAAAAAAAGTACATTATATTTATTATATTTGTAAAAGATACATTAAAAAAAGATAAGAAAAAATTTGTACACGTGATCACATATATATCTTAGAAATAAAAACAACCATATCTATCTATGACAATATATTAAAGGTGTAATTTTTCTGGCCACCACAATAATTATGACCCCTACCTTATATTAAAAGAAACTTATTTTGTTTTGTTTTCCAATTAAATTCCTTTTTATTTTTACTTGTGGAAAAAAATTAAATTCAAATTTTGATTATAAATAAAGAAAATTATTTTATCTTTATTTGTTGAAACCCGATATAATATGCGCTATAAACGGGAATTAAATAAATACTAACTCTCGGGATTCGTACAACCGACCGGTTTTCGTACGTGGATTATTCCTCCTCCCCACCCCTCAGCTGGTTGTTCTTGTGCTCTTTACGAATAAAGCCTTTAGACTTTATACCGTTTATACCGCGATCTCACTCGGAGATCAAACACGTCGAGCTTTGGCAAACGAGATAGTTCTCGAGCCAGAGAGGATTTTCGACCCTTTATTAAGTCTCACTCTTCCTCCTTATATAAGATTATCAACTAGTTGCTTGTCTCCTAAGTGTCGATGTGGGAAGCTTATATGAAAATTTACCATGAAAGGCAACGTGACCATTCGCCATGTCACCTATATGTATGGTTAAGCCATGATATCTCACATGGGTATTTTTGTGGAGTTGAAAAGTCAAGGAAGGTGGCTTCTTCATGCCAACTTGATTTCCACCCTGCAAGTGGCAATTCATCTTTGTTTTTATACGTATTTTACCATGGGTCGATCATCATTATTGGGTCGAGCCCAGCTTCATTTCTACGAGATCAAACGCACACATACAATTTGAGATAGGTTAAGTATTTATACATATAATTTACGTACTTATATGCATTAGACGTGTATAAGCAACGGGTCATGTTGTCTCTTTCCTTATATTCACCAATTTACCTTGATTATTGTAGCAATTATTTCGCGCACCATCACAACCCCTTGGCTTGGTGTCCTCGTTCCACGAGGGCAACGAGACAACAAACAGGTGCGCAGCTTATCGATTTGCAACTTGTGCAACGCGATCTAAACTCGAGATTAGGTGGAGTTCGCACATTTTTAGAGAGTTAAGACCTCGTCCTTTAAGAGTTAGTGAACCTTTTACGCTTAGAGAATCAGGGTCTCGTCCATAAGAGAGTTTGGACCTCATCCATAGAGAGTTTGGATCTCGTCCATAAGAGAGTTTGGACCTCGTCCATAGAGAGTTTGGACCTCGTCCATAGAGAGTTTGGACCTCTTCCATAAGAGAGTTTGGACCTCGTCCATAGAGAGTTTGGACCTCGTCCATAGAGAGTTTGGACCTCGTCCATGAGAGAGTTTGGACCTCGTCCATAGAGAGTTTGGACTTCGTCCATGAGTGAGTTTGGACCTCGTCCATAGAGAGTTGGGACCTCGTCCATGAGAGAGTTTGGACCTCGTCCATAGAGAGTTCGGACCTCGTCCATAAGAGAGTTTGGACCTCGTCCATACAGAGTTTGGACCTCGTCCATACAGAGTTTGGACCTCGTCCATAAGAGAGTTTGGACCTCGTCCATAGAGAGTTTCCAAACCCAAGCGAAAAGCAAGGGGTGGACTTCGCAACCTTAAACCGAGAATCTCCAACCCCAAGCGGGAAGCGAGGGGTGGACTTGCGCACTTAGAACTGAGAGTCCCCAAGCGGGAAGCGAGGGGTGGATTAGCGCACTTTAGAACCAAGAATCTCCAACCCCAAGCGGGAAGCGAGGGATGGACTTCGAAACCTTAAACCGAGAATCTCCAACCCCAAGCGGGAAGCGAGGGGTGGACTTCGAAACCATAAAACCGAGAATCTCCAACCCCAAGCGGGAAGCGAGGGATGGATTAGTGCACTTTTCGAGAATTTCCAACCCCAAGAGGGAAGCGAGGGGTTGATTAGCGCACTTTTCGAGAATCTGCAACCCCAAGCGGGAAGCGAGGGGTGGCTTAATCATAACATAGAATTAGGAACTTGGTTCCAGCATGCGAGTATATACTATATACAAAGTATAATTAATTAGCGAGTCAAGTTTTCAAGGCTTACCTCGTTCCACAATCTTAGGACGCGTAACTTTCGGAACGGAGGTTGTGGCAATAATCCATACTTGTCCAGCGTGGATGAATTTAGTTGTCTTGCATCCATTTCCAGTTGCTCTACCTCAGAGAAGAATTCAAATGGGTCATCAACCCATTCACTGAATTTCGGCCCATTTAATAATAAAGCCCAGATCACATGCAAATTTGCACTTTGCCATGCGTTGCACATGAGGCTGCCATCCATGCATATCGTTTAGATTTCTCATTTGTGAACCCAAAAACCCCGTGAGTCACCTTGAGCCATGCCTGGCAATTTCACGGTGACCACGCACTGGCATGGAGTTGATGGCCATAAGCCATGCATCAGATCAACCCGATCGCGGTCGGACGCCCTCATTAGAACGCGCACATTGGCCATGGTCCGAAGATTGCGATGTTTCGCCTAGAAATTAACGTGAGATGCCCGACCTAGAAACGAGACCGAGATGCCATCCAAGAGCATTACACATAGAATTTTCATGATGCCCATGCATGAACACATGGCTCTCCATGCCACCCATGCATTCATACAAGGAGTCCATGCCGTGGACAAGATGTAGGATTTTCATGCATAGAACAAGTCTATAGCTTTTTCAAGTTAAAAGAGTTGTTACGCGATGTCCTCCAAAACCATGATGGAAAGTACGCACTAATTAACTATCAATTAGGCCGAGCTTACGTACCTCAGTCAGCGGACACCTCGCGCCCTCACCACTATCTAGCTAGCTTGAAGACTTGCTAGCTAGTGTTGAGGATGGAGCCGCCGACGTTGAGGCAAGGCCGCGCGCCGAGTCGAAGCGGCGTTTAGGAAAAGCGCGATGTTGGGCAAATGTGGAGACTGCGATGCTTGGCCTACAACGAAGGCCAAGATATTTTTCGGCCTCCGTAAGGACCGAGGTGCTTTCGGTGGCATGCACCTCACCATGCATACATGCCAAGTAGAAAGACCGTTAACTTGCCAAGATCTCGTTGAGTTGTCTTTCAAATTACCCTTCATATATATGCATATATAGATGCGATGTCATGCGAAACGGAGAGGAGGTTGCACCCACTTGATTGTAACCCCGTGAAAGACCACGATGTTTTGGCTGGAGATCGATTGCCGCGACGTTTGAGGCTGGTCAACGCCCACCTACTACTTGGCGCTCAAGAGAAATTAGCCCTGGACCTCGACATAGAATGGTCATTGAAAGGAGGCACCAGGAGATCCTCGCACATCACAAATATTGAAGTTTGGTACCACCCGAGCGCCGAAAATAAGGTGGAGCGGGGACATCGCGAACCTTAACCAACGAGGTGTGGCACCGTGCCGACAATAAAGTGGCGTGGAGACATCTCACACCTTGACCAGCGAGGCACCGCACCGGGCGCTGCGCGACGACAATTAGGTGGCGCGGAGACATCGCACACCTTGACAACCGAGGCACCGCACAAGGCGTCGCGCGCCGACAATTTGTTGGTGCGGAGACATCGCACACCTTGACCTACGAGGCACCGCACCGGGCGCCGCGCGCCGACAATATGGTGGCGCGGAGACATCGCACACCTTGACCAACGAGGCACCGCACAGGGCGCCGCGAATGGACGAGATTTTTGGCCACGATCTTTGGCCTCCTACTTATCTCGCACACGCCATATAATTTGAAGGGGAGGGAGAGGACGACTTACTTGGCCGTTGCCCGAGATGACGTCGAGCGTCGCCCGAAAGAGGACCTTGAGCCACTGCGGTAGAGAAGAGCTAACGAGATGATTGGCCTCCCACATGCACATCGCGATGTTTGGGCGGGCTAGAAGACCGCGAGTTTTGACGATGTCCCGCAATGTCCTGCGACGTCTCCTGGCTACATGCGAGGTGCATGTCCACCACGCATATATACATGCCATGCCAAGAGGATGGCGAACCATGATGGCCATACATCGCGCTACCTCGGGAGACCTCACAACTTGCACATATCTTGGGAGACCGGCCTCGCAATTTGTACAATCATCTCGCAACTTGCACACGTGGAATTTACACAAGTGGATTTTACCCGAGAGTAGGTCGGATAGGGAGAGCCAGTTCCCACAGACGGCGCCAGTGTTGAAACCCGATATAATACGCGCTATAAACGGGAATTAATTAAATACTAACTCTCGGGATTCGTACAACCGAATGGTTTTCGTACGTGGATTATTCCTCCTCCCCACCCCTCAGCCGGTTGTTCTTATGCTCTTTATTCTTATGCTCTTTACGAATAAAGCCTTTAGACTTTATACCGTTTATAGCGCGATCTCACTCGGAGATCAAACACGTCGAGCTTTGGCAAACGAGATAGTTCTCGAGCCAGAGAGGATTTTCGACCCTTTATTAAGTCTCACTCTTCCTCCTTACATAAGATTATCAGCTAGTTGCTTGTCTCCTAAACGTCGATGTGGGAAGCTTATATGAAAATTTACCATGAAAGGCAACGTGACCATTCACCATGTCACCTATATGTATGGCTAAGCCATGATATCTCACATGGACATTTTTGTGGAGTTGACAAGTCAAGGAAGGTGGCTTCTTCATGCCAACTTGATTTCCACCGTGCAAGTGGCAATTCATCTTTGTTTTTATACGTATTTTACCATGGGTCGATCATCATTATTGGGCCAAGCCCAACTTCATTTCTACGAGATCAAACGCACACATACAATTTGAGATAGGTTAAGTATTTATACATATAATTTACGTACTTATATGCATTAGACGCGTATAAGCAACGCGTCATGTTGTCTCTTTCCTTATATTCACTAATTTACCCTTGATTATTATAGCGATTATTTCGCGCACCATCATTATCTTTTTTTTTTCTATTTATAAAAAATATTTATCTTAAATCGAATTTTGATAAAAAGGTAAAAAAATTCAAATATCTATATAATTACTTGCCTGAATTAAATTTTTATAAAATTTTTTATATTATATTTTCCTTAATTTTCTTTTTCGATTTTTATGTAAACATAGAATATTTTTTATCTTTAAAAAATTTGTATTTTTTTATCTTTTCTTATTAATTGTCTTTTTAAATTTTTATTGAAAAGATTTTTAAAGAATTGAATTTGATTAGTATTTTAAAGAATTTATATTATATTTGGCTTTTTATTTATTTTTGTATATTTACTTTATTAATATCATATTTATAATATATTTAAAAATTGATGAGTCGTAGCCGTGCATGGCACGACGGGGCACAACTAGTTTCAATCTAAATTCGGGGAAAACTCTCAACAAAAAATAAATAATTAAAATATATTTAACTAAAATATGTTTCAAGATCTTAAAATAATCTTTATAGCTTACATAATTTTAATTACAATGTTATTATATACATTACTAGTTTTACCCGTCGTACCATGTACGACTACGATTCGATATTTTATAAACATTATAAATAGGATATTAATAAATAAAAAAAAATATAATATAAAATTTAATATAAGTAATTTATTGTTCGTAGAATGTATATAATTTTTTAATCAAATATTATATTATTCTTATTTTATTACTTTTCATTTAAGTAAATTTAGAGTTTATCAAATACTTCAATATCTATTAAATATTTTATTAATCATTTTTATTAATTTTAAAATTTTAAATATTTATCATTAATTTTTTATAAAATAAAATCACTATATTTCTATAAATAAATTTGTCAAAACATATATGATAAAATATTTTTATTTATTTTTAAATATTTAAATATTTTATTTTTTAAAAAATACTTGTATAAGCAAGCTTTCAAAAAATATTGTTATACTAAATAGATATTTTTTTTGATGTTAGAGATAAATTTAAGGCGAATTTGCATATATGCCCCCAAAAAAGTTAGTAATGTAAAAACTACCCTCGTTTAGGTTAAATGGCAAGGAGTGTCCTTTTGGACATTCTTACAATAAAAACTTCTCTTTTATTATTTACTACTAAATTATAAAAAAAAATCGTTAAAAACATTCATTTAAAAAATTGTTGAATAGAAAAGGAAGATAAAAAGGGGAAAAGAAAATACTTCGTATAATCCTATTTAGAGATCGGATCAACAATAGAATCTAAATAGAAAAATTTGATTGCCTGAATCAGTTTAAACATGAACCAAGTGAACAGTAGAAAAGAAACACACAAGAAAATAAGTCATCAATAAAAGCTCAATCTTATCAAATTTCCAGTCAACCCTAAATTATAGTAGATGATATCTAGTTCTACTTGTTTATCATCAAACACGTAGATCTTTTTTACTAGATTAATGTTGCATGTGCAAAGCTGAATCTAAACAACTATATATGATCCAATCCAATACTCCTATCTAAATACCAATATAGTATCAAGTACTAACAGGGAAGTATAATTGATTTTGCCCATTTAAAGGACATGGAGAACAATCGTTCTTCGCCTACCTCGGCCTCCTCAACTACTCCGATACGATCGATGCTTACAAAAAAGGCCTCGAGATCGAATCGCGCAATAAAATCTTAAAATTCGGCTTGGTGGATGCCGAGGCCGCTTCCGGTAGGTCTAGATCCGCGGCTTCTCCCTCGTCTTTTGGCGGCGTATTTTCAGGACCGGAGAGATGTGAGCGACCATGGATCCTTGACCACGCGAGTTTGTTATTGGTGCAGATAAATTACTTATTGATAAATATTTTTTATTTATTTTTAAATATTATATTTATTTTTGTAATGGAATACAATTTAAATAAATTCAACAATTTACTATTTTCTCTAAAATTTCGAAATTTTAACAATTTAGGCATTCTTGCAATTAATTTGGGCATTTAGTCATTTTTTTTGACATTGATGTAAATGAAAAAAAATAAAGGCATTTTTACAATTAAGAACTTTTTTTTAGGGTATATGTCACTATAAACACTAAATTTAAATAGTTAAAAAGAATTTAATAGAAAGAAGTTATAATAATAGAAATAAAAATTAATTTTTAAGTATAAGGTGGGGCTAGAATCGTTCTAGTGACCTGAAAAGGTACAACTTTAATATATAGTTATAGATATTACCTATTTTTTTTAAACATTATAAAGTATTTATCATTAACTTTTTTATTATAAAAAAATATATCTATAAATAATTTTAATATATAGTTATGGATATTACCTATTTTTTAATTTTTAAGCATTACAAGTATTTATCATTAACTTTTTTATTATAAAAAAAATATATCTATAAATAATTTTTTGAAAAGCCATCATGCTAAAAGGTAAAAGATATTTATACTTATTTAAAAATATTTTAAATTTGTTATCTTTGATTTTAAATATTTGTATAAGGAAGTTTTCAAAAGATATTGTTATACTAAATAGATATTTGTTTGATGTTAAAGATAGATTTAAATAGTTAAGAAAAATATAATAGGAAAAAGTTAAAATATTAGTAATATAAAATTAATTTTGTAAATATGAGGTGGGACCAGAATCGTTCTGATGACTCAAAAAGGGATAGCTTTAATATATAGTTATAGATTTTATATTCTATATTAATATCATAAAATTCTATGTTTTTAGTAAAATCATCCCGTGAATTTCACGGGACTTCAACAGTTCAACTGATTTATAATATGATTTTTAAGATACAAATTTGCGCGCATACACACATATATATATAGTTGTTTACAATATAATTTTTTAATTTTTTAGTTTTTTAATTTTTAATATTAAGTTGATATTTAAAATTTAAGTGGAACATAGAGATAAAAACCGAAAGTAGAATGGAGAATTTGCATCGCTTTGATTTGCCAAGCTTCACGTGTAGCTCTGTTGGTAAGAGATTGCAGAGCTACATCACAAAGAAACTGAAACTAATTATGCTGCAGCAAAAAAGGCAAAGAAGAAACAAAGAGAATGCATATTTAATCAAAATGAAAAGAAAAAAAATGTAGTTCTGATTAAAATTGTTGCGTCGTAGAGTTGGAGACGAGGAGACTTGTTTAATTTCAACCCAAAAAAAAAAAGGAGACTTGTTTAATTAAAAAGCAAATTTGACAAAAACACTTTGCATTTAGATATATAGAGACTATTTTATGGAGTATTCTTACTTCTTGTTACAGGCCTATGGCGAACATCAAAGATTCGATTAGAGCAAAAGATGGACCATATTTTTAAACTTGGATCAAAGTAAACAGAAATAAATAATAATTCCGGGAAATGGTGAAAATGGATTAATTATGAGTCTTTGCTTTGTGGATTTGTGGAAAGAACAGAAAATTACAAATCCATTCTGCATCGTCACAAAAATGCTTAGGAAATCATAAAACAGAACATTTTTGGTGTATTCATGATTTAGTCATAACACAAACAGAACAATCATAAAACAGAACAAAATTACAAATCCATTCTGAACCTCCTAAACAGTTTACTAGAATTAATATGTATATTCATGATTTAGTCAAAAGGAATCCAAAAGTGATTACACTAACCCCGGGCGCCCCCACCGCACCCTGATCTGGGTCATCGTGGAGGAGGTAAATCGCAGGATATGCAATGCAGCGGCCAGTAATCGAACCCGAGACCTTGCGGTCCTGTTGGGGAACTTCCAAGCCCTTTTCAATCCGCCCTTTGCCACTGCGTCATGTGCCCCGGGGGCCAGTCAAAAGGAATGCAATCCCCAAAAAAGGAACCACCTTAGCTCTTGATTGTGTCTTTTGGTTTGCTCCAATAGGCGGCATTGTTGTTTTAGTTGTTCACTGGGAATCTCATAGTACAGCTTGCAATGTTGCTCATGTCAATCACATGGAGAATATCTCTGGTTTTAAACCGTCAAGAGGTGATTGGCGATGTGGAATAGTTGCTCAGTGCTTCGACACAGTGAGAATCTTCTCTTTGAAGTTTGAACGGTACCTAGTTGTCGAGTGTTGAGTGGGCAGCTTGGGACTTGCTGAATGTCCAATCTTAGAAGATGTTTGTTTGCTCTTCTGGTGTTTATCTTGTCCTTTCGCCAAGTCCAAGAGACAAAATGATCAAAGTATAAATAGCCTTATTTGATATCCAGCATTATTCTCATGCTCATTGGCTTTTGTACACTGCCTTTGAGATGGATTTAGTCCCTATATCAATTTTGGTGCATTCTAACTAAATTCAGTTATTATTGTCACATAGCTGAATTTCAGTTTTTCTTGGGTCTATCGGGCAGAGGTACCCCCATCTTGACACCCCAGATTCTGCTGTAGCGGAGCCTCACTGGTTCAATAATGATGATGATGATATCCAGCATTACAAGAACCTCTAATGTTAAATCCTTATACAAAGGATTTTACTAACAATCTAACATAATCATGTATTCCCAACGTATCAAGAAAAGTTCCAATTGACTTGAAAATTCTCTTGCAACAGAACTGCACACATGTAATGTGTGTGTGTGCTAGCTTGGCGTGCTTTCGATTTTATGATGCCTTTAGGAGAAGCATCACCCATTATTCATCACCCGCTGATGAATAATGAAGGAAATCTTCATAGCCAAAGGGATATCTCAGTATCATTCCATATGCTACTTTGGTGTCAAAATTTCCAACTGTATAAATGCACGCTATCAACCTAAGCTGCTTGTATAAATACCTGAGCCGGGTTTAATTGATTTCCTAAGTGCAAACAACTCAATCTTCATCTCACATAATTGTTCTGCTTTTTCTTTTGCAATTCACAGCCTGTATAGTATATGGAGAATCTGAGGCATTGGGTGGAAGATAAGCCAGTGGTGATCTTCAGCAGGAGCGAGTGTTGCATGTGCCACACCATAAAGCAGCTGATGAGGAGCTACGGTGTAAACGCGACAGTATACGAGCTTGACCAGACGCCACATGGGCAGGATGTTGACGAGTGTTTGCAGAGGATTGGGCAAACGCCGAGCGTGCCGGCTGTGTTCATAGGACAGAGATTTGTGGGGGGAGCCAAAGAAGTCTTCAGTCTTCAAGTACAAGGAAAGCTCATGCCTATGCTCAAGGATGCTGGCGCTATATGGATTTAACATCAAATGATTATTTAATGTTCAGGTAAAGCTGTTATGTAGCCTTTCTTGCAAAAAATAAAAAATAAAGATTAGAATGGAATCAACTATGTAAATTCATCCAGATAACTGCATTTCTGAGCTTAATAAAAGCCGTGTACATTCTGGCTGTATATATGTTCTTGTAAAATGTATTTGTAGGTAAGTTTGCATTTCAAGAATAATTAACTTTTGGAAAGGTGAAGTTACAGGAACAACTTGAGTGACTCATCAACAAGTTGCCCTTATCCAGAATTTTAGGGTATGATCTTGTAAGATCAACCATGTAAAAAGAAAAGAGCTCTTATTCTTGGATTAAACCACAAAAAAATGACCTTAATTCTGATACACATTATCTCTGAGAACTGTGATGTGGAATAGATATGCAATTCCATCTCAAGACTAACGAGTTAAGCAACATGAAATAATAACCAATGAAAATTAAACTGCTTTTTCAGTCAAAAGAAGAAAAGAAAATGGGAGCTCAAAAAGAGCAATGCACCCTCCTCAGATAAGAACTTTATTTGGTTAAATTGCTACTTTTTTTTTGCCCTTCCTGTGTGCCATAGCAATTGAAGGTGGGGATTTCATCCAATCCAGCACACCTTGCCGCACTTTTGATGTATTGCAGATAGAAATGCAAATAAACTCAGAAAAAAAAAAAACAACGCTTTAACTAACAATTTCTTCTAATCAAACATAGCATTACTTGCTACTTCGTATTAAGCACGAGGACAGGATAAATAATTGCAGAATCTATCTTTATACCATAATCTTCTTTTTATAATAATGCATACCTGACATGTCATACATGTGGAGGAATCACTTTTTGAAAAGAAAAGGTGTAGTTTTGCATCTTCATGAAGCTCTGGACATTGTGCAAGATCATAGCTAGGTACAAGTTCATAATAGTTCCTTTGCTAATTTCTTCTCAATCTGATCATCAATGGTCCAATCCAATTTTTGTTGACCAAGTTTTAATTGAATATTTGGAATTAAACATGCAAAGACAAAATACAAAAAATAAAAACCGGTTATCCAGTCTACGCTCGAAACTCTGACATGTTTACTATCCTCTGTCTCGAACCGGAACGGATGCAAATCCGATCCAAATAAACAACTGGCCTTTTCGGTTTGGTGGATTGAGCCACAGAGTTGGAATCGGAAGGGATTAAAATGGGCCTTAGAGGAGCATCTACAATAGTGATATTTACTTCAAGTATCATAACTTATTTTTTAAATTTTCTCTCTCTTCCATCTCATCTATAAAACTCTAATCTCACATCAATAATATTTACATACTAAAAAGGGCCTTATAAAATTGTAACGGCTACATATTCACATACTAGAAAGTTTACCACATCATACGCTGTCTGTCTACTAGGGACAATGTGGGAATCTTCTAGCTTTTTGGATAAAACTATTATCTTCTTGTAGGATAATTCAAGATTTGCTTTTCCAGTAAACTGTGGGAGAAGAAGATCATTTAGTCATAAAAATAAAAGAAACTATAAATAAGTTGCTTATGTTAAGTTCTGCTTGACATAGCAAAGCTCGAAAGTGTAAGTAATAACACAAACCATATACAAACTCTGAGATTGTGCAAAAACAAAGAAAAACTTACAAAGCATGGAGAGCACAGTGAAGGGGTTGGTGGGTGAAAAGCCATTGGTGATCTTTACTAGGAGCTCATGCTGCATAAGCCACTCGGTGAAACCACTCATAACGAGCTATGGAGCCAATGCAACTGTTTATGAGTTGGATCAAATTCCAAATGGACAAGAAATTGACAAAGCATTGCACAAGTCAGGGAGCAAGCCAAGTGTGCCAGCTGTGTTCATCGGCCAATGTTTTGTTGGTGGGGCCGAAGAAGTCTTTACTCTTCAATTGCAAGGCAAACTTACGCCATTGCTTAAGGATGCTGGAGCTATATGGGTCTGAAAATTATATTGTTGATCTCCTTAATTTGTCTAGAAGCATCAACTATGTAATATTAGTTTTCTCTCTCTTTTTTGGGCCTGATAGTAAAAAGGACACTAGTTCATCACTTGTACCGTATCTACAAGAACAAGTCAATGCAGAATTCTGTAACACTAGTTGATCGATCACTTGTTATGTTTTTCTTCAAGTATGATTTATTCAAGCTCCTTCCTGCTGGGTAATTAGCATTATGGTCCATAGTTTAGATTAGTTATTCTTCAAATCTGGACCTAAGAATTGTCTGCTCAAATCACAAGCATGTCATACTTATAAGCTATTACCTATCAATAGATAATGGTAATTAATTAAACAAAACATCAGTATCTACAGAATTTTTAGGGCAAATGACAAGGATGGTAAGTTTATATCAGCATTTTTCACCTCTACGGTGAACCAAAAACATCTTCCATTTTCTTATCTGCCCAAGGCAATGTCTCCAAGGAATTCATTCTGCCCAGCTGTCCTAGCTAGTGTATTCATGATGAAGCTGTATCAATTATGCACCTAGTCCTCCAATCCTTCAATGTATATCCTTATGAACTCCTCATACCTATTCGTTTGTACAATACAGCCGTCTTCTATGAGATTTATATATGACCACTTTACAAATCAGCTAAACTCTTTATTCAACGCAATCATTTTCCAGCACAATTGTCTCTATAAGCTCTCATATAAGCTGTGCACAAAAAATCCATAGGCTTTTCTAGTTTGCTTCCCTTTAGCTGTGTCCTCTACAAGTGTGTACTGTATTAGTAACCTGAATAGTCTAAACTTTTATTATAAGACATTGCCTTGGCTAATGAACATCAATATCAACTCAAGTACAGAAGACTGAACGATGGAAGGAAACAAAGAAGCAATCAACTTACATACGGAAAAAGAAAAAGAAAAAGATTCTCACTTCCATATATAAGAATAATATCAAATTCTTATCCCAAAACTTTTCAAGAATAATGCACAATTCGACACGAGGACATCTAAAGATATGTGGCATGGATTGGAAGAAGGGAAATATAAATGTTCTCATGGTGTTAATATGTGTATATATGAGCTTCCAACTTTTCGAGAATAAAGGAAAGGCCTAGTAGCCTTTTTCCATAGGAGAACAGATGCTGAAAAGGAGGTCTATTTTGGACCACTTGCAGATGACTGTGTATGTGATGCTGTGAGCCGTCCTCGTTCACCTTATCTTACGTACAATAAGATGGTAATAAAAAGCAATTAAGTTGGCTTTCTTTCCGTATAGACGTACCTTTGTTTCATTTCTTCAAGCATATTCCATTTCGTATCCATGATAACAAGTGCATGGCTCCCAATTACTTGATTATCCATGGATTTGAATTAGTAACATGGTCATTATATTATATGTTGAACAAGGACATGAGAAGAAATAACATGTGAATATGGCCTAATTTTAGGATGCTTCTGAGAAGCCCTGAAAACTTCTATGTAGCTTAAGTTGAAAGCCGAACAATACTTTATAAGCAGTTTCCCCTCCAGCTGAAGAGGCCAAAAGTTTTTCATAAGCAAAATTGGCCCTTAGAATTTCAATAGGTTGTTTTTGTTTTCTGTGTACCTTACATGCATGTTGCAGGCTCAGGTACAAGGATAAGTGTTCCATAAAGATTCTGTGTAAAAGGAGGTGTAAACTGAAGATATGATAACAAGCGTTTGATGTTAAGATTAGAGAGAGAAAGAAGAAAGAAAGAAAGAACTAGACTCAGAAAATCATGTAAGACAAACCTCTTTTGCTAGAACACATTCTTGGACGGTCAATTATACTGCAAATCAGCTTGAAATGGCATGCCTGGAATGAATGCATTTCAAAATGATCACTATCAAATGACACTATTAAGGCAATCGCAAGAGTTACTCTGAGATGATTAAAGAGCAATGACAAAGAAAGAACGATATCTCACAAATTCAATTAAGAGGTTAATGGTAATCAGTGAATAAAACAAAGTGGCATGCTGCCCCTAATAGGCAACCTATGCTTACAGACTTTTGTTAGAAATTGATCAGGCCAAAGTGCACACAGAGAAAAATATCTATTAACTTTACCTCACTTTTCTTATAAAATATTGATCATCACCATTTTTCTCCATGAAATTTCTCTTCTGCATGCACACTTCTAAATCAATGTCCAACCGACATTATGCAAGGCAGCTTTTTGACATTTCTAGTATATCACCTCTTTAATGGTGACTGATAGATACTCAGGATGATATATGACTGGGACATATACCAATTGCATCATGATGTACAATATCTAGTAAGGGGGTCACGAGGGACAAGAAGTCGATACCAAATAAGAGGGCAAGCAATTAGGGGCCAAAATAATTTAATCTTTGATTCGAAGCCAATAGAATGAATATGCCAAAAAGTCCATGACTTATCTACTATATATATATGTGTGTTCATTGTACTCTAAATTCCTCACAGCAATCACAACAAGCTTTCTTTGCAACTACAGAAAAAAAAAACTCACATAAAATCCCCTTCAAAATCAAAAAACATCCAATTGGCAGCTGCATATCATAAATGGATGCTGTGAGGTCATTAGTCCATGAGAAGCCGGTGGTGATCTTCAGCAAGAGCTCGTGTTGCATGTCACACTCCATGAAGCAGCTCATAATCAGCTATGGAGCTAACCCAACAGTGTATGAGCTTGATGAGATGCCCAATGGACAAGAGGTCGAGAAGGTGTTGAAGAAGATGGGATGTAAGCCTAGTGTGCCAGCTGTTTTCATAGGTGAGAAGTTGATAGGTGGTGCAAATGATCTCCTCAGCCTCCAAGTCCAAGGAAATCTGGTTCCAATGCTAAAGGAAGCAGGAGCAATATGGATTTGGAACACAGCTTAATTACTTCTACCTCAAATTATGCATTAGAACTTTTTTTATTTAGGCTTTGTCACACCCTATGCTGTTACCTATATGCTATATAAATCTGATTTTGATCTTCTTCAATTAATGTCATAACAAGAAGCAAATGCACTTGAGTATTTAGAGAGCTGACTCTAGTAAATCTAAGTGAATGCTAATTCAAATCTAGTAAATCTAAGTGAATGCTAATTCCAAATAATCTGCCAACAGATAATATGATCAACTAAACAAAAACAACGGTAAGCAAAAAATTGCCACTCGAAGTGACAAAACTCCAATGCTAACATATTCCACCTTTCCTGTAAACCAAAATGGCAAAGATTACCTCCCTTTTCACATTGATTTGTGTCTAAGAAATTCATTCATCCCATCTGTCTTGAATACAGTTGTTTCATACATGCTATTTTCCCTGTCAAAGAATCAACAAATTTTGTAATCTCTTATGAGCTTATTTAACCCATCCGAGCCATCCAATAATTGAGTTTTATCTTCTAAAGTTCTATGTTCTTACTCCTCTAAATTTATAATGTTTACCTTATGAACTCATCATACTTACCTTTTTATATGGTGAAATCATTTTCTAGGAGACTTCTTTATGATCATTATTAATTTATTCTAAGAGTTATAGGAGCTTATTGCCTTTTTAAGCTCCTCTATATTTTGTTCTCCTAATAAAAATTCACAGGCTTGTCTACTCCATTCCCCTTTAGTTGACTGCCTGTCGATTGTGTATGTGAATGTGTATCATATCAGTAACCTGGATCTTTTATATTTTGCATCAGACACTGCTTTGGCTAATAGTCATTAATAGCACTCAGTTACAGAAAATGGTCCAGGAAAAAACAAATCAACAATCAATCAAATATAGAAAAAGAATAAAGAAATGATGCTCACTTCCATTTGGAAGAGTCACATCAAAATCTTATCCCAAAATAACATAAGTTTTATCACTAGCAAATCTGAAGACAAGAGGGCAACATAGATCGGAAGAAGGAAAAAGAAAAAGATGTTCTCATGTTGTTAATGTGTGTATATATGATCAATCTCCATTATACTTGTCACTGGAGGAGAACAAATCTAACTGTTTTAAATACACTTAAGTTATAAAACAAGTTGGAAGCTTATAGTCACCTTTTTTTCTACCATAGGCAGACAGAAAGAAGGCAAAAGATGCTGAACTTAAGACCTGATTGGGACCAATTGCCTATGAGTGAATTGCTATGAGCCGTCTTGTGTAGTTTATCCTTATGGATATACATATAGGATGAATAAAACAACAATCAGTACAACACAAGTTGTCCTGCCTTCCGTATAGATGTACCTTTGCTTCCATTTCTCCAGGCATATTCCCTTCCCTGTCTGTGATACACAAATGCATATCACTCCGTCTAGCTCCCACTTGATCATCATTATCATTATACACAACTGCATTACAAAAAAAAAGAGAAAATTTAATCCGGTCCGAATGTTTTAGGGTGCTGGGTGCCCCTTCAATGAGAACTGAAAAAGAATTTTTTGTCAAGATTAAAGAGGCCATATGTCCTTCAGAAGCAAAAAAAAAAAAAAAGGGACTTGGCCCTTAGTATTACAATGGGTCGTTTATCTTTCTGTGTACTGCATCTGTGCATGTGGGCATGATGCAGGCTCTGTTACAAGGATAAGTATTCTAAAATCGACTGCAGATTCTTTTGGCTAATTAACCATAGAAAAAGTAACGAACGAGGATTGCATAATAGACACGTGATTAGAGGTGTGAAGTGAAGGATACAGCAGCAAGCATTTGATGTAAACAAGCCTCTTTTGCAAGAATATATTCTTCAACAGTAAGTTTTATTGTGCAAATCAGCTATAAAAAGACACTTGCGCTTGCAATCAATTGCATTTCAATGTATTCGATAAATATCAGATAATACAAAAATACTTATATTCAGTATATTCTTTGTGATGATTAACACAGTGACAAATAAAAATATACATCTTGCTAATTTAATTCTGAGTTTAATGGTACTCAATTAAATAAAACAAAGTGGCATTTTCCCCGACAACCTATGCAATCAAACCTCCTAAGATGTTTATCTAGCCAAAATGTAAGCAGCAAGATTTCTGTGTAAAGTGTTGCACTTGCCTTTTCTAATTGTTACTAATCACCAAGATTACTTTCCATGTAATTTTCTCTTCTGCATTCGCTTTCTGACAGTAGGACTACAAAATCAGAGAGTTAACATACATTACAGAAGGCATCTCTCTATCACATGTACAGGAGATCACAGCTTCAGAAAGTTTCAACTCAAATCACTGATCTGTGGCATAAACTAAATGCAATATAATCATTTGAAGGAAAAAAAAAAAGGCACCATCTCGCATTTCACATAGATGAGGTTGGAAAAAAAGTGGATGTCAAAAAAGAATCCCTCTATTCTGATAAAAAAGGAAGAACTCCTCTATTTTTCAAGTAATTGGGATAACTCCAAACAGTCCAAGACTCATCCCCTATATATATGTGTTCATTGTAGTCACTATTACACACAGCAAAACTCAATAGTCATCTCAACACAATTTCATTGCAATCCCAGAGAAAAAGGGGAAAAAAAATGAAGTTAGTCTCACATACCGTCAGCAACAATCCCAAACACCTTTGAATTTTCAGTTGCATATCATCAATGAACACTGTGAGGTCATTGGCCTATGAGAAACCGGTGGTAATCTTCAGCAAGAGTTCATGTTGCATTTCCCACTCCATGAAACAGCTCATAAGCAGCTATGGAGCTAACCCAATAGTATATGAACTCGATGAGATGTCCAATGGACAAGAGATTGAGAAGGGGTTAAGGAAGATGGGATGCAAGTCTAGTGTGCCAGCTATTTTCATTGGCCAGAAGTTGATAGGTGGAGCAATATGGATTTGGAATACAACATAAATAGGTGGACCATATAGTAGAATGCTGCAGAACATACAACCTTTTTTGTTTAGATGCATGTATTTCATGTCTCTGTCACACCCTATATCGTTACCCATATGACGTAAATCAAACAACAAACCACAAGGTTTACTGGTTTGGCAAACTGCACATTTTGTAACTATTTGTTCACTATGGACAGTTTTTTCAAATAAATTAACACTAGTTTCTCTTATTATGTCAACATTTGTTATCTGATTTTGAAATAGTACCATCACTAACATAACAAGAAGAGGATGCACTACAGTATTCAGACAATTGACCAATTCAAAGCCTAGTAACTCAAGATTAAGACAAAATTCGGGTTTCTTTGAATTTGTACCTGTAAAATAAAATATACTTAATAAACAGATATAGGTAAATATATTTAACTGATCAAAACAACAGTAAACAAACAATTGATAGCTGAAGTGATAAACATGTAAGTATATATTGCACCTTTCCTGTAAACCAGAAAGGCAAACAATTCTTAAGCAAACACCTCCTCCCTTGGGGTATATGTATGTCTCAAAGAAACTTGTCTAACCCTGCTGTGTTGGATAATGCTAATTCATACATGCTATCCTCCCAATCAATTAACATATAGTGCCTCTTATTAGCTTTATTTAACCATGTTGAATTCTGATCAAAATATGGAGAAAATGCTCCTAAATTAGTATAGCTAAGCTAGTAGCTGTAATTCTTTATTATTAGCATTCCTTTGATATTTTAAGATATGGTTTAGTATTTTTATGGTATTTGATTGACTTATCTAAGTAATAACTAGTAAGAGATTATGAGGTGACATTTTCCTAATTGTTAGATTTTCTTATTATGCATTTAGTCTATTACTCTATTAGATACCATTCTACCTAGCTATTTAAGTAACTAGAATAGCAAGTATTTTGAGCCCTTGATACTACCTTCATTTTTTATTACAATCATCCTACAAAACCAACAAACGCATTCCACAATGGAATTGTATCATCTATGTGCTTACTCCTCTAATATGCTATAATATTTACCCTTATCAACTCATCATATATTCCTCTATATGTACTATTGTCATCTTCCAAGAGATTTATTTATGATCATTTATTTAAAAAAAATTATAAATCTATCGAATCAATTTCCTATTTAGCTTTCTTTTTAAACCCTTATATAAGCTTTTCTCGTAAAATATTTCCACCAGTTTGTCCACTTTGTAGTGACAAATTTTCAATTAAATGGAGATCATTGAACTTGAGTGAGGAATTGAAACAGATCAAACATGATCTGATAAACAATCAAATTGAATTAAAGAGAGAACAAAAATTTTTTTATGCTTTTTCAAGAGAAGACTTTACACTTAACTGAACTCTGACACATATTACAGAATGTATCGGGCTAGAGTATGTATACTAAGACTAAAAACGTATCTGTCATATAATTGATAGCTGGCTGTAATTAAACTAAGTCACTAATGTTAGGCTTAGGCTTCTATAAAAAGTAAACACACTCCCATATGCTCCCTCAAGCTGGACTTCAAAGAGAGACAAGGCCAATCTTGCAAGATTAGAAATGATGTTGGTGTTCCCCAATGCCTTCGAAAACAAATCAACCAGTTAAAGACTTAATTTAACATAAACAGTGGAGATAAAGCCTCTTACACCTTGTCCCAAATGAAGAGAAAGTCAATTCTAAGGTTTTTAGTGCACTCAAAATCTTATCCCAAAACTTTCACAAGAATAATATAGATTTTGACACCATGAAACCATAAGATGAGAGTGCAGCATGGATCAGAAAGAAAATAAAAACGAAAAATTGTCCTCATATCATTAATTTTTGTATTTATGATCTCTAGATATGCTCTATATCTCAGAAATCTTTCTCAATGAGCTTTGCATCCATAAAAGTTTATAATATACTTGAAAGCTTCCATTCACCTTTGTCTACCATATCAGCAGATAAAAAGAAGGGAAAAGATTCTGAAAAAAGATCTAATTGCAACCACTTGCAAATAACAATGTATGTGATGCTGTGAGCCGTCCTTGTGCAGTTTATCTTATACATTTATATAGAATGAATAAAATGATAATCATAACACCTAAGTAAATTTATTTTCCCTACAGATGTACCTTTGCTTCAATTTCTTTAAGCATATTCCATTCCTTGTCCTTGATAAGTGCACATCACTCTGTCTAGGTCCTAGTTGATCATTGAATTTGGAGTAGAAACATGGTCATTATACACTGCAAAAGAATATCAACTACAAAAAAAAAAAATCAAATGTACTTGGTCCGAATGTTTTAGGATGTCCCTTCACTAAATGGAAGGAAAATTCTCAGTAGGTTGAAATGAGAACTGAGAACAATGTCTCAAACGTCCGACTGAAGACGCCAAATGTCCTTCAGAATAAGAAACAAAACGGGGGCTATACTTGTCCTTTAGAATTACAATGGGGCGTCGTCTACTGCATGCATGTTGCAACCTCTGGTACAAAACTAAGACACGAGATTGGAGGTCTTAACTGAAGATACAGCTGCAAGCATTTAATGTTGCAGGTAAAGATTATACAACAAAATTTCCATCGTGCAAATCAACTAGAAAGAGATACTAGCACTTGCAATCAATGCAATTCATATAATCAATATCTGCTTGGAAGTATAGATAAAACCAAAAAGTTAATTTCATTAGATTTTCTGAGATGGTTAAAGAGCAGCAAGATATAAATAACAAAATCTTGCTAATTTAATTTAGAGGGTGATTGTATTCATTTCAATAAAACAATCCAGCTGGCGCAAGATTTATGTGTAATGTCCTTCACTTGCCTTTTTGTAACACCAGAGATTTCTTTTCCATGTCATTTTCTTTAACAAAAGTGAGTACTATGAAATCGAAGTTAACATACATTACACAAGGTAGCTCTACATTTCAAGGAGGCTGCTCCTTCAACAACTTTCTAACAGATGCGGTTGATAAGTGGCAAGGGCAAAGAAGGCATGGAATGTGGGGCCAAAAGAATTTCTCCTTTTTTCAAGTCATCAAGATAGCACTAAAAAAGTCCACATCTCATCCCCTATATATATGTGTGTTCATTGTAGTCTACATTCCTCACATTCACAGAAAAAACTCATCCATCATCATAACAAAGCTTCAGCAATCGAAGAGAGAAAAAAACAATTGAACAACCCTACATATCATCTCTGTTAATCTCAAAAAAGCCTTCAATATTCAGCTGCATATTATAAATGGATGTTGTGAGGTCATTGGTCCATGAGAAGCCGGTGGTGATATTCAGCAAGAGCTCATGCTGTATGTCCCACTCCATGAAACAACTCATTACCAGCTACGGAGCTAATCCAAAAGTTTATGAGCTCGACGAGATGTCCAATGGACAAGAGATCGAGAAGGGGTTAGAGAAGATGGGATGTAGGCCTAGTGTACCAGTTGTTTTCATAGGTGAGAAGTTGATAGGTGGGGCAAATAAACTTCTCAGCCTCCAAGTCCAAGGCAACCTAGTTCCACTACTGATGGAAGCAGGAGCCATATGGATTTGAAACAAAGCTCAATTAGTTCTAGCACCAAGTTATATATTAGACTGCAACAAAATGTAGAACCTTTTAAGTTTAGATACCTGTTTGTCATGTCTGTTTTGTCTCTACCAATGTGACATAGTTTAAAAGCAAACCATAGGGTTCATTGCTTTGGCAAAATAAATAATTCTTCAACTTCTCGTTCACTATGTACTTTAACCTTTCCATTATATTAAACTAATATTGATCTTGTACCATGACTGCAATAACAAGAAGCAGATGCACTTCAGTATTCAGACACTTCAATCTGCCTATGCTACATAGTGAGATTCAGAATGAAAAACATGGGAGTGCAAAACATTTCAGCAATAAAGAAACTAATTAGCAAATTGGAAGTACATTCTAATTTAAAAGAGTGAGACTTTTTGCCTTGAGAGAGATCAAACACCAGATAGTAACTTGCTTTGTTTCTAATCAGTATACTACTTCAGCTAAATAAATAGATTCCTTGGACACAGTGCATTGAACATTATAGGACATCAGTTCAACTCTAAGAAGATTTCACATGTTTTGGTGCTATATTAAAGAAGAATGAGAACCAGACACTTCACAAAATTATACATTGTAAGTGGAGGCTGCCCCTTCAACAACTCTCTAACAGATACTGTTGTGTTATCGCCGTCATAGCATCCTCTGAGGATGCCTTGATTTCCAATCAAAAGCAACTCTTGAAATCGCTTCGTTTCACCAATAAGCAAGATTCAAGCTTCCTATCAAACAAGTTCTGGCCAATAAGCAAGATTTTACATGTACAATAGCAGGACAGAAACTTCGTAATTAAATCGCAGATGCACACGATTTCAGAATGTACTAGTGCTTCGATTGAAGTAATGAGAAGATATAGATGGAAAGTTCTTACAAAAATGATAGCCAAAAGCATAAGCCCTAAAAAAATTCGTTGCTTCTGGGGAAACACCGAAACAGTGGAAAACGAGAAGGCCAGTCGAAAAATAAAACATAAGAAGGGAACACATGTCTCACCCATAGAAGCTAGAGAATGACAATCATGAGTGCCGTTGTTTTGGACCTCCCGCCAAATTCAGGCAAAATTTTCCTCCTTCCCTTAGTTTGTTCACAAAAACACATTTCATGTTATTAAAAAAGGTAATCCCTCCGTATAAGTATACTTGTTTTTTTAGAATTAAAATCTTGTTCAAAAGAACTTGTGCTTTTACATATTTTGGACATAACTTTCCCACTTTAACCCTTACATTTAATGAAAAGTGAATTAAATTTGATACATTTTCATTTTCAATGCATAGAGTAAACATTTAATTAAGGACATTTTTGTCCAATTCAAAATTTTCTTAATTTATGTGTCTAACTCTAAAAATACAAGTAGATTTATACAGAGGGAGTATGAGGTAGTATTGATAAATAAAAAATTTGAATAATAGAGGGTAAAAAATGAGACTAAATGAGGGTAATTTTGTAATTTAATTGATATAAAAAGTTAAAAAGATATAAAAGTAGATGAAAAGTTAAATAAAGTGGGTAAAATGATATTGGGTGGAGACAATATAGTAAGAAAAATGTAGTTATAAAAGGAAAGAAGAGAAAGTACAACAAATATTTCGGGAATAGTGGACAAACAAAAGAGAATAGAGGGAGTACATTAGATAGTCTATTAGAAGATTTTCTTTATTTTTTAGTTCAAAGGAGATGAATTTCTTTATTAAGAAAGGGGGTTTATCACTTGGGAGAAACTAAACGTCTAGCCACAACATGTTTTAAAGGTTGGCTACAAGAGTCAAGAATCTTTTGACAAAGAATATAGAAAAATTCACAAAATGAGCGTTATGAGTTAAAAAAGTACCCTATTATTTCAATGGACTTAAATTTGTCTTTGCTTATTATATAGTTGGGGTTTATGATGGTGGTCATTCCACATTTTGGGAAAATTAAGTCTTATATGCTCCTTTTCAAGTTATTTACCCATTTTAAAAAAAATCTATCTATATATACTAAAGAAGAGGCCTTTTGGCCACATGTCATCCTTACATTTAATTTGCCTATGTGTCATTTTTTGGTGTTTTGGAATTATTTTTTATCAATTATTTAGGTCCCACTATATTTTAACTAATTGATTTTTATACTAATTAAATAAAAAATGCTACTATTCCTAAAATCAAGGAATTTCAAGTTTTAAAATTTGATCTAATTATTTTATTGAAAATTAAATAATATTTACTTACGAAAAATTTAAATAAAACCAGTGCATGGCACGGGAATTCTACTAGTTTTAAGACTAAAAATCATGCTTTTATGAGCGGGGTCGAAAAGAGAAGGCTATGAGCAAGGACAATCAGTCTAGATCTTCTGCTCCAAGTATTTGTATTAAGTACTACTCCACTTTTTTTCATGGGCCACTTGTCCCTTTTTTAAATTAAGAAATAAAGTATTCATACGGACGTTTTAATTCATAACAAAGAATGTTGAATTTTTTAATTAATAAAACACCATTATTATGTCAATTAAAAATTAAAATAATGTGATTCAGTTTTATTAGAAGATGTTAAACCCTAAAAGATAAATGACGTTTGACATTCTTATCGTGAAAAAGCTCATCTACTGAAATTTCTCTCTACGTCATTGACAAACTCTACACATGTATATTTAACCCTATAAGTATTCATACGCCATTTACAAGCTCATCCAAATCAAATGACAATTGAGAATGCCGAAAACCAGATCAAAGTATCCGAAGCAAGCAGCGACAAAATTGGGCAAATTTTCCATCCTTCGTCGTCACAGTGGACACCATCACTCGTCGGTTGCAGCACGAGTTCACCACTCAATCGATAAAGTTCAATACGCCGGAGATGCTCACCGACGATGTTTACTTCCCGGCACTGGTGACATAGCAGTTAAAGTCCTCGATGAGGATGACGGAACGAGTCGTGGTGTGGAGGAGGAGAAGCTTCAAATCGGAATCGGATGTGACCTTGGAAAGGTCGACGTCATGCACATCGTAGGAGAGGAACTTGGTCATAGGAGTCAATCTCATAATTAAACTCAAGCGTAAATTTAGGCATGTGGTAGAAGAAGATTTGTTTTTATTACTTAAAACAAGAGGGGAGTTCTAGTGAGAATAAAGCTTATAATGAGAAATGAGAACAAAAAATAGCCATTGGATTATATAAATCAACGGTGAAGATTAAAAAAGAGAAAAAGTTGATTTATTAACACAATGGCACGGAGTGTAATTTAGAGAAAAAGCTGATTTTCTAACACAATGGCACGGAGTGTAACACAATGACAGCTCGTGCCTTTGGTAAAGGCTTTTGCCCTGTCTTGTTCCTTTGATTGCTCCTTCTGTTGAACTATTGCCTTGTAATCTAGTAGTTGGTGAATTTTATTTCAACTTGATGAATGGTTGTTGTCTTGATTATGCCTTGCGTTAGCTTCAAATGTTGTTGTACTGTTGTGAGTGAATGGTTTAACATTTTATATATATATATACATTATTGAGTGTGTGGCCTTACATTGTATTGTTTATGTTATTATAATGTTGTTCGAATACTACTGGTGAATTATATATATATTGTTTTCTTTGCATTTATAAATTTGCATGTGGGCCTCCGTTTGATTTGTATTGAGCACTCGATTGGTTTTGGTGGGTAACCTCCTTTGTTGTGAGGCTTTGGATTTGGATGCTAGGTTGGAAGTCAGTATTATAAATTTCGAATGATATATACATGTGTATGTTTGTGTGTGCACGGTGATTGGGGATTTGCGTTTGCACCTTGGAGCTAGGACTTTTATTGTGGTTGACCTTGAGCTTATGTTTCGTGTCATTTAAGGCTAAGGGTGAAATCTTAGTTCGTTTAGTATAGCCGTTTGATGTTGGTTCTTGAGTTTGATGCGATTAATTTTAGTTTCAAACCACACTTGTTTTGGATGCCATGATTTTTATGATGATTCACACTTGGTGAGCCACTATACTTGTGCTTGCCTAAGATCAATAGTTACTCCTCACGGTTAGTCGATTAACCGTGCACATTATGATTCATAGGTATTTAGTATCGACGAATTTCTTACTTCTTTCGAGGATCTCCTTCCAGGTAAGTCGTTCTCGACTTGCTCGGCTTTATTCTAGTCTTGTTACATTTCATGCGTGACTGTGAGATTGGTTTTGGGAATTAATCCCGAATGTATGTTTTCCTTGTGAAATGTTTTTTTGCATGATGTGATGCGCTTTCCATTCCAAACGTTTTCTCGTAAAAGAAATGGTATCGTTTTCTATGTACTGGCAGCGTAACCGGCACGATCATGTGCGATGATTGTCGGTGGCGAAGAGGCGTCTAGCCATGGTCGTGTGTCGGTCAGGCCCCTTTAAAAATAAAACTAATTGCTTTTTTTGGCAAGTGCTCCGGTGGAGGCTTGACCAGGGGTTGGAAGGATGACGTTTATGAAAAGTGAGAGGGCCTGCCTCTGCACTCGGGCGCAGGTGTGTTAGCGCCGTAGATTGGAATGCAACGGTGGGAGGAAGAATTGCATTTCCAAATAGGTTTGTGAATGATTTTTGCTTGTGTTTGTGTGTTGTTATTTAGTTGGGTTTTGGCTTGTGAAGTGTTGGTATGTTTGATGAATTATTTGTTTCGTTGTGTTTCCTTTCACTTGTTGAATGTCGAATTGTTAGTTATTGTTTTTAAATGCTTTACATTTGTCATTGTTATTTTGTTAGTATGTTTATTGGAAATGTTTTGTTCTATTCACTTGTTGCAGGTTAAGTTGTTGGTTATTTACGGCTTTCAAACGTCTTACTATTGCCGCTTGTTATCTAGCTTGCCTAGGGTAGTAGCTGACCCTTCGGGGACCTTTATTTTTAGTCCCATGTACTCTTTCAGGACTCGTGGTGGAGCCTAGGTCGGATGTTGCAGCGGATTGATGCGCATGTGTCATTAGGTGTTGGAATTGGTTGGGATGTTCTGTTTTAGTATTTATGCTTTGTAAGTGTTCTCATTTGTTGACTTAGGTGGGATGTCAGTTTGGATGTGTCTTGTCTTAGTTGTGGGGACCTCATGTATGACATTGTTACAAATATGTTTCATTAAATGATAGTTGGATGGTTTAAATTCGTTTTCTCGTCGTGCCCGAGTTGCAAGGTCCAGGTGATTCGGTTGTCAAACTATCTCAGGTAGTGTCCGAGAGGGAAAACTACATAGTAACACCCTGATGTCAAGACGGGGTGTTACAAATTGGTATCAGAGCGAGGTTGGCAACAAGGGCACATGGAACCGAACAACAAGTGTACACGAGGTCAACCTAGAAACAAAAAAACCGGCCGGTGTTTAAAAAAAGTTTTAAATGGGGTAGTCATACTGCATAAGGGGTAGATGACATGATGCAACTCCGCTGCCATCCGTCGAAGGACCTCACGAAGATTGGTAAGTAAATCCTTAACTTTTAGTCAAGGTTAAAGTTTTGACCGTGGGACTTCCTAAAAAGATGACCCCACAAACTAGAGTTAGAATTGTTGTTGCTAGTAAGAGAGGCCGGGGGAGAAGTCATGGTAGAGGACGTGGTAGGAGTAGAGGAGAGACTCCCTTTGTTACTAAGCCAGAGAAGCGTCAGAATGTTTACCTGAAGAAGTTGCTGAGAGTGGGGACTTGGTTGTTGGCGATCATCAGGATACTAATGTGTCTCTCGTTAGAGGGGTACCCCAAGCTAATGGAGTCTACTCTAGAGCCAATGCACCGCCAGTTGGATAATCACTAGAGTTTTACATGATCAGAATACTAATATTGGGCGTCAAAGGATTAAGATGAGGGCACCATACCAGAGTACTATTATAGTTGCTCAGTTAGAAAGGATACCAGAAGTACAGAGGCTAGAGGTAGTTGATCGTGTGATAGAGCCACTGAGAGATGAGCCCAACCAGACAAGTGACTCGCGGAGTTCAGAAGGTCGGGATGCCAAGCTTCACTAGGGCCCCGGGTACTGGAGTAGAGCAGTGGCTGAGTATTATGGCGTCGATGTTGGAATTCTAATCAGGCGCTAAAGGAGAAAAAGATGTCTCTAGTGTAGAGTTTTCTACAAGAGGGTGCTTTCGATTGGTGGAATTTAAGCCAAGAGTGTCAAAAAAATGTTACCTTCAAGGAGGAACAATCGACTATGCTCGTTTCACCAAAACCGGTCGTGTTCTCAATCACAAGGTCATCAGGATTAGACTCAGCAGGGCCATTCTATTACAGGTTCGAGAGAGTGCTTCAAGGGTGGAGGCAATGATCACATTAAGAGACAATGTTTGAAGCTAGTTCGAAACTACATCATCTGTAGGAAGCCCGATCTTATACGATAGTATTATGGGGTTTGTGTACCCTCTCAAGGACATTCACCAAGGAAGGTGAACCATGGAGCTCGTCATTCACCATAGCAGACTCAGTATGCATCAGGCCAGAACAAAGGACGGGGTATAGGAGCCAATATATTAAGGAATAACCAGCCACGAGTGTTCGAGATGAGGAGGGCTGATGTCTTACATATGTTGAAAAATACAAGTACGTTTTCGATTCAGTCTGAATCTGTCCATATTCTTTTGACAAGAGTGCCACACCCTCTTCCGTGTCCTCTGCATGGGTGGTTAGACTAGGCTTAACTTGTTCAGAAGGGGTATCTTTTGTGGTGGGATTACCCGATGGCAGTAAGGTGAGTTGAAGTATAAAGTATTGTAGTGCACTATCTGAATAAGGGGTAGAGTTTGATATACAGATTTTGTAGTACTGTAGTTGTCCTTGGACAATGATGTGATTTGGTAATGGATTGGATAAGACGTTTCAGAGTGGTACTAGATACACATAGGGGTACAACCATAGTGACCACGAGTGACGGGACTCTACTAGTGAGTCAGAACTTGGAGCCGGAACTAGTGCCTAGTCTTATGAAGGCCACCAAGTTTCTTAGTGAGGGGTGTGTGGGATGTAGAGAGAGATCGACTTCAGTACTGACCTAGAGCTAGTGAAGAGACCGATCTCAAGGCCTTTGTATCCCATGACTCCGATGGGAATGCAAGAGTTGAAGGCTCAATTGAAAGAGCTATTAGAGAAGGGGTATGTATGTCTGAACATCTCACCTCGGGGAGCCCCAATTTTTCTTGTAAGAAGAAAGATGGACCCCTTCGCTAGTGTATCGATTATTGGGAGTTGAACCGAGTCGTCATCAAGAACAAGTACCTGGAGGCTCATATTGATGATTTGTTGGATCGGTTACAGGGGGTTACGACATTTTCGAAGGTGGATCCGAGGTTAGGATATCATCAGCTAAGGATTCGAGATGAAGATATTCCAAGGACGGCTTTTCGAACAAGATATGGACGCTATGAGTTTGTGGTAATGCCGTTCGGATTGACCAATGCACCTGTAGTGTTCATGGAGATGACGAACCAAGTGTTTATAGATATCTTGGACAAGTTTGTGGTGGTATTCATTGATGGCATCCTGATTTTACTCCCGGAATGTAGGGCTGTAATCGAACCGAGCCGAGTCGAGCTTTGAGTTGCTCATGCTCGGCTCAGTTAAAAATAGACGAGCTCGAGTTCGAACGCGAGCTTAGTTCGAGCTTAAAATCTTGTTTGAGTTTCGTTCATTTAAATGTTCATCGAACTCGAGCTTGCTCGCGAACCTCTCGTTTAGTTTTTTCGCGAGACAAATTCGTGAACAACTTGTTTGCTTGATCAATTATACAAGCAAATGAAACTAAAATTTATACTTCGTGCTCTGAGAAACACCACCAAAACTATGTAATTTAACATAAAATATATATTGCATATAATATATAGTATATATAGCTTATTCATGAACATATAATCTAGTCTTTTATGAGTGTACAATCGAGCTTGCTCATGAGCATATTATCGAGTTTGCTCATGAGCAAACGAGCCGAATTATCTTGTGTTCAAGCTCAGCTCATTTATCTTTCGAGCCTTAAAATTGTGCTCAAGCTCGGTTCATTTACAAACCGAACCGAACACGAACAAGATTTAACCGAACCGAACACCGAATTTCTCACGAACAGCTCGGTTCATTTACAGCCCTACCGGAATGAGGAGGAGCACGTAGAGCACCTTAGGCAGGTGTTGAAAGTGTTGAATCAACGTCGATTGTTTGCTAAGCTATCTAAGTGTGAGTTTTGGCTACCGAAAGTCACCTTTTTGGGACATGTGGTATCTGTTAAGGGAGTTATGGTGGACCCTGTGAAGATCGAGGCTATAAAGGAGTTAGAACCCCCAAGAAATGTGAAGGAGGTACGGAGTTTCCTAGGTTTAGTAGGGTACCATCGGAGGTTCGTAGAAGGATTTTCCCATGTAGCCCAACTACTTACCAACCTACTAAAGAAGACCACTCATTTTGAGTGGAATGAGGCCTTCTAGAGAAGCTTCAATGAGCTGAAGAGTAGGTGGACTTCAGCTCCCATACTTGCACTCCCCGGGGAAATGAGGATTTTGTGATCTACAGTGATTCCTCCAAGGTAAGCCTGGGATGTGTGTTGATGTAGAGGGATAAGTGATGGCATACAACCCTGACCCAAGTCGAGCTTCAATGACTCTGGGGCACCCTAGGCCATGGCGGCCCCCTTGGCGCGCTCGTGCCACGACATGATCCTCTTGCCTAGCCGAGCCGCATCGGTGTCTATCTATTTTATTATTAACTATGTTGCATAACTTTATTATATTATATATACTATTTATATTGTAGAAGACGTGCGCATGAAGGTATGCTTACTCATGCTAGGCTTCAGGTTTAGTTTTCAAGAGTTGCCTATATAAGGCTCCTTATGTTGTTTGATGAATTAGTTTTGGTCCATTTGGAAATAGAGATTACTCTTTTCATTTGGCCTTTACTCTCATTTTCTCTCTTCCTCTCTTCCCCCTCATTTTAC
The DNA here is from genome assembly GCA_964016875.1 of Fallopia convolvulus. Lineage (NCBI taxonomy): Eukaryota > Viridiplantae > Streptophyta > Magnoliopsida > Caryophyllales > Polygonaceae > Fallopia > Fallopia convolvulus. The sequence continues at coordinate 27,067,375 of OZ024719.1, forward strand.
ATTCAATACAAACTCCCAACAAAACTCATTCTCGGATTTCTCCCTAACGCCGACACCACTCGCTCGACCCCTTTTGTCTTGGATCTCGATGAGGACTTGCAGGACCGATCCTACGGAGCTATCAATTGGTATCAGAGCCATATAAGGCTCCTTATGTTTTAAGTCATTCTAATCTCTTGTAGATCCACGTTAAACCATGCCATATCAAACTTCCATGTTCATTGCTTGAGATCTTCCGACTTTCGATCTGTGTCCTTGCCTTGTAAGCAAGTCTTACTAGGTGATTTTGGCTTGAATTTTTTTCTCTACCCTTATGATAAGAAGTGATGTGAATTTGATTGATATATGCATGCTCATTGATTAAAAAATTCCATAACTCAAATTCTTTCTTTCAAATTTGCTTTTGCCTTGTTCTAGAAGTGTTATGGCCGATTCACTTGCTTGATTGTAGCCATTTTTGCTTGCTGTTTTGGCACAATATTTCAGCTGATATTTCCACCAAAAAAAAAAATTATTTCGGCTGATATTCAGCCTAGAAACCAGCCAAATACTCTCAAAAAATCGTGGCCTAATCAGCCCCAAAATCTCAGCCAAAAACAGCCCCTAACAACCAAGATTACATTGGTCAAAGTTGCCTTATCAAGCTCCTAATTTTTAGGGATTTGTTTACCATTTTGTTGGAGCCATTTATCTGATTTCAAATCATATTAATTATGGTTATTATGTGTGCTAAATTAGTGGCCTACATTGCTGGACATTAAGTCCATAGCAGCCGCACCTTCTTAGAACCCAAACCGAGCCGATTTTGCCTAGTTCGACACATAAGGCTAGTAGCCTTTTAAAAAAAACAATTGCAAGTCGAAAGAAAAAATAAGGTAACTTCTTGCATTTAAAAAAATAGTTAGAATCGAAATAGCCAAAATAAGGCAAACCGACTTCTTTGTGTCGTTTGGGCTGGTTTTCGGTTTCTCACCATTTCACCTCTTTTCTTGGCTTTTTGAATCTGAATTTTTGAGGTGTGGAGTGCTTCTTGACTTGAATTATATTAATCATAACATCACTCTTTCATACTTAGCCTTAAGCCGCCCTCATGGCATTCCTAAATAAGCCCATCCTACGTGGTTTTGCTTGAGTTTAGGGTGCTTTGTTTGTGCTTTTGGATACCTTGGTATTGTTTACTCTCCATGTCTTCTCTTTATTTTTCAGTTTATCCAGAGGAAGTGTGGGACGATGATGTATGGTTTGGTGTGAGGCGAAACGAAGCAGACCCTGATTGGATTCCACCACCACGTCACCACAAGGTCCCTCCCTGACGTCACATCTACTACGACTTGGATTGGATTCCGCCTCCCAATCTTTCAAGACGGTTTCCACCAAGACAGAGTAATAACTCCTATGTGTCACTCCATAGTTCTTATGGTCAAGATTGGGAGCGTTTTGAGTACCACACCTGCCCTCAGAATAGGTACCAAGAGCACTACTCCCATGGCTCCTCTCGGTGACATTGCTTGGCTACCCTTTGAAGGATCCTCATGATATTGTTATTGAGGAGTCTCTACAAAATTTTACCCCATTTAGAGATCGTTTTCCCAAGGATTGCCTACAGCCTAAGTCGGGTGACATTGCTTGGCTACCCTTTGTAGGCGACCACCAAGTCATTATCGTCAATTCTAAGCCAAATTTGGTGGAGCATCATAATTCTGTTTTTTGAGGGGCATATGCAAAATTTGGCCGAGTTTGGAGAAAGTTTGCCTAGCAAGTGCCCACAACCTACATTGTGTGCCCTTGCGCCTTCACCTTCTTCTGACGCTTTCCAGGCCATTGTCGTGAAATTGAGCCAAACTTGGTGGACATCATGGATACAGTAAATTATAACCTTCCACCAAGTTTGGTATAGATTGGAGCTGCATTATCTATTGAACGCGTTAAGGGCGCTTCTCTTGTGCCTTGTCGAGCTCTTCCCCTGGCACTCCCATGCTCGAAGCGAGGACGCTTCGAAACTAAGGGAGGGAGAATGATGGCATACAACCCTGACCCAAGTCAAGCTCCAATGACTCCAAGGCGCCCTAGGCCATGGCGGCCCCCTTGGCGCGCTTGTGCCACGACATGATCCTCTTGGCCTAGCCGAGCCACATCGGTGTCTATCTATTTTATTATTAATTATGTTGCATAACTTTATTATATTATATATATTATTTATATTGTAGAAGACGTGCGCATGAGGGTATGCTTACCCATGCTAGTCTTCAGATTTAGTTTTCAAGAGTTGCCTATATAAGGCTCCTTATGTTGTTTGATGAATTAGTTTTGGTCAATTTGGAAATAGAGATTACTCTTTTCATTTGGCCTTTACTCTCATTGCTCTCTTCCTCTCTTCCCCCTCATTCTACATTCAATACAAACTCCCAACAAAAGTCATTCTCGGATTTCTCTCTAACGTCGACACCACTCGCTCAACCCCTTTTGTCTTGGATCTCGACGAGGACTTGCAGGACCGATCCTACGGAGCTATCAATAAGGTGATTGCTTACACCTCGAGATAGTTGAAGTCGGGTGAGCAGAATTACCCTATTCATGATTTGGAGTTAGCAGTGGTGGCGCGTGTCTTGAAGATTTGGTGTCATTACCAGTATGGGAGTACATGCAAGGTGATGAACAATCGTAAGAGTCTCAAGTACATCTTCACTCAAAGCAAACTGAACAGGAGATAGTGGAGATGGCTCGAGTTGCTGAAGGATTATGAGATGGAGATCTTTTACCACCCAAGGAAGGCGAACGTAGTCACCGATGCACTTAGTTGGAATACCTCTCAGGAATGTATGTTGGTTCATCAGACTACCAGCCAGAATTGCAAAGAAAGATGATGAGGTACGGAATTGAGGTACAAATTCAGTGTTACCGGGGTAGACTGAGTATCTTGGAGTGTCAACCGACTTTGCTTGAAGAAGTGAGGTGAAATTGGAAATATGCCCAATGATTCAAGATCCGAGGCAAAAGTTAAACCGAGGAGAGGCACCTATCTTTGTAGAGAGAGAGAAGACAATATCTTGAGTTTGCGCGGCCGAGTTTGTGTGCCTCGAGAGGTAGAGTTGAGACAGAAGATTTTGCAAAAAGCCCACGCTACACCTTACCCAATTCACCCTAGAGCGAGTAAGATGTACAAAGATTTACGACAGTATTACTGGTAGGTTGGAATGAAGCTAGATGTAGAAAGATTGGTGGCTAAGTATCAGGTTTGTCAGCAAATGAAGTTTGAACACCAGAGGTCGGGAGTGTAAGGGGGAGGACATTTCTATGGACTTAGTCACTAGGTTGCAAATCAGCAAAGGGCATGATGCCATTTGGGTTAAAATGGATAGGCTGACAAAGACTGCTCGCTTCTTGCATATTAGACTTGGCCCGTGAGCAAGCTGGTAGAGGTATTCTTAAATCAGATAGTTAGACTGCGTGGCATGCCCAAGATGATTGTGTCAAGATCGTGATGGGCATTTCACTTTTAGAGTTTGGCAACAAGTGCGTGGGATACTTGAGATGAGGTTGCACTTCACGACTGCTTACCAACCATAGTTAGATGGCCAGTTCGAGAGAAAAAAAATTCAAACTCTAGAGGACATGTTGGGGGCTTGTGTTCATTACAAGAGAGGTCTCTAGTTAGATCACTTGGCATTGGTGGAGTTGGTCTGCAACAACAGTTGACACTCCTCGATTCAGCTGGCTCCATATGAGGCTTTAATGGCCAGAGTTGCAAAACACCATTGTGTTGGGATGACCCGTCAGATCTTGTAGGGGAGAGGCCACAAATGATAGAGGAGACGATTGGAAAGGTGACCTTGATCCGAGAGCATATGCTAACTACCCAGAGCGGCCAGAAATCCTATGTAGATAGGAGACGTCGACCACTAGAGTTTGAGATAGGGGCGCACGTCTGGTTGAGAGTGTCGCCTACTCGTGGTGTGAGGAGACTTGGGGTGTTACCAGCCCCCTTGGATGGAGTTCACCTTGTCTTTCACGTGTCACAGTTGAGACAATACATTACGGATCCCAGCCACATGCTCAATTATGACTGTTTGAGTGGGGTACGAACATCAGGTTTCGTGCCGATAATGGAAGAATTATCCCCATCGTTAGACATGGTTCAACGATGAAAGCACCAGTTGTTACAGTAGTATTTGGGATTAGAAGAAGAAGAGATCAAATTGATTGTGAAGAAGAGATTGAAGATAGATAGAAGAAGAAATAGAGGAGAAACAGAAGAACGATAGAGGGAATTGAGAGCGAATTAGGGTTTGGGGATTAGATAATTCTGATTCATTGATTGAGCCCGATCATACTTTCGTAGAACAACTGATAGCGATTCTTGACAAGCGTTCTAAGAAGCTGCGGAACAAGAGATTCCGTTGGTGTTGATTCAGTGGTCTCGACAAGGTGTCGAGGAGGCCACTTGGGAGACCGAGGATAGGATGAGAGAGAACTACCCCCAACTGTACTCAGGTTTAGTAGAGGCCTTTGAGAGTAGGGTTTAGAGATCGTTAGGAGGTAGGTTTGATGTTTGTTATGACTTAGTGTTGCTAAGCGTGTTTGTATCACATGTGTATGGATTGATTGTCTTTCCTCGTTGTTATAGTAGTTGTTATGCCTTTTACTTGTCACATGTTCTGTTTAAGTTGTTGTCAATAATTTGGGGTTCGAGGACGAACCTCTTCAAGAGGGGGGGGGGAGGTTGTTAAACCTCGAGAACCTTTGAGAACTCCCATTTTGACCCTGGAAGTTTTGGGACGAAACTTTATTAAGGGGGGTATAATGTAACACTCAGTTTCCGAAAAACCCGATAATTGGATCCTCCGTCTTAAGTCGCCTCCTTTTGCTACCATTTCACCTTCCCTTTTCCTTTGGGGGCCAAAAAGCCCAAAATGTTGTTGTCGGCCCAAATAAACCCGAACCCGTTTTTCAAACTTGAACCTGTTTCTTTCCCTTTTTCCCCACTCTTCACCCTACCACTCCTTTGTTGTCTTTTTTTTGGGAACCCCGCATCAGAAAACCAAAAGGAGAGGTGGTCGCTGCTCGCTATTGCCTTCTTCGTTGCCTATCTCCATCAGCACCAAGCTTCGTCACTTTCCTTTGTATTTCAATGGCGTGGAGACACCGGAGACTTAGTCTTCCGAAGCCGCCCATCATCGCCGAGTTCTCTTGTGCCAACACCGCCGGTAAAACCTTGTTTTCCGTTAATCTTCCTTCCTTTCTCTCCCTCTCCATCTCTGCCTTCCTCATCCGAGGTTCTTTTTCTTTTCTAGACAGTCTCCAGAAACCACGCCGCAAGCCTTGGATCTGCCCTCATCGCTTCAACTTGTTGCTCCGCCAGGCCTTGCTCGTTGCTAGATTAGAGCTCGTCAGCGATCAAATGGATTGGCTCGTTTTTGTACACCGGCGCCGAAGTGAAGGAACAAGACCAAGCCTGCAGAAAAGCATGCCGTTGATCATCGTCGGGATTGACACTTGCTGAGAGTGTGAACGGTTCAAGACTTCCGATTAAGCCTTGCCAAAGCTCAATTGAAACCTAGACAGCTCCTGCCTTTGGTAAAGGCTTTTGCCCTTTCTTGTTCCTTTGATTGCCCCGTCTGTTGAAATATTGCCTTGTAATCTAGTAGTTGGTGAATTTTATTTCAACCTGATGAATGGTTGTTGTATTGATTATGCCTTGCGTTAGCTTCAAATGTTGTTGTAATGTTGTGAGTGAATGGTTTAATATTTTATATATATATACATTGTTGAGTGCGTGGCCTTACATTGTGTTGTTTATGTTATTATAATGTTGTTCGAATGTTGTCGGTGAATTGTATTTATATTGTTTTCTTTGCATTTATAAATTTGCATGTTGGCCTCCGTTTGATTTGTATTGAGCACTCGATTAGTTTTGGTGGGTAACCTCCTTTGTTGTGAGGCTTTGGATTTGGATGCTAGGTTGGAAGCCGGTATTATAAATTTTGAATGATATATACATGTGTATGTTTGTGTGTGCAGGGGGATTGGGGATTTGCGTTTGCACCTTGGAGCTAGGACTTTTATTGTGGTTGACCTTGAGCTTATGTTTCGTGTCATTTAAGGCTAAGGTGAAATCTTAGTTCGTTGAGTATAGCCGTTTGATGTTGGTTCTTGAGTTTGATGTGATTAATTTTAGTTTCAAACCACACTTGTTTTGGATGCCATGATTTTTATGATGGTTCACACTTGGTGAGCCACTACACTTGTGCTTGCCTAAGATCGATAGTTACTCCTCACGGTTAGTCGGTTAACCGTGCACATTATGATTCGTAGGTATTTAGTATCGACACATTTCTTACTTCTCTCGAGGATCACCTTCCAGGTAAGTCGTTCTCGACTTGCTCGACTCTATTCTAGTCTTGTTAGATTTCATGCCGTGATTGTGAGATTGGTTTTGGGAATTTGTCTCGAATGTATGTTTTCCTTGTGAAATGTTTTCTTGCATGATGTGATGCGCTTTCCATTCCAAACATTTTCTCGTAAAAGAAATGGTATCATTTTCTCTATGCTGGCAGCGTAACCGACACGATCATGTGCGATGATTGTCGGTGGCGAAGAGGCGTCTAGCCATGGTCGTGTGTCAGCCGAGCCTCTTTAAAAATAAAATTAATTGCTTTGTTTTTGGCAAGTGCTTCAGTGAAGGCTTGACCAGGGGTTGGAAGGATGACGTATATAAAAAGTGAGAGGGCCCGGGTGTGTTAGCGTCGTAGATTGGAATGCAACGGTGGGAGAAAGAATTGCATTTCCAAATAGGTTTGTGAATGATTTTTGCTTGTGTTTGTGTGTTGTTATTTAGTTGGATTTTTGGCTTGTGAATTGTTGGTATGTTTGATGAATTATTTGTTTCGTTGTGTTTCCTTTCACTTGTTAAATGTCGAATTGTTAGTTATTGTTTTTAAATGCTTTACATTTGTCATTGTTATTTTGTTAGTATGTGTATTGGAAATGTTTTGTTCTATTCACTTGTTGCAGGTTAAGTTGTTGGTTATTTACGGTTTTCAAACGTCTTACTATTGCCGCTTGTTATCTAGCTTGCCTAGGGTAGTAGCTGACCCCTCGGGGGCCTTTATTTTTCAGTCTCAGGTACTCTTTCAGGTCTCATGGTGGAGCCTAGGTCGGATGTTGCAGCGGATTGATGCGCATGTGTCATTAGGTGTTGGAATTGGTTGGGATGTTCTGCTTTACTGTGTATGCTTTGCAAGTTTTCTCATTTGTTGACTTAGGTGGGATGTCAATTTGGATGTGTCTTGTCTTAGTTGTGGGGACCTCATGCATGACATTGTTACAAATATTGTTTTATTAAATGATAGTTGGATGGTTTAAATTCGTTTTATCGTCTTGCCCGAGTTGCAAGGTCCAGGTGATTCGGTTGTCAAACTATCTCAGGTAGTGTCCGAGAGGGCAAACTACTTAGTAACGCCCTGACGTCAAGACGGGGTGTTACAAAAGATCCAAATTTTCAATTGTTTTGTGCCGCTGGATCCAAATTGTTGGTATGGAAATTGATCGGTTTGAACATGTTTTTCTCAATTAAATTGTGTTTTTCATGTTTTAATGTCAACTGTGGTTCAGGTTCATAGATGAGTACATAATTAATCTTTGACATGCTTCCTTATGAGGGCTATTGTCTACTGATATTTCCTTTCATATTTTCCAGCTATTATCCTTTTCCATTAGGTGGTGAGTTGGAAAATACTTGTTTTGCTAATTGCAGCATTATGTATGTTGTAGTAAATTGGAAATTCCTTTGGCGCGTCTCAACGCTGGCTGATTGCCTTGTTGCATTATACTTTGTAGGTTAGAACAGAAAAATGACATTGCTTGCGTATGATGTGGTGTTTGTGTAAAATCATATATCACTTTAAAAGCCTATTAGCTCAAATGGGAGAGCAATGTGCATGTGCACATAGATGTGAGTTCAAATCTCACATAGGCTAATTCTATCAATGTCAAGGTAAAGGACACTTTGCCAAACACTGTCCTAAAAGAAAAAGTGAAAAAACAGGTAAAAGTATGATGGCAACTTGGGACATGTCTGATGATGATGATGAAATAGCGCCAACAATAGGAAAATGTTGCATGGCTATCGAAGATAAGTCTTCCCAAGAGGTAAATGACTCTGAACTCTCTTCTCTTTTGTCAAAAAAATCTAGAGAACAATTGGTTGCTATCATTGAAAGCTTGGAACTCAGGTAACTGAGTTACGAGAAAAGTTGGAAGATAATGAAGAAACTATCTCCAATCTCTTCAATGATAACAAACACTGGTCCTCTAAGGCAATCGAACTTGAAAAGATTTCATCTCCTAAGTCAGTAACCTGTGATTCATGCTCAGAATCTAAGATCCAAGTCAATGACTTAGAAAAACATGTTACTGACCTAGAAGGTGAAAGACTCATGCTCAGAGCTCAGACTGGGTAATGCTAAGTTATCTAGCGAGATAGAAAAATTTAAAATCAAAGATGAGACCAAAAGAAAGAAATGGTTGGATGAGTTTGTTGCTGAAAGGCCCAAGAGGTCAGAAATGACTGCAAAAGGAAGTTTGTGAAGGAGGTAGACAGATCTGGAATTGGCTTTGTTCGTGCACCAATACTCAGGGTACCAAGGCTGCTCCCCTCGCATCTAAAGGCAAAACCCCTATGTGTAGTGACAATGCAAGTTGTTCTACACATGTGGTGGATAAGTCTAATAAAGGGAAGCAACAGTGGTATCCTGATCAAAAGTCGCAAAACATATGGCAAAGACAAGTTTAGAACTCGGCTCCCTCACAAATTGACTTTCAATCTCGAATCAACAACAAACCGGCTACAAAAAATACGTTGCCCTAAAGTCTCACAGGACATGTTGGTATTGTGGCAAGCCTGGTCACTATCAACATGATTGTCACAAGAAGGCAAGAGATGATGAAAATGCAAGGTCACAGACTCTAAGTGTTAATCATGACAGATGTCCTATCATTGACTGTCCTTCAGGGTCTGTGTGTGCTAGTTGTGACAAATGTTGTTCAAAGACTGTTTTCGTTGCCAAACCCAGAGGAGACAAACAACTATGGGTTCATAAGAACTAACTGTTTCAATACAGCTTGAAGTGTGCGACCAGGAACCCTGGTTCATTGATAGTGCATGCTCAACTCATATGTCGGGAGATCCCAGGGATTTCGTCTCACTTCAAGAATACAAGGGAGGTAAAATTACCTTCGTCAACAACAGTAAAGGTGGTATTTCAGGTATAGGTATGGTAAGATTTTCAAATAAGTTAACCATAGACAATGTGAATCTTGTTGATAATTTGAGCTTCAAGTTATTGAGTGTTTCTCAAATCTGTGCTAATGAAAAATATCAAGTTATGTTTGATAAGAATGGATGTCAGGTACAAGAAATCTATTCAGGCAAGACTCTTCTGAAAGGGGTATGTGAAAACAATCTGTATAAGGTGGACCCTCGTTTTGAGCCTGAAGAAAAACTGTGTCTCAGAACAGTTACAAATGTCGCCGACCTCTGGCACAAGAGATTTGGTCATGCAAGTTTTCAACTTCTTGACAAGCTTCATAAGCAAGAATTGGTCAGAGGACTGCCTAAGATTGTTCCAAATAAGCATTAAGTTTGTGAGACCTGTGCGAGAGGTAAGCAAGTAAAGTCATCCTTCAAATCCAAAAAGGAGGTAAGTACTACTAGACCGTTAGAACTCATTCATATTGATTTATGTGGTCCTATGCGTGTCCAAAGTCGAGGAGGAAATAGCTATATTTTTGTCATTGTCGATGACTTCTCACGGTATACTTGGACTATTTTTCTATCTTCTAAAGATCAGGTTTTTGAAGAATTTGAAGCATGGGTGAAGGTTGTTGAGAAAAAGCTTGAAGTTACACTTGTATCAATCAGATCAGATCATGAAACAGAATTCGATAACTCTGATTTTTTGTCCTTTTGCAAGAAAAATGGCATAAGTCACAACTTCTTAGCTCCAAGAACTCCTCAACAGAATGGCGTTGTCGAGAGAAAAAATCGTGCCTTGGAAAACATGTCACGGTCTATGCTCATTTCAAGTGGTCTTCCAAGAAATTTCTGGGGTGAAGCCATAAATGCATCTTGCTATGTGATGAATAGAGCTATGCTTAGTCCACTTCTTGGAAAAACTCCATACGAATTGCTTAGAGGAGGTAAGCCCAATGTTGCTCACTTGCGCACCTTTGGATGCAAATGCTATGTTCACAACAACGGCAAAGACAGTTTGGGAAAGTTTGATCCAAGAAGTGATGTTGGCACTTTTGTAGGTTACTCTCCTCATAGCAAAGCCTACAAAGTGTTCAATAAAAGGACAAGAAGAATTGAAGAAAGTGTTCATGTGGTGTTTGATGAAAATACTATGGGAGGATCGATGATTGAAGATCTTGATGATGGTGATCAAGGTTATTTTCTGGTTCAAGACGAATCTCTTCCTGTTTCTATGAAAGAATCTACAGTCAGTGACAACACAGAAGTCACCGACTCAGATAATACAGAGGGAAGGAGTCAGAGACAAAACTCAAGTGACAGTGAGTCTGATATTGAGAAAAATCCTGAAAGAAGCTCAAGCATGGAGAACTCAGAAGAAGATTCAGAGGAGACACCTCAGACTCAAGTTGGCGACCTCACAGAAATACAGATCAGAAACTATCAACGGAAAAGTGCTCATCTTGTCACTAACATCCTCACTGATTTCTCAAAAGGTGTGCAAACTAGATCTTCTCTGAACAATTTCTTTGCTTTCATCTCAATGTTGGAGCCTAAGAATGTTGAACAAGCGTTGAAAGATTCGGATTGGGTCAGTGCCATGCAAGAGGAACTTCATCAGTTTGAAAGAAATAATGTATGGCACTTAGTTCCAACACCAAAGGGAAGATCTGTAATTGGAACACGATGGGTGTTCAGAAATAAGTTGGATGATGAAGGAAATGTGGTCAGGAAATAAAGCAAGGCTGGTAGTCAAAGGATACAATCTGCAGGAGGGCATTGACTATGATGAGACGTTTGCTCCAGTGGCTCGTCTTGAGGCGATTCGATTTCTCATTGCATATTCTGCTCATCATGGGTTCAAGATTCAACAAATGGATGTCAAGACTGCATTCTTGAATGGATATCTAAAAGAAGAAGTGTATGTTGAACAGATTACAGGTTTCGAAGATGTCGCCCACCCGGATCATGTCTACAAACTGGACAAAGCACTCTATGGATTGATGCAAGCTCCGCGTGCTTGGTATGATCGTTTGTCTCAGTTTTTTATTCAACATGGATACGTTCGAGGAAAAGTTGACAAGACTCTATTTCTGTTAAGAGAAGGAAGTCACACACTAGTTGTTCAAGCCTATGTTGATGACATCATCTTTGGTTCAACAAATGATAAGCTAGTGAAGAAGTTCGCTGACCTCATGTCTAGTGAATTCGAGATGAGTATGGTTGGCGAGCTTAAGTTCTTTTTGGGACTTCAAGTTGTTCAAAGTGAGAATGGGACTCGAGTTCATCAACAAAAGTATCTTAGAGAATGTGTTAAGAAGTTCGGACTGGAAAATGCTAAACCATTTGATACTCCCATGTCACCGACTACCTCACTTGGAAAGGATGACAAAGATCCAGAAGTCAATGCTACTATGTATCGGGGTATGATTGGGTCATTGCTCTACCTCACTACAAGCAGACCGGATATTGTGTTTGGATTTTGCCTATGTGCTAGGTTTCAAGCCGATCCAAGAGAGTCTCACTTGAAAGCTGTTAAAAGAATCATTTGCTACCTTAAGGGAACTGACAATCTGTGTTTATGGTATCCAAGAGGATTTGATTTTGAGCTTGTCGGGTACACAGATGCTGATTTTGCCGAAAACCGAGTTGATAGAAAAAGCACTTCAGGGATGGCTCAATTTCTTGGGCCTTGTCTTGTGTCATGGGGTTCTAGAAAACAAAATTCAGTGGCTCTATTGACGGCGGAAGCAGAATATATTGCAGCTGCAGCATGTTGTTCACAACTCTTGTGGATTAAGCAACAAGTCAGTGACTATGGTGTGCAGTGTGGGTCAGTGCCTATACTATGTGACAACACCAGTGCAATGAATATCTCAAAGAATCTGGTGCAACATTCAACGACAAAACACATTGAAATAAGGCATCACTTTCTTCGAGATTGTGTGGAAAAGGGCATGGTCACTATGGAATTCTGTAGAACAAGTGATCAAAGGGCTGACATCTTCACAAAGGCCTTGAATCGTGAACCCTTTGAACAACTCCGCATGGAACTAGGTATGATCTCTCTCCAATGATCTATTTCCCTACATAACTTCCCTCAATGATTGGCTAGAATTGATTGCTTTACATATGTTTTGAAATCATGCTTTTATGGTGAAATTCTTGAACATACTTGATAGACATCATATTTAGGAAACCCCATGCATTTGATTGTCGATGACTTTTACTATAAACAGTATGTATGCAACCTTTTTGAGCTCTTTGTTTCAGCCCAAAAGAATCAACTTGATGATCCTAACCCTCACCACAAGCCCAAATGATGGTTGATTCTAAAGCTTGTCCCTGACCTATCATGTTTGAGAGTCTCTATGAGCCCTCTTTTATTGTTATATTTAACGAAGATTTATCATCATGATCGACAAATCCTCAAAAATAAAATTTTACTTGGTTCTCTTTGGCACTCCCTGTGCAAACCCATTACCATGTAAGTTCTTAAAAGAGAAAGTCATGTGTGGACAAAAGTCACGACTATACGAAAGAAGCAGTTTTGTGGTAGAAGTCGCCGACATGCTCAAGGTCAGTGACTGAAAGTTCTGGCGCAAGAAAAAGATCATGGCTTAACAGTATATTTTGAAATTGGAAAGTGGATTTGAAAAATAGAGGAAAGAGAAGATCGTGTGATTTGACAACTTCCTTAATGATGGAAGTGGATTCCTTTATTATGCCTCAACCGTCAAGATTAAAGGTACACTCTTCTCAATCTATTTTCTCTCTCTCAACTTCTACTCTCTCTCTCTCTCGAACCCGAGAACCTCAAACCCTCATCAATGGCGTCTCCTTCCAACTCCGATCTTCCTACCTCTTCCAAAACTAAAATCGACAGCCCTGAATCGGCAAAGAAGAAGATTCTCGCACTTTTCGGCGACGATTTTCTTCGAGCCCTTTTGTCCTGGGAATCGTCTTCCTCCACTGTCCCTCAAACCGCCATGGAACCTCAATCCCAAAACCTCACTCCTTCACTAAACCAAAATCTGAACCCTTCTCCTCCAAAATCAACGCCCTCATCCCCCATTACCACTGAAAAACCCCAAAATTTCCCTCCTCAAATCGAAACCGAAACCCTAACCGCTTCACCAGAGTCTGGAAAAACGCGCCAAACGGCGCAACCAATGGTTCTTCCAGAAACTGGTGAAACATCTCTACCCATATCCCTAAACCAAGAGATTCTAGAGGAAGAGAGAGTGAAGACTCCGATTATGGGGTCAATAGAGTTTGAGGAAATAGAGAATGTAGTCGGGTCTTTTGGAGAAGAAAAGGAAGAAGAAGCTGGTGAAAAGGAGACTCAACGGCTATCTCCTCAAGGAAGGACCATCAATGACTCTGCTAAAGTCATCGACATTGATGCTGATGCTGAAAATGCTGACAAGGTGGCTGAAAAAGATCCCTCTCAAAAGGAACCAACAGACAAATCTGAAGAAGGTACTCCCTCTGATCCCATCTTGGTTTCTAAGAGATCAATTTATGGGGAATCTGTTAAGAAAAATCTGGAAAAAGACGATGAAATAGAAATGCCTCCTCCGTTTCGTCCTAAAACTAGATCTGCCAGTGCTAGAGCCTCGGCAATGGCTCTTAAAGCCAAAAAGGACAAGGGGTTGGAAACCCCTGAGGCTGCCTTAGAAGGAGGTGACTCTTCCTTCTCGGAGAAAGTCACTAGGAAGAAAAGGGGAAGATCTCCTAAGTCTGTTGCTGGGTCTAGTAAAAGGAATAAGAAAACCAGTGTAAGCATTGATATGTCATCTAGGGATTTCACTAAGGATCTGTTGTGGGATGAAAACTTTATGAAGGAGTTCAATTTGACCAAGGTTCTTGACTGGTTAAAGAAACAAAAGTGGGATAAGTTAATTGAGGGGGAACATGAGTACAATCCTTTGATGATTAAGATGTTTTATGAAACTCTGGTGATTGACGATACATGAAACATGACCATTGGAAGGTACACCATAGACAAGAAGACGTATTCTTTTACAAGCAAGGATGTCAGTGACATTCTGGAGATTCCTCATGAAGGTTTTGCTAAGTACTACAAAGGAGGTTGGCCTGAAGGGGTTGATGAGCGTGAGATCATCACAACTGTCACCGACAGTGATGATAACTTCACTAGCCCTTATCTGGTCAACAAGATGGGAATAGAGAAGAAGGTGATGTTCAATTACCTCATCAGCAACCTGCTGCCACGGGAACTCAAGAGGAATGCAGCTTCTATTCAAGATCTGTTGGTCATGGACAAGATCATCCGAGGGAAGAAGATTAACATGCCACGTTTGATGATGCTTCACATGAAGCATGTGCTTGAAACTGCCAAGCATGCTCTTCCCTATGGAATGCTGATTGCTCTGATGATGCTTGAGCATAAGGTTTATGTGGACGGCCGTGCAGATGTCCTTAATATCAGAGTTCTTAACAAAGAGATGATCAGAAAGTTTGGTTGGAACTGGGTTGATGGTCAGTGGGTACTGAAGACATCTGAGGTCAGTGACAAGGGGAATCAAGAAGAAGGACCAAAATCTGCTCCGGCGAATGATGAGTTGAAGGAAATCAGGGAGCATAACATGATTCTGAAGGGGATGATGGAAAAGCTTCAGAATATGGTTGGCAGTGCACTGTCAAAGTTGGATGCAATTGACGAAAGGCTCAATGACTTTGGAGCCTGATGTCAGTGACTGAAGTGCACACGTGACCTTCTCTATCCCTTTCTTTTCCCTTGCCACATTATTCCTTCACTTTAAAATGACTTTTTAGTTCAATTTGGTTGTAATGCATTTCTGGATTGTGTGTGTCTGCATCGTGCTTTTATTTTGCCATGGTGGATGACTTTCTATGACTGTTTAGATAATATGCTTTAAGTTTCTATATTTGCCTCTGTTTTTCTTTTCTTGTTTTAGCAATCTTTTTGATGATGCCAAAAGGGGGAATTAACCGGGGGAATAGATTCATAAGGGGGATCAAAATACTGAAATCATGTGGTTACTAAGCTTAGGGGGAACTTTTTATGGTTTTTATGCTTTGCTCTATCTACAATGTTGTTTTTGTATGCTGGATAGTTTTTATCAGAACAGGTTGTTTGTCACCATCAAAAAGGGGGAATTTGTTAGAAGATGAAAGATTGAGTTTTGATGGTTCCAGAGTCAGTGACCCTATGTTTGCAAGTCAAGTCGGCGACTTGACAAATTCACTGACATTAACAGCTGGCTAAGCAATCTATTTACGGAAGGAGCGCACAGATCTTGTGCGTCTAAATTGAAGACAGCTGTGTGTTGTATTTTAGGAGAAGATCATCAAAAGAGTGCTAAAATCAAGATGAAGATAATCAAGATTCTCCTAGAATATTTGAGTATGCATACAATCGTTTATTTGGAAAGATTTGTAAAAGATTAAGTGTATATTGTTTTCCTAATCGAATGAAAAATAATATACACGAGATCTTCCTTACCTTAGTTTAAATACTTGTTTTGTTTAGACTAATGGGAAGACAAGTGTGCTGAATTTTGATATTGTGTGTAAGAAAGAAAGAGTGTGCTTGTGCGTGAGATTCGTACAAGTGGTGAGTCAAGAGATCTTAGGCATAGCGTGAGATTGAGAGTGTGAGTGCAAAGGTAGAGCGTGGTTCAAGGGTGTGGGATTCATTCTTGTACACGGGAGAGCTTTGTAATTACTCAAAAAATCAATAGAGCGAGTCTAAGGACTCTTGAAATCCGACCAAGTGATAAACTTGGAAGGGAGTGGTTTTTCTCTAAGTAAACTAGTTGGTTTACGAAGAGTTTCCACTATACATCGCTTGTCAGTGGCCATTGGTAACGTTTATTTTACTGCTTGATTATTCCGTTGCATTATTACTCAAAGTCGACGACTTCGTAGGAGTCGCCGACTTGTCCTAGTACTAACGATCCTACACCAGAGCTTGATGAACAACCTACAATAAAAAAAAGGAAAAAAATTAAGCTAATTTATATGCAACAAGGAACACATAATGGGCAGTAAAAATGTGGGAAAAAACGTTTTTCTTTTGGTACAAAAATATTGTCATTACGGTTCATAATATTATACTATAAGGTTCATTGAAAATCACAATGCAGTTCATGTAAATAACAATACTATTTGACATAAATTGTATCAAATTTGGTCATTTTTATGGATCTGGAAACCAAATGGCCAATATCTATTAGTTTATTTCAAATGTTAGGATAACCGGAGCTTGATGAACCCCATCAACACTAACATTATTTTCAAGACCCTTCAATTGAACCCCATCAATACTATCATCATTATCCGAATTAAATTAGGTTGACCGGAGCTCGATGAACAACCTACAATAAAAAAAGAGAAAAAGAAGAGATCTAGGAAAAATGTGAAAAAATCTTCTTTTTTTTCAGTTGGTTCACAAATATTGTCATTGTGGTTCATAATATTAAACACGAAGGTTCACGGAAAATAAAATTGTGGTTCATATAAAAAAACATTACGAATTGTAAGTGAAGCGATCTAACAAAGGTCACAAGGATACTAATTACTTATTCAAAACAATATCATACTAGTCAATGTGGATAACTAGGCATAGTCATATACACAAAAACATCATATTCAACAAACCATACTAAGCATCATATGCAAACATTCATTTTATCCACAAGGGGGAATTTGAACACTAAAACATCATCAATACATGAAAAGGTCTTGCAATTTGTCCACATTATCTTCATATTCACTAATTAGAACAGTAAAAACAATATTCAAAGTCATTTTAGCAAAACATGATCATTGAGACATTTTATCAAACACTTTGTGGGCAATCAAATAAGCATACAAATTTTAATTCTAGTTTCTATAAAATTTTGTTTCCAATCCCAAAACCAAGAGTATAACAGATTTCTACATGATCTCAAGCAACAAAGAACCATAAACAACAACAAATTTAGGAATTATTTGAGATCAACAAATCATCCACCAAACTAAACTCTTCTTAAGTATTCTTCAAAACCACTTACCTAAATCATTGTGCCTTCAATTTGGAGTAGGATTATGGATCGAACGAAGGGGAGATCGGGATCGAAAGGGAGATCGAGATTAAAAGAGGGGTCGCATGAAGCCGTCGTCGTTCATCAGTCGCCATTACGTAGAGAGGGAGGAGCAATTTAGGGGTGAAAGGTAAAATTAAAAATAAAGGAATAGTAAAATGACAAAAGCACCCTTTCAGCTTTAAAAAATAAAGGAGTGTGAGTGTTGAGAGCAGCCCATCTGAACCCTTAATCTCACAAAATCAACGGATGAGAGTTGTTCTCATTTCTTAGGATAAGAATTGTTCTTATTTGATCCTCAATCTTAATATATGTATTGTGTAGTGACTTTTGGTTTTCCATTTACTCATTCATTTTATAATTGATTTGCTTTCTACCGTTATTATATGTGATTTTTGGTTTTGTATTAAATTAAAAAGTTAGTAAGATTAGGATCTTTTATAGGTGTTTTAATTCACCAAGCATTATGTATTGGGTGGTGACTTTTGGTTTTCCATTGAATTAAAAACTTAGTAAATTTTGGAAAATTAATACGTATTTTAATTCACAAAGCATTATAGTACCGAATGTCTTTTTAAATTCTTAAACTTCTTATTTCTCTTATAAATACCAATAATCTACTCATTAATTTTACAATTGATTTAACCTTATTATATGTGTTGGGTGGTGACTTTTAATTTGGTTTTCCATTTACTCATTAATTTTACAATTGATATGCTCTCTACCCTTATTATATGTGACTTTTGGTTTTTTATTGAATTAAAATGTTAGTAAAATTGGGAGCTTTAATAGGTGTTTTAATTCACCAAGCATTATGTGTTGGGTAGTGACTTTTGATTTTCCATTGAATTAAAAGATTAGTAAAATTGGGAGGATTAATATGTATTTTAATTCACCAAGCAGGCAAGCATTATATTAGCGAATGTCTTTTCAAATTCTTAAGCTTCTTATTCTCTTACAAATACCAATTAGGAGTTAGAGAGTTGAGGGCTCCTAATTTCCTGGTTGGGAGACAGATGAGATCCATTGTAATTTGTTCGTTAATAGTCATCAATTTAAGACCAGATTGATGTGTATCCATTTGAATTAATTTAAATTGTATTTTAATTAGTTAATAAACTAGATAAATTTATTTGCTCATGATGCAAAAATGACTTTTCAGCCATATATAGGTGGAGATAAATTGTTAATTTCATAGAAAAAAGAGTAGAAAGTATATTCAAATACTTTTTATATGTGGAGAAACAAATACAATGGTCTCATCTCATATTTTGCAAGCTTGACTTCCTACTAATTAACATCGCAAGAATATGTCATCTCCATTCTTTTAGTATATCATCATAAAGAATTTTTGTGTATGTCTATAATGGATTTATTTACATATAAATGATAAATCTATTAATTGTCCAAATGTCCTTCAAGTTTAGGTGGATTACCCTCATCGTCATCATTATATCATGCTTTACAAGATTGAAATTGGAGATAAATTGATATTTTCTCTCTGAAAGAGCCATTATATATATATTAATATTTTTTTTATCTCTCGCTCGGTTCGATTAGTCGGGGACAATCTACGTTTGAACCGGTACTAAACCAACATTCATGCACTTATATTGCAATTATATATGAAGACATTTTGGTTCTTAGATTCCAATATGATCTTTACTAGCTATCTCTTCATATGTAGATATGATTAACTAAAACTCATGTATATAGTGTATAAATAAAATTTATATAAATAGTGTTGGTTAAATATTATCTAAGAGATTATAAATCAATAATTTTAACAATCAATTAGTAGATTAAATTCCTATCAATAAAATCCAATGCATTCAAATTCTAATTACATCCAATTTTTGTATCATAAATATTATTTGCATATTTATATAAATAATAGCCTTTAAATATTTTTCATAAACTTTTTCAACTATTTAATTAAAATTAATGCAATAAAAATCCAAGTTACAAATATTATAAATAAGTTATAAAGGATAAAAAAATTGATCCCGTCCAACGGACGGGAAAACCCCCTAGTGTTCATAATAAAGCTAGACAAGTGTGGGTTCGCATTTAATTCGATCACTTAAAGTTTATTTTTCTTAATTCTGATTTGTATCTAAACCTGTAGGCTTGGATGGACCCACATTTCAGGTTTAGGGTTAGCATTAAATGGGCTATTAAAGTGGGCCAAAAAATCATACTACATATTTAGCCCAATTCTCATTAATCAAGATTAACTCACTACCTAAAAGAAAGTTCAATCTAATATAACTTCAAGTTGGCATATTTTTATCTGATATCGTTATACATTAGACAGATTTGAAGAGTCTTTGCTCAAAAACATACGTACTGTTAATCTTCCATTGACATTTACTTGAAGAACTTGAAGAAAGCATTGAGGTTGGTAATTGGAATTCGTGTGTGTTGCTAATTTAATGTGTCTTGTAATTTTTAATGCTTGAGAACATCGATCTTTAAAGTCTTGTATTTTGCTAATTTAACGTGCTGTGTAAAATTGATTGCTTTACTGTTTTATTGCACTCCACAAAATTGATTGATCTCTATGGTAATGATATAAAAATATGCAGGATTTAATGGATGCAAAGAGAAGGTTATTTGATTTGAATATTGATTTTGTGGAGGGTTACAATGAAGATGATTTTCCATTGATGGAATTAGACGACAGTGATGATTCAAGTGCAAAGGATGTGGAATATTTAGATGAAAGAATCAATGATGATGTTGTGGACAGAGGAATTGAGAATGGTGATGCTGTTGTGGGTGGAGCTCTTGAAAACGTGGTTGGAGAACAAGATGTTGAATCCGATAATGTCACTAAGCCTTGTGAAGAGATGACTTTCGACTCTTGTGACATTCTAATGCGATTTTTGCATGACTATGGCAAGTCGAAGGGATTCACTATACGGATTAGGAATTCTACTTTTGAGGAAAATAGACATTAACAATGAAGAAGATGAAGCTGAGATGGAGAGTATCACAGATCAGTATGCTAAATATATACGATTGAGGATAGTATGTTCTAAAGAAGGTGAGTGTCAAACGACATCTAGAAATCCTGCAAAGGCTTTAGGTAGCACTCGATGCGGTTGCTTATTTACGGTTAATGCAAATGCGTGTGGTGATAGAACCTCGTGAAGAATTAGCTCCCTAAAACTTCAGCACAACCATGACTGCAAACCAGAAAACTCAATATCCATGCCTAGGTATAGACACATAAGTGGAGGGAATAGGATTATATTGTTGGATAATGATAGAGCTGGTGTTTCGGTGGCGAAGAACTACAACTCCTTTGTGGCCAAATATGGGGGTCATAACAAAGTCCCCTTTTTTGAGAGAGATTGTAGGAATGCAATCAGTTCGGAAAGAAGATTGAAACTTGAGAACAGAGATTTTGCTACAATGAGAGATTACTTTGAAACCATGATGAAAAACTCCTCAAACTTCTTCTACAGTTTTGATACAACGGATAATGGTGTACTGAAAAATATTTTTTGGGTTGATGGACGTGCTAGGGAAGCTTATAAATACTTTGGGGACGTCATATCCTTCGACGCCACATATGTCAAAAATAGATACAGAATGTCGTTTGCTCCGTTCATAGGAGTTAATCACCATGGCCAATCAATTGTGCTAAGGGGTTGCATTGTTGGGGAGTGAAGATGTCGAGAACTACATTTGGTTGTTTAAAACTTGGCTCAAAAGCATGATTAACAAACCACCAAAGGAATAATAACCGATCAATGCAAAACTATGGGTAAGTATCCTATAATTACCTTTGACAGTTTGGTTTTTTGCATAATGGTGATGAGATTTTTGTATTTTATGTAGATTGCAAAAATCTTATCATTCAAACTAACAATTTTTTCCTTTTGTTTTTCTTGCAGAAAATGCAATTGTTGGGGTTTTTCCCAATACAACACATAGATGGTGCTTGTGGCATGTCATGAGGAATGCTAAGAAGACTTGGAGAAAATAAAAGATGTCGGTGGATGGAATCACATTGCAAGTGGATTGCATAAGGTATTGCATTTCTCATACAATGTGGCCAAACTTGAGGCAAAATGGGTGGAATGGGTTTTTGAATGTAGACTCAAAAGGAGTAATTGGTGCAAGATCATGTTCGATAATAGGAAAAAGTGGGTTCCAATTCAATTTACTTCAAAAATGATTATTGGGTTGGAGTGTCGACTACCCAAAGGAGTGAGGGCATGAATTATTTTTTCAAAGGGTTTGTTAATGGTAATACATCCCTATAAGAGTTTGTGAAGCAATATGGAATGGCAATGGGCAAGCGTGCCATGGCTAAGGATAAGGCATCCTTTGATTCCATACACAAGCCACTCCATTGTTGTAGTAAGCATGAGTTTGAGAGTGTCTTCCAAAAGGTGTATATCATGAAGAAGTTACAAGAATTTCAAGACAAAGTGAGAAATATTACACATGCAACGAAGGAGGGCCTGGAAAAGGTTGGTAAAATCAAAGTGTATGACATTATGGTCCGATGGTGGGTAGGTAATGTTCCCAAACATAGGACATTTAAGGTGTCTTATGATCCCGACACACGTGACGTTAAGTGTGATTGCAAAAAGTTTGAGTTCACGGGAATTATGTGTTGCCACATGCTTGTCGTCTACATAGTAGAGAAAGTAAGGTTTGTTCCTGAAAAGTATGTAATCGATTGGTGGAGGAAGGACTTGCCAAGAGAGCACTTGAAGATACTAGTTCCCTACTATTCTTTGGACTCAATAAATCCGGAAGAGATGGCAAGGTATGGTCCATGAAGTCTGATTTCGAGGCCATTGCCACTCTCTCAATGACAAATGATGAGCTGTGTTCTATGGTAATGGGAGCTCTAGCAGATTTGAAAGGCAAAGTTTATTGTGCTTGTAACCATTTAGGACTACCTTATGAGCCCCTTGGCAACATTGGGAGAACGTACGGTAAACGTCCTGCTATCGATGATCATACTGTGATTGAGGCTAGCAGCTCGGCCAATGTGGAGGAGGATGTGCGTGATCCTATTGATAGAAGGGGAAAGGGTCTATTGGCATCTCGGTGAAAGGGATTTGGAAATGACACACCTAAATATTGGAGACGTGGCAAATGAACTCAACAACAACAAGGCCAACCCATCCACCCACTATTAGTAAGGGCTGGTTTACTTATAATTTGCTCCATATTTGTCTACTTGTACTTATAATTCACTTCTAATATTTGTCTTATTCTCATGGTAGGTTCCAACACCACACTTACCACCATTTCAAATTATCCATCAAGGCTCCAATCTTGTTGTTGGTGCATTTTATTATACATATGGTCAGCATTAGTAGAGATGGTTTTCAAGTTTTCCATTCGAAGTTTTATCTTAGTCGATTTGATGTTTTGGTTTAGGGTCTAGCTCTTAGGATATATGTTGTTGCTGCAAATACTAAGTCAACCCGGTGTTTCATTTGGATTATCACATTTTGGATTAACATTGGCATGTTGCATTTGGCATCAGCCATCAACAACTATAGTATTTCTGTTTTGTTTGATATGAAGCAATTGTTGAATATCGGATGGTGTGGTTGTTTTATAGCCCAACAAGATACCTGTTCATTTATGTTATGAAAGCTTTTGAATCGCAAAAGCCCAATATACTATCATATGATCGATTTCATTGATAATTATGACCAAGAAAAAACGTTTACATCAAAAGAAACGATATCATAATAAATGGGACTAAGAACAAGCGTTTAGAGAATTTGTTTGCAGTACACAAAAATGACCAACATTCATACAACAATCCATAGTACTTATTAGTGCAACACAAGGACCACTAGTATGAAGTACATTACAACTGCAACTTTGGCGAGACAATGAAAAAATGAGATGATCTCTTTGACATCATCCTTCAACTCTTCTATATCATCTCTAGAAGCAATTTGGGTTTGAGAGGTACGTGAAACTTGACCGCCGCCTACCCCATTTGACTCATCATACCATCGGAAAAAACTGCACTGGTCACATTTGTAGAACAATCTATTAGGGTTTCTTGATGACCCTGAGCGAAGCAATTGATGGTGGATGACATCTACAATACACATGTGTTTCTCTTAGGGGAGATCTTGTACTTGATGAGGAACCATGAAGATATATGTCTTTTATGAATTCAAAATCAACCAAGCAAAAAAAAATATTGCACCACAAGATACAAAAAGCTCAAAAGAAACTCACTTCAATCTATAGATCTGATGCGATGCTCAAATGACTGAATCTAAGTTCATGCAACAAAATGGAGCAACTACAAACATGAAATTAAGTAAATGAAAAAAAGTCACATGCTCGAGTTCATTCTTAATCATCAGATAAAGTGATTAAAACAATAACACTAAAAAAAGCAAGAAATAACCACATGCAATCAACATTCCAATCAAGAACACACAACAACTAAAAAAAGCTTTTATTTATTTAGGGTTAGGGTTTAGGGGGAATGAAAGGGATTTTCAGTCAATTGAAATAATGCGAGTACAAACAAGTTTTAGGGTTGCTCTGATATCACTCAAATAACTTACTGATCGCCTCGAAATGCGAGGGTCTAGAGATACAATTTATAACCCGACCCCGTTGTAGTACGTGGTGGGTGTCGAACACTCGGGAAGTCTACTCGATCGATGTGCCTAGATACTAGAAAGCTAGAAAGGAGGTTTTAAAACAAAGGAAAACAAAGAAAACAGTCGGGACCGACACTGAGGTCACGTCGGGCCCGAGGTTGGTGACAAGAGGAAGTCGGGACCGACACTGGGTAAGTCGAGCCCGAGGTAGCTGGGGATGTTGAACTTCAAAGATTTAAAAGTAGATCTTGGGCTTTTGGGTTCCTTCCCTAGTAGATTAAGGCTTTTCCACCCCAATTCAAACAATGAGTGATGATCGGACTAGGATCGAGTGCTTTCGCCCTCGTTCCAACCACTTCTACACCTCGATCATTGGGGAAATCCCCTTCGAAGCAAGGTCTTGAGATTGACACATGTTCACTTTCGCTACTTTGCCAATCTCAAGCCTTGATTCCCAACTTTCCCAAGGAATTGTAGCTCTATGTAGAGTGGTTTCCTTAGATCAAACACTCAAGGCTATGGAATTGGGGTTTCTAGCATAAACCTAGCTAGGGTTTTCCCCCATAACCCAAGATCAAGGAGATCTACTCCATGTGACAAGCAAAGAAAGCAATCAAATCAAAAGGGAAAGCAATCATCATAATCAATCTCAAAACAAAGCAAAGTTTCATTCAAATCCAAAGCAATCCACAAATTCCAATCAAGGGTTTTCAAATCCACAAGAACAAAGCAAATCAAAGCAAATCTACCAACAAAACCTATCAAGTCTTCCTCTCTTGGCCGATTCTCTCTCTCTTCCTCCTCCTCTCCTTCCTCCTTGCTCTCCAAGTATCCTCTTGGTTCCTTTTCCAAGTGTGGGAACCCTTTCCCCCCTTTTTGTGTGTATGAGAGGGAACCCTTTCTTAGAAGACAAGAGGGCCTTTTATAGATTAGATGAGGGGCAAAAGTGGAAGTCCACAAATTCGTGCCTTGGAGCCCAAGTAGTTCGGTGACCGACACGGAGGACCTCACATAAGAACTCATCCTAGAACTCACATGTTCAATAAAACAAGCAAGATATCATGATCATATCAAAAGCAACATCATTTTAGAGGCTAAACTATCCAAAAATATGCAAAGGAATTTACATGCTCACATCATCATTAGGTTTTATTTTGGCAATCTAAGATGGGAATTTCTAGTCCAAAACCTACAAAACACAAAATCTTTTTGTTGTTTTTAACACAATTTTTCAAATTTTTTTTTATTATTTTATGGATTTTTTGCAAAATATTTCTCTAAAACCAAAAACTCATCCATTCAAGTCCAAATTAATCATCCATGTCTTTCATCAAGCCACAAACCAAGAAGCAAACATCCGAAATACAAATTGGAAACACAAACTAAATATCCTCAAAATAACAAACAAACATAAACAAGTGAAATCATGAACACACTTACCCCACCCCATACTTAAAATTTTGATGTCCCCATCAAACAAGGAAACCAAAACTTAAAAGCAAGAGAGAAGAGTATGAAAAGCTCACAATTTCTTTATTGTTCAATGGCATGTATAGGATCACTCGAAGGGGTTGTCACGTCTACGTCCTCTTTGGAGCCTTGCTTGCCGCTCCCTCTCGTACACTTGCTCTTGGTAGAAGTCTTGTGGTGGTGGTTGGAGTTGAGGGTCCGAGCGTGTCCATTGGTCCTCACGGGAAGGGAAGTTCCCGCTCATCCACGTGTTGAAGCTATATTGGACCCGCCACCTTTGGTCTTCCACCTCCCTAAGCTCCTCCACCTCTCGTCTAGTGTAGCCGAGGGCTCGGTTCATCTCTTGTTGGCTAGCTTGGAAAGAACTTTGTTGTTGAAGCATTTGTTATTTTTGTTGGTACATGTGTTGTTGATGTTGGTACATTTGTTGTTGTTGGAGATTCACTTGATGGACCTCTTGGAGAACATTTTCTTGTTGAAGTTGGAGATGGGCCATTTGGTTGGCTAAGAAGGACATGTCCACCGGTTGTTGTTGCTCGGGAAACACCATTCCCGGACCGTACCATTGGGCATAGCCTTCATAACCACCACCTTGAGCTTGCTCTCGCCTTGCACCGCTCCCTTCTCCACGTTCATAATGCCTCGGGACCTCACCACCATGGAATGAACTGGACCGAGGTTGAGGGAAGTCGGGCCCGACTTGGTGTGTACCTCAGTCCGCCAGTGTTGGAGCTTGGTGCGTGGCTCGGAGGTTGGCCATCAAACCTTGGAAGCGCTCATCTTCTTCATTTAGCTCTTGATTGACTTCCATGTCTTCCCCACGAGGTGCAAACACAAAGTTGTCTTGGTCGGAATCCGGTGTAGATGGAGGGGAGGTAAACCGAATGTGTTGAGGTTGTTGTCGCCGCCCCTCTCTTGCACCTTCGGGGTCACCAAATGAGTGTGGATTGCCGGCCCACACTTGGTACCAATTTTGATACCGAGAAAGATCATAGAGGTTGTGCACTAACCGGATCGACACACCATCATAGTTTGAGTGAGGGGCCAAGGAAATCATGTAGAGCTTCTCCTTGATGATGTTGGCCTTCTTGAAATACTTCATGTTCATGAACTCAACACCATTCGGAGCCGGAGAGTACTTGTCGAGATTAACTCCTAGATGCATGGCGAGCCTTGCTATCATCACGCCGAAGTAGATCCAAGAGGAGCTTTGGAAGTCTCGCACCATCTTGACCCACTCCCATGCAAGGTTCATGGGCTTCTCAATGTTGAAGAGCATCTCATGGAGCAACATGATCTCCTCCTTCATCGGCTTGCTCAACTCATGACAAGCATAGATTTCACACCCCAAGACTCGCACCATGACCCGAAAAAGAGGGCTAGCAATCTCGGTTGTGGAGGCGCCCTTTCTCATCTCACTCTTCCCGGCCACATGACGTCATACTTGGTTCACCTTCTCATTGTTGACGCCGGTCTCTTCTCTTGGGCATGGAAACCCGAAGTAGGTAGCCAAATCCCTAAGAGTGAGATTGTGGTCCTCATTGCCCAATCGGAAAGTGATCGCCCCTTCCTCATCCTCCACATTATCATAAGTGCACTCGAATGTGGCCATGAATTCCGAGGTGAGGGCGGGGTAGTGAGTGTTGTCCCACCTTAGCATCCCATTGAGACCGATGTGGGAGTAGCACCTTGGAAGTGCTTGATCCATATCCATCTTCCTCACGGCTTCCCAATCAATCCACCTTGTGTGATGCTCAAGCGCCATATATCTTGCATAGCTCTCCACTTGCTCATCCTCCTCCAAATAGACATCATCCAACTTTGGTTCTTTCCTTGACTTCTTGGACTTCTTCCTTGGCCTTTCCACATGAGATGATGAAGCTCTTGTCTCCATGGTACCTACACACATCCAACCGAACAAAAGGGTCCAAGATAAACTCCATACAACTCAACAAAAGCACTCATCAACACATAACAACACTTCAACACAAAGGGAACCCCATACTTAGTCTCTAGACACACATGCATCTCAATCCAACATAAATCATCATGGACATCTTCTAACAATGGCTAAGCAAAATGATCATTCTACATCATGATTAGACTATAGCCAACAATGAAACACATGAATCCACATGATATCACGAGAAGAGAGCAAAAACAACATGGATCGACTTCCAACCTATGTCGGGCCCGACTTATTCAACCTCGGTCCGACTTGCTGGACCGACTTCCACAACTCGGGTCCGACTCTCCTGGGCACGTCGATATCGACCTAGTTCATGCTTCGACTTCTAGCCTCAAATCAACCCAAATCATTCTATCATGCACTTAAATTTCAAATTCAACCATCAAACATCCCTAATCGAAGTTCTAAATGGATCTAAGCATGCATAAACAACTTTAAAGCTCAATTTCACGAATCATGCAAACCCACCATTGATGCTCAAGCTCAAGCTCTCAATCAAACATGGCATTACTCAATCTATGCAATGAAAGCACAAAATTTTCAAAGAAATAAGTAGAGATTGAGTAACTCATACCGGATTCGAAGAGTATTGAACTTTTAAACAAATAAGCAACTTAGAACTCAAATTTCCTAGATCTAGATCTAGATGGGGGATGAAGGACTATGTTGAACTCGAAATTTCTACTCGGAATCGGGTTTGGGAGGCCTTTTTGTGGTTGGAACGAGATGAAGTAGGGAATGTGTGGATCGAGTATGGAAGGGGAGGGGCGGCCGACTTTGAGAGTGTTTGAGGGAGATGGGTTGTATTTTGGGAATGGTAGTTGATAATGAAGATGGTAGGTAGGTAGGAGATAATATTTAATGGGGGAAAGGGACAAATTAGGTCAAGGGCAAAATTGACATTCCAACTAGTCAAATCGGGTCCCTATGTTGGGCCCGACTTACCTGGGATCGATGTGGGAGTATTCGGGTCACCAATTTTACTCCATCCTCTTGCAACTTCTTTCCCATATTTCCATTTAAATATTTCACCTCCAATCCTACACAACTTTGAAGGATGCACGACACCATAAATCCACAAAACACTAGATAGAGATCGGTTAGAGAAAAGCTAAGCTAAACTAAAAAAAATCAAACTAAAATTTCGAAAAGAAAGCTACTAGCTCGGGTTGCCTCCCGAGAAGCGCTCGTTTAGAGTCACTAGCTTGACTTCCTAACCTCAACCTTATGGCGGGTGAAACACGGTGAATTGCTCGCCATTGTTATGCCCATTCCCATTGCCTTCATACCCATAAAACCACCAACGATGGTCTATATAGGCATGGCTCTCCGAACTCGGGCCCCTCTCATCATCATCCTCCAACGGATGAGATTTCTCCTCCTTACTCGCTCCATCATGTTTTTCTTTTCCTACACCAAAGTTAACCAAAGAATTCCTAGGGGATTCTACCAATTCATCTTTCAAATCACTAAGGCAAATGTAGGAGTCTCCTAAGTCATCATTCAAATCACTTAAACAAATGTAGGATTCAAAAGTTTGGGAAGAATTGTGATCATCACCAATATTAAAAGGATATAAACAAGGATACTCTTCATTTCTTCTTGGGTTACCATTGATCCTTGACTCATCTTGATCCTTAAATTGCTCCAACAACTCCCTTACTTGCATTTGTTCATTGGACCCTTCATCACTCCTTAACACAACGACCTCTCTAGCAACTTCCACTTCTTCACTTTCTCTCTTGGCACTCTCTTCAAGTTTAAGGATGGCCAAGGCGTCCGGCTCATTCAAAGCTTTGTTGAAGTGAAAATCGACCTTTTCTTCCCCAATCTCAAAGGAAACCTTGCCGTTTTTGACATCAAACCTTGCCCCCGCCGTAGCTAAGAATGGTCTTACTAAGATTATTGGGACCAAGGGATCCTCATGCATGTCCAAGATCACGAAATCATCGGGGACAAAGTACTTTCCAACTCGCACCGGAACGTCATCCAATATTCCCTTAGCCTTGATGATGGAACCGTCGGCCATAGTTAGGGACATATCGGCCGACTCCATTTCACCCAAATTTGCTCTTCTCCAAATGCTAGCGGGCATCACCGAAACACTTGCCCCAAGGTCACATAAGGCTTGGAAGTTTTGAGACCCCACACCAATGGTTATAGCAAAGCGACCGGGATCTCCTAGCTTTTGCGGTAACTCCAAGGTCTTGACCTCATCTTTCATTTCAACTATGGACCTCTTCTTGCTCAAAATCTCCTTTAAAAACTTGGCATAAGATGGCATCTCGCTCAATGCATCGGTGAACGGGATGGAGATATTCAAGCCTTGCAAGAGTTTGAGAAACCTCTTGAACTTGTTCTCAACAACATCTTCCCGATTCTTCGAGGGATATGGAAGAATTGTTGCACTTTGAATCATGCTTGGATCAACCTCTTTGGACTTCCCCACTTCACTTGCATCATTTCCTGGTTGGACCGACTTAGGCACCATGTCGGGCCCGATGTTGTGACTCTCGGTCCTGAGCAGAGGAGTCGGATCGAGGTCTGTGTACGTCGGTCCCGAGTTGCTCTTGACCTCGGTCCGTGGTAAAGGAGTCGATCTTCTTGCTGGGTCGACTTCGGGGAACGTTGGACCCGACTTGCTGGGTAAGTTGGTCCGACTCTCTTCATTCTTCTTAGGCATGTGGGGCTCAGGTAGGTTTCGGCCACTTCTCAATCCAATTGCCCGGACTTCATTTTGATTGTTTTGAGCTCGAGGGTTCTCCTCGGGTCGGACCGGAAGTCTCCCATTCTCTCTCGGGGCTTGAGTCGCAATTTGAGCAAATTGATTGTCGACTTGCCTCCTCCATGCACCAAACTCATTGAATTGGGTCCTCATCTCCTTGAACCCATCTCTCATCTCTTGAGCAAATGATTGTAGCTCATTGAATCCCGGTGGTCTATATGGTGGTGGTGGCGCCCTTGGCTCGTTTTGGTTGAAGTTGTTGTTGTAACCTTGAGCTTGACCGTTGTTCCACCGGCCATTACCACCATTGTTGAAATTGCCTCTTCCACCGAAATTTCCTCGAACATAGTTTGCCTCCTCAATTCGCTCGGCCAAGCGCACTTGGCTCTCATTCGGACAAACTTGTGTAGCATGTGCAAAGGATCCACACTCCTCACAAGCTCTAGCATTTTGCTTGTAGTAGTGGACTTGCCTCTTAAGCTTGCTCACTTCACCTTCAAGGAATTGGAGCTTCACATCCCTATCAATGTCTTCCCCCTTTGGATCATATAACTTCCTTGCACCTTCACCTTGAACTTTCACCTCCTTGCTAGCTTGACTCACCCCATACATGGCCTCATAATCGGATAGCTTGTCAAGTAGCTCCCAAGCTTGATCCGGTGTCAAGTCTATGAACCCACAATCGGTGTGGAGATTGAGCTTGTCCTTCGTTACCGGATTGATGCCTTGGAAAAAGATATCTTGAAGCACATATGGTTGTTGGCCATGAGTAGGACATTGGCGCAACATCTCCTTGAAACGGTCCCATGCTTCGAAGAGAGGCTCATTCGGACCTTGTTGAAAGCTTGCAATATTCCTTCTTAGCTCGGTTGTCTTTGAGGGCGGGAAGAACTTCATCAAGAAAGCATCATAGAGTGTCTTCCAAGTTGTGATTGACCTAGGAGCTTGGCTCTCGAGCCAATGTGTGGCCTTGCCCCCAAGTGACCATTTGAACGCCTTTAGAAGCACATACTCCAATGTCTCCTCGTCGGTAGAGATCGTCTCACACATGTCCACAAAACGTTTGACGTGCTCTATGGGACACTCATGTGGACGGCCCTCGAATTGATCACGCTTGATAAGGGTGATGAATTGCGTCTTGATCTCAAAATTCTTGGCAACCTCGGGAAAGCACAATAGCCGGTTCGGGTACCCTCAACTCCGGATGCATGTATTGGCGTGCATTCCGGGGTAGAGCGTTGAGTTGAGCCTCGGCTCTCATCCGTTGCTCCCGTTCTCTTCTTGCTACCTCCTCTTGATTGTCCTTCTCAAGTTGCAATCTAGCCATTTCGGCCCGAAGTTGAGCCAACTCCTCATCAACATGGAGAGCTTGATTCGCCATCCTTTTCCTTATTCGGGCTTCCTTGAGAATACTTTCCGGATCACTCACAAACTCAAGCTCAAGTGTTCCTCGGGAGGAACGAGATAGCATACACCTACGAAACAAAGACACAAACCAAAACAAATCAAAAACAAACAAAGGGTTTGGGCTATTCCCTCACCCAAATCACTACCAAAACACAAGAAACTCACCAAATTGGCACTCAATGCACTTAGACTTCCCCGGCAACGGCGCCAATCTTTTGATCGCCTCGAAATGCGAGGGTTTAGAGATACAATTTATAACCCGACCCCGTTGTAGTACGTGGTGGGTGTCGAACACTCGGGAAGTCTACTCGATCGATGTGCCTAGATACTAGAAAGCTAGAAAGGAGGGTTTAAAACAAAGGAAAATAAAGAAAACAGTCGGGACCGACACTGAGGTCACGTCGGGCCCGAGGTTGGCGACAAGAGGAAGTCGGGACCGACACTGGGAAAGTCGGGCCCGAGATAGCTGGGGATATCGAACTTCAAAGATTTAAAAGTAGATCTTGGGCTTTTGGGTTCCTTCCCTAGTAGATTAAGGCTTTTCCACCCCAATTCAAGCAATGAGTGATGATCGGACTAGGATCGATTGCTTTCGCCCTCGTTCCAACCACTTCTACACCTTGATGATTGGGGAAATCCCCTTCGAAGCAAGGTCTTGAGATTGACACATGTTCACTTTCGCTACTTTGCCAATCTCAAGCCTTGATTCCCAACTTTCGCAAGGAATTGTAGCTCTATGTAGAGTGGTTTCCTTAGATCAAACACTCAAGGCTATGGAATTGGGGTTTCTAGCCTAACCCTAGCTAAGGTTTTCCCCCATAACCCAAGATCAAGGAGATCTACTCCATGTGACAAGCAAAGAAAGCAATCAAATCAAAAGGGAAAGCAATCATCATAATCAATCTCAAAACAAAGCAAAGTTTCATTCAAATCTAAAGCAATCCACAAATTCCAATCAAGGGTTTTCAAATCCACAAGAACAAAGCAAATCAAAGCAAATCTACCAACAAAACCTATCAAGTCTTCCTCTCTTGGCCGATTCTCTCTCTCTTCCTCCTCCTCTCCTTCCTCCTTGCTCTCCAAGTATCCTCTTGGTTCCTTTTCCATGTGTGGGAACCCTTTCCCCCCTTTTTGTGTGTATGAGAGGGAACCCTTTCTTAGAAGACAAGAGGGCCTTTTATAGATTAGATGAGGGGCAAAAGTGGAAGTCCACAAATTCGTGCCTTGGAGCCCAAGTAGTTCGGTGACCGACTCGGACCGACACGGAGGACCTCGGGCCCGAGTTACTGTGCATCTCGGTCCGAGGTTGGAAACTTCAAAGTCGGGCCCGACGTGGTTGCAACTCGGTCCGGACCTCGTTCCACCTTCTTCTTGTTGGCTTCTCTTGTTCTTCTTCATGGCTTGCTCCTCTCTTTCCCGCTTTAGCTCGGCCTTTGCTCCATGTCTCGACCCTCCTTCAAATCGATCCTCGATTCACGCCTAATTAGCTACAAAACACATAAAATGCGCGTAGTCTCCGAATCTCATAGAAATACGGGAACTAAGCTAAAAAGGAACAAAACGCACAAGAAAAGGGGAAAAAGAAACATATTTACAAAGGAAATCACATATGAAAACACCACCAAATAGAGAGACATCACTTACCAGTAGTCGGAGAAGGGTAATCGGAGAAAGGGTAATCGGAGAAAGGGTAATCGGAGAAGAAACACCCTATTGTTACTGCATCCACCAACACATAAACCCACCCCAATTTTCAAAAGAAAACTCCCATAATTACCTAGGGTTAGCACACGTCTTGAATCCACCAACCCCGTCAATGTTCTCTTTTTTAGAACACCTTGAGAATTGCAAACCCAATCAAAGGGTGTTGTTCCACCGTTTGCTTTTTGCGGTCTGGTTTAAGAGAAGCCCTAGACCCATTAAAGCGTGTTGGAGAATTACAAGAGACGATTAAGAATAAGATAACCAATTTGCTTTCATATTACATTATTTCCTAAAGTTATTTTTGCTATATATAGGGGGTTAGATTTCACAATGAGTTATATATACTTATAATATTTGATCGAAATGATATGTCGCAATCACTTTGCAATATCTGTTTGAAAATTTTAAAAATAAGATACAAAATTAATATTATATGTAAATAATACTATAGGGTTTTGTGAGAAAATAAATAACTATACAAACATTTAGGATATAATGTAAATAACTATTAGGATATAGTTGATATTATGTATAATATTTTTATATATCTTCCATTAAAAAACTGTTGTGATTCTATTGGTCAATGCACCAAAGGGTTTATCTATACCAACATACTTGATGCCCAAGAGATCATAAAATAAGGAAAGATGTAGAAAAAATATAATCATATCAATTATCTCCTAATTAATAATAGGAATTGATCAAATAGTGTCACATACTATCTTATGCTTGAAAATATAATGAACTTTTATACGTTAAAGTCACATGCTAAGATATTTAGAGTCATATAATAAGATCAAGTGATCAATTAGGGTTTAGGGTTTAGGGTTTAAAATGGTATAACTAGGATCAATTAGTGTTATATACAATCTTATGGTTAATTATATATTAACTTTGATACATCACATACTAAGATCTTTAGATTCACACAATGATCGCCTCTAGATTGCGAGGGTCTAGAGATACAATTTATAACCCGACCCCGTTGTAGAACGTGGTAGGTGTCGAACACTCGGGAAATCTACTCGATTGAGGTGCCTAGACACTAGAAAGCTGGAAAGGAGAGCTTAAAACAAAAGAAAACAAAGAGAACAATCGGGTCCGACACAAGTGTCACGTCGAGCCCGATGTTGGCGACAAGAGGAAGTCGGGACCGACGTAGGGCAAGTCGGGCCCGAGGTAGCTGGATTTGTCGAACTTCAAAGATTGAAAGTAGATCTTGGGCTTTTGGGTTCCTTCTCTAGTAGATTAAGGCTTTTCCACCCCAATTCAAGCAATAAGTGATGATCGGAGTAGGATCGAGTGCTTTCGCCCTCGTTCCAACCACTTCTACACATCGATCCTTGGGGAAATCCCCTTCGAAGCAAGGTCTTGAGATTGACACATGTTCACTTTCGCTACTTTGCCAATCACAAGCCTTGATTCCTTACTTTCGCAAGGAATTGTAGCTCTATGTAGAGTGGGTTCCTTAGATCAAGCACTCAAGGCTATGGAATTGGGGTTTCTAGCCCAAACCTAGCTATGGCTTTCCTCCATAACCCAAGATCAAGGAGATCTACTCCATATGGCAAACAAAGAAAGCAAACAAATCAAAAAGCAAAGCAATCAACATCATCAATCTCAAACCAAAGCAAAGTTTCATTCAAAATCAAAAGCAATCCACAAATTCCAATCAAAGATTTCCAAATCCACAAGATCAAAACAAAGCAAAGCTAGTCTATCAACCAAACCTATCAAATCTTCCTTTCCCTTGGGCCGATTCTCTCTCTTCTCCTTCTCCTCTCCTTCCTCCTTGCTCTCCAAGTATCCTCTTGAGGGTTGGTTCCTTCCCAAGTGTGGGAACCTCTAAATTAGAAGACAAGAGAGCCTTTTATAGATTAGATGAGGGGCAAAAGTGGAAGTTCACAATTTCGTTCCTTGGAGCCCAAGTAGTCCAGTGACCGACTCGGACCGACAAGGAGGACCTCGGGCCCGAGTTACTGTGCAAGTCGGTCCGAGGTTGAAACTTCAAGTCGGACCCGAGGTTGGTTGCAACTCGGTCCGGACCTCGTTCCACCTTCTTCTTGTTGGCTTCTCTTGTTCTTCTTCATGGCTTGCTCCTCTCTTTCCCTCTTAAGCTCGAGCCTTGCTCCATGTTCCGATCCTCCTTCAAAACGACCCTTGATCCATGCCAAATTACCTACAAAACACATAAAACGCGCATAGTCTCCGAATCTCATAGAAATACGGGAACTAAGCTAAAAAGGAACAAAACACACAAGAAAAGGGGAAAAAGAAACATATTTACAAAGGAAATCACATATAAAAACACCACCAAATAAAGAGACATCAAAATACCCCATACTTAAACTTGCTTGTCCTCAAGCAATAACAATGTAAGCAAGACCGAAACATAATCTTCAAGTAAAGCCTCGTATGAAAACACATTTTAGCACAAGTGATTCATATTCAAGCAAGATTACATCATCACACATGATTAAGTGTTCCAAGGAATAAAGTCAATGCAACTAAGCCTCACTTTAGGGATATGTGAATGTGTATCACTCATCATGTGTTTGGGTTTAGCAATGAACACTCAAGCTCAAAAATCATGCAAGTAAGGACTTTACTATTGAAGCTAATATCACTAATTCCTCCACCTAGAGATGCCTAATGCAAAGTACACAAAATATTTCGAACTTGGCTCAATGGAGGTCCTCAAAGAGGTTCCATTCGGTCGGGTTGTAATGAGGCTTTTGGTATTTCTCAAGGTGGGAATTATTTGGTCTTGTGGTGCTTACAATGGGGATTGAACAACCTAAACTCTCACCAACTTCACCAAAATTCCACAATCAATTTCACACTCATCCCAAAAGACTTAACATTTTTCCTTTCAACCCAAAATTTCACTTAACATTCCACTTCATCTTTGCTCTTAGGCTTTTTGTTGGATTTTCCACACTTTCTACACTTGGACCGAATTTCTTATGACATCGGGCCCGATGTGGTGTGTAACTCGATCGGACCCTTTTTCTTCACTTAAGCTCTTTACTTTCATTCCACTTTACATTTCCAACATTTTCTTTCCTTCTTTCTTTCTTTTTTTCATTTTGTACAACAAAGATGCACTACCCACATGATTCATAACACCATTCTTTGCCCTTAAACCCAAGAGAATCTCAACTCTTCAAATACAATCCCAACCTTTCTTCTAAAGTCCAATCCCATAAGGGTCAAGTCATATAAGGCTAGGAATAATATTTTTGAGGAGTTTCAAACAAAGGCTTAGGCTAGAACGGGGCTACAAACAAAGGATTCACTTCATGGTAGGATATGGAACATTTATGTGGCTAGAAGAATAAAGTTCAAAATCAATGTAAAAATGCTAGGATAAATCTCATGACGGTCTTGGAAAATAGATAAACACCGCAATAGCAAGTTTTACTAAGCATGAATGAGCTAATCACACAAGAAACATGAGGGATATGCAAATATGAACAAGCATCCCTAAAATGGCCAAAAATCAATCTCACAAGGGTCACTCATACTTAGTTGCATAAGAACTCATCCTAGAACTCACATGTTCAATAAAACAAGCAAGATATCATGATCACATCAAAAGCAACATCATTTTAGAGGCTAAACCATCCGAAAATATGCAAAGGAATTTACATGCTCACATCATCATTAGCTTTCATTTGGCAATCTAAGATGGGAATTTCTAGTCCAAAAACTACAAAACACAAAATCTTTTTGTTGTTTTTAACACAAATTTTCAAATTTTTATGGATTTTTGCAAAACTTTCTCTAAAACCAAAAACAAAGACTCATCCATTCAAAACCAAATCAATCATCCATGTCGTTCATCAAACCACAAACCAAGACACAAACATCCCAAACACAAACTAGAAACCAAAAACAAATATCCTTAAAATAACAAACACACAAGCAAGTGAAATCATGAGCATACTTACCCCCACCCCATACTTAAAATTTTGATGTCCCCATCAAACAAGGAAACCAAAACTTAAAAGCAAGAGAGAATAGTAAAAAGAGCTCACAATGTCTTTATTCTTCAATGCAATGTCTAGGTCAATTGGCGAGGACGAGAGCCCATGAGGCTCTAACTTCTTCGCTTGGACCGGCCTTGTCATAGAACTTCTTCACTCGATGACCATTCACTTTGAAAATATGTCCTCGTTCATCAACCAAGTCCACCGCACCATGAGCATAGATATGGTGGACCACAAATGGTCCACTCCACCTAGTCCTTAACTTCCCCGGAAAAAGTTTTAAGCCTTGAATTGAAAAGGAGAACCTTGTCACCGGTTTGATAAGTCTTTGGAATTAACTTCCTATCATGCCACTTCTTGGTCTTCTCCTTGTACAACTTGGAGTTCTCATAGGCTTTTAACCTCAATTCTCCCAACTCATGAAGCTCTAGAAACCTCTTCTCACCGGCCAAGTTGATATCCCAATTCATCTCCTTGAGTGCCCATTTTGCCTTGTGCTCAAGCTCTACCGGAAGATGGCATGCCTTGCCATAAACTAGATTGAAAGGTGTGGTTCCCAAAGGTGCCTTGAAGGCGGTTCTATAAGCCCAAAGTGCATCATAGAGCTTAGAGGCCCAATCTTTCCTTGATCGAGATACGGTCTTTTCCAAGATAGCCTTGATTTGACGGTTTGACACCTCGACTTGCCCGCTTGTTTGAGGATGATAAGGAGTAGCAACTCGATGAGACACCCCATACTTGATCAACACATTCTCGAAGCACCTCTCAATGAAATGAGGTCCGCCATCACTTATGAGAACCCTAGTCACACCAAACCTTGCAAAAATGTTGCTTTTCAAGAACTTCATCACCACCCTAGCATCATTGGTTCTTGTTGGTATGGCCTCCACCCATTTTGAGACATAGTCCACGGCTACCAAGATGTACTTTTAAGGCCCCGATGTGGGAAATGGTCCCATGAAATCGATACCCCATACATCAAATAACTCAACTTCTAGAATGCCAGTTTGAGGAGTCTCATTCCTCCTTGATAGGTTCCCCTCTCTTTGGCACTCCTCACACTTCCTCACATAATCATGCACATCTTTAAAGATGGTTGGCCAATAATAACCACATTGAAGAATTTTTGAAGTGGTTTTGGAACTCTTAGCGTGACCCCCCGTAGGCAAGGAATGGCAATGGTGAATTATGCTCTTAACCTCTTCACTTGACACACACCGTCTATAGATTTGATCACTCCCTTCCTTGTAGAGATATGGGTCATCCCAAAAATATTGTCTAGCATCATGTAAGAATTTCTTCCTAGCTTGATAAGACAAATTTGGTGGGATCACTCCCCATACGGCAAAGTTAGCAAAATCCGCAAACCAAGGGGAAACCCCTCGTCTTACGGCACTAATAGAAAGAAGGCAAGTGGGAGAGAAAGAATTAATCAATTGAGAACGAGAAGGAATGGAAATCGAGTTAGGAAACTTACTTTCTTCCACGGACCGACATTGAAGTGTACCGAGCCCGACATGGTTGGACGCCGATCCAGCTTCGCAGACACACAGGTAACTCGGGCCCGACTCTGAAGACCTCGGTCCCGACTCACTCGTACCTGCCCTGCCTTTGGTCCGATGTTCTGGACCTCGGGCCCGACTTATTTGGTTCATCGATCCACCTTTCCTTTCCTCCTTTCCACTCATGAGAACTTCATCTGCCCTTGAATCATCTATAGTCAAACCATCCTCCATCTCCAACATGTACTCAATG
Organism: Fallopia convolvulus; assembly: GCA_964016875.1. NCBI lineage: Eukaryota > Viridiplantae > Streptophyta > Magnoliopsida > Caryophyllales > Polygonaceae > Fallopia > Fallopia convolvulus. The sequence goes on from OZ024719.1 coordinate 27,106,336, forward strand.
GGCAAACGGGATAGATGATCAACTACCACAATTTCCGCCCCGGTTTTATCCTTGATCTCATGGTCAAACTCTTGGAGAAGGAGCATCCACCTTAGAAGCCTCGGCTTTGCATCTTTCTTCTTCATGAGGTATTTGATTGTCGCATGGTCCGTGAAGACTACCACCTTTGATCCCACAAGATATGAACGGAATTTCTCAAATGCAAACACTATCGCAAGAAACTCTTTCTTCGTCGTTGTGTAATTGCACTGAGTTTCATCCAAAGTTTTGCTTGCGTAGTAGATGGAATGCAACTTTCCATCCTTCCTTTGCCCAAGGACGGCCCCTACGGCGAAATCACTAGCATCACACATTACCTCGAATGGAAGATTCCAATCGGGTGCCGCCATTATTGGAGCCGAAATCAAGGCATCTCTCAACCTAAAAAAAGAACTCATGAAATCCTCGGAAAATTCAAAGGGCACATCCTTCACCAAGAGGTTAGACAATGGTTTTGCAATCTTAGAAAAATCCTTGATGAACCGTCTATAAAATCCCGCATGACCTAAGAAACTCCTAACATCATGAACACAAGAGGGAGGAGGTAGTTTTTCAATTATTTCAACTTTAGCTTTATCTACTTCTATCCCTCTACTAGAAACTAGGTGTCCTAGTACTATTCCCTCCTTCACCATGAAGTGGCATTTTTCCCAATTAAGCACCAAGCTAGTCTCCTCACATCTAGTCAAAACCTTGTCTAAGTTAGCTAAGCAAACATCAAATGAGGAACCATAGACGGAGAAATCATCCATAAACACTTATACTATATCCTCAACCATATTGGAGAAGATGGACATCATGCATCTTTGAAATGTTACCGGCGCATTACACAAACCAAAAGGCATGCGTCTATAGGCAAAAGTCCCATAAGGACATGTGAATGTCGTCTTCTCCTGATCATCGGGATGAATAGGGATTTGCCAAAACCCGCTATACCCGTCAAGGTAGCAAAAATATTCATGTTGTGCTAATCTTTCTAGGACTTGGTCTATGAAGGGAAGAGAAAAATGGTCTTTGCGAGTGCCACTATTAAGCTTACGGTAATCAATACACATACGCCATTTTGTTGTGGTTCTCGTAGGTATCATTTCTCCCTTTTCATTTTGCACAACGGTGAGGCCTCCTTTCTTAGGAACTACATGCACGGGACTCACATACTTGCTATCGGAAATTGGGAAGATGATTCCCGCATCCAACATCCTAAGTATTTCACTCTTTACCACTTCTTTCATGTTAGGATTTAATCTTCTTTGTGGTTCAATAGTGGGTTTGTGGTTATCCTCCATATAAATCCTATGCATGCAAATTGAGGGAGAGATTCCCTTTAGTTCCTCTAGTGAATACCCTAAAGCTCCTCTATGTTTTCTTAGAACTTCTAACAACTTAGACTCCTCCTCATCATTCAAGTTGGCATTTATGATTACGGGCAAAGAAGAGTTGGGACCAAGAAATGCGTACCTCAAATCTTTTGGAAGCTCCTTGAGTTCTCGAGATGGTTCCGGTGGTGCTTGAACTTCTTCCTTCTCGGCCTTGAACACCTCCAAATAAGACATCCCTTCCTCCAATTGCTCATGCTCAATCATATTGAGGGCTAGACCTTGGCGCTCTATCTCAATTTCTCTAGGTGGTGGGGTGGCTTTCAACCTAAGCTCCCTTGGCCTTGGCTTCTTAGAAACGGTTTCCCATTGCAATCCAAGAGGAACTTGGATCATCTTAGCTTCCTTATGCACGACCCCTTTTGAAGTTGGCCTAAAGAAAAACTCAATCTCTCTTCCTCCAATGTCAAGAGACAAGTGGCCCTTTTTTACATCAATGATTGCCCCAACCGTAGCAAGGAAAGGTCTCCCTAGTATAATCGGTTCACCCGGAACTTCTATGATGTCCACCACAACAAAGTCGATCGGGACATAGTGGCCTTCAATGCAAACGGGGTAATCCTCGACGATACCAATTGGCTCGATGGACGACCCATCCGCTATCGTTAACCTCATGTTGACCGGAGCTATGAGACCCATGGATGTGGATTTCCATATGGTGTAAGGAATGATGCTCGTGCTTGCTCCAAGGTCACATAAGGCTTGGAAGTTTTGAGACCCCACACCAATAGTGATAGCAAACCGACCGGGATCTCCTAGCTTTTGCGGTAACTCCAAGGTCTTGACCTCATCTTGCATTTCAACTATGGACCTCTTCTTGCTCAAAATCTCCTTTAAAAACTTGGCATAGGATGGCATCTCGCTCAATGCATCGGTGAACGGGATAGAGATGTTCAAACCTTGCAAGAGTTTGAGAAACCTCTTGAACTTGTTCTCAACAACATCTTTCGGCTTCTTCGAGGGATATGGAAGAGTTGTTGCACCTTGAATCTTGCTTGGATCAACCTCCTTGGACTTCCCCACTTCACTTGCAACATTTCTTGGTTGGACCGTCTTGGGAACCACGTCGGGCCCGATGTCGTGTATCTCGGTCCGAGGCAGAGGAGGCGATCTTCTTGCTGGATCGACTTCAGGGAACGTCGGACCTGACTTGCTGGGTAAGTCGGTCCGGCTCTCTTCGTCCTTCTTAGGCGTGTGTGGCTCGGGTAGGTTTCGGCCACTTCTCAATCCAATTGCCCGGACTTCATTTTGATTGTTTTGAGCTCGGGGGTTCTCCTCGGGTCGGCCCGGAAGTCTCCCATTCTCTCTCGGGGCTTGAGTTGCTATTTGGGCAAATTGATTGTCGACTTGCCTCCTCCATGCACCAAACTCATTGAATTGGGTCCTCATCTCCTTGAACCCATCCCTCATCTCTTGAGCAAATGATTGTAGTTCATTGAATCTCGGTGGCCTATATGGTGGTGGTTGCGGCGCCCTTGGCTCGTTTTGGTTGAAGTTGTTGTTTTAGCCTTGAGCTTGACCGTTGTTCCACCGGCCATTACCACCATTGTTGAAGTTGCCTCTTCCACCGAAATTTCCTCGAACATAGTTTGCCTCCTCAATTTGCTCGGCCAAGCGCACTTGGCTCGCATTCGGACGAACTTGTGTAGCATGTGCAAAGGATCCACACTCCTCACAAGCTCTAGCATTTTGCTTGTAGTAGTGGACTTGCCTTTTAAGCTTGCTCACTTCACCTTCAAGGAATTGGAGCTTCACATCCTTGTCAATGTCTTCTCCCCTTGGATCATATAACTTCCTTGCACCTTCACCTTGAACTTTCACCTCTTTGCTAGCTTGACTCACCCCATACATGGCCTCATAATCGGATAACTTGTCAAGTAGCTCCCAAGCTTGATCCGGTGTCAAGTCTGTGAACCCACAATCGGTGTGGAGATTGAGCTTGTCCTTCGTTGCCGGATTGATGCCTTGGAAAAAGATGTCTTGGAGCACATATGGTTGTTGGCCATGAGTAGGACATTGGCGCAACATCTCCTTGAAACGGTCCCATGCTTCGAAGAGAGGCTCATTCGGACTTTGTTGGAAGCTTGCAATTTTCCTTCTTAGCTTGGTTGTCTTTGAGGGCGGGAAGAACTTCATCAAGAAAGCACCATAGGGTGCCTTCCAAGTTGTGACTGACCTAGGGGCTTGGCTCTCAAGCCAATGTGTGGTCTTGCCCCCAAGTGACCATTTGAACGCCTTTAGAAGCACATACTCCAATGTCTCCTCGTCGGTAGAAATCGTCTCACACATGTCCACAAAGCGTTTGATGTGCTCTATGGGACACTCATGTGGACGGCCCTCGAATTGATCACGCTTGATGAGGGAAATGAATTGCGTCTTGATCTCAAAATTCTTGGCAACCTCGGGAAGCACAATAACCGGTTCGGGTACCCTCAACTCCGGATGCATGTATTGGCGTGCATTCCGGGGTAGAGCGTTGAGTTGAGCCTCGGCCCTCATCCGTTGCTCCCGTTCTCTTCTTGCCACCGCCTCTTGATTGTCCTTCTCAAGTTGCAATCTAGCCATTTCGGCCCTAAGTTGAGCCAACTCCTCATCAACATGGAGAGCTTGATTCTCCATCCTTTTCCTTCTTCGGGCTTCTTTGAGAATACTTTCCGGATCGCTCACAAACTCAAGCTCAAGTGTTCCTCGGGAGGAACGAGATAGCATACACCTACGAAACAAAGACACAAACCAAAACAAATCAAAAACAAACAAAGGGTTTGGGCTATTCCCTCACCCAAATCACTACCAAAACACAAGAAACTCACCAAATTGGCACTCAATGCACTTAGACTTCCCCGGCAACGGCGCCAATCTTTTGATCGCCTCTGGATTACGAGGGTCTAGAGATACAATTTATAACCCGACCCCGTTGTAGCACGTGGTGGGTGTCGAACACTCGGGAAATCTACTCGATTGAGGTGCCTAGACACTAGAAAGCTGGAAAGGAGAGCTTAAAACAAAAGAAAACAAAGAGAACAATCGGGACCGACACAAGTGTCACGTCGGGCCCGATGTTGGCGACAAGAGGAAGTCGGGACCGACGTAGGGCAAGTCGGGCCCGAGGTAGCTGGATTTGTCGAACTTCAAAGATTGAAAGTAGATCTTGGGCTTTTGGGTTCCTTCTCTAGTAGATTAAGGCTTTTCCACCCCAATTCAAGCAATAAGTGATGATCGGAGTAGGATCGAGTGCTTTCGCCCTCGTTCCAACCACTTCTACACATCGATCCTTGGGGAAATCCCCTTCGAAGCAAGGTCTTGAGATTGACACAAGCCTTGATTCCTTACTTTCGCAAGGAATTGTAGCTCTATGTAGAGTGGGTTCCTTAGATCAAGCACTCAAGGCTATGGAATTGGGGTTTCTAGCCCAAACCTAGCTATGGCTTTCCTCCATAACCCAAGATCAAGGAGATCTACTCCATATGGCAAACAAAGAAAGCAAACAAATCAAAAAGCAAAGCAATCAACATCATCAATCTCAAACCAAAGCAAAGTTTCATTCAAAATCAAAAGCAATCCACAAATTCCAATCAAAGGTTTCCAAATCCACAAGATCAAAACAAAGCAAAGCTAGTCTATCAACCAAACCTATCAAATCTTCCTTTCCCTTGGGCCGATTCTCTCTCTTCTCCTTCTCCTCTCCTTCCTCCTTGCTCTCCAAGTATCCTCTTAAGGGTTGGTTCCTTTATAAGTGTGGGAACCTCTAAATTAGAAGACAAGAGAGCCTTTTATAGATTAGATGAGGGGCAAAAGTGGAAGTTCACAATTTCGTGCCTTGGAGCCCAAGTAGTCCAGTGACCGACTCGGACCGACAAGGAGGACCTCGGGCCCGAGTTACTGTGCAAGTCGGTCCGAGGTTGAAACTTCAAGTCGGACCCGAGGTTGGTTGCAACTCGGTCCGGACCTCGTTCCACCTTCTTCTTGTTGGCTTCTCTTGTTCTTCTTCATGGTTTGCTCCTCTCTTTCCCTCTTAAGCTCGGGCCTTGCTCCATGTTCCGATCCTCCTTCAAAACGACCCTTGATCCATGCCAAATTACCTACAAAACACATAAAACGCGCACAATCTCCGAATCTCATAGAAATACGGGAACTAAGCTAAAAAGGAACAAAACACACAAGAAAAGGGGAAAAAGAAACATATTTACAAAGGAAATCACATATAAAAACACCACCAAATAAAGAGACATCACACACTAATATCAAATATTGAACAATTAGGGTCAAATACTAACATCTTATGAAAATGCATACTAAGATCAAGTGATTAATTAGGTCACATCATAAAATCATATGTTATAACTATGTTCCCTAATTATAATCAAGGGTTTATGGTGTATGGTTTAGGGTTTAGGTTACAATATTTTATAAAATAATTTTATTGTTTATTTCAAAATAATTATTTAAAAATTGATATGCAAAAGTATTTTTTTTTCTAGAATTAGTATGGTAGCATAAAAAAATATCCTAATGATCTTCCTATCTATCATATCCAAAATTAAAAGATTATTTAATGAGATTTTCTATTCTATATTCTAAAAATATGGATAATGTTATAATATTATTATATTTAGATGTACATAGTAAACCCTAATTTTGGGCTTATCCATTAAGTCTTGTATTCTCTATATAAGGCCCATATGGGTGACCTAATAAGACAACTCTGATCTCACCCATTCTCCTAAATCTCTCTAATTTATAACACGTTATCAGCACGAATTGCTCCAATTTCCACTGTTTTTCAACCTCGATTAGAAGATTAAGGACGGGCTAAAAGTTGATATCCACAATCGTATAAAACTACATCATTGTGGTCGGCGTAATTACGTTTCCCAACTTCTACAAACTTGTGCTTCGGTTTGCAATCGATGTTTTGTTTATGCATGCTAACAAAATTAGTTTTTAATTCAACTATAAATTTATATGCTAGGAAGTTGTGAAAGCTTTGATTTACTGTTTATTTCTCATGATGCTTTCATATATAGATACGAATTTGCTTTGGGTTCAAATCGTTGTTTGAACGTTTGATATTAATTTAGTACATCTGAATACATATATACTATATATGAATATATATTGTATTGCCTCTAATTATTATTTTCGATATGTTATTTATTGTATACAAATGGTTCATTTGTATGTTTAGATCGGTTCTCTCATCTACATATACATACATATGAGTTTCTCATGCACATATATATAATTTCATCAAAAGCATATAGTAACCATTTACATGTACGAATTAATTGCATGATAAATATGTACATAAATTGTCTTGGTTTGATAATAAAATCAGGAATACTAATATTGTATCTTACTCTTATTTAAGCTTATGTATCAACAATAAATTTGTCCCTGGAGTGACAAATAAAATCATTCTCTCATCTCTTGAAAAGGTGCACAATAATTATCCCTGAAACGATAATTTTTCGATTATTCATCTTCTGAAGAGTTGAATTTATAAATAAAATTATCCTGAAGCGATAATTATTTCCTCTGAAGAGTTAATTTATAAATAAAATTATCCCTGAAGCGATAAGTATTTCCTCTTGAAGAGTTAATTTATAAGTAAAATTATCCTTGAAGCGATAATTATTTCCACCTGAAGAGTTGAATTTACAATAATATTATCCGTAAAGTGATAATTATTTTCTCTTGAAGAGTTGAATTTACAAGTAATATTATCCCTAAAGTGATAATTATTTCCTTTAAATTTACAGAAAAATATTATAATTTTATCCCTGAAGTGATAAATTTCATTCCCTAAAATGAATGAATTATTTTATTTATTTTATTGTTCTTATATTGTTTATTTATTTATTTATTATTTTCATATACTTAATTATGTTATATTATTTTCTCTTGAGGAGTTAATTGAATATACAGAACAAGATTATCCCTAGAGTGATAATTCTCATTCCTTGAAGTTAATGAAACCATTTTTCTATTTTTATACTTGGAGTGATAATTTCCATCCCCGAAGTGGAAGAAACAAATAATCCCCCGAAGTGGATGTTTTAATTGAATCAATCCCCAGAAGTGGATAAATATAATAAAAGTTTCGACTCCTTGCAGTGAGTGGTGATACTAAAGTCGTCTCTTGAATAAATGACATGATTCATGTGCAAATTGAAAAAAAAATATCATCTCCAGAAGTAGACGATAAAGTTCATATGACAATATTATCTCTTGAAGTAGATAATAAAATACCCACATGGTGGATATCACATCCTGAAGTATGTAACTAAAAGGTCTCATTGAAATTACATCTTGAAGTATATGATTGAAAGATCTTATGAATAATCACATCCTGAAGTATGAAATGGAAAGAAGTTTAGAAGACTTTGTATACAATCTCTTGTCACCAGAAGTTGACAATATTTTATGATACTTTATTTAAACTTTTCAATTTAATTATTTATGTTATTGCTTATATACATTTTTATTTGTTCTTAAAGTTAAAATTTGTCATCTCCTGAAGCGGATGTTAGTATGTCCTAGTAGAGACAAATTTGAAATCATCCCCGAAGAGATGAAATAATAAATCTCATTACCCCATGAAGTGAGTAATGATAGAAAATATCTCTTCCTGAAGAAGATGATAAATTTTATGTGACAATGATCATCTCCTAAAGTAGATGCTTTTATACATAAGAGTATTATCCCTAGAAGTGGATTTATATACATAATTACTTCTTGTAATATGATGAGAAGAGTTTATTAGTGGAACTATATGAACATGTCATCTCCAGAAGTGGATGATAAATGGTTCAAGAAATAAAATCACATTGTCACTTGAAGTTGACAGATGAGATGTTTGGTAGATTCATGAAGCACTTGAAGTTCCAACACACATGTGCTAAGTTATAATGAACATATCATATCATCAACTCCATTCGAGCTTGAAGAATCGAATTTTGACAAGAAGAGATCGTTATAAACTCTTGGAGAGTTTAAGAGATCTCATATCAAACCATGTACTCTAGATGTAGAACAAGAAATATGACATGTACTCTAGAAGTAGTACAAGGAATGTGGGTCGTCACAATATTCAGAACTGTCTAAATGACCACCTACCTAGCATGAACTAGAAGTTCAAGGTCATGTTTGACCAACCTCTTGCATGCCGGAAGCACGCCTCTTCTGGAAGAGGGTGTGAAAGAGGTTAAGGTATATTACGCATGCGGCCGTTAGTCATGGTTATGACTTATAGCTAGGACGTCGTGGGTTAATTTGATGTCCAGAAGAACATCTAAGATAAGGGATATCCCATAAACGACATATAATTGATCATCAGCCTTGTACCAATTGTACAAGAACCACACCTTATGAGTATAAGTGTGGAGACCGATCAAGTCTATATTAAAAATTCTGAATGCACCCATTTTGAGGCATCTAATGTTAAAAATCAAGATAATGATTTATCTTATTTGAGTTGATGAGCTCCCAAACATAAGTATGGATCACCGACATTTTTCAATGGTGTCACACCATATAGTATTTGAAAACCAGAAGTTTTCACTAAGATATGCGCAAATTTTGGTGTGAAGGTTATGATGACTCTAGAATAGTATATCCCATTGAATAATGTAATCTCACTAACTGGAAGTTAGTTAATGATAAGATATATTTGTCGCATGATTAACTTGGTCACTCAAGTGAAATAATAATGCGCATGAACGGTATGGGACCGAAAGATCTTGAGACTTGAAGTCTCCTCCTAAGAGTGACCTTGAAAGGCTTGTGATCTTGGCAAGTTAGTAGCAAAGCCAGGATAACATGCAAGTAAATACAAAGGCTCATATGCTCTTTGACTAAGTTCATGTGATATAAGAGGACATATTGCATCGCCATGTGAACCTTTGTGGATTAATCATATGATGTTGAAAGATGCCTCAATCCATTGGTTCCATTGAAAAAGGAGGGAAATGAAAATAAATTAGTGTAGTGGTTGAGCATTGAGTAGCTCTCACACACATTCACAAAACGACCTAGTAGAGTCGTCAATAATGTGGTCATAATTGATAGCTAGGCAAATGCTATACATGAAATACACGACTAGGATGAGTCGTTGATTAAATAGGGTCATGAAATGTGAATGTCGATAATTAAATTCGACTTGGACCGACTGCTTATAGAAAATTTTCCCAATAGAAGCTTGTCTCTAGAAGAGATTAAATGCTTTATATGTCCTCCACCTCCTTGAATGATTGTTAAGTAATGCCTCACAATGAAAGTTGGGATTAGACGAAGGGTTTGGGTCCTTATCGTTTATAAAATACCTAAAGCTTATAAGCGGTGATCAATATATTGCTCGGTATTAAGATTAACACTTTGGCGAGGTGAAAATCCCAACATTAGGGGGAGAAGATAATTGAGACTACAAGTTAAGAGATTGCATGGGATGCAATTTGTTATCCAAAGAAAGCTAAACCAGAATTTTAGCATATTGTATAACTAAACTAGAAGTTTAGTAACTAAGACATAAATACTATTTGAGAATACACCAGTCATTTGGAGATTCCAGAAGTAACTCCAAAGCAACACATAAGCATGCTTGAAACATTAGAGACATTTTCGGATTTAAGGATACATTCCCAGAAGAGGAAAGAGCCAATTACATCCCAAAAGAATGATATGTCGATTGGAAATAAACATGAAGATAGAACTCTTGAAGAGATTCTATCTAAAGACTCTAAAAGCATTGAAAATGGCATGAGCGACAATTTGGAAATGTCGATTAATTATGTAAGTATTGGTATAGGGTATCAGGAAGATATCTTTACTTATTCAATTATCGTAAAAGTCATTGGAGAAAATGACAATGATCCCCAAACAATGGAGGAATGTCGACATCGAAATGGTTGGGAAAGCTAGAAAGCAAGAATTGGATTCGTTAAACAGACTAGATGTTATTGGGCTTGTAGTTCCACCATAAAGTGCAAAATCAGTCTATTATAGCTCGTTGCACAAGGGTTCTCGCAAAAACCTGGAGTGGATTACATGGAAATGTATTCACCAGCAGTGGATGCAACAACACTCAGGTTCCTTGTTGCTTTAACCATTGTTGAGCGTTTGAAAATGCAACTCGTGGATGTGGTAACAACATACCGATATGAGTCATTAGGTACCAACATATACATGAAAATCCCAGAAGGATTGAAAATGCCTAAAGCATTTGAATCAAAACCACATTACATTTATTCCATTAAACTTAGAAGGTCGCTATATAGATTGAAACAATCGGGAAGAATGTGGTATAATCGCCTTAGAAAATATCTACAAAGGCAAGGATTTGTCAGTGATCAAAATAGGTCCTTGTTTGTTCATAAAATAACAAATTTGGGATATGTAATCATTGTTATTTATGTTGATGATTTCAATATTATTGGGACTCCAGAAGAGATCCTAATAGAAGCTGATTATTTGAAAAGATAATTTGAAATGAAGGACTTAAGACCTACCAAGTATTGTCTCGGCCTGCAGTTCGAGCATACAAAGGATGGAATGTTTATCCATCAATCAAACTATGCAGAAAAGTTCCTAAAGTGATTTAATATGGATAAGGCGCATCCATTATGTACACCAATGGTAGTAAGATCGATAAGTGTGGAAAAGGACCCCTTTCGTCCCTGATTAGAAAATGAAAGAGATATTAGGTCTTGAAGTACCATATCTCAATACAATAGGTACATTACCTTACCTTGCTTCATTACCTCAATAATGTCATTTTATGTGACAATGAGTTATTGTCTCCCTAAACATAAAATAAAGATTATTGGTCCAGAAGTACCAATCTTCTACAAAATTCAGTGATGGCATATATTTATTGCATAAAGATTTTGTGTTTAACTGAGGGGGAGAATTATTATACTGTACTCTTTTTCCCTTGGTTTTGGTTTTTATCCCACTGGGTTTTTTCAAAGAAGGTATTTAATGAGGCGGTTCGTCATATGAGGTCTTTAATGAGACAATCTCGGCCTGAAGTTCGAGATATGTGAAAGAATGGAGTTTTTATCCATCCATCAAATCAAGTTGAAAGGAGCCAACAATGATGTATATATGACGAGAATTCACCATGAAGTGATCAACCAATGTACATATCATCAAGTATTCTCAAACTACACTAGTAATTAATTAGTCTTACTTATAGGAAAAATAAACAAGACAACTTAATTGATCAAACCACTTACGTTTTATGGGTGAAATTTTTTAACTAATTAACCTATTTAATTTGCCTTGTTTTAGAGTTCTAATTGAATACCCATTACCCATCTATTACTCTATATATACTATTAATCACGAACCTGGTGCACTGGAGGAAAAAAAAAATCTCATGCTCATATATAATTGAAGACCCAAATCACCCAATTGCCCAGTAACCCAAACTTCGAATTTAAACCCATGCTAACGAGGCCCTTAACTTCTAATGATGCCATTCACTTCTGCCCCAAAACAATTGAAAATTTACAAAGTCCCAAAATTTCAAGTGAATGCTCATGAAAACGGAACTGCCATCAGAAAACTGAAACGGGGGAAGAGGAAGATGTGAACTGGCCAACAACAAATGGACGAACTGTAGACAACAACGGCAACGCAGGGCAGTCAGAACCAGGACGTCGGTTGCTTACTGGCGAAATTGAAACCGGCGAATCGGAACATCGATCGGAGAACAATAGGAAACGAACGAAAAAGGAAAAAAAAAGAACAGGGCATTATGCCGCTGGAGAGAAAGGACGGAGAGAAAAAAACGATGACTTTACCGAAATCGATCGACGACGTCGTTGGTGGCACTGATGACTGGCAAGGACGACCGGTGAGTTCCTCTCCGGCTTTCAGCTCCTCCCACGCAAGCGGCACGATCGACCGTACGTGATGAAGGTGATACGCGAAGAAGATGGTGATATAGTTTTGGTTACAAATTGATCTCCTAGGGCTGTTTATAAAAGGATTCTCACGATAGATTTTTTTTAATTGTTTAGATGTGATTTTCGGTTAGCATCTGAACTCTAGGAATTAGATTAAAGGGCATAAAATATAGGGTGAGGGTTTCAATAAATAAAACTAACGTATGTATATAAGGTATTAAGGAATTGATCTAACTAAATAATTGTATCGAATTAAAGGCTATCTTGGAAGTTTCTTGCGGGTCAAGATTTCGACTACTTGTAATCCGAGAAATTTACTTTTCCGCTCTATACGGAAACGAAATGCGAATATTACATACATATAATTAGTTTTTGATGCACATATAATTAGTTTCGATATACCAATATTTGTTCATTAATATACTACTATTTGTTCATTGAGATAACCTTGTTTGTTCATTGATAAACCATTATTTGTTCATTGATATACCCATATTTGCTAATTGATATACTTCTATTTGTACATTGATGTAATCTTGTTTGTTCATTGATATATCCTATTTGTGAATATAAATATACTTATGTTTATGTGTCAAAACCATCAATTCATTTAGGAATATTAATATCATCAACTTGTACATTTAGGAATTAGGACTATCTATTTGTGCATTTTTTGTATTTATTTTGTGCTTTTAAGGTTATCTTGAGTGCAAAGGATAATACAAATGAAGTGCTTTAAGGCTAACTTGTCAATACAAATGAAGTGCTCAATGTAGTACCTAAACAAGATAAGTTTGATTTAGAAACTTGAATACAAAGAATAATTGATAAAGAATATGACTTTGCAATAATATGGTGTATGCTAAGAGATTACTAATTTACAAACATGCATTTAGCAATGAACAATTATATGAAAAGACAATGAACAATTATGCATAAATCAATGAACAAATATGCATAAACCGATGAACAAATATGTCAAAACGATGAACAAATATGAATATGAACAAAAATGTCAAATCGATGAACAAATATGCATGTATCAATGAACAAATATCCATAAACCAATGAACAAATTGATGTTACTAATGAACAAATATGCACAAACCGATGAACAAATATGTCAAAACCAATGAACAAATATGCCAAAGTGTTGATGAACAAATCCACATTGTTGATGAACAAATTTGTAGTATTGATGAACAAATCCACAGTACTGATGAACAAATCCACATTTTCGATGAACAATCTGGGCGCGTGTCTTATTTTCGTTTTTTTCAAAATACGCGAATAATATGCCAAAAAATCGCTCGTGCCGTTTTTTCCCCTTTTTAAGTGAAATGATCAGCGCCTTTGAACTTTTTTTGATCCAATGGCTCTTGTTCTTTCTTATTTCGCACATGAGCGCCCATTTGCACCTGAACAAGACTCATATATATAATTGATTTGTTAATAATTTAGATCTTGTATGGAAAAAATGTCAAAAAGGGCACTCCTTGCCTTTAACTTATATAACTAGATTTCTTCAGATTTTGAAAAATTAAAAATGGAAATTGTTTTCCGTTACTAGAAAATCAACATCGATCCTTGTAGTTTGCTTTTTTAATTTTAAAACAGTGCAATCATTGCCTCGTTAAATGAATGCCCAATTATAATTAATTAGTATATAAATTTGATTTAAATTTCCCAGCTTTGGGTAAGCCCAATTGCCAACTAACGCTCTTTGGATTTGGTCGAGTTCATTTTTTTTATGATTGTATAAAATAAGGCTTCAAGAGAGAGAAAAAAACAAAAAACGGATGGCTTTCGCTCGCCCTGTTTCGAACCCTAGACCTCACTAACATATGCGCGTACATGGACCAATTGTGCCGCATTGGCAATCGATTATTATAGGAACCATTATTGTTTTGCATTAAAGTTGAAGGGTTGGATTTAATTGAATACATATATCAAGATTAATTTATATGTTCCATGCAATTCATTATAATAACAATTGATGAATTAGGGGGACATTTTATGATCTTATATGAAATTGTTAAATTCCTTTAGAATCGATCATTCTTATATGAAATCGCGTTATATTCATTTAGTATCGATCATTTGTATAAGAAAGCGTCATATTCCTATAGATTCGACCATTCTTATAAGAAAGCGCTACATTCATTTAGAATCGGTCCCTCTCATAAGAAAGAGCTACATTCATTTAGAGTCGTTCATGCTTATAAGAAAGTGTTATATTCCTTTCGATTCGATCATTCTTATAATAAAGCATTATATTCATTTAGAATCGATAATTCTTATGTGAAATCGTTACATTCCATTAGAATCGGTCATTCTTATATGAACTCGTGTTATATTCATTTAGTATCGAGCATTCGTATAACAAAGCGATATATTCCTTTAGAATCGATCACTCTATAAGAAAGCGTTATATTCATTTGGAATCGATCATTCTCATAAGAAATCGCACTATGTTCCTTTCGATTCGATCATTCTAATAAGAAATCGTGTTACATTCATTTAGAGTCGTTCATTCTTATAAGAAAGCGGTATATTCATTTAGAATCGATAATTCTCATAATAAAGCGCTACATTCTCATAACAACGTGCTACATTCATTTAGAATTGATCATTCTTATAAGAAAGCGTTATATTTCTTTAAGAAGCGATCATTCTATAAGAAAGCGTACATTCATTTAGTATCGATCATTACAGAAGAAAGCGTTATGTTCCTTTCGATTCGATCATTCTTATAACAAAGTGTTACCTTCATTTAGAATCGATCATTCTTATAATAAATCGTTATATTCCCTTAAGAATCGATCATTCTATAGGAAAGCGTTATATTCGTTTAGTATCGATCATGCCATAAGAAAGCGGTATATTTCTTTCGATTCGATCATTCTTATAACAAAGTGTTACCTTCATTTAGAATCGATCATTCTTATAAGAAAACGCTATATTCCTTTAAGAATCGATCATTTTGTAAGAAAAGCTTTATATTCATTTCATCGATCATTCCTATAAGAAAACATTGTATTACTTTTGATTCGATCATTCCTATAAGAAAGCGTTTATAATATGTAATCTTTTTATAGAATGATCCGATTTGATGATCCTATTATATATCATTATAATCAAATCAAGATATTACATAAAATACTATTATATATCATTATAATCAAATCAACCTACCCATACTTTACACTCACCTCTTATTTCAAGTATTTTATACTCCTATTTTTTTTGGTCAAAATACATACATATTTTTTTAATATACTTACTAGTAGTGTTACATTATTTTGAATGCAAATATTTTACTTATTTGAATTTTCCCTAAAAGGCCATAATCGGCCTTAAATAATAATTTTTTATAACAGTTAATCGAAAAAACTAATAATTGTTTACTAATTACTCCAAAAAAATTTATGTAAATCTTAAAGTGTTTTATGACGAAAAATATAAATATATGTAAATTAACTTAATTTTATATGTTCTATACAACTCATTATAATAACAATTGATCAATTAGAGTGACATTTTATGGTAAGCTTCCTTATATATGGTTTAGGGTTTGGAATTGATAAATATGTTCCGATAATTAAATTTGAACATTACATTCGACCAAAAACAAAATTTGATTGATACGTATTTAGGGTTTAGGATTTGGAATGTTACATATATATCCCCTAGATAACATATCTCAGCTTTCAAATTGATAAAATCCCGATTAGTTTTTTTCCTTATAAACCAAATTGTTATAAACCTTTTTTTTTATGGGACAAACCTTTTGGATCCTCCTTTGTAGCATGCTTTTTTAAAAATAAATATCCTGTTTTTTATTAAAATAGTGCAATCAATTCCTCAGAACCACAAGATTAAATTGTTGGTATTTTCGATTTTAATTTCCCACAAAACCCTAAACCTATTTGTTCATTAAAACGTTCCTTTTTTTATGTCGACATCATTAACATTCCACTTTTGGTCGAGCTACTTAATGTTTTATTATAAATACACCTCATAATATTGCTCTGGTCATCCCATATTCCTCAACTATCACTTCTCTTCAACCCTCAACTACCACAAAACGAAAATGTTGGAAAAGAGCCCAAGAACCCCACTTGCCGCCACCCAGTGTCTTGAAGAAGTGCCCGCCACTCCAATATCTGAAACTGGCCTCTTTTCCATGTACAAGAAGGCGCAATCAACAACCAAAAACCTATCCAGCCAAACCAGGATGTACTATGGTCGACTTTTATGCAAGAGGCTTGGGGTAGACACGAGGCAGGTCCTAGCGGAGGATCCACCTTTGGTGGATCTCCTAATGCTCTTCGAAAAAGAGCATCAAGTCTAGACCGGAGGCTAGGTGACACCAAAAAGATTGATGTCACTAGATGCCTCTACACCTCCAAGTGGGTCCAAAGTGGCTCGTAGGTCCACAAGGAAAAAGAGCATCCCAACTGATGACGATGGAATACCAAAAATCGATCTCGATTAGGATTCTAGGCTAGGGGAAATATGCACTTCTATGTTGTCTTGTTGTTGTTGTGTTTTTTTTTCATTACTAAATGCACTCCTCGAGTGCATATTGTTGTCTTTTCTTTTTATCGCTTTTTGTCTTTTTTTTTTTGTAATGTAATTGAAAGTTTCCCCGTAATTCCTATATATCTTTTTTTGGGTACAATACTCGTATATTTTCTTTGGTTCCTTTGTTTCAAATTAGAGATATGGTATAGGATGAAAGTGGGAAGCTCCTTCAAAGGGCTTAAATCACCCAAAAAATGCATAAATTAACAAATTTGGAATACTAAACTAATGTTTCTTTTTGGTAGAAAGATCCTCAATGGTCATGAAAAAATATCATAAAGTACTTTCTACCATACAAAATCATAATGTCAAGTACCAAACTTCAAATACTAAACTAATAAAGATTAGGGTTTATATTTATTTTAACCAAGATGGTAGGTAAAATAAGTATTTAATTAAACAAGGCTTTACTTAGCATTGACAAATAATCAATAGGTTCTTTCCACAAAAAAAATCAATAGGTTCTATATTTGAAATAATAAATTAATATTATTTATTAAAATTAATTTACTCAAAGATTTTGTTACCATAACAACATATTAATTTGCTCTATGATGGGAACCCTAATTCGAACCCGATTTCTCAAACCTACCCGAATAATTGGGCTTAGTATATACGAGGCCCAACCCAAAATTGTGGATAATTGTAATGATAATTTAAATCATCGGTTAATATATTCATTTAATTAATTTAGTAAATGAGGAAACTTAATCGCGTTAATAAAGAGGGAGTATAACTCAGACATGTCACTTCAACTTCTTCAACTTCGGCCGCTTCTTCCTCTATTGTATAATTGCTTGAAGTGGAGACGATACTAGGAGCAAATCTCTTCAACCCTCCCAAGTTTGATTTACAAAAATTAAGGTACTCTCGAAAATTCTCTTCTTGGCATGGTCTTCCGCTTCTTCCTCTTCCCTCTTGTGTGATTCGATTGTGTTTTTATACACGAATGAATTCTGTTAGAGTTTGGGTCTTTGTATAATCTTGGCATGGTCATGTGTTGCATGTGATTTTGTTTTAAATCTAGTCTAAAATCGTTGTCTTTTGAGGCTGTTGGATGTTGATTTTGTTTATTGATTGTGTTTAGGGTTTGGGTCTTTGTAGTCGATTGACGTCACAATCGTTTTTGAAATTGATAAGTCGTTCAAATCTGGCGTGGTTAGGATTGACGCCGCCTTGTTTTTCGTTTGTGTGTTGGATCTCGTTGAGGTCACCCATAATGATACATGTAAGGTTACAGTTCTGGACAAACGCTTTTAGATCAGTCCAGAACTGGTCCTTGTCTTATGCCCTTGGCGAGGCATAGACAAATATTATGATCAATTCGTTGTTGGTTTCTTGGTTTGTGTATTGGAAACCGATGAAGCGGTTATCTTTGTGGATAGATTGAATTCTTTTATTAAAGAGATGTGAACCCTTCTAGAGAACAGAAATCCCTCCAACGAATCCATGTGCCGGAATAAACTCACATGAGTCAAAGCCAGCTTTTTGCCATAGTTTACTTTCATGCGGGTCTTTTGCTTTAGTTTCAACTAGTGAAATTAGTTGAATGTTTTCGAGGCGGCATAACGTGTTGACTTCGGTCCAGAAAGACCTCCGCTTAATGCCCCTGCAGTTCCGCAAGTAGATCTTCATAAACAACTGTCTAGTTTGTGGTTTTTGGCCATTGGAGGATGGGGAAACATCCTTGGTACAATTTTCAAGACTTTTATAGTATACTTATTGGGTGACTTAGTAGAGGTTATATCATTGATCAGTGAAGTGATCATATATTTATCATTTGGGTCGATTAACCTGAGTCTATAAGTATCTCCCTTTGTTTTTATAGCAATGTATTCCTTTTTGTCATTTTTACGTTGTTGTGTTTATGTTTTATTGGGTTTACTTTTGCGGTAGCAATTTTATTGATTTTTGGATTTAGAATATCGGGGTTTGTTATTTTTCAATTTTGTATTTCACGATTTGCTTTATAACTATATTTTATGGGTGGTGTATTACTGTGATGAGTTTGGTGGTTTTTCTTTTTTATGTCGTTGTACTTGTTTTGTATTTTTATGTCGTTTTGATTCGAATTCATCGAGTTTTCGCCGGTAATAGTATACAAACTGGTTTCATTGGATTTAATGTCGTTGTTTATGTTACTTAGTATTTTGTTTTTGGTTTCAACTAAGGTGTTTTTGGTTTTAACTTGGAGTTTTTGCCTTCTGGAGGGTAATGCCTTAAGGCATTTCTCCTGAATTTGGTGTTTTGTTTGTTCATGATTGTTGGCTTGTGTGATCTTGTGATTGCACCTTCTTCCTGCATTGGTGGAATATTTGTAGTAAATGATGTTGGTCAATATTTTGATATAGCCATTACATATGTAATTCACTTGGCATGGTCTATGCATTGAGTTTTGGTTTTGTTGTCTCTAAGAGATGACAAAGGCAACAAAACTAAAGTTAGCCCCAACCCAGCTTACACGATAGTACTTGTGACCATAGTTAATTCTATTGTTGTTAAGCATAGTAGTTTTTTGTTTGTAGATATTGTTGGTACCTTTAGACTCCTTGAGGAGATGGTACATGTGTGACACCCTTATACCCTATGACGTATACTTAATAACAACTTATTTCTTATATAAGCAGATAATTCACATATAACAACTATTTTCACATCAGCACATATCAGAAAGTGACAACCATTTATGGTTGGACACACACAAACACATATGTAGTTACTTCTTATACATCTTATACTAAAACATCTATGATGCAAAATGTGGAGGAGAAGGTTGCGTTGAGCTTCAGCCAGCCGACCTGTATGAATGCGTCCTCTAAAAGAGACACACGCATTAGTAAGAACTAGTTGAACCTGAAAAATTGTTTTGCGATTTGCGTGAGTCACATATTCAGTGAATATAAACCATCATCAATTATTTCACGCAGAGTCAAACATTTAGTCCATGTACATATACATACATATTATACATGTCATATATGAATTTAATTACTATGCAAATGCAAATGCTGATGTTTCCGATTCTTTATTTCGTAACTATTCAAGCCTGAATCTGCCCCGGATTTACTGTATATGGACTCTTATGGTCCCTGTATGAATTATGACCCGTAGGTCCTGTATGATCCGTAGATCCTGTATGATTCGAAGATCCTGTATAACTGTAGGTCCTGTAATACAAATTCAGGGCAAAAAAGTCACAAGTCCTTTTAAATCTCATTGCAAAATGCTATGCAATCAAGTGCATCCTATAACCATATATCATATGCCATCTATAAAAATACCTTTTGTGCAAACAACTCTGGAAATTTCAAAGCTATCACATCTATCCATATAATCCATATAACACATATAATACACGTATCCATATAGCACATATAGCATATATATTCATATAGTACATATAGCACATAGGGTTGAATTTCCGATCTATACTCACCTGTTCAAGACAAATACAATATCTCTTCCCTTTCTCTTTGACCACGATCTATGACTTGTGGTCCTATATATAACCAAATGCAAAAACAACCTATTTACTCTTAAAAACTTTAACCCCAAATGCAATGAAATACCAGAATGCATTATAACTTGTTGCGCATAATTTCAAATCCTTTAAAACTTGACACCGATAAACTATATATATATATATATATAAGAACGTTTTTTTAGTTCAAACCTTTCTGAAAAACTTGATCAAAGGGCTCCCTAATATCTTTACAAAACGAAACCTTAAAATTACCCTGAAAGCTTTTTCCGAATATAAATCCAATATCGAAAACACCCTCTGAGAACCATAAATCGATTGATTTTCGAATCAAAATCAACAATAGATCTAAATATGAAAAAATCAATAAAATTCAGATAAACCAATAACTAATTAAAACTTATCAAACCACGCTTGTACTTCAAGATTAAAACCCGATAGAAGAGATCTTGTACCAAAACTAAGACCAAAACAACAACCCCTTCAATTTTCATGTTCTCTTCTCTCGTTGTCTTTCTCTCTGTATTCTTTTTTTTCTTTCAATTTTATAGATACTTAATGATGAAGAATTCACATATCACACAATATAAAAGCAACGGGAGAAAGTCGGCAAAATTTTATAACAATTACACTTTCCACCCTCAAAACTTCTTTACTACAAACTTTACCCTAAAATAATTAATAATTAACTTTTATTTAAAAACTTTTTAAAATAAAATAAACTTAATTAGAAAATAAATATTACTTTTAAAAGTGTACTATATAGCATGCCAATATGTTATCTATATACTACTAATCTTACATGAATGCAGAATGACGTATGCACTTTTGTCGGGGATGTTACAACATGTGAGATCGATGGTTCTTTACGACTTGTCTTTTGACAGAAAGCATTTTATGTTGGATCACAAGTGATATATTATTGTATCTCTTAAGAAGCAAACATGAAGACACAAATGGTAAACCCGTCCTGTATGCTTCTCTTAAGCATACATGACAGGTTTACAATGCACAAATTAGGCATAATAAGGCCAGACAAAGCAGTCAAAATAAGCTCAAACTTCATGAGTTGATAAACAATTTCCTTGGCCAAAACCAAGTAACTCAAAAGCTGAATTTTGTTCATATAGGGAAAGAAAGGGAAGTCGAACACACCCCACAACCACGTCCGAAAAGAGTTAGTGGTGTAGATTGAAAAAAATTGAAACATCATTAGATTTTTCCAAGTACACACAAAGCACCTAGAAACAGTAGGTAACCTCGGATAGTAACTAACAACAATTCGTCCGAAAGAAAGCATGGAACCAAAACGGTCAGTACAAACAACGGATTTGTTCAAGGGCCACAGAAGCCTAAGAGAATATCTATTGGTTGGCCACTTGTTTTAGTCATCAAATTAAAAAGTTATATTTAATTATTTTTCTCTTTTTCTCTTTTATTTATCTTATGTCAATTGTCATCATGTCATTTAATGACCAAACTTCAATTTGGTCATGACTATACTTCAATTTCATGACCATGACCGGTTATCAATCTCTTTACCACCCTCTCTACTTTTATTATTTTTTTAATTTCTCTCTCCGACCATCTAAATGGTCAACTGATGTTAATATAAGTAGGGGTTTGAGACTTTGAGATTTAGAAGGGACTCTAGGCTGAAAAGGTAAGTGAAGTTAAGGGAGGGATGAGGAGATAACCTGGGGGTACCGAGCGGCAGATATCCTGGAGACACCGGCCAACAAGCACCCCGTCCACACCCACCGAAAATTGAAATAGATGCGAGGGCAAACAGGGGAGGGCAACCAAGGAGAGCCGCCACCCGTTTGGGAGAAGTGAACCGTCGCCAACAGAACACGAGCCACTTCCGACGCGGAGCAATTCTGGGCCTGATGAGGGATGCCGATAGGCTGGGATTAAAAGGCTTTACATTATATTTCTTCAAAAGACGGGCGATTCCGATCACATGAGAGGGGATCGACAACTCTTGAAGGGGCTTGTTGGTGAACTCCTTTAAGATCACGAAAGTGAAAATATGAAAAAGGCAGAGCCGCAAAGGACAATCAAACTAACTTTCACGAGGATGGCGTTATGCATTGAAAACTTCTCAAGGTTGGGGGCGGGCTTCGTCGAGGGAATCCGAACCCAAGTAGCTTGCTGGAGGAGATTTATGGATCCAGTACGGACATAGACCAGATCCCGATTTGAATCCTTTTCCGGCACAAGGGCGCAAAAATTGTTGGGAGATGAAGAACTTCTTGTTTTTTTCTTCCCATTGAGATTGAGAGATGCGGATTTGGCGCACGAATGCTCGTTGAAGATGGCATGGATCTGAGGCGGCGGTTGTTCCTCCGCTAGGGTTTTGGCCAGAAGAAGGGGGAGGAGAAGCGCGTGTAACGCGCGTTCATTTGTGGGCATTTTTCTTTTAACCCTAGTTGTTCCTCCTTATTTACTTCATTCCGTTGTCTTTCTGCGAAGTTGAATCCTATGGTACGCCTTCTTTCTATTTCTTGCTCTCTTCTATTTTGATTAACTAGTTGTTATTCGCGTCTTCTCTTCTGAAATTTGAATGTCTTCGTTTTGGTCTGTTTCAGGCATTGCCCAATCAGCCAACTGTTGATTACCCAAGCTTCAAGCTTGTGATCGTCGGCGATGGTGGAACTGGTAGGCAATTTCATATCAGTTGTGCTTTTTGGTTTCTTCAATTCAGTTATTCTTGACTGGGATCTTGTTTGCATCCTACTTTCTCTCTCGATTGTATATTGCATGTGTTTTGGAATCTTGTTCAAGTGAAGTATACTTGGTGAATCTGTGCGTATTTTCTTATTGTTTCAACTTATTTTTTTGCTTTTAACATTCAACTTGTCTTGTTTACTTTTATCAAGTAATATTCGTGACTGTTTGGTGTAATCTGACGATAGACCTACCTACGGTGTTGCACAAACCCTTGTTTCAATTTATGAATTGCTCTGTATCATATGTCAGAGACGCCTTTTCATTTGGTTACCTGCGAATTTTTGTTTGATTTAGATGTTGATGCTGCTGCTGCTTGATTTCTGAATGAGCATGACTAGCAATATGCGATCTTTGGAAGCCTCTTATGCTTTCTCATACTCGCTTTCTTGATAACTGATGTTATATTTTATCGATCTCTGTATGAGTTGTTTCTCTTATAATATTGCAATTTTGTGTAAATACTGTATACTTTCTGCTAACTCTTGATACTTCTACCTCTACAGGCAAAACCACTTTCGTAAAGAGGCATCTTACTGGTGAATTTGAGAAGAAATATGAACTTAAGTCAGTGGTTTGGAAATAATATCATCAATGATCTTTTAGACTTTTACCATGATTTTGACTTGTTTTTGCTTAATGTCTCTTTCTTTCATGTACAGCTACTATTGGCGTTGAGGTTCACCCTCTTGATTCCTTCACAAATTTTGGCAAGATTCGGTTTAACTGTAGGGATACTGCTGGCCAGGAAAAGTTTGGTGGTCTCAGAGATGGATACTAGTAAGTAAATGTTCCATTCATTTTCTCTTCGTTTTGGCTGGAAAACCTTTATAGTGAATTTTGGTTGTTATTTATTGTGAAGAAGCCTAATTATTTGGGTCATGATTCTGTTTGCACTTCTGTATGAATGTTTAATTGTCATGACCCATGACTAGGTCTCCGTCGTACCTGGTTGCCTTGTGCATGTCTCATAAGTAGTTGAGACTGTTGAATTAGTAGTAGTCTTGATTGGCGGCCTTTTATTTTAATCGGGTTCTACTGTTAGATCTCTGAACTGTAGTCAATTGTGTATGATGTGTTATAAACCTATATTAAACGTCAATGGCTCAGGGGTATTATTAAGAATAGATTATAACATCTTGTAATTTATTTATTAAAGTTAGAGAATTGACCCTACTCAGATAATCCCATCTTCTTTAAACAAGTATTATATTAATGGTCTTTTATTCTAATAGGGTTCTATTGTTAGATTATTACTTCTTCAATATTATCATTTACTTGAATTTCCTTCAAATAAATGATAATATGCAAGATATCTCAAGCACATGATTTGTAGATTATATGCATTCAAACACTTGTGAATATTGATTTGTAAGGTTTTGTTTATGTTGAGTTTCTCCTCTGCTTACATTTGCCATCATGTTATGAATATGAATATTTATTTTTTTTACTAGCATGGTTTTGTGTTAACCAATGGATTCACTGTTGGCCTTGCAGTATTCATGGACAATGTGCCACCATCATGTTTGATGTTACTACTCGCTTGACGTACAAGAATGTTCCAACATGGCACCATGATCTCTGCAGGTATTTTTTGGGCACTTTAGTGAAATTATATATATATATATATATATATATATATATATATATATATATATATATATAATGGTGCTTTCTAACAACGCCCTGGATTATTTTTCAGGGTGTGTGAGAACATTCCCATTGTACTTTGTGGGAACAAAGTTGATATGAAGAACAGGCAGGTGAAGGCAAAGCAGGTTACTTTTCACAGGAAGAAGAACCTCCAGTACTACGAGATATCTGCTAAGAGTAACTATAACTTTGAGAAGCCCTTCCTCTACCTTGCTAGGAAGCTTGCTGGGTAAGCACGCACCCCTTGCTGGGAGCTGCCTATTGTATTCAATTTCTGAATATAATGGATCATATCCCAATTCAGTGATTGATATATTTTTACACTCAAAATAGTGATGCAAATTTGCACTTTGTGGAGTCCCCTGCCTTGGCCCCTCCAGAGGTTCACATCAACTTGCAGGAGCAGGCAAAGTAAGTTTCCTTACACTAACTAATGCTTCACTTGATTGATTTTGAACCATATTTGTAATGATGATGCGATTGCGTTGTCAACAGGCATGAAGCTGAGCTGTTAGTGGCTGCTAATCAACCCCTTCCAGACGATGATGATGATGCTTTCGCCCTAGGGCCCAAGAAATGTTTGAGCCGGCCCTGACGTCTAGACAGCATATCTCATCTATGTGGTTCCTATGTAAACAGGTGATCTCTTATCTCTTATGGCTATAGAAATAATGATTTTTTGTTTAGTAATTTATAGTAGGATCGGAGCACTTAGCTCTTGTTGATGTTTACATTTGTATAACAGGAAGCATCCTTGTTGGACATCACTAATCAAGCTTGCCAACTTTTTTCTCCTGAGGTACATATGTATCTTATAACTTCTCTTATTGATTGATGTGAATTCCTTTTCTTCTCTTATTTTGGTTGAAATCCCAGGAAAGAAACTAAATTAGTTATATTTGTTGTAAAGGGTCATACTTGGAGCTTTAAAAGATACATTGCTGATGTGTGCAAGTTACTTATGTTTCATTGTAGAAGCACAACCTGCTGGAAGTTATGAAAAATCTAGGCTTCGTTTTGCGCATGCAGAAACTATAGTTCCATTCTCATGTTTGCTTGGTCTGTATCTCGACTAATCTGGTGACAATGCTTCTTAAATACATACTGGTGTAATATTATCTATTTCTGCTCTTTGTTGTTTTCCCCCTTCTCGGATAAATTGGGCGTTGCTTTATCCACCGGCCACAGTGGATTTTTCGCCCCGTGATTTGACCTGTGTGTCAGAATATGACCGGTCTTGCAGACCGGTTCTATGGGGATCCGGCTTTCAAAGCCGGATCTCCACCGCACAAAAAATTGCCCTGATTGCCACGTTGGCAATCCGGGGAGAAAAAACGCGGATTGCCAACTTGGCAATCCGAAAGGGTAAATTTCGGGATAGTAATTTTTTTGCCTATATAAACCCATTCACATCTCATTTTGACCTTGTTCATTTCTCCTTCATTTTCTTCTTGTGATTTTCTCAACATGTCTTGGTTCCCTAATATTTTCGATAATCCTCAACCACCCGAAGAATCTCAAAATGAAGTCCCAAATTCGGATTGGAATAATGCTCCAATGAATTTCTCAAATTTGTTGGACACTACTCCTTTTCAAAATCCAAATGAGCAATATTATCTTCCACCACCCGAGCTTCCTCAAAATGAAATCCCAAATCCGGGTCGGAATCATGGTTATTTCTCAAATTTGTTGGGAAGTAATCTTTTTCAAAATCCAAACTTATTTCAACCATCGGAGCTTTCTCATCAATCGGAGCAATGCTATCCTTTTTATCCATCGGAGCAAGGTCACACGACTTATCCATCGGATCAAGGTTTCCCGTGCTTTCCTCCGGATCAAACATACCCTCATTATGCATCTACGGAAGAGGTATGTACATAAATATTCTTAATATTATTTAAATGTACTTAAGATTAATATTAGCGAGTTAAAATAGTTGACATGTTATATTGTCATTTTTATAATTATCTATTATTGGTCGTTAGTATTAGTTTATACATTTATTGTAGATTTTAATTTATTATAATATTCTAAATATTAATATTAGATAATTATGTTAGTTAAAAGAGTTGACTTTGATATATTGTCATAGTTCATAACATTAGTAAAATATACTTAAGATTAATATTAGTGAGTTGTTACTATAATAAGTTTTATATAGATTTTGTAGAATTTAATTTATTATAATATTCTTAAAATTAGTATTAGATAATTATGTTAGTTAAAAGAATTGACTTTGATATATTGTCATAGTTCATGTACTTTAGATTAATATTAGCGAGTTGTTATTATAATAAGTTTTATATAGATTTATTGTAGAATTTAAGTTATTATAATATTCTTAAAATTAAGATTAGATAATTATGTTAGTTAAAATAATTGACTTGATATATTGTCATAGTTCATAACATTAGTAAATTGTACTTTAGATTAATATTAGTGATTTGTTACCATAATAAGTTTTACAGTTGTTTTTCTATATTTTCCTAATATTCATTACTATTAGTTTATAGATATATTTATTCTTTAATTTACGAAACGTGTTTAAAATTTATTAAATATCATAGGATAAGGATGATTACACTCGATTCTTCGTGTGTAATGAAGAGTGTTATAATCGTGAATCTATGTTGGAATGGGCGCGTATTGTCGGAAAGTTATTGGAAGATGGTCTTGACCATAAAAAATTCATGGCCCAAAAAGGTTATATTAGCTTGCGAGAATGCGGGTGTATACAAGGAAAAAAAGAAGTTGATTCCAGGAAAACCTAGAAAAACAGATCCAAAATATGTGTCAAAGAAATGCAATTGTCCATTTGAGTTGCACGGGCTCCTTCAACCAAATGAAACATGGAAGTTGACGGTCAAATGTGCAAAGCACAATCACGATGTTGGCACGACCTTATTGGGCCATGCATATGCTGGAAGAATGACGGATGAGATGAAGGAGGATGTTAGAACTCTAACATTGGCATACGTACTTCCCAAGCAGATATGGGTGTTTATACAAGAAAAATACCCAGGTTGTACAGTCACTCGGAAACAAATATACAACTATCGCTCTAGAATTTGGAGTCAAGAGATTGGGGAGAAGACGGTAACCCAAACGACATTGAGTTTCTTGGATGAAAGGAGTTATTTTGTGGCACATAGAAGGGTAAAAGAAACTGACGAGATACAAGATTTGTTCTTTGTTCATCCACTTTCGAGGCATTTGATGAAAATGTTTCCATATGTCATCATCATGGACACGACGTACAAGACGAATGTGTAAGATCTGGCTACTAATCTCAATTCTTTATTTTATTTATGATTGTGTATGTATATTGATTCTAATTACCATGTATAAATCTTATTATCTTATAGTTACAAAATGCCTCTATTTGAGTTGGTGGGCTTCACTTGCACTGATCATACCTTCAACATTGGATTTGCATTCATGGCGCGAGAGAACACCACCCACTATGCATGGGTATTGAACGAACTGAGCCACCTTTGTGCCGTTGCGGGTAAGAGGCCAAAAGTTATTGTGACTGACCGTGAGCTAGCTTTGATTAAAGCCATGAAGACAGAATTTCCACTCGCCCATCATTTGTTGTGTTGGGTAAACATCAGGAGCAATTGCAAAGCAAAAGCGCTAAGCCTTAAAATGGACGATGCAACTGCTACAGCTTTTGCTAGGCAATGTATCGGCGTGTTTTATTCAAGGTCAGAGGATACATACAACGAGCGGCTTGCAAGGCTAAGGAATTCATGGGGTGATGGTCCATACAATTATCTTCGAGAAGTTTGGCTTGACCCTTATGCAGAATGCATTGTCAAAGTATGGACGGATCGACGTCTTCACTTCTTCACAACGTCTACGAATAGGTAATCCTAAATTCATTATGGTATTTTTGGAGTATAAATGTTTTACTTATTTAGTTTGGCGTGAACTTAACAATAAATATTTGTCATATCTTTAGGGTTGAGTCCGCACACTCAGTGCTGAAAAACTGGTTGGGAACTTCAGTGGGTGGGTTCCCCTATGTCGTAAGCAGGATTCATAGAATGATCGAAGACCAAGTATTTCATATTCGAGGTTTTTTGGAGAAGGATCGAAACACATGCCCGACTACTGTCCTCAAAGAGAAGGCGTTGCAGATCTTGTTTTCATTGTTGCGCAACAGAGTGTCAAAGAAATGCATGAATATCTTGCTAGATCACGTGAAGTTCATATACGATCCGGAGAAAAACTATGATTCTACGGTGTGCAACGACGAATTTTGGAGAACTAGTCGGGGACTTCCTTGTCCTCATGATGTTGAGTTTGCTATAAAAAACTTGATTCCAATTCCATTAGAGTCAATTCATGCATTCTGGAGGACAGTGACGTGGGAGGGCGTTGAGGTAATTCCTCCACAAAGGTTTGAACCGTGTTCCGAACAAGCTGAGCTTTATCAAGACATGATGGGACACTTGAATGGTGGCTTATTGAGCGAAGATCAAGTGCACCATATTATGACAGCGTATGTCGATAAAAAAAGGCCGGGTGAGTCGACATTGAAGGAGCCGCCCCATGAGGAGTATAGGGGTAAACCACAAATTGCTACAAACGTGCAACCAAGGGACAAGACATGGTTAGAGCACGCCCAAGAAAATGCGAGTACCACTAAGAAGCCGAAACCTAAAAAGACCCAAGCGAAGGAGAAGGGGAAGGGGAAGGGGAAGGAGAAGGGGAAGAACAAGGAGCCGGTACAAGATAGTGAAAATCTCGAAGTTATGGGGGTGGATTTCGGGGTGGGGAATGTGGATGGGTTCATGGAATATTACATCACGTTGACTAGACCAATCATTGCGGATGGCCATTGTGGATTTCGGTCATTGGCTGAGTTGATATGGAAAACCGAAAAACATTGGAAAAAAGCCAGGCTTGCCATTATGGAGGAATTCAGTGAAAACATAGATCTTTATGCAAGGGTGAATAGAGTTAGACATGAGGTTGTTCAAGAGATGATCTCCACTCTTAACTACATGGTGTCCCCTTGTCCCTATGCTTTTTGGATGGACGTGCCGTTGCTTGCCTTGGCGTTCGCTACGAGATTCCAGTGCGCAATTGTGGTTTTTTGTAGTAGAGGTCCGCACACTTGCCTTCCTTTGATTGCACGAATGGGTGTCGGCCCTCCTGTGGATAAAGTATTTGGAATTGCGCTAGTGGGTGATTCAAATCATTTTGTGCCGATACGTATTTTCATCTTTTTACTTCTTCATAATTAAAAGATTTGATTATATTAATTTGGCCCAATTTATAATTTCCAATATTAGGTGTGGTTGAAGCCAAATTCACCGATGCCACCTCCAACATGGATGTGGAAAAACAACCATGATGATAGTGTTGATGGATGGGACACTTACTTTAGCGAGAGGATGGCTTTATGAGCTCAACTTCGGGTGAACCATGGACTCGACCCCACTACTCGAATGTAGTAGATTTACATTAGCGAGAGGATGACTTTATGCTAGTGTAGACGGATATGTAGACGGAAATGAGTAAGATATTTTCATGTTGTAAATCTACTCATTTTCCACGTTGTTATATGTTATTTTCTAGTCAATTCAAATCTTGGATGCTTTTAGTTTGTTAATTTTCAATTTTTAGATTTAAGACATGTCTTGGATTTTTAATTTTTAATTTCCAAATAATTACACCTTTATAATTTGCAAATAAAAAATGGGCAGAGTGATAATTTTATATTTTTAAAAGTAATAACATTTTATTAACTTTAAAAATAATATTTTTATTATAACCTTAAATTTAAAAAAAAAAGGGCGGGCAGATAAATTAGGCGGATAAAAAAGGGCGCTCATTTAAAAAAATGGGCGGATAAAAATGGGCGGACGAACATAAAAGGGCGCCCATTTAAAAAAATGGGCGGGCGCGTGATATCCTCACATGGATTGCCATGTTGGCAATCCGTGTGAGATAGGGGAATCGACTTTCAAAGCCGATTCCCTGCCGTTGATCTTATGGCGCGATCTGGGACGTTATTTTATGCAAAAACGGATCTGGGCCGTCGATTTTGTGCAACATTGGATCGGCTTTCAGAACCGATTCCTCTATATAATGGCACCAACCCTCTCCTCTTATCACACACAAAATCAAAATCTCTCATCCTTCCCTTACAAATATCAATATTTCGGTAAAAATGGCTCCCAAAAAGAAATATATGTTTCAAAAAGTCGGTTCGAAGATAATGGTAAGTATATTTATAATTTAGTTCTCTTCGATTTATTTTTTATAAATTATTGTTTTTTTTCCTTATAAATTTTATATTTAATTTTTGATAGGATTCCATAACGCCGAAACAATATCAAAGACGATATGGAGATTCTCGATCCATTTCAAGAAGGCACATTAGCATTGAGGATCGTAACGCCCAACCAATGAATGTGGATGACGATGATGAACTCGCCCCACCAATTCCATCGGAGGTCGGAATGGGAAATTATTATACCGATTTTCCATCCTCGTCTAGTCATAGACGTGATGTGGGTCCTTCTAGACAAGTAATCGAGGATGACGAGGAGGATGACGATGATGATGGGGAGGATGATCCAAATGATGATGAGGATGAGGATTACGACGATGATGATGATGGCGGCGACGACGGTGGCGGCGGCGGCGGCGTCGGGGCCGAAGATGATGATGATGAAGGTGGGCCAATCATAAAAGATTTGCTCGTGGACTACGACGCTCATTATGCAAAAGTCATTTGGAATAACCCAAATGTAAGTATTTAACTATTTATATGGTTAGAATATAATATATTTTAGAATTATTTTATTTGTTAGAATGTCATATCCATAAATGTTAGATTGTTTAATTATTTATATGGTTAGATTATTATATTCATATATTTTAGATTATTATTTTATTAGAATACTATATCCGTACATGTTAGATTGTTAAATTAAATTATTTATATAGTTAGATTATTATATTCATATATTTTAGATTATTATTTTATTCGTTAGAATATCATATCCATATATGTTAGATTGTTAAATTAAATTATTTATATAGTTAGATTATTATTTATATGTTATAATGTTATATTCATACACATTTGATTATTTTTTTATATTTATATGCTCTAATTTTAGCATGTGAAAGAGTCCAAAATTCACACCCATGGCAAGAGTCTAGAATTATTGCCATCATTACTAAGAAGAAACATCAACACACCGTGGTACAACATGATATTAGAGTCAGGTTTGATGCATTTGATCGAAATCCCATGGACTGGTGTAGACCACGCTCTCATTAATGCATTTTTGGAGAGATGGTATCCGGAAACCAACAGTTTCCACTTCCCTTGGGGTGAAATGACAATCACCCTCCATGATGTCAAATTCATTTTAGGGATCTCCATTGAAGGTAATGAGATTCTCCCTACATATGATAAGAATACTGTTTTGGATTATTTCTCTCTATTGTACGGGCAAGATTGGTTAGACTTCAAGACAAAGCAAATAGAGAAGGGAGGGATAAATTCAAGTACAATGGTAAAGTGGTTGACAGAGGGCAACTTCGATGCAATACAACCCGAAAACATCTCTGCCACAATTTTGGGCCTTTTGATAGCCTTGGGCCTCCTAACAGACAAGACTACCACAAGAGTCAACTACCATTTGGTTGCTATGGCCCTCAGATGGAATGAAATGTCGAGTTATGCATGGAGTGTGTGGACTCTTGCACAATTGTACAACCAAATGGGGAAGGCAACTCGAGTCGAAACAAAGGGTGTGGCCGGTTGTCTCGTTCTACTGTATGTAAGTATTCGATACCCCACGATTAATTCATTTTCATAATCACTCATGGGCTAATAATATTTATTTTCTATTTTAGAACTGGATATGGTGGTATTTTCCGGAGTTTAGAGGCCACATGAATGCAGACGTAATTCGCCAAACAAATCCTATATTTGCTTCAAGGGTCCAAGGAGTGCGCCGAGGTGCAGATCGAAGATTGCCGATTGATGAAAAGAGTAGACTACAACATTTTCGTGAAGTGTTGGATCGGTACACAGTTGACCGGGTATTAACAACTTTTTATGAATTTTTTTTGTTATTTATTCACTTTTTACATTATTTACGGCTTACAATTTCATGTATAGGTTGTTTGGATGCCATTTCATTTATCGCCTGATTTTCATCAAGCATATCGTTCCTCCTTATACCATGGAGTGATTCAATATCACAACGTCCAAGAAGCGTACATGCCTTGGAGGTGCACCCGACAGTATGGATTTGTACAACATATTCCTCCGAATCCCATCCCACCAAAGACCGC
This sequence comes from Fallopia convolvulus, assembly GCA_964016875.1. NCBI lineage: Eukaryota > Viridiplantae > Streptophyta > Magnoliopsida > Caryophyllales > Polygonaceae > Fallopia > Fallopia convolvulus. The sequence continues at coordinate 27,139,440 of OZ024719.1, forward strand.
TAAAAGGGGACCAAAGCCTAAAAAATACAAGATTGAATACAGTAATGTTTACTACAATTGGGCGGTTCATGACGAACACATAGAAGGTTCTATTTTGGACTTGCCCCGCGCTACTCATGGATGGGATGTGGCTCCCGGATATATGGATTGGTTCGAGCCACGGTCTCACACAAAAGTGCTTAGATCGTCTCCTATAAACCGATTCAATCCATACCAAAGACCCCCGATGCCTCAAGTAGGCAATAACATCATTGTGGTACGTAAATAAATTTTGTAATTTCCTTATAACTTAAATAATTTGCTATATTTATTTGATTGTATAGTATCTATTCTCTAATCTTATAAATCTTATATGGTTTAAATAATATATAGGCCCACAACTACGTGAAATGTTACATAACGGATAATATGCATGTCTTGGACCGGTACCCCGAATTGAGGCCAATGTGGACACACATTTATGATGCTTTGACACAAACTCCTATTCCACCTCCTCCTCAAGTGCCCCCTCCTAGGCAAGTTCCCCCACCATGGCAACCTTCTCCTAAGTCTCACCGTCACAGCAGTTATCATAGTCGTTTCTATCCACTCAACGAAGGCTCAAGTCAAGATCCTCAACCTCACCGTCAAAGCATGCATTTTGGTGGGGGTTATCCACACGGATATTCGAGTCATGACCGTAGTTTTTTCTAGATTTATTTCAATGTGTGCTTTTAGTTTTTATTTCGATGTATTTCCGTAATCAATCAACTTGTGTTGACTTTGTTTGTTTAACCATTATATAACATTTTTAGTTTTCATCTATATTAAATTAAATATTAACTATAGGAAATATTTGAAGTAAACTAATTTATTCGTATTAAAATAATTTAATTTAACTACATATTATTAACAGTAATATTATAAGATGGAATTGTGATAAGCATAGAACCGACTTTCAAAGCCGGTTCTCATAGAACCGGTCTGCAGGGCCGGTTCTATGCCTGACACACTGTTAAATCATGGGGCGAAAAATCCACTGCGGCTGGTGGATTTAGCCGAGGCCGATAAATTGGTGACATGTCCCTCTTTTTTTCATTGTTTTCTGCAATTCTAGATTTAATAGAACCGGTCTGCAGGGCCGGTTCTATGCCTGACACACTGTCAAATCATGGGGCGAAAAATCCACTGCTGCTGGTGGATTTAGCCGAGGCCGATAAATTGGTAACATGTCCCTCTTTTTTTTCATTGTTTTCTGCAATTCTAGATTTAATGTGAACAGAACAACTATTGAAACTTCCTCTAAAGCCTCCTATGAAAAGGGCCTTGAGGGGAGCTACTGTAGCCCCCTTTGCTGGGAAAAATATGTTGGTGCTATATAGTTTCCCAGTTAACAATTGGAGCAAGTACTTTGTCCATGCATTGCACAATGAACGTCCCATTCCATTACCAGTAAGCATCAACTTGCTGATGAAATACTTATTGAGTAACCTTTTCTGGCTTATCTTGATCATAGAATATGACACGATTTTGTTTCTTTTGATTAATTTGTTATACTTGTACAAGTGCTTAGTGAAAAAAAAGAAGCAATTATACCATGATGCAATATTAGTGAAACTATCATTGACCAAATAAAAAAGGACATTATAATTGGAAATTGGAAATATGCATCCATAGGCAAATTGTATTCTGGTACAAGGCCAAGACTTGAAACATTAGTAAAATAAAAAAGGACCTAAATTAAAATGTACTGGTGTTGTTATAAATAAGCTACTCCGTATCGAGTAACATAACAACTTGAATTACACTTATTAAAGTCGAATGATGGTATGCAACTCATCACCTATTTGAATAAAAAGACTCTTTGGTAAGATCTGGTAAAAGCAAAATATGAAATTAGAAGATAAGCCAATCCAAATGGCAATTTCAGAGCAGTTAAGCCAATCAAACTCAAAAGCTAAGAAGTTTGAAACGTAAGGGCAACATCTGATCTTAGTACTTTGATTCGAAATTAGGGTAGTGAGTGAATGGATTCTCACACATATAGGCATATAGCAGAAACCTCAAAATCATTCAGAAAGATGATATCATGTGATACCTTACTCCAACAACGGAGACTGCCCTAAGTAATTTCCATTAGAGATAAGTTTGTCTGCTCTGAAATTTCCATTTTTATCAGGTCCTTTGCCTTTAACTGCCCTTACTTTCCCCTCTCTACCTCTCTACATCTCCCCTCTCCCCTCTCTACTTCTCTTCCTCTCCCCCTCCCCCCATTACACACAGAGGGCCGCCGACTATGATTTCAAAGATTTCCTTCTTTCTTGGCTTGCTTGTGGTACGTGCATAATATTTGTGTTTATGCTTGTCGTTAATTATGCTATATTATGGATCACTTGAAGAAGAGAGCGGAGCTCTCCTGATATCCATTAACTCGGTTGGGATTGCTACCATGTCATCACTTGAAGAAGAGAGCGGAGCTCTCCTGATAACCATTTTCCTGATCTACTCGCCTAAAGAGGCAAAGGGAAGCTGGATCTGAGCTAACATAAACAAATTGCAAAATCAAATGTAATAAAATCAAATGCTAGTTATTTTAAGCCCAATATATACGTAGCTTATAATTTGTGATTTCTGATGGGTTGGTTGGTCGACATTAATACACGTTTAATTAATGAAATGGTGGATGCAGTTGAAGACTCTGTGGGTGGGACCTAGATACACTCACACTAAGTGTAAGTAAAATTTCTACATGAATGGACACGTGGAATGTATACAATCAAGCACACAGCTATGTCTATAAATTGTGGGGCCCATATAAATTCATTTTACCATTTTCTCCTTATTTTCTATCTCTCTCCGTCTCTTCGGATATCCCCCGCCTCTCTCTAATCTGGATCTCCACTCCATTGTTGCCTCTCTCCGTTCCCGTCTATCTCCGATAGATCTTTGTTCTCGCCTCTTTCCTGTATGCGCCTTTACTCCCACCGTTGCCCCCGCTTCGTCTTCGACGGTTGATGCTTTGTCTCTTCAAATCTGGAAAACGCCCTCCAACTACTACCTCTGCTTCGTCTTCGACCGCCACCGCCGCCTCTTCTTCATCTTCCTCGTTGCTCATCTCGCACTAGTATTGCTCTAGTCGTTTTCCCGAGAGCCATTTCGTGGGCTTTTATTTGAATATCATCAAGCCAAATACTTTCGATTTTGCGCTGCTGCCGGAGACGAATACAGTATTTGGTCCGCCCCGTTGTCGCCAAAACACGAGGGATTCCGACCCGGTACAACCTCTAGTGTTCAAGCCATCAAAGATTGGATTAATTTGTTTGAACGATTGCGCTAATTTGCTAGGGTTTTATAGATCTTGTTCCGATTTGAGATTTGGGGGTTTTGTTTGCTTGTTTCCAGGTTTGGGATGACTGGCAATTTAAGTGCTATTTGAGATTTTATAGTCATTTCTACTATAAGCTACTGCAAAATTATTCACATATAAGCAAAGATATATAAAACCTCAAACGACAGGTGGAAAGATTGGCAATTTAAATGTAATTTAGTGTTTTTGATTGTTTGTAGTAGGCAGGAGACGATGGCGGTGAAGAAACTGTCGGTACCGACCACCAACGACCACTAGAGTCGCCGCCACCGCCATGGGCTTCACCTTGTAGTCCCATGTCGGTAACTGCCAACCTCGAAGAAAAATTGAAGGTGCAGGGGACCTTGAGAAGGCAAGTGGAGCCGAGGGTTACAAACCAAGAGAAAACTAAAGATTGGGGCAAAAATGTAATTTACCATCTCGTGTAAGATTAAATTTTACACCGAGTGTACCCGTGGGTGTTGATGATATTACGTTGGACTTGTGGGGCTCATCCTCCTCCTCCTTGCGTCTCTGCTGACGCATGGTTACACGAGGCAAAACCTGATTGGATGGGTCTGTGCCTTTTGCTCCGTCTGCTTCTTCGCCTCTCCTCTCTGCGCCATCGTACGTCCATTAATATATACCAGGAGTATCTATTTAAATTTTAATTATTCATTTCATTTTTTATTTAAAAAATACGTACTGTACTGTACGGAGTAGGAGTATACATTAACAACAACAGACTCCTATGCGTACGTAAAAGTCAAATCTCATATTTAATTTTTTGTCAACGCGCGTGTACATCATGCAGAAAAGGGTCATCCAGACCCAGAGCGTCGAATTCATGCCCTTCTGGCTGTCTTTCTCCCTCACCATTTCCGCCCTCCTTTGGTTTTCCTACGGCTTCGTCAGGGAGGATTGCTTCGTCGCGGTCGGTACTTTAATTACGATTTGATTTCTCAACTTATCCAGGCCACTAGTTTAGTTCTAAATTAATCTACTCATGAAATATTATTTTACTCCGTATATTTTTATTTTACCAGGCGCCCAATGTGATCGGGATAGTGTGGGGGATAACACAGATGATCATCTACATCATTTACAAAAAAGCCGTGCCCGTCGTGGAGGAGGAATTCGTTTCACAAGACGCCTAAACATTATTAAATAAATTGTGTGTGTGTGTGTGATTAGAGTCTTAGACTATATATAACGCCTCTCGAATCCTATATGTATAATGTATGTATGATCCCCTCTCCTTTCCAAAACATTTGACGTTAAGTCATCTATAGTACAAGGAATTCAAATTTGAGTATAATATATCATTAATCGTCGTTTGAATGATGAATAATACATATTCATCAAATTAATATCTGGTTGGTTGAGAGTTGAAACTAAAAATGGAAATTAATTGAATCACTCATAAAAAAAAGGTAAGACAATTAATACAATATGTATCTCAAAACGATGTATATATGCATATTAGAGTGGTCCATTGGTCCCTAAACTATATCTGAGCTATCACATGTTTGTAGTTGATTCCTTCATATTTTTTTATATAAATTAAGATTCTTTCATATTTGGTATACCTATTAGATTCAAAATATCAAAGCTTATTATTCATCATGCTTTCGACCAAAAAAAAACGAGAAGATTTATCATGCATACATCAGCAGGGGCGGATCCAAAACTCTTTGGGGGAATACATTTGAGTTCGTATATAAAAAAATATATCTCCATTTTGTTCAATAAACATTAACCTATTAATTTTAAAAATAAAAATATTTCAACAACAACTAGCATAATTATCAAAAATTTCAATGTATCAATTTCAAATTTCTAATATCAATTTTTTCAAAAATTAACCAAGTAATCAAATTATGACTTACAAATTTATAAATTTGCACATATTGTAACTAAATTAAGAAAAATTCGGATTTGAGACCAACCTTAACAATTTCATTTTTTAAATTTCTTATTAAACCTAAATTAATTAACAAGACAACAAATCAACAATCTATCAAATTTATTATCAATAAATTTCTTCAAAGATTAACAAATTAATAAAACATATAATTTATAAATTCATAAATTCACACACAATTACACAAATTGCTACTTAAAAAAAGGTGGATTTAGAGAGAACCGAGGAGAAAAGCGAAATTTAGTAGCCCAATCCCCAAATCTCTAAACTGAAGACAAATTTTTCTAAAAAAAACTAGGGGCAATTTTTCTCTTTAAAAATATGGTCCAATTTTTTTAAAAGAAAATTGCACATGAAAATTAAAGAAACGAAGCCGTTTATATTAAATGGGTCTCCTTCTTCAATTCACTGAATGGACTACTGGAGAAATGAATTCTCCATTATGACGCTTGAGCAGTGAGCGCCCTTCCCCGATTAAATGGGTTTACTTCTTCACTTTTCGCATTTGCGCTCCATCCCAGGTCTATGGGGGCGAAGTTATTATTTTTTTTATATCTTTCAGAGTCTTTAGGCAATACTCGTTGCACCACCAGAGCGATGTGGGGGCGGCCGCTCCCGCTCGCCCCCTAAATCCGCCCCGGTACATCAGGAATAGCCGTGAGATGACAAGGATAGGGTGCGCGCGGGTGGTTTAGGAAACATCTTGCATTCTAAAAAGGGGTGATTTGATTTCTCTCTCCTTTTCTTTTTGTCCACAACCTAAAACAATCGTAACATACATCGTATTTCACTTAACCACCGGTTTATGCCTATTTATTTTAACCATCCATAAAAGACATTTTGTTAGCCAAAAGCCACACATGATAATATTCCGTCAAAAAAATCCATTAAAAGTGTGCATTTACAAGTATACCCTCAAATATAGATATAAAATACCAAAATTGTCCTCATCTTCCTTCTTCAAACAATCCTTAATTCAAAATTTTTCTCTCTCCTCCCTTTCTCTTTTTTCCCCTTATGTTCTCTCTTTTTTTTTTCGTTTTTGTAGATTCTTAATGAAGAATAACCAAGATCTCACACATTTATATAAGACTTCGTTCGAAATCGGCAATTTTTTTTTAAAAATCTAACTTTTCCTCTTGAAATATCCTTTACTATAAATTTTACCATGAAATAATTATTAATTAAATTTTAGCTTAAAAGTTTTTAAAAAATAATAAACTTAATTAGAAAATAAATATTACTTTTAAAATTTCACTATATGTGATGTCAATATGCTATGAATATGCTACTAATATTATATGAATGAAGAATGACATATGCACTTTGGTCGGATATGTTACAGTTCCTCTTGACGGCATGCAGATTCTTGCTACTTCAAGTAAGACCTATACGCAAATATGCAACAAACACATAAGATACAATGATATCTATATGCAAATCGACATTCAAAACAGTTAAATAGGTTGCTCTTGCAAGTAAGACTTAAATTAAAGGTGAGAATTCACAAACAACTTATGTAACTCATGAGCCTACATGCATTTAAATAATGAAATTGTACATATGAGTTGGCCCTTGTAACTATGGAATTGTTGGAGTACAAAGCATGATCAAGTCAAAAATACTAAATAGAGATCATAGACAAACAAGTCTAACACACTAGCATTAAATTCAAAAATGAAGCCAACCAAATTGAAATTGGACAAAAACAGCATCATAGAACCAACAAAGCAAGAGCTCGATCTCCGAATAAAATAGCACAGTAAGAAGATATTGCGGGAGAACGCGAGCGATTATGCCGAACAGAGTTCGATGACAAATTGCTACAAGCAAACAAATGATTACGATTTCCGGCGTCTTCGGTTAAGCGAGGAGTATGAGTAGCAACAAGCGCGGAGAACCGAAACCCTTCGTCATCCTCAGAGAAAATATAACAAATACTCTCTCCGTCCCATATTGTTTGTCCAAAAGGACATGTTTCACAAATTAAGAAAGTGAGAGAGAGAGAGAGAGAAAAGCAACCAATGAAAAGAGGGAAAAGATTATGATAGTGATGGGTAAAAAGAGGAAAAAAGAGAAAATCTTTTGTATATGATATATACAAAAGATTTCCTCTTTTGTATATATATGATATATAAAGAGAAAGATATACTGAAATAGTAAAATAGATCATACCTTTCACTATTTCAGCCAAATTTCTACAAACGATCTGAGTAATTGGTAATATGATGGAGGAGAGGGATACGGATCTGAGGTGGATTCGTATCGAGCCTTGTTGGTCAAGGCGGCAAGTTGAGTCCGGCGTGAACTCAGGCTCAGAAAAGAGGTGTCAAAGAGAGCAAAGCAAATTAGGGCAAATAATTTCTTAATTAATTTTCTGATAAGATAAACAAGGAGTATTTAAAGCTAAGCCCTAACGGTTCAAAAAAGGCGTCTTGGGAAAGAATCGTAAAGAAAACCCGAGAAGAGAGATAAACTCTAGTTTAAAAATTACAACTTTAAGATAATTAATTGAAATAATAAAATTTATTCATCATATCGCCTCGGTCGACGACGTTCCCTGACGGGCCTCGTGTTATTAATCACGCTGCTCGTTTGGTCTGTATCATTCCCTCCCCCGATGAGATTCGGCTTGTCCTCAAGTTGTAAATCAGGAAAGGACTGTCGCATCTTGTCCGCTGGTTCCCATGTCACTGAAGCACGCTCTCCGTCGTCCCATGCAATCAACCACTCAGAACGGGGTATCCCATCAACAAGCACCTCACGACTGGCCTTGGCACGCACCGGGCGGGACAACGGCCTGTCATACAAGAATTCCGCAGGCTGAGTTCTCGGCGTATTAGATGAATCATCCGTCAAAAATCGCTTGAGCAAGGACACATGAAATAAATTATGTATACAAGCCGTGGCGGGTAAATCCAGTCTGTATGAAACGGGGCCAATACGCTCAATGATCTTAAACGGTCCATAAAACCGTCGGGCCAACTTAGCAGACAAATGCTTGGCAACTGAATGCTGCCGATACGGCTAAAGTTTCAAGAGAACAGAATCACCAACCTGAAACTCCACATTGCGTCTGTGTTTATTTTCTTAAGATGCCATCGCTGCTGCATCTTAATCAAATTAGAACGAAGCAATTCAAGAACTTGCTCGCGATCTCGGATGGCCTGCGCAGTCGGAGACGGTGGTTTGGAAGGCAGGGTGGCGCGAGCTATTGGTGGAGCTTCTCGGCCATACAATGCACGGAACGACGACATGCCCAAAACTTCATGGAACATTAAATTCAAAGCGAGCTCAGCCCACGGGAGAAAATCAAACCAACGACGGGGCCGACCTTGTGTGAATGCGCACAAGTTCTTAACCTCCGTTTGGTCGTCCGTCTGCGGGTGATAGGCGGTGCTATGATGGAGTTTCGTTCCACTAAGACGATGCAATTCCGTCCAAAAAGCACTGCGAAATATAGGGTCACGGTCAGACAGAATGGAAGCCAGAATGCCGTGTAATTTCACCACAATATCAAAAAACACATCAACAACTTTCGGTGCATCAAAAGAGGTCCCTAGAGCGCCAAAATGCGCGTACTTGGAGAGCCTATCAACAAGCACCAAAATCGTAGTATAGTGACGAGATGGCGGTAATCCGGTGACAAAATCCATGGAAACTTCATCCCAAACCTGCTGGGGAACGGGTAGGGGTTGCAGAAGACCCGCAGGTTTATTAGTCTTGTATTTAGTGGATTGACAAATAAGAAATGAATCAACAAATCTCTTCACATCAGCGCGCATGCCTTTCCAATAAAAAACATCAACCACACGTCGAAAAGTGCGATCGACTCCTGGGTGACCCGCATTAGGAGTGGAATGAAACTCCAACAAAATTTCAGCCTTAATCGGGGAGGCCGATCCCACAACAAGACGATGCCCATAGCACAGAATGCCGTCATGAACTTGAAATGGCGGGGAAAGCGTTCCTGCATTTGCGGCCTTATGCCACTCTTTCAAGTCGTCAAGGGTGGCATTTTCACGGCGTAGCCGATGTAGAAGCTCGGGCATTGGCGCCGAGAAGGATAGAAACTAATTGACTATAACATCATCATCGATCATACATCTTGACAGTGCGTCTGCCACTTGGTTGCTAGCTCCAGTTTTATATTCAATGCAGAATTTATAACCCATCAGCTTCTGTATAAAAAACTGTTGATCAGGTGTTTGAATTACCTGAGTCAGAAGTTCTTTGAGGCTCTTCTGATCTCTGCGAATCAAGAATTCACGCCCAAGTAGATACTGGCGCCATTTTTGAACAACTGAAACAATGGCAAAGAGCTCCCGGTGTTAGGCGGAAGATCCCCGGCGCCGAACGCCTAACTTCTTACTGAAAAAATATAAAGGCCGATCCTCTTGTAAGAGCACAACACTCACACCCTCATCTAAAGCGTCGGTATCAATTACAAAAGGCTTTGAAAAATCAGGCAGTTGAAGAATAGGAGGTTGCATCATTGCCTGCTTCAGATGAGTAAATGTGACATTGGTTAAATCAGACCACATGAACTTGTCTTTCTGCAGAAGATCAGTTAAAGGTGCATCTATTAGAGCATAATGACGGATGAATTTTCTGTAATTATCGGTAAGGCCTAAGAATCCCCGCAGTTGCTTGACAGATTTCGATGTAGGCCAATCGGCCATTGTTGATAATTTAGCCGGATCGGCGAACAGTGTTCCTGCTGTCACAATATGGCCTAGATATTCCACCTTGGTAGTTCCAAACGAACATCTGGATCTTTTGACAAAGAAATGGTTATCTAGAAGTACTTGGAGGACGATATCAATATGAGCTGCATGTGCCTCAACAGATGGGCTGTAAATCAAAATATCATCGAAGAAGACGATGACAAAGGCACGCAAATACTGAGAAAACAGATGATTCATAGCAGTCTGAAATGTAGATGGCGCATTCGTCAACCTGAAGTGCATAACTAAGAATTCAAAGTGGCCATCGTGTGTTCGGAACGCTGTCTTGTAAATATCAGAATCATGCATCAGTATATGATGGTAACCCGAGCGTAAATCAAGTTTGGTGAAAATAACTGCCTTGCCCAACTCATCAAATAATTCATTTGCTGTCGGGATCGGGAATTCATCAACAACAGTAGCCGTATTTAGGGCTCTATAATCAATGCAAAAGTGAAAACTCCCGTCTTTCTTCTTAACGAGCAGTGCAGGGGAAGAGAAGGGACTAGTACTGTGACGAATAATCCCCTGATCAAGCATTGCTTTAACCTGCGTTTCAATTTTAGACTTTTGAAAATATGGATAACGGTAGGGACGAACATTTACCGGTTTAGATCCCGACTGTAAATGAATGTGGTGATCCCACTCACGTGAAGGCGGAAGGCTCGTTGGAATCTGAAGCACGGCCGCATGGCGCTGGAGTGCCTCTTGAACAACGGGGTTAAGATTGGACGGAAATGTGTCTGGCTCCGACACGAAAGAAATGAATCAGCCTAAGGCAGTTGAAGGATTTCAAAGCATTCTACAATCCCTTCAGACGCACAAAGTGAATGCAATTCATGAACAGAAATTGGTTTCGGTGATTACCGATCCCCTTGCAGAAACACAGTTTTATTCTGCCAAGAAAACTGCATCGTTAATTGGGCATAATCATGAGCAACATTACCCAATGTTTGTAACCACTGAACTCCCAGAACAATCCGCGGGCCATGAACTGCCAAGACATAAAGATCGATTGAAAACAAGTGGCCTTGTAATTCAACAGCAGTGTCGGGACATTGATGCGTGCATATTAAGTAAGCTTCGTTCCCCACAAAGACACGAAATGGCGTTGTGTTGGATAAAGACAGCTGTAATTTTTCGGCGAGGTTAGGATGAATAAAATTATGTGTACTCCTCCATCTATGAGAACCTACACCTGTACGCCGTTAATTGCTCCGGAAAGTCTTAAAGAACGTGGATTCGGGAGACCCTCCATTGAATGGAGGCTAGAAATATCTCATGTGACAACTAATTCATCATTAATCTCTTCACTGTCTTCCTCATTGCTATCATCACAGCTCAATAACGCCAAGAAACGGGGTGTGCATCGGTGTCCTCGGGAGTACCTCTCATCACAATTCCAACATAAACCTTTTTTAGTACGTTCTTCCCGTTCAACAATAGAAAGACGTTTAATTGGAAGAGATGAGTAATTACCGTTAGGATTAGGCGATGTTTGCATAGTTGTACTTGTGGCTGGAGTTGGTGCTGGCGGCGTTTTTTGTGGGATAGCACCTTGGCGTGTACCGGCTGGTGTCCACCGCCGGCGATTGGCTGTCCACGACGATGTGGTCTCGGTGAACGAGGCTTCCAATTCACAGGCTAAAGCAAAGGTCTGAGCTAAAGACACCGGATTGCGTAAATTCAATTCGCGTCGCACCGGTTGTTTCAATCCCGCCTTGAAGAGGGAAATTAACAATGGCCTCGGATAAGCCGATAACGTTATTCAACAAGGCTTCAAAGTCCGTTTGGTATTCCAAAACTGTAGTCTTTTGTTTCAAATTGGCCAATAACCCGACATAATCCTCGTAATAAGTTGGCTCAAAATGCTGCTGAACGGACAACAGGAAGGCTGGCCAAGTTTCGCCACAATGGTTTCGATGTTGGTAACGAAACCAATCCGAGGCAGGGTGATCAAACAAAGTACGAACCAGCCGTAAACGATCCTGATCCGACGTATAAAAGTAATCAAAATAGGCTTGTACCTTGAATATCCAGCCGTTCGAATCGGTCCCATTGAAGCGAGGAGCATCAACTCGGATTTTGGGTATAGTATCTTGCGCCTGCGGAGCCCTAATAAGGAATCGATTTTTCGCCTGGCTTCCTAGTATCGGCGGCCATTGGTTCATCGCGGCAGTGCGGAACGATGGTGGTGGGTGGGAAGACGAACTCGTTGTTGCAACTGCGAGCCCAACGTTCGCTAGTGGTGGCCAACCCGCAATAGGCGGCGGTGCTGGAGAAGTTGCGATCGGCGGTTGCCAATTCGCGACTGTAGGCGGCATGGCGAACGAAGTCGTGGCGGCGCGACAAAGAGCGGGACTGCCAAAGTAACCATGGTTGAGTTTTGGCGGTGGTTTACAAGATCAAGGACATTGTCAGTGCGCAAGCGTTGAACCTCTAAATCACGCCGGAAAGTCTGGTTGTCATCCGTCAATTGAAGGAGAAATTCCCGTAATTCCGCAATAGCGGCGGCCGTTGAATCGGCGATTCCATCGACGGAGGAGGTCATGGTGGTTCGAGGTAAAAGCACCAGTTGATACGGATCCGAGGTGGATTCGTATCGAGCCCTGTTGGTTAAGGCGACGAGTCGAGTCCGGCGTGAACTCATGCTCAGAAAAGAGGCGTCAAAGAGAGCAAAGCAAATTAGGGCAAATAATTTTTTGATTAATTTTTTGATAAGATAAACAAGGAGTATTTAAAGCTAAGCCCTAACGGTTCAAAAAAGGCGTCCTGGGAAAGAACTGTAAAGAAAACCCGAGAAGAGAGAGATAAACTCTAGTTTAAAAATTACAACTTTAAGATAATTAATTGAAAAAAATAAAGTTTATTCATCATATTGCCTCGGTCGACGACGTTCCCTGACAGGCCTCGTGTTATTAATCACGCTGCTCGTTTGGTCCGTATTAGAGAGGCTCGAGGTCTTAAATCCTTCAACAATTGCCTGCAAGAAGCAAAAAGCCAAAAACATAACTTTACTTTTTGCTCTTATGTATTCACTTATTCGACCCTAAATAATCTAATTGTCAAAGAAAGGAGGGAGAGAGGGAGAGGGAGAGGGAGAGGGAGAGAGAGAGGGGGAGAGAGAGAGAGAGAGAGGAACCAGAGGAGTCGCGGAGATTACCGGATCGGGAGATGTGATGATTTGGTTGAGATTGAGAGACAACGACGACGTGGTGAAGACGAACTAGCAGCGAGAGAGTACGAATCGGCAAGCGGCGGTTGAGACGAGAGAGAGAATGGTCGCTGCGGCGCTGCTTGCTAGGGTTGAAGTGAAATGTGAATCTGGTTTAGACTACCATCTCCAACTGCTTCCCTAAACTGTTGGAATTTGTGCATTTGAAGAATTTGACCCACTTTTTTGTCCCAATAGCTTCTTTATCTAATTCTCTATAATAGAGTAAGAGGGGAAAAAACTAGTGAGAATTCCCTAAATTTAGAGAACCTCCCCATTTTGAAATTTGATTCTCCATTTTTGTTTTTATTTTCTTATAAAAAGATAAATTACATCTTAAATGATAATAGTGAGATATTTTTATTTAATTGGTATCACTAAAGTAGTGGATTATTTTATTTAATTGGAGTTACAAGCCGATTTTATGATTCACAAAATCACCAAACTATTAGGATACTACTATAAATTCATATTGGATGAATTACAATTTTTTTGTAATTGATGGAGTATGGCATTTTAGATGGTTTTATGGGAAATATTCAATGATCAATTTTATTTCTATTTATTATTTAGTTTGGATTGTAGGTTAATGATGTACGTGAGATTTTTTTTTCTTTAATTCATATCATTTGAGACTTGACAAAGGGTCTTCTCGATTGATATTATAATGCATATGTGAGCATGGGACAAAACTAAACATAGCCAAAATGACGGAAGAACCAATTATCACTTTGTTTTGATTCTACAAGGTACATGATTGTCTATAAATCTAAAAAATCTAAAAAAAATAAATAGTATTAAATTGCACATAACATAAAAGGAATTGTGCTGATCATTTTCAAGGTAAAATTTCAAAAAATGCCTAGAAAAAATAATAATTTCAAAAAGACAGAGATGGGAAAGCAAAGGATGTGTATATGATATAAAAAAGGGATGAAATTTATATAAGAAAATTAGTTCTAAAATTAGATGACCTCCATTTTTCTTATTAGTCAAATAAAAAATAATTTATTATTTTTAGGATAAGATTGTATGATATTTTATTTCTTTATTAGTAAAAAATATTTATATATTTATTAAATGAATATTGTATAGTATTTTACAACAAATAAATAAAAGTAATAAATGTTGCATTTTTCAAAATAGAGAAGCTGTTGGAGTTGGAGCAGAATTGTTTTTGAGAATATGACTCTTGCTTCTCTATTTTGGAATAAAATTTGTTGAAACTGTTGGAGATGGCCTAGTGGTACTTAATCAGAGTAGTTTTAAAAATAAAAAATATATTTGTATATTATTAAGGGTTACGGATTTTTCGGGTAACCCATAACCCGACTTTTAACCCGTAATCTCAAAAGTCTTGACCTGTAATTTATGAGTCAGATCAGGTTATGAGTCATCGCCGATGACCCATAACCCATAACCCGTAACTCGATCCGACTCATCGAACATTTTGGACAACCCGAGGAGGCTAGGCCCCTAGCATCAATCTTCTGCACCGATCACTTGGATGAAAATTAGCATGTGTAACCAACTCAATGTTCTAAATCAAGTGTTACACCCATTTTCAAACCCAATATACATGGAAGATATATTACTCAACTCTCGTAAAATAAACACTAGATTCTACAAACTCCGTGACTAAGGTGGTACATTTCCAGAATTAATTATCACTTGTGCTACCAAACATCTGTTTTTCTATAAGAAATTTCTAATGTGTGCCTACGAGCACACAATAAAAATACTAGTTTTGATAAATCTGATTTTTAATTATTAATTTTAATTTTTTACCGGATTCATTAATTTCAATTTAGAAAATAGTTTTAAAATAATTTTAAAAGTTACGGACCATTTCCTAAATACATGATGTTTAGGAAAGTTTGTTTTGTCAATTTTTTCTCGTTTAATTCTCAAAAAGATCATTAAGATAACAAATTAAATATTGGATTACTAGTAAAGGTTGAAGAAAAAGAAGCATGAGTTAAGCCCATTACATATAAATAACGGCCCTAAACCAAGTTTAAACTCGATTTTAGTTTTCTTAATACAGTAGTATTTATGCAGGGCTTGATTTTCTTGGAGCATCATCATTATTTTCTTTTATCTCATAGTTCCATCCATCATTGCTTTTAAAACTAACACCTTTAATAAAGGTGTTAAAGTTAAGGTCATTGGATTCATAGTTTGTTCAATAAAGCCATACAGTTGAATGCAAAACAAAACGAGAACAAGCAGATGACAAAATCATCATCATTATTATTATTATTATTATTATTATTAATAATAGTAAAAACAGTACTCTTATTATTACTTGAATATAACAATTGGGAATCTAGAGAGACATTAATTCTATGGAAGGTTTGACTTGTTCCATGAATAGCACTTGTTAGAATCAGTGTCATCCGGGTGATACAAGCAAGGACCCGTCTCAAACACATTCCACTGACATAATTTCTTACATACCCCTTCATCCCTATCTTGATCGTATATGTCAAACCAATGAATCACATTATTGTTCCACACGAATGTGCAATAGTAATCTTTACTTACCCAAAATCCAGGCTTAACTGTAAAGTTAAAAGACTGATCATACAAAATCTCTTGAGCTCCAATGTCCCAGTCTTTATCCTTACAGTGGACTATGAGGCGATCTTTGGATAATAAAGCATTCTGTACCAAAACCGTGGCCTTTCGTCGGATTGGCGCAAACCTGGCTGTGGTTGTGGATGGGCACATTACGAGTAAGAGGAACACACACATTCCTATAATGTAAGTGTTACTCATTGTTTAGTTTGAGTGTTTAGCTACGGGGCCAAAGATGGTTGATCTTGGTTACAAGTCTTGGATTGCCCGGGGATATCCGTTTCTTATTATACTAAGTTGAATTTGGTTGGATGCAAGGAAATGTGATAAGGGAGAAATTAATAACGAATGCATCTAAGGCTACAGATGAATGCAATTAAGGCTGCATATAAAGTTATAAATGAATGCAATTAAGGCTGCATTTATAATTGGAATAAAATAATTCACGTGGTCATATTTATGATACTTGCATTATACGGAGTATTAAGATTACAATAGCAATTATAACAACTTCCTCGTAACTTTCTACAAAATGAAGAACCAATTATTATATTCCTCCCAAAAAATTCAGCTCAACTCCAATAAATTTTCTATTTTGGAGAGCAATGTATTTAATACTTTTATTTTTTTACCATAAAAATTATAATAGCTAGTTATACATTATCTTACATAAGAAATTAAAATATTATTGAATCTTAACATAATAAATGATAAATTATTTGATTTGACTTTCAAGGAAATAAAAATATTTTAGAATCTTAATTTCATAATTGATAAATTATTTGCTATTTAACTTATAAGGAATAAAATATTCTAGAATATTAACCTAATAAATGATAAATAATTTTTTATTCGACTTATAAGGAAATAAAAATATTCTATAATCTTAATTTAATAAACCATAAATTATTTATTATTTGATTAATAAGGAAATAAAATATTACATTTTTGCATATAAATATCAACATTTTTGTTATTTCATTCACACAATCATTGTTCTCATCTTTGTCTCAATTTGAAAAATAAATTTTATGCATACCCAACTCTAAAATGATCTTGTTGAGCACTTATGGAAAACATATGGAGCCAATTAGCGAACTACTAGTTGATCCATCATTTTTATGTTGTTGCTTATTAATAACTTGATCTTAATAATAATAATAATAATAATAATAATAATAATAATAATAAAAATAAATAAATAAATAAATAAATAAATAAGAAAAGGAAATTAAATGCTTTTGGAGATTTGGAGACTAAATTTAAGGTGGTCTCTACTCATTTTGGAGAATCACTTCAAAACAGGGAATGAGATGGAGCATTTGTTGGACTAATTTTTGGGTCCAAAATCTTTAAAAGCCCAATCCCCAAGAATTTGAGGAAGCTGTTAGAGATGTTGTAATACCTAGATTCATTTTAGGTCGGGAAAACGAGTTTCTTGAGGTAGGAGTAATCAAAATCTTGGTCCGCAAGTAACTTCCGATATAAGATTTAACCCATCACAATCCTTTAGTTTTATCAATGCCTTTAATACCTTATATATATAATTATTAATGCGTTAGTTGATCCACAAAGGGCGAGCCATATGTATGTAACTCAGGATTCCGATCAAAACTAATCCAAACTAATTATAATCAAGTAGTAAGTAGATAAGTATATCTTTAACCACCTAACCCGAATTGATTACAAATATATCTATATTAAACCTATTTTAAAATTAAACTATATCCAAACTGGTGTTCTCGCCACATCTTAGCCTAGTTTCCATGATCAAAGTCGAAAACTAGAAAAGAAAATTGTCAGCCGCTCTTCATTCATCCAATCTCGTTCACCGCTACTCTCGTACACCCAATCTCGAAGCCTCTCACTAGTAACCAATGGACCATTCCGACATGCCGTTCCGCCCCAAGCCTAGAAGAATGTCGTCCTTCGACGTGCCGTTCTGACCTCTTCGTTGTTTCGCGCCATCGCAAAGCCTTTCACCCGTCACCAAGAATTAGGCGTCGTCGTTGTCCATCCAATGATGATATGCAGTCACATGACCGAAGATAATCGGAGGTCGCCGCCAAAAGTTGTCACCACCGTCATCCCCTTTCCGCATCCAGCGTCGAGATCTTTGACCTTCGTCCCTTCAGCCTCCATTATTTCCGGTAACGCCCAAACTCAGCAACTTGTTCCGCCTTTGTTTTCCGTCGAGAGTCATCGGAGAAATGGGACAGTGAGTGTGTCAACAGGGTGGGCGAGTAGATGTTGACAGTACTTGGCAAAGTCGATCGGTGTTGCGTATTCTTTTTAGGTAGCTTTTGGGGTTATTAGGCTAGCTAGTTAGTAATTTCAACACGTTTGTTAGATTAAGTGACTCGGCTAAAGTCGTCGTGCCAAGATCAAAAATAAATAACTCTATTCTACTAACTAGTATAGTAAGCAAGCAAGGGGTCGAACCCAAGAGAATCGGGATTCTGAATAATCAGCAGGAAACAAGACAGGGTTTTTTGGAAATTTAAGCAAATAAACAAACAAGCAAATAATATTTGGGATTAAATCAATGGAAGGAAAGCAGAGTTTATTCAACCAATTCCACCTTTTTAATCATTCGATCATCAATTCATCCACTTTTCTATTAATTCCCAGGTTAATTCCAATCCTTATAAAAGATTTCCGCTTGTCCACGATCCAAGCGAAATTATGATATGAACAAGAATGTTTAATTCAAATCATGCAAAGTATTAAGGATAGAAGGATAACAAATTATGCAATCAAGCTACGAGTCTCATGCATAAAATAACAATCAAACACTCTTTCTCAATTCTAGTCCACGATCCTAGAAAAGAGTTGTTTCAAGGATAAATAAGATTGCACAGACAACAATCAAACTAATCCAAACAGTAGAATATCAATCAAATTCAACAAGTTGCGCACCAAGAGAAATCAATTGATAATCATATAAATAAAAAGAAGAGTTTTGATATTAACCAAGAGATAGAAAAATTACCAGAATCTCACGAATTACAAAAAAGGGTTCCTTGATCAAACAAACTCCAAAGGGAAATTAGTTCTCCATAATAAAACTAAAAACTGGAATAATCTCTAAAAGTATGCTAGAATTTTTGTCTAACCCTAAAGTGTCACACGAAATTAAGTTTAAATAGTAGAAATAAATCTGAAACCTAAAAAATATAATAATATAAAAGGATAAAATAGCCGAGACAAAGTCGGCGCTGAAAAACCACGACCCGCGAGCGCGGAATCAAACCGCGAGCGCGGATTATCTCGATCTCCTCGGTCGCGGATCCTCGTCCAACCGCGAGCGCGGTTTCCATCCGCGGGCGCGGTTCCTGCTTCTGACAACATTCTGGCGTCAACTTCGGAGGTAATTTTGACCCACTTAGAGTTGGAATTTGAACTCGGAGTAAAAACTTGAATTGTATCTCTTCGAGTTAGCTTTCCAATGATACTAAATTCATCTTCATCCAATCAACATAGCTCCCGAAAGATGCGTCACAAGAAAATAGCGTCAAAACAACTCCAAATCAACACTTGTCTTCAAAACTCTTGCAATTCTTCAAATCGTGTCTTCGGTCTTCATATGAAAATTATGCTCAAAACTAACCTAAACACACTCAAATTATGCCTAAAATACAAGAGTTAACCTATACTAAGGAGATCATATCATTAAGTTATAGTTATTACTCTTTAATTAATTTTTTTGGGTTGGAGCAAATAAACTCGAAGTGTACAAATTCGTTTGTGGACTAGTTTTTGTTTTGGCATGGGCAAACTTGAATTAATAGGGGCAGGTGCTGGTTAATATACGTGGTATTATATTAAAATTTGACAGGTTATATCCTAGGTAGGATATTCACTAGTTATTGTATGGTTGAACTGATAGTTAGTCTGAATCGTAGTGGTGAAAGACCGTTTAGAATGTTGGGTCTTTTGGTATTGTTCTTGTCTTCGTCTTTGTATAGTAATTTTTTTCAGAGTTCAGATTTTCGCATTATTAAAATTACTGCTATATTTTTAGTAATAACTACTACTCGGGTTCTAACCTTCCATCCTCGTTGCTAGAAACCCTTTTTTTGAGGTAAGTCGTTTTCGACTTGCTCGGTTCTTTTTCTATCTTGTTAGATTTTATGCCCTTATTATAGGATTGGTTTTGGGAACTAGTCCCCAATATCTTTTTGAAATATTTTGGACTTGCTTGTGTTGTTGTGTGCAAATTGGTTTTAAATGGGTTTTATCGGAAATATGTTTTCTAATGTTTTCTCTGTGTTGGTATCGTTTCCGGCACGGCCATGGTAGCTGGTGAAGAGGAAGGGTTGCCTATGTATGGTCCATGTGACAGAGAAACCGTGCCCCTTCAAAAGAATATGCTATATTTGGTTTTTGGCAAGTGCTCTAGTGGAGGCTTAGCCGGGGTTAGAAGGAAGACATGATATGAGGAGTGGGAGAGCTTGCCTCTGCACTATGGATTGGAAGACGAGATGGAAATGAATTATGTTGTTTTAATTGCGTGATTGTGTGTATGTGTGTTTGGCTTATGTGTGACTAACCGTCTAATTTAGGTATTGGCCTTTAGAGTTATGGTTGCGATTGTGGATTCTGGTTGTTGACTATACAAAACTATTTTTAAACGTCTTATAATTTCCGCATATTATCTAGCTTGGTAGATTAGTAGCTGACCCTTCGGGGATTATTTTTCCAGTTAAAGGTATGTCACAGGAAACCGGGCCTTGGCCGGACGGTGGAGTGGATCATTGATGCACGTGTAATTAGTTTGGGTTTTCCGGGTGTACTTCGGGATGATTTATTATTAGTACTAGTTTTGTTGAATTATTCTAATTGTAACTTTTAAGTGTTGTTTGGAATATTTTGAGGAAAATTCGGGAAGGGCTACTTGGTAATTTTGTTTATGCATTCGGGCATTCAAACATGTTTTATATTCATATTATGTTTTATATTCATAATTATAAATTCAAAGTTGGATGTTTGCTTGTTTTCTCATCGTTCCCACGTTTTAAGATTCTAAAGTGTTGTTGTCAACCCACCTAAGTAGTAACTGGTAAGGTCTACTACCAAGTAGCGCCCTATGAAAAGACGGGGTGTTACAGATGCCCTAAGTAACAATCTCTATATTTACTTTTTATGTAGACGATGAGTTAAAAAAGGCAGTTCATTTGCGTACTTCCCAAATTTGTGTATAATTGCCAAACTCGTAGAATCGAACAAGGTTTTTTCAATTATGGGTGGTTTTCGGATCCGCACAACTTGAACCCGATTTTATTAAAAAATACAGGTGTGAATGCTTAACCCGTACAAATTGGAGTAAGCATTAGAAAAAACAGAGTGCTCAAAAGTTTGTTGTTAAAAATTGATAAAATTTAGTTGTGCCATGTTGGTAATGGAGTATCATTCCCGAAATTTGCTCTATTTTCACTAGTTCCAAGATAGAGAGTATTACATGGTCCTCCATTTTTCTTTTGTTCACGGTAGTATGTGGAGGATTCTCCTACAAACTGTATACAAGGAATCAGAGGACACAATGTAGTAGTCTCTACCTTTGAACCAATGAAAATAGAACTACTTTTGGTAATGATACTCTATCGCTGACATCGCTATAACTGCATTTGATTAATTTTAACTTACTATGCCCCTAAAATATACTTCATCTGTCCCCATTTGTTTGTCTTGCTTCCTTTTCGGGTGTCTCCTTTTGTTTGTCCACTTTGTTTTCATATCTATATTTTTCTTACAATATTACCCATACCTAATATCATATTTTACCCACTTTCTCAATTACCAATTATACTTTACAAATTTTATCCCTATAAAATTACAAACATTCCCGAATCAATCTCACTCGTTATCCACTTTCCCAATTACCAATACTACTTTACACCTTCCTTAATTACCACAAAAACAGTCCTTTAGGACAAACAAAAGGGGACGGAGGGAGTATAAAGGTTGTTACTCAGTACTACACGACTGTCACAACTATGACCACATAAGTTTCTTTATTCTAATTATAAAGAGGCATTGGCTTAAAACCACCCGTAAAATAAGTGATATTTTACATAAGCACCTGTATTTTCAATAATTACTGAGAACCACCCATATTCCATGTTGTGTTTGTTATTCACCACCAAAAACCCAAATTCGTTTGCTTCCGTAAAAAAAGAGTGACATGTCACTCACATTTTAATATTTTAAAGCTTGTCACATCGACCCATTTTAACTCATTTCAATCTTTAAATTGTGTAGTGACATGGCATTACACCTAGAACCTCTAATCGAAGCTCCAGTGAAATCCATTCTTGAAGTAGTCGAAGCATTTTTGTGTAACACCACTATTTTTAAACCAAGGGTGCTACCGCCAGTGATGTCGGACTTTACCATCCGAAGCCACCCGAGGCTAGGTAACACAACACATTTCAAGTAAAAACCATAATGCAGGAATTATATTACAAATATTAAACTTGTTCATTACATACTGACTGTAGGGAAACAAATACTGTTATTACATCTTCATTGTTCATTTAGGGAAGTATATCAATAGTGAACAGCACCGGAATATTAAGGCGACCAGTTATAGACCATGGTTCGTACATAAGCATGTGGGACCCAAAATATTTTAAAACATTTAAAACAAACTTCCTTCCTTCCTTCCTTCAAGTTCTTCAAGGCTCCGTCTTCTAACCTATTGGGGTCCGACCTTCACTACCTGATATTTCCATAAAATACAAGAAATACCAGCCAGACGAACCGGGAAAGAAAGAAAGCGGGTTAGTCTATCTAGAGACTAGTAAGTGGAAGAATAAGGCTTGGTTCTCATGGGAAAGTCTAAACATATGGCATAAAATATCCGAGTAACAATCCGGTCGATGATCCAACAGTTAGCGTCCCGGAAAAAGAGAAAAGATAACATAGTACAAGATTTAGATAGGACACCACATGTATGTGGTTCCATTGGAATTACGAGATTTGTTGGGAACTGTATTATCACACATTTGATAGTTTAAAAGCCTCCATCGACTATCCGGACCTCAACTAACTTCACCATACTCGGAAATGCCAATGGGGAGGTGGCCGCTAGGGCTTTCTACACCTAGCCCATTTCGCCATTTTATAGGCGTTTGAAACAAGTCAAGCATGAATTCAGATTAGAAGACAATCTTTTCAAGCCGGGAGCAAGAAAGGTCTTCCAAGTTGTACTAACCGTCCTGGTTCATTAATTATAGTGCATTGGGCACTCTATCTTTTCTTAAGTCATAAAACTTGCAATTTAGTTAACGACTTTTAAGTTGGCTCACAATTTATCCGGGGATGCCAAGGACAATATTTTGGACCTTGCATATTGGTGCACTTAGCTAGAGTGCGGGCACCTCTCTTATCGATAGAGCAGGCAGAGTCATGACCCGAGGTTAGGAGTCGATAATCGATATACCACCTAACGAGTTATAGAGAGATATACGAGTCAAAACCTGAAATCCCTTTTCTACAATTATCCACAACAAAGAGATCTCATAGGAGAATCTCCAATCGCATAAGAGCACAATCAACGACCCTAAACAGTACTAGCAGTACGAATAATAAGAAATAACGAACAGTCGTTAAATCTAAGCAATAAATAAACCTACTTTCAGTTATTTAGCAAACAAGTTTTCCCAACAATTAAACGATATTAAACGGAAATAGAAATTGACGTTTAATAAAAAGGGTAAGAGAGAACCGTCCACTTACCTTGAAAGCAAACTTAGCAAAAAGATCAAGGCAACAGCTTCAAAGAGAACTTCTTAAACCTTTCCTGGTAAGAACAATTCTAAAAGCTTAAATAGACGTTTTATGAATAAACTCCTTAACTGTTTATTCCCTTTTTAACGTCTTCTCGAAAAAATGAGCAGAGTAACGACTCAAGTTAATGCCATTGTCATATATAACAAATTCTTTATACAACTCTTTAGCAAACTTAATTATGTCTTTGAGAGTAAATGTCTCCTGATCATATTACCATTCTTTTTATAGATTTTAACTAGTCTTAGTTCTCGTGCCTTGCACGGGTTTTTATAAAATTATTTTATTATTTATTTGTATTTGTTAAGTTTTGATTAATTGATATCAATCTAAAAATAAAATAAAATATTCTATAATTTGTATGATGGAATAAAATCTTTCTAGTTATCATATCCAAAAATAAAAGATTGTTTAATAATGAGATTTTCTATCATATATTCTAAAAACATTCATAAGAATTCATCATATCCAAAAATAAAAGATTATTTTTTTTAAAAAGGTGGTGTGGTCCAATCTAGAAGTGACATGTGTCGTTTAATAATTTTTTTAACCTCCGCTTTAGTATATAGTTATGATGGTCGTTTTATTCCTTTTTGAACGAACTCCATAAAATCATAAATGACATAAAACTTAAATATGATCTTGAAGGACCAAGGTCATAGAAATTAAAATAACGATCACTTCGACCAGGAATGGACTAGGTCGAAGGACGGAAAGATAAAGGCGGAAATTTAAATAACGATCAACTTCGACCAGGAATGGACTAGGTCGAAGGACAGAAAAATAAAGGCGGAAATTTAAATAGCGGAATTTAAATATCCACAATCCCAAACGGGTAATGGGATTAAATGACTTTAGTTATTATTATATATAAAGAAATAGTTATGGCCTTTTAATAACGTCATTTCTTAGGGTTAGATTTTGATGGTCATACGTCATCTTTTTGGTACTTTCTTATAAATGAAAAGTGTTCATTTATATTATACGAACGTGGTATAAAATTTTCTGAATTTAATATGGACCAACGGAACGTATAAAGGGATCGAAAGTTCATACCAAGAGATCGACGGTATGGAAGACCGGAGCGTCGGTTTCAAGAACGGTTGGATCCTATGGCGTCGTGGCAACGTCACGATCCTAACGACGTCAACGACGGGCAGCGTAACGGCTCCAAAAGGTTCAACGAATACTCTAAAAATAATGACGGCGGCGTACGGGAGTTGAACGAGAGGCTAAACGAGGCCGAGATATATATGCCGACGTGAATAAAACTGAATGGAGGGGAAAGAATTGAATTTGAACGTGAGAGATGATGGGTAGGCCCGCTAGTTCTCTCTCACATGTTCAAAGTTGATGAATTTGGGCACTCTGATTGGTTGGCACAAGAGGAGAAAGAATTGGAATTGAATTAGAGATAAGATGGGATCATTCTCACGTTTGAGTATTTGAACAATAATGCATACGATTGGATAGGAATGAAAAAGTGGCAGAGTGAAATTTTAAAGAGACTGCTCACAATTGAACGGAGGGAGTTATCAGTTATCTATTTAAAGGGAAATAGACGTGGGCAGCAAGGGTTCTACAGTAAGAAGATATCTCTGATGTCGGTAAGAATCGTTATATGTGTTGGTACGGGATTTGCGTTAGGGCGGTAAAATTATATACCTCGGATTATAATACTTGATGTCTCTTTATTTGGTGGTGTTTTATATATGATTCCCTTTGTAAATATGTTTCTTTTTCCCCTTTTCTTGTGTGTTTTGTTCCTTTTTAGCTTAGTTCCCGTATTTTTATGAGATTCGGAGACTATGCGCATTTTATGTGTTTTGTAGGCGTTTTGGCGTGGATCAAGGATCGTTTTGAAGGAGAATCGGAACATGGAGCAAGGCCCGAGCTTAAGAGGGAAAGAGAGGAGCAAGCCATGAAGAAGAACAAGAGAAAAGCCAACCAGAAGAAGGTGGAACGAGGTCCGGATCGAGTTGGAACCAACGCCGGACCCGAGATGATTTTTCGACCTCGGACCGACTTGCCCAGTAAGTCGGGCCCGAGGTGCTCCGTGTCGGTCCGAGTCGGTCGCTGTCTAGATTGGGCTCCAAGGCACGAAATTGTAAACTACCACTTTTTCCCCTCATCTATAAAGGCTCTCTTATCTTCTACTTGGAGGAGGTTCCCACACACTAAAGGGGGACCAACTCTCAAAAACACTCAAGTGGATACTTGGAGAGCAAGGAGGAAGGAGAGGAGAAGGACAAGAGAGGAAATCGGCATAGGAGAAGGAGATTTGATAGGTTTGGTTGATAGATTAGCTTTGCCTTGTTTTGATTTTGTGGATTTGGAAACATTGGATTGGAGTTTGTGGATTGCTTTTGATTTGTGAATGAAATTTGGCTTTGGTTTGAGATTGATGATTTTGATTGCTTTGCTTTGTGATTTGTTTGCTTTCTTTGTTTGCCATATGGAGTAGATCTCCTTGATCTTGGGTTATGGGGGAAAACTCTAGCTAGGTTGGGCTAGAAACCCCAATTCCATAAGCCTTGAGTGCTTGATCTAGGAACCCACTCTACATAGAGCTACAATTCCTTATGAAAGTAAGGAATCAAGGCTTGTGATTGGCAAAGTAACGAAAGTGAACATTTGTCCATCTCAAGACCTTGCTTCGAAGGGGATTTCCCCAATGATCGATGTGTAGAAGTGGTTGGAACGAGGGTGAAAGCACTCGATCCTATTCCGATCATCACTTATTGCTTGAATTGGGGTGGAAAAGCCTTAATCTACTAGAGAAGGAACCCAAAAGCCCAAGATCTACTTTCAAGCTTTGAGTTCGACAAAACCAGCTACATCGGGCCCGACTTGCTCTACGTCGGTCCCGACTTCCCTCTTTGTCGCCAACATTGGGCCCGACGTGACACTTGTGTCGGTCCCAACTGTTCTTTTTGTTTTCCTTTGTTTTAAGTTCTCCTTTCCAGCTTTCTAGTGTTTAGGCACCTCAATCGAGTAGATTTCCCGAGCGTTCGACACCCACCACGTGCTACAACGGGGTCGGGTTATAAATTGTATCTCTAGACCCTCGCATTCGTGAGCGATCAAAAGATTGGCGCCGTTGCCGGGGAATTCTAAGTGCATTGAGTGCCAATTTGGTGAGTTTCTTGTGTTTTGGTAGTGATTTGGGTGAGGGAATAGCCCAAACCCTTTGTTTGTTTTTGATTTGTTTTGGTTTGTGTCTTTGTTTCGTAGGTGTATGCGAGCTCGTTCCTCCCGAGGAACACTTGAGCTTGAGTTTGTGAGTGATCCGGAAAGTATTCTCAAAGAAGCCCGAAGAAGGAAAAGGATGGAGAATCAAGCTCTCCATGGTGATGAGGAGTTGGCTCGACTTAGGGCCGAAATGGCTAGATTGCAACTTGAGAAGGACAATCAAGAGGCGGTGGCAAGAAGAGAACGGGAGCAACGGATGAGGGCCGAGGCTCAACTCAACGCTCTACCCCGAAATGCACGCCAATACATGCATCCGGAGTTGAGGGTACCCAAACCGGTTATTGTGCTTCCCGAGGTTGCCAAGAATTTTGAGATCCAGGCGCAATTCATCTCCCTCATCAAGCGTGATCAATTCGAGGTCCGTCCACATGAGTGTCCCATAGAGCACGTCAAACGCTTTGTGGACATGTGTGAGACGATCTCTACCGACGAGGAGACGTTGGAGTATGTGCTTCTAAAGGCGTTGAAGTGGTCAATTGGGGGCAAGGCCACACATTGGCTCGAGAGCCAAGCCCCTAGGTCGATCACCTCTTGGAAGGCACTCCATGACGCTTTCTTGATGAAGTTCTTCCCGCCCTCAAAGACAACCGAGCTAAGAAGGAATATTGCAAGCTTTCAACAAGGTCCGAATGAGCCTCTCTTCGAAGCATGGGACCGTTTCAAGGAGATG
The DNA here is from genome assembly GCA_964016875.1 of Fallopia convolvulus. NCBI lineage: Eukaryota > Viridiplantae > Streptophyta > Magnoliopsida > Caryophyllales > Polygonaceae > Fallopia > Fallopia convolvulus. The sequence continues at coordinate 27,166,923 of OZ024719.1, forward strand.
TTGCGCCAATGTCCTACTCATGGCCAACAACCATATGTGCTCCAAGACATCTTTTTCCAAGGCATCAATCCGGCAACGAAGGACAAGCTCAATCTCCACACCGATTGTGGGTTCATAGACTTGACACCGGATCAAGCTTGGGAGCTACTTGACAAGCTATCCGATTATGAGGCCATGTATGGGGTGAGTCAAGCTAGCAAGGAGGTGAAAGTTCAAGGTGAAGGTGCAAGGAAGTTATATGATCCAAGGGGAGAAGACATTGATAAGGATGTGAAGCTCCAATTCCTTGAAGGTGAAGTGAGCAAGCTTAAGAGGCAAGTCCACTACTACAAGCAAAATGCTAGAGCTTGTGAGGAGTGTGGATCCTTTGCACATGCTACACAAGTTTGTCCGAATGAGAGCCAAGTGCGCTTGGCCGAGCGAATTGAGGAGGCAAACTATGTTCGAGGAAATTTCGGTGGAAGAGGCAACTTCAACAATGGTGGTAATGCCCGGTGGAACAACGGTCAAGTTCAAGGCTACAACAACAACTTCAACCAAAACGAGCCGAGGGCGCCGCAACCACCACCATATAGGCCACCGGGATTCAATGAGCTACAATCATTTGCTCAAGAGATGAGGGATGGGTTCAAGGAGATGAGGACCCAATTCAATGAGTTTGGTGCATGGAGGAGGCAAGTCGACAATCAATTTGCCCAAATTGCAACTCAAGCCCCGAGAGAGAATGGGAGACTTCCGGGCCGACCCGAGAAGAACCCCCAAGCTCAAAACAATCAAAATGAAGTCCGGGCAATTGGATTGAGAAGTGGCCGAAACTTACCCGATCCACACATGCCTAAGGAGAATGAAGAGAGCCGGACCGACTTACCCAGCAAGTCGGGTCCAACGTTCCCCGAAGTCGACCCAGCAAGAAGACCGATTCCCCTACCCCAGACTGAGGTTGAGAGTAACTCGGGCCCGACGTACCCAGAACTCGATCCGACTACTCTGCCTCAGCTCTGCCCCAGGACCGTGATACACGACATCGGGCCCGACGTGGTGCCTAAGTCGGTCCAACCAGGAAATGTTGCAAGTGAAGTGGGGAAGTCCAAGGAGGTTGATCCAAGCAAGATTCAAGGTGCAACAACTCTTCCATATCCCTCAAAGAAGCCGAAAGATGTTGTTGAGAACAAGTTCAAGAGGTTTCTCAAGCTTTTGCAAGGTTTGAACATCTCTATCCCGTTCACCGATGCATTGAGCGAGATGCCATCCTATGCCAAGTTTTTAAAGGAGATTTTGAGCAAGAAGAGGTCCATAGTAGAAATGCAAGATGAGGTCAAGACCTTGGAGTTACCACAAAAGCTAGGAGATCCCGGTCGGTTTGCTATCACTATTGGTGTGGGGTCTCAAAACTTCCAAGCCTTATGTGACCTTGGGGCAAGTGTTTCGGTGATGCCCGCTAGTATTTGGAGAAGGGCAATTTAGGTGAAATTGAGCCGGCCGATATGTCCCTAACTATGGCCGACGGTTCCATCATCAAGGCTAAGGGAATATTGGATGACGTGCCGGTGCGAGTTGGAAAGTACTTTGTTCCCGATGATTTCGTGATCTTGGACATGCACGAGGACCCCTTGGTCCCAATAATCTTAGGAAGACCATTCTTAGTTACGGCGGGGGCAAGGTTTGATGTCAAAAACGGCAAAGTTTCCTTTGAGATTGGTGAAGAAAAGGTCGATTTTCACTTCAACAAGGCTTTGAATGAGCCGGGCGCCTTGGCTATCCTCAAACTTGAAGAGAGTGCGAAGAGAAAAAGAGAATAAGTGGAAGTTGCTAGAGAGGTCATTGTGTTGAGAAGTGATGAAGGGTTCAATAAACAAATACAAGCAAGGGAGTTGTTGGAGCAAGTTGAGGAACAAGATGAGTCAAGGATCAATGCTAGCCCAAGGAGAAATGAAGAGTATCCTTACTTATATCCTTTTGATGTTGGTGATGACCACAATTCTTTCCAAACTTTTGATTCCTACATTTGTTTAAGTGATTTGAAAGATGACTTAGGAGACTCCTACATTTGCCTTAGTGACTTGAAAGATAAATTGGTAGAATCTCCTAGGAATTCTTTGGATAACTTTGGTGTAGGAAAAGAGGAACATGATGGAGCAAGTAAGGAGGAGAAATCTCATTCGTTGGAGGAGTATGATGAGAGAGGCCCGAGATCGGAGAGCCATGCCTATATAGACCATCGTTGGTGGTTTTATGGGTATGAGGGCAATGGGAATGGGCACAACAATGGCGAGCAATTCACCGTGTTTCACCCGCCATGAGATTGAGGTTAGGAAGTCAAGCTAGTGACTCTAAACGAGCGCTTCTCGGGAGGCAACCCGGGCTAGTAGCTTTCTTTTCGTAATTTTAGTTTGATTTTTCTTAGTTTAGCCTAGCTTTTCTCTAACCAATCTCTATCTAGTGTTTTGTGGATTTTTGGTGTTGAGTATTCTTCAAGGTTGTGTAGGATTTGAGGTGAAAAAAATGGAAATATGGAGAAAGAAGTTGGAAGAGGATGGAGTAAAATTGGTAACCCGAACACCCCACATCGAGCCCAGGTAAGTCGGGCCCGACACAGGGACGTCGGTCCACGACGTCGGTCGGACCCGATCGGACTGGGTGGAATGCCATTTTTGCCCTTGACCTAATTTGTCCCTTTCCCCCATTAAATGCCATCCCCCACCTACTTACCATCTTCATATTAACCACCATTCCCAAAATACAACCCATCTCCCTCACACTCTCAAAATCGCCCCCCCCCCTCACCATACTCGATCCACACATCTCTCCCTTTCTTCATCTTGATCCAATCACAAAAAGGCCTCCCTAGCCCGATTCTAAAGAGAAATTTCGAGTTCAATCTCGTTCTTCATCCCCCATCTCGATCTAGGTTGAGAAAATTTGAGTTCTAAGTAGATTGTTTGTTTAAAAGTCCAATACTCTTCAAATCCGGTATGTGTTACTCGATCTCTACCTATTTCCTTGGAGATTTTGTGCTTTCATTGCATAGAGTGAGTAATGCCATGTTTGATTGAGAGTTTGAGCTTGAGCATCAATGGTGGATTTGCATGATTTGTGAAATTGAGCTTCAAAGTTGTTTATGCATGCTTGGATCCATTTAGAACTTCGATTAGGGATGTTTGATGGTTGAATTTGAAATTTAAGTGCATGATAGAGTGATTTGGGTTGATTTGAGGTTAGAGTCGAAGCATGAACTAGGTCGAGATCGACGTGCCCAGGTAAGTGGGGCCCGAGTTGTGGAAGTCGGACCATCAAGTCTGACCGAGGTTGAGGATGTGTCGGGCCCGACATAGGTTGGAAGTCGATTCATGTTGCTTTTGCTCTCTTCTTGTGAATTCATGTGGATTCATGTGTTTCATTGTTGGCTATAGCTTAATCATGATGTAGTATGATCATTTGCTTAGCCATTGTTAGAAGATATCCATGATGATTCATGTTGGATTGTGATGCATGAGTGTTTAGAGACTAAGTATGGGGTTCCCTTGTGTTGTTGTGTTGATGTGTGTTGATGAGTGCTTTTGTTGAGTTGTATGGAGTTTATCTTGGACCCTTTTGTTTGGCTGGATGTGTGTAAGTACCATGGAGACTAGAGCTTCATCATCTCATGCGGAAAGGCCGAAGAAGAAGTCCAAGAAGTCAAGAAAAGAGCCAAAGTTGGATGATGTTTACTTGGAGGAGGATGCGCAAGTTGAGAGTTATGCAAGGTATATGGCGCTTGAGCATCACACAAGGTGGATTGATTAGGAAACCGTGAAGAAGATGGACATGGATCAAGCTCTTCCAAGGTGCTACTCCCACATCGGTCTCCATGGGATGCTAAGGTGGGACAACACCCACTATCCCGCCCTCACCTCGGAATTCATGGCCACTTTTGAATGCACTTATGATAATATGGAGGATGAGGAAGGGGCGATCACCTTCCAATTGGGCAATGAGGACCACAATCTCTCTCTTAGGGACTTGGCTACCTACTTCGGGTTTCCATGTCCAAAAGAAGAGACCGACGTCGACAACGAGAAGGTGAACCAAGTGTGGCGGCATGTGGCCGGGAAGAGCGAGATGAGAAAGGGCGCCACCACAACCGAGATTGCTAGCCCTCTTTTTCGGGTCATGGTGTGAGTTTTGGGATGTGCAATCTATGCTCGTCATGAGTTGAACAAGCCGATGAAGGAAGAGATTATGTTGCTACATGAGATGCTCTTCCACACCGAGAAGCCCATGAACATTGCATGGGAGTGGGTCAAGATGGTGCGAGACTTCCAAAGCTCCTCTTGGATCTACTTCGGCGGGATGATAGCAAGGCTAGTCGTGCGTCTAGGAGTCGACCTTAACAAGTATTCTCCGGCTCCGAATGGTGTTGAGTATATGAACATGAAGTATTTCAAGAAGGACAACATCATCAAGGAGAAGCTTTACATGACTTCTTTGGCCCCTCACTCGAGCTATGATGGTGTGTCCATTCGGTTGGTGCCCAACCTCTATGATCTTTCTCGGTATCACAATTGGTACCAAGTGTGGGCCGGCAAGCCACACTCATTTGGTGTCCCCGAAGGTGCAAGAGAGGGGCGGCGACAACAACCTCAACACATTCGGTTTACTTCCCCTCCATCTTCACCGGATTTCGACCAAGATAACTTTGTGTTTGCACCTCGTGGGGAAGACATGGACGTCGATCAAGAGCAAAATGAAGAAGATGAGCGCTTCCAAGGCTTGATGGCCAACCTTCGAGCCACGCACCAAGCTCCAACATTGGCGGACCGAGGTACACATGACATCGAGTTGGAACAAGAGAAAAGCCAACCAGAAGAAGGTGGAACGAGGTCCGGATCGAGTTGGAACCAACGCCGGACCCGAGATGATTTTTCGACCTCGGACCGACTTGCCCAGTAAGTCGGGCCCGAGGTGCTCCGTGTCGGTCCGAGTCGATCGCTGGCTGGATTGGGCTCCAAGGCACGAAATTGTAAACTACCACTTTTGCCCCTCATCTATAAAGGCTCTCTTATCTTCTACTTGGAGGAGGTTCCCACACACTAAAGGGGGACCAACTCTCAAAAACTCTCAAGAGGATACTTGGAGAGCAAGGAGGAAGGAGAGGAGAAGGAGAAGAGAGGGAATCGGCATAGGAGAAGGAGATTTGATAGGTTTGGTTGATAGATTAGGTTTGCCTTGTTTTGATTTTGTGGATTTGGAAACCTTGGATTGGAGTTTGTGGATTGCTTTTGATTTGTGAATGAAATTTGGCTTTGGTTTGAGATTGATGATGTTGATTGCTTTGCTTTGTGATTTGTTTGCTTTCTTTGTTTGCCATATGGAGTAGATCTCCTTGATCTTGGGTTATGGGGGAAAACTCTAGCTAGGTTGGGCTAGAAACCCCAATTCCATAAGCCTTGAGTGCTTGATCTAGGAACCCACTCTACATAGAGATACAATTCCTTATGAAAGTAAGGAATCAAGGCTTGTGATTGGCAAAGTAACGAAAGTGAACATTTTTCCATCTCAAGACCTTGCTTCGAAGGGGATTTCCCCAATGATCGATGTGTAGAAGTGGTTGGAACGAGGGTGAAAGCACTCGATCCTATTCCGATCATCACTTATTGCTTGAATTGGGGTGGAAAAGCCTTAATATACTAGAGAAGGAACCCAAAAGCCCAAGATCTACTTTCAATCTTTGAGTTCGACAAAACCAGCTACATCGGGCCCGACTTGCTCTACGTCGGTCCCGACTTCCCTCTTTGTCGCCAACATCGGGCCCGACGTGACACTTGTGTCGGTCCCAACTGTTCTTTTTGTTTTCCTTTGTTTTAAGTTCTCCTTTCCAGCTTTCTAGTGTTTAGGCACCTCAATCGAGTAGATTTCCCGAGCGTTCGACACCCACCACGTGCTACAACGGGGTCGGGTTATAAATTGTATCTCTAGACCCTCGCATTCGTGAGCGATCAATACTCCTTTTATAGAAACAATCCTAAAAATTATGTAGACTAATAAAACCAACTCGGATGATTTTAATTTGCTACTTTTAATTTTAGGTGTTACGTTTCAGAGTATAACCGTAACGGGTACATAATTAATTAAGCGGATCTCACCGGATCAAAGTACTTCTTTCATTGAAGCGATCCCAAAAATTATGTTGGTTAATAAAACCAACTCCAATAATTTTATTCTAACCACCTGAACTTTCAAGGGATAATTTTCATTAAAATGATCGCAACACGTAACGAGATTTAAATTAACGGGTCTTGGAAAGATGCCCGAAAATATTATCAAAATATCCTGAAAAATCAGGGATATTACATTTTGCATACTTCCCTTCGCTCAACCTTCCCCTTCATCGGTTTAAATCTTCCTCGCAACTGTAAGTTTGCTCGATCTCTTTCATACCTCCATTGTTGTGAATTTAGGGTTCATGCTCTAATCTGAAATTTAGGGTTAGAAATTGATTTAGGGCTTCATTCATCTTCTTCAAGTGAGTTGGCTAATTTCAGGTTTAGGGTTTGTAATTCGTTATGGATTCTAAATGTCTATGAAGCAAAATCGGATTTCATTGTAATCATTTCTAATTTCGGCTTTTCAACTTCTGAATATTAAACAATATTTATGAAGCAAAATAAGATTTAGGATTTGTAATTATGTAGTCATTTTTGACATAATGAAATGCCTCAATTGTTGATTTGAATTGCAACTGGTGCAGGGGTAGCATGTCAAGCACAAGCTCTACATCAACATTTCCAAAACAAAGAGTTTGATATTGTGGTCTTCGAGCAAAAGACACCACTGCTCATACAGATTTCAATTATGGTAGAAGGTTTTATGGATGTCGTCTATATGGCTCGCCTAACGAATGCAACTTCTTTATGTGGAGGGATGAAGAAAATAATACTAGAGCAATGTATGTGATCAAGAAGTTGGTAAAGGAGAAGGAAAGATTGGAAGCAAATTAGTGAGATTATGAAGTTAACAAATGAGCTTGCAATGACCAGGAAAAGGATGGCTCATGATTGTTGTTCAGCTATAGTGGTTGGGTTTATGCTTGCACTTGTTGTTGTGATTCTTAATAGTGTAAGGTAGAAATTTGTTTGGTCTATTATGTGTTCACCTAGTGTGTTGCTGAGTCCATGATGAGGTATTTTATAGTCGTTTTACCTATCAAAGAACCTAACTTAGCCAAACTGAGTAGAATGGTAAGTAGGGGTCGATCCCAAGATGCGCTTGTTTAACGTCATTAGCTTGACGCTTAGCATGAATGGACAAGATTAGACATTGTCAATGCCCTTAGCAACTTGTCAAACCCCGGTGCACACATCTCAGAAAAACATAAGTAACACAATGATAAATCAAAGATGCATAATATAACTTTCAAAGACCGATTTAATTTATTAAACATGTGTGCCCAATTGGCATGAAATGGTATATGCTCAAAAGAATTTGACACAAGTGGCATAGTTACAAAATATTTACAATATGGGTTAAAGTACTTGTCATCACTACCACTTTCTTCAAAGATGAAACTTGAGTATTCTCTAGCACCAACCTTAAGCTCACTTGGTTCTATACACTTCTTAATGTCAATAGAGATTGCACTCGGCTCCTTTGTGCTCTCTTCAAGCTGAAGTATAGGAGTAAAATCATATTGGATATCAAAGTCCTCTTCATATCCCAATGCAAGTGTAGTGGATTCCTCCTTAACTTGCATTTGGGAGTCCATCTCAAGAGTATTTGATTCCAACATGACACCCCCTTTCATATTGTTTGTCCTTGCAACGATATTCCTAATCATATCCTCGAGAAGAATGTCAAAAGTCTCAACGGGATGGGGCATTTGGGTAGATGCTTCAACCTGCATACATTGATGACTCATGTAGCAAAAGAAGCCCCAATTTTTATTCATGTCCCCTACACCAAAGCCTATAGTTGCTCATGTACTCAGCCAACTACCGAGTCTTAGAATTCAAACCGTCTAGGATGCATTGACATAAATCCCTCTCGGAGGGTTGATAGCCCCAAGTACCAAGTTTATGATACTGTTGTAGTCTAGAAAAATACACAAGGAAGTATTCATCATGCATTTGTCTGCACTCAAACATAGCCATTGATTAGTAGCACGAGTGTTATGAGTCATAAGGTAGGTTCAAAACACAAAAAATAGCACACAAATTAAAGCACATATACTAACGAGTCCCTGACAACGACGCCGAATTTGATGAGGTATTTTTAAATCGTTTTACCTATCAAAGAACCCAACTTAACCAAACAGAGTAGAATGCTAAGTAAGAGTCGATCCCACAAAGACTTGTGTGTTTGTATTTTTACTTGCGTGCCAAGTAAAGTAAATATGGGGGGTTCGGATGATTATCTAACTCTAATATGCAAATTAAATCTAAGTATGAATGCAAATATGATTGTGTTAAACTCTAATGTGAAAATTAAATCTAAGTATGAATGCAAATATGATTGTGTTAAACAAGTATGAGAAAAGCATGTCCAACTAGTTATATCCATCATGATAGTGCTTTGTTGATCATTGATTTTCTTGATTCCCTTTTCACCTTAACTAATCTATTTTGAATTTATAATCCAAACTTTAGCTTTAGTTCATAGTCTGACCGGATATAAGAACCCTAATCACCAAGTAACCTAAGAGACCTCCTAGATTCAACTTGACAATAACTTTATGAGTCAAGTATCAATAGAAACAAGTGTCTTGAGCAACTAGTCATCTAGAGTATTTGTGATTGACTTTTCTTCTTTATCCAATTAGTCCAACCGGTCCTAAGTTGATTAAAGTTCTACTCAATCAAATTAACACCGACCAACAATGAACAAGATTAAGTTATACTAGAAATTCAATTAGGTGATCAATCTAACAAAATCCTAGTTTAGATTCAACTAAGCATAGAGAAATCAACCTATTCAAGGTTATTGGGAATCAATCAAATCTCACAACTCATGCAAAACACAGCTTCAATTAACTAGCCAAACACAAGAAAGATTTAGCAATGCATAATTGTATTAAGAAAACTTACAAATTTGGTTCAAAGAGCTCTTGAGAAACCTCTTTAAAAACCCTAGTCTCCAAATTGCAAATCCAAAAGTATGAAAGAAAGTCAAACACAAGGTTAAAGTACCTCAAGACCACTTAAGATCAAATATCCCCAAAACTACATAAAACCCTTCGGACATTACATAATCAAGACCCATCTCGAAGCCCAATTCAATCGGCCCAACTCATCAGCATCAAACAACATTGCATGGTTTTCTCCAGAGGTGAGCGGCTGCATCTTGTGCCCTTGAGCCCACGCCCTGGCTTGCTGAGCCACACTCGCCTTCACTTTGTTCCGTTTAAGTCTTGGCTCTTTGAAATCTTCACTTGCACCACTTCTTATCTTCATTCATGTCCTCTAATGCACCACCTTAGTCAGCTGGATCACATTCCTCCTTTCTCATTCACCTAATAACTTGCAAACCCGAGAAAAACAAATGCAACTACCTGAAAACCCCAAAACCTAGAAACTAACCTAAAACTAAACTAAAACCATGCAAAATAAACATAAATATGCATCCTAAACACTACATATATTGATGGATGATAGAGGACCAAATTCCGTGATAGGAGCTTCAATGTTTTTTCGGGTAAGTATGGAGTTTCTCATGATCCCTACAAACCCGAGAGAAGTCACCTTAGGGCAAAGGTAAGTTCGTCGAGCTAACGACGTTAAACATAGCGCTTACATGAGGCAACCCACTTTTAGTTTTTCCTTTCTTAGATCTTTTTGCTAGCTTTCTTTTGACTTTTTTTAGGCTAGATTAGATGTTTTTATACAGTGATTCATGTACAAAAAGAAGAAGAAGAAGAAGTGCTAGAATGAAAAAAAAAACAATTCAAAACACTCGGTGCTGAATGCAACTACGAAGAAAAGTCAGTTAAGGTTCGTTACCGACCCTCACAAGGTCGGTACCGACCTCTATAGGAAATCCGAAAAATTGCAACTTCCTCAGTGATCAATGGTTTCAGACAGCTTCAGTATTATTTTGTGATTTTCTTTTTCCTTATCCTCTTTATTCTTTTTATGTTTTAAACAGTGAGGACAATGTTTGGTTTAAGTATGGGGCGGGGGAAAAAGGAAACTCAGTTTTTGTGCCTTTGTGTTGTTTTTGTTTTTGGATTAATAATGCTCCACTTAGATGTCCTATTATGACGCTTTAACTTGCTTGATCATGAATTCTTATACCATATTGGATAGCTTTGTCGGGATCATGTTGACAAGTTGTTTTTATGTGGATACTTAGCTTGCGATGAAATTGAGCACCTATGATCTTAGGTAAAGGTGACTTAATTCCAACAACAAAAATTGCTACCTAGTGAGTTGTTTTTGGGCTTATGGGGAGAACATCAAAGAATCTCTCCCTTTTCTTTTCTTGTGTGATTTTACTCTCCTTATGCATATTATCTCTTGTCATTGATATGGTTATCTACTTCTTGAAACCGTTAAATCATATGATGGAGAACTTGTTTCTTTAACTCATTTTCTACATGCTCTTTTTTCCTACCTTAGCATTATCCTTTCTTTTTAAAGCGATATTTTTGAGCCTTTAAGCCTATTTTTAGCTCCACAAAATTGTTCCCTAGTCAATATTAGCTTGACCCTATCCGGGGATTAGGACTTAATTTGGTTATGATTGATTTCGTTGAGAGTGAAATGTATTGGTTTAGAGAGAGGGGTGGGTATTACAGGAGTCTCAATGTTGATCAAAGTTAAGAAGGATTTTTGGCTTAAGTGGATGCACATAGTAGTGAAAAAGCAAAGAAAGAGGAGGAATAAGAAAAACAAATTGATGCACTCGATATCGACCCTAGTAGGGCTCGGTACCGACCCTCCCAGAAGAAAAAAACAGTGAAAAAGAAGAGAAAAAAAAGAAGATTTTGTGAAGAGGTGAAAAAAATAAGAAGAAAAGCCAAGAATTCCTTTCAATGTTTTATGAGACTTAGGTGGGATGTTGTGGGTTAGTGAAAAAGAGATGAGTGCGCATAAAGTCTTATTGAGTTTGGTATGTTGTTTTTGAGATGTTTTGGTGAGTTATGTTGAGAGTTTGGGAGTCTTGATTCCCGGATTTTTAGCACCACATAGCCAAATTATGTCCACACCTTATTGTTATCACCTATCCCCATTACAACCCAACCGAATGGAAGCTTCTTTGAAGTTTTACATTGAGTCTAAGTTCTCTTGATGATTTTTATGTGTTTTGACATCTCCAATGGAGAGTTTGGTGATATAAGTAACAATGACTATGTAGTTTTTGCATATAGGATTGAGTTGAGAGTTGTTATTCTAAACCCAAACACTTGAGAGTTGAGAGAAACACATTACCCTTGTAAGGTCGGATTCTTGGTTGCTTTTCTTTGAGGTTGCTCATATATGTGTGATGACATTAGATTCACTTGTCTATCTATTTCTACTTGTGCTTTTGATGTTGCTTTTGATAAAGGCCTAGTCTTGAAGAATGTGTTGTTGGTTTTGGTTAATGTCTTGTTGATTGGTTGAGGACAAGCAAGTCTAAGTATTGGGTGTTTTGATGTCTGCCTTTTTCGTTGTGTTTTTAGGGTATGTTTGAGTCTTTTTCTTTAGTTTTGTGTTTTGATTAGATTTGTTTGTGTATGTTTTCGTATTTGTTTAAGATATAAAGTCTACATAAGCTTTGGTGAAGTTTTTCCAGGTTTTAGAAGCTGTTTGGAGCGTTTTGAGAAGCGGAGCAAAACCCAGGAAAACACTTAAGGAATGGAGCGGAATGAAGTTAAGAGAGACATGAAGATCAAGTTTGAGCTAAGTGGGAAGTTTAGAATCCCACTATCGAGCCCTAGGATGAAGAATCAAGGCAAAAACAAAGGCTAACGACCCCTTACCGAAGCATAACTCTCAATTAAGAAGAAGTTTTCAATGCTGATGGGGGTCGGTACCGAGGGTCCTAGGGTCGGTACCGAGGCATCCTGTGTTGGTAGGTACGACCCAAGCTGGCGCAATTAATGACTTTTATCCCTTATAATTATGCTTTTAGATAGTTTCCTTAGAAGATATATCTTTTAGAAGATTTATTTTCTTAGGAGTAGCCTAGCTTTTATTATATAAACCCTTGTCTAGCTTTAGTTTAGAGGACACCAATTATCTATCAATTTTCTTTTTAGCACGTTAGGGAGGAGGAGAGGAGAGAGACGAGTTTTTGAGGAAGGACGAGTTGGAGTTGGAAGACGTTTGTTGTGGATTCGGTTGTAAGCTTTTACTTTAATTTAATTTAGTTGTCTTTTCAGTTATAAATTGTGAGTAGTCTCTTCTCTCTAAAGTTGGGGTTAAACCAAACAATGGTTATGTATGCTTGCCTTTTGATCATGTTTTAATTGTTTCTATCATAAATCTATCATCTTGTTCTTAAATTCTTGAAACGAAAGTGGAAAAGAAATTTCTCGTTCATAACTGAAGCGAAAGCAAAAATTTTGGATCAGAATAGTCAATTAGGGTTTTGAAGCGAAAACAGGATCAATCCTAGTTAAAGTGGAAAAGATAGATAGAACAAGTTTATTAATTTGGCAAAAATTTGTTGATTTACTTGAATAGTTAATGAAAGTTAATAACATATATGGTAAAAGCATGATCTACATGTTCCATTAGCATTTGGATGCATAATTGTTGTTGTGGGGATACCAAAACCTTAGAATTTCTCCTACTTAGTAAAAACCTAAACTTTGATTGATTACTTGCGGTCTAAGTAAGAATAAAACTTGATATTGACTTTCTCTCGTGGACGAACCTGACTCCTCTGTACTCAGTGGGGTCTTGATCTATAAATTTATTTGTTGGTCAAGTAAAACCGTTTCAACATCACATGACTCTAATTTTATTATTTACACTAGAACATATTATAATAGCACACCACATCACAAAAAGTCACACATAAATGAGCCCTAGCCTACGTCCATAACTAGCGCAGCCTATGATATGTACAACAAATAACAGTCGTTAAATCTAGAAAATGATACAATCCCAGATTCATTCATTTTTATTAAAACGTCATGATAAAATCATGTATTTTAAAATGAATGCGGAAAAAGGAACCAAGTTCACTTGCCTTGGAAAAGACGATAACTTTGTTGCAACAATCACTCGAAACTACGATTCAAACTTGTTTTTGTTTCAACCAACCACAAAATAAATTATCGTCAATTTATTTTGCTATCGCGACAAGTGTTGATTTTCAAGGAACAACACTAAAGTTTATAAAAATTATAAACTTGTATGTCATATTAATAGTGTCCATTTTATTAATATAACAAAATTCTGTCATGAAAACTTTAAATTTTCATGTTATCAAATTAAACCTCATTGTATATATTAACATAAGGTTATATTTAATTTAAAATAAGTAATCTACTATATATATAAAAGCAATAAGGTTTAGAGCCTTCTCATTATGCCACCTAGGATTTCGCCACATGTCCATCCTATATTAAGCCACCTCATATTTTTACACGTGTCATTTTCTTATAATTTAGACGTCTTTATAAATATTTCATGTGATAATCCACATGTCAAAAATTATCCATGTCACTCATATATTATGTACACATAATATTGCAACATAATCTACAAATCACAATCAATTATTTTTTTTATACTGGACTACAATAATGTTTTTTTTGGAAATTTAGTTACATTTTCGACAAATTTACAATTAAAAATATTTATTACCATATTTTTATGATCCTAACAACTCTCCAATATAATCTACCAAAAAAACTCATATAAATATATGCCGAGATCTTATTCTATAATATTTTTAAACTACAAAATTAATAATAGATTGTTAATGATCCGTATATAAGATATGATCATATATGTAAGTACAAAACTAATATATTGAACAACAAAATTAACAGTTAACCTATTTTCTAGCAAAATAAAAACTGGTTCGTAAAAATTAATTTTCATGAAATTGACATAAACATATTTTTTATGTATTTTATAGGATAAGCTTTTAACATATCTTTATGATCCTAACAACTCTTCAATATAACATAAAAAAACTCACATAAAAATAGACCGAGATCTTATCCTATAATATTTTTAAATTACAAAATTAATAATAAATTGTTATTGATCCATATGACCATATGTACATAACGAATAACTTGAATAAAAAATTTAACAATTAACATATATTATAAAAAAACAATTAGAATAGATATGTCTATAGATAATCTTAACATATTTTCGACAACGTTATCATTGTTTTGACTTTTCCAATATGAGTTACGGTATTAAAAAAATGAATCATAATAAATATATAGACAAAATGAGTTACAGTTTTACAATGTATGTACAAATCAAGTCAATTTTTTTTGTTAAGGAGTATTTTGATAATGAGTTACGGAGTATTTTTTCCCATTATGATATTTAGATAGGATTGGATCTTTTTGTTGTCAAATCTTTAAATTTCAATTATGATATATCTTTGAATTTTAAATTTTGATTTTTTTTTATAATTTACATACAAATCTAGCTAAATACAATTGTTATTTTCAATTATAATTTTCCGGTAATTCTTTTTTTAAAATATACGTACATGTCAAGTCAATTTTGTTTGCTAATCCATATTAAATGTCCCATTACTTTCATTTTTGCTATCAAAATCTTTAATTTAGAATTATGGTTTTTTTATAATTTATATAAATCACCAATAAACAATTATTATTTATATTATATTTTTATTTATTAATATCTTTTTTATAATATATCTAAAAAATATCGAGTCATAGTCGTGCAGGGCACGATGGGAACAACTCGTTTATACTACAACCTTAACCCCAAAATAAGAAATTATTATTGTTGTTATTATATTGCTATTCATAGCATAATAACCTATTAATAAAATTTTCTTCCAATGTCCAATAAAATTCCTAAATTTTTCTTTGAATTACTTATAAACATAATTTTACCAATATTATCCATCTAATTATTTATACTCAATTTTTATTTTATTTTTCATGAAAATCACTTATTCATAAATCTCGCTAAAAATACCCATTAAAATTTATAAGTTTATTTAAATACCCATGGAATATAATTTTATTAAAATATACCCATCTAGATAATTTTACTCATGTAATTTAACAATTTCTTTTTTATGAAGCTAAAACCTGAAAATACCAAAAATACACAAACACATGAGCAGTCCGGTAGGGCCAGGTCGGGCTCGACTGCTCATATGCAACAAAATACCCACGAAACAGGGGCGTGAAAAAAGCTAACTTCAACGCCTTCGTTCTTCCTCGTCCGACATCGGTTCGGGGTGTGTGAGGTGGCGTTTAAATCGTAAGAGAGATATTTCCAATGATATAAAATTGGAAAGTTTTGGTTGTGTATGGAAGGAGAACGAGCCCAAAAAACCGACTCGATCTCCTCTGTTTTGAATGTGAACGAGATTGATTTCAATCGAAAATTTGGGGCTCCAAA
Organism: Fallopia convolvulus; assembly: GCA_964016875.1. Classification (NCBI taxonomy): domain Eukaryota; kingdom Viridiplantae; phylum Streptophyta; class Magnoliopsida; order Caryophyllales; family Polygonaceae; genus Fallopia; species Fallopia convolvulus. The sequence goes on from OZ024719.1 coordinate 27,182,459, forward strand.
CAGTGTTTTTACGAGACGATTTATGAAGAAGAATGGTAGATAACAATGATCTCTACATAATGAGATTTTATAACATCCAAAAAGTGCTTTACAAAGCATTGCAAATTGATATCGAATTCATCCCCTCAAACCAAGTATTTCCCCTTTGCAATCAATTTTGGTAATGAATTTGTACGAATACACCCATATAATTGTTTCATTATTAAATTCTTATCCACCCACATTGCCTAGTCATGCCAATCAATGGTTAAACCTCATTAATTAGATAAAATCAAGCCACTTTGGATAGAATCGACCATTGAACTAATGATATACCCAAATACACATTTTGGTATATTTCCTCAAATTGATGATGGTTTAGATAAAGGAATCAATAAGGAGTATGCAGCTTTTTATGGATCGAATTCCATTGAAAATTGAGAAAGTTATGAGCGTTTGATGTTTTGGATCAAGTAGGAAGAAGACCCTTGTCAGGGTTCATGTGTTTGTGCTAAAATTGCACAAACAACCTTTTTAGTTTATATAAGTAACAAAAATACCCATTTGTTGATTCACTATCATTTCATTTTTGCCAAAACATATTAACTATATTTAAATTTTATAAAACTTTCTAATTAATAAAGTTAACTCAAATAAATTTTTTGAAAAATATTTACATACTTATATAGTATATATTTTTTTTAGATTTTTTATCTTATTTATGTATATGAATATAATTTCTAGCTAGTTTAGTTTCGGATCACATTTTCGACCTTTTGTTTAAGGTCCATTTTGCCAAACTGATTTTAATATGATATTTATTAGACTTATTTTTAATAAAATGACATAAGTTAAATTATGCCATATTTATTTTATTTTACTAAACATCATAAGTTAATTTACAAAATTACCCTTATAAAAATGAGGGATATTACATTTGAGACTAAAAGGTGAAAGCTTTAATTAGTAAACGAATAGTGGTTAAGTCCAAAATGTGATATTTTCTATTGGAATCCTAAAATTTAAACTTGAGATTTCATTATTCCGAAAATTTCTTGTTTTCTCTTATGGGCTAATAGTTATCGTAGAAATCCTAATACTGAGTTGGGTTAAGAAGTCGTGAAATTGGATGTTAGGCTAGTTTAATCTTATATTATAAGTTCTTAAATGGTGGATATTTCGGTTAGCAAGTCATGAAAGTGAATGTTAGTTGGGTCTAGACAGGTTGTTATCATTCGAAAGGGCTTAGTAATTACATTAGATAAATACCTTCAACAAAGTCAAGTTGTGATTATGTATATATATATATATATATAGATAGATAGATAAATACTTTTCTGACACATGTTGGCCTCACATTCATTTCGTCTATGTATCGCCTCCATATTCAATTCGTCTATGTGGCGCCACATCATCAATACACTAAAAAACAATTTAATACTAATTTAAAAAAGGATATTTATAATTATTTTATTTTATTTTTATATAGGTTTGTTACAAACTAATAACTAAGTCTTAGATTCATTCTTATCTCATTCTACTTTGATTAGTTATATATTTTATTGATTAATTATATATTAAAATCCCATATTATAATGATTTTTTTTTATAAGTTAGAATTAAACTTTTGTTTGATATTATATGTATAGATTTTAAATTTAAACATATGTGTACACATTTAAAAATTGCTAAACTAATTCATTTTCTTTTAGTAAAGGAAAAAAGAAAATATTCGGTCTTATATTAAAATAATGCATAAATTTTATTCACATTGACATAAAAAATTAAACTAATTTATTTTTAAAATAAATAATATATATTTAAATACATCAGTACAAGGTATGAGTACTTATGCAAGTTCTTTCTAAAGTCTATTGAAATGTTGTTGTGGCGAACCTTATCCTTAGAAGTTTTTCTCGAATGATTTTCTACCACTTAAGCTAGTTTGTTGGATCTACTTTCTCCACTTACGAACACTTCTCAATTCATTCTTTATTTTCACAACTTGGTCTACTGGTTAGACATCAATTGGTAGTCCTTAGTCCTTGTGTTCTACACCTTAGTACTACAACGGATCTCGTACACTTTCTGATCTATCAATTTTTTGGCATCGTTGTCGAGGACTATAGATAGTATTGGGTGTTTTTAACAATCAATAGACTAGGTCCTTCTTTTATTTTTGATTTGTTTCTTTTGTTTGTGATTTCATTTTTATTTTCAAGTTAACAAGAAGAGGGTGTATTTATAATCTGGACCTATAGGGAAGTAATGTGATTTCAGGTTTATTCTCAAGTTAACGCAAAGACGAAAAGGGTATATTTATAATCTGAACCTATCAGTAAGTAGTTTACAAGGTGTAGATAAATGTTAAAATTGGCATGTTTAACCTCTTAAACTTTAAAAAATATCATAATTCTAGTTTTTTTCTCTTTATAAATAGACATCCGTTTTAACTATGTTTGACATTTTAAGCTCGTTAAACTTACATGTAGTAAATAATAATTTAAATTAATAATATGCGTCCGGTTCAGGTGTGAATGGGCGCTTATGTGCGAAATAAGAAATAACAAGAGTCGTTGGATCAAGAAAAATCAAAGACGCTGATCATTTCACTTAAAAAGGGGAAAAAACGGCACGGGAGAATTATTAGCTTATTTTTGAAAAAAAAACGGAAATAGGACACGCGCCTAGATTGTTCATGAGTATTGTGGATTTGTTCATCAATAAGGTAGATTTGTTCATCAAAACTGTGATTTTGTTCATCAAAACTGTGATTTTGTGCATAAATAAACTATTGCTTGTGCATCAAAAATCTATTGTTTGTACATAAAAAATGAAGAAATGTGTATCAAAATTACATGCAATATGTTCATCAACATTGTGATTTTGTTCATAAAAAACGAAAATATTTATTCATTGGTTTTGGCATATTTGTTCATCGGTTTGTGCATATTTGTTCATTAGTAACATCAATTTGTTCACTGGTTTATGCATATTTGTTCATTGCCTTTTTCATATAATTGTATATTACTAGATGCACATTTTTTCACTAGTAACCTCAATTTGTTCATTGTTATATGCATATTTGTTCATTAATAATATCAATTTGTTCATAGCTAAATAAGGCACAAACACTCCTCTTCGATTTGTTGTTATCTCGTTCTCTTAGCATACACCAAATTATTGCAAAGTCAAATTCTTTATCTATTATCTTTTGCATTCAAGTTTCTACATCAAACTTATCTTAATTTGGTACTATATTGAGCACTTCATTCGTATTGACAAGTTAGCCTTAAAGCACTTCATTCGTATTATACTTTGAATTCAAGATATCCTTAAAGCACAAAATAAATGCAAATGCACAAATAGATAGTCCTAAATGTACAAGTTGATGATATTAATAGTCCTAAATGTACAAGTTGATAGCATTGACACATAAAACATAAGTTTATTTCAATTCACAAATAAGGGTATAATAATGAACAAATAAGGTTATATCAATGAACAAATAAGGATATATCCATGAACAAATAGGGTATATCAATGAACAAATAATGGTATGCCAATGAACAAAAAAGAAGTATACTAATGAACAAATAATGGTATACCATGGGTATATCAATGAACAAATAGGGGTATATTAATGAACAAATATGAGTATATCAATGAACAAATATGGGTATATCAAAACTAGTTATATGTGCATAAAAAACTACATAATATTGTATTCCTACACATAAATAAGGTTAAAAAATAAAATTAAAAATTAAAAAAGATCGAAATCGATGAACAATGTTATTAAAACTCAATGCACAATTAGTTAGTATTGATGAACAATTGGTGAATATTGATGAACAAATCGCTATTTCCTGATGAACAAACTGGACGCGTCTCATAAAAACGTATTTTTCGAAAAATTCGTGTATAATACGGGGAAAATTCGTTTGTGTCGTATTTTATTAAAAAATACGCGAATAATACGGGAAAAATTCGCCCGTGTCATATTTTATTTTTTTAATGAAGGTTTAATCAGGGACGTTGATTTTTTGAAATGAACGAGCGAGATTTATTCTTATTTCTCACACACGCGCCCATTCGCACGAAACTCTTTCTCTTATAATATAGGTATATAATATATAAATAAATATTTGGATTATACTAGTAGTTGATAAAAAAGGATATATTTATAATTTAATATGAAATGAAAGAGTATATATTTAATTTGATATGAAATAAAAAAATAATTTTTAGGGTGTTTAAAAATTAATTGATAAAATGAATGCAAAATGTTTAGACAATATGGCTGACAAGGTTATTAGAATCCTGATCCGATTCTACGATTCTAACGATCCTACAATCTATAACACGCAAAACGATCCACGATCACAAGTAGGGTCTTATGGAGTAAGATCTAAAATACAATCTCGATCCAATCCCGATTTTACATACAGTTTTAAAGATCCTATAAACGATTCTAACAATACTACAGACGATTCTTACGATCTTATAAAATAACACATAGGACTATATATTATTAATAATATCATGGTTATTATTTTCATTAAAAATTATTGACTATCCTACTACATTTTTAAATAATTAAATTAATAATATTTATCATTTTCTTACTTTATATATCTGAACAAAAATATACAATTTATTAAGTTATCCTTGCATACTATTAGTTCTAGGATTCAAAGATGTCATGTTATGCCTAAAACCCACAACTACAATCGTGATCCTGATAACATTGTGGCCGAGAGAAAAGAATGAAAAAGGAATGAAAAAAAAAGTAGGATGCTCGTTGATAAACATGCATGAATCGGGTAACACCATTGTAATTGAGCCGTTAACTAAATCTCGCTTACATTATACTATATGATTCATAAACATGCATGAATCGGGTAACACCATTGTAATTGAGCCGTTAACTAAATCTCGCTTACATTATACTATATGATTCATAAACATTTCAAGTTTGTGTTCTCTTTCTCAAAGGTCGACGGAGCAAGAAGAGCGAGTAGTTTACAGTTACAGAATTCTCTCATTCACAAAGGAAAAGGAGTATGTATGTATAATTTATACTATCATCATTCAGTAATCCTAATCAGTAGACGAGTGATCAGGAGATGGAATGATTTCTCTGCGTCTGAAAGAAAAACCGCGACTGCGACTCTGGCGGCTTCGATCCAACCGCCTGGCTGGCGCGAACCCTAAAAATCGAATTCAGCCTACTCAGCTTCTTGCTGAACGACCTGAGCAGTTTGCTTCCAGGTTTCGATCTCACCAGCTCCTGTTTCATGGAAACGTGGTCCTTCTCTAGATCCGACAGCCTCATCCTCATCCTCGCAACCTCCAGCTTCAGCTCCCTGTTCTCCCTCCTCACCGACGCGTAGTTGTCACGCGGCGAGATCGCCCCGCTCCCGGCGCCGCTGCTCGACCGCTGCCCGAATTGGAGGGATCCGAAGAACAGCTGGCTGTGGCCATGGCCTCCGCCTCCGCCTCCGCCGTTCATTGCGCTCTTCAGCCTGATCTGCTCCAAGTAGAGGACCTGCACCGCTATCTGCACCGGGAGCCGCTCGTTCTGTGCCGCGTGGCTACACGCCTCTTGCGATAGCTTCTGGCAATCTATTGTTTTGCACAAACGGTAGCGTTCTGGATCCTTGATGTTTGGATGAACCTGGATGAATTTGCGATTCGTTAGTGCGAGAAATTATGCTAAATGAAGGAATTGAATTGGAGATGGATGGATGAAGAAATTGTGATTGCCTTGAGAAAGATATCAACTGCTTTGTAAAGTCCATCTGTCACAATGCGCGCGTGGTCAGGGAGTAGCTCCGCCAACGCTATGAACTTCGACGGTGCCAAGTTTGAGTCCAAGGCAACCTCACCAAGGTAGCTGTCTAATAGCTTTGCTACTTTCAGAATCGAGCTTTGTTTCGGGGAGCAACAGCTGCCGAAGTCATACACCATATCAGTCTCATCTCCCAAGCGATTCTCACCCTCCTCGTCTTCATCATCCAAGTTCAGGAAAACCGAGAAGATCCTCAGCATTGTATCTGTGTCATACATTGGAATATGGCTGTTTCCATGTAAATTTGCAGGGATGAGTATGTCCTCCAGCACTGCCTCATCCAGCTTCAACCCAATCCTTCTCTCTAGATCAGCCTTGCACGACAGAGAAGCTGATGATGCTATGGCTCCTTTGAGCAGGCTTGAAAGGAATGATGTCGGAACAGAACTCTTTCTTGATGGGGTTGGAAGGAGGCTCACCATAGCTTCAATAATGACTCTCTGCTTCTTCTGCATCTCCATATCCATCACCATACAGTTTCCCTTCACCATCTGGGGATCCCTGACAACTACATCTTGTAAGGAAGTGTGGGCATAGTTGACCAGGATCTTGCTTATAAGATCCTGTTTCAGACCCTTCAACTTCAAAGCTGACATTACTCTTTTGAAGAAATCAAGACTAAGAACTGCCAATGACTTCCCCCACCAGTCTGCTGGCAGTTCTGGCTCAATTGTTTCTGTTTTTCTCCTGGAGAAGTTGTGTTCCAGCTTGGATAATCCAGTAGAGAGCTGCTCTTTACACGCATTGTTGGCTATTGCTGTTATAATCCTGCTAACCAGGCTGATTTCCTCGGCTACAGGCAACAGATTTTCACATTGGTGAAGAACTGATATTGATTTTGATATGTTAGGGAGCACAGACTCCTTTATGTATGCCTCTGTCCTTGTCTCAAGGTTCTTCTGTGCATACTCTTCTGTCATCTCCAGAAAATGGGAAGCACAGCGTAGCATGGCGACGTTTGAGAGTGTGATCTCGGTGTTGATCCCGTAGCAGAACTTTGCTGCTGTCTCGAACGCCTGTGCTCCACCCGGGACATGTGGAATGCTAATTCTTGACATTTTTGTATCTTTTGCATCTGACAAGAGCTTCCTAATCTTCCCACTCCGAGAAACGAGGGGAAACTGCAACATCAAGGTAAAAATGAATGAGGGTTCTTTTATTTTATTGCATTTGATATTGCATTTGATTTTATTTTTTTTTTTTGTTTGTTGGTAGTATAAGTTTATAGATCTCAAGAATACTGATGCTTTTCTTCTTTTTTTTACACCAAGGAGAAGAACATTGCATTTGATCAACTACTCACCTTGTGAAGTGCAAAGCTAGCAGATCCTACTTCAATTGTAAGATCACTGGAAACATCTGATATTGGCCTGAAAGATATGCAAAGATTTGCTGAAACTCTATCAGAAACATATGGAAAATCGTTTGAACACCAAAGGGAGAGTTTCTTGCTCATAAACATGTTATTTGTTATTTTAGTGACTTCATTTTTCCTTCCCTATCCCAGCGTCTTACAACTCATGATTCCTGAATTATAATCAGATGGTGGGTTCACATATATGTGACACAAATTGGTCCAGTAGAGCGAAAATAGCAGCATCTTGACAAGGACAGAAACCAAGTGGTCTCTTATAAACGTCACTACGATAATAAATAAGATAGTCATAAGCTATTATCTTTCCATATGTCTCTCACTTTCAGATTTCTTCTCAGGCCTTTTTTGGTCATTTTCAGTAGGTGAAAATTATATGATGGGGAACCACAGGATCCGGTCTCTTATCATCTTCACTAGCTGTCCTCTTCATGTGAGGAGCTAGGCCTTACGATGCGATCTCTTCAACTAACTTCTGGTACGGACTTCAGGTACCTTTCTAGGTGGGATCCTAAATTTACCTTAGAAAATACAAAAATTGGAATATGTAGTGATGATGATGTTGTTTAAAGGTTGGCAATGCATCAAGTGATAGCATTTTGACATGATTGTTAATGCAAGGTGGTGGGGTGACATATGGTGGACCAGCATCCCTTGTGCCATTGTCTCCTAATAAAGAGGTTCAGAACAAGGAATGATTTGTCTTTCTTACAACGTTGGTGGTGCCAATCATGGAAGAAGTTAAGAACAGTGGTGAATGCAGTCTCATCTGATCAGGTGTCACGGGGCAGCCAGCCAGCCATCCCCACTAGGTATGATTTCATGACCAGATCATATCTTATTATGTTTTTTAAATTTAAAGTGCATTCTCACGATCATGAGCTCAACATTTAATGCTTTTTAGATCTGATCCGGCTACAAAACTCTTTGTTTTATTGCCAGTCTTGCTTTATGATGATCAAAGCAAAACAGGACACCCAGTTATGCTGACATTGTTGGTCTGTATTGCTATCTTTGAAGTTTTTTTTCTTAACTCTTCTTCTATAAATTTTCATTTCAACCAACTCACTTCCCTGATCATCATGCTTAAGCCCCCAATACTTGTTATCTAGCACCAATTTTAAACGACTTTTCATCCTGGAAATTGCTAATAGAAATCCCGTTCCTTGAAACCGTTCTTGTTAATATACAGTTCTTTGACAAAACTTAACTCTTAGGGTTTGTTTTTCATATTTATTATAGACATTTTTATTTATAAAGGTCCTGAAATGCATGTCAATAAGTCTGTTTTCACACATTTCAAAGATTTTATAAATGAAAATGTCCTTATTATGGTAATAAAGAACAAAGCCTTAGCGTTTTACTAGATAAAGAATTACTGAAATATCATCTGCAAATATGTGCACATTTGTGATAGCAAGTCATAAACACTTACCATTCAGTTGAGTGTCGTGTGCTCGAGCTTGGCCTCAAAGACCTCTTCCCCGAGATGCTTGGCTTCAGGTCAGACATTGTCGCCACCCCCATTGTCTCCTCGCCACTTGCTCCGTTGCAACAGCTACAAAACCAGAAAAAGGTTGCCTTTATAAGTTATAACCAACTCTTTAGATCTTTAAACATGTTGCCTGCTCTGCTTTCCTCTGTTCTGAGCTCAGCAGGGTGCTGATTTTTGGGGCGCCTTGGCTGTTTTGTGTTTGAAGGGAAAGGTAAAGTGATGTGAAAGAAACATGAACTCATGCAAGAATAAAGGGGGGAGTATAAGAGAGGATATTTTTTCTAGGTAGTTATGTTTGGGGCACCAGAAGGATTCTTTGTGTATATAATGGTAAAGAGTGGAGAGGTGTAATCATGGTCTTTTTGACAGGTAACCAGAAAAAAGGAGTAAAATTTTTCATTAAAGCAAGGCTTTTCGAATGTTTGTAAAGTTAAGCAGAAGTTGTCATATTGGAAAGAATGCTCACCCCTCAAGTGTTGCAAAAGCTCAAATTGTCGCCATTAATTGGTGTTTAGGTGGATAAAGCATAAACCTCTATCATGATGTATGCTCAATCCCTTTTTTTTTCGGAAATTTAAGTGCTGTAATTTGAGATACTACTACGAGTCCAGCATTCATCATCTCCATCGACAGAATATTTTCATATACGAGTCCATGAGGGGGATTCATATTCCTCTGCCCACTATTGTTTAACAATTTAATAAAAAGGCGGTGGGAGCATTGTACAGATTAGGAATGAGTAGCTTTCAAACATCTAGTTAAGCGGTTAAGCTTTCAAGGATAGTGTCTAGAGGTCTTCGGTTCAACTTCATGGGCAGCACACTTCACAAAAATTATGGATAAGTGGATAACTAATGACCTGACAAATTCTCTACATGTATTATTGGTGTACCACTTAATATTAAACGGGTTTAGTTCCGGTGGGGTTGTAAAAAACCTCTATGCAGAAGTTAGAGAGATCTCAATCGTTTAATAAAATATCAATAGTTAGGATGAGATATTGATTTTACCAAAGCTACTTTTAATTATTTTTTTCTTTAATTATTTTTTTAGTGTTTACCAAATTCCTATATGGTTTTAGAACTTCACTCCTAAAATTTTGAATAAACTCCATGGAAACAAAACCGATTTTACTGACTAAAGTGGTGGAAATTATAAAGGGATAACAATTTTACCTGACTAATGTTTTATCACCTAAATGGCCGCTAGTCCAAAAAAAAGTACCCAAAAAAAGTAGAGTACACCTAGATGAAAGTAAATTCATGTTTAGATTATAATATATTAAGCTATATTAATTGTTTCTGTTGCAATCTAAACTGGAGCTAAACTCTTTTGCACTAAATTTTCCCTCCTCTTTCCCCATTGATCATCTACTTTCATTTTTTTAATTAATATGTTTGCTTCATTATTTATTACTACTAAGGGCATGTTTGATTGTGACAAGGGAAACTGTTGGATCGTAAACGTTAGCAAAGAGCTTGGGAACTGGCAGTTAAGCTGTTCCCAAGGCAGCGGAAGTAAACAATTCGCAAGTAATAAAAACAGTAAAGAACGCAGTTCCCTTATAGAGGAACCCCACTACAACCAACTAGTTGTATGGGTAAACCTCTACCTCCGCTTGGAGGATTTTGAATGACTTACTTATATTAATTGCTTTGTTCCTTAGTTACACAGCCGGATTCACACTTCTCTGTTCCTACGAGTTCTTCCTAACTCTAGCAACACTAGTAAATCCTCTCAACTGAGTTCCTAAGCTCACAACAGCAAAATACAAGTAACTCAAACCTTACACCGACTTCTCAGTTCCCTTTCTCGTGGGAACTTCGGCTTCACCGTCGTCGAGATCACACACTCGTCGGCGGGGACTTCTCTTCCTTTTCTTTCTTTTCTCTGGTGTGGGTGTTTGTGAGTTCTAGGAGAAGTACTCAGACCGAGTACTATTCATTTGGCTTTATAGTCCAGGTGAGCTTGGACAATCGCATCTTTCGTTTGTGTCCAAAATGCCCTTTGCTTGATGCCCAAGTTGTACTTTCTTCACATGTGACTTTGGTTTGAACTAGGTCAACTTCTTGGATCAATCGGACCGTTGGATGAAGCGTGACAGTCTGATCCTCAGACTGTTCCTTCGGGCTGTTTGAGACAGAATCTCGCGATCTGCGCTGAGCGGTCATTGTCCTCACATGTGAGTTCCCATTTCATGGGAACTGTCTTGTTCAGAGTTCCCTTGATGGAAACTCTTCATCGTTGTAAGCTTGTGTGCTTTTTGATCATTTCTGGGAGTTCCCACTTCATGGGAACTTCCCTCTTTAGAGTTCCCTTAATGGAAACTCTGCATTGTAGGCTTCTGTGGCTTTTGGTCATTCATGGGAGTTCTTGGTTGTACCTGCGTTCCTTAGAAATACTTGAACAAGCAACATTAGTTCCCTATGGTGTTTGTCATTATCAAAACTTGAGAGAATTACATCGTTGATCCGTTGTTTAGAACCAGAGGTCCCAACAATTTCCCCCTTTTTGATGATGACAAACCCATCACAAAATATGCAAGTATTTCAATGAATGATATGTTGATGAGTTCCTAAGTATGATTTTGAGAAGTCACTTTTAGTGAAACAATTAGATTTAGGGAACCACTTCTGGTGAGACATTTAGTTCTTACTAAGCTTTTTATGCACTTGTTCCCCCTTAGCTTATGCGTGGTCTGTGATAACTTAAACTTTTAACTCATCTCGCATTTTTTGTCTTTCCCCCTTTTGACATCATCGAAAACAAGCAAAGCAATAATAGGAAAGAAGGGAACACGCAATCAAAATAAAGACCATTTCATTACTTAAGATAATATATACAATGGGAACCCAAGTACAATTTTGTGGTCATTTTTGGATTTAAGGGAAGAAGAAGGGAGAGATCATGGGTCTTGAGGGAACAGGGCGTCACAGAGGCGCGTAAGGACTTGTGTAAGCTTTTCTTGTCCTCTGGCCAACGCTGCTTGGTCCCTGGCAATCTGGTCGAGGGTGTTGGCAATTCGGAGCAACACTTGAGAGTTCCCCTCTTGTTCACCAGACTCCAGTTGAGCCGCGTCCTCTACAGGCTCAGAGTGCCTCATCTTCTGGACAACTGAAATGTCGAGTTCCCTTCCAAGCTCTATTTCGTCCTTAGAGGCGTCGTAGAGACCCTCTTTTTGCAGGAGCTTCTTGATCAGCCCAGAATAGGGAAGGGAATGGGACTTGGAAGCCATGCACTTCTCCATGTGCCCAAGGATGATCCTGGGAAGATTGATGGGCTTCTTGAGGAGGAAGTGATAGAGGATGATGGCATCGGGAATGTTGACGACCAGACGCTTCTCCTGGCGAGGGATCACCACATGGATGATGAATTGGTGAGCAAGCTTGGCGACCAGGGAGAGATGGTGTGTCGAGGGAACTTTGGAGGGAACCCGACCCTCAAAGATGGTGTTGTACACTTCAGCGCTATTGAAGTCCCCCCAGAGCTTGTTGGGCAACTCATTGAGCCCTTGACCTGGGACCTGGAGCTGAAGGCGGATTGTCGACATTGTGAAAATAAACTCGTCGCCTTCATGGGAGAGAGTTCCCTGAGTGCAGTCGTTGGTGATTGTGAAATTGTTGTAAAATTGATGCACTTGTGAGGGATCTACGCTCACAGTCTCTTTGCAGAGATTCTCCCAGCCCTGGGCCTTGATCAGGTCCCACAGTTCCCCTAAGTCGTTGGCAATCAACACGTCCTCACTGATGATGAGCGGAGGGAGGAGCTTGCGGCGTTCATCCACTGGATGCTTTGTAGAAGAGGTCCCCTTCCCCTTCTTTGCTGTGCTCCTAGACGTGTTCCCCCTAGAGACCGTGCGAGGTCCTTTCTGCTGAGGGGGTGCAACCGCTTCAATCATAAGCACGCGGTCCCTTGGCGGTTGGGAACTCGTGGACACCACCATTTGGTGTCCAGGGGTTGGGATCTGTGCTTGCTCCTTAGTAGGTGGAGCTTCTTCTTCTTCTTCGACCTCATCCTGGGAGGTCCCTTCTTCCTCGGAGGGGCTCGAGCTTGAGCCCTCCGCGTCACCCTGGGGATGACTTGTGGTTGCCCCAGCATCACCAGCTGGTGCGGGGTCCCTTCTCTCCATGGGCTCTTCAGAAGCCACCTTCTCTGGGGACTTTGTCCCTTGGGAGACTGTGTGCTCAGAGGGGTCCCGGGTGAGCTCTGCTTCGATTTCCTTGAGTTGGGCCTCCTCCTCCAGAGTTCCCATGATGATATGAGGAGGATCCTTGGTCATTTTGCCTATGACCACGGAGAGAGGGAGATCGTCGTCGTCTGAGGTGAGAGCGACGGTACTTTTGGATGGTGAGGGAGAGGGGAGTTTGGTGGTGGTAGGGGATGTGGTGGAAGAGGGAAGAGAAGAGGAAGGAAGAGGAGTGGAGAGTTGTGTAGAAGGGGGAGGAATGGTTGTGGTGACTTGGGGAGTAGAGATCCCCGAAGTAGAAATGGGAGAGGTAGAGATGTGTTGTGGTGAGGGAGGAGGAGAAGGGGTTTTGTGAGGTGGAGGTGTAGTAGGAGTTCCCGTTGTTATGGGAACGGGAGGAAGTGAAGAAGGTGGAGTTCCCTTTGGAGTGGGAATAGAAGGAGGTGGTGGTGGAGGAGTTTGCTGTTTCGGGGGTGGAGGTTTGGGAGGTCCCTTGATTAGAAGAGGAGGGAGAGAGGAGGAAGAGGGGAGTAGACTTTGGGGTTGAGAGGTCCCATCGTCGGAAGGGAAAGGGAAAGGAGGTTTGGGAGCACAGGAACTCTCCTTGGAGCAGTTCAAGTAGTCCTCAAACTTGAAGAAGGCTTTCTTTCTGGGCTCCGAAAATTCAGAGGCCTTAGAGTGTTTGCGTTTTTTGGATTTGGAGGGATCGTGGGAGTGTTTGGATTTTTTGGGTTTTGAGGGGTCTTTTGAGGAGTGGCGTCGTTTGGATGAATGACGGTGTTTGGATTTTCGGGGTTTTTCATTGATGGAAGGGCGAGTGTCTCAGAAATTGTCAACGATGACAACTCCGGAGGAGGTGTTGGTGGTTGAAGGAGGAGGAAGGGATTCGGAAGAGGAAGAAGTCCAGGCGACGGTGTCGTCGGCCGGAGGAAGAGGGGGCAAGAAGGGGCTTATTTGGTTGTAGAGCCCTTGGATAAGAACATCTTTCATGTTCGGGTCTGGTTCTTGCTCAATCTCTTTCAATTGAGAGATGAAGAGGATTCGAGGGTGAGCATGTATCCACTCTTTGATTTGGGCAAAGGTGTGGTGAGGGGCCATTTTTGTAAGTTTTTTTGAAGGATTTGGAGGTTTCTTGAAAAAGGGAGTGAAAGGGATGCAGAGAAGAAGAATGGAAGAGATGGAAGAGGAGATAAGATCCCAAAAATGGCAAATGAGGGTTTTAAGGAGAGAAGGGCGAAGGGTAGAAAGGGAAGTGGAAAACCTCGATAACCGTCGCCCAATGAACGTGGGGCGTCGTTTCAACTTCCATGGCACGCTTCTGGACACGCGTCACGATCTCTTGGGAAGTCCTTTTCAAGATTTGAATACTTGGCCCTTAGCGCTTCAGAGATTCTGACACAAAAGTCCGTTTCCCAAGTGACGGTTCTTCTTTGAAGATGAGTCAGCTTTTGCTTGCTAGTATGTATCAGTTCCCATGATCTTGTCAAGGTCAGGGAGAGTAAAGTGGCAAAGGGAACTTCACACTCATCCTTTTGTGGGGCTAGGGGACTCAAAAGGGAACCAGACAATTTTCGACTCGATAAAGGAAATATTTTGGCTCATGAGAAGCGTTTGTCTGGTCCCTAGCTTAGGGTGGGTTATATGATCAACCGTCATAGTGGCTTGTAAAGAGGGATAAAGGGAACTCTGGTTGATCATGCATGGCCGAAAGAAATAAAGTTCCCTTGTACACATTTTTCTCTAGACTAGTAATCATGGCACAGTGAAAGCAATAAATCCAAGTTCCCTATCATGCAATCTTAGATAAACTAGTCAGGCATTGAGAGAGAGACAAACAGGGACTTGTTTAGTTTAGAGTTATCATCCCTAGAAGCATTCGAAAACGCTGGTAGGGACGTCTGTCTACAACTTTGGTAAGAATGTCCGCAATTTGCTCTTCAGTTCTACAGTGTTCCATCGAGATGTTCCCACTTTCAACATTGTCACGTAGAAAGTGATGTCTTATATCAATATGCTTAGTTCTAGAATGATGCACAGGATTTTTGGAAATGTTTATGGCACTAGTGTTATCACAAAGTATGGGAACTGGGCCAAAAGACATACCGGAATCCTGGAGTTGTGACTTAAGCCATAGAACTTGGGAACAGCACGATGCGGCAGCCACATATTCGGCTTCAGCTGTGGAGAGTGCCACTGAGTTTTGCTTTTTAGATCCCCACGAGACTAAGCATGACCCTAGGAACTCGGCCATTCCTGATGTGCTCTTTCTATCAACCAAGTGCCCTGCAAAATCTGCATCTGTGTATGCAATGAGCTCAAGGGAACTGTTCCTTGGATACCATAGGCACAAGTTATCGTTCCCTTTGAGATACCTGAAAATTCTCTTCACGTCTTTCAGGTGTGATTCCATAGGGTTAGCTTGAAAACGAGCACAAAGACATACGGAGAACATGATATCAGGTCTACTAGCTGTTAAGTAAAGGAGGGACCCAATCATACCTCGATAGTTCCTTTGGTCCACACTTATACCTGTTTCATCCGCATTGAGCCTTGAATTGGGAGAGATGGGAGTGTCGATGGGCTTGGAGTGTTCCATCCCATACTTCACGAGCATTTCCTTGATGTATTTCTGTTGATGAATCTTTGTTCCCTCCTTGGTTTGGGATATTTGGAGTCCCAGGAAGAACGTGAGTTCCCCAATGAGACTCATCTCAAACTCACTGCTCATGAGGTCCTTAAATTTCTCTACAAGAGTTTCGTTAGTTGCTCCAAACACAATGTCATCAACATATACTTGCACGATCAAAATATCTTTAGACTCTTTCTTTAAAAACAAGGTCTTGTCTATGGAACCGCGAAGGTATCCATGGGACAAGAGAAATTGAGCAAACCTGTCATACCAAGCTCTAGGAGCTTGTTTGAGTCCGTAGAGGGCCCTCTCTAGGAAATAGACATGGTTGGGTAACTTCTCATCTTCGAATCTTGGAGGTTGGGCCACATACACTTCTTCCTTGAGATGTCCATTGAGGAAGGCTGTTTTCACATCCATTTGATAAAGCTTGAATCCCTTGTGAGCAGCATAGGCAATTAAGAGTTTGATGGCCTCGATCCTGGCAACCGGTGCGAAGGTCTCATCGTAGTCGATTCCTTCCTCTTGCTTGTAGCCTTGTGCCACAAGCCTAGCCTTGTTCCTTGCTACAACCCCAGTATCATCGAGCTTGTTTCTAAAGACCCATCGAGTTCCTATGATGTTCTTGTTTTTGGGCCTAGGAACTAGCTTCCAAAATTTGTTCCTCTCGAATTGGTGGAGTTCCTCTTGCATGGCTTGAATTCAATCTGGGTCCTTCAAAGCTTCTTTGATATTTTTGGGTTCCACCATGGAAACAAACGCGTTAAAAACACAAAAATTATTGAGAGAGGAACGAGTTTGTACACCTTTATCATAAGGGGAGATGATGTTCTCAATGGGGTGGTCCTTCCTTTGTTGAAAGGTTCTTGTGTGAGTGGGTTCCCTTGCATGTGTGTCATCTTCAGTAGCTGTTTCTTTGTCATGGGAACACTCATCTTCAGCTTCTTCATTTGATGTTTCTTCAGAGATTTCTGGCAAGTTCCCTCTTAGTTCCCCTTGAATACTGGATTCTGGCAGGGTATTGTCTTGGGGGACAACAAAGTTGTTCCCTGAAGAGGGAACCTCGAGAGAGTTGGAGGTGTCTTGTAGTTCTTCTGAGGAGGGGGCCTCGAGGGAGATTTGATCAGTGAGAGTTGGATCTCCGTCGTTGTTCCCTGGTGGTGGGATGTTGCTTGCACTTGGATAGTCTTCATCCCTTTTCCTTGGCTCATCATCGTCATCATCATCGTCTTCTTGCCTGACTAGCTTGAACAGAGTTCCCTTCCCTTGGGTCTCTGTTCCCATCTTTACAGACTTTTCGTTGAAGACGACATGAATGCTTTCCTCTATCTTCTTGGTCCTCTTATTGTAGACCCTGTAAGCCTTGCTTTGTGATGAGTATCCCAGGAAGATCCCTTCGTCGCTTCTGGGGTCGAATTTGCCAAGATTGTCTTTGCCGTTATTGTGAACAAAGCATGTGCAACCAAATGTTCTCAAGTGTGAGATGTTTGGTTTTCTCCCTTTGATGAGCTCATAGGACGTCTTGTTGATCAGGGGCCTTGTCATGGCTCGGTTCAGGATGTACGTAGCTGTGGAGATGGCTTCAGTCAAGAAGCACTCAGGAACTCCACTTTCAATCATCATGGTTCTAGCCATGTCCTCCAGAGTTCTGTTCTTTCTCTCGACCACTCCATTTTTCTGAGGAGTGCGAGGAGCTGAGAAGTTGTGAGAGATCCCATTTTTCTCACAGAAGTTTAGGAACTCTGAGTTTTGAAACTCAGTTCCGTGATCAGATCTGATTGCTTTCAGCTTTAGCCCCAAGCTTACTTCTGTTCTTTTGATAAAGGGCTCAAATTCCTCAAATGCTTGTGATTTTGCCTTCAAGAAAATAACCCAGGTGAATCTTGAAAAATCGTCAATTAAAACATACATGTACCTTTTTCCACCGTAGCTAGCTATTCTCATGGGACCACAGAGATCCATGTGAATTAGCTTCAGGGACCTGGTTGTGCTCACTACCTTCTTGGGTTTAAAGGAGTTCCTGGTCTATTTCCCTCGAACACATGCTTCACACATTTTGACTCCTTCGAGATTGATTCGTGGAAGACCAATGACCAGATCCTGTAGATAAAGCTTTAGGATTTGATTTACACCAGCGTGTCCCAGTCTTCGATGCCAGAGTTCCGTGTCATCTTGGGAACTCGCAAGGCACAACTTCATTGGTGGTTCAAAGTTGGTATCCACCACATACACATTGTTGTATCTTCTTCCTCTTAGAATTACTTTGTTGGTCTTCTTGTTGATGACGAGACATTCATCTGAGTCGAAAGTGACGATGTTGTTCCCTTGATCACACATCTGGGAGACACTCAACAGATTGTATCCCAGATCCTTTACAAGATTTACGTTGCTAACTTTAATAGATCTATTGAGCAACACTTCTCCTTTTCCAATAACTTCTCCCTTGTTCTTGTTGCCAAATGAGACGTGGCCTCCTTCGGCATGAGTGTGGAGTGAGATGAGGATATCCTTGTTTCCTATCATATGGTTCGAGAATCCACTATCTATGAACCATGTACTGTTCCCTCTCACTGCGACCTACAAGGAAAAGTTAGTGTTTTGAGACCCAGGCAAGATGACTCTTGCCAGGTCCCTTGCAAGGGAAAACATTATCATTCAAGATATAGTCAGAAATGTTGATGTCTTGAGAATTTGGAGAGTTGGAGTTCCTTTGGTGATTAGCATGACGTTTTTGTTTGTTTGGGAACTCACGGTTTCTAAAGGTTTGGGCTCTCTTCTTGGGACATGCATCCTTGTAGTGTCCATGAGCACCACAGTGCCAACGCGTCTTATAGTATTCTCCTAGGTAGTATTTTGGGTGTGGTCTCTGGATCCGGTTCCTATCCATGGTTTCCTTGTTGTACACACGAGACCCGTTTCCCTTAGCAATTTTGACATAGATTCTATGTCCGGAGTTCCCAGTATAGTAATCTCTCTCACCATTGTTTCCACTCTCTAGGACCCTGATTTTCTCCTCGAGATGAGCATTTTTCTGTTTCTCGCACTGGAGTTCTAAGGCCCTACACTCATGGATTTCATGTTCGCTCAAGGGTGACTTTCCGTTCTTGGAACACTCACCTTTGTATCCTATGCCATGTCTGGCTGGGACAAACTTAATTTGGGAACTAGAGGATTCAAGATGTTCGGGAGTCTTACTCAGGTTTTGCAAGAGGGTGTTCTCATCTTTCTCTAGAGTTTTGATTTCTCTTTCTAGATCAACAATGTGAGACACATGGGACTTGAGTTTTTCGAGAAGGGATATGCAGTTGGGACAGGGCTCAAGACCAACTAATTGAGAATTTATGTGTTCCTGTTTTTCCAACTTGTTTTGCAATTTTATGTTATCTTTGACAAGGCTTGAAAGGATTTTCAACAACTCAGGTTTTTCATAGTTATTTAAAGAATCGAGAATAGTTTCAGTGGTTACCTCACTGGGTTGTTCCCCAGTGGTTTCTCCTAGGCCATGCCACACATATCTGGGAGTGCCCATGACTCGGGATCTTCGTCTTCATCATCGCTCCAGGTAGCGATGTAGGCCTTCTTTCCTTGCTTCCGGCCATCAGTTCCCTGTGGGCATTCCTTCGCAAAATGTCCTTTCCTGTTGCACTTGTAGCAGGTCACATCTGAGAGATCCTTCTCTGCGGGTTTTCTTTGGGAACTCTGTCCTTTTCCCTAGTTTCCACTGTTCCGTTGAGACTTCCCTTTGTAGAAGTTTCGAAGAGCCTTTGTTACGAGAACTAGCTCCTCATCCTCTTCTTCTTCGGAGTCTTCGTGTTGTTCTTGGGTTGATTTGAGCATCTTCTCGATCTTGAGTGCGATCCCTCGATGAGCTCGAGTTTGTTCCTTATCATCGATCTTTCTCTTCTCGTGTCCCACTAGCTTTCCAAACACTTGATGGAGCAAGAGTGTTCGATTTTCCGAATTTTCCTTGAACATTGTTCTCTCGTTTTCCCATTCTCCAGTCAATCCGTTGAAGAGTTGTTGGACCTTCACCTTGTGGGTGATTTCTTCTTTGGTGATCCCCAAGCCTTCCATTTTGGTGCAAAGTCCTTCAAATCGGGACTGGTAGCTATCGACAGACTCTCCCATCTCCATTTGAAAGTTGTAGAACTCCTTTTTTGCATTCATCTGAAGATCTTCTCGGAGATCTGAGTTCCCAACGTGCATTTGTTGGACGGCTTCCCACATTTCCTTAGCTGTGTCAAGGTTTGCTACTCTGTCACAATCTTGTATGCACATGGACCTCTTCAGGTACTGTTTGGCTTTGTAGTTTCCCTCCATACACTTGTACTCTTTGGTTCCCCACTTTGAGAGTTCGTTAACTATAGCTGGATCGATTTCGAAGTTGCCTCTCTCGATAACACACCAGGCTTGGTAGTCTTGGCCACGCATCCAATCCTTCATGTCGCGTTGCCAGCTTTCAAATCTTCCTGTAATAAGCCTTGGTGGCTTACTAGTGTTGTTCCCCACCTGAGTAAGTTCCTGAGCCATCTGATACCTGCGATGCTAACACAAATCTAGAGCAAACTCGCTCTGATACCAATTGTTGGATCGTAAACGTTAGCAAAGAGCTTGGGAATTGGCAGTTAAGCTTTTCTTGATGCCCAAGTTGTACTTTCTTCACATGTGACTTTGGTTTGAACTAGGTCAACTTCTTGGATCAATCGGACCGTTGGATGAAGCGTGACAGTCTGATCCTCAGACTGTTCCTTCGGGCTGTCTGAGACAGAATCCCGCGATCTGCGCTGAGCGGTCGTTGTCCTCACATGTGAGTTCCCATTTCATGGGAACTGTCTTGTTCAGAGTTCCCTTGATGGAAACTCTTCATCGTTGTAAGCTTGTGTGCTCTTGATCATTTTTGGGAGTTCCCACTTCATGGGAACTTCCCTCTTTAGAGTTCCCTTAATGGAAACTCTGCATTGTAGGCTTCTGTGGCTTTTGGTCATTCATGGGAGTTCTTGGCTGTACCTGCGTTCCTTAGAAATACTTGAACAAGCAACATTAGTTCCCTATGGTGTTTGTCATTATCAAAACTTGAGAGAATTACATCGTTGATCCGTTGTTTAGAACCAGAGGTCCCAACAACGTCCCAACAGAAACACTAACGTAAACAGTTTGAAAAATGGACATAAAAGGAAACGAAAACCGTTACATTCGAAACTTGTTTGGTTTACAATCGAAAGCATAAAGTTTGAAAAAAAATCCCTGATTCCTCATTTAGGTTTTTTTTCTCCCATTCCAAAAAAATTTAAATTTTCCTTTTTCTACCTTCCCAATTTCTCATCTAGGTTTTTTTCGACATGTGACTCAAAGCCTTCCCGATCTGAAGACCCAACTAGCCCTCCTAATCTATTCGATTGTCTCTGTTCAATTGACCCGAAGTCAAAGCTCCGTCTTCGTTGGAAGCTCCCTCGGTTCGATCGACTTCCAATTCTTACGTTAACGATCACCAGCGTGAGCAATGAAGCCCCAAAAATAGCCCTTGTTCTATCTTTTCTCATCCTTGCATCGGAGCTCTGCCGTCACCGATATCATGTTGATGCCATGCCGAAGAAGTAGGAGGTGGGAGGCAGGAGGGGTGTTGAGGACGCTAGAGGTGGGGGGGGGGATTGTAAGGATGACGGAAAGTGCCCGGTGGTTGTTATAATGGCCAAGGTCAGATGGAGAGGATGAGTCGAGAAAGTCAGTGGAGAGTTGGGAAAGGAATGACTTTTGTTATTTCACAAATTTTTAGAGGAAATGAAAGAAGGGTTGATTCTGATTTTTAGCTAAATAAAAAAAATAGTAATTTGACCATCAAACACTCATACGAGGGAGTGAAAAGTTGTTTCTGTTTCTCAAGTAAGAAAAATGCACTATCAAATAGACCTTGAAACTTTGTTTTTCAATGTTCTAGAATGTTTTACTTTTCAAAGAGAATATAATCTCTCTTATATATTATGATGCGACCTTGACCATAGACGCCCATCAGAGGAAAGACGCTCCAGCCTTGCGCTCGGATGGATCGGTCACTCATGTTTGGACCCATGCAATCATCGTCGCGATGCAGTCCATAGTGTCACGCCTCTCCCCAGGCCATGACGCGCCGGACACCGGGCCATCGCAGGTGATGGCGCGGTGTCCACATTATAAACTTCGTGCCACATAGGATTATATCATGTACCACCTAGGATTTTTCCTACATGTCATTCTCACATTAAGCCACCTAGAATTCTGCCACATATGATTTTGCATTTTTAGCAATTTACATATGTTGATATTATTTTAAAATTAGATTAATTAATTTAGGAAATTCGAAAAGATTATATCTAAAAATAAAATAAACTATACGAACATTAAATATTAATATCAAATATTTTTTATGATAATTTATTTAAGTTATTTATTTTGTTCACGTCATAATCTTTGTTTATATAATAATAGTAGTTAAATAAATTTTTGTATTTTACACATTGAAACACTTTTGTGACATCATAAGATAAGTCTAAATTAAAACCACATGCTAAATTTTTTCAAATCAAATGACTAAGTAGTTTTTTATATTTTTTGTCAGTTTATAGGAACATTAAATATTAATAATAAATATATTTTGGCAATTTATATAAGTTTTTTTTGCCACGCCATAATTTGTGTGTAAATAGTAATAAATTTTTTTATTTTTTTATATTTTACACATTATTACATTTCTCCTATGAGCACTTGCAACCATAGATGTTCAATCAAATAAAGGAGTACCTTACATGGCTCTGATACCACGTGATGAAGGATCTTGTCGTTGAAGCAATGCAAGGCAATCCGAGGAAGACACGAGCAAATCTCCAAGAGAAAAAAGGGGTGACACTTGGCTCTTCTTGGAGGCAATCTTGGATGGTGATGGATGGCGATGGATGGTGATGAAGGGCGTTTTTGTGGGGTGAAATGGACAATGAAAAACGATGGTATAGGTTGGATATGGATGAGCCTTCAAGAGGATATGACTCACCTCTCGAAAACATGAACTAGAAGACTCGGGCTAGGATGTGACTCACCTAGATCAAATCTCCGGTCTTGGATCGATATGACTCACGATCCAATTGATCTAAACTGAAAATTGAAATAGAAAACAAATGAAATTTGAATTCAACTTGAAGGAGAAAAGGGTTTGAGTGTTCTTGATCAACCTTGTCTAACTAGGAAACTAGAGCCCTAGTGGCTTATAACGAAAGACCTAAGGGAAAAACTGACATTTGCCTTAGAAAAGGTTTAACAAATAACAAAATATACCTAATATTTTCAAATGTCATAAAACACTCTCACAAGGCAAGCAATGAACCACACAAGTCGTGGCCTTCTAACAAGACAAGCACGCCTCACTATCTCACGATTTGAAGGCTTTAGCATATTCACATCATCCTCCCTCCCTTCAAAAAGGATTTGTCCTTGAATCCTAGTGCACTTCCAAGTGAAAATCTCTTGAACATCATAGCTTAATGGCAACTCTATCCCAAAACCGTTAAAGCAGACAAGTCTCATTAATGGCGATGGGCCATCGTCTTGTGGCCATATGAATGGGAGTGACACTCCACAAGTATCATTGTAGGGGACACGCCAAGATTTGGTCGTATGACAACCAAAATAATTCGGACAAATGATCTCCTCGATGATGCTAGGAACATTTTTCAGCTCACACTTGTTCAAGGTCCTTTAAGAATGACCCTACCTACCTTCCTTCAGCTCTTGATTCTTCGTCTTTAAACCTTTGAGTGAAGTTTCCTAGAATCTGGCATCTGTCGCGAAGGGAGAGAAATGCCAGACAAAATTACAAAAAACAAAAGGAATTAGTCTAAGGAGACTAAGCAAGTGAGAGTGAAAATTATCAAGGGTAGTATAGTAATTTTATTATCTCATCAAGGATATTAAATGAAGAAGTACTTGAAAATTATAATCACTTTGTGGAGATTATAAGGACGGAATTTAGTTGGTCTCGAAAAGAGATAAACTTGGATTCGAAAAGAAGGGAACCACGTGATTGTAGTTCCTCACGCCCTTTTCGGACCGAGAGTCGGGTCGGTCTTACACGTGGTGCTAAACCGGCCCGGTTTTAATTCATTTTAATGTGCACTACCACTTATCTTTATTACGTGTCAAAACGTTTCATATTATTTATGAATTTTAAGGGTGTGGAGGTTGTGATAGAGCCAAGTCCACTTAAAGGAAATGAAGTAATTACATGCCTCTTTCATCTTGAGTGTTCAAGCCTCTTTCATCCAGAGTGTGCAGGCCTCTTTCATCCTGAGTGTGCAAGCATCTTTCATCCAGAGTGTGCAGGCCTCTTTCATCCTATAGCCATCTAGCTAGTGTATAATATCG
Source organism: Fallopia convolvulus (assembly GCA_964016875.1). Lineage (NCBI taxonomy): Eukaryota > Viridiplantae > Streptophyta > Magnoliopsida > Caryophyllales > Polygonaceae > Fallopia > Fallopia convolvulus. The sequence goes on from OZ024719.1 coordinate 27,206,362, forward strand.
TCTATGCTAATCCATAACGAATCTCGAAAAGATATTGAAACAAACAAGGACACAAATCATCGGTCCTAAAGTTCAATACTAGCGTAGTACGAATCATAATAACAATATGTCGTTATTTATAAGCAAATGAATAAACTTAAGTTCATTCATTTTAACAAACAAGTAGTTCCCAACATAGAAGAATTTCCTTAACGGAAACAAAAATATATGTATAAAAAGGTTACAAGGGAGAATATCCACTTACCTTGAATTTCCTTCGGGGTGATACGAAACTCGGAATTAGAAATTCTTAATGACGTTCGTAAGCTTCGACCTATTTAACCGAAAGAACGAAGAACTAACATGTATTAAAATTCTTATTTTAATTTTAATTAACCTTTCTCTTATTTTCCTCTTCTAAGAGAAGGCAAGCTGATCTAAATTATTTTGTTTAATAGTTTAGATAGGAAATGTCAAAATAATAATTCTTTATTGTTATTTTCAAGGTGATATTTTTGCAAGACTTTTATAAACTTAAAAATACTCATTTTAAGAAAAGAAATGCAAGGTTTAATTATTCAAATGAAAACCTTTTTAGCCCACATGCAAAATATATATTTTTAAAATAAATTATATAAATGGTTTGCATGCTTCATTATTTGTATACAAAGCTATTTAAAATTTATTCTCATGATCAATATTCCTACAAGTCATGATTTACATATTATAAATTGTAGTAAAATCTAAGATAGTTAGACATGCATTTAAAACTTTATAAGAACACATTTTAATCTCACATGTAACATATTAAGTTTATTTAATATAGTTTAAACTTATCAAATTAATCATCCTTTTACTAAGAAGGCTAACAAGTTTTAATTCAACATTTTGTTAGTTCTTAATACACATGCAAGGATAGATTTAGTCCACAACTTTATAACAAAAATTTACATGCTGATAGAGCATATAGGTATAGGCTTTAGAGTATGTTTTTATTCTCGTTATATGCATTTTTAGCTAGGATTTCATTCTAAGTTTAGTTAGGTTTTATTTTCGTTTAGTTCGGAATCTACGCGTCTTTGTGCAAAATTGCAGGTCGGATGGTGGAAGACGGTAGATGGAAAGCTTAGGACGGACCTCGGGATGCGTAGGAAGCATTGGAAGTGAGGACCCGAGGCGAGAACTACAAGAGATGAATGAAGGGACCAGACCGCGGAGCCAAGCCAAGACCGCGCCGAGAGGAAGGACTTGATGCGGTGCCAGCGCGGGAAGTTCCGGGAGAGCGCGACCGCGCTCTGGGGTGTGTCAAACCGCGCTCTGGCGCGTCGACGCGGCATGGATTTGGGCTTTGTGAGATCTTGTGGGCCGACTTTCTTAATGTTTGTTTGGATATTTTTAGATCTTTTGGATATTTTTAGCATAATATAAATACTTTCTCTAGGTTTTATTTTGGATCTTATGCTATCTTTTACTTGTGTTCTAAGTTTGAACAATTTGGAGATTTGAGGGAGACAAAACCCTAGTTTTGCAATTGAAGATCAATTTGACTCTTGTAAGTTTTGTTTTTCTTCAATGACAATTTCTAGCCAAATTTCTCATGTCCAACTAGTTAGTTGAAGTTGTATGCATGATTGTTTGTGAGATTTGAATTTTTTTAGTTTGCCTTGACTAGATTGAATCTCTCCGTACTTAATCGATTAAATTCACTTAGGAGTATAATAGCTTGATCACCTATTTTACTTCTAGGTTGAATTATAACTAAAATAATTAAATAGACGGTGGAATTTGATTATTCATGGATGAATCCTTTGATTAAACTTATAGACGGTGGAATAAGGTTAATCAAAGGCGGAGAATTTAATCACAAGACTTCATGAATGACGGTGGAATTTATGAATATTGTTTCTATTGAATGCTTTGAACTTAATTGCATAATCAATTTGACTAAATTGGTTAAAAGGTTTTCTAGGTTAATTGGTTAAAAGGTTGTTAAAGACGGTGTATATTAACAACCACAATAAGCTTGAATTCATAAATTCACAATAGATTAGTCAAGGGAAATTGAAATAAGGATAATCGATAATCAAAACTCATGTATGCAATGGATACGAAACTAGTTGGACGCTTTTCTCCATATTTGAATCTCAACTTATTTTATTTGCTTATCTTTAATTAGTTTAATTTCTTAGATTTTAGCTTACAACCATAAAAAACCCTTTCTGCTTAGTAATATTATATAAATACGAATAATCTGAGTCCTTGTGGGTTCGACCCTTCCTTCCACTATACCTAGGTTAGGAAGTTAGGAATTTTCTTTGGCAGTGCTTTTATAGCGACGTAAAAGTGCTCGTCACATGCATAACCATAAGATTTATTTAAGTACTTATTATCTTTATAACTATATTTTTAGTTCTAGAAAGCTCATCCATAACTTATATACAAAAAATTTCTTAGCTTAAGCTAACATGCAAGAAGGTTTTAATTTATAAAGAGTCAATCTTTCAACATGCAACAACTTATTAACTTGTTTAGTAAAGATTTTGATATTATTAGATTCTCTTTAAACCAACTCAAGAAGATTTTAATCCTAAGTTTTATAACTTAGACATGCAAGGGTGATAAGAACTACACTTATCCTTTTTATTAACATGTAAGGACTTGTATGAATTTAAACAACACATTTTAATCTTATACTTCTTTCTCTAATCAAAGATCATTCACAATAATCATTCTAAAGTTATAAGTTAGAGAAAGAGACATGCAACTAAGTTGATATCATGAAAACTCACTTAATCTTACATGCAAGAACATTTTAACTTAATTGATCAAAACTTGTCCTTATGAAATTTATTCAAACTAGGAAAAGTCATATAAAAGCTTTCAAAGTCATATGAAAGACATGCATGTAGATTTTATGCATAACTAATTAATCTTATAAATTTCTCAAGTCATTATCTACGTTAACCAAGGATTTTTGTGTAGAAAGGGAACAAAAGTTTGGGTCTTTGATAATAAAATAAAAATCAGAATTGTTAAAGCTCAAAAATCAACTTGTTCATCTTAAGAAGTTCAAAAATTCATCTAGAAGCTTATAAGACAATTTTCTTTTAAAAATCTTGCATGCGTGCCATTTACCAAGGCAATATGAAACAAAAATGGTATTTTATAAAATCTGAAATTTTAGGATCTTTAATTCGAGACAACCTCCTAAAAATACTTGGCATCAAACTAAGAAAGACTTAAAAAATATTGAGAGATTACCCTGAAATATGTGTCTTGTGTTCTTGTAGGAAGAACAACACAAGGGGAGCAAGGGGAGGAGGGGAGGAGGGGTGGCTGCTGCTCGGAGGTGTACTGTTGGCGCGTTGATGGCCACTGGTGGCGCGGCCTGGTGGCAACCAAGGGAGGGTCCGGTGGTGGTGGTGGCTAGGGTGTGCCAGGGATGAAGTTTGGGTGTGTTTGCATCGGAAAAATCAGCCCTTAAAGAATTAATTGTATGGCTGATTTTTCTTGCTTTTAAGGAGAGAAAAGAGAGCGTTTTAAGTGTAGAGAAGAAAGGTTTGAAGGATGAAAGGAAGTGGTAGAGAATGGTGTGTCTATGAAGAGAAGAAAGGCTTTAAAAGACAACTAACACTTGTTAGTAGAATATCCAACTCATTTTGATCAATATCTTGCTCATGTGTGTGCGAGAGGGAAAGGAAAAATTCACTTAATAAAATAGGCATCAAGTGAGTGGGAAATCTCTACACAATTTCCACCTAGATCCCCTCTTTAAATGTTCCAACGCGTTCGTAAAAGGACCGAAAGTCGGTTTGAAACGAACACTGGAACGGTCGGGTTTTAAGAATAGAATGTTACGGATTAATTAAATTCCGTCTTTAATTAATTTTATTTACTCAAATAATTATTTCATAAGAATATTATAATATATTTATTTTAGAAATAGATTTTGAATAAAAAGAAAATATTATGAATTTATTTTATTTAACAAATAATTAATGATTAAAATTAAAAAAATTAGTTATAAAAATAGCGGCTATTATTACAGAGGGCTCATGAAGTGGCACTTTTGAAGTAGCGCATTCCTCGAATTGGTGGGCAAACCCCGAAACTTTGGAGGTAAGGTTAGCCACCTCGTCTTGGATGATAAGCTCCCTTTCTTGAGGCTTTTCCTCCAACCTTTTCTTCTGGAGTTCCAAAGCTTCAAATCTAGAATTCAGAGGTTGCATTGCTTCCTGGGTGGCTTGATTGACGGATTAGAGAAAAGATTGATGGAATGTCATCATTATAGCCTCCATAGATGCTAGAGTAAGAGCTAGACTAAAGACTCGACGATCATCCCCATCTTGCCCTGCGTTTGACATGCTTATAAGCACTAAACAAACAAGATTATCCCACAAATCACAAGTAATGCTAAATCACAAGTTTCTCCTAAATCAACCAAGAAAGAGCAATGGAATGCAAGTGCAAGTGCAAGGTCAAGGCAAGGAGTTAGGTATGGCTAGGCAAAGAACAACCCAATGCACACACAAGCACCCGAACTCAACAAGGACTTATAGGAAAAAGAAGCTACTAGGCACCAAGTGCTTTACACAACAACAATTTAAGCAAATTTGGCCTTGCTCGGATTCTCTTTCTCATGGGATCCGAACTTTTCTATTCCCGACCTCTCTTTCATTTTCGCCGGCAACGGCGCCAAAATTTGACAAGTTGAAAGTCATCGTGACTAATCAAAGATAATTCCCTACCTAGTTACTTAACTTAGTACAATCAATAAGTCGAGGTTGTACAAAAGGGAAACTTGTATTCCAAGTTAGTATTTTTATCAACTCAAGAAGTAAAAAGTGGGATATTGGACTATAATTCTAAATCTAGGGAAACAAAGTAAACAAGCAAATCAAGTAAAGTTTGAGTTTGTAATCAATTAGGGAAAACAATTCCATTCAAGTATCCACCTTTGTCGTCAATGTTGTTGATCATTGATTAATAATAAGCAATTTTCACTTTCTAGTTATTCCTATCTTGATTAGACATAATAAACATGCCAATGAGTCATACAAATACTTAATATCAAAACAATCATGAAATGATCATGAATTATAATGATATTAGCAATAAGAGCAAGAATATGCAGGATACATGCAATTAAGTTCCAACGAATCAAACAATTAACATGTCATCATACATGCAATTGATTTCCAACGAGTCAAACAATTAACATGCAATCAATTCTCTTTCTCAATTGTTTTAGTCCAACGAATCATAAAACAATGAGCCACTACAAAGATTAGGTTTTGCTACAAGAAAACCTAGATCCTAGCAATAGAGTGCATTAATCTCAACAAGAACAAGTTGGCCAAACAAGAAGAAATCAACACATTCAATCATCATGAAGCACAAGAGAAATTGAAATAACTAAAGAAATTAACTTGTAAATAGAATCTCACAACTTACTTGAATAAAAAAGGCTTCAACTAGAATGAAACTTAGGTTTTTAGTTCTCTGTGAAAATCTCTCTCAAAACAAGGGAAAGAGAGAATAGAAAAACAAAAGGTAGAATTCCCAAAAACTAAAACTAACAAGAGTCTTAAAAACTACTAAAAACTGAAAATGAAAAGATAAGATAAATAAAGCAACTAAAGATAGACTCGGAACATCCTCGGTGCGCGTGCGCTGGCAAATCCGCAGATCGTAAACATGGTCGTGGTTTTGACTTCTTGACCATCTGAGGAGATGTGAAATCGTGATCGCCGCCGAGTAATTCACGGTGGCGTCCTTGAATCTGGTGCTTCTCAGTTGGGAATACGCGGTCGCGGGTTTGGGACCCACGGTCGTATTTCATTTAACTAGATACTTGTTGGAAATTAAGCTTAAAAGGAGTCAAAAATGCTACTATGAATTTCTATTAAATTGCAAATTTTTTTGTCCTAACATTCTCTTCTCTACATATCCTTATTGCTTGCCTAACCCCTTTTCTTATCCTATTCGTGTACAAAATTTGAATCCTTAAGCTATAACAAGGCCTTAAGCTATATATGATCTTTTTTTAGGTTTGTTAAAATCACATAACTTTATGCAAGTGAAATGGTTATTTTGAGAGACATATGGTCTTGTATCTATTTTACTTTTTACGTATTGATAAAAAAAGTTCTAGTTAATGCTGTAAAGAGTTTGTAGCAACCACTCTAATGAAGTAATAGTATACTTTTCTAAAAAAATAACTCATAATCTTGATACTTCTTTGTATCGTGATAAGTGATAATCTATAATTTTTGCACCTAATTCATCATTAAACCTGCTCAAGACCAGAGTTTGTTAAACCTTCTTCAAAAGATCAATAACCACAAGTTCGGTCTCATCCAGTCCACTAAAAGTATTGAATTGGTAGATTTAAGTTCAAGTAAGGACATTCTTAGAATGTGAACGTGTGAACAGTTTTGTATTTATGATTTTGAGTTATATATGCATGATTTTGTATGACTATATTCATGGTCTTGAGTTGCATATTCATTATGTTGAGTTACTCACTTCTTATGAATATACAATTTAAAAATATGATTACGTAACTCTATAAGCATGATAAAGAGATTGAATATGAAAAAAGCTTCAAAAATACAATAATATAAAAATATGAATATGCGACTTATAAACATGAATACAATGTAATATAATATGAATGAATATGCAACACAAAAATTTGAATACAGCCATACAAAATCATGAATATGCAACTCAAAATCGTGAATACAAACTGTTCACACATTCACACTCTAAGAATTATTTTACTTGAACCCTCTCTCATGGCTTTATTGGTGCTGCTCTTTTTTTCCCTAGCAGGAACAAGTTATGATATAATTCATCTTGGTAAATATTTTGAAAGGAAAAGAGCAAGGACGATATCGGTTCATTGCCAAGTCCAATATTTGAACAACTTATATTGCATACAAGTAAAAACTTGTCCAAGAATTTGTCACATCTTCTAAATGATCAATGACCACAAGTTCACAATCCCATTTAATCAATTAAGAGTTTTGAAATGGTAATATTTAAAAGAAGGAAAGGAATTTACAAAAGACTAACCATACAAGGGACTTAAATATAAAATACAAAATGATCAATTGCCATGGGAGTGTTGTTTCTGTATTCTAGTATTCAGATGATAAGTTGCTTCAGACTCAAATTTTCTTCATATGTTGATACCTAGAGGCACCATCTTAGTCCTAAATATTGTATCTCTTTCTCAATTCCCCAAGTGTGACCACTACAACAACCGATCTTCGTATGAGTACATTTCACATTTCATGTTGTGAATTAATTGCACATATTTTCCAGTAATTATAATTTATGCTAAGATTGACAACCAATCATGGTATGAGACTATGAGTACATTGCTCATTAAATTTGAATTTAAAACACTTCAATATTTGCATTTGCACAATTTTATCACAAAAAGTTTACTTCGCACTTGTCAAGTAAGACCATCTCCAATAACTTTCCCAAGTGTTCTCCATAATGGGGCATCAAATGTCATATTCTCAAACAAAAAAAATGCTCCAACTTCAACAACATCCCTATTTTAGAAAATATATTTTTATTATTTTTATTTTTAAATGATATGAAATCCTCTACAATATTCATTAATTAATATTTGTTTACTAATACGAAAATAAAAATATTTTAGAATCTTAACCTACTAAATGAGAAATTATTTTATTTTTTTATTATAAAAAGTAAAATATTTTAGAATCTTAGCCTAATACATTATAAAATATATTAAAGGAAATAAAAATATTCAAAATCTTAACAAAAGTCATGTCGACTAAAATAGAAAATTGGTGTTGCAAATGTTAAGCCCTCTTAGGTACGCACTCTAGAAAATAAGAGTAAAATCCCACAATCAATTGTATATTTATTTAGAATTATTATCCAACCCGGAATTTAGGGTTTAAGAGCTTGAAGAATAAAGAGAAAGGACTTGAATTCTTCCTCAATTGAGTTAAGTAAGCCCAAGTAAAGAAATAATTTCTTTTTTTTTTTTAAAAGGGTGAATTGTTTTGAATTCCACTTAGAATTGGAAACAAAGATGAAAATGGGTTCTTAGAATTTTAGAGAGATACAAAATAGTGGAAAAGATGAATATTTTTTAATTTAATTTTTTCTAGGAATTAATGAAAATTGAAAAAAAATCTCAAGTTTATATTTTTTAGGATCCAAAAAATCATTATTTTAGATTTACAATTCGTTTTTCACCCTAAAAGAAATACTCCGTATTAAACGAAAGAGAGACATTTTTGCAAACTTTTTGAGCATGCATGCTATTGTCTAAGAAATGTGACGTTTTTCTAAGAGTAACACCATTTAGAGACATGTTTTACAATTTCATCTAATAACAATCATAACCATCAAATAACATGATTTGACCAACGGAACAGATTGGTGAATCAATAAAATTTACAAATGAATAATATAAGAAATTCAATCATGCATCACTCAAGCCATTGGTACCCTTAATTCCATCAAGAAAATGATCACATTCATAAAATTAACACATTTCCCTTTGAAAAACCTGTCATGCGGCATAACTATTATCATTAGTAACATTATATTAAGCTACTCCAAATATAGATACCTTCTCGGCTGGGTTTTGCGAGCATCAAAGAATTTGCCACTATTGACCATAGTTTCTAGCCTGACCCAAATGAAGCATGTAGTGAGTCGTGTGCAACACAAGAATGGACACTCGTATAAATAAGCACCAACCCGGCCTCAAATGACATGTCACTCACACAACTCAAACCCTTTCCTTTTTTTGAGATGGTAAAAATTAGGTGGAAACATGTGTTTCAACTTAATGCATTATTGCGGGTGATAAGTAATTTTGGAGTATGCCTAAGCTAACTACAGTTTAAGGAATGTCTCAAATGCACACTTAAATCTGCTAAAGACTACATTAGCAAGGCACATGGTTAATTGTAACAGCCTCCAAGAATTGCAAATTGAATAGGGTGTGCAATCATCATCTTAATCTACCAAGAACACCATCTACTTTCCCTTAAAGCATTTATCACAATGAGGTTATCAACTTAATATTTCTAGTCTTGAAATTTCTTTTCTTTACCTCCCACGCCGCTTTATACATGTCGATCGCTTCTGCTTGTAATGGGTTCCACGGAGAGCTTGAGAATGCATCCAAGTAAATTACCTCAGCCAAATGATTTTAACGATAAACCCAGTCGTCGCGTCACTCATTGCCTTTTTTGAACTATCAAAGTTAAGTTTCACAAATCCATTCTAATCCAATTGTCTTCAATGTTATGTCTGCAGTTACATTCATGGACGTCATGCAGTTGGCCTATCCTCGTCTCCCATCTTACAATTCTTCCAATTGGCAAGCTGATATTATTTTATTGCGATGATGCCAAATACACGACTATGCCAATACCACCTCCCGAAAGTCTTCTTGACAAAGATCTGTTCTTAGCCCACCACCATATCACAAAACTCGACCCCTTTACTTTCTAAACCTCCATGCACACCAACTTGTTACCTCATCAGGGGCCCAAAAGTAGTGTCATTGATCTACAAGGCAATACAAAAAAGAATTGGTAAAATTACTTTTAAGAGACAAGCCTAGTTATAGGATAAATAATTTTTACTCCATCATGATTAAATAAACGTGCTTTAAACACGTAATCATAACATTCTGTGTTCATCATTTCGGTTTCAAAAGCAGCACTATCACTTGGCCACCTGAATGATTCCATCTAACACGCCCCGTCCTTCTTTCACTTTCCCTTCAGCAAATTTATGCTCATATTTAACTAGTGACCATAGCGACAGCCAAAACAACTCACAATTGAATCACCTTGTTAAGGAAGACTAATGTTTTTCCCCAATAGCTCATTCCAATATTTCTTTTAGCAATGAAAGTGGTCTATGAAACCAAGTTGCAGTGCAATCCTCTATTCGACTCTTCAACAAAAGCACAATTTAGGTACGCAAATCAGTCACAAAACAAGCGGTCCTTGCCAAACCTTTGTGAAAAAGGCTTCTGCTTCTGGGGAATTGGTCGTGATGACATGCTTTATTATGCAGCAAAACATGAACATCTTCTGGGGTGACTGAATTTTATACCAGATGGGCACTGGACTGAAGAAGCTTATCTTCAGAACTCTTCAATAGTCAGGAAATGATAGTAATCTGTGCAATTTATTCAACTTATTGGAGATGAGTTTTAAGAGCCCAGTTAAGGACGATATAAACAGAGAGATGTCCTTAGTGGGGGCTACATAAATTAGGTCGACAGACATTCACAATAGCTTAAAAGGACTTTTCACAGCTTACTAATGATATGATTATCTAACAATAAAAGAAACATAAGCAGGGTGTGTTGAGATCCTGAAGATAATGAAGAATGGCACGACTTCATTGTTGAGCATTAGAAGGTGGAGCAGATGTTGTCTGAGTATGTGGCAGTGTCAAGCCAATAGATGCACTAGAAACGGTCTCAGAGGATGAGACTCTTCCAGAATGAGGATCACTGCTTGGCCCCAAACGATATTCTGGTGATGGATCTGGGGACAATGAGGTAGGCAGAGACGAAATTGAAGGCCCAGCTAAGTAGGGAGCCACTGGCGTCTCTGTCAGAGAAGAAGCCGAAGGACTATAATTCATTGATGCCATTGGGTGATCAAATTTGCAGGTAGGACCAAATCTGCAGAATCCATTTCTCATGTAGAAAGCACAAGTTTGCTCCCCCTGTTGAAAGAAAAACAACTCAATTAGGTATCCCATTTTAAGGTCTAAATCTACTTTTATGTGCAAAGCTAAAACTCCTACAGACAATCTAGCCAATAGCCTAGCAGCTACAAGCAAGACAAAGAGAGAAACTTTAAAAAACTTAAAGGAGATTATAATTTTGCTCAATGCATTTGACATCAGCAAGTATGAATACAGATAAATGGTTTTTTATGATCCAAGGGAGCTGAATATATGCAGGATGAACAGATTCATAGTAGCAAACCATCAAAGTTCCTTGTGTCTTGCATCATTCATCATCATATATATAAGAGAAGATTTTGCGCTCTTTATATTTCAAGTAAAATGAACTAAGCAAAGAAATACAGCAGTAGATGCATGATTAAAGGCTCATTAACTTGGAAACTGACTACTGGTAGACACAAAAGTACAGGAAACATTTGCTAAAGGGTTACAGCAAGACGACCGTCAATTGCAAAAAGTTTCATTTGTTAGTACTATTCAGTTCAAACAAGGTCGTTTGCCCATGTCAGTTTATATCTTCTAAGGGTTCCCTGGAGCTTGCTTTGCAAGAGCCAACTCAAAAGTTTTTCAGTTTTAATTCAAATCTGTTTAATTGTTTATTCATTTATCAAAAAGCAGATGTCGGGTAATCAACAGAAATGTTTAATTTCTCCCTGTGATTTGCAGGAAGTCCAAGCTAGCCATTAGACAACTTGATTGCTCTCCAGTTCATAACATATAATCCAAAAGTTGCAGAGTCAAGACACAACTCAAAGTTAACAAAAAAGTACTACAAGGAATCATGTTTGCAACCAAAACTACCCATCATCCAAAAATATTCTGACTTTTAAATAAGGAAGTTAAGGGTGGCATTAACAGGCCACATAGGCTGAGCCAAGTAAGGTACATGCACGCAGAAAACTTACAAGCCATGATGGATTTCATTTCACGCATCAAACTACTGAAGTAGCAAACTAGGAGACTTGTTAACTTCAACAAGTGCAATAAGAAAAACTTAAAAGTTGATTCAAATGTGAATAAAATGGAGCACACATAAAAAAAGCATACCGGGCGTAAAGGTAGGCCCAATGGACTGAGGTTACAAGCTGTCACAATTGCAGCTCGTTCTGGAGGATGATGATATCTACATGATGAACCAAATTTACAGTCACCTGTTTTCAAATAATACTGGCAGTCAGGTTGGCCAGGTCGCTCTGGAAATTTAATTTCCTTTCTATCAGTACTCGATTGGCCTGCAGAAGACTGCATGAGAGAATAAGGTCCAACTGCTGTAGGAGTTGAAAGGGGAGTTACCCCATATAAAGTGCCAGCTCCTGCTGAAGGTTGAGCACCAGGAGACAAGGCAGGGCTTATAGGTGCCTGTATCATTAAGAGAGATGTGATCATAAGATTGCAGCCAATGATTACATATACAATATACTTCTTCCGTTGACTTATATTTGTCCTTTAGCCATATAATCTTGTTCACCAATATTTGTCCTTTTAGGTTTTCTAACCAATTTATTTTAAATGCATTATGAACATTATTATATTGGAATTTGCTTGTGTTGACTTTTTCCTTTCCATCCATTGGCTCTAAAGGTGGTGAATAACTAATTAGCGATTAAATTTAGAAAACCTTTGGATTTTCAAGATGATTTTGACATATTCAATGAATTTCTTAATATGTGTATAAAAATCAAAAAGGACAAATAAAAACCAGGTAAAAGTGGAGGCCTAGGCACCCTCCCAGAATTTAGTTGCTAAACATACCGAGTACGAAGTCCAACCAGGAATAGGAACTCCTCCAGAAGAAAGCAGCATAGGACCATAAGTTCCAGACACATAAGAACCGGGTAAAAGTGGAGGCCTAGGCATCCCTCCAAAGCTGGGGGATGCCCCTCCAACCGGATTTGGCATACGAACAGAAGGAGACTGCACCGTAGGATAAAATGACGGTGCAGATGTTGGAACTGATAAGCCAGCTGGTTGAGGATGATCGAATTTACAGGTAATTCCAAATTTGCATTGCCCCGTTTTCAAATAATAGGAGCATTCAATTTCCCCCTGTAGACAAAAAGATTCATGATAAAACTAATATTTTCGTCTGATAAAGAACTATAGAATGAACATGGAAACACAAGCTAGAAAAAAGAAAGGATGCAAAAGGAAAATAGGATTAGACCGGTCTTAATGGGTATCCATGAAAATTAAGGGACACATTGTTTAGCGATCCAGCAAGGTCTCTTGGATGATGAAACTTGCATGTGGCACCAAATTTACAAGTTCTGGTCCTTAAATAATACTGCAATCACAGAAACAACAGCAAGAATCAGCAGAATAGTCAAATTTATTACTAGAAAGAAACTAAACCTTTCCCTTTTTTTCTTTTTTAGCAAAAGATTCCTACAGGTAGTCAGGTCAATATTCAGAACTTCCAGTGATTCTACTAACTTGACGTGGAAGTTGCAATCATACCTGACAAGGCGGCTCACCAGGCCGCTCAGGATACTCTCCTCCAGATAACCTCATAGCCATGGTAGCCTGATCATCAGAAGAATCAAAACTCATGTCAAGGAACAATGATCCACAGCTGACTCAGCCATATATATCTTGTGCAAATAACACTGGAAGAAAACGTGGCAAATCAAAATCAGAGCATGCCAGCTAAGATTCTGTTTTATCTTCCTAACAATTTCTTGTTTTGTAACAGCACCAGCTAAACCCGTCGTTTATTTCATAAGTATATTAGCACTTGGCATAACCATGTAGGTGGAAACTATAAAGTACATTCATAAACGATATTATGACAAAAATCACCAAAAATGGCACAGATTTAGCTTTATTCATTGGTTTACACAAAAATTGAGCTACCCAGGGCACATTGGCAAACCCCACTCACAGTGAGCAACATAGCGCGATTTTAACATCAAAGAAGCACAGGGCACAATAGCTCAGTCGAAAACAACACTTAAACATAGTAATGACTGCAGAAACGGTGAAATAAGAAAAATAAAGGCATGTAATTGGAGCACCCACCGCAGTACGATCACGGGGATGATTATAACGGCACCGATTGCCAAAGCCGCACAACCCAGTCCGCATATAATAGACACAATCCGGCACACCCAGGCGCTCGGGATACGTCTCCGTGCTTGTCAGCCCCAATGTCCACATCGACTCTTCAGTGACAGTCCAAACAACAAGGAAAACCGAAAAATTAAGCGCATGAGAACTCAAAAACCAGCAACAAGGAAGTTATTCGAAACCAAGCAAAACCCTAGCTAATCAGAAATCCCCGAAAGACAGCATTGGAAGGAGAGAGAAAAAAAAACCCTAAATTCCTGTTAGGACGAAAAAATGCAAGCGAAATGCTGATCAAAACAGCAGTGAAACAAAGTGATGGCGTACCTTCGAGCCCCGTATCCGTCCATTCCGGGCGAGGATCCGGCTCCAAACCTTCCCGCCCCGAATTTCGCCGGTACATGTCCATTGTACTGCTACTTTTGACACCCGAAATTCACTGCTGAAGCCCCCCTCCCGAACAATTATTTGCAAAGAATGGGAACCTAAAAACAAAATTGATCCGAGAAGGAAAAAGCTTAAAGAGATAGAATGTTACGAGAGATATGTGGAGAAGAGAAAGTGGGAAATGGGGGAGGGGAAGAGAGAAACGGAAGGGAGACGAAAGGTTTTTGCTTTTTTCTCTCTCCTCACACTCACTCACTCTCTCACTCTCTCTCTCCTGCCAGTGTCTTCGTCAAGCAGTGTGTATGTACGGACTGGCTTGACTCAACTGCCCCGATACTCTGCTACTTGCTCCAGTGCTTTTTGCTTTGAGAGTGTCTTTATAATTTTACTTTTGTGTTAGTTTTTTTTTTGTTCGGCCCGGATCTTCTTACTGAGGTGTGCGGTGTGGCATTTTTTTTTAAGGAAAGAATAAGACCGACAGATTTTTTATCAAAAAAAAAAACCCGACATATTCAACCTAGCGCATTTTTTACGGATGAGGATACGAAGTCTATACTATGTGAATTTAATGGATACTATATGAGTGGCGTAGACCAGCAATCAAATCAGTCCATTTTATTATAATCACGAGGCACATGATCTCAAAAAAACCGTAAAAGAAACATAGCATCTAAAATCACCATCTCAATCCGCAAAGGGCAAGATTTGTTTCCTTTTAAAGCATCTATATATATACTAAAGAAGTCACTTTACTGACACATGTCGATCTCATAATCATTTCGCCTATGTGTCGCCTCCATATTCAATTCTCTTTTGTGTCGCCCCATCATCAACCCTCTAAAACAATTCAATACTAATTTAAAAAAAAAATTTATAATTATTTTGTTTTATTTGTATATATGTTTGTTACAAACTAATAACTAATCTTAGATTCATTTTTATCTTATTCTATTTTGATTAATTATACATTTTATTGATTAATCTTAATCTTAGATTAATTATACATTCAAATCTCATATTATAATGAAAAAATTATATAAGTTAGAATTGAAATTTTGTTTGATATTATATGTATAGATTTTTAATTCAAACATATGTGTATAAATTTAAAAATTATTAAACTAATTCATTTTATTTTAGTAAAGGAAAAAATATTGAATATTACATTAAAATAATGCATAAATTTTATTCATATTGACATAAAAATTCAAATTAATTTATTTTTAAAATAAATGATTTATATTTGACTAAACTCATACAAGGTACGAGTACTTATGCTAGTTTATCACTATAAGATTGTCACCTTCTATCTCTATTTTCGATAGATTTTTGTCTTTAGCGTCACACACAACATTGTACATTCCTCTTGCTTGAGCTTGTAGTACACCCCAATAGTCATTGGTTGTAGCATTCAAAGAAATAATATTTTCGTGATGACCTCGAATAATATATCCCACAGTCGCTTTTCCATTGTCTCTCTTTGATCCGTCGAAATTAATCTTCAGAAATTTACGCTCGAGTTTAGTCCATTTCTTGTTTTTTCTCTTATGCTTTGATCTTAGTTGTTCCTGTGTACAAGGAAGTAAATTGTTACTTAGTGATTTCGATTTGTGTCATAGTCTAATATGGGATTTTATAAATTCTTTTATGTTTTGAGTTGGTCCTTCAATGGGTTGATTGAATATCGTTTTGTTCCTGTAATACCAAATACTCCACTAGGCTATCAATAAATTATTAAATTTCGATGATTGCAGTTTTTCTTTTAGATATTGTAATATTGTCGCAATCTCATTGTCATTGCCCTGTACTTGTAATATGGCTTCAACAAAACAGGGATCTAATCTATGTAATGTCGTGAAAGAAAATAGGCACTCAAATAACTGATGATTAATTGTTTCATTCGAATGCTAACATAGCAGACATTCTGGTGTAATAGTAGCGTGGTTATGAAGTAGTCTATCTTTTGTCAGTAGCGTGATTAATTGCTTTCACTCCGTCACGATCACTATTTGAAATTTTGTGTTTTTAATTCCAAAATCATCTCTCATGTACGCGCCATAAAAAGTTAAGGGGCAGAAAAACTAAACATCTACATAGTACAATACTAAAGTATAAACAATGTATGTAGAAAATTTTGTGTTACTTGTCATCATTTGAAAATATTAGTATTATTTTATATATAAATTTTGTCAAAATATTGCCCACTTTCCCACATTCTCCACTTTCTATGACACCACTATAATATATTTTTAATGAAAATTTGATTAAAAATATTTTTTAAAAAGTTATTTAAATGGTTATTTTGAAGTAACCTAAAAAATATTTTTATGAAAATTTAATTAAAAAAATCTTAATATTCTAATGATTTAGCACAAATTATTTTTTGAATTTATCCAAACACTATTTGTAATGAATTGTATCCAAATAATTTCATTATAACCATCTCGTACAAATTTATATTTTGAATTTATCTAAATATTATTATTTACTGGATTTTTTTCTACGATAAAGAATTTGGGATAACATTAGTATGAGATTGCACTTAAATGCATATCTAGAAATCATTTCTATAATTTCAAATAATATAATTACATAATAAATAAATGTGTTAAAAAATATATTGGTTAAGTGGTGTTATTTTTATAACGGGTAAATAATAATTATAAAATTAGAAGCACTGCTCCACTATTCAAGTTTTTAACTATTCACATATAACTTCTACATTTTGAATTGAATTTCACTTTCCATATTTCACATTGTGTTATATATACATATATTGTCTTGTGGGTTTTTTTCCAAACACTTTGATTTTGACAATTACTCTTCAAGTGTTATAACCTTATAATAATCTTTCAAATATTAAAAGTTATAATATTTATCTATAATTATAACTTGTACATGGTGCGGCATAACACTAGTTCAACAATTTAAGTACAAAATGGTTTCCTTTCAAAAAAGTAGAGAATGTATAACAAAAAAAAAAGTTAGATAAAAAGAGTTCTATCATACTATGCTTAAAGTAGATAATTGGAAAATGTATGTTTTTCTTATAAGGAAAGGAATTAGGGTGGCCACATCAACTAGGTGGCCACTGTAGGACATCCTTGCGGATGAGGGTTAGCAAACCTGAGTCAGCTGCAAATGGGATAGAGGAAACACGTTTGAACGATCCAGTGAAGTGTTCTGTTTTTTCTTATAGCTAAAAATGTTTTCCGTTTTTAGGTATTTTTCTGTCACTATTTTGACCCAGAGTTTGTCCGGTTCTGCTATGTTTTTGCATAACAGTTTCATTTGGAGTGCTTGGTTCATTTCTTCCTCCTTAGCGATACCTGCCTCTCCATGGGTAGGAGGTCGATAGATGGAGTTTCAACTAATAAGAGGTTTGTGATTGCGTTCCTTGTTCCAGAAATTTTTTTGTTGATTTGGTAAAATTCTTTTAGTGGTGCTTGTGGTAACAAAAATAATTGCATGATATAGTTTGGTTATGCTGACAGGTTTGCTTTGATTAGGGTTTTACGCCCCTCTTGGGATGGGGTATTGGCTTTCCATTTCGATAGTTGGGATCTGGTTCGTAGTATGAGAGGCTTGAAGGTGTTTTCAGTTACTCTCACATTTATGGTTGGGCAGCCCATATATTTATCCAAAGCGACGATGTTCATCATCTAGATGATCTGTTTAATTTGTTCTTTAGTGTTATTACAAGTGTCCTTGGTGACTTGGAATGCAGATTTCTGGAAGTTGACTTTCTAACCGAAAATTTGGCAGTAGTCATCCACGATGTTTTTAATATTAGTACAGGCTTGGCTATTGGCCTTAGCGAAAATGATGATATCATCATCAAAAGCCAGGAATGGGATTTTAGTTCCATTTCTAGATATTTAGATCCCAATTTCTCTCTTAGGGTTGGTGCTGGATATTTGGAGTTGTCTTGCCATGATTTCAGCTACCAAGATGAATAAGTAAGATGATAGAGGGTTCCCCTGCCTTAGGCCCTATTGGGGGAAGAATTGTTCCGTTGGTCTGTTATTAACCAGGAAAAAGTAAGAAACAGTTTCAACACATTTTCGGATTCAGTCCAGGAATTTATTATGAAAACTGAAACATTGCAAGATGTTGGCTAGGAATTCCCAGCTAATTCAATCATAGGCCTTTTCCATGTCGAGTTCTATAGCAATCCAACCTTCTTGCCCCCATTTGTTACCGAATGAGTGAAAGATCTCATGTGTTATGAGTGTGTTCTTGTGGATGCTCCTGTTCTGAACGAACGCCCCTTGCATGGGGTGGATGAGTTTGTTTAGAACTTTTTTGAGGTGGTTTGATAGTATGTTTGAGATTACTTTATATATGGTGTTGCATAGGCTGATGGGCATGTAGTGGTTGGTTACTTGGTTGAATTAGGGCTTTTGCATTTAGGCAGAAGTGCTATAAATGTGCGGTTGATTTGTATAATGATTTTCCCTGAGTGAAAAAAGCTTTTAAGTGCTTTGATTAGGTTCGGGCCCAAATGTACCAATATTTTTTGTAGAAGCTTGCCGACATTCCGTCCAGACCGGGCGATTTGTCATGGTGTTATTGATTTCGGTATTTGATACTGGATTTATGAGTTCGAGGTTATGTGTATCAGTAATCTCTTTTTAAATAATTTGTAGTATGTTTTTTTTAGTTTTCTACAGTTTATATTCGGGGATCGATATCGATTTAGAAAGTCACGTTTGATTTGTGTTTTGATGTTTTATGTGTTTGTAATTTGTGTGCCCTCCGTTGTTCGAATCTCTTTAATGTTGATTTTGTTTCTTCTTCCGTTCGCGATCCGATGGAAGTATTTAGTTTTTTTATCATTTAGTTTAATATGGGTATTCTTTGCCCTTTGTTTCTAGTACGAATAGTGGATTTTCAAAAGGCATGATTGCTTCCTTGTTAGTCGCTCTTGTTTTTTAGTAAGGTTCGGAGTGTGTTAACTTCGAAACAAAAGGTCCTTCATTTTATACCTCTACAATTCCATGTACAAATTTTCATAACACACCAATTAGTTTGTGGTTTTTGGCTAGTAGGGGATGGTATCTCATCTTGGATTTTGGTGTTTCCTCTTTTTTTTCTTTAGCGCATGTGAATCAGGGGTTATAATTTTTTGATCGTTTGCATATGATCCGTGCCCTTTAGCCTTGGGTTTTAGGTTGGTCAACCCTCTAAAGACTTTTCTGGTATGTTTATTGTAATTGGATCTCACATTATTTGGGATGGCGCAGTGATTAGTTCTCTAAGGGGTCCATATGGTACTAACCGAAAGAGAATAGTTAGTTAGGATGGGGCCAGTCCGACTTCCCGAAATTTGAGATTGGGAGTGTTGAATTATGCTTTTTGGGCAACCCATTTACACCGTGGGCCGTATTTTTTGCGTTTTTAAGCATGGTAATGGGGTGGCTTGTGTATTGATTTTTGTTTGTTAATTAATTTCGCCTTTTGGACTTTTGAGGGTATATGAGTTGTGGTGGAGTCATAGATACCACATGGGTATAACACTTGTTGGTGCCACATTTTTTCTTTATTAGATTCTGTTTTTCTCCTTGGCTGATCGGAATAGAAACATTGAGCTTTGGTAGAGTGGGTAATAGAGGGGGGCTTCGAGGCTTTCCTTTGAGTAAGAAACTTGCAAGACGAGATGAGAAGCCGCACCCCGCCACCAAATAAACAACAACAAAACACAACGCAAAAAAAAACCGAACTTGTACCAGAATTTTGTTCTCAACAACAGACTCGAAACAACAGCGGACAACTGCGACTCTAAAAAACGGGAAAAACTGCAAAGAAAAAGGGCTCGAGCGAGCCAACGCAGGAACAAACATGCACAACCACAAGGTCATACGACAGTGTTAAATTTCGGCGGGCCAATACAACGTTGGGGGTACACACATCCAAACATGCGCATATGTGCATTAGGCCCAACACACAAGCCCATGGTGTTCCATCCTAAAACCAATTGACAATAAGAGGAGTAGCCCAAGGATATATATGTTGGGCAAGTTATATCAGAATTCCCGATGTGGGATAACATTCTTCCACAAACAGCACAAACAAGGTTGAGTTTTCTAGTACAATGACGAGGGGGGGGGGGGGGTTCTTGATTCAGGTTGTAGTAGGTGTTTGGTATCCATCATGGTGTTTAGAGGTTGTGCCGCACGGCCCAAGACCGAGACCGGCGTACTCCCGGGTTTGCGATTTCATAAAATTCTTTTCTTTCGGGGCCCTTTGGGGGCTAAGGTGGCCTTATCGCAATTAGGTTCAGTCCGCCTTTTCCATCTCATCTCCGAGGTCTCCATGTCCTCGCCACTCTTGTTGACGTTCACCATATGTTCTTCGAACAATGGTGTTGCCAAGAGCGAGTTGGTCGACCCTGCCGAGTTAAAGTCATCGGATCCATCGTTTAATCCGACTGGGGGGGGGGTTATTGGGCATCTATAAATTCCTCACCCGAGAAGTTATCACCTTTCTTTTCCGGATTCCTGGGCTTCAAGTCAACCAAGGTACCCGGAGCAGGCTTGGCAAGCGGAGATGTTACAGTCGTGGTATGTTGCATGGGTTCCTTGGGCCCAGGTGAGGCCACTGAGGGAGACACCGTTGGAGTGTGATTTGTCCTTGGAAGCAAAGCATGTGGGATGAGAACCTTGCCAACCAACCCCGCACTCACCGTAGCGCGCTTGATGGATTTTTTCGAATCCTCCATTGGGGTCTTCGGGAGCTGTAGAGATGAAGATGCAGCTGAACGCTTGACTTCACATTGGTTGAACGGGTGTTCCGGGTCTCCACAATAGTCGCATCCCTTTTGGTTGTTTTCAAACCAGATCGGCATTTCAATAAGCTCCCTGTTTTCGTCGGGACCGATGATTGAATCTCTTGCCATATAATTGATGTCGACGTTGGCGCATACTCTATTGTGGGTGGTTACAGTTTTGATTAGTTCTTCAAGGCCATTAGCTTGGAGAATGTGAGGTAGATAGGGGATAGTTTGGGGGGAGGAACCAAAGGTCTGCACGGTTTTTCGGTTCTTTCGTCGGGTTGAGTTCGGGTTTCCACTCCCTAAGGACAAGGAGCTGACCTGCAATGTGGAAGGACTTGGCCTCCCAAACTTTCGTTCGATCCATCGGGGTCTTGAATCGGATTTCGAACCAATAGTTTTGGATATTGATGATTTGGAAGTCTGGTCCGACAAGGTTTCTCCATCGAATTCACATTTTCGCCCGCATTTTTGTGAACTCCATGTGTGAGCCAAGGAAGAATCCAAACAGAGAGTTTATCCTCCAATGGAGTTTGGTTGTTTGGATACATAACAATAGTGGTTTTTTCATTGTCTTCCTTCTGGGTTGTTGACAACTCGATTGTTTTGCTACCTCCAAATACGTGGGTTGGGTACCAAGGGTTGGATTGCCATCATTTTTCTCAGCCATAGGCACAAAAGGAACCAAAAGAAGAGGGTGGGGGTAGATTTGTGGTTGAAAGACAATTTGAGAGGGAGATTGCTAGTGCTAGATGAAAAATTCTGGTAGCGATCGAGCCTTTTAAAGGCCTTGACCCTCGGTGCAGAGAGGACATGGCAGAGCATGCAGTAGGGCGTAGGGAACTGGAAAGGGTGCCAAGTAAATTCCGCCGATCGAAAGGAACCGAGGCGTCGCGCATAGGAACGCCCCCAGCTTTAATCCCAGCAGTAATCCGGACGCCGCCTTGAATAGGAGAGCCCCAAATCTGAATAAAGGCGTTGTGTGCTCCTCGGGAACGTTTAAGTTTTATTAACTTCCTTGCTTTACCGAAGAACTTTATCCCGACCTTCCTAAAGCATTACTTTTGGCTTCGATTTCTAGATGCGTCGTTCCAGATCACGACACCACCATCGGGTGCGCATTAACGGACACGATTAGCTTTGCTATTCTTGTAGTTTTTTTTCCTTTAGCCGCCATTGGATTACTAATCCTGCCTATGAACGATTGTTCTTGGATTGATTGAGTATTGGAGGAGGCTTAATGCTGGGTTGTGATGGTGGCGGTGCGATCACCAGTAGGGTTTCTACCAGGAGGAGAAGAAAGACGTTCAATGCGCGTGTAGGCACATAGTAATGAGGCATTGAGGGATTTTGAAAGTTACCATTGGAAAATGTATGTTTAATAAACCAGATTTAAAGATCAACAAAAATATATTGGGTTTGCCATAAAAAAACAAAAAAAATGTTGGGTTTGCCACATGGCTTACTACTGCGTACTTGGCCCTAGGAATAGGAAAGGGTTGGTAACTGACACTTCAATTTGCCAAAACACCAAGATTGGCCAAGGCAAGTCAAATATTTTACTCCCTAAATATACTCCCTTCTATATTCCTCTACGACGTGATTGAGTGATGACTTTCCAAATTACATTAAAAAAGAAATTTAAATATTAGAAAAATATTATAAAATATCTTCTAACAAATTAAAACAAGGGAGTATAGGAGGGAGTATGATTAGGGAGTAGAAAAATCGAACTATGGCCAAGGTGGGTCATCTCATGAGAAAATTGTGGCGTGTTTTGAGGGTAATTTGGTCATCTGCAACATCATATTTTGGGGTTTCATATCAAATAATTCTTTTTTTTTTATTAAATTCATATCTGATTTCAGTGGCAGTGTCCTTTGAGGCAGGCAAAAACGTAAAGTCAATTAAGCTAGTATTAGCCACAGTAAACTCATTTGATCCACCTTTATAATCGGGTGTGTGTACTATATATTCCATGCCAAACTTCACATTCTAAAAAAGTAATATTATTGATTGATCTACTAGACGATTACCATGAAACCAAAGCAGTGTAACAATACCATGCAACCCCAAAAAAAACCAAAATCACAACTTGAAATCTTCTCACCAAGCTTTTACCATGCAACCCCAAAATATTTACTACCAAAAAAGATCTAGAAATGATGGACGTGAAACTTCCACTCCCCTTTGAAAGGATCATATGACACAAACTCCGCCCCTTGCTTCTGAGCCATCTTCCTCAGCATTCGCTCGTACTTGGCCGCCTGATCTCCGCTGACAAACGCCTCTCCAGTTTTCTTATCCACACACTTGACATTCATCAGAGTCACTAGAGCAGGCTTATTGAGCCCCTTCCCCACGCCCACTTTCTTGTTCTCGTCCTTGTAAACCACCACCTCCTTGGCGTTGAACTCCACTAAGGAATCGAGATCGATCCCTCGAACGTCCATCTCTCCTTCAAACTCGATCTTCCCGTATCCATGGCGCCCTATCACAAACCCCCTCACCCGCTTACAGATTCCCGGATCAAGGATCTCTTTCGTTTCAAGCTCCGAGATTAGCGGCTCTATATAATAGTCGGTGCGCGTCAGTTTCGGTACTAACTCGACGCTTGTGACTATGTGGAGGTCTTCCTCTGCATTGTCGTCTGCGGGTTCAACAATGTTCATCTTGAAAGCTGATTTTGGATTCTCACGTGGAATAGGGTGATTTATTGGCCTTGGAATGCCATGTGGCTCCGTCTGGGTGAAGAATGGTACCTGAAAGACGGGATGAATCTATATATATAATATACTTCAATGTTGTATGATTAAGAGAGAGTTTTCAAAATCAGAGTGTGTGATGATACCTTCTCGACATGAGATTTTGGTTGGCCTTTTTTGAAGTGAACTGTGGATTGTCTTTGTGAGACGGGCCTTAAGGTCAAAACAGATGAGATTCTGCAGATTGGTGCAGGTTTATCAACCACCTGGGATTTGTTCATAAGAAAAAAAAAAACAGGGAAGCCTAAAAGGGTTATCCAAAGTTATTTTAAATAGAAATAAGCACCGATAGTTGGACAAACACTGCATAAACAAGCTGTTAGGATCAAGCTGTAGAAACTGAGGGACATAAATGTGTGTGTAAATATCATCATCATCATCATTGACCTAGTGAGGCTCCACTACAGCAGAATCTGGGGGGTCAGGATGGGGTTACCCCTGCCTAGGGGAAAGGGCATACGCCCGATAGACCCAAGAAAAACCGAAATTCAGCTATGTGAGAATAATAGCTGAATTTAGTTAAAATGCACCAAAATTGATATAGGGACTAAATCCATCTCAAAGGCAGTGTATAAAAAGCCAATGAGCATGAGGATGCGCCCCAACAATGTATTATAAACCAACTTCCACCTAGTGACTATTTTCAATAGGCTGCAAAAGGGTTCACCCAATTGTCCTATGGTAAGCTAATAATAAAATACATTTCCAGGTAAACGAACTCCTCAGTCCACACAAAAATGTTATGATGTGAGCTATGTAACTCAATCTTCAAAGGAAATTAAGAGAAGTTTGGGTGGAGAGAAGACTTACGGGTCTGGTAGAGATTCCCATTCGAATGGATGTAGCAGGGGTAGCATGATCAGCAAACAATTGAGATTTGGAAGACTCAACTCCAAATGGATCCTTCACAGGCACAATGTTGTCTGCCATAGTAGGGGGTTTTGCAACTGCAAACACGAGAATCAAAAGGTTACACCTTAATATTGGAAATTGAAGATATACCCCATTATATGTGCTATAAGTAGGATACAAAAAATCAGCTTATTTGTACCTGTTGGATCAGCAGGCTTGGTTTGACAAGATTCTGGTGTCATTTGAACTTGCAAAGGAATTGCCTGCATGCCATGAAGAACATAATTTGGGTTGGTGACAATATTACAGTTTAAAGATTGTATACGAAGACATTAGTAAGAAATAACATAGGATATGTGATTTGACTTACATCCGTTTTGATACATCCACAAGCAGTACATGGAACAACAATTGTATTTGTTAATGGCTGCCAGGTTGGATTGGAGTTCGTTGGTGATTCTCTGCTTTCCCCAGAAATAATATTGGTTGTTGTAGATGATAATGGTGTTTCTCTACTTGCTTGGAACGGAAGGGGGGCGAAAAAAGATGTAGTATTTGATGTGTTGCCAGAAAATAGAGGCCGTTCGGATGCCTGTGTGGTGATGTTTGCATTTGGAGCATGAGGAAACGGATAAAAACATGTAGCATTGATTGGTATCCTGAAAGCAAACGGAGGACTTTCAGATGTCTCCGTGATAGGAGGTGAAGGAATAAAAGGATTTGTTTGCCAATTCAAAGCACCAGCAGCACCATTCCCACCTGCATATTGGGATAACAATCAATTAAAGCACATTGGTTATAAGCATGTAAAGATAGAACCATTCATATATCTGCAAGAAAATTCTGGACTAGAAATTGCAATTCCTAGAGTTCATAAGAAAATAATATGAATGAATGAAGTATATGCCAGACTGAAAAAAAAATACCTTCATTTCTCAGCTGATAATCCTCCCATCTCAATTCTTCAGGACTCTTCACTTCATATACTGGCATGGCAGATATAGATGTCAATTTTGCAGAATCCTCATCAACTGCCTTCGTAAGATTATAAGGTGCAACTCCACTTCCTTTATTCTGACTTGCCAATGGAGGATTCAATTCATTGTTTCTGGATAGTGAGGTTGAAAACGGGTTTGTTGTACCTAATTATAGAAGTTGAGCTTAATGAAAAAATGGAAAATCAAATGCAACATCTAACAATTAAGACAACCCATCTATCAACTCTGTACATGCTTATGATTGATCATATGCTGGAATACTATTTTTGAAAGAGCAAGTAAATATGCGAAGCAAGAAATTGTACCTTTAGTGCCCTACTGTTGATAATCCTCCAACCTCAACTCTTCATGACTTTTGACACTATAAGCTTGCATGGCTGATATCGATATTACTTTTTTGCAATCTTCGTCAAGCATCTTTGAAGCAGATAAGGTGTTATTCTACTTCCTCCATTTTGACTCGACAGAGGAGGTTACCCACTTTTGCTGCTGAATGGCGATGCAGAAAATGGGTTTTCTGTATCAATTCATAGAAATCAGTTATGCTCAATAAAAAGAGGAAAATATAGGTGATGATGTCCAGAACTGTAAAATAAGAGGTGGGCCCGGGGTACAAGAGATAAGCATACCCAAAAGTACCCTCAAGGAGGATTCGGGGACCCACGACCGTACCCCTAATTTATTTAAACAAAGTTCCCATTCCCGCGAGGTCCTCTGAAACCTTGGAGCGAGGTCTAAACATCGCCACCGACTCTACTGACACCCGCCCATACGGACCACTCACTGATGCCGCTTCCCCGAACCAATCACCGGTTGCCTCACCCCCGGACTAATCAGGAGCCCCAATCTCGGGCGTCCCGCATCGGGCCTTGGCCAAAACTCGACTCCCCAACCCTCTATAAATAGAGAATAACCTCGTAAGAAGAGGGGGTTGAAAAGCATCTTGAACTCAAGAACTATCTTGCTCGTTGAAGATCGACGTGATTGAAACATCGTCAAAAGATCTCGCTATAGACAAGTTAAGTCCACAAAAAGACTTCAAGTCATATAGAGACCTCGCTACACAATCTCACAAAACTCTCTACACCACGCTCTCAGATCCACCTCGCCTCAATATCAACCAAGTGATACTTAGGTGGTAGAATCGTTTAGCAAATAGGAGATCCCAAACATTATTAGTTCGAGATCTCGAATACTCGTAGGAGGTCTAGGGTTTAAATCTCAATTGCTTATTAGCCTCGTTGACTTGTAACCTCGTTGTAAGGAAAATATAAATAAAGAAGCAAGTGTTTGCACAATCGAATATAATAATCCTGTTTCTTGTCTTCTAGCGAGCTGTTATTTCGGGTTTCATCACTGGCGCCGTCTGTGGGAACTTCTTCATCCTAAGTAGTCTCCCGATTAGTGCAAACCTTGGCTCCTGAACTCCTCAAAATGGCCTGCCCAAACAACTTTTTTCCCCAACACCCCGACAACATGCCCGAGACCCTGCAATGGATGGCGACGGGGCCTCCGGGTTGCCCGTTCATGGTCCCTCCGGGTTGGACGTACAACGCCCCGCAAAACCCCTACCCATTCCAAGGGTATGAACAGGGTAGTGCACCCCCGAACCCGTATCCCTACCCGAGTTACGGACAGTACCAGCCAGGTCACGCTCCCCCATACGTCCCTAACCCCGCTCAGGGACAACCCCAATCCGAGTACGAACCCGCGTACGTCCCCGGGTATATGCCGGGGCAGGAAACATCAACCAACGGCTCGACCACAAAGAGACCCTCTCGGGACCCGACGCAGATCTCGCGATCCCGTTCGCGACGTTCGAGGATGCGAGACACGGAGTTGTACGAAACAGCAGGGAGTGCAGCGCATCCCTTGGTGAAGTCGAAGTCGCGACTCCAATCCGTCGAGGTCGGGTACAATAACCCCTTTGTAACCGAGATCTATGAGGCACCCATGCCCAAAGGCTTCCATTGGCCACAAATGGGGCTCTACTACAGCACGGCCGATCCCGAGGACCACGTAAAACACTTCGCCGTCCAAATGAACGTCAACTCCTACAATGACGCCATATTCTGCCGTATCTTCCCAACCACCTTGAACAAGGCTGCAATGACATAGTTCATCAGCCTCAAGGTAGAGTCGGTGGCCTTGTTCTCTCAGTTGTGTGAATCCTTTATCACACACTTTAACGGCTCGAAGAAGCGCAAGAATAACATGTGGGATCTCCGCGGTATTGAACAGGGGGAGAGCGAGATGTTGGGCACTTTCTTCACGAGGTTCACCACTGCAGTCACGGAGATCGCGCACATCGATGAAGCGTCGGTGCGAGACATCCTCATGGGCAACCTATGCCAAGGGGCTTTCAAGAATTACATTTTCCTTAAAAACCCATCGACGTATGACAGCCTGTGCGCCCGGATCACGGCCCAAGTTTATGCCGAGGATGCCGACAACCAGAGCTCGCGACCGAGGACCGACAAGGAAATCGTAACCGAGGCTAAGGGAAAAGCAAAAATGGCCGCACCGGCTGTGAAGGATGCGTACATGACGCAGACTCACGACCGGCACGCCGACTACAAAAGCAACAACAACAACAGAAGCAACAACAACAACAACAACAACAACAACGACAACAGGAACAACAGCCGCTATAACAATCGCGAAAGTGGCGGTGGGGGTTGGAGCTGCTGTAGCGGGAAACCATGAGGTTACAAAGGCAAGGGCGGCCCCGCGTACAACCCAAATGAACGGGGGCGTGCCAACCCCGCATCGGGAGCCAACACCATAAAACAAGGTTCGCTCCAGCCTCGGGCCAACAACGTTGAGCAACACGGCCATGTAGGGCAGATGCGCCCCGGGCAGACCGCGGCACCCGATGGGTACATCCATACCATCTCAAGTGGACCCTTGCTGGCGGGTTCAAGCCAGACGGAAAGAAAGAGATATGCGAGGGCAAGCCACCACGAGCCCTCGATGTACAGCGTGGCACAAACCTCGCGGTCCCACGTAGGTTTGGCTTTCACCTCCGAGGACGCCGAGGGACTCCACATGCCGCACTCCGACCCCCTGGTAGTGCACGCTCAATTGGGCTAAAAAATAGTGAAGCGAGTGCTGGTGGACACGAGTTCCTCCGTGGACATCATGTACTTTGGCGCCTTCGAGCAATTAGGCATCTCCGCAATGTCCCTGAAGCCCTACGCTGGGAAACTCACCTCCTTCTCGGGAAACGAAGTCGACGTCGCCGGTCACATAGAATTTTGGATGACGCTCGGCACCGGCTCCACCACTAGAACCGAGATGGTGGAATTTACGGTGGTACACCTGCCCTCGACCTACAATGCAATCATCGGGAGGGTCTCCCTGATGAAGTTTCAGGCGGTGGTTTCCATTTACCACCTCAAGATGAAGTTCCCCGTCGACAACGGTGTCAGGGAGGTGAAGGGCAACCAAGAAGAAGGTCGCGTCTGCTACGTGACCTCGGCAAAACAAAAATGCCCAGCATTTATGGTGGAGTCCTCCGGCGAGGCCGACCTTGAAGTCCGGGACTTCATGATCCCCACCCCCGAGGAAGAGAGAAGGGTGATATCCCCCTTCGAGAGCAAGTCCGAGAAAATCTACCTGGGGGAATGCCTCACCGGGACGTCGGCAACGTCACTGGAAACCTTGCTCGCTGGGTCCCGCGATGTGTTCGCCTGGACCGCGAAGGACCTCCGTGGTGTCCCTCGAACCATGGCCCAACACTCCCTAAACGTCGATGTCGCCACTCGCCCTGTGGTGCAGTAACGAAGAAAAATGAATGAAGAAAGGGCAAGCGCCACAAATGACGAGGTGGCGAAGCTGTTAGCCGCAGAATTCATCCGTGAAGACCAGTACCCGAGCTGGCTGTCCAACGTCGTGTTGGTCAAGAAGGCCAGTGGCAAGTGGCGGATGTGCGTGGACTTCAAAGACCTCAACAAGGCATGCCCCAAAGATAGCTACCCCTGCCCTCGATTGACGAGCTCGTTGATTCAACTGCGGGGCACGAGGTTTTAAGTTTCCCCAAAGATAGCTACGTCCTTCATCACACAGCGAGGGACGTACTGCTACAAGGTCATGCCCTTTGGCCTTAAAAAAGCTAGGGCCATATTCCAACGCCTCATTGACCGGGTCTTCAAGAACCACCTGGGGAGAAATGTGTCGGCTTACGTCGACGACATCGTGGTGCGGATTAAAAGCCCCGAAGAGCATCTGGACGACCTCGCCGAGGTCTTTGCCACCCTCAGGCACAACCGTCTCAGCCTGAACCCCGAGAAATGCGTCTTCGGCGTATCATCGGGTAAGTTTTTAGGTTTCATGATCAGCGAGCGCGGGATCGACGTCAACCCCGCCAAGGTCGAGTCGATCCTCTCAATGAGGTTTCCGAGGTCTCGAACTGAGGTACAACGGCTCAACGGCGCTGTAAACTACCTGGGAAGGTTTTGCTCCCGTTTAGCGGACAAATCCCTTCCCTTTTTTGCCGCTCTCAAGAAAAATAACAAGTTCGTATGGGATGAGGGGCTCGAGGTCGCCTTCTCTGAGTTAAAGACCTTCATGCCGAAGCTCCCCACTTTGTCACCCCCATTGGCGGGCGAAGACCTGCAGCTATACGCCGTAGTGAGCCCGGAGACAATCAGCACGGTGCTAACTAGAGAGGCCATACACCCAGTATACTTCGTAAGTCGCGTGCTCCAACCTGCGGAGCAGCGGTACTCCCCGACGGAGAAGATGGCGCTGGCAGTTGTGACTGCCACGAGGCGCCTACGCCCTTACTTCCATGCACACCCCATTCAAGTCCTCTCTGACCTCCCACTCTGACAAATCCTCCATCAGCCCGCCCTCTCCGGGCGTATGACGAAGTGGGCAGTCGAGCTCTCCGAGTTCGATATCAGCTACCTCCCGAGAACCCCGATGAAGGGGCAGGCCCTCGCCGACTTCATGGTGGAGGTCACCTTCCCCGAAACCGACGCGAGCTCAGAGGAGTGGAAGGTATTCGTTGATGGCTCACGGTGTGATGTCGGTGGCGGGGCCGGCGTATTCCTCGCTGGTCCCTCAATCGAGACGGAGTATGCCCTTAACTTCGCCTTCGAGGCCACCAACAACGACGCCGAGTACGAGGCCATGATTGTCGAGATCGAGATGGCTCTCCTTAATGGAGCCCGCAAAATCAAGGTCTACACAGATTCCGAGCTGGTGATGCGTCAGCTCAACGGGCAATACGACACCAAGACGGGGTTCTTGCTCGCCTACCGAGAGAAGGTAAAAGCCTTGGTGTCATGCCTAGAAACTTTCGCGGTAGAGTCCATCCCGCAAACCACGTACACAAAGGCGGATGCTCTCGCAAGGTTGGGATCTGCCCTTCCCTTGGAGGTAGGGAACCGCGTGATGGTGGAGAGAAAACTCTCGTGGAGTGTGACCAACGAGGTCCTCTCCGTCACTACCGTGGATTGGAGGTTCCCGATAACGCGATATGTGGAGAGTGGTGTCCTCCCAGAAGACCCCGCACTGGCCAGGAAGCTAAAAATACAGGCGACTCGCTACTACGTCGTTGGTGGCCGGCTCTACCGCCGAGGCTACGCTGAGCCCAACTTGTTGTGCATACCGCCCGAGGTCACGGATCACATCCTCTACGAGGCACATGAGGGAATCTGTGGCGACCACCCGGGGTGGCGGGCCTTGGCACATAAAATCATCCATCTGGATTTTGGCCCACTCTTCGACAAGATGCGAAGGCCTATGTCCAGAGATGCGACGGATGTCAGAAGCACGGGAACCTCTAGCACGTCCCGACCTCCAATCTTCACTCCATCCACGCCCCCTGCCCATTCGCAATGTGGGGGATGGACATCATCGGTCCTTTTCCGAAAGCGGCTGGCCAGGTGCTGTACATCTTGGTCATCGTCGATTACTTCACAAAGTGGATCGAGGCACAAGCAATGGAGAAGATCACCGGGGCAAAGGTCTGCGATTTCCTATGGAAGAACCTCGTTTGCCGCTTCGGAGTTCCCATGACCATCATGACTGATCATGGCCCCCAGTTCGACTACGAAGAGACTCGGACTTTCTGCTCCGATCTGGGCATAACCATGAAGTTTTCCTCCGTGGCCCACCCCTAGTTCAACGGCCAGGTAGAAAATATCATCGCCCGCATCTTGACCGACCTAAAAAAGCGCTTGGGCATGGCGCAAGGTCGCTGGGCAGAACTGCTTCCACTCTTCCTCTAGACGTATCGCACCACCGCGCGTCGCGCAACGGGCGAGACACCTTTCGCTCTAACTTACGGGGTGGAAGCGCTAGTGATACGCTGGTTTTAGTACAACGTAATTCTGTATTTTTATTAGGATTTTCTGAGTGTTTTAGGCTAGATTAGGATGATTATCTGTAATATCAACAGAAGCCTACAGTTGAAGATTTGGAAGACAGAAATCCTAAATTCGAAGTTGAAGTGCTTAAGGAGTCAAGATCCGTGCCCTCGGATTAGATCCGAGCCCGCGGTGCCGAGATTGAAGCGAACCATACGAGGGCGAGGAAGGCTGGATCCGCGACCGCGGATTATTTCCGCGCTCGCAGATCGTTGGGATTCCGCGGCCGAGGCAAGAGAGTAGATCCGCGCCCGCGGGAAGCGAGGCAAGAGAGTAGATCCTCTTCGTTGTTCCTTACAAGTTTTTGTGAATAAAAGACTGCAGGATTTTCAAAACTCTCTCAAAAATGAAAATCTCGTTGAAAGTCCACCCCTTACTTCTCGCTTGGGGTCGGAGAACCTCGTTAAAGGTCCACCCCTCGCTTCCCGCTTGGGGTTGGAGAATCTCGTTGAAAGTCCACCCCTCACTTCCCGCTTGGGGTCGGAGAATCTCGTTAAAGGTCCACCCCTCGCTTTCCGCTTGGGGTTGGAGAATCTCGTTGAAAGTCCACCCCTCGCTTCCCGCTTGGGGTTGGAGAATCTCGTAGAAAGTCCACCCCTCGCTTCCCGCTTGGGGTTGGAGAATCTCGTTAAAGGTCCACCCCTTGCTTCCCGCTTGGGGTTGGAGACTCTCGATAAAAGGACTACCCCTCGCTTCCCGCTTGGGGTTGGAGAATCTCGTTGAAGGTCCACCCCTCGCTTCCCGCTTGGGGTTGGAGAATCTCGTTGAAGGTCCACCCCTCGCTTCCCGCTTGGGGTTGGAGAATCTCGTTAAAACCCACCCCTTGCTTCCTGCTTGGGGTTGAAACCACGCGAGGTCTGAGCAAGGCTCATGTAGTCATGGTTCGAGGTCTGAACGAGGCTCGTGACCTCAACGTAATAATCATCGTAAGAAGAGCCGAGTAAGGCTCGCGATCTCGGCATGGAGTTAAACACCAGATGTGGCGAGTGCCACAATAGTTGTGACACTCGAACCATGGGGTTGGATGGACGTATACAAGCAAATTGAAGCAAGAAACACAAACAACCATGAGACAAGAAAAGCGGCATAAGGCCACAAGGGCCAAGGTGTTTAATTACAAACCCCGCAGGGCCACCAACAAAAAAAAACATACAAAAAACATCAGAAAAACAGAGGCATCCTTCAGTTCTTAGGGGCTTTGGCGGCGGTATCTTTTTGGGCATCAACCGCAGGCTCCGTGGGAGCTTCAAGGACGGGAGCAGAGACGGTAGAAGGGTGGGAGCTCGGCGCATCATCAGTCGCAGGCTGAGGGCCCGTAGTGACAAATTCCGGACCTCCCTGAACGAGGTCCGCCGCAGGAGGTGCCTCGCTATCCACAGTCCCATCTTCGTTGAGAAAGAACTCGCATTCTCCCTCGGGCTTCTCTCCGGCTTCCCCCTACACTGTCTCCTCATTATTAGGGTTGAAGAAGGATATGTGGGGGTCGATGTGCCCTTACTTCGCGACCGCCTGCTTAACCCCCATGCGGACGGCCTGGCGGAACATCTTCCGCACACTCTCCACCAACTCCTCCTTGTACGCCTCGGAGTCCACGTACTTGGGGCCCGCAGCCTCGACCTCCTCGTTGAGCTCCACAACCCACCGTTGGAGGTTGGTAATCTCCTCCTCAGCTTTTTGAAGCTCCGCCTTCTTTTCCCTGAAGAATTTGTGCTCCGCGGACAGCTTACCCCGGAGCTCCTTGTTATCAGCCTTGAGGCCCCCAACCTCGCCCTCAAGACCCCTGATGGCCTTCGCCCCCTCCTCCGTGACCCGTTTCACCTCCTCCTTGGCCCTGGCGGCCTCATCCATCGCTGCGGCCTCCGCGGCTTGAGCCCGCCTCTTAGCCTCTGCAAGCTCTTTGGTCTTTTTCTCGACCTCGACGTCGCGGGCCTTGAGCCTCCCCTCCAACCTATCCATCTTTTTGTGGAGGAGGTTGACTCGGCTGCAGTTGTAATTGTCAAAGAAATGGTGTTGAAAAACAAAAAAAAATGTGTTAAGAGCAAAGACAAGGACGACAGAGCCAACAAGGGGGATAACCTCTAAAGAAGGCATACCATCGCCAAGTAGCGGAGGATCTCGTCGTTGAGAGCGGCCTCCGAGAGGTTGTTCGCCCATGCAACCTCTTCCTTCCAGTCTGCCCTATCCCATTCCTTGGGAACGCCCCGGGCGGGTCCAGGGCAGTGAAATTTATCGGTCGGGGGGCGGTGGCGGACACAACCCGGCTCACGGAGTCGGGGCGCTGAGCCGCCTCCCCTCCCGAGGTTCCCCTATGACCGTCCCCCCTCTGCTTCTTTTTCTCCCCGCGGGGGGACTCTGTGTTTTTTCTCTTGGACCCGACTCCTTCGCCGCATCCTCGGGAAGCCTGGGATGACGTCTTCGCGACGTCCCCCTTGGGGGGGGGGGGGGCTCGTGAGTCTTCTCCCCGGGCACCTTCGGTACGGGGGGTGCGGCCTTCGGCTGCAAGGTGGGTGGCCTCGCCAGGGAACTTGGCTCCTTTATAACAACCCCCTGTTGGCCTCGGGGTTTCGGAGCAGTGGAAGAAGAAGTCACAGGCTTCTTGCCCTGCGACTTCGAGGTAAGAGCGCCAAATAGGTCAACCACTGTCAAAAAAGAACATGAAAGTAAGTTAGATAAGAAGTAAGAAACAAAACAAGTTACCAAGGTTTCTAAAGACGACGTTAAAACAAAATAAGCTAGCGAGGTTGCTAACCTCGCTACCTAACAACAAAGAGCAAGTAACAAAGGCAAGCAAGAGAAAAATTAAGTACCCTCTTTTCCCTCGCGGGGGGGGGGGGGGGGGGGGGGGGGGAGGGCGAGACTCAGGCCGGCCCGCTCAAGTCGGTCTTGTGCCAGGTATTTCTGGTACGGCGCCTATTTTGCCGGTGCATATCGGGCCATGAGCGCCTTAAGTTCGGCAACCGTGTGCGGACCCATGAACCGGACGAAGTGGGAAAATTGAGATACCTCCCGGTGAGGTCTCGAACCAGGAACCAATTCTTCTTCCACGGCCCGACGTTCGAAACGGCCGTGGTAAGCTTGATACCTGACAAGTTGAGGTTGGTGAGGCAGGACTTTTGCTCCCTTCTCGCTAGAAACAGAGTTGACATATTGTCGAGACTCGGCCCGTCCCCAAGCTCGCGGCTGCGAAGCGTGTAGGCACACAGCAGCCTCCAGGCATTGGGAAATAGCTGCGCATGGCATACCTGCATGGCCCACAGGAAGTCGACGAAGTGTTGGGCTAGAGGTAACCTAAAGCCCGCCTGGAGACTAAACAGGTGTACCACCACGCACCTCTCGTAGTTGGCCAAGGAGGAGCCACCCTCTTCAGGGAGCGCTAGCTCGACTCCCTCGGGCCAAGCAAAGTTCTTGGCGATATCCACGAGGTCTTTAGGCTTTAGATCGGTAGGCACTCCCTTAGATCGAAAAGCCTCGTTCGAATCCGAGGACATGGGGATCCGCTCCTCAAGAACAGGTGGGACGCAGGACACGACGTCGGTGATATACGCCGTAGCAAAGCTCAC
Organism: Fallopia convolvulus; assembly: GCA_964016875.1. Lineage (NCBI taxonomy): Eukaryota > Viridiplantae > Streptophyta > Magnoliopsida > Caryophyllales > Polygonaceae > Fallopia > Fallopia convolvulus. The sequence continues at coordinate 27,241,897 of OZ024719.1, forward strand.
GGGCTCGTAGGAGATGGAGGACGAGGCAACTTCAACACCCGACCTCACCACAACCTCGGCAACGACCTCATCGGAGATGGAAGACGAGGCCATTTCAACACCCGACGATGCACAAAGTCGAGAAAAGCGAGAGTTGATGGAAGCGACGGAGTCGCTGGAAGAGGGATCACTGAAGACCAATGAGGGAGACCTCGGGTTCTGGGAGTCAGTAGCCTCTGTACTCCCTACGGACTCGGAAACCTCCTCGTACAATCTCTCTTGAACTTTGAACGCGAAGCTTGGTGGGGTGCTCGCAGAAGCTCTCCTAGGCATGAAAGAACAACGTCCAGGTCACGAAAGGCGAGCACCTGGAAAAGAAAAGAGGCTTGAGACGTCGGGCAAAATAACCAAGGAAAAACAACACGAGGTCACAACAACAACCGGAGAAAGAGAACGCGAGGTCATAAGGGGAGAAAAGCCACGTGGCGCCCTAGAAGCTACTCTGACAAGATAGGACGGTGGGGGAGATTTTGAAGCGCCAAAAAGAGGAGAGAGAAAGAAGAATACCAACCAGCGGTGGAAGCCCAAACGTCCCGTCAGTCGGACATCATGACGTTTGGGCATCCGAGGATCTTAAAATTCAAAATGGTGGAAAAAGCAAACATCCAACCGTCAATTGGCGGACAAAGGGTACGAAGGCACGGCGGTCACCACCCTTGCCCCACCGTCTCACCACCACGGCACTGACGAAAAACACCAAGAAACCACCGTTGCCCACCAAAACAAGAAACAACAAAAAGGAGTGAAGAAAGTGGCGAGGGCACCACGCCAAGACGAGAGCCACCCTCACCACCACCGTCTCACCGCCACAGCATTGGCGAGAAACACCGAGAAACAACCGTCGCCCACCAAGGCGCAGAATAAAACAGGAAAAAGCGAAGAAAAATGGTGAGGGCAACACACAGAAACACACGCAACCCCACCACTGCCGTTTCGCCACCGTGAAACCGGCGCGAAACACCAGGCGACACACCGTCGCCCCTCCAGAACACGGAACAAAAAGCAAACAGGGAAAAATCGAAGGCGAAGAACACCAAAAGACGAGAAGAAGAGGGTCGAGAACTTACTTGTTTAGAATCGGCGTAGAAAGAGCGGTGGTGCAACTGGAAAGTGGTGAAGGCTCGTCGGAAACTCTCTGGAGAAACCGCTCACAGGAAACCGAAAAGACGAAGAAAGAGAAAGCAAATATGTTGGAAGAGAAGATGAAGGGGAAGCGTGTGAGATACGCCCTTATAAAGAGCAGTTTTGGGCCTCCCCTGCTCCCGAAAGGCTTATTGGGCCTATCCCACCTGGATGGCCCATTAAGCAAGATATGGGGAGCGGGCCTAGAAAGCCTCACCCAAGCAAGCAAGAAAAAAGCCTAAGTACGGAGCCTCGCAAGGAGAACACCTTGCAGAATGTTCGCCCCAACCTCGAGAACCTTACACATCGCAAAGTACCTTCACAACCTCGAGAACCTCACACATCGCAAAGTGCCTTCCCAACCTTGAGAACCTCACACCTAGCAAAGTGCCCTCTCAACCTCGAGAACCTCACACATCGCAAAGTGCCCTCCCAACCTCTAAGACCTCGTACCCCGCGACCCCAAGGAACTTATGCCATGCGGCCCTTGGGGCGAGGTCCCCAGGTCATGGGGTTGTGATGATCTCCAAAACAGTAAAATAAGAGGTGGGCCCGGGGTACAAGAGATAAGCATACCCAAAAGGACCCTCAAGGAGGATTTAGGGACCCACGACCGTACCCCTAATTTATTTAAACAAAGTTCCCACTCCCGTGAGGTCCTCTGAAACCTCGGAGCGAGGTCTAAACCTCGCCACCGACTCTACTGACACCCGCCCATACGGACCACTCACTGATGTCGCTTCCCCGAACCAATCAGCGGCTGCCTCACCCCCGGACCAATCAGGAGCCCCAATCTTGGGCATTCCACATCGGACCTTGGCCAAAACTCGACTCCCCAATCCTCTATAAATAGAGAAGAACCTCGTAAGAAGAGGGGGTCGAAAAACATCTTGAACTCAAGAACTATCTTGCTCGTTGAAGATCGATGTGATTGAAACATCGTCAAAAGACCTCGCTATAGACAAGTGAAGTCCACAAAAAGACTTCAAGTCATACAGAGACCTCGCTACACAATCTCACAAGACTTTGTACACCACGCTCTCAGATCCACCTCGCCTCAAGATCAACCAAGTGATACTTAGGTGGTAGAATCGTTTAGCAAATAGGACATCTCAAACATTGTTAGATCGAGATCTCGAATACTCGTAGGAGGTCTAGGGTGTAAATCTCAATTGCTTATTAGCCTCGTTGGCTTGTAACCTCGCTGTAAGGAAAATATAAATAAAGAAGCAAGTGTTTGCACAATCGAATATAATAATCCCGTTTCTTGTCTTCTAGCGAGTTGTTATTTCGAGTTTCATCAATAGGACCAAAATGCTCATTAAGTGAAACATCCAATAACTAAGAAAGCTCAAAAGTTAACCACATGTTGATCATGATCTATCATACACACATCACTAAGTAGTGGTATGTCCAACAATTATGTAAAAGTTAAATATCTTATCCATTTAGGGAAGAAAGCTGAGAAAACAAAATATTGGTGCAAAATAGGTTTATGATGAGAAAAAGCATCAGGCTAAAGGATGGGCATAGTGTCTTGTCAATTTGTTTGATTAATAAAGACAACACACTACTAGTTTAAGGGGAGATTGAAGGACACAAATTGTTGTGCATGACTAAAATACAAATGCATCTCTAGCACATAATGTTTAAGGCTCCAAACAGAGGGTCAAAACATCAAAAGAAATCATAAAGGTAAAATAACAGTGTAGAGCAATATTTAATTACATGTGTGACTTCATTCTTCTTTATGTATTCTTGCAACAAGAAACACGAAAGGCCATACATAAAGACTCTTCAAAAGACCTACAACCACCTTCAACAAGTGCTAGAAAGTAGAAACTTGTTGTGACATCAATATTCAAGATGCAGAAAAGAAGAGGGGATAGATAAATCAGATGATTAAGCTCAGGATTTAAAAATCTGTTAACCATGAAGAACATTTTTATGATGATGTTATCGGGCGTGTGCTCCTGATGTGTTAGAGTAGGAAGTGCCCCCATCTTGGCCCCCCAGATTCTGTTGCAGCGGAACTATACTAGGTCAATGTTGATGATGTTATTCCAGAGTCAAATGTGACATATTGAAAGAAAAAAGTCACAAAAGATTAAGCTCGTGATTCAACAATATCCATGAGAAGTGTTCTCATCAATTCTACTCAGGTGACTATGGAAAGCAAAAATAATCATTTTGAAAATGCTTCTTTATGCTGGAATAAAATCTAGAGCACAAGAAAGTTTATAACTATTACTTTATCTATGTACATAATAACTTCATAGAAAGTTTACAAATGAATAGTTGGACAGGTATACTGTCTTTTTATCATTAAGATCATTATTAACAGACCAATGAAAATGGCATTAGGGGCATTCCGAGAATCGAACTCGGGTCTTCTCGCATCCAAAGAGAGAATCTTACCACTAGACCAAATGCCATCACCAACAATTATACGAGTAATGTAGATGTCAATCAAACATTCCAGATTAGATCCAAACTTAAAAGCGGACAGTAAACAAAAGTGACAGAAACACACTCTTTCAGTCTTTCTATATGCTTTTCAAACCTAGGCAAATTGATTTTGCAAAGTATAACTTGTATAATGGAAGAACAAGTAAATTAGGCAGGCAAATCTTGATACCTAAGGCAAGTTAATATGTCCACAAAATCTTGCATGTATGCATTTTCTTTGCAGAAAAGAGAACATAAAAGTTTATACACATTTCACCACAATAAATCACCAAGGTGTGCATCTAGATGAATGTAAATCCACTGTAAAGGCAAGATTTCCATCCAAAAGGGAGCTTAAAGAAAGCAAAAATACATCAATGGGAAGGAGTTAAGAAAACGTCTTTAATTAGCAGTAGGTTTCTGTCCAAATGATGTCGCATGAAAGGAGAAACATCATTCAGTATTCAATATAACAAAGTATATGCCCAAACTATATAAGCAAGAACAACACACAGAAAGGGGATAATTTTTCTATATGCTAATATAACTTCTAACAGTTGTACCAAAAAGGTCAGAGTAGCAGAAGCCCATTGAAATGCATTTAGGAAATCACACAACTCAAATACCAGGCTCTTTTATGTAAGATCTCAAGCGATGTTTGGTGTAAGTAATCAAATAAAGCTGTCATCTCATGGTGGATTATACAAGAAAACAGAACCTGAAACCCTTCAAGTTTAATTCAGTCATTGGCAATGAAACTAGTTGACATGCAATTAGGGCCCTGTTACACTTATAGCTAAAAAGCACTTTTTGCTAAAGAAGCGTTACTTTTTTGTCTCGAAATGTGTGAAAATTAATGAAAACAACATTCTCTTGCGTAATTCATATACTCACTTCCAAGGGGTGTCTGAGTTGGCGGATTGCGATTGAAATCAATACATTCAAATGGTGAAGATCTTGATGCTCCTGAATTTGATCCCCATGTTGGAGTTTTGGGCATACTAGGATCACATCCTATCATTGAAGAGGTAAGAATAGTTACATTACAGTATATAGGCCATCAAATCAAGTACATAAAACATATTTTCATAAATTCAAGGTAAGGGATATAAAGTTCTCTACTCACCAAAAGAACTCTTCGTGTTGGCAAAACCAAGGCCTGTACTTGGGAAATCAAGCATAGGTGAGGCTGAAGACAAAGACAATGTAGAAGAGGGTGATGAAATTCCACATGCAGGTTCAGGGGTAGTGTTTCGATTGAAATTAGCAGCACCTCCTATAAATGAAGATGCCACAAATGAGATTCCAAAAGGATTAGGAGCAACTCCTATAAATGAAGTGTTTAAAGGAATTAATAATGACATAATGGTATACAACCATCAAATCAATTAAGTACATGGTTAATGGTTTCATATATCCAAAGTGAGAAAAATTTCTATTACCTGAATTATTCATATTCGGGAATGGTGAAAAGCTGAAATTAGTAGTAGGTTTCTGCCCAAAGGCTGTTAGATGAAGGGACAAACAATAATCAGTATTAATAATTATAACAATACATGCCAAAAATATGTGGGCAAGAATATCACACACAAAGGGGAAAAAAGTATCTGTGCTAATAATAAGTCTTCTAACAATTGTACAAAAAAGACAAATCTCCAATGTCAAAGCTCTTATGTGTGAAACGTGAAAAGATATTCGGAGTACATATCGATCAAATAAACTTGTCATCACATCGGATTAATGAAGAAAATTAAAATGGAACCTGAAACACTTCAAGTTCAAATGAGCCCTTGTCAATGAAACTAGTTCATAGGTCAATTATTTCAACCCTAACTGAGACTATTTTAACATCATATTCGGAGTACATTTGAGGACTTGAGCAAAACATGTCAATGAAAGCATTCAGTCAAATAATATAATAAAAAACAACAACATTCTATTGCACAGTTCATATACTTACATCCAAGAAATGGTGAAGATGGCGAAGCACTATTATATCCAGATCTGAATGGTGATGCTCCCGAATATGATCGCCAGGTTGGAGTTTTAGCCACATAAAGAGGACCTCCTTATCGATGAAGGGTTTTAACCATAATGACATACACATACAGATACACTAAATAATACATGGCATCATAAATTCAAAGTGAAAGAAAATTCCGCACTCACCAAAAGAATTCACCGTGTTAGTGAAACCGGGGCCTGTACTTGGGAAACCAAAGGTCGGTGAGGGTGAATTGAAGAGGAGGTCGGCGAAATTCCAAATGCTTGAGAAGGAGAAGTAGCATCGGGGGGGGGAGGAGATTGAGGAGGCAAGCGCTTGAGAAGTTTGCTTGGTGGATTCCATGGAGGAAAACAAAGAGGGACCGGATAAAGTGCCAAAACCACCTGCAGAACGGGATATTAGATCATCAAGAAGACGAACTCTAAACCTAATCAGAAAATAAAAAAACATTGACAGAGAGATTCTGAAATTACGCGACCGCATTTATCGTTCCAATTCCCAACTCGTGATTCTACTTGTTTTTGAATGATTCTACTTGTCTTATGGAGCAAGAGAAAAGGCAATGATTCTACTTGTTTTTGAAGAATGCAGAGGCGCCATGAATGATTACAAGGGATCGCTTTTCACCTCTCGGATTCGGCCGTTGCTGGAGGAGTTTTCTTGAGACGGGTGTAACTGAAGAGATATATGGATTGGGAGGGTTTTATATAGAAAATAAGTCACATTTAGTTAGCTTGATATTCAATCAGAAAAGGGGAAAAATGATAGGGATTTAACCGATTGAGCTAGTTAGCCTAAATTTTACGCAGACGCGGATTCAACTGTCGAACTTGTTCCCCGCCTCTTTCTCCTTGCTTAAATATTAGGAAAACTCGTGTAATTTTCACGCCCTATACAAGATTTACCTAAAATAAAAATTACATGTTTTTTATGATCATAAAAATATATAGAACTTATGTTTAAAAAAAAAATATAATAATTTATACCATCAAAAACATATATTACTAACCACATTGCGCCACCTCACCACTTTATTAAAATAATAATTTAAATAGTTAATTATGCAAAAAAAGGGGTGTTACCTGAGGTCACATTTCTAGGGCATGTCGTCTCTGCAGATAGAGTGAAATTTGATCCAATGAAGATTGAAACTGTAACGTCTTGGCAACCTCCCAAGAATGTAAAGGAAGTTCGCAGTTTCTTGGGACTAGCAGAATATTACAGGAGGTTTGTCGAGGGTTTATCAAAGATAGCTCAACCTTTGACCAACTTGCTCCATAAGACTACCAAGTTCATATGGATACAGGCTTGCCAGAGAAGCTTCGAAGAGTTGAAAAAAGGGTAACTTTTGCGCCCATCTTAGCACTTCCTCAAGGCTCAAAAGGGTATGTGGTCTACAGTGATGCATTGAAACTTGACTTGGGTTGTGTGTTAATGTAGAAGGATCGGGTGATTGCTTATGCTTCTAGGCAACTTAAGACTCATGAGCTAAATTACCCGACACACGGCCTAGAGTTAGCGGTTGTGATCCATTCCTTGAAGATTTGGTGACACTATTTGTATGGGACGACTTGCCAAATTTTGATGGATCACGAGAGCCTCAAGTACATTTTCACTCAGCGAGAGCTCAATATGAGGCAACGCAGATGGCTTGAATTGATTAAGGATTATGACTTGGAGATCCTTTCTCACCTACCTAGGCAAGGCAAATGTCTTCCCCAATGCACTCAGCCGAAAGTCATCCCAAGAGAGGATGTTGTCACATTTGACTGCTCAACTCGCTTTGCAAAGGGACTTGATGAGGAACGAGATTGAGGTATGGATTCAGAGATATCAAGGCCAGTTGCGTTCCTTGGAATGTCAGCCTAGCTTGATAGAGGGGATCCGCCGAAAGCAAGGGACTCGCTCGATGATATAAGACTTGTGTCAAAAGGTGCATAAAGGTGAAGCACCTGGTTTTGAAATTCGAAAAGATGGAATTTTGAAATTGAATGGGAGGGTATGCGTACCGCGAGATGAAGAGCTGAGACAGAAAATCCTTCAAGAGGCCTATGCTACGCTCTACTTCATACATCCAGGAGTAAGTAAGATGTACAAGGTACTCAAGCAACATTACTTGTGGGATGGCCTGGAACCTGATGTGGCCAAGTTTGTAGCACGATGTCAGATTTGCCAATAAGTTACGATAGAACACCAGAGATCGGGAGGGATGCTCTAACCCCTCTTCATTCCAAAATGGAAGTGGGAAGACATATCGATGGATTTCATCATATGTTTGCGCTTCAGTCGAAGTCATGTTGCCATCTAGGTAGTAGTGGATAGATTAACGAAGACGGCACGTTTCCTTCCTATTTTGGAGATGTGGCCGGTTCCTAAACTAGTGGATGTGTTTGTGAGACAGATAGTGAGACTGCACGGTGTACAAAAAACCATTGTATCAGATCGAGATGGTCATTTTACATCAAAATTCTAGCATCAAGTGCACGAGGCGTTGGGTACTAGACTTCATTTCACGTCTGCTTACCACCCGCAATCAGATGGACAGTCAAAGAGGACGATTCAAATGCATGAGGATATGCTAAGAGCTTGTGTCCTAGACTAGGGTGCTAATTGGTCAGAAAATTTAGAGTTAGTGGAGTTTTCATACAATAATAGTTGGCACACATCAATTCTAATGGCTCCTTATAAGGCGTTGTATGGTCGAAAGTGTCGAACGCCACTTTGTTCGGATGACCCCTCTAACAGAGTGGGTGAGATACCTCAAGTGATCCAAGAGACAGTTGATAAAGTTGCTTTGATAAGAGAATGCATGTTAGTTGCTCAGAGTCATCAGAAATCCTATGTTGATAAGTGAAGGCGACCCTTAGAATTTGATGTTGGCACGCATGTGTGGTTGAGGGTGTCGCCTACTCGAGGGGTACGTAGATTTGGGATAAAAGGGAAGTTTAGTCCTTGCTACGTCGGGCCTTGATGTTCATATTTTTAGTATAGTTTTTGATAGGTTTTCTTAGGTTATTAGGTTTAGTTTTGATAAGTTTAGGTTTGTTTTTTTGTGTTTTTGGATAGGTTTTGAATATTTTGTGATAAGTATGGAAGCTACTCCGTTTTGTGTCTTTTTGTAGGTTTAGCAAGGAAAAGGAGCTGTTTGGAGCTGAATTTGAATAGCTATGATAAAGGATGGAAGAATACGGGATGAAGAAGTTGAAGATCAAAGTTTATGGAGAAGAAGTATTGAAGAAACCAAGCCCAGGCTCGTTAACGAGGCCACGAGAAGGAGATGTTCGAGAGTTGACTTTGTGACTTATCGATCCTGAGCGGGAATTTATTTCCGTGTCGGTAGAGTTCTTTTTAATGATTTTAGGGATATTATATTATGTATTTTTGGTCTTGTTATCTTTTTAGATCTTATTTCTATCTTTTTAGGAAAGTTTATATCTTTTAGCCTTTATTAGTTTCTAGCCTTTCTAGTATAAATACTCTTTTATTTAGCTTAGAAGAAGAGGTCGAATTTTGGAGATAGAATAGAGAGAGGAAGGAGAGCCGAGAGAGAGAAACGGATCGGAGTTGTGATCGAAGGAGTTCGGTAGACGAAAGTTATCGGGGTCGTTAGTCGTGGTTTGGTTCGGTGTTTCAGGTGTTTTCGGTTTCTTCTAAATCTCTGTAAGACGATATTTATTTATTAATTTGAGTAGTATTTCGTTTTCAATGTTTTATTTGATTGAAGTTATTTGTTTCTTAATTATGATTAGTGAGTAGTCTTCTTATCTAGGGTCGGGGTTGAAAACCCGGCATAGTTATGCATGTTTGGTGAGTAAGAGTTTGTGTTGAATGTCTTTTATCTATTGATGAAGATTGTTTGTTGTGCTTATACCGAGATGAAAGTTGAGGTAATTTGAGTTTTTGACTAAATCGAAAGAGGAAGTTATAGACTTGAAAGTTGATATTGTTTGAATACGAAAATTTCAAGCTTTAGATCCAAAACAAGCAATTGAGTGAGTTAGTTTATGAAAGTAGATTAATTTGCTTGTTAAGTCAATAAAAGTTGATGCATCTATCTATTGAAAGGCATGATATTTATTTTCTTACGAGCTTGTGTGCATGGCTATGTTGTGGTAACCCTTGTCCTAGATCTTTGTTTTTATTTGATTTTTCTCAAACATTATATTCGTTACTGAGTTCGTTGGCTCGGTACCGAACCTGTCTAGGTCGTTAGTTTTGGTCTTTTGTTTATAGTGGGTCGTTAACGAGGCTGACAACTTCGTTAACGAGGTTGCTTGTGTGTGTTTTGCTTGCTTTTGTTTTGTTCTTAGTAGTCGATAGATTAAACAAACCTTGCTTCCTGTGGAACGATCCTGACCTCCCTATACTCAACGGGGTCTTGATTATAAATTTATTTGTTGTCAAGAAACCCTCTCAACAAATTGGCGCCGTTTCCGGGGAAGCAACGTGTTTGTTTGTTTATCTGTGGGTCTGGGAATAGCCCGACCCCGTTTTTGTTTTTTATTTTTGTTTTATTTTTCTGTTTCCTCAGCGTATGTCGGTAGGACGTCAAAGGCTTGAATTTGACAATGTTGGTTATTATTCTGAACCTGAACGTTCCCTGAACCGTCGACGTCGAGAGCAACGAGCCATGGCCACACCAGAGGAGATGGCTCGTCAGTTGGAAGTCCTCCGGACTCAGATGGAGGCGTTAAAAACCGAGAAAGACGACGTTGTTGCCGAAGCTGGGCGACAACGAACTAACAACGCTCGTCTACAGGAAGAGCTGAATGCCTATCCGAGGAATGCCAAACAGTATATGCATCCAGAATTGAGGGTGCCAGAGTCTCCAATTGTGCTTCCAGAGATAGAGAAATCTTTTGAGATTAAATCTCAATTCATATCCTTGATCAAACGGGCTCAGTTTGAAGGGAAACCTACTGAGTGCCCTATGGAACATATAAGGAATTTTCTTGATTTATGTGACACCATAGCTGCTGAAGGTGTCTCACTTGAATATGTTCTGTTAAAAGCTTTTAGATGGTCTCTTTCTAGGAAGGCCCCGAGCTGGTTGGAGAGCTTACCTCCTAAGTCTATCAGGACTTGGAAGAACTTGTATGATCAATTTCTTACAAAATTCTTCCCGCCTGCCAAGACAACAGAGTTGAGAAAATGCATCACCTCCTATCACCAGCTGCCTAATGAAACATTTGTTGAAACATGGGAAAGATTTAAAGAGAAGCTTAGACAATGCCCTACTCATGGGCAACCTTTATATGTTCTGCAAGAAATCTTTTTCCAGGGTATCAACGTAGAGACCAAGAACTGTATCAACACGCATACTGCGTGCGGTTTTATAGAGATGGACCCAACGGCTGCATGAGAATTGTTGGATAACCTGTCCAATTATGATGCCATGTATGGAACCCGACAAGCTCCACAACCCCAGAAACGTCTCTACATGCCTAACCGAGACGAAGTTGACCCGAATGTTAAAAATCAATTCCTGCAAGACAAGGTCAACCGTCTGAAGAAGCAGGTAAGTTTTCTGAAATCCTCTCAATCATGTCAAGAATGTGGTTCTTCTGCACATAGTACTTCTGCTTGCACTAACATAGAACAGGTTAGAGCCGCCGAGACAATTGGTGAGATGAATTATATGAGAGGACCATACAGGAACCAGCCTAGCTATTTTGACAGGTCAAACAACTATCATGCATGGGGCAATCAGAATACAAATCAAAACTATGCAGCGCCTCCGCTAGATAGACGACCTGCACCCTATCGACCTCCATGCCATCAGAAGCCACCATCATGGGTTCAAGGATTACAGGAAGGCATTAACGGAGTGACCAACAAAGTTAATGAAGTGACCAACAAGGTTAACGAAGTTCAAGCCAACCTGAACCAACAAAATAAAAGATGGAGAGAGTTCGATATATGGAAGAAGAATGTTGATTCCCAACTAGGGAACCTCGCTGCCCAGATTTCGAGACCACAAGGGCAACCCCCGGGCCGCCCCGAGGAGAACCCTAGGGGACAAATAGCAGCGGTGCACCTTAGGAGCGGGAAGACATTGCCGGAGCGAGTCCAAGCTGAGGACAAGAAGGAAGAGGACGTCACAATTCAGCTCGGTAACGAGCCAGCGAGGGCAAGTACCAAGCCCGTATACCATGGTGACGAGGCTCCAAGGGTATCTAATGACCCTAATTCAGGTAAGTCTTCTAATCCGAGCCTTCCTCTCTATCCCAGGCTCGTTAGCGACCCCATCAGGGTCGGTAACGACCCGCCGAGGACACCTAACGACCCTAGTGTCGACCCGATAATCTCACCTCTCGAGCCTAACTTGGTTCCAAGAATGGTGAAATCTCTTCCATTTCCTACTAAGAAATATGTGGACTCTACTGAGAGTAAGTTCAAGCGTTTCGCGAACATTCTTCAGGGCATTAATATTTCCATCCCATTAGCTGACGCCCTAAGCGAAATGCCGGCTTACACAAAAATTTTGAAGGATATTCTTAGCAGGAAAAGGTCCATTACAGAGCTGCAGGATGAAGTCAGATCAATCACTCTACCAGAAAAGCTTGGAGATCCAGGGAGATTTACCATCACGATTGACATAGGCGACCACAAATTTAAAGCTTTATGTGATTTGGGAGCCAGTGCTAGTTTACTTCCTCTCTCCATCTGGCTCAAAGCTAACATGGGACCACTAGAGCATGTGGATATGAACCTCTTCATGCGGACGGATCATGTGTCAAATCCACAGGGGTCGTGGATGACTACCCTATTCAAGTGGGGAAATTCTTCATACCAAATGATATCGTCGTCCTCGACATGCCGGAAGATCCTCATATGCGGAAAGGACTTCTTACTTTTGAGATTGGAGATGAACGTGTGGAATTCAGCTTGGACCAAAACGCAAACGACCCAACCACGGTCGCACAAATCGAGTTGCACCAACCAAAACTCAACATAGCTGATACTACTGAACTTTCACCGAATTCGGAAGAGGACGAGATTCTCACACAGGACCTTGTCAAGCTCCCATGGCCTGCTAGCGAGTCTCAAGGAAATAATCAAGGTGAGTACTTTTCTTCTTACCCTATTCCTACACTGTACCCCACGGCACATGCTATTGAGGAGTCCAAACCACCTTGGTTTCCGGATTTCACTAACCCATATGTAGGAATACCGGGCATACTCATACAAGGCAAAGGATCTAGGTTAGTGACTCAAGCAAACAACGCCTACAAAGCTAAGTATGGGGTACTTCGAGACCCTGACATAGCTACAAAAGAACTACCTTGAAGCCAGGGAAGAACGTCGGGCTTACGACGTTAAAAATAGCGCTTACGGGAGGCAACCCGCTTTTAGTATAGAATAGATTTTCTTTTCTTTCTAGATTCCTTTTTCTTAAGTTTTCTTTTCCTTTCTTTTTTCTTTTCTTTTTATTAGTTTTTAGGATAGAAATTAGGAATAAAATTTTGAGCTAACAAGATGCAGGAGACGGGCTCGAAAATCACTCCAAGAGGCTAAGGTGGCTCGTTAACGACCCCCCAGGGTCGTTAACGACCCGGTTTGACGACCCGATTCGGCAAAACGGGCAGGTAAGTCTTTTTAACCTAATCTATCTTGTACCTACCCCCAAGCCGCCGCCCCTTTACCTCTTTCCATCCCTACCCTCTCCTATATAACCCTTCTACCCCTCCTAAAAAAAATTTCACCCTCAAATCCTTAAACTCCAAACCCTTCAAAATTCCTACCCAATAATCTCGGAGATCCCCCACCACCGATCGGAATTTCTCACCTCCACCGATCGTCGGAGACACCATCGTTACCCAAGCTCAGAACCCCGAATCTACACCGACGAGATCCACACTCGTTAACCATCCCAATCCGACCCTTTGTTCTTCAATTTCTCAACTTTCCGGTATGATTTCTAAACCCTAACTCTTGCTTATAAGAATCATGGTTTTTTAGGGTAGAAATTTCATATTAGGATTGTGTCTATAGAGAAGGTCGATATGCATGTTTGGATTTTGCTCATGAATTTTTGTTAAAGCTTAGTTGTTCTTGTTCTAGGGAAGTTTATTCATGTTAGATTCTCCATTGCAAAAGTATAATTAGACAAAGCATGAATTTTTCTTGTCCTAGTATTAAGTTCAATTTTTGCTATATCAATTTCGGGTAATTTTCGCATGCTTGGGATGGGAAATCGAGTAAGTATGGGGTGCATAAACCCGATTGTGTGTCTAGTGGAGGAGTATAGAGGATGCATACTTGATTTATGGTCTGATTTATAAAGTTTATAACATTCGGAATTCTCTGAACTGGCTCTCGGCAGCTCGTTAATGACCCACCGAGGTTCGTTACCGACCCTGTGTAAGCATCACCGATTCTACCAATCCTGATTCTTTAACGACCCAATTGGGTAGTTAACGAATAATTCCGAGGTTATTTTGAGACCAAGTATGGGGTCTCTTGTCTAACTATTTTGAGTGGATCTTATCTTGGAAAAATCTTGATTGTTTTGTAGATCAAATGGCAAGTTCAAGCAGACCCGCTACCCGAGCTCAGAAAAAGAGGAGGAACCAGAGATCCCCATCTCGACCTCGCATGGATAATTTGATCTTGAGTACTCAAGGCCAAATAAATCGATACCGTGCCATTCTAGACAAGGACCACAACACTCGGTGGTTCTCGAAGTCAAGTGCCGTACACACGGGGATCTACACAGATGTCAAGGAGGCCTTCGTTATTCTCGGTGCATCTCATCTACTGAAGAAGGAAAATCAACCACACTTTCCGGCCCTCACATCCGAGTTCCTGGCCACTCTAGAGACTAGTTTTCCGTCGAAGAATTCGGCGGGACACATCCGGTTTCGGCTCGGTAATGTGAGCCGTGAGTTCACCATGGCGGAGTTCATTGCAATTCTGGAGCTCCCCAACCCTTCTAGAGATTACAGTTTGAAAGACTACAAGGTGACTCGGACTTGGAGCTACATCACCGGAGAGGTCTAATCCTCCACAGCGGCATTATCCGGGGCAAGCATCATCAACCCCATTTTCAGGATCATTCTCCGAGTCTTAGCCGATACATTCTGGCCAAAGAAAGAGCTGAACAGGCCAACCAGGACGGAAGTTGCTTGTCTCCGCACTATCCTTTTCGAGCAACCTGGCCCTTTGAATTTGGGGTATGAGTGGCTCTACTACATCGAGAAATCAACCAAGTCCAAAGAAGTATGGTGTGGTAACTTGGTTAGTCTTTTGGCTAAAAACCTTGGAGTCGACCTCACTTGCTACACACCGGCTCATGCTCAGCTCCTCAACAAGAATTATTGGTATAGCTCCGGTATTTTCATTCAAGCCGAGGGAGGTTTCAAGGTAAAAGTACAAGACCACACTATTGTACCGACCCTCGACATGTTGGAGCTACTTTATGTACCAAATTGGTACGAGGCGTGGACGGGTCATGCTTTCCCGTTGGAGCCCAAGCCGGAAGATGAGCTCTCACTTAGGCCATGCGAGACAAGATTTGAGAGAAATGGAGAAGAGATGGATGAAGACGATGATGAGGATGAGACTGACGAGGCCAACACTGGGGGAGACACGGAGGTCGACACTGAAGGAGGCATAGAGGAGCTCAACTTCGAGGAGGACGACCTCGACACAGAGGTTTGGGGCAGCAACATCCTCGTTGACGAGCCCACCAGGCTCGTTAACGACCATTTCCAAGCCTCTACCAAAGTTCCTACCGCACCACACAGCCTCAGTAACGACCCGCCGAGGGCATCTACCGACCCACCGCAAGTTCCTACCGACCCCTACTCTTATGGGCTTGTGCCATACCACCCGACGCTTCACCATGATCATTTTCAGCCTCACTACCCACCACCTCCTCCGCCTGAGTACACTTGATCGAGCATTCCGCCACCATGGGCTAAGGATCTTTTTGCACGGATGCAACAGCTTCACCTCCAGCTGGACCACATTCATAGGACGATGGATAGATGGGAAACTGTCTATTCGGCTCGGATGACACATGAGGATGAGAGACATCGCCAGAGAGAGATAGAAGATGTTGAGCGTTGGAGGACGATGTATGACTTCATGGGGAACTTCGAGCACTATTTCCCTCCACCTAACCGTTGATTCAGCTTGACGCCGTTTTCCTTGTTTTCCACTTCTGAGACTTTGTAAGCTTTTTGTTTTCTCTTTTCTTGTTTTCTTTCTTGTTTTTTTTTGTGTTTTTCTTTTCTATTTCTTTCCTTCTTCTTATTTTTCTTACAGTGGGGACACTGTAATTTCATGTATGGGGTGGGAGAAAGTAGAAAGTCTTGTGTCTTGTTTGTCTTTTGTGCTTTGCCAAGTTTAAGTAGTTTTTATATTCGAAAAAAAATCGAAAAAAGTTGCAAAAAAATCTAAAAAATATAGAGTTCTTAGAACTGATAGATATCCCTTTCTTATGTTCTATGATAGTAGTTGTTAGCATGATCATATAATTCCTTGCAATAATGTCTTTGAGAATATAGCCGGATTCTTATTATGAAGTTGTTTTTAGGAAGGAATAGCATTTGATGAAATTGAGCACATATACTTTTTTAGCATAAGTGATGCAATCCAACAAAAATCAGCCTTGTGAGAAATTTTTGGCCTTATAGGGAGAACATCAATAGATCCCTCTTCTTTTCTTGTGTGATTTACTCTTTATATGCATATTATCTCTTGGAATTGTGATGGTTATCTATTACTTGAGACCTATATAGGATTTATAGTTCATTACTTATGAAAATCATATGATGGAGAACTTATTTTTATGAGCCTTATTATTCTTTATCCTCCCTTATCATTATCCTCTTTTTGAAGCCAAGTTGAGCCTTTAAGCCTTTTATTTTTAGCTCCACAAAATTATTCCCCAGCCAAGATAAGCTTGATCCTATTCAGGGATTAGGACTTAGTGTTGGTTATTGTGATGGTTTTGTTGAGTGAGATTATGTTTGGTTCAAGTGTGGGGTAATATGGGTTGGGTGAAGTAAAATATCTTGCAGTTTATTATGTAAAAGGATTTTGGTTCCCTGAATGCACTTACAAAGAAGTGTAGTAATGTGAGAAAGAGAAAAATCAGTGCATCGTTACCGACTCTGCAGGTTCGGTACCAACCTCCCGCAAAAAGAAAAAAAAATTGAAAAAATAAAGGGAGGGAAAAAGAAAAGGTGTTGAAAAATGTAAAAAGTGCATGAGCCAAGTTTCCTAAGTGTTTGTAAAGCAAGATTAGACGGGTGAGTGAAGTAAGTGTGCATAAAGAAAAGTGAGTTTGGTATATTGTTTTTAGAGTTTTGTTATGTTTGAGTTTTTAGGAGTCTTTGATTTCCGGATATTATTAGCACCACATGACCAAAATATTTTCCACGCTTTTTTTTTACCAAGCCCCATTACAACCCGGTCGAATGGAAGCTTATATGAAGTTTTTCATTGAGCCTAAGTTCTCTTGATGATTTTTGTTTGTTTTGACAAATCTTGGGTGGAGAGTTTGGTGATATAAGTTCCAATTGCTATGAGTTTTTGTATATAAGTTGAGTTGAGAGTTGTTATTCTAAGCCAAAACATTTGAGAGTTGCGTGAAACACATTATCCCTTGTAAGGTTGGATTGTATTTTCTTATGTCTATTTTAGGTGCATATATGTGTTAAGACATTAATAGTCATTTTCTATTTTTCTTCTATATGTTTTGAAGTTGCTTTTTAGATGATGGCTATAGTTTGATGAGTATGTTGTTTGGTCTTGATTATTGTTAAGTGATTGCTTGAGGACAAGCAAGTGTAAGTATGGGGTATTTTGATGTTCATGTTTTTAGTATAGTTTTTGATAGGTTTTCTTAGGTTATTAGGTTTAGTTTTGATAAGTTTAGGTTTAGTTTTGTGTATTTTTGGATAGGTTTTGCATATTTTGTGAAAAGTATGGAAGCTACTCCGTTTTGTGTCTTTTTGTAGGTTTAGCAAGGAAAAGGAGCTGTTTGAAGCTGAATTTGGATAGCTATGATAAAGGATGGAAGAATACGGGATGAAGAAGTTGAAGATCAAAGTTTTTGGAGAAGAAGTATTGAAGAAACCAAGCCCAGGCTCGTTAACGAGGCTGTGAAGGCTCGTTAACGAGGCCACGAGATGGAGATGTTCAAGAGTTGACTTTGTGACTTATTGATCCTGAGCGGGAATTTATTTCCGTGTCGGTAGAGTTGTTTTTAATGATTTTAGGGATATTATATTATGTATTTTTGGTCTTGTTATCTTTTTAGATCTTATTTCTATCTTTTAGATTAGATTCTATCTTTTTAGGAAAGTTTATATCTTTTAGCCTTTATTAGTTTCTAGCCTTTCTAGTATAAATACTCTTCTATTTAGCTTAGAAGAAGAGGTCGAATTTTGGAGATAGCATAGAGAGAGGAAGGAGAGTCGAGAGAGAGAGAAACGGATCGGAGTTGTGATCGAAGGAGTTCGGTAGACGAAAGTTACCGGGGTCGTTAGTCGTGGTTTGGTTCGGTGTTTCAGGTGTTTTCGGTTTCTTCTAAATCTCTGTAAGACGATATTTATTTATTAATTTGATTAGTATTTCGTTTTCAATGTTTTCTTTGATTGAAGTTATTTGTTTCTTAGTTATGATTAGTGAGTAGTGTTCTTATCTAGGGTCGGGGTTGAAAACCCGGCATAGTTATGCATGTTTGGTGAGTAAGAGTTTGTGTTGAATGCCTTTTATCTATTGATGAAGATTGTTTGTTGTGCTTATACCGAGATGAAAGTTGAGGTAATTTGAGTTTTTGACTAAATCGAAAGAGGAAGTTATAGACTTGAAAGTTGATATTGTTTGAATACGAAAGTTTCAAGCTTTAGATCCAAAACAAGCAATTGAGTGAGTTAGTTTATGAAAGTAGATTAATTTGCTTGTGAAGTCAATGAAAGTTGATGCATCTATCTATTCAAAGGCATGATATTTATCTTCTTACGAGCTTGTGTGCATGGCTATGTTGTGGTAACCCTTGTCCTAGATCTTTGTTTTTATTTGATTTTTCTCAAACATTATATTCGTTACTGAGTTTGTTGGCTCGGTACCGAACCTGTCTAGGTCGTTAGTTTTGGCCTTTTGTTTACGGTGGGTCGTTAACGAGGCTGACAACTTCATTAACGAGGCTGCTTGTGTGTGTTTTGCTTGCTTTTGTTTTGTTCTTAGGAGTCGATAGATTAAACAAACCTTGCTTTCTGTGGAACGATCCTGACCTCCCCATACTCAGCGGGGTCTTGATTATAAATTTATTTGTTGTCAAGAAACCCTCTCAACAGGCCTTTTGAGATCTTAGAGAGGGTCGGGGAGTTGGCCTATCGCTTGGCACTTACTCCATCCTTGGAGGGGGTTCATCCCGTGTTTCACGTGTCTCAGCTAAGACAATATATTCCCGATCCCAACCACAAGCTTAGTTATGAAGAGTTGAGAATTGAGCCTGATGATACTTTTGTTGAACAACCAATAGCTATCTTGGATCGTCGAATGAAGAAACTATGAAACAAGGAGATTCCTTTAGTCTTAGTGCAATGGTCTAGGCGTGGAGTTGAGGAGGCTACTTGCGAAACTGAGGCAAGTATGAAAGAGAGTTACCCAGAGTTATACTCGAAGTTGATAGAGTCAATGGGGTGATGGTTAGTACTTGAGTTTTTCTTGCATCATATCTAGTACCTTAAGTTGCTTAATTGTGTTTTGCTTGGATGCATTATTGTTTGCTTGATTGGGTTGCTTGGTTGATTGTTGCATGTGTTTGACTCCTTAGTTGTTTATGTGAATTCAATGTTCTTTTACATGATAAAGTAGATACTATGTTGACTATATGTTCGAAAAGCACCCCGTTCGTTGATGAATACTTTACCTTCATTCTTGTGGTCATTGGGAATTGGTTCGAGGACGAATCTACATTAGGGGGTGGGGATTTGTGAGACTCTAACCAATCTCCTATCCTTATTCGTATATTAACTTATCCCTACTTGAGTTTCGAGGACGAAACTTTCTTTAAGTGGTGGTATGCGTAATACCGGATTTCTTTTGGTGATGTTATATTTTCGAGTGTTTTAAAGTTTACGTTCTATTCCGGTTTCTTTTAAATTTTGGGTCAATTAATTCTCTTTCAATCCTATTTTTTATTTTTAGGATGGATCTTCAAATGAGGGCCCAAGCCCTTTACCCCTTATATCCCTAAAATTTGGGAGACTGTTCATTATCCTCTCGAGGGAGAGAGCTGCTGCATTTGACTCGCCCCTCATTCCCATTCTTGATCGAGCTCACCTCTGGTTCTTTGCCTTCACCTCACCTCACCAACACCTTTTGGTTTTCTCACCTCCATTCTCTCCCCCATTCGCCTCTACTAGAAGGTCATCGTTGTCGCCGACCTCGAAGAAGTCCGGTGGTGCTTGAGGGAGTATTTTTTTCCGCTTTCGTTTGCCCAAGTTCACAGTAGATTGCACACCCCCTTTCTTGCCTCCATTCAAACGTTCCGAACCGGTGAAGACCGGTGTCGATCTCGGAAGAGCCAGACCGCCTCCGCAACCGTTAGCTTTCGTTGGCGTTCACCGGAGCACCTCGCCTCTTTGAGCATCGCCTGCAGACCACCCTTGAGCTCCATCTGATGAATTACAGACCGCCGACCACTTCTGCAAAGGCCTTCTGCACTCGCCGGATTGTAAGGGTATGAACAGTAATCCAAGGTTTATTTCCGGGATTTTGTTGTGGTTTGAGTGAATGTCTTGAACTAAATTAGTAGGTTAAAGACTACTATATGGATTAAGTAGATCCTTCTTGTAAAATACAAATGCCGCTTTAAAAGCGTGATAGTAACTAGTAACCTAGGTTGGAATGGAACGGGTGATAAGGATGGGTTGGTTTGGAAATTGTAAGTGCTCACCTAAAATCGATAACGTCAACAATTATCGCTTAGAAAGAGATTTTAGCTTTTAGGGTGTTAAGTTTTGCACTTCACATCTCTTTGGGTGTTATAGTTTTGGTTATATATTTGTTAGGAATCGATAACGATCGTGTGTGACTTGTTCGAGCTACCTTCTTCCGCTACGTGTTTGTGTTTCGCCGTCGAGGTAAGTCGCTTGCCGACTTACTTAGCTTATGACTCGTTATGTGTTGAATGAGTGGATTGAATGTGTGACCCTTATTTTGGAATGATTTCATATTATATGCTCATGTATGTATTTAAAATTATGAAAAAATGCTTTTGAACCTTTTTCTCTATGCGTGCTTTGGGTTCCAACGGTATGGTCATGGGTGCGGGTACGCTGGAGATGAAGAGGCCCCCGGGCTTGACCATGCGGTTGGAAGGAACCCCCTTCTAAAATAGAATAAAATAAATTACTTTGGAAAACGCTCTAGTAGAGGTTTAGCCGGGGAAAGAAGGGTGAATGGTTAAAATGGGCACGTGTATACCTACACGCGCTGACCATGCGCCGTAAATGAGAGGCCAGAGGGTGCCATATCTTTGAGGAGGTTGTTGATTGCCATGTTATGTGATGGATTTCGTTGAATAGTCTAGTATGCTTGGGTGTTGACCTAATGAATTAAATGTTGTGGTTATCTTTGAGGAGGACTTTGTTTGAATAGTCTATTATCCTTATTGTTATACTACTATTGTTTCCATTACTAATTATACTATGGTATTACTTTTGAATTCTTTATTGTGATTATAGTTGTATATACCTCTAAGTATATGTATGTATGCAAATTTATTTTAGTAAAAGTGTTTTGTTGCATGTTTGATTTGATTGTTTAGCCCATACCGAGATTGTAGGCTAATGTGATCAACTTGTGGCGTTTTAGGTAAGGATCCCGGCTTGGAGAATGCGCCAGGAGATTCTCTTCAGGATGGTGGAGCTCGGTCTTGACGTGGCGTGTCTTAGGAGAGTGATGATAGTGTTTTAGTCTTTTGGTTTGTTAGACTTGAGTTGTTTTGCTTTAACAGTGAACCTTCTGGAGTATGTTGAGTTACCTGGTGTTTAGACTAGCTACAAAGTCCTTTTGTCATGTTTGACAAAGTTTTGGTTTTTGCATGCATGATTTCATAACATTAATTTTGAACTTCTAAATTGGATGGTTTATTTGAATTTACTCGCCGTGCCTTTGTTGCAAGGTCCAATACAGTCAATTGTTGTCAATTTGATCTGGTAGACCCACTGTGAGGTCTAAAACCTTGTCACACTGCAGGTATGCACCAACAGGGTGTTACAAATTGGTATCAGAGACATGTTAGAAATTAGGCACCTCCCCACGTTTGTCAGAGAAGATAGCTACCGTGTATGGCCGATCCTTCGAGCGGGTGACCCCTTCTTGTGACCATAGCTTTCTTTCTTCATTTGGATGACCGTTAACTTTCATTTGACCTTCGAGATTCTCATAATTTCTGTCTTTGTGTATGAGCATGACATATCTTTTATTTCTAGGCCACTTTGCTAAATGGGCTTACTATTTTTAGGCCCAACACTGATGATGCCCATTAATGGCCATTTCACATGAATGAGGACGGTGGTTGATCGAAAGCCTAGTGAATTTAATTACCTAGGGGGGTTCTAATTAGGTGTAATTAATTAGTCCACAATCATAAGTTGAGAAGAACTGATTAGTCTAAAAAAACTCGAATCGGAATGGGGCACGATATCTGTAACACCCCGGATTTGAGATCCTTTATAATATATTAAAGTGATACTCATGTCAACAAGAGCTCTTTCTTTCCTGAGTTCTTTGTCCTCACTCGAACTCAAGATGGGTGACCTCCTGGGAAGTTCTCGGGTTGGCATGAGATTGCGTTTATAAGGCCTCGGGCCTTACAAATGGTAACAGAGCCAGGTTCTAGGTTGCGAGTTGGCTTAGCCCGGAGGGAGGTGCCTGGGCCTTGACGAGGACGTCAAGTGTTTAAGTGGGGGAAATTGTAACACCCCGGATTTGAGATCCTTTACGGTATATTAAAGTGATACTCATGTCAACAAGAGCTCTTTCTTTTTTGAGTTCGAGTGAGGACAAAGAACTCTGAAGTTAAGCATGCAAGGGCGAAAGTAGTACCATGATGGGTGACCTCATGGGGAGTTCTCGGGTTGGCATGGGATTGCGTTTATAGGCCTCAAGCCTTACAATATCGTCATACCTAGAAGGCCTAATTAATGATGATTTATTATATTTGTTTTTTGGAACTATTATATATCAACTTATTTGTACTTGATAAAGACTAATTGATGGCTTTCATTGACATATGAGGATCCGACCAAGACGCCAAGGGTGAATTCAACACCAAAAGCGATTGATCATTTACAATACTGGGGGCAAACACACGAGATTAGGAACGGGAATTGACAAAAGCCGAGAACCTATAGGTGGATAGCGACAAGGAGTGACCCGTAATGGCGGATTGCGATGAGAAATGGACTCGCATGACGACAAGGATTGAGGCTAGGAACGAAGCTGTAGAAATGACAATATATCATAGTCGAGATCAAGCCCGAAAGTGTCAAGAGCGAAGGTGCGGAAACAAGTCCGGAAGGGAACAAAGCCCTACAGGCAAGGCTTTTCGCGACCGAGGGCATGGAAAAGACGGAATTACTGAGACAGAAAATCTCAAGTCAAGTAAAGACAATCCGACATCAGTTAAGGCGCACTCAACATCGAGGCAGATCTGCAAAGCCAAACAAGTTGAACCTAGTTAAGAGCGGTCTGTGGATAGAGACGACGCACAAAAAGACAAGGACATCTAGGGTAGCGAGGTCGGGATCAAAAAAGCAAGTAACTTTGTCATCCTAGTAATCGATGCGTAACTTTTCAATATTGCGACTAACCATTCAAGAGCAGTGGTTATCGAATCAGGATGATTCAAGAGGCATCGGAAAGAAGAACAAGTGTAATTCGCTTCTCGTTCACAAATTAGGCTTGAGAAATCGTCCCAAGTTGATGAAAATCACGTCTCAAGAATATGTTGTGCATCACAACTAAAGAATTATGGAGCAAAATTTCGACCGGCCATTTGAGAGCTACAATTGTCGAAATAAAATGATCCACATATTGTTGGAAACATAACTAGATGAACTACAAATTATCTTGATACACTAAACCCAGAAACCATCAGGAAAGAGGTCAAAAGGACATCCCAAATCTGTTACGCGGAGAAGAGCAATGCATACAAGAGGTGACTTTTAGCACATCGTGAGGGAGCTATAGAAGTCGGAAAATTACGAGTCTTATATGGATGGAAAGCTAAGGAAATCCTCTACACTTTGTCTTTTAGTGTCAAAATCGAAACCACTCCTGAACAAGGCCTGGATCAAAAATGAAATATGAACATCTATGTTCCTAAGACGACGACGCGTTGCTACCTTGCAAGAGCTCGTTCGAAGGATACGATTGCCCAATCAAGACGAGTTAGAAAGCATTGGAAAGGTAAATAAAAGAGCGAGCAACATTTCATCTTTAGGTACAAAATCAAGAATCATACCTAAAGTGAATCAAAATTGAACGCAAAACTGAAACAAGAGAAGGAATAAAGTCTTGCAAAGGGTCCGCGACATGACTGAAAAAGCAACCAACTTAATGGAGTACTATATATGGGACTATAAGATCCTCTTGTAAGAAGGATGGCACTCTTTCCTCATCGGAGGATTTTGTCCCATAGAGTTTTTCTACCGGAAGTTTTTAACGAAGCCTCCCTTCGTAGATCAACTAGCAAACGGTAAACGACTATCAAACGGGAATCGACTATCAAATGAGGATTGACTAGTAAGCATGACTCGACTACCAAGCAGGACAATAATCGAACAATGTTGCGAGACACCTCCCTGAGCCATTCGGCCAAGCATATCCCAACGACCAACTATATCGCGGGACATCTCGCTGATCCATTCGGCCAGTCAAGCCCGCCCAGCGACTAACTATGTTGTGGGGCACCTCTTTGAGCCATTTAGTCAGGTAGGCATGCCCAGAGAGCAACTATGTCACGGGACACTCCCAAAGCCATGAAAACAAATTCTCCCGGATAATTTTTGGTACTATAGATGCTACCATAATTTATTTGTTTAAATAGTCTATATTTATTTAGTAGCTTTATTGTTATTCAAACCGATTTTTTTATTTCATTCATGGTAACAAGTGCTCAAGTGAAAAGGGAATGTGACGGAAAATTTGGTTGAAAAAATGCTTTTAGTACGTGTGACGATCTTGCAAAGGGAAATGATGAAATCGAATTGTTAGACTCGAGTTGAATGTTTCAAAAAGTAAATGTATTTTGAGTCGAGACGGCCCATTTGGCCCACCTGCCTGCTTAGGGAGTGTTTGGTTTTTGCTTAGGGTTTCTTGTGTCTTTCCTTTTCTCTTGTGCTTGTACAGCCGTGCCTCTTGTGTTCTTCCTGTTCGGTGATAATGATCCTCTGTTGGGGATTATTATTGCCTTCTCCCCTTTTTGTGTGCCCTCCCTTGATCTAATTGAGGTTAGATTTTTGGGTCTGACGTTTTACTCCTTCCCTTTTGAGGTTATCTTGCTTCAGCGATGTTTGGATCTGATTGTTTATTCTTTCGGCTTCATCATCTTGTTGAGCTTTAACTGGATCTCTCAGATGCTTCTTCTAGATGTGCTTTTTCCTGGTTTGTCCGTCTGGGCTGGCTTTGGATGGGTCTTGATTTTAGGTAATATACTCTTTGATCTTTCTTTGTACCTCTTATCCTCTATTTCAATTGTTCGTGTTCACTTACTCTCTTGTATGGGTTTTTTTTACTCATCTGAGATTGAGCTATGGTGTTTCCAATTGAGATGGTTGACTGAAAACTTTGATACACAAATTTTGTTTATCAGTTTTATCCCTTATGGTGCTTGTGATTTAATCTATGCTACTTATTCTCAATATCTTTGTGTAGTCTTCTTAATTATCTGTTTCATATTGCTTCTATGCTATATCTCCTGTACCAATTGCTCAATTAAGGTTATTATTCTCTTATATCAAAGTTCTAGGCTCGTTGTTGATTCTTTTTATTCTAACTGGATGATTCTGCTCTTGATTATTTTCTTGACTTTTGTTCAATTGCGGTTTCATTTTTGTGTTTTAATTAGTTTACTTATCTCTGTTTGGTTGATCCTTCCTTTGTCAACTTCAGTTATAACCTTTATCACTATATTTATGTTATACATGTTTGATTTCCTCTTTTTCTTCACTGTTCTTTTGGTTTCAAGGCCTGAGATCTTTCAGTGTTTTTCCTTGATAGTTTGGGCCTTTTTTGGTTGTTCTTGTCTCCTGTTTATTCTTTCCTTTGTTATCTCTTTTGACCCCTTATCCACTATCTTAATTGGTGTTGTTCACTTACTCCCTGGTATGAGTGTCTTTTACTCATTTGAGGTTGAGCTAAAGTGTTCCCAATTGAGATGGTTGATTGAAATCATACAATCTGAAAAATTAATGAACCATATTATCATTTCTGAGTTTACCATCCTTCATCTATATAACTATTCTCAAGATCCTTGTATTTGCATGTTTTTGTTAAATCTTATGCAACAACTACGTCATGGTATATCCTACAATTGTGTCCAAATCCTTGCCCAAAATCTACAATATATGAATGTTACTTATACCACTTCATCTGTTGTGACTAAATTCTGTATTAACTTTTGTTTATCTACTCATTATCTTCATGACTATTTTGTCTTACAGACCTTAAAAATTTCTGAAGGAAGATATTGGCAGTATAAGCTCCCCTACTTTCTTTCACTTTTCTGGATCATTTGGGTTGAGGTATTTTTGCCTATCTCCCTAATGATGTTACAAATATTGATACCAATGTTGAAGTGTATCTCTTATATGAATCTAAATCCATTTTTTTCACTACATGGTTATCATTTTAATTCTTCTGAAGGTCATTACTGGCAGTTAGTGCTCCCCTCTATGCTCTTGATCATTCTCTCATATTGGGTTGAGGAGTTTTTGCCTAATTACCTAATGATGATATTGCTCTATACACCTGATAAATTCTTCAAAATGGTGACCATATACTTTTATTGGCCGCATGATAATTATTTTTGTTCCTTTGAGTTTGCCAATTCTCATATATGCTACTCATTTCTCTCTCCTCCATTTACTTATATGTTTATATTCTTGAATTTGATTTCTGTCTCTTCTCAAATCAATTACTTTTTATTAGTTATATTTCAAATTCCTTTTCTCATTATAATTTCCTTGGTGTTTAATTTTTATACTTTTTATATAAATGATGAATGTAATTCTCTTTCTCTACTTTGTTGCTCTGATCTTAATTTGCATGTTCCTTTATTTCCATATGTAACCCCTCATATTCTTGCCACTTTTGAGAAATTTTATCCTCTCAACCTAATTGTAATTAATGCTTTTTTGTGTCAACCGTGTGCAATCATTTCTCCAGCCCACTATGCATTAAATATTACCTATTTCTACCTATGTGCTTGTTACTGTTTATCGTTTACTTTCAACAACATTAACTACTGTTTCATGATAACCTTGATTCTCTTTCATCCTAATTCCTTTTGCATGGTTACTGTTTGCCTCGGTTGGAGACATCTTATTAAATTTGTGAAGATCTTACTGCATGGGAAAATCTATCTCTATGTCATTAATGATTGTACTCTCCCTGGCATCTATCCCTTTAATGCTTTTCTATATATACATCCTTCGGTGGTCCTTCTATTCATATCACTATCATACAGTTGTTTTCCTGTTAAGAATATTCTCATACTTGTTGTGTTCTCTGCTAAGATGTCTGAAAATCTTTCTTACCAAGATGCTTTGGTTAATTTTCCCTTACAAACTTCCATCCCTGGCTCTATGGATCTTGAAGGGGTCCCTCCCTTCTCTGCTTTTTCTCCTCACACTCCTGCTGTGTTAAACAATGACTTACAAACTCTTAGCCCCACTGGCCCATTATCTTGTCATGAAACCCTGTCTCACTTCTCTGAAGGTACTCCTAAGCCTAATCCTGAGGTTGTTTTTGTTCCAGAAAATGATATCCTGCATGTACCCTCTCTTGGGAATGGTCTTCCTCTCCCAAATCCTACAAAAATCCCTTCTGTCAAAAAATACTTGTATGAGCTTATGAATTTCACTCTTCTGTTGAAAATGGTTGAGGAACCTATCTCTACTGCCCTTATAAATGGTAAGATGAAGGAATCTTGGAAAGAATCTGTCAAAGGTGAGGTCCAGTTCCAAGAATTTGCAAACTTCTGGCTTCTGTTTAAGTTTGCCAATAAAGAAGCTCGTGATCTGGTTTGGAGTAAGAGGCCTTATCTTGTTCAGGGTAAGCTTGTTGCTCTTATCCCTTTTTATCCAGACTTTACCCCTACTACTGATGAAGTTGTTAGAGCTGATATTTGGGCTAGAATTCCATCTCTTCCCTATTACTTGTTCAACCCCTCTGCTCTTGATCTCATACTTAGGGATAATCATGTTGGAAGTTTTATTCGTGTTGATGAAGCTTCCAATACCAAAAACAAAATGAAATTCTGTCGTGTCCTGGTTAATGTTGATGTTACTGTTCCTCTCAAAAAATGTGTTAAGATCCAAAACCATGATGGCACTATTCTGTCTCTTAAGCTGTGGTATGAAACTGTGTCTAAAGGGTGTGGGTGTTGTGGAGAGGCATCTCATGTTTTTGATGTTTGCCCTCTCAATAATATTCAACCTAGAAAAATCAAACTTACCTTGGAAGAGAATCCTGTTGGTGATGTTATTATCCAACAAACCTACTTTAAACTGCATGGCAATTTATTCACTACACCTGCTATCCCAAGAGCTCCCTCGGGTCCAACCTTTGTCAGGTCAAATGTTGTCTCTCCTTTACATGCAAATGGTCCTTATACTTCTGCTGCTCTTAATCATCTTATGCCCCCTACTGTGGTGAATCCTCCTGTTGTTCCTTCTGGTCAAGTCAGTGCTCCATATAATCCTATGATGACTCTTGAAATGTTTTCTTCTATGGATCCTGCTGTATTTACTGACCCTAACTTGCTTATGCTTGCTCGTGAGCAAGTTGCTTATGCTGTTGCACATCTAAATGGCCCTATCCCTGAGACTGTGATGATCCCTCCCTTCCTTTGTGCCTCTCCTATGGGTTCTGTTGGTATGGTTGGAGGTTTCCCTTTTCCTCCTTCGGTGCCACAGATTGCCTACATGGGGTTGACTGGTATGGAGCAAGGGACTGAGTCTAATCATTCTATTTTAAGAAACCAACTAGATGTTGTTGCAATTATTTGTGATGGTGACAGTACCTCTGAATCTTCCAAACGTAAGGGTAAGGAAACTGCTGTTGAGAATCCTGAAGCATCATCTACTACGAAGAAGCCTAAAAAGACTAGGGGAAGGAAGAATGTTGTGTAATGATTAGTACAACTACTAAGCTTGGGTCTGGATGTTTTCAATTTCAATTTCAATGTTGTTGTTGCAGTTTCAGTTTGTACTTTCAATGCTTTGGTTGTATGAAACTTGTTTCTTTGAGAGCTGATCCTTTGCTTGGGATCCTTTTGAGTTTGAGCTCTCTTGTTCTGGTTTTCCTACTTAGAAACTGTTCTTCTTTTGTAAGGTCGGGTCTATTGGTTATGACCTTTGTTGTGATTGTAATTTTTCATCTTTTTTGTACTTGTTTTTCCCAGGTTAATCCAGACTATCAGGTTGTATATTTGTTTTTTGTTCTTTATTTATTTTTTACTTCTTCTATTTGCTGTTTAGTTTGGATTATGAAATTTGACCTTAACTCTCTTTTGACCCTTTGTTTGACAAGTTTGATTATGAATAATTTTTTATGAATATTGGATACTGGAATGTTAGAGGAATTCGAAAATCTAATTTCTGGGAAGAAATTGGGTTTATTCGAAAAAAGAACAAATTGCAATTTCTATGCTTATCGAAAACAAAATGTGACATTCAACCGCATCCTTCTATAATTAGAAAATCGGGTTTTCATGAAATCATTTTATGTCCCTCTTTAGGGTCAAAAGGTGGTTTATGCCTACTTATTTGTAACAATTCTGCTACAAATGATTATGAATTAATTTTAAAATCTACTTCAATAATCATTATGCAATATAAAAAGGAAGGTCACAAATATTTACTGGTATTTGTATATGCCCCTGCTCGAGAATCGGAAAAAAATATATTCTGGACAAATTTATCATCTATCTTAATAAATTATAATTTACCCTTTATCTTAATTGGTGATTTAAATGAAATTTCTTCTATAAATGATAAAAATGGAGGCCTTATTCCGTCTACATCACGATTTAATCGTTTACTTAGCTTCCAGAATAATTTCGGACTGCTTGAGGTTAAAACTTCTGGTTTTCCTTTTACTTGGAGAAAGAGTTCAATTGCCTCTCAAAATACTTTTGAAAGACTTGATAGAATTCTGATCTCTCCGTATTTAGCTGGGTTATTTCCCACGCTTGTTGTTCATCATCATCCTTTTACTACTTCTGATCATTGCCTTATATCATTTTCTTTAGGGATTAGAAAATCTTTCTTCAAAATTCCTTTTAGATTTGAGAATGCTTGGATGACTAAAGACTCATTTCTTCCTTTGGTTAAAAAAGTTTGGAGCTATCACTTATCTGGATCTTGTATGTTTCGGGTTTCTATGAAGTTAAATCTTATGAAAAAATATGCTAAAGTATGGGCAAAACATAAAGTTAATAATAATTATGAGCAATTAAAAATTTGTGAAAAACAACTTCAGGATTTACAATCTGTATTACTTTCTAATACAAATCAGACTACTATTATTACAAAATTGCAATGTCACCTAAATAAATATAATGCTTTACTTGATTTTCAGCATTCTTTCTGGAAACAACGTGCAAAATTAACTCATCTTAAAAATATTGATAAAAATTCAAAATATTTTCAAGCTGTTTCCAAAATTAGATCTTTTAAACAGAATATTTTATCCTTTAAAACTCATGATGGACTTGTGTTTTATGATCATATTTCTATTTCAAAAAATATTACTTCAGAATTAGCACATAGATTTACCCTTAATACTTCCTGTTCAATACGAGATTCTGATTTAAATATTATCCCGCATTTAGTGTCAGATTCTGATAATCTGTTACTAACAAAATGTCCGTCAAATTCAGAAATTAGAAATGCTGTTTTTGATCTATCCCCAAATAAAACGCCTCGACCTGATGGTTTTCCAGCGGATTTTTTCCAAAGATATTGGTCTATTGTTGGATCTTCCATCTGTCTTGCTGTCAATGCCTTTTTTCATTCTGGTCATATGCTCAAATCTATTAACAAATCATTTATTACTCTTATCCCTAAAAATTCTTCGCAATTAACTATTAATCACTTCCGGCCTATTAGTCTTTGTAATACTCTCTATAAAGTTATAACTAAACTTTTAGCAAATCGTTTGTCAGATATATTGCCCCGAATTATTCATCTTCTACAAGGAGCCTTTGTGAAAGGTCGTCTTATTCAAGATAATATTCTTATAGCACATGAAATTTTTCATTCTTTCCATAAAAAGAAAAAAGGTAAACAAGGTTGGATGGCGTTAAAATTAGATATGGAAAAAGCTTATGATAAATTAGACTGGAACTTTATTAGACATATCCTTCTTAAATTTGGGTTTGATCATAAATGGGTCAATCTTGTTATGACTTGTATTTCTACCTCGTCTTTATCTGTCCTTGTTAATAATGAGCCTGGTGATGAATTTAATCCTCATTGTGGAATCCGACAAGGAGACCCTATTGCACCTTTTATTTTTGTTATTGCAATGGAATATCTTGCTAGATCTCTTCAATTAGAATCAACACTATCTTCTAAACATGTTGGAATTATCCTGGTTAAGAATGGTTGTTGTTTACCTTTTCTTAGCTTTGCAGATGACACTCTTGTTTTTGCCAATGCAACTCAGGATAATATGGTTTTCATTAGAAATTTCCTTTCTAATTTTACCCGTATTTCTGGACTATCGATTAATTATAATAAAAGTTCTCTTCAGACTTCTGCAAATATTTCTAATCATACTTAGAACTCTTTAGCGAGTGTTCTCAATATTCAAGTTACTACTACTATGGAAAAATACCTAGGAATTCCTATTCTTAAAGGACGTGTCCAAAACTCTATGTTTTCTGATTTAATTTCAAAGCAAAAACAATCACTTTCTCAATGGAAAGCAAATTCTATTTCTCAAGCAGGAAGAGTTGTTCTAATTCAGTCTAACCTACTAGGACAGGTAAATTATTTAATGCAGAGTTTCTTATTGCCAAAAGGAATTTGTGAGGAGATTGATAGAATTAATAAATGTTTTTTTTGGAATAAATTTATTCCAAATCATCATCCTCTTTTAAGTTGGGAAAAAATTTGTACTCCTAAAGAAAATGGTGGTTTGGGTTTAAGAACATCTGAAAATATGAATGTTGCTCTCCAGATGAAACTACTTTGGAAAATTATTACGGAACCACAAAATATGTGGGTTCAAATTATTACTCAAAAATATCTTGGATCTTCTTCTATATTGCATTATCAGAAGAAATCATGTTCATGGCAATTTGGTCGTTTGATGAATATTAGAGACCGTTTTGTCCATGGTATCCTTTACTCCATTGGAAATGGTCAAAGCATCAATTTCTGGACTGATAAGTGGATATTAAATCATGACTTATTTTCTTTTTTTGATAATGTTAACATTAATTTAAAAGTTTCACACTTTATAACATCTGATAGTGCTTGGAATTTGAATGAGTTAAGTCGGTTTGTTCCACCTTTTTTAGTCCAAATTATATCTGATATCCGTATTCCATATTCTTCTTCGCCTGATAATATTGTTTGGCTTCCTGCTTCTGATGGCAAATTTTCTGTTTCCTCTGCTTATACTTTACTTACTTCTGAAATGCAAAATCTCACTTCAGGTTTCTCTTGGATTTGGAAGATGAAACTTCCTCCTAAAATCCAAAATTTTCTTTGGAAATCATGCATTGGTTGTCTCCCTACTACCGACCGATTAAATCGTTTTTATAATTGTGTTTTTAGTACTTGCTCCCTTTGCGATAGTGCAGATGAAACTTTGAACCACTTATTTTTCCTTTGTCCCTTTACTCAGTCTATGATAGGTAAATTAGAATCAAAACTTAATACCACTTTTAATATTGAATATTCTGGAGACTTTAATGATAATTTAATCACTACGTCAAATTCGAATCACAATAAAAATATTCTGTGTTTTCTTTGGTGGTATATTTGGGGCTATCGAAACGCAAAAATCTTTAATCATGCTCGACTTAAATCTAATCTACTTCCTCATGACTTAGCTTTTACTCAACATATGCAATGGATTTCAGCAAATTATTCCACAAAAAATATGAGTCATATCAAAAATTTACCTAAAAGGAAAAACCATCGATCTTGGATTAAACCTCCCTTCGATTGGTATAAATTAAATTTTGATGCATCTAAACAGGCAAATTCAACTGCTTATATTGGATATCTAATTCGTGATCATAATAGTAAAATTTTACATCTCGATAAGAAACAAATACAACCTATGTCAATTCTTAAAGCGGAGGCACTTTCACTTTTATTCGGTGTTAAATATGCAAGCACTCACAATATTTCTAATTTAATTATAGAAGGCGATAATCTTGTGCTTATTAATTCTTTAAAAAACATTTGGAAAATACCTTGGGAGATAGCGAAAATTATTGAAGATATTAGACTTTTTCTTTCTACAATTCCTCACGTTTTGTTTTTTCATTGTTATAGGGAATGTAACTCGGCAGCAGATTTTTTAGCAAGAAGACACTTCAATCTTTCTCACCTCAGATTGGAAGTTTCAAGATTTTTTCCTATATTTACACCTTATTTTTATCCTTTAATTCAGGATTCTGATAATTGTAATATTAGTCCTTTAATTTTTGATTTCCTAAAGATCATCCGCTGTGATGATTTAGGTCAGCCTTGTAATGTACGGGTGACTTAATGTTGGCTTTCAATGAGCTACTTGCTCATTATCAAAAAAAAAAAAAAGTAAATGTATTTTCTCTTTCTTTCTTTTGTTTTGGGTTTTAATTTTTTAATCAATCAAGATTTAATTTATTATAATAATTTGCCTAACCATGCACCGATATTTTTATATTTCGTTTTAAAAACTAAATTTGGTTCAACTAAGATAGTTGAGTTGTTGAATGCTTAAAAAATGCACTTCTTTTCTTTTTGTTTCTTTCTTTCTTTTGTTTTGGAGTTTAATTTTGCAATTAATCATGATATAATTCTTTTGTTTTGGGTTTTAATTTTGCAATTAATTAAGATATAAGTTAATTATAATCTGCAAATGAGAGACAAAGGCACTAAACAAGGGATAACTCAATTTCAGTATTTCTTGCATCTTTACTAGTTGGAGTTTAATTGCACGTAGTATTATTTATAGGATTATGTTAAATTATTGTGGACACAAGCTAGATTTTGACTAGTGGTTAATTCCGCCTAAAAAAAACCATCTCATTGCCTAATTTGCCCTTATTCACACCAATAAAATAGGACTGTAGAAACCCAGCTCTGAAAAATTGTGAGCACCTACCTTATCATTCTTCAATAGGTCTCACTCCCCGTTATCTTTTGGGATTGTTACTTTGAAACCTCACAAATATTTTCTCTTTATTTCATATAATCTCCCCTTAGCGTACTAAAGATTTATTATTATTATTATTATTTTTAATTTTTAATTTTTTTTTAATTTTAATTTTATTTTCTTCTTATTATTTTTTTATTGTTGTTGTTGTTATTATTATTAGAAAAAGAGTCATGTGTGAATGGGCGCCCAAGTGAGAATTAAGAATAAATCTCGCTCGTCCATTCCAAAAAATCAATGCCCCTGATTAAACATTCATTAAAAAGGTTAAAATATAGCATGGGCGAATTTTTGCCGTATTATTCGCGTATTTTTCAATAAAATAAGTAACATACAAATTTTTTCCGTATTATTCACGTATTTTTCGAAAAATACGTTTTATGAGACGCGCCCCATTTGTTCATAAAAAGTATCGATTTGTTCATCAATATTCACCATTTGTTCATCAATACTAACTCATTGTGCATCGAGTTTTTGATAACATTGTTCATCGATTTCGAACTTTTTTAATTTTTAGTTTTAATTTTTTACCTTATTTATGTGTATGAATGCAATATTACCTAGTTTTTGATGCACATATAATTAGTTTCGATATA
Organism: Fallopia convolvulus; assembly: GCA_964016875.1. Lineage (NCBI taxonomy): Eukaryota > Viridiplantae > Streptophyta > Magnoliopsida > Caryophyllales > Polygonaceae > Fallopia > Fallopia convolvulus. Next base: position 27,276,745 of record OZ024719.1, read on the forward strand.
CCAATATTTGTTCATTGATATAACCTTGTTTGTTCATTGATATACCATTATTTGTTCATTGGTATACCATTATTTCTTCTTTGATATACTCTTTTTTGTTCATTGATATACCATTATTTGTTCATTAATATACCCTATTTGTTCATTGATATAACCTTTTTTGTTCATTGATCTAACCTTTGTTTGTCCATTGAAGTGCTTTAAGGCTAACTTGTCAATACGAATGAAGTGCTCAATATAGTACCAAAATAAGATAAGTTTGATGTAGAAACTTGAACACAAAGATAATATATAAAGAATCTGACTTTGTAATAATATGGTGTATGCTAAGAGAAAGAGATAGCAACAAATCGAAGAGGAGTGCTTGTGCCTTATTTAACTATGAACAAATTGATGTTATTAATGAACAAATGTGCATATAACAATGAACAAATTGAGGTTACTAGTGAACAAATATGTATCTAGCAATGAACAATTATATGAAAAAAGGCAATGAAAAAATACGCATAAACCAATGAACAAAATGATGTTACTAATGAACAAATATGCACAAACCGATGAACAAATATGCCAAAACCAATGAACAAATATTTTTATTTTTTATGAACAAAATCACAATGTTGATGAACATATTGCATGCAATTTTGATGCACATTTGTTCATTTTTTATGTACAAATAATAGATTTTTGATGCACAAGCAATAATTTATTTATGCACAAAATCACCGTTTTTTATGAACAAAATCATAGTGTTGATGAACAAATCCACATTATTGATGAACAATCTTTCCGTTTTTTTCAAAAATATGCGAATAATTCGCCAATAATTTGCTCGTGCCGTTTTTCCCCCTTTTAAGTAAAATGATCAGTGCTTTGATTTTTATTCATCCAACGGTTCTTGTTCTTTTTTATTTCGCACCTGAGATCCCATTCGCACCTGAACCGGACTCTTATTATTATTATTATTATTATTATTATTATTATTATTATTATTATTATTATTATTATTATTATTTTAACCTTTATCTTAAAATTTGAAAGTCCAATTTTATCAAATGCATGCGTGTTACAAAGTTGGTTCCAAGTGGAGATGGATTAAAATTGAATGGATTGGTTGACACGCGATGGTTACTAGCTGGCAAAACTAGCCTTCAAAAGATACACAACAACAAAAATCTATAGAGATCATGATGAATCTTGAAATGAGCATGGATAGTACGATAATTAACTTAATTGAAAAGTCTAATTAGTATGAACTTTACGTTAAAACTTACAAGATATAGATCGTTTTAACCTATTGGTGTATAGGTGAAACATGTTATTACATTTTTACTTTTTTATTTTATTTAATAAAGTCCTAAGGGTCCTATAGGTCATATCCACTCCTAATGTACGAATTCTGGAATGTAAATCAAGCAGAAGCAAGAGGAATGTACGAGGCGGTGTGCGAGGCAAAAAGAAGAAATTTGACAAAGGTCGAGATTGAAGGAGATAGTCTTATTGTGATAAACGCATTGAAAAGGAACAAATCTTGCCCATGGCAGATTGAGATGATAATATCAGATACGTTGGTTATTCTACAGTCCTTTGAGGTTGTTAGAGTTGCTCATGTACCTCGTGACTGCAATAAGGTGGCTGACTTGATTGCTGGTCTACGTCATTCGTGTAGCGCCCATCAAATTCAGACCCATTCAGGACTTCGTGTCCTCATCCATAAGGATGCCATAGGCTGATTTTGGATCGGCCTAATGTTTGCCTAATCAAAAAAAAAAATATCCACTCCTAATGTATTCCTTTTTATTTCCACTAACAAAACTGTATTATTCACTCCCAACTCCTCTTAATTTCCACTCTCACCTCTTCTCAAACTCCTCACAATGGTGGTGGCCGACGACGTTAAAATTTGGTCCTATGAAGAGCTCCACCTTATATATATCTTCTCTCAGAAACGATTACACTTATATGTTTCAAGAAGCAAATTACCAAGCTTGGAAGGATGTTGCTGGGTAAGAAAAGCTGGAGTCTTTTTTTCTTTCTTTCTCCATTTTCAAAGTCTATTATATACATATTTAAATAAATTTTATGTGAACTCCGGTCAATGAGATTCATTATATATATAGAGAGAGTTTGGTTCAAATGAAACAAATTCTTATCCTAAAACGTGAAACGAATGCACTTTTCCTAGTTAGTAGTGCACTTTTCATACAAAAGTGCATTGAAAAATACAAAAAGTGCACTATTAAAAGTATGAAAAGTGCACTAAAAAGTACGGAAAGTGCAAATGCGAAAAAAGTGCACTCTGAAGTAGGAAAAGTGCACTACTAACTACAAAAAGTGCATTCGTTTCAGGATAAGAGTTCGTTTCAAGATAAGAGTTTGTTTCATTTGAACCAAACTCTATATATATATGTATATATATATAGGGTTGAGTTCAAGTAAGGAGGTAATTTAGTGTAAATAGTTAGGAGAAATAAGAAGCGTTGGATGTAGGGAGATGAATGATATTGATTTGATAGGATTAATGATTTGAAAGAAAAAAGAATAATAAAAAAACAAATCCCGTAAATTACGGTGGTTACCAAAATTATACCTTTTTCAATCTTTTTTATCGTCGTAAGGTTTATAGTAGCGTACATTTGCATCGTATTATAAATTGTTCATCAATTAACATAGAGTTGTTCATTACAATAAAGAAATTGTTCATTACAATCTTCGTAAATTGAACTAATTTGTTCCTTGTTCACTATCTATATTATGTTGGGTTATTATTCATCAATTAATTTAGAGTTGTTCATTAGAGCACCCCCATCGGGGGGCTCAGCATGCGTCCCAGGCCAAAAAAAAAAAAAGAAAATTAAATTGAAATTGAATTAATGCTAGGGACATCCCTCAAATGAGAGCTCTTGAGGGACTTTGAGGGACGCACACGTGGCGTGCACCAATTGTTTTAAATTCCACCCGTTGGATGCGCGCCACATGTCATGTTTTGAACGGATAAGATTTAATAATAAAATCTAAATATAAAAACATAAATCTTGATTTATTTACTTAATTTTTTATGTTTTTAAATTATTCTTTTTTTCAAAATGCATAAAATTAAATTCTCTATCTATAGAAATCCATTTGGTATATGTTTTGCATAAAAATTATATATATAAATAAAATATGAATATAGTTAGTGTAATAATTTATATTTTTTGGTAGAAAAAATAATGATTTGTATTGAAATCATATGTCTTCAATATATACACATATTTTTGAAATCCTTTTTAATAAAACACCAATCTTTTTTTCTATATATAGGGTCATTTTAATTCCTATCTCAACCCACACAAAAAAATTTCTACCCTTTCTTTCTATCCTTCCATTGTGTTTGTTGTATTATTTTTCATTTTCTAGTATTTTGGTGTATCTCTTTTATGAATTATCTTGTGTAACTTTATGTTTAAATATTTTGTGTAAGTGAGCAAAATATTTCTATTATCTTTTCTTAATGTTATAATTATGCTTTATTAGAAAATTTAGTTATAAATTATTATAATATATTATATAGTTATTATTTAGGATGTAAAATACTATTATAATATTTTTTAGAGTATATATGTAATTTGACATAAAATAGTAAAGACTAAAAAAAAATATGAGAGACCCATTGGGTCTCTACTAATGGAAGTATCAAAACCCACTAAGTCCCTCAAATTAAAATAACTATAAAAATATTATTATTTTAATGGTGAGAGACCCAAAGGGTCTCTCACCAATGGAGATGCCCTTACAATAAAGAAATTGTTCATTATATACATAGAACTAATTTGTTCGTTGTTCACGATATTAGGGTTGATTTAATTTTGGAAAATAATTACTCTAATATAAGCAAAAAATCAATATGTTTCTCTCTCTTATGGTTTTCATCGCTTCTATATATAAGTGTTGATGAAAAAACTCTCTCTCCTCCTATAGTACATATTGAACAACTAACATATCACAAATGAACAACTACATGTTCTCGAATGAACAACTAGTTCTCGAATGAACAACTACAATCTCGCACCTATTAATAAAAAACCAATGAACAACTACTTACTTATGAATGAACAATTAGATATAATCAAAAGAACAACTAGTGTAGTTAGATGGCTATATTTACATACGTGAGATTGTAGTTGTTCATTCGAGAACAAGTAGTTGTTCCTTTGTGATATGTTAGTTGTTCAATATCCACTATAGAAGGAGAGCGAATTTTTTCATCAACGCTTATATATAGAAGCGATGAAAACTATAAGATAGAGAATCAGATTGATTTTTTTTCTTATATTAGAGTAATTATTTTCCAAAATTAAATCAACCTTAATTCCTAGAATTACGCTCCATTTTTTTAAAAGTTGTTTATTATTTTAAATCTACACTATTAATTATATAAGATCCGACGCTTCTAATAGCTCCTCATTATTTACCGTAAGAAGGCTATTTACTTGAACTCGACCCAATATATATATATATATATATATATATATATATATAGGGGAACGCTCTGGTACAATAGGTATTGTGGTGTAAGCGTGTGGTTAAAGATATGTCGTTGGATTGAGTTCAATCAATGGTTATTAATTAAGGTACATAATAGGCTATATGGGGGTGTTGTGGATAATTAAACCAACGATTATTCAAAAAAAATAACATAATTGGGCGAAATTTATGGGATACTAATACGCTGAAAATAATAATAAAAAAGGATGTAAATCTTTGAATTTTAAATTTGGAAGTTGCAAGATTTAAGGGATTCTGAGATTAAAAAAAATCCCACATTTTTTATATATGGAAGTTGCATGATTTTAGGGATTGAATATCTATTAGTCGACAATTGAAAAACATAATATGATAGTTTGAATAATTATAGCATCGTATAATATATATAGCGAGGTTTGAATAACTCATTTTGATTGTTTGAATAACTCAATTTGTTTGTTTGAATAATTATAAAATCATAAAATATTTATATATGATATTTGAATAACTCAATATGATTGTTTGAATAACTTGGTATAACACATGTGATAACACAAAACTTATTTCATACAATTACATTTCATATACGGATACAATAATATCAATATGAATAACTAAATAAAAGTAGTTGAAAAACAACATTGTTCATCCTGAATAACTAAACTTATTCGATGGTTTTCACTACTATTATTAGAATGTATTAATATAAATAATGTATACTATTGACTAACAATTTCAATGCTTCTGAAAAACAATCTTTAATATTGTGAAAAACAATCTTTGTATTAAGTTATGCTATCAATAATTATTACATTGTTTTTGCATAACAATTACAATGCTTATGAATTACAATTCTTTTTTGGACCGAGGTCAAATACATCAACATTATCATCATTTGGAACATGTTCCTGGTGTGAAGTCTCTTAAATTGGACCTTGGTGCGCTTTGACTTTTCTCCAATGTCCAACTATTGATCATTATCTCCTGTTCCATTTGAAAATTCGGTTAACACAACTAATATTAGTGTTGCAAAACCATACCATCCAAAGTGAAAAATATTATGAGACTTGAAAAACAATGCAAAATTGTCATACACATATCATCATTGTTGCAAAACCATACCATCCAAATTGAAAAACACTCGTTTCATATGCTTATCCGAGGTCAAAAACACGTATAGATGAATAACAAGGCATGAGTATTTGAAAAACAACGTATGCATTTATGAATAACAGGCAATGTATATGTGAATGTAACGCGGTGTATATATGAATAACAAAAGTAATATGAACATGTATTGACATGAATAATATAGACTATTGAATAACCATTACAATGCTTCTTAAAAACAACAGTTAGTATTATGAAAAAGTTGTCTCTTTGTAATATGTTATGATGTGAATAATCATTAAAATGCTTACGAAAAACAATGTTGAATATTTTGAAAAATGTTTAAATTCTTCTATATTGTTATCAAAACATGTCTATATGGAAAAAGTCATGCATATATGAATAACAAATCAAACATATATGAAAAACAAGCCACAAATTTGTGAATAACAAGGCAATGTATATCTGAATAAAACGCGGAGTATATATGAAAAACAAAACAAACATATATGAAAAACAAGACATATCTCACTGAACATGTACGCACTATCAAACCTGTACGCCCTAGTTTCGTCCTCAATCTTCGAAATTTGGTACTTTATTATCATTGTTCCGAACCTAAACACCAAAATCTTAACTTAACTTCGAATTGATAGTGAGAACACTGGAATTTAAGCATAATGAACTAAAAACACAAATTCGATTTTTTCCACTGAAAACCTAACTTCGAATTTATGCATATTGAACTAAAAATTGACCAAGCAAGTTCGAAATTGATTGCTCTTACCGATTCGAAATCAAAAGATACAAAAAAAATCGATTGCTCTTACAGATATTTTGAAGTTCGTCTTGTATCGCCTCTACGTTCGTTTGTGATTTTCGCTCCTCAACCGTCAGCGATGGAGAGGGCCAAATTCGAGAGAGAGAGAGAGAGAGAGAGAGAGAGAGAGAGAGAGAGAGAGAGAGAGAGAGAATGACTCTTCAAAGGAAAATGGGCTAAAATTAAGGAAATTTTAACTGATTATTGATTCTCTCCATATTTGAATTTATCCCCTACAATATACTCACCTAAGCTTTTTACACCCCATTTTTTTTAAATCCTAGCCACTCGTTTTTTACAATCCGACGGATCTGCTTTAACCACACGCCTACACTCTAATGGATACTTACACTAGAGCGTAATTCTATATATATATATATGTGTATATATATAGGGTTGAGTTCAAGTAAGGAGGTAATTTAGTGTTAATAGTTAGGAGAAATAAGGAGCGTTGGATGCAGGAAGATGAATGGTACTGATTTGATAGGATTAATGATTTAAAAGAAAAAAGAATGATAAAAAACCTATCACGTAGATTACGGTAGTTACCAAAATCATATATACCTTTTTTTAGCTTTTATTATTGCCGTAAAATTTAAAGTAGCGTACATTTGCATCCTATTATAAGTTGTTCATCAATTAACATAGAGTTGTTCATTACAATAAAGAAATTGTTCATTAAAAAAATCTTCGTACATTGAACTAATTTGTTCCTTGTTCACTATATTATGAGTTATTGTTCATCAATTAATATAGAGTTGTTCATTACAATAAAGAAATTGTTCATTAAAAATTTACATACATATAACTAATTTGCTCGTTGTTCACGATATTAGGGTTGAGTTATTGTTCATCAATTAATAAAGAACTGTTCAATAGAATAAATAAGTTGTTCATTGAAAAAAACTTCGTACAAAAACTTATTATTTGTTATGTGTTCAATATATTACTTTAGTTGTTCTTTTGATTATATCTAATTGTTCATTCATAACTAAATAGTTGTTCATTATTTTTTTATTAATAGGTGTGAGATTGTAATTGTTCATGTGAGAACAAGTAGTTGTTCATTCGAGAACATGTAGTTGTTCATTTGTGATATATTAGTTGTTCAATATGTACTATAGGAGAGAGAGTTTTTTTTCATCAATGCTATATAGAAGCGATGAATATTATAGGAGAGAGAAATTACACAAAACTTCCTGCAATTACGCAGATTGATTTTTTTCTTATACGGTAGTTACCAAAATCACACCTTTTTTAAACTTTTTTATTTTAAAAAATAAAAGTGAGTAAATCAATACCGTTTATCTCCCTGCATCCAACGCTCCTTATTTCTCCTAACTATTTACACTAAATTACCTCCTTACTTGAACTCAACCCTATATATATATATATATATATATATATATATATATATATATATATGATTAAGAGAATTTTTGGAGTTGAATGTTTCAAACAACACAAGTTGTTTCTCTTTCTTTCTTTTGTTTTGAGTTTTATTTTTGTAATTAATCAATCTTTAATTTAATTATAATAATCTGACTAAACGTGTACTAAAATTTCATATTTTGTTTTAAAAACTAAATTTGGTTCAACTAAAATAGTTCGGGTTGTTGAACGCTTCAAAAATCACACTTCTTTTCTCTTTGTTTCTTTCTTTCTTTTGTTTCGGCTTTTAATTTTTTTAATTAAAAAAGGTTAGATTAATTATAATCTATATTTGAGAGACAAAGACACAAACTAGAGTAACTCTTAATTTCAGTATTTCTTGCATCCTTATTAGTTAGGGTTTAATTGCATGTTGTATTATTTATAGGATTATGTTGAATTAATTAGTGGACACAAGTTAGATATTTCTTAATGGCCAATTTCTATAAAAAAAACATCTCTCTCAGTCCATAACTTGCTCTTATTCATACCAACAAAATAGGACCGAAGAAACCCAACTCTGGAAAATTGTGCACACACCTACATTGACATACTTTTTCTTTTTTTAATCAAAATTGATAGATTTTTTTTAATTACTACAAGAGATATTCAAAAATCCATACCAATTCCACTGCAATCAAATATTCATAGTGGCCATATCCTTCTAATTAATCTCATACTTGTCACCTGGCCAAACAATGTGTAAACATAAAAAATAATAGTTTACACTAATACATTGCATAATATATATATATATATATAATTACAAAATTACCTGAATATGAATAGACGATCGAACAATCATCAACTCCAACAATTATGTCAGTGTGAACTACAATATGCTTAGTCAAAATTGTAGGATCGTTAGTACGTCTAGGCCGTCGACCTCAACTAAGTCGTCGACCTCTTAAGTAAATGTAGCGGAAATAACTTACAAGAAAGACTTAATTGAACACAATGATTTTTATAGTGGAAACACTTGATCGATGAACTCTATCAATAAAGTGTGAAAACCACTCCCTTCCAAGTTCTCTCTTGGAAGGATTAAAAGTCGTAGCTTACTTTATTGATCTTTTGGATTGTTTACAATAACACCCTGGATCTAGACCTACCTTCCCAAGCACTCTAGAACTCGTTGTGAACTGAGTAACTACAATACTCAACCCGTCTAACAAGCCTACTCTCTCAAACTCTAGTTTTCTTTCTTTCTTAACACAAAAATGGAGTATGAATTCGTGAGTATTCTAACCTAAAGCCTTAGCTTAAATACACACAAACTAGGTCATATAAAAGAGAATAATATCTTCCAATTCGATTATGGCAAGATATTATTTCTTTTATCCTTACAAAATCATCTTAATCATAAGATAAGATTATAATAAAAATGGCTTAGGGCAAAGGCAATAATCGGCTAACAATATAATCCTCATGAGATCTTTCCTAAAACAAGATTATACTATCCAAACTCCAAAGATCTCACGCGTCTTCAAGATCTTCGAGATTTGCCTTCAACACACGTCGACGACCTGACAGACATTGGCGACTCTGTTCAAATACTCGAGGTCGTTCACATGGTAGACGTTTGGAACCATCAAAATCAAAGCCTCTAGCTTTTCTAACAAATTCCCCCTTTTGATGGTGATAAACTCCTTTTATCTTGTATAAACATGGCAAGACCAAATATCGAACAAAATATGCAATAATACCAAGTTTACCAAAATTTCCCCCTAAGTTGGATAATCCACATGTAATTCAGCATAGATATTCCCATTATGTTATCTACCCCAGCCTTTTCCCCCTTTCATCATCTAAAAGAGCAACTCTAAATAATCATGCAATAAGAAATAATCAAACGAGGGTAAATAAAGAAATTATCCAACGTACACACAAAAACCACAATAGCAAGAGCAAAATAGTCTTAAACATGCCATAGAGAAAGCAAAAACACACAAATGAAACTGAAGAGATGCTTTTGAGATAGTAGATGTGCTAGGAAAAATAAAGGGAAATGGATGTCGGCCACTCGAGCTAAGTCACTGACTTAGTTAGGTCATCAAGTGCAATAGATAAGTCATGAATGTCATCCTTGAGCGCATTTTGACCTTTCAAGAGTTGCCCAACCTTCTCAAGCACATCCTAGTTCTGGTGTTGGAGATCGACTAAAATCTTCATAATATTACTAGGTTTCTCACTGTCCCTTCCTTCGGCATTGATGACCAACTCAACATCTTCCATCTCGGCATCGGAAACAACATCCTTGCCTACATCCTTCGACACCCATTGATCATCAATCAGTTTGTAGCCCATCTTGCGAACGATGTCAGAATTCAGGTGGAGGACGTGTTCCACCTCTTCGTTAGCCTCATAAACCTCGTGATACTGGAGCACCTTCTTGATGATTGAGCAGTAGGGAAGAGCATGTTGGTGATTTGTGTTAAGTCATCAAATCCCTATTAGAGCATGTTGAGGTTATCAAGTCATATTGGTAATGTCGATTGGTATATTGACATATATGACTTTCCATGATGGTTTAAATAGTTGTCATAAGATCCAAAAGTGAGTTTCACACCAACACCGAGAAAAGAGAACCTCGTGTGCACCGTCGCATGGCAAGGGCGCGCCTTGTGGTTGGCGATGCTTGGAGTCGGCACGATGGAACGGCGCGGCGCAAGCGCGAGGCTCGGCGAGGACCTCGGAATTGAGGTTCAAGGCTCGGCATAGGTTGGGGCGCGCCTTGTGTATGAACATGAGGTTCATGACACGGCTGCAAGGGCGCGCCTAGGGTGGTGCGATGACGCGGTGAGGCTAGCGACGCGCCTACGAGGCTGCGGTGGAGTTCTCGGCGCGCCTAGGGCACTTGTCCAAGGCGTCGAGCACTAGTTGTGAGGCTAAGGTATGTATTTGAGCTTGGAAATTGAGTCTTGTAACTTTGTGCATATTCTAATGTGAATCAGGAAGCTTCTCTAAGCTTGGTAGATGCTTTAAGCATGAACCAAAGCTTGAGTTTAGCTTGGCACATAGTTAATATGCTAGAAAGAAGTTTGTAAGCTTCATACTAGCTTAGAATGAACTCTCGGAGCTTGGACAAGCTCAAGACTCATTGTACATGCTTTATAAGAAGCTCATGTAGCTAGGAACTAGCTCATGGAAGCTCAATCTAGCTCACACTAGCTCAAGTTAGCTCAACTAGCTAGAAATTCAGCTCAACCTAGCTCACACTAGCTCAAGCCAGCTCAACTAGCTAGATGCTAGCTCATGGAGCTAAGGGGTAGTGACACTACCTAGGTGACCTAGCTAGGTACCTAGCTATGCTAGCTAGGTGGTGGGCTTGGTGGGCCGGCCCAAGGGGCGCGCCCCATGGGTTGTTGGGCCGCATGCATAAACGCATGGCATGGGCTTGGTGCCTTGCCATTTGGGCCGTGCATGTGGGCTTTTGGATTGGATTTTTGGGCTTCCTTCTTGGGCCATTATATGCTGGAATTAAAAGGCATTTGGAGTCCAAGGGGGATGCATTTGGACGCCCAAAATGATGACAAGGAGAGAGGGATGGAAGTTACAACAAACTCCCTAAAATCACTCTCATCCACTCAATTGTGTAACCGTTTTATAACCGCCGGTCTGGCAGTTTTTGGATAGTTTATGGACGCCTATATAAGGGCAAAAGTAGGCCATTTTGATGGGAAAAAAAGACACAAGAAAATCAGTCCTTTAGTCCAAAGAAATCGGTGAGAATTAAACACACAAAGTCGAGAAGACTTATTGTTTTTTTGAGTGGGAATTCACAAGTGATTCAAGCACTTCGTGGGCATCATGGATCGATGTTCTACATCAAGGAAGAAACCTCAAGAGGCGTGGCATGGGCAGTATTTTCAAGTGAAGGACGAACCCCAAACGTCGATGGAAGATGAATTCGTTCAAGTCAAGAGCGAAGAGGAATCAATGGACTCGAATAAGGTACGCTTGTTCTGGTTGTGTCTTGCCAACACTTCCATTGGTTCGTTTGTTACGTTTTATCTCACAGCGGTATTGCATAAACTCTTGGCATGGAATAGGGGCAATATACGTTGAAGGAAAGCGAGATCTCATCCCGTGACTCGTAGCTATATCCAAGTCGAATAACTTAATATGAAAAAGGGGTCGATAGTGATTGCCCTCGGGCCTACACCCACGAGACTACCCTTCAATGGGTCTACTCGTCATGCCTTGATTATCCTATGGATCTACAAGGGTCGACTTTCCTTCAACTAAAACAAAGCAAACATACTTAAATGATTGCATGCTAACCCTATATAAAAATCACAATAGAGCATGTCGAGATCTATCCTTAACAGATTCCATGTGGAGGAGTAGCAATCGAGCAAAGTTGACAGGTTCCTTGAAGAGGATTTTATCCATGATAAGAATGTCTTGGATCGTAGTAGTGCTCCTCTTTTGCTCTCGGGGAATCAAGTTACTGATAACCCAAGTGAAGAGAACCTTCTTCTCAGCGCACATCAAATTAGTGGCAAAGGATCCACCTTCGACATCATCGACTTGTGTGACTTTCTTAAGCAACTCGGCCAAATCAACTTCCTCAGGCCATGCACCACTATGATATTCAACAAATCCCTTGTGCGGCACTTTCAGAAGAGTGGCTAACTCCATGATCGACAATCTAAACTTCTCTCCATTCATCTCATAATGACCCATGGTTCTCTTCTCCCTGTCTTCTATAGTCAACGACCTGTAGAACTCTCTCACCAACCCAAGACTAAACTTTTCTTCTTCATGAAATAGACTATTCCATCCTTGAACTATTAGCAACTCAGAAACACCCTTTAAACTTGTTGACTCAATGAACTCATCGTCCATGATGAGTTCCTTAATGAATTCACACTCATCCATATTACTTCCCTCAGTCTTAGTTTCCACAACAGTCTTCTTAGGTTTCCCACTCGCAGCCAAACGTCCATTCGACCTAGTGGGTGCCCTTTTACTCTTTTTAGACCTCACAGTTTTCTTAGACATCACCTAGTCACCACCCTTGGATCCAACAGGTGGGGAGTCGATTCTCTACCCCTTTTTCTTGTAACCTTAGCCCTAGCCTCCCTAGTCTTTGGTTTCTTGGACTCCTTAGTTATGACAACATCCTCGTTATCAAATTTTTCAGATTTAAATAACTACTTAGCAATCTCTTCTTTTGATTTTTGCCTAAACGATGATGCAATAGATTTCAAAAGAGAAAGCTTAGGATCACTGGGAGTACCTTGTTCAGAATCGTCGTGACCTTCAATATTCAGTTGCAAGAGAGGTGAATCTGGATTACCAATGGGGTTGACCACCATGCTTGGGTCAACGACCTATTCGGGGTCATCGACCTGAGCGTTGTTTCCCGCCAAGTGGACAATAATCGTCTTCTCCAAAACGATTGGTTCAGAAACTATTTCTTGAGACCCCATAGCCTCGATTGAATTCACTACCTCCTGGACAGAGTCGAATCTCTCTTGCATGTGTTGAGATTTGGGGCTCTCAACACCAAGCAAATTTTCGAACTCGACTTGCTCTTTCTCTACGAGATTGGGAGAATTGGAAAGAGATTTTTGTGGAGATTAAGGGAGAGTTTTTGTAGAGATTTGGGTAGCAGGGTTTTCTTGAGGATTCGGGAGAGATTTGGTGGGATTGTGAGAGGATTGGCCCAGTTCTTGAGTTTGGGTTGATTGAGGGCCTTCGAGCAACAATGGTGAGACGGGTTTGTTTGCGTTTTGAATGGCTGCTAACAGCAAATCCAGGGTTTGTGGATCAACCACTTTCCCGAGCTTGAGGGCTCGGGTTCGTGGGGTTTTAGTTCAACGAATGGGGGATGATATAACACCTCGACTTTCGCCGGAGCGCTACTTGGTGGTAGACCCTGTCCGGGACTACTCAGATTAGTCAGACAACAAATTCACTCAGATCTTGCAACTCGGGCACGGCGAGAAAACAAATAAACCTCCAACTTTTTATTTTAAACAGAAGTGGAAAGCATGATAGTATTCTCGAATTCATAAACAGAAGATAACAATCAAATCATTCTGTAATTTCAAACTATCCTAAACCAATTCCATCCAACTAATAACAAACAATTCAACAGACAACATTTAATACATAACAACCAGATCCCGACAACCCGAACCTATTGACACGTCGCCAAAATTCGTTTCACCACTTAGTAGAGAATCCAACACGATTCTTGAAAGGTACCTGAAACTATAAAATATTCCCCGAAGGGTCAGCTACAATTTTAATTCAAGCTAGAAAGCGTGAGATGCACATAGAACGTTTGAAAAATCACACAAAACCCTAGCAACGAAGATTCACACATAAATCAATAATTATCGATTCATATCAATTCAACACTCAACGTTAAGTAATCACACAGACACCCATACACATAGACACCCATACACACAGACACACAATCACACAGATACACACACACTTACAGACCACATCACAATCATAACCACCTAAAAAAATATAATGATATCACAATAGTATAATCAATAAAGATAACCTCAATAATAGTGACAAGGATAACAATAATCTTTATAAAAATATTCCCAACATATATAACCGCAAAATACATCCACATAAACCCAACCCATGAACTCGAGATCATTCAAACAAAATCCATCAAATAAAATAGCAATCAACATCCTCCTCAAATCCAAATGGCACCCTCTGGCCTCTCATCTATTGTGCACGGTCAGGGCGCGTACCATATACACGTGCCCATTTCCCCTATCCACCCTTCTTTCCCCGGATAAACCTCTACTAGAGCGTTTGCCAAAACATTTTATCTTATTTTTAGAAGGGGGTCCCTTCCAGCCGCATGACCATGCCCGAGGGCCACTTCATCTCCAACTTATCCCGTGATCCATGGCCATACTGGAGGAACCCATTGCACGCATAACGAAAAAGGTTTAAAAACGATTTTCCATAGTTTTATATAAGAACGTAATATGAAATCATTCCAAAATAAGGTTTATACAGTCAATTCACTCACTCAAGGCAAAACGGATCAGAAGCTTCTCAAAAGACGAAAACAAATAAGCAACAGAAGAAAAAATAGACCCGAACAAGTCACAATCATAATAACATAGACAATTACAATTTTGATTCGAACGCATCCATATTTGCAGACACAATCACAATTACAATTACGATTACAATACACTCATAGTTGTAGTCAGAATCAAAATCACAATTAAACTCACAACCACAATCAGAATCACAATCACAATCACAAATCCAATCATCAACTCAAACACCACATCAATTATAAACACAATTATATTTAACGATGCATACACAATTATAAACGCATACACCACCACAATTATCATAAGCACACTCATGGTCACAATCAGATTAAGTATTCACATAGATAGAGAATAAAAGATTTTAGTTAAAATAATAACGAAGGGACTAATTCCCAAAACCAATCCTACACACATGACATTCAATCTAACATGAATTGAATTAAGTCGAGCAAGTCGCAAAACGACTTACCTCCAAGGTGAATTCCCGAAGCAACAAAGCAACTACCTATCGAGCAACGCCAAACCCTTTGAGAGAAATCGATCGGGGTACTAACGGCTGCTTACACCTTGGATTCAAACAACTTGATCTTTGATCGAACGGACTTGGGTCAACAATAAGATGGTGGAACGGCACGAAGGACATCAACGACGATCTAGCCCGAGCGAGCACATGGGCGACGCGATCAGCAACTCAGCAAAGTGTCTCCCTGGCTTCCTTCTTCGAGTAGCTCTTCGATGATCCCGCTGATCACCAATTCAGAGCTCGTGCGCAAGAACTTGACAGACGAGCGACCGAACTCGAGGTCGCAAGCGAGAGCAGCGAAGGGCCTCGAAGTTCATTGTTGGCGACTGGTGCGGTCTCAACTGATAGTGGCGAGACAACGAGCGATCCAGCGGCGAGTGGTGGTCAGGTGATGAGATCAACGGTAAGGAGCGGCGGCGCACGAACGCCGGCCTCTTTTCCTTGTCTTCTCTAACCGGTGTGAGACGAAGGGATCGAGTGTGGTCAGGCTTGAGACCGCTCTCCTTAGCACGACGAGGACAGGGAAAGATCGGGGAGGTGTCTTGACCGGTGACCTAAAGAGGTAAGAGGAAGGAGTGCGGCGCCCTCCTAGGGTTTCTGTTCTCTTGTCAGGAAAGAAACGAGATAAAGGGAAAAGGGAAGGAAAATTTTGGGTCAGCTTATGGGTTAAGCTACCAAAGGGTTTCATTCTCGACCCATTTCTTAAAATAAGACAAAGCTTGTTGGGTTTTAAGCTCGAGACGAATAAACAGTAGTCAAGAGATCAAATATCGGATTTTCGAAGACTCGGGTATTACAGATGAGGGGCAAGGGTTAGGGTTTGACGCCATTGATGGAGAAAGTTTGAAGCTTTTTGGGAGAGAAGGGTTTGTAGAGAGATTGAGAAGAGCAAGAGAGCGAAATAATGCGCGAGAGAGAGTGTACCTTTTGATTAAAGCCTTCTTCGTATGAAGAAATTTAGCCAAAACGCATTTTTGGATGCCCTATTTAGGCGTTCGGATTTTTATTGGATTTTTTAGGTATTTTTTGAGTATTTAAGGCCTTCATTTTATTTTTATGTGTTTCCTACTCTTCTCTTTTTCCCAACTCGCTTCCCTCTCTCGATTTCTCGCCTCCGACCTAACTCCGAACTACATTTGAGATTCAGAGTAGTGAAGGAAGCAGAGAAACCTACGGTTAGAGTTTAGACTCATCAGGACAAGTCAAACGCATGCTATCATCTTCTGCAATTTCTCTTTGTTGCGCTTTTGACAGATTTCTCTTCGTTGCGCTTTTGACAGGTCGCCTATGAGTCGAGCCCCTAATTTTCAGGTGAGCTTACGTGGTTTTTGTTTAGTTTTTTTTTCCAATGGTGCTAAAGATTTATCAGATTTTGGTTTGATTTTGATACTTGGTTGCTTGCGTTCCTCTTTGGTGTTGAATTTTGCCATATCTGGATTCTGAAGAAGTCTAGGGTTTTTTTTTCTTCGAACGGATCGATCTCTGGTTCTAATTGAAGCTAGGGTTTCGTTTTCTTTGAAAGGATCGAATATTGAAAGTATTTAGCTTGAATATAAATTCTAAGGTGGAAATTGTATGCTGGATATTTATGATTTCTTGTGGAGGCTGATATTTTCAGCTAATTTGGAAAAAGGAGAGAAAATAAATTATATTCGGTGCCTGACTGCTTGAATTTTGTGTATCTTTTGCCTGGTGAACATGAAGAATATGGTTCAATTTGAAGCAATTTGTGAAAGGTTGTATAGGAACGAGCTTTTTTAACGAGTACTCTAAAAAACTTTTCTCTTGATCCAAGTTGCATTGCACAATGCGAATACATACTAGCTAAACAGTGCAAGAACTCCTTACGCTGTGTTGTTGGCTAGTTAAAGCTTGTTGAAGCAAGTTACAGAGAATAGGCTCCCATTACATCTCGACTTCAGATTCGTAATTTTCTTGTTTGCTAATGGAGAGACTTTATGATTAATTCAATTTGGAATATTCATTATTCAACCTTTTGGTTCTAAGTACATGTTTGAAAATAATTTACTTTTACATATTATTCTTAAATTTATTGCCATCTATGACATGGAGAGTTTTCATATTTTGGTTTTCCACATATTAATTTAGTCTATGTATGGTTACTAGTGAAATTCATTTCATCATTCTAACCTCTGTATAGTATGGACTTTAATTGATGTACTTACTATAGTTTAACCTGTCTCATGTTATTTGAAGGTGATCATCCGGTAAATTATCTGGCAACTAGAGGGCGTAACTTGGAGAATATGGTTCAACTTGACTCTATTGTCATTGACTAGGTATGGATTGTGTGTAGTGCTAGCTATGATATGAGATAAGACTATGCTATTGTTAGTCTCATGTGAAAATTTAACACAATGATAATATGGGATCAGTAGAGTCAAAAGTTTTTAATGATCAAATGACAATTAATATAAATTGAGTGATGTGTCTCCTCACTAGGGTGATGGAAATGTCCTGATTGTTGCACACTAAACTATGAAAGTTCTTTTCCTAACTTTATTTAGAATATGTTAAATGATTCTTTAAAATGTATTTATCACTCCATATTTGACATGTTGTTTGTACCAATTTCCTCTAAAATATATTTAACGTATTAGCTCAAATGGTAGAGCATTTGGTTAAAAAAAATAATGATGTAGGTTCAAATCCTACATAGGCTGATTAATAATCTTTTTGATGACAAGTTTTATGTGGTGATGACAAGTGATGATATTTGATGACAACTTTGTTTTTTTATTTGTTGATGACAGTTGTTTTGATGTGGTTGAATGTCATAAAGGCTTTTTAAATACATTTGATGATAGTTTTGATGACACTTGATGACGGACGGTTGTTTGTCATTAAGGTCCTTTGATGAAAAACAAATGAATGTCATCAAGGTCCTTTGATAGCACTTGTTTGTCATCAATGTCAAACTAACCGTCATCAAGTAGCGATGACAATTGATGACAGTCGAACCGTCATCAAATAACGATGACAATTGATGACAATCACCGTCATCAAGTAGCGATGACGTTTGTGATGATAGTTGATGACAATCAAACCATCATCAAATAGTGGTGACAATGGTGACACATATTTGATGACTAGTAAAAATTGTATGTGATGACACATATTTGATGACACTTTGAATGATTACACTAAAAAATTATATGTGATGACACTAAAAAATTAAACGTGATGATATATATTTGATGATAACTTTTTTTTATGTATGATGACAGTTGTTTTTATATGGTTGAATGTCTTTGATGATATTTTTCGTCATTAAAATGTCTAACATTTTGATGACCCTTGTGATGATAGTTAATGACAATCAAATCGTCATCAAGTAGTGATGACAGTTCGAATCTTGTCTTCAATAATTTTTTGATAGACACTTTGAGTGGAGACACATATTTGATGACACTAGAAAAACATTGTATGTGATGACACATATTTAATGACATTAAAAAATTATACGTGATGATATATATTTGATGACAACTTTTTTAATGTGTGATGACACATATTTAATGACATTAAAAAATTATATGTGATGACACATATTTTATGTTGTTAAATGTCTTTGATGATACTTTTTATCATCAAAAACAGTTATCAAGACATTTTGATGAAACTTTTTAGCTTTTATTACACTTTTTGTCATCAAAAAATTGTGATGACCGTGGAAAAAATTGTGATGACGGTTGTTTTTATGTGGTTGAATGCATTTAATGATATTTTTTATCATCAAAAAGTGTAATCAAGACATTTTGATGACACTTTTTACCTTTTATTACACTTTTTGTCATCATAAAATTGTGATGACGGTGAAAAAATTATGATGACAGTGATGACGGTTGTTTTTATGTGGTTGAATGCATTTAATGATACTTTTTATCATCAAAAAGTGTCATCAAGATATTTTGATGACACTTTTTACCTTTTATTACACTTTTTGTCAAAAAAAATTGTGATAACGGTGAAAAAATTATGATGACGGTAAAAAAATTGTGATGACAATGATGACGCTTGTTTTTATGTGGTTGAATGCATTTAATGATATTTTTTATCATCAAAAAGTGTCATCAAGACATGTTGATGACACTTTTTACCTTTTATTATATTTTTTGTCATCAAAAATTGTGATGACGGTGAAATAAATTGTTATGACGGTTATGAAAGTTATGATTGTGATGACGGTCAACGGTCGGTCAATGACCGAGTCAACTAGTTCAACAGGCGAGTCAACTCGGTGAGAGTGGGGTGGGGTGTGTGGGTGATGGGGTTTTCGCTATTTACCTAATTTTCACTCTCCTTAATATACACCTAATTACGTATTTTTTTGCTATTTACTTAATTAAGCCGTATTTATTCTTGAACTGTAGTTGATTAGATAGAAACTAGATCTTCCCAAGATCTTTAATCAATGCAACTGAAAAAGCAATTTCCTTTGGCAAAAAGATTTCCAAATTTTTGAAAAGTTATTCTTGAAGAAAGGTGATTCTTGTCTTACTCTGAAACTAACGTTCTCAACCTGTTTTGCGTCAACCACTTAACCGGTAAATTTTCAGGATAAAGGACTTTCCCTTGTGATGCACAGTCACTAGCCTCACTCAAGTTGCCAACATCCATTGAAAAGAGAATACGTCTGATTCTTTGGGATTTTGCATAGGGGTGCTAAAGAGAACCAGGGGAAATAATTTATGTGAATTTTTCAATCATGTAGATAAGTCTCCGTTTATATCAAGACATATAAAAAGTAAGCTCATAGAGATTCCCTAACATGATAGGCCTGGGTAGGCTATAGAGTCAATCGCCATTTGTGCTTGTAATGAGGATTAGGAACATCAGGTTTTGACTCTTTTGGGCTCAGAGAATGGTTTCAATATGCACTTAATACATAACTCAAAAAGCAAAGAATGAAGACATTATGATGTGCGTGGTTCATGAGTATGTAACAAGGAAACATTCAAATTTAACACCTCAAGATCATAAAACTTTTGAATCATAAATAGAGCATCTAATCTAACCAATCATCGAGGGAAAATAAATGGGAAATAGATTAGTTTAGGAAAATCATACCTAGCTCCATGAGGAACTTTATAAAGGGTTCATGATTGAGAGCCTTAGTGAATATGTCAGCACGTTGTTCACTTGTCCGACAGAAATCCATGGTCACCAAGTCTCAACACAATCACGAAGAAAATGATGACGTATTTCGATATGCTTGGTTCATGAGTGTTGTACATGATTCTTTGAGATGTTGATGGCGTTTGTATTGTCACATAGAATAGGTATGCCATCATATTTCAAGCCAAAGTCATGGAGTTGTTGCTTGAGCCATAGAAATTGGGTGCAGCACGCGACATCGACGATGTACTCAGCTTCTGCAGTAGAGAGAGCAACTGAATTCTGCTTCTTGGACCCCCATGACACAAGACATGGTCCAAGAAATTGAGCCATCCTAGAAGTACTCGTATGATCAACCTTGTTCCCAGCAAAATCAACATTCGTGTACCCGACTAGACCAAAGTCATAAGAGGTTGGGTACCATAAGCACAAAATGTCAGACCTTTTGAGATACCTTAGGATTCTCTTAGTAGCCTTGAGATGAGATTCTCTTGGATCGGACTGAAATCTAGCACATAAGAATACGCTAAACATGACGTCTGATCTGCTTATCGTGAGGTATAGTAGTGAACCTATAATACCTCGATACAAATTTTGATCGACCTTCTCATTCTCATATTCTTGACACACTCCTTGAGGTACTTTTGTTGATGAACTCTTGTAGCCTCACTTCCTTGAACAACCATTCTCATTTCAAATTCACTGGCCATGAGGTTGGAAAACTTCTTCACAAGTTTATCATCTGTAGAACCAAAGATGATGTCGTCAACGTAGACCTGCACAAATAGAGTGTGCTTTCCCTCTTTAAGAAGAAAAAGGGTCTTATCCACCCGTCCTCGAACATATCCATGTTGTAGCAAGAACTGAGAGAGCATGTCATACCAAGCTCGCGGCGCTTGCTTCAATCCATAAAGTGCTTTGTCGAGTTTGAAAACATTATCCAGGTGGGTGACGTCTTCGAAGCTTGGGGTTTGTTCTACAAAAACTTCTTCTTTAAGAAAGCCATTCAGAATGGTTGTCTTAATGTCCATTTGTTGAGGCTTGAATCCATGATGAGTTGAATAAGCAATCAGGATACAAATTGCCTCTAGACGTGCCATAGGAGCGAATGTGTCATCATAATCTACCCTTATTGTTGGTTATACCCCTTAACCACAAATCTTGCTTTGTTCCTGACAACATTTTCGGAATCATCAAACTTATTTCCGAATACCCAACGTGTTTCAATCACAGTTCTATCTTTGGGTCGTGGAACTAGGTGCCAAACCTTGTTTCTCTCAAATTGATAAAGTTCTTCTTGCATAGCACACACCCAATCTGGAACATTTAGGGCTTGATCTACATTCTTGGGTTCCATAATAGAGAGAAATCCGTTGAATGCACAGAAATTCTAAAGTGACGAACGTGTTTGAACACCTTTTATGTAGTCAGAGATGATGTTGGTTACTGGGTGAGCATCTTTCTGCTGATAGTTCAACTGAAGCTGAGTGAGGTCAAACACCTCACTATTATGACCTTGCTCAGTGTTGGAATTATCGGTCTCTTCAGCTTCTTAATTTTGATCAAGCTCAATGTTACCAGAATCTTCATTTTCTTCTATATCTTCTAGGGTTGGCATATCAGAATCATCCGGGTCATTCACCTGTGCCAAGTCGACAACCTTTGGAACTTCAACAAATTCTACAACATGAACTTCTGACTCATCACAAAGATGAAAACCCATATCTCATTCATCTTTGTCGACAACAGAGCTTCCTCCCATAATGTTCTCATCAAATACAACATGCACACTCTCTTCCACTTTTCTAGTTCACTTGTTGAAAACTTTTTAGGCTTTGCTATGTTGAGAATAGCCTACGAAGGTTCCTTTATCACTCCTAGCATCCATCTTACCCAGATTATCCTTTCCGTTATTATGTACGAAACATTTGCATCCAAACGTACGCAAGTGAGCAACATTGGGTTTTCTTTCTCTCAAAAGCTCATATGGTGTTTTCCCAAGAAGAGGACGCACCATAGCTCTATTTAGCACATAACAAGCAACATTGATAGCTTCTCCACAAAAAATACCTTGGTAGACCACTCGAGATCATCAGAGTTCTCAACATATCCTCCAAAGTTTGGTTCTTTCTCTCAACTACACCATTCTATTGAGGAGTTCTTGGGGCTGAAAAATTGTGACCTACACCATTTTCTTTGCAAAAGTCCAGGAACTGAGATTTTCAAATTCTGTGCCATGATCAGATCGGATTGAAACCAAAGGTACTCCAAGCACCTTTTCGGTTAACTTCCTCCACGCTCTGAATTCTTCGAATATGTGGTCTTTAGAAGACAAGAAAAACATCCAATTATACCGTGAAAAGTCATCAACAATAACATAGACATATCTAGTACCTCCTCGACTTTTTACACGCATAGGTCCAAAAAGATCCATATGAATTAATTCTAAAGGCTTAGAAGTACTTACCTCCTTTTTCGAATGAAATAAGGATCTAACCTGTTTCCCTTTCACACAAGCTTCACAAATTTCATACTTGTTTGGATCAGTTTTAGGTGTGAAGTTTGTTTATAAGTCGTAGACTCGCATGACCAAATCTGTTATGCCAAAGTTTGGCAACGTCTTTGACCACTTGAAAATACAACTTTTCTTCATGCAAGAGCCAGGGAACAACTTTATAAAGATTGTTCTCACAAGTTCCCTTCAGAAGAGTCTTACTTGAGCTAACATCAATTACTTGACATCCATGAGAATCAAAAACAACTTGATAAAGATTGTTTACACATAGTTGGGAAACACTTAGAAGATTGTACCTAAAACCTTTGACATAACTAACGTTGTTGACACAAAAGTTATTAGAAATTCTTACATTTCCAATACATACGACTTGTCCCTTACTGTTATTTCCGAAGGTGATGAATAACTCAAAGCTCCCGGTCATAAGAGTTCAACAAGCACTATCGAAGAACCAGGGACCGCTTTCTCTCACTTCATTCTGCAAGGTAAAAGTCAGTTTTTATGACCCAGAGTTGTTTAACAACTCTTCTGGGTTGGACAACGTAATTATTTTCAAAACATCTTTCATTATAGACTCTCTCAGGATCTATGGTAGGCTCATGTTCATGAGCATCCCAAAGTCCATGAGATTTGCTATCCCTTTTCTTTTTCCTGCACTCATGTTGAAGATGACCTTCTTTTTCATTGTGACCAGCAAGTTTTATGACACTTAAGACCAACATATTTGTTGTACCCAGGATAAACCGGTTTGTTGTTAATCTGAGCTTGAAAGTCAATTTTTGATGGTTTCAAGTTCTCAACTTGTTTCTTCCAGATTTTGTGTGCTTTCTAGCATGAATAACAAGGTCGCTTACCTTTGCCTAGGTTCCCCACTTTTGATGTAGAACAACTTCCCTTGTTGTTACACACAGGTGTGTTACCTTTAGGTTCGGGTGGACACAAAGTTTTCAAATCCTTAGGCACATAGGAATATCCAAGTCCAGGTCTTGAAGTTACAAAAGTTTTAGCAAATTCTTCAGCAGCTTTCTTAGCAACAAACTCTTCTATCCTTTTTTTCTTTTTAGAGTCATCACTAGCTTTTTCCTTTTCAAAGTCATTTACTAACTTAGCATTACCAAGTTTTAGCATGAGATTTTCTCCTTCAAGCTTAGTTACTCTCTTTTCTAAGTCATCCACTTTAGTTTTAAGATTATCACAAGTTTTGCAAGCAGTAGACTCAGAAACCAAAGACTTCTCCTCTAACTTAGCACATTTAAGAGACAAAACCAATTATCATCCATTAAGTTAGAGATAGTGTCTTCTTTTTCATCAAGTTTTCATTGAGTTCGGTAACTTGAGTTCCCAACTTCTCAATGATAGCATGCAACTATTCTTTAGTTTTGTTGGACAAGATAGACGAAAGTTTAGAATTTTGTACCTCTGAGCGTCTATAGCCATGAGACATGTTTCTCCTTGTTGACTTGCTTCATCTTCAGCATTGGAATCATCCCAGGTGGCCAACATAGCAGTTTTGTCACCTTCCGACTTCTTTTTAACACAATTTCTTGTAAAGTGTCCTCTTTTTGAGCAGTTGTAACAAATGACCTCCTTCATGTCTTTCACTGGTTCCGTCCCTTTGGATGGAACTTTACCATTATGATTCCAAAGCTTTTTTCATGGCTCTTGTGATGAGTGCAACCTCATCATCACCATCAGCTTGATCATCATCACATTGAGCAAGATCGAAAGCCTTTTCTACTTTCAAGGCAATGTTTTTCCGACAACGTCTTCCATCTAACCTTTTTTTGATTCCTCCATACATAGTCAATTTTTCGACAACGTCTTCCAAGGTGAGCGTCTTAGTTTCACTATTGGTTAGCAACGCAGCAGCAACCTCGTTCCATTTTGCGTTAAGCCCTTGGATCAACTTGCTAACCTGCTTCCACTGAGGAAGTTTTTTATCAAGAGACTCGAGTTGTCTAACCACAACTTGAAATCTTGAGTGATAGTCACCCAAGGATTCATTCTTCTCTTGACTCATTCCTTCATATTCCCTTTCTAGAGCAATGATGCGATCCTTCTTCACATCATCATTTCCTTGGTGGAGCCTTTTGAGAGCATCCCAGATTTGCTTAGCTTATGAATAAGCTTATGGGTTTCAAAGGGATGAACAAAAATTGAATGAAAAAGATGCTATAGTAGAGTAAGAATGCAGGAAAAAAAATCCAAAACCATAAACCCAACAAAAAAGAATTTGATCTTTCAGCTGATGAATTTTCCACTTGGGGTTTGCGTTAGTCATGAGCTAAATGTTCCCTTAGGCAGAAAGAAGAATCATGCAAATCAAGTTGATCCATAGGCAGAAAGGAATAGCAAGTGAAGGGTTATAGAGGATGCAAGAATTTAGCTAGCAGAGTCATTATTTAGAAACAAAATGACAAGGTCCAAAAAAGTGAAAAAAAACTCCCAAACAAACAGTAAAACTAAAAAACTCTTAAATAAACTAAATAGCAAACCATATTCCATTCAACTATAATAGTATCATCAAGGATCCATGAAACTTAAACTGAACCCGCAAATGACTACCAACATCAAGAAAAAGGGCAAGACAGTACTACAAATATACCATGAAAACTGTACTAACTTTGCAAGAAGAGAGAATAAAATATGGAAAGGGTCAAATAAACGGCATTAACAAAGAGGGTCCTACAGATCTCACCTAATATAATCCCCATGAGTATGAAAGGCATCAGGCTTGGATCCAAGTTTCATAAACTTCATCTTGGCCACACAAAGATACGATAAACAAAGGGCTTATGGACTTGCAATCCTCTAAACTAAATAGAATCCTCCAAACTCTTATCAGATGATTAAAGAGTTTAGAAGACCTCAAATCTGCCATCAACTCAGGTACCCTATAATGAAACAATGAAGAAAAGGAGAAAGAAATATCAAGAGTTGTTTGTATTAGCTTTGTGAAGAAATCGACTTTCTTTAGTTTTGTTAATGTGAAGCTTGATAAAATCTGTCAAGTTCAAGGAAAATTGTTCAGCAACCACCAGCAATGCCTATCCCTGGCCACCACCAACCACGCCTCTCGTCGGCCACCATCAACCTCTCCTTCTACCACTCTCCAATCATCATGCCATTGTTTATATGTAAGGGTAAGAGCACATATCATTGTAAGGTGACACAAAATTAGGTCAAATTAGAAGGATAGACGCCATGAATTTCATTGAAATAACTTAATTTCATACAAAAACCCCTAAGCTTTGAGTGAAACAAATTGAATCAGAATAATAGACATGGTTCGAATAACATAAATTTCATAAAGTTACCTTTGGATGGAGAAGATGTGTTGGCCCCAATACAAGAGAGAGTAGGAGTGTTATCCAATCCTGATGCATTCTAGTTTTTTCCTCACTGCTTTCCTCTTTGGCTTGAAATTTTACCAAATGGGTCAGTAGCTTCAGCTGCATCTGGGTTTTCCTCTTGCTTCTTTTGAGGTTCAGCCACCACTTCGAACATTTTCATGAAAGATTTGCATTCTGCGAAAAAAAAAAGAACATTAGCACAATGAGTGCCTACTTCAACTCTCATATTTACATACAAACAGAAGCCAATACATATTTTTATCAATCATAACACATATCATATACCATTATATTTTCCAAACTGAAAAAAAAAATCCAAGAATCAAGAAGCGCTCAAAATTAGATACCTAAATTTAAGGGGCGGACAAAGTCCAATGCCGGTGAATACTTAATCCACTTTGAACGTAAATAGATTCACTATTTCACATCCCTTCGATGAAGTCTACATTTTTTTGTTGCATCTTCAGTACTTTTTTCTTGCATCTTCAGTTTCACTAATTAACAGAAAGGGGGAAAGGAAAAGTAATGAAGCAAAATCAGATACCTTGCCAACAATAGCTTGCAGATACTTTGAACGGTTGCTCCCCTGATGCTGACGCTCAATCATGGTCTATTCACGGCTCTTCGATCAACACGTACAACAAGCTTCACATCTTCGGCAATAGTAACAGGAATATGACCTAATTTTGCAGCAAGTTACAAACAGTTACGCGAATTGAACACGGGGATGAACAATAAACAAAAAATGAACCCGAAATCTCATCAAAATTCTAGAATTAGAGATATTCCAATCACAAAACAGAGAGATGGGGAGAGAAAGGGATGTTAGGAACTGAACTATTGGCATCGATGTCAGCCGGAAACTTAAAATTATGTCGGATTACCTATTAGAACTTCTCGCCGGTAAGAAAAGGTGGTGGGAAGCAGCGCCGAAGAGACAGTGGAGTCGTCGACAGCAGAGGCGAACATGAAAGAGAAAGTAAGGGAGAGAAAATGAGTAGTTAACCAGTTTTACAGAATAACTGTGGTGTTCTAGTGGTTTCGGATTTAGGCCGAGAGAGATGGGCTAGGGTTCCGATGGATTCGGTTAGAAGTGGTGGTGAGCGACGGTGACAAGGCATCAGCATGATTTGTCGGCGATGGAGATCTGTGCGGGTTGGTGGCGTGGTGGTGGACAAGAGGACGAGGTTAAGGAGGCCGGAGAAGAGAGAGTCCAAGAGAAGGAATGGAAGGAAGAAGAAACAGTCGAAGAAGTGAGTTCAAGAGGAGTTCGTAAGAAACTGTTCGGGAAGGAAACCAAGGGAAGAACGTGGTTGAAGAAGTTCACACAAGTTGACGGGGTTGAATTTGGGAGAGAAGAAAAAAAAGGCTTAAAAAATAGACACGTGGTAAAAGCAGAAGGTTTGAATTATGGCAAAAATTACTGCAGAACGTGGGAGAAGAGAAAAAAAATTATGGCAGAAATTAGTGTAAACTTGGCAGAAGCAGAAGGCTTGAAGCCTTACTGCTTTAATTAGTTAGTAAGATAACTCTTAACTCTACCTTGAAACTGTTGCAGCAATGCCCTCGCGTCAAGCGATTCCGGACTAAGGGGGTTGACTCGGAGTTAAGCCTACTCTGGGAGCAATGCTTCGGGGTGCAAGACAACAACCCGGGTGAGGTGGAGAGCGACGATGAAGCTCCGGACAGTGATGATGACAACAACGATGAAGTGCCTCTAGAGAGCGTGGCATCGGGGGCTGGACCCAGCGTGCGTCGTGGGGATTCCTCGGCTTAGGTATCGTTACTATGTAATTTTTTACCTCTTTAGTGCTTTATTTTCATGAGATGATAACTTTTTTCATATAATCATGGAATATGAATATTTTATTTCTTTAAGATAACTTATCCTCTTGAAATTGGTGGTAGGATGCATATTTGAAAGTTGATCGATATGTGAGGCTAGATATGTTGAGGTAGGTTTCTGTGATTTATTAGAATCAAAGTTTGGAACTTGTTTGTCTGGTAAAGTATTATAGAACCAGTCATCAATTGTTATATCCTCTTGAAACTGTTTGTTTAGTTCTTAATAATTTATGTTGTGCCCACCACGCCACCAGTCATCAATTGTTATATGTAGAATTGTGTATCTCATGGGAGGCGAAATTGAAGCTGAATTCTATCTCTTATTGTTGGTTTGGAACTTGTGTTTGATTGTATGAATTTTTTAAGTCCAAAATTGGACTTAAATTTTTGAATAGCAAGCTCGGCATGCACTGGCCTTCACTTGCCTGCACTGGCCTTCACTGGCTGTCACAACAGCCTGTGTAATGGTAATTTTTTAGTGACTTAAATTGGACTGTTCGGAGCCTGCAGTGGCTTTCACTGGCCTGGCCTTGACTGGCCTGCACTGGCTTTTTAAGTGTTGGGAACAGTCCATTTTTGGACTGTTCGGAGCCTGCAGTGGCATTGATTCAGCATGGGGGGAACAACCATGCATTTTATTGATGCTCATCCATCACCCCTGCTGCATAGGCTGGAAAAAAAAGCAAGGGAAATAGTATTGATTCCCTGCGCCTTTGCTTTTTATGGGGGGTACAAATCATGCATTTGGAGACTTTTTTCCCTACCTAACCATGCACATATCCTATTATAGTGACTTAAATTTTTTTATCTAAAGTTGGGAATTATAATTCAAGGCATAAAATCATTAAGTTCATTGTCTTAAAATGCAGGTTGGAAGTCTAGCCGGGTGGCGGATGTGTTGCTTTGAAGGACTCTATCTTTGTTGTTTTTTTTTCGGTTTGTTGAACAACTCGTGGACTATGGTTGTATTGATGTTTGTGTATGAATGGTTGTAAGGATTGTGAATGGTTTGTATGGATAACCAACGTAATGTGTTGTTATGGTGTGTATGAATGCTTTGATTATGGTTTTGTTTGCATTGAATCGATTTTTTGGCAGGTGTTCTCTTCTTTTGCAGGTTTGATGCTTTTCTTGCAGGTTGTAGGACGTGTTTGGAAAGCAATGGAGGGAGGCCACGTGTAGCATGTCTAATGTTAGGCTTGATTTTTAGAAGTGTTTGTGATGTTTTTAGGCCATGTAAAGCCATGTAAAGTCTTGTAGTGTACACATAAAAAAAGTTAGGTGAAGTTTTGTAATGCCCTCGTAAGCCATTTTTGTAGCACATATGTTTTGCCATGTAAAGTCTTGTAAAGTCTCATACTTACTTATGAATATAATGTTGGGTTCCAAAATTCACTCAAGCCTTGTAAACTTCACACTTACTTATGAATAATTTCACAATCACTCAAGTCATGCAAATGAACCCAATCACTCAAGTCTTGTGAAGAACAACTGTCTCAAGTCATGCAAATGTAGGCAATTTAAAACCATTCATCAATCACCAATAACATCGAGATTCCCATATTTGAGTTGCAATTGCATCCCTTATGTGTTTCATGCCCGTCGGAGCATTGTCTTGGCCTTGTTCTAGAACCCGGGGCGGAGGAAGATCGGGATCATCGTAATCTTCTTCAAGATATTCATCCACATTCCGATTTTCCAAAATCAAGTTGTGCATGGCAAAACAAACGAGGATCAAATCAATTTGCGTCTTGATTGGAAAGCTCGGCATGTACATCAAGATCCTGAACCGTTTTTTCAACACACCAAAACACCGTTCAATAGCACTCCTAAGCAACGAGTGAACCTTATTGAATGCTTACGGTGCATCTTTCGGAAGCGCATTTTGAAATTGGAACAAGTGGTACTTGACTTTTCCATACGGTACCATGTATCCGAGCTTGTCCGGGTAACCTTTATCGACAAGATAATACCGTCCTACATTAACAAGCATATATTAGAATAATATTGAAGTACTATTCAAGTAATATTTAAGGAAATGTTGAAGTAATATTTAAGGAATAACATGACATACCGGGTGGCGGATGAGGGAAGTTCATTGCGGGGGTCGAAAGAGCGTGTTCAAATACTCGGGCATCATGAGCACTACCTTCTTAGCCAGCAGATACAAATGTGAAGAACATGTCAAAGTCGCAGCACGCCATGATGTTCCATGAGCACACTTGTTTCCGATTCCTATATGGCATTTGGTCAGCTCGGGATATGCATGCTGTAACATGGGTCCCATCAATGCACCCAATCGCACCCTTAAAAAGAGTGTAACGATTGTTGTCCAACACCCTATCTGGAATTTCTTTGAACTCCGAATCACGAGGCCGTAGTAGACGCCTAGCCAGACACTCGAACCCTTGCCTCCTACCACTGATGGCGTCAATGACATCATGCAATGCACGACTAATTGTGTCCCCGGATCGCTCGAACCTCTCACACACGGCTCGGTTCGACACCCCCAATGAAATTGTGTATAGTAGAATGCCAACCTTTTCCATGACACACATATGCTTTGATGCTCGGATCCCATGCTTGGATTCTAGCTCGTCACACAACTTTCGAAACACGTGCTTCTCCATTCGAAAAGCATTAATGCATCTAACCTCGGACTCGGATTCCATTATCTCTCGCATCCATAAGTATCCGGTCAAAGGAGACGTGTATCAAGGTGTCTTGTGCATATATTTGAGGTAGTACCCCATTAAAAGCCAACGCTGTCGTTGCCTAAACAACAACCACGCCGTCATTATCTTCTCACGCTGACTAAGCTGCCTTGACGGTGCACGAGACATTCTTCTTGGCCTGTAAATGAGCTAAATTGACAAACAAAAAACACACTAAACAATGCAGCCAGCATATAAAAATTACTACATAAGGTAAGCATATAAAATCCCTACAATTAACATCCAACCTTAAAGGCTAAGGCAATCACAACCATGATAACAATCCACCCACAATCTGGAACTAAAAATCATCAAGTCATGACATAAGACAGAAATTGACATAAACAAGCATCCAACATAACAATCCACACACATAAAAGTCAGCAAATACAAACAACACTCAACCGGTCTTCTTCAACGCCTCCTTCTCTTTAAACTTGTACCGTAGTCAAGCAATCCTTGCATCATCATTCTTCAATGTCAGAAACAGGCGGCGGATGTTCTCATTGTTCAACTGATCCACGGTGTAACACCATAGACCACCGTACTCCTCTACCATTCCGGCCGTCACCATCCCTTCAAGAACCTCCATTGCTTCATCAAGCTTGAAAACCCTCTTTTTGCCTTGGCTGTTCACCGTACCCTGTGACTGCCCTTCCAACAGCGTCACAAACCGCTCGCCTTGTTCTGCACTAATTAACATTTTCTCCTGGAAGAAGGCAGTCCCCAATTGTTTCTTGCGTCGCTTAGGCACTCGTTGACTAGTACCGCTCGGTTGCTGCAGCGATGGAGAGTTGGTTTCTTGCTGAGAAGCTCGGGATTGACCTGGTGTGTCAGTAAAGTCTCGAAGCAGATCATCCTCATCCAAGTCGTCATCCATTCCAAGCAGGTCCTCAAAACCTCTTGACCCAAAAACACCAGATTGGGAAACCGGCGTTTGGGACTCATCTATTCCTACAACCGGGGGGTCCATTGTGGCCGCGACAGCATGTTGGCCCGGTGCACATATGTTTCCGAACAGGCAATCCCAAAGATCACTCAACTCCGAGTCAAGGCGCTTATGCTGGAACCTTTTGTACTCCGCCTTTTCCTGCCAATTATTCACGTGTAGCATTAACACCAACGCAAGTTTCCCATAAAATAAAATCCAAAACTTTCACTAAAAATCACCGTAACAAACTTACCCTTATCTTTCGCTCCCACCATTCAGGATCCGCTGTAATTGTTCCATCGGCCGGGTTCCATCCTACGCCTGTTTCCTTGTACCGTAAGCCAACCTAAAGCTTCCAAATCTTTTTCATGTAATCAAATTTGTTCTTCGTCGTATCCTTATCAATCTTCCGGTGTTCTCTGTTGGACGAGGGTTTCTTGACAACAAATAAATTTATAATCAAGACCCCGCTGAGTATAGGGTAGTCAGGATCGTTCCACGGGAAGCAAGGTTTGTTTATCTATCGACTACTAAAAATCAAACAAAAGCAAGCAAAACACACACTAGCAGCCTCGTTAACGACGTTGTCAGGGTCGTTAACGAACCACCGTAAACAAAATTCCAAAACTAACGACCTAGACAGGTTTGGTACCGAGCCAACGAACTCAGTCAAAAATATGATCTTAAGAAAAATCAAATAAAAACAAAGATCTAGGACAAGGGTTACCGCAATATAGTCATACACACAAGCTTGTAAGAAGATAAATATCATGCCTTTAAATAGATAGATGCATCAACTTTCATTGACTTAGCAAGTAAATTAATCTACTTTCATAAACTAACTCACTCAATTGCTTGTTTCGGATCTAAAGCTTGAAACTTTCGTATTCAAACAATATCAACCTTCAAGTTTATAACTTTCTCTTTCAATCAAGTTAACAACTCAAATTACCTCAACTTTCATCTCGGTATAAGCACAACAAACAATCTCAACAATAGATAAAAGGCATTCAACACATAATCTTACTCACCAAACATGCATAACTATGCCGGGTTTCAACCCCGACCCTAGATAAAAAGACTACTCACTAATCATAACTAAGAAACAAATAACTTTAATCAAAGAAAACATTGAAAACAAAACACTACTCAAATTAATAAATATCGTCTTACAGAGATTCAGAAGAAACCGAAAATACCAGAATATCAAATCAAAACCTCGACTAACGACCCCGGTAACTCTCGTCCACCGAGCTCTCGATCTCGACTCCGATCCATCTCTCTCGGCTCTTCTTCCTCTCTCTCTACTCTATCTATGATCGATCCCCCCTCCCTTTCTAAGGTAGATAGAAGGATATTTATACTAAAAAGGCTAGAAACTAAAAAAGGCTAAAAGATAAAAATTTTCCTAAAAAGATAGAATCTATTCTAAAAGATAAAAATAAGATCTACAAAGATAACAAGACCTAAAATACATAATATAATATCCCTAAAAATTATTAAAAAGACTCTACCGACACGGAAATAAATTCCCGCACAGGATCGGTAAGTCACAAAATCAACCTCTCGAATATTCTATCTCGTGGCCTCGTTAACGAGCCCTCACAGCCTCGTTAACGAGCCTGGGTTTGATTTCTTCAACACTTCTTCTCCAAAAACTTGAACTTAAACTTCTTCACATCGTATTCCTCCATCCTTTATCATAGCTCTCCAAATTCAGCTCCAAACAGCACCTTTTCCTTGCTAAAACCTACAAAAAGACACAAAACGGAGTAGCTTCCATACTTTTCACAAAATATGCAAAACTATCAAAAAATACACAAAACTAACCCTAAACTTATCAAAACGAAACCTAACAAGCTAAGAAAAGCTATCAAAAACTATACTAAAAACACGAACATCATTCTCATGGCTAAACTTCTCCGCAATCTCAACCCATTGAAAGTGAGTATCCTTCCCATTTCGCTTGTGATATTGTAGACAAATTGTCATTAGGGCTTTCACCTCTTCATCGGTCCAAGCAATGCCCTTCCCATCAACCCCCTTTCCCTTCGATTTCGCACTTGACTCAGCCATTTATCCTCAATACCCTCGATTCACAAACATTACATAAAACACACACACACAAATTCTTATACTCCAAAGCAAATTTCATTATAATTACCAATTAACAACACGCAACAAGATCTTCACACAAGATTAGGCACATCCTCGACTTAATTAATTCAATGTCACTACATATCAATTCTCAATTTCACACAAGCTCGATTGTAATCGTTTAATCAATGTCACAAATGAATCGAACAATCATCAAATGCATCTCAATATCTATAACCTAGCTAAAAATCAGCATCGTAAATTTCTGTCAAACAACAACCTAAAATTGCTAACACTAGGACATAAGCTGCTCATCACTAACATAGCTAGTTCAAACAAGATGGGAACCCATCACTAACCTTGTACCGTAGCTTCTAGGAGCCTCAGGCAGCAGCTTTCGAGGACGCCTCACTTGGTTGATGAATGTCGAACCTAAGGAGCTCGAGCGGAGGTCGAAGATGGAGCTGGAGTTCAAAGATTGGCTCGAGAGGAGGTCGAAGTTGGAGCTGCTCGAGAGGAGGTCGAAGATTGAGCTGCTCGAGAGGATGTCGAAGCTGGCGCTGCTGGAGAGGAGGTCGAAGCTAGAGCTGCTCGATCTACAAATTGGATTGCAATTACAAATTGGGGGAAATAGGAGGCCACGTGAGTAGCACATGTTCACAAGGGGCATTTCTAAATTTTTTTTATAAGGGTAATTTTGTCAATTCATGTATCTTGTTTGGATTTCCGCTACTACTTGCCAAACACTTTTTTATCCATTCCGCTAATAAATTCAGTTTCAGCTTCTCCCAAAAATCCAGCTACCAGCTACCAGCTCCAGCTTCAGCTAGATTCCAACTCCAGCTGCCAGCTTCAACTAGGTGTTCCAAACAGAGCCTTAATCATATATCTATCTTAGCCTACCTGTTTTATTAAGCCTCACGATTGGCATCATTAATTAACCAACGCCTAACGCGATTAGGAGAACGACTCTTTCAAGGATTCGGTCGGATCGGTGCCTCCCTTCCTTGTTCGTTCTGTTTGAGTTGTCATTGACGATCGCCGCCGGTAAGCTCCCACACTGCCCTATTCTCTATTTTCTTTCCGACACTAGTTATCGGGGGCCGTCTCCATCTCCCTCTTATACCCTCACTCTCGTGTAGCTTTTGATCCACCGGAGTTCGATCTCGCGTTGGCAACCGTCGCCGCTAAGTGCCTCCCTCTATTTATTTATTTTTCTTTTCTTTTCTTCTCGGGTTTGTTGGGTAGGCGTTGTCGCAGGGGAGGGGGATGTTGGACAGGTGTCGGGTTTGGGAATAGGCGGGCCAAGCATTAGACCGTCGGACGGCTCGCATTCTCCATCGATGTTGGTCGGGTTATTCTCGAGGAAGAAGCTGACCAGTTTGTGACATGATTTTTCCGGGTACGGGGTTCGTTGATGAACAGTAGGGGTGGCTTGTCGCAGAACTGCCGACGTTCAAGTAGAAGAGGGGTTATATTTATTTTCTCTGCCCGCGTTTGACTATTTGACTTTAAAGGGGGGATGGGTTCTGTTCAATTGTTAAAGCTAAGGAACTAACTAGGTTGTATTTGGTTCAATAAGTATTTTTTTTTTCTTTAACTGATCGTATTTGGTTTTGTTTTAATAAGTATAGTGAGTGTGTTATATATATTATTTGAACCGAACAAGTTAAAGTAGAAGTTTTGTTAGTCTACTGTACTAGTGGTTAATTAGTAGTTAAAATTAGTTTATAAATTTCCATTAGCAAAAGTTAATTTATAAAACTGTATTGTGTGGGCTATCAATTAGAACGTGGTGATATAGTGCTAAAGTAATCTACTTTTATGTAAGTGGGTTGCTAATTAAGTTAGTAAGAGTTATGTGTTTATTTTTGGTGGGGCTAAAATACGTAGTTGGGGTTAGGTTAGTTTATTAATGGTTTGAAATTCCGGTTAAGTTGGCTAACCGGTAACCATTGTTAATATATTTAGGAAATCACTGTTGTTCGGATTCCTAGCTTTATCAGGTTCACCAGAAATTCTTCTCTTGAGGTAAGTCGTTCTGCGACTTGCTCGGTTTTTATTCAGTTCATGTTAGGCGTTATGCTGTACTTGTAAGATTGGTTTTGGGGAACTAGTCCCTACTGTTTGTTTATGATCGAAAATTGTATTTTTATATGATATGTGTGCTATCCGTTTTTAAATAGTTTATCATGTATGAAATGTTTTGAATGTTTGCTTTATTTGTTAGTTGAAAACCGGCATGTAATGATGGGGAAGGGTTGCATTGCTGGAAAGACATGCAATGATGGTGAAGGGTTGCATTGTCGCATAGAATGCAAAGGTGAAGAAGGGTTGCATTGCCGCAAAATAAATTGTATGGGTATGTTTGGATGTGTGGATGAGAATATGTATGTGGATGTGCAGAATTGTATAAATGTGAATGTGTTTAGGTGTATGTGTGACTATTTGGAATTGGAATTTAGGTATTGATTGTAGTTGGTTTGCATGCTTGTTAATTCTACTTGTGAATGTTAGGAATTGCGTGTTGGTTTTTAAAATGTCTTGCTAGTGCGGAGTAATTTCTAACTTGGAGTGGAATAGGAACTGACCCCTCAGGGACTTATTTTTCAGTTGTAGATACGAAGTATGAGCTGTGATGGATCTCTAGCTGAGTGGTAGAGCGGAGGTTGACGCACGTGTCAATACGCTTGGAATACTTTGAGGGTTTTTGTTTCTTTTCCTTGGTTGAGTGGTTAGAAATGTTTAGAGCTGAAAAGAGGTTGGTATTGTGAAGTTGGTAAAAGTTGATTCTTTTTTTAAGTTTAAGGGTTGGGTTCATGTATTTTTTCTAACCTTTATTTTTAGAAATCATAGTTGGATGTTTTAAATTGTTTTCTCGTCGTGCCCGAGTTGCAAGATCCGAATGAACTTGTTTTCAGGCTAGCCTAAGTAGTATCCGGTGAGGTCTACTACCGAGTAGCGCCCTATGTAAAGATGAGCTGTTACAAATGCCAATCAAGTAATTACCAAAGCAAAGTGGGTAATTCCCAGTCTTTCTGGCGTGTAGTTCACGACGGCGGCGGGTTCGGCGCATTGGATGTTGTGGCTAGGGGTCATGACCATGGGCTCTCCATCTTCGCTTCGTTTACGGCGCTAATTAATCGGCTCTTGGCCCAGCACATCCTGTTGATCGTCATTCATGGCTTTCGATCCCATGGTGCGGGTGAGGCTGCCTTTTTAAACACTGTGGTGTAGCGTTTCAACTACACCGACCTGCCCAACTCTAAGTGCTCCAAGTTCGGGTATCCCCAATCTGAGTTCCTCTCCTGCTTCGAGTGTTCTTTCTTTCAATTTCATATGGCTGAATTCACCAAAAACCAGTTCCCAAACGAAGGCCAATCCTCCTTTGCTGATGTGATAGTCCAAAACAACAATCCAACCCATAAGGGCGGCGATGAGCCTAATCCAAACGAAAACCAAACAAGGAACCCCAACCAACTTGCTAGCCGAATTTCGAAATTGAAAATCGACCTGGAAGTGCTGAAAGCCAACTTGCAGAAGGCTAAAGATGTCACTGTCAAAGCCATGGAGGCTTCTTGGTTTGGCTTTTTGCTTGGAGAGCCAATGGAATTCACCAAATTGCGTGAGAAAATGCGCAATCGATGGTGTGGCATGGTTGGCCCAGATTTTATGATTACCAACCGGAAATAGTTCTGGTTTGAAATTCGTTTCAAATCCTCCAAAGATCGTAAGAAAGTGTGGGATGGGCGTCCATACCACATTGCAGGTCAACTGCTCGTGCTGAAGGAATGGAGACCGGATTTCAACCCGACAACTAAACCAAAGAACCGTGTGGACCTGTGGTTCCGCATACCGAAGCTTCCTCCACTCTACTTCACTCATGAAGCGCTCCCTCATATCCTCCAAGCCAATGGTTTTGGGGAATTAATCAGAATTGTGTCAAACCACAACCGTATTTGTGCTAATGGGGATATCCATGAAATTGAGATGGAAACAATTGTGGCCCCTGACGAAAAGGGTGATTTATCCGAATTCAGCATATGGTTTGAAAATAATCAAAAGGGTTGTGGCTACTGCGGTGCCAGTGATCATCTGTGGAACCACTATGGCTTTAAGAAAGCCTCATCGAGCAAGTTCAAAGCTCTTGAAACAAAGAACAACGCAAAATTGGGGGATTCGTTTCAGTTTGTTGCGGCTCCTAGACTTGGCAACCTCAATGAAAAGCCTAGTGGTCCTAACGTGGTACCACCAAAGCTGCAGTCGTGCAACATCAACCAGCTGGTTGCTTCTGAAGCTAACCCAACTAGTGCTATTCCGGACAAAATCAACACAACGACGGAGTTGATGGCTCCAATCAAGACGGTCGACATGCCAAAGGAGAAGAGAGTTATTACCAAGGAAAGAGAAGGTGACAACTTCTCAAGTGGCGAGTTTGAGGACGCCCAAGAAAACCAACCAACTGGGAACAAAGATGGTTCTGAAGAGTTCAACTTTGCGGATTCGGACAGTTCAACAAAGGTGTCCAGCTCTACTAATTTACACAACTTTAAGGCCATGAAAATTGATGAGATGGAAACATCGGAATTCAGCCAGAAAAGGCGCACTGAAGATGTCGATGACTCGGCCCTTTCCGCCTTCAAAGGGCTCAAAAAATGAGTTATATGATGAAGCAACCATCACTACCCAAGAGCCTCAAGGTGAGGCGAAATGGTGTGGCAATAAAACTAGCCAATGAAGGGACCCAACCCCTAAAATCGAAGTCGGATAACCTCCATTTGTGTAGTACCAAAAATCTCAGCTCTTTTTGTTTTGTTTTTTGGTTGGTCGCTTTGTCGACATTTTTCGTTTCTGTATTGTGCAAGCTTGGTGGTGTTGTTCCCGGGTTCGATGGTGTGTTTGTTGGTGTCCCAACGAGGCGCTGCCTGTGTTGTTGTGTCGCTGAGATCAATTTTTTGGTGCTTCGAGTTTGCTGTTATTTCGTTGTGTCTTTGTTCTCTTCTTCTTTCTCTTTCTGCTGGTGTGTTTGTTTGTTTGGTGGCCTCTCGGCGAGGTCTAAAGTAACACTCTTTATAATGCTGCAGCTGAGTCAAAAAATGCAGGAGAATTTCCATAAGGCAAAATCCTCCATATGGTACAAAATCCAAGTCAATGCTAAAAGCAATACCACTAAACCTGAACACGAGATGCTTAAACTCGTTGAAAATCGCATGTTGTCACGCCATCCTTGTATTTACAC
The DNA here is from genome assembly GCA_964016875.1 of Fallopia convolvulus. Taxonomy (NCBI): domain Eukaryota; kingdom Viridiplantae; phylum Streptophyta; class Magnoliopsida; order Caryophyllales; family Polygonaceae; genus Fallopia; species Fallopia convolvulus. The sequence continues at coordinate 27,316,029 of OZ024719.1, forward strand.
CAGTTTCGGCGTGAGGCTGAGTTTTTTGAACCAAAAAAACATAACAATGGAAGAAATATTATATATTGACAAAAATAAGGCATGTACCACTTGTGATATCATGCACAAATTTCACAGTTGTAATATAATCCACATTGATAATACAAAAATCCACCCTCTCTTTTCCTTGATCAAAAATGTACAACGAAAGCTTAGGAGGTATATCATTAAAAAAATTAAGCCGATTAACCGTGATGGGGGGATAAGATCCCTAAAAAGCAAAAAATTGACTACTAAACTGACCAGCTCTATAACCCCTAATATACCAATTAACAAGTACATTACAAAATATTTGAACAATCTAACCTGGAGGTAACCCCATCCTCATATGGCCAAAAACCACAAACCAGTTGGTTATTTATGAAGATTTGCATGTGGAATTGCAGGGGCATTAAGCATAGGGACTTTTGGACTGAAGTCAACGCGCTATGCTGCCTTGAAAACATCCACCTAATATCTCTAGTTGAAACAAAAGCCCAAGATCAGCCAGAAAGTAAAGTATGACAAAAAGCTGGTTTTGACTCTATTGAGTTCATTCCAGCAAATGGATTCACTGGGAGATATGTGTTCTCTGGAAGGGTTCACACCTCTCGAATGAAAGAATCCACACTATCCACAAAGATAATCGTTTCATCGGGTTTCAATATACAAATCTGGGAACCAACAATGAATTGATCATTATTTTTGCCTACGCGTCGCCAAGGGCACAAGACAAGGACTAGTTTTGGACGAAACTTAAACTGTTTATCCAAAATTGCAACCTTCCATGTAGCATTATGGGAGACCTCATCGAAATCCAACACCCAAACGAAAAGAAAGGGGGCGCTAATCCTAACCATTCCAGATTTGAATGGCTTATCAACTTTAAAAACGACTGTGACGTTTGTGATATTCCAACGTATGGTAACAAATTCACTTGGAGAAGATCCAAAAATCTCGAAAATACTATATTCGAGAAATTAGATCGTACCCTAGTTAGCAACCAGATAATACAATGGTACCCGTCTATAACAACAAAAAACCATGCCTTCTCATCTTTCGATCACTGCCCTATCTCATGCGAACTCCCAACGGGTGTACCATTCAAAGCACAACCATTCAGATTCGAGATGATGTGGACATCTAGAAAAGAATTCCAAAACGTCATAAAGCAAGCCTGGCGCTATAACGTAGGTGGATCACACATGTTTAACCTCACTAAGAAAACACAACTACCAAAAAAAAGCGAAGGCATGGAATAAACATACATTTGGAAACATTTCCGAACAAATTAAAAAAACTAGATGAGAATCTGATTCAAGTTCATAAAGATATCATTGAACACCGAAACACACAACTAGTCCAAAAATAGGAGAGATTGGTGAAAAAACGATCGTGCCTCATTAATTTCCACAATTCTTATTGGAAGCAAAGTGCTAAAAACTCGCACATTAAACTAAATGACAAAAATACCAAATACTTCCACCAGATTGCCAACGGTAGAAGGAACAGAACCAATATTAAAGAAATCCGCACAACATAGGGAACACAAATATCCGGGCTTGAAAACGTCAAAATAGAAATTAAACGGGACTTCCAAAATCGATTCAACGCTTTGGAAATAAACAGCAGCAAACTTCAAGACATGACTCAAATCATCAAGAGAGAAATAACAGACGCAGACAACACAGAGCTCACAAAACCAGTTTCGAATAGTGAAATTAGGAAGGCAATGTTTGAAATTGGGGATGACAAATCCCCCGGCCTGGATGGAATGTCGGCGAGCTTTTATAAAAAATATTGGCATATCGTTGGACCGGATGTGACAAAAGCTGTTAAAAGCTTCTTCCACTCAAGGAAGATTATGAAATAAATCAACCACACATTTATAACTCTGCTACCCAAATGTGAAAACCCTAACTCAACTAACCACTACAGGCCAATTAGCCTATGCAATACCATCTACAAAGTAATCTCGAGTATTCACGACAACACACTTATTGCACATGAAATTTTCCACTCTTTCTGCAACAAACGTGGGTGGGAGGACTGGATTGCAATCAAACCCGATATGAAAAAAGCCTACGATCGCATAAGCTGGAAATTCTTGACCGATATTCTCCACAAATTTGATTTTCACGACAAATTCGTGGGTTCGATCCGGGAATGTGTAGAAACAGTATCCTTTTCTGTTTTAGTTATCAATGGACCAACAGAACAATTTTACCCCCAACGGGGCCTCAGGCAGGGGGGTCCCCTATAGCCATATTTATTCATTATCGCTGCTGAGATTTTGGCAAGACAACTTCACCTTTTAAGTACCAATCCCAAGAGTGGCATCGGGATCCAAATCTCGGGGAATGGAACAAAAATCCCTTTTCTTGCCTTTGCAGATGATATCATCATCTTTGCAAAAGCCAATAGCCATGCTTGCAAAAATATTAAAGGCATTATTGATGACTACTGTCAAATATCTGGCCAGAAAGTCAACTTCCATAAATCTGCGTTCCAAGTTACCAAAAACACAAACAACAACACTAAAGAGCAGATAAAACAAATCCTCCAGATTGCAAACACAGTTGCCTTAGATAAATATCTAGATGTCCAATAATTAACGGGAGAGTAACACAAAACACCTTTAAACCCCTAGTACTACGCACAAGATCCCAACTTACAAAATGGAAAGCTAATGCTCTATCCCAGGAGGGTCGTAAAACCCTTATCAAAGCAAACCTCTCAACACAACCAAACTATATGATGCAATCATTTCTATTACCGCAATCAACCTTACAAGAACTAGACAATATTAACAAAAACTTCTTTTGGAACAAGGAAAACAACTACAAACCACTCATAAGCTGGAACTCCATTTGTCGCCCTCCCGCCCACGGAGGGTTGGGAATCGCCAAGGCGGCCGAAATGAAGCAAACACTCCAAATGAAATTACTTTGGAAAATTCTTACAGAACCAAATAATCTCTGGGTCAAAATAGTGATTGAAAAATACCTCAAAACAGATAGCATCCTAAATTATAAGAAAAAAACAGAACACATCTTGGCAGTGGTCCAAGTTGTTTGGCTTGTGTGACCTGTTCATTAAGGGGCTCATATGGCAAGTGGGGGACAGCAAAACTATCCGATTTTGGAAAGACAATTGGACCGACAATGGTCCCCTCAATCCAAAGCCCGGGGCTGAGACCCTTATTAATTGGGAGGAGCTTGTTGAGGTGTACCTCAGTGAGGATAACTCCTGGAACATTGAAAAGTTGAGGCAGGTTGTTAACCATGATGACCTCGAAAGAATCTCCAAAATTATTAACCCAATCAAGAAAATACCTGACAGGCTGTACTGGCAACCTAGTACGAATGGCTGGTACTCCACGCACTCGACAATGTTGTGGCTCCACCAATCCAAAGGTGAACCTAGGATTAACCTTGAATGGATTAACTGGTTGAATATCCCCCCAAAATGAAAAACTTTCTGTGGAAAGTGGCTCGGAACGGCCTTCCGACTAAAACTAGGCTTGCATTTAACCATATCCCGGTTCCGCAAGGTTGTGCAGTGTGCAATAACGAGTTTCAAGACACAAGCACTTCTTATTTTCATGCCCCCTTACAAAAGAAACCATTAATTATATAAACCCTAAACTCCGTAGGATTACAAACCAGGTCTCCCTAGACGACAAAAAACCACACCAGGTCCTCGAAGAAATTAAGGAAAAGCTAACAAAAGAGGAGTTGGAAATCCTTATAAACACTTGGTGGAGCCTTTGGTTCGCTAGAAATAAGTGAGTTTTTGATAACAACAATGGAACGAACCTGACCAGTGTTGAAAACATCGCTGAATTTACCCGAAACCAAATTAAAGATTGGAAACTAGCTGGAGCTTCAGAAGCCTCTGGCCCCCGCACTCCTACATGTGGCTGTGAAACAAGAAGAAAGCGTACAAAATGGGCAAAACCCAAGAGATGCTATATTAAACTGAATTTTGATGGTGCAGTGAATGCAGATGGCGTGACTTCGTTCGGGTTCATCCTCAAGGACTCTGGAGGCTCCCCCATCCACTTTGACGGAGGATTGATTGGTCGACAGTCTGTTCTGATATCCGAGACCATCGCCTTACGCCAGAGACTTCTCGAGGTCACCAGACGTGCATTCCCCTGATCCAGATTGAAGACGATAATTTGCAGCTGGTCAAGGCCGTGCTCGGTGACTGGCGCTGCATGTGGGAGATTGATCTGCTGCGTTCGGACATTCATTGTTTGCTGACATTCATTTAAGAGGAGTTGGAAATCCTTATAAACACTTGGTGGAGCCTTTGGTTCGCTAGAAATAAGTGAGTTTTTGATAACAACAATGGAACGAACCTGACCAATGTTGAAAACATCGCTGAATTTACCCGAAACCAAATTAAAGATTGGAAACTAGCTGGAGCTTCAGAAGCCTCTGGCCCCCGCACTCCTACATGTGGCTGTGAAACAAGAAGAAAGCGTACAAAATGGGCAAAACCCAAGAGATGCTATATTAAACTGAATTTTGATGGTGCAGTGAATGCAGATGGCGTGACTTCGTTCGGGTTCATCCTCAAGGACTCTGGAGGCTCCCCCATCCACTTTGACGAAGGATTGATTGGTCGACAGTCTGTTCTGATATCCGAGACCATCGCCTTACGCCAGAGACTTCTCGAGGTCACCAGACGTGCATTCCCCGGATCCAGATTGAAGACGATAATTTGCAGCTGGTCAAGGCCGTGCTCGGTGACTGGCGCTGCATGTGGGAGATTGATCTGCTGCGTTCGGACATTCATTGTTTGCTTGCCCGGTTCCAGGATTGGTGTATCACTCACATCTACCAAGAGTGCAATTCTGTGGCGGACTTCATCGCTGGATCTTTCAGACGCGTCTCCTCCATCCCGCTTGCAGTTGATCCGGGTTTCCTAACCCTCATTCGTCAGAATACTCTAGGGCGACCACTAAGTTGTTAGTGGTCACCCTAATTACTTTCCTTATAAAAAAATTGAATTTATTATTTATATTGATTAAAAAAACTATACATTTTACGAGCAATAAAATATTTATATTAATTTTTTATTTATTAATATCCTATTTATAATGTCGATAAAATACTAAATCATAGTTTGAAAAAAAAATAGATATGTTTTCGGGGACGGCTTCGTTTAATCTGCTGATAGTCTAGAAGGCTGTCGTACGCGCTCAAGAATTCCTCTCGAAGTTGTTCGAAGATTATTTTGATTTTGATCCAAGGATCATTGGTGTGCTCTTGGTATAGCGAAAGAAACAGAGGGAGAAAGAGATGGCTCTAAACCCACAGCTTTTTCCCAATGGAATGCCCGTGCCTTTCGTGAACGAGATGTTCGTCTTGGCTAGAGATGGCGTTGAGTTTGATGTTGACAAGATTCCTGGGTACATCTCCGCTCCCTCTATCTCTCTTTGGCTACATGGTCTTGTCTTGTTTTTGTTCGATTGGATTGCCTGATAGGTTTTGCGTAATTTCCCTTCAAATTTGAAAGGAAAAAGGTTTTGTGCAACTATGCTGTATGATTTCGGTCGTGGATTGTGTATGATCAGTTTGATTTGGTGTGTTTTTTCACCCTAATTCGTTAGTTCCTTTTTCAATCGAATTTCTAGGGTTTTTTCCGATATGAGATGATCATCCGCTTTTAACTTCTTTGGGATCTTTAATTCTTTCAATTGCTGAATGGGTTGGGATCGGAAACATGGGAGTCCAACATTTACACTCGCAGGATTAAAAATCTGCAACATTTTAGACTTGGAATTTACCAATTTATGGATTAACAGTTCAAATTGTAGCTACAAAAGTTTTTATCTCTCCCCGCAATATATTTTAGCTAAATTGCAGAAGGCATCTTACCATCAGATAATATCTCTTTTGTGTGTTAGGCCCCTTTTTGTTGTTAAAGGTTTGAGTTTTCTGGTTCATGGTTTTGAATGTTTATTATCCATCATTTGATTTTGTTCTGCATAAGGCAAACGATCACCTCTGCGGCTTGGTTTCTTTCCTTTGCTTTTTGAGGAGGTGGCCTTACTTATGCTTTGGGATAGTTATTTATTGTTGTTCAAATGTTTGTTGTGGTCTTTTATAGATGCTGAACTTGTGCCTTACCTGGCAATTGGGGTCTGATCTATGACGGGAATTGGCCTCTTCTATACTCCATATTATGCTCTTAAATATTAAGATTGTGGTCATTAGGATGATATGTTGGCATGTTGCTCTCTAACTTGTTCTTTTTGATATCTGAGGTTTTTGCTCTTGTCTCTTGCTGTCAGGGGAGGTAAAGTTAAAGCTAGAGGAACGATTTACTTGTCAAATATACGGATGGTATTTGTTGCAAGCAAGCCTGTTGGAAATTTCTTTGCATTTGATATGCCATTGGTATGCTAACCTTAGACTATTGAATTGAACAGAATTTCATTTATTGAGTGTGTTAAAAATTCACAAGTACATCAATTTCTCAAAAGTAGGCTAGTTTCAATAGTCAACTACACTATATCACCTGCATCTTATTCAGATTCAGCTATCGTAACATACTCACATGTTTATTTGTTTGATGATTTCTCATATATGCATTTTCATTTCTTGTAGCTATATGTACACGGTGAGAAATTCAATCAGCCAATCTTTCACTGCAACAACATTTCTGGGTCTGTAGAGCCGGTAAGCACTTTTTTGCTTGTTTCAAATACTTTCTTTCCTGTATACATTGCTTGCTGTATTGGAGCTTAAGCTTTCACAATCTTCAGGTTGTTAATGTAAACGAGCACAGGGCCTTGTACTCTACCCACTCCTTCAAAATATTGTTCAAGGAAGGTGGGTGTGGGACTTTTATTCCCCTCTTCTTCAACTTGATCAGATCAGTGAGGCAGTATAATAGTCAGTTTACTACTCCTGCATCTGAGCCACAGCCTCGTGCTGATCCTCTGCAAGCTTCCCAAACTCCGGTTGATGAGATGATGAGGCAGGCGTAAGTGAAAAACAAAACGCTGCTTTCTCCCTTTTTTGATTGTTTTTTTTATTTTTGAAGTACTAATGTCTATTTTGTGTATGAATGGACCTTGTTCAGCTATGTGGATCCCAACGATCCTACAAAGATATTCTTGCAGCAGCCGACTCCTCAATCCAACCTCAGGCGAAGGACGTACCATTCTCAGTCAGAAGAGCAGTCGATATAATGTCTTAGAAGACGTGCATGTAAACTCCGCCATGGGAAAGATACTAAAGACCTTGTCATCCTGTTTTAATCTTTGTTCCTTGTGTTCTTCTGTGATCCTTGTTTTCTTCTTGTTTGGTTTGTGGTTGGGGGAGTGCTTGGAAGTTGGAACTGCATACTGTAAAGGAGAAAATCTGAGCTTTATAATAAAGGGTTTATCAGTATTGTCACTGTGAATAAGATATGCGGTTGAATATGTTGTTTTCTTATGACAATTGTTGATGAATACTTGCATTATCTACATGATTTTTTTCCGAAGGAGAGGCGACGTTCTGAGTTCCTCATGGGGAAATTTTATTAAAGACACATGATATTTTTTTTAATACTCATATGAGGTACATAATATCGTTTAGGAGTATTTGGTTGGCTGAATGAAAAAGCTAGATCACCTCTACCCAAACCCAGTGAATAAAAAGGCAGCGAAAATGGGATCGGTGTAAGGCTAGAGATGAAAAATGAAACGTTTTTTAGATCAAGATGCTCATTTCTTCATTTATAGATTCATGTAATGTTATGGAACTCCGAACTCATAAATTTATATTATGTAGTGTAAAATTTTAAGTTAGATATTCTATAAGCATCCAAGCTCCTATTCAAGCTTGAGCTTGCCATTTTTAACAGAGCCGAGTTTGAGCAACTCAAAGCTCGGCTTGGCTCGGCTCGGCTCGGCTCGGTTCGGTTCGGTTCAATTATAACCCTAATGGGAGGGAGATATGAGAACTGAAAAAATATGGGTTTGACTATTTGAGGGAGATGAGAATTGAAAAAATATGGGTTTGAGGTAGGGCTAGTCATGGGTCGGGTTATGGGTGGGTGGAGCACTTCCACCACCCGACCCGCGAAATAAATTGTATCACCCGACTCACCCATCACTCGTAAAGCCTTTCACCCATATCCGACCCACCCGTCACCCGCGGATGAAGCGGGTGACCCGTTACCCGCGAATTCTAAATTTATAATAAAATTTCAAAATTAATATATAAAAAAGTTAATGTAACAATCTGCTTCTTGAAGTGATACCTAGGATATTCTCAAATATTTTATACCCAAGATTCACATATGTTGCAAAAATCATCATTCAAACCCCTTATCAAAAAGCCAAAAACATTTAAATTCACATAATTGAGACGAGAATTAGGTCTATAATAGAGCATTTCATTATAGTTTTAATATCATACAAAAATCCCAAACTTTTTTAAAAAAAGCCCAAAAGTCCCAAACTTTTTTAGGAAAAAACTAACCTTATTTTTAATTAGGATAAATTTTTACGGGTGGTATACGGGTGAAACGGGTGGTGGGTGATGGGTCGCGTTAAACGGGTGTAAAATTTCACCCATATCCGACCTGTCACCCGTTTCACCAGTCACCCGACCCACCCGTCACCCGCTTCATTACGGTTTTTCACCCATATAATTGGGTCGGGTGAAGCGAGTGGGCCGGTCACCCGCAAATAATGTCCAATCCTAGTTTGAGGAGATTAAAAACCTATAATGGTTTCTTTTTAAATTATATAAAAATTTGTTTTTTATTATATAAAATATCTTAGAGGTGCTCGTACGAGAAAGCGAACACCTTAGCGGGCGATGGTGGATGAGGTGCTCGTACGAGAAAGCAAAAACCCCAATATTTTTTAGAATTAAAGTTCAGCTGCTAAATTTGAGGTTAACAATGGTGGATGAGAGAGTATGGAAAGGTGGTTGTTTCTTTCGGTAGTTGGTGACAAGACTCGTTCTCAATGGAGTTAAAGTTGCGTCCAACTTGAGAAGTAAAAAAAAAAGTTACTACCTCCATTTTGCAATGTGACTATGTGAGTCATTTTCTCAATTTGCACATATTTTAAGACATACTTCAAATAGAGTAGATGTTAATTTAATGTTTGTTTTCATCACATGCAATTAACTTTCTAATATTCTCTATAATTATATTTTATAATTCCAATACCACTAATAATCCATTTTTTGATTGATACTAATTTTCAATGAACATTGAAATGTGAAGTAAATTAAATACGGAGTAATGGATTATTTTAGAAAGTTAGCATTAAATAATTGAAAAGATGACTTACATTATGAAATATCTTTTGGAACTAAAATTGACTTATATTACGAAATTATAAACAGAGATGATATAACAATTATTGACATGCACAATTTCAAAGTTTTCTAGCATATTTGGATGTGGTGAAAATTTATTTTTGTGTAAGAAAATGCAATCAAGCTACTCGTATCTCGACCTCACGCAGGATCTGTCAACATGAACCCTACTAGTTAATTGACAGTAGAATCACATTCTAAAGACTCCATTGTTGAACGACAAACAAGTTTTCCCTCAATACGGAATTCCTCTCAAATTTGCATTTTGTGGGTTCACCAACAAATGTGACATTTGATATTTGAGATCGTACCGGAGGAAACTATGGTAAACAGAATACTTTTGATGGGCGGTAAATAGTAATCTACTAGTTATCCCCGTCGTGCCATGCACGACTATAACTTAATATTTTTTAGATATACTATAAAAAGATATTAATAAATAAAAATATAATATAAAATTTACTGTGAGTAATTTGTTACCCGTAATATGTAGTAAGAAGATATTTCAAATATAAAATTAAATAATTGTTATTATAAAAATTATGAATTCAATCAAACAAATATACTCTTTTATAATTTCCAATTCGTTGATTAATTGAAAAGTTGGAAAGTATATATATATTGATATGGCTTGATATGGAGGTTGTACATAAATTGCCTAAAATTCTTCTTGATTTCAAGATAAATTGCCTTATGTAATCATTGCAATTTTTTATTTGAATTATTTATTATTTATTATTTATTAATTATAGTTAAATATGACATGTTAATGATATGGCAGAATATAATATGACGTGGTATATGACGTGTAAAAAATATAATGACATGGCTTAAGGAAAAGGTGACATGTGACAAAATCCAATGTGGCGTATTCTCAAGACGACATGTGGAAAAAGCTGAGGTGGCGCAACGTGGAGGCTCCAAACCTTATTGCTTTTATATATATAGTAGATTAATGGACCTTCTTAGAGCATGCAACGAATTCTCTATAATTTTCTCTATAATAGAGAATCAAATACTATATTCTTCAAAATAATTTTACTTCAACTCTAACAATTTTCCTATTATAGAGAATACCATATTTATTATGTATATATATATATTCATCAAAATATTATAAAATATAATATAACCTATTGGAAGTTGTCATGATAGCATATGTAACTAATACATTCCCTAAATATTTTTGGAGAATTCCCAAATGTAGGGAAGATGCCTCCTTTATTCATCCTTCTCTATTATGGGGAATGTAATGGAGACTATTAAAACATGCTTTTGTGGAGAATGTGATGGAGAAACTGCTAGAGCAAAAACTTGTACCATATTCTCCAAATACACACTTTCCAATAATATAGGAAGCTGTTGGAGATGCTCTTAGTTGATGATGGTGGTGGACTCGGTGGTGGCTAGGGATGGAAATGGATCGGGTTATGGATGGACGACCCAATACCATCACCCGACCCAAGAAGTAAATGATTCACCAAACCCGTCCAACACCCGTGAAACCCATCATTCGTCAACCATTTGTCCATCATCAGTCGAGTTTTCGGGTGGGTCGGGTGAAATATTCGGGTGTTTAATTGTACATATTTTTTGGGTCTAGCTCATTGAAACATGTACAATAGTTATATTTCACCATAAAAAATACAAGTGTAGTTCATAAAAATTAGAAAAGCAAGTATAAAGATAAACCATTATCTAGAATTCAACCTAATAAAATATAATAAATAATTTAATTTTATAAAATATTCTTTACAAATTCAATACATTAAAACAAAATAAAGAATAAACTCAAATGTATATACAATTATTAAGCGGATGAAACGGGTCGGGTGGTTGCATGGGTGATGGATTTGGTGGGTCGGATGACCCTTCACCCGCATCCAACCCACCAAGTATTTAGTTCATCCGTCACCCATCCGTCATCCGTATTAGATCGGATTTTATCCATATATTTGGAACTGGTGTGCGGATGGATTGGACATCCATGGATGATTTCCATCCCTAGTGGTGGCTTTGCACAATTATGCTTCATAGGGTGGTTTGGTGAAAGAAAACCTAATTTCTAGGTGATTTTATGTAATTTACAAAATCTATATATCTTATAAAAATAGAAAAATTTGACCATTTATGATGAGCTCTATAATTAAGAAAAGGGAAAAAGAAAATTATTTTTTTAAAATATCCTTTTAATTGCCCACACCTACATTTGTCCTCTTGCCTTCCGTAACCGCTTTTGAATAAAACAATCCGTATTAAAAAATCAAACTCATTTAATGTTAATATCCTATTAATTACTCACACTCACACTTGACCTCTTGCATTGCGTAACAATTTTTGAATTAAACAATTGACATAAATGATAGATACACTTACAATTGCCCATTAGTATTTTGTAACAATATTTTTTAAAATATCCTTTTAATTGCCCACACCTACATTTGTCCTCTTGCCTTCCGTAACCGCTTTTGAATAAAACAATCCTTATTCAAAAATCAAACTCATTTAATGTAAATATCCTATTAATTACTCACACTAACAATTGACCTCTTGCATTCCGTAACAATTTTTGAATTAAACAATCGGCATAAATGACAGATACACTTACAATTGCCCATTAGTATTTTGTAACAATTTTGAACAAACCAATTTGTTCCAATTTTGCGCTATATATATACATCAACACCTATTCAACTTCTTTTACTACAAAACTTGCAAATCGAATAGAAAGAGAGATTCTACTCAGTACTCATCCCATCTCAATGGTAAGGCTTTGCATACTTTTGTAATCTTCATTTTGTTGTATTTCCAATATAATACAAACATACATTTACTTCTTTCTTAATAGGATGCAACATTAATGAAATCAGGACCATTCAACAAGCATGAGGAAAACCCACAAGAGATTTTTGAAATGGGCCAAAACAAAAGTGGAATGAAGTTAGACACATCAATTCAAATGTAAGAAATACTTTTTCACATATTCTTTCATACAAACTTTTTGACGTATATATTTATAACTCCCTCTCTTTATGATCCCATCCAATTACAAACTTATGTGTACCTAAGAGATTAATATTATTTTTAGAAATATTTAATTATGAATTTTGATACAAAACATGCATGTAAAATACTCCATATCTTAATATATATCCCATGTGTATTTTAATAATGAATTTTTTATGATCAATATACATGCGAATTCACATACATTTAATCATGAATTTTATACAAAACATATATTTTAAACATTTTATATCTTAATAACTAATTATTTTTTAAAAATGAATTTCGTTTGCCAATGAAAGCACATTCATTTAAAAATGATTTTGAAACAAAACCAATCCATTTTCACAAGGAAACCCCCTACCTAAATCATTTCGGTTTTCAACAAAAATGAAACACGAAAAGAAATTATATTACAAAGATTTTATTTCAAAGGAAGAGATAATCGTTTAACTCGAGCCAATCCCTATAGGTGATTGACTTTACTTAATCTATATGATTTTTTTTCATTGTATCATGTCTACGTAGAAAATTGTGCCATTTGTAGATAAGTGCCTAAGTTTTAGGATATTATGATTTTGTTCGTTTATTTTTTTATTAATAGTTTTTCTTTCATTACTATCATTATGTTATTCAATAGTATTTTTAGTTTTTTTTCTTGATTAAGTATAAAAATTATTTATTAGATGAATATAAATTATACATATCCATTATCAAAGTAAAGTTATTATTTCATAATTTTTTTCTTTTTAGTTTCTTGCATTTTTTAGGAGAGAAAAATGAAAGCCAATGGAAAAAAAATCAATAACAATATTTCGAAGGTTTTAATATTTATTTAATATAATATCTTTATTTTATATTATTTTTCAGGTTAAAAAGAGCATATTTTCATATGCAAGATGAAGAATATTAAATGAGAGATAAGTTGGAGAACGAGGAAGATCCTTAATAAATATTGTGGGATCATAAATTAAGTTTTTAATTGTAAATTGAGAAGATATATGCATGATAACAAGTAATTTGATTTTTGTGTACACGTGTAGCCTAACAATTATCTAAGGTTTGTCATTTGATCATACGAGTATTACAATATAATAGGCATTTTGTCATTTTTTCTTTTGATGTTCAACAATTGATGTAATTGAATGATTTTTTTAATTATGTGATAAATTTAACATATATATAACGTAAAAAAAGTGAAATTGGTAAATCTCCATTTTCTTATAATTTTTTAGTCTACATTAATGAAAGAAAAAGAAAATTATTTAATTGGAAACCTTAGTTCCGTCCTCTTTGTTCGTTACTCTCCATCAACGCGTCGTATAGGAGAATTTTAAAAAGTTGAAAATGATGAAAACACTAAAACAACCCATTGCACAAAACATAGGTTGAAAGTGTTAAAAACTCTATAACAATCTATATATCTTATAAAATAGAAAAACTTGGCCATTTATGATGAGCTCTCTAATAAAGAAGAAAGAAAAAGATAAATGATTATAATAATTTTTACATATCATTTTAATTAGCCACATTCAGATTTGTCCTCTTGCCTTCTTCTGTAAGAGCTTTTGAATATAATGAGTTGCCTAGAAAAAGATAAATGACTTTAAACGTCTACTTTACCCACTTCCTACTTTAACATTTTCTAAATCAAAACAACCTGCACACAAAAATCAAAATCATCCACTCTTAATATCTTATTAATTGCATACAACCAGTATTAGCCTTTTAATGTTTGTAACAGTTTTTAGCATTGTATATCAGTTTTTGAATTAACCAATTTGTCACTATATATATCCATCAGTACCTATTGGACTATTTACATCAAAATTTGGAAATCAAAAAGAGAAAATCTATCATTCCATTTCCATGGTAAGGCTTTCACCGTCAATGGTAATGATCTTTTTTTAATATTACAAACATTAACTTTTTCTTTTATAATAGGATGCAACAATGAGATTAGGGTCAGCCAACACTCATGGTGAAAACCCACAAGAGATTCTTGAAATGAACGGAAACAAAATTGGAATGAAGTCAGAGGCATCAATGGAAAGGCAAGAAATATCATTTCACAGAGTATATTTTGCGTAATTTCATAATTATAAATTTTGTTTCAACTCTATCATTTGTTATCTTTGAAATAGAACCTTCGAAGCCACTAGAAAGTCAGAACCTGAAGAAGCAAAGGAAACTAATGACAACATAATTGAAGGCACAATATGTGAATTGCTAGATTGGTCAAAGAATACTCAAAAGGTAATAATTCTACTAATTTTTTTACTGCAATGTTATAACGCATTCTCTTGAAACATCTAATTTGTTAAACCATTTACTTGCAACAACAAACAACATTTAGATGTGAAGGCCTGATCACTAAAGTGCATAAAACGCTTGGTTGGTATTACTACTTATGCACGAGTAGCAAATGCAAAGACAAATTGTTCATGATAGAGAAGCAATTATGGTGTCAAACATGTGAAGAATTCATAAGCTCCCCACATTTGCGGTAGTATTTTTTTTTAGAAATTTACAACATTTCGCATATTCACTATATATCTCTTATTAATATCGAAAATACTTGCGGGCTCAGATTTGTGCTAGAAATTGATGACCATACATGTTCAGTTCTCTTGACCATCTTTGAAGATATAGTTGAGAAATTAACCAAGAAAAAAGCAATACAACTAATGGAAGAAAAGTATGAGGTAAATATTGTACACTTGCTTTTAATTTCATATCGATTTCCCTATTGATTTTACATGAGTTTAGCCATCTATGCAATGCATATAATTTCATTTCTAATTTCACTCTTATTTTTATAGGATGGTAAAAGTGATGATTCTAAGTTGCCCCAAACTTTAAGAGATGTTATCATGAAAAGGCATATTTTTGAAATCAAAACTTGCACTTACTACAAACAAGGAAGTTGCACACAATATGTCTGTAACGATGTCTTCCCTGCATCAGCCAAAAAGCCAAGTTATAATGATGTCTTCCGTGAATCGGATGTAAAGCCCGGTTCTAACAAGGTGCTGCCAATTATAAAAGGTTCGATTCTAGAATTGTTGGAATGGTCTAGAGCTAAAAAAAAAGGTATTGCTTCATTCGAATTACACATCATACATGATTTTATCATCATAAAGCATATGTAATAAAAATTTAATTTCAAAACAGGATGCAATATTCCACTGCAAAGCCAATATTACAAAGATCTTAACTGAAAAACCATGGTACTACTTTGCATGCAAGAGTGGAAAATGCATGAAAGGTGTAACGCGGTATGGTGGGGATTTTTGGTGCGAATCTTGCGAGATGGTATTTAGTTCCCCAAAAACAAGGTATAAAATTATATATAAATTAATTTACTTAGGTGCACTTTACTCTGAAACATTTTATATGATTCTACATGCTTAAATCATCTATTTGACCCTTCTAACTTTGTGAAAACTTTAACAGGTTCAGACTTCAGCTTGAAGTGGAAGATGAGAGTCATGCTATAATTGTAGTGTTGTTTGACAAAACTGCTCAACAATTAGTAAAGGCTACTGCTGAGACTTTGCTAAAGGAGGCAGATGTATGCATACAAAATTGTTTTTAAAACTATTATTATCATTTCTGAATCTATTTTTTAACGCAACAAAGTTTCAGCATGAGCTTACTGAGGATGGCTTACCTAAGGCCTTGGCCAACATCATCAACACATCACACAATTTGGAAATCATGTCCTATACCTACTATCCACCTACTGAAATGTTCACTTGCACTAACATCATTTCTGCAATTACTACTTCATACAAGGTAATGCATTTCTACAATTAGTTTATTTGCATTGAACATATACTTCCTTATTGTTTTCTAAATGTTAGCTTTTAATTTTCCTTTACAAAAAACTATACAGGGAGGACATCATGACGAAGGAAGAAACATTAGAAGTAACATAGGAAAGAATGGTGCAGAAAAGGAGCTGCAAGAGTAAGTTATCATCTTTATAAACCTTAAAATTGTAATTGTAGCATGAACACTAACAATAGTTTCTTGATCTATAGGGCTGTAGGAGATGAGGTTATAAGAGCTGCAGAAGATGGTCTTATTGCAGCTGCAAATCATACTAGAAAGAGGAAAAATGTCATCAGCTTATCTGACAAGGAGGATTAAACATTCCATCATTCCCTACTTTCCATCCATTTAAGAGAATCATTTAGTTTTTTCAAGATTCAGAATAAAGATGTCATCTTTAGCAAGAAAGATTAGTAGTATTTGCTTTACTTTTCAGCAGCTCAACAGTAGAGTTAGTAGTGACTGTGTTTAAACTATTTTAGCCAGGTTTAGAGGAAAGTTCAGTTTGTTGCTCAATTTAAGGTCAATTAAGCACTATATTAAACTAATTTCATTACGCATGGTTACTGCCTATGGCTTTTGAATCATGAGTTCTTTCAATAAATAAACAAGAGAAGCCAGAAGAAGAAAAATAAAGTTCAATTCACTACAAAGTGGAATTTTCAGCCAATGTTGTTGAATTTGGTTTGAATCATGAACATATGATATAACTGAATATGTCACAGAAGTAGAGGTTGACTAACACTACTACATGTGTTAATACCAATAGTATCGTAACATTCGTATAACATGTATAGTGTACAGATTTAAGTTAAGACCAACAATCCATAAATTATATTAGATAAAAACACATGATTAATATTAAGCCATATAGTTGGATATTTACAATAAATAAATGATGAATTTATTGCGCAATATAAATATTATATTTCTATATTTTCAAATGTTCACATTTTATAAGGAAAGCAAGAGCAAAACTTCAGTTTTAATCAAATAAAGAAGCATCCAAAGAACAAAGATCTCCACATTTATATAATGAATAATAACATAACAATGTGATGCATAATGTATTACTTATGCATATTGTATTATAGCTAATCTACTTTAAAGCCTAATATTTTAACAGCTTTTTGGTTAAGTTAAACATGGAAATATTTGAGCTGTAATGACCAAGATAGTTGAGTATTGAATATTGAAAAGTTGTTAAAGGAATATATAAATATTAAACCAAAGTTGGAAATTTCCATTTAAAGTGAGAGATACAACTTATTTCGTTGCCATCCTATTCAAATTCTAGACCATTAATTATAAAAGCATCCCCTCAAATTCCATTCACTATTACATCAACTCTAACTCAATTTGTATTCAATTTCACAAAGTGTTTATTTTATTCATTCCTTTGGCTGATACACCCTTAAAACTTGGTATTTAAGATCAATAATATTGGGTGTTTAGGATTGGAACGTCATTAAAGGAAAAAATTTTGGAATAAAATATACAACTGTTACAATACCTCTTATTTAATTCTAATTTATTATTTACAGCAATTTAATATTTAATTCATTGGCAAATTCAATGCTTGGGAAAGTCATTTGGATGATTAAATGTATCAATGTATTTTGGTAAAAGTATATTTAAAAAAGATTAAATTAAAATTAGAAATAAGGTTGTTCGAGTACCAATTATACTACATAAATAGTGTATTATTGTGTTATGTCTCTCAAATCAAGAATATTTATTTTTCATAAAATATACAACTGTTACAACAATTCTAATTTAATTCTCATTCAGAATTAGTAGCAAATATTCTGTTCATTGCCAATTTTAATGCTTGGCCTGCTATCCAAGTCATTTGTACTGTTACATCCATCCATTTGACAACTTGAATGCGTTTGAGTAAGAATAAGTTTAAAAATTTAATTCTCTTTCAGAATTAGTAGCAATTTAATATTTTATTCATTTCCAAACTTAATATTGCAACTGTTACAACAACTCTGATTTAATTCTAATTGAGACTTTATAGCAAATTAATATTTTATTCATTGTCAATTTGAATGTTTGGACTACTATCCAAGTCATTTGGACTGTTACATCTATCCAATTGACAACTTGAATGCATTTGGGTAAGATTACGTTCAAAAAAGTTGAAATTAAAATTTGAAATGTGGCTGTTAGAGTACTAATTATAGTATATAAATAGTGTACTATTCAGTCATATCTCAAATGAACATCCTCTTTTAGCTTCTTATCTTCTTCCAACATCTAGAAGAAAAAAAAGATGACAACCCATCTACCACATGCAAAATCCCTAACAGAATACAAACAACTTAACGAGATAGTGGAAGGTCAAAGCTCTAGAATTCAAGTTATTGTTTGTAGGAAATGGGATGTTTTTAATCGCTATGGGAGATACATTGGCACAGATTTCATTCTGGCGGACAATACGGTATTATAATAGCTCAAACATTTACAACATTTGCTTATTTTGCTACACTAAATTTATGCATGTGTACTAACTATTTTTTATATTTTATTTAAAGGGAAACTTGATTCATTGCACGGCGAAAAGTAATGTTGCACATTGTTTTATCAAGTTCGAGTAAGGATTTGTGTACAACCTGAAAGATTATAGTGTGGTGCCTTACAAGCCTGAATATCGTGTTGTTAAAAAAAAAAACTTCATGATTGAGCTGGATGGGGCTTCAATTTTTAGCAAAGTTCAAAGCCCAACACTTGGATATCCAAGATATTGTTTTGAAGTTGTTGAAATTGAAAACATTAAAGTTAGCAAGAACAATGATCTGATCGGTAAGCATTTTTAATTTTCTAAGGCTTTTAAATTTTGCATGAAATATTAACTCCATGAATCTAATGTGGAATGTAAGATGTTATGGGCTACGTTTGCGACCTCGGAACACCAACTCAGCAGAGTGAGGGATCACAGACTGTTGATTTCAAGCTAATGAACAATAAGTAAGTTGTCTTCTTACATTTTTTAACATCATGATTTAAACATATAATCGTTTAATATCACATAACAACTAACACCTACTCATGAAAAATGTAGGGGAATCTGTATGAAAGTAACACTATGGGGCAGTTTAGGAGATGAACTCATTGAACGAAAAGCAGCACAAAAAAACCACTATGCTATCATTCTAGCTGCAATGAATGTGAAAGACTACAAATGTAATATACTCCATTTTCCCTATATTACAATTGCATTTTTATTTTAATATATTATTATAAACTGCACATATCTACAAATATCCTCCTTAATAACATTATTTTTTATTTCCTATATATTCAGACGTAGTGTACCTTTCAAGCACTTCATCCAGTGGGATATTTGATTCCAATGACATTCCCGAGTTAGCGGAATTCAAAAAATAGCCTAAGTATTATCCTAACCACGCATTTATTAAGTTGAGTTTGTATAAATAGTTTGCAAAACATACCTGTTGATAACATCAAGTGGTTGCAACCATTCCAGGGTTACAAATGCTGAAGACCGAGAGACAGTAGTTGAAGTTGGACCTCAACGTGTAGATAACGAGCTGCCACCTATTGAAGGGACAATTTATGAATTGTTAGAATGGTCTAGGGCTAAGAAACAGGTATTATTACTCTAATACAATACAAAACTTATAACACGATACCCTTTTTACATTACAATGCAAATTCTAATACTAATTTCGTGCAAAATAGAATGCAACCTTCCATTGCAAAGTGAAGATAACAAATATCGAAACTCGAAACCCCTGGTACTACTTTGCATGCAGCAGCTCAAAATGCAAGAAAGGTGTTACTCGGCGTAGAGGGAATTTTTGGTGTGAAAGTTGTAAGACGATGATTACATTCCCAAAAACAAGGTATTAATGTACAGATTTTCCATTTACTTTTAACTGATGTAAAACCCAACAATTTTACACATTATGGGATCTTCAACAGGTTCAAACTACGTATTGAAGTGCAGGATGACAGCCATGCTACAATTTTGACATTGTTTGACGAGACTGCTGCAAAATTGGTGAAGGCTACAGCTGAGAATTTTGAAAGAGAAAGATGTATGCATACACCAATGTCTTACATATATATTTATTTATCAATCTTTGTTTTAATTCTCAAATTTGGTAGGATAAGAACACTGAGAGTGCCTTACCTAATGCTTTGGCTAACATAATCAACACCTCGCACAATTTGGAAATCAAGTCCTCTACCTACTATCCACCTACGAAGAATTTCACATGCACCAACATCATTCCTAAAATTTCTACTCTGAAAGAGGTAAGAAAACTCTAAGCACACTACACATACATTCAATACATTCTTTATTATGGTCAGTATTTTAAAACTTTTTAGTTGTACACAGGGAGGGCCAGGTTAAAAAGGAGGAAACATTAGTTCAGTGGAAAAAAAGATGGGAATAAATAAGGAGCATGAAATGTGAGTGCATAATTTTTTGAAATAAAATGTCAAAAATGATATTGGACTGCACTTTACTTAACAACAGATTGATCATTTATAGGCGCAAGGAAGATGAGATTGCAAGTGATGCAGAAGAAGAGTCTAAAACCTCTGAAAACCAGACTAGAAAGAGGAAAAATGTGATCATTTCATCTGACGAGGAAAGATAGGCTCACTTGCCCATCCACATGAAGCTCAACTTTTTATCAACAACAAGTACAACTCAGTTCTTTTAAGATTACGAATAAGATTGTCATAAGTCATGAGTTTAGTAGCGACAATGTTTTCTTTATTTCATCAATGTTAAGCAAAGAAGTTCAGTATGTTTACCCTCAATTTATTCTGATTTTTAATATGAAGTTACATCTTTTCCAGTCCCCTTAACCTGTTTCTAAGAGATTGTTATAATCCACACCATCACCCTCACATTATATGATTAGGTTAGCTAACTAATATTAATTAAATAAGACTTTCTATTCAGGTTCATACCCTCACACAAGTATATGACTAAATTAATAATGGTTTCAAATACACAAACTAGAGAAAATGGAAAGATTCAAAGCTATTGTGACTTGATACTTACAGAGACATTGAACTCGACAGGAGGTACTACTCACTTTGGCTATTCAGATCCTACTACCTGTAAAAAAAATATAAATTTTAATACACTATGTGCTGCGTTTGGAATAATTGTATCAAAGAGAACATGACACAAATATTATTATAAGTCGCACATGGAACCAACTGCACATACACTCACCAAAATTATATATTTCTAATAACTTAATTAAAACAAAATACCAGAAAAATATATGAACTGTTAGAGAAAAGATTATTAAATAATTTACACAAATGTCAATATCAGAAAAATGTATGAACAGTTAGAGAAAAAGATTATTAAATAATAATTTAACCTTAAGTTAAATTTTTGATATTTATTATTTCGCAGTTGAATAGCATGCAAATAGTTGTATTTTATAATTTATCCATTAATGAAGCATCAATTACAGAATATCCAACATCTAATAAACTTGAATATTATATGAAATAATGAACAAAAATTATAAGAAAGATATTTTTTTATGGGGGAGTAACTCCTATAGCATATATTCCTGCAATTATTAACATCTATAAAGTTAGATGTAACCCCTATGGTTTGAAATTCCATTTGACTATGAAATTATTGCAAATATAATTTATATTGACAATTAACTTCTAAATCATTTATTATTGCAATAAGTTACTTCTAGGTCCTACACTTTTGAAATTCCATTTTCCTAATATAATATATAATGTCATGTAACTTCAAAATTATTTATTATTGCAATAAACATCAAGAAAGTTACATCTAACACTTACACTTTTGAAATTTCATTTTCCTATGAATGCATATTGATCGCCTCGAGATTGCGAGGGTCTAGAGATACAATTTATAACCCGACCCCGTTGTAGCACGTGGCGGGTGTCGAACACTCGGGAAGTCTACTCGATCGATGTGCCTAGATACTAAAAAGCTAGAAAGGAGAGCGTAAAACAAAGGAAAACAAAGAAAACAGTCGGGATCGACACTGAGGTCACGTCGGGCCCGAGGTTGGCGTCAAGAGGAAGTCGGGACCGACACTGGGTAAGTCGGGCCCGAGGTAGCTGGGTTTGTCGAACTTCAAAGATTTAAAAGTAGATCTTGGGCTTTTGGGTTCCTTCCCTAGTAGATTTAGGGCTTTTCCACCCCAATTCAAGCAATGAGTGATGATCGGACTAGGATCGAGTGC
Source organism: Fallopia convolvulus (assembly GCA_964016875.1). Lineage (NCBI taxonomy): Eukaryota > Viridiplantae > Streptophyta > Magnoliopsida > Caryophyllales > Polygonaceae > Fallopia > Fallopia convolvulus. Next base: position 27,338,467 of record OZ024719.1, read on the forward strand.
TTTCGCCCTCGTTCCAACCACTTCTACACCTCGATCCATGGGGAAATCCCCTTCGAAGCAAGGTCTTGAGATTGACACATGTTCACTTTCGCTACTTTGCCAATCTCAAGCCTTGATTCCCAACTTTCGCAAGGAATTGTAGCTCTATGTAGAGTGGTTTCCTTAGATCAAACACTCAAGGCTATGGAATTGGGGTTTCTATCCCAAACCTAACTAGGGTTTTCCCCCATAACCCAAGATCAAGGAGATCTACTCCATGTGACAAGCAAAGAAAGCAAACAAATCAAAAGGGAAAGCAATCATCATAATCAATCTCAAAACAAAGCAAAGTTTCATTCAAATCCAAAGCAATCCACAAATTCCAATCAAGGGTTTTCAAATCCACAAGAACAAAGCAAATCAAAGCAAATCTACCAACAAAACCTATCAAGTCTTCCTCTCTTGGCCGATTCTCTCTCTCTTCCTCCTCCTCTCCTTCCTCCTTGCTCTCCAAGTATCCTCTTGGTTCCTTGCCAAGTGTGGGAACCCTTTTGTGTGTGTGAGAGGGAACCCCAAATTAGAAGACAAGAGGGCTTTTTATAGATTGGATGAGGGGCAAAAGTGGAAGTCCACAAATTCGTGCCTTGGAGCCCAAGTAGTCCGGTGACCGACTCGGACCGACACGGAGGACCTCGGGCCCGAGGTACTGTGCATCTCGGTCCGAGGTTGAAATCTTCCAAGTCGGGCCCGAGGTTGTTGCAACTCGGTCCTGACCTCGTTCCACCTTCTTCTTTGTTGGCTTCTCTTGTTCTTCTTCATGGCTTGCTCCTCTCTTTCCCGCTTTAGCTCGGCCTTTGCTCCATGCCTCGATCCTCCTTCAAATAGATCCTCGATTCACGCCAAATTACCTACAAAACACATAAAATGTGCGTAGTCTCCGAATCTCATAGAAATACGGGAACTAAGCTAAAAAGGAACAAAACACGCAAGAAAAGGGGAAAAAGAAACATATTTACAAAGGAAATCACATATGAAAACACCACCAAATAAAGAGACATCAAAATACCCCATACTTAAACTTGCTTGTCCTCAAGCAATAACAATGTAAGCAAGACCGAAACATAATCTTCAAGTAAAGCCTCGTATGAAAACACATTTTAAGCACAAGTGATTGATATTCAAGCAAGATTACATCATCACACATGATTAAGTGTTCCAAGGAATTGAGTCAATGCAACTAAGCCTCACTTTAGGGATATGTGAATGTGTATCACTCATCATGTGTTTGGGTTTAGCAATGAACACTCAAGCTCAAAAATCATGCAAGTAAGGACTTTACTGTTGAAGCTAATATCACCAATTCCTCCACCTAGAGTTGCCTAATACAAAGTACACAAAGAATTTCGAACTTGGCTCAATGGAGGTCCTCAAAGAGGTTCCATTCGGCCGGGTTGTAATGGGGCTTTTGGTATTTCTCAAGGTGGGAATTATTTGGTCTTGTGGTGCTTACAATGGGGATTGAACAACCTAAATTCTCACCACTTCACCAAAATTCCACAATTACTTTCACACTCACCCAAAAGACTTAACATTTTTTTCCTTTCAACCCAAAACTTCACTTAACATTCCACTTCATCTTTGCTCTTAGGCTTTTTGTTGGATTTTCCATACTTTCTACATTTGGACCAACTTTCTTATGACATCGGGCCCGATGTAGCTTGTAACTCGGTCGGACCATTTTTCTTCACTTAGGCCCTTTGCTTTCATTCCACTTTACATTTCCAACATTTTCTTTCTTTCTTTTCTTTCTTTTTTCATTTTTTTTTGTACAACAAAGATGCACTACCCACATGATTTATAACACCATTCTTTGCCCTTAAACCCAAGAGAATCTCAACTCTTCAAATACACTCCAAACCTCTCTTCTAAAGTCCAATCCCATAAGGGTCAAGTCATATAAGGCTAAGAATAATATTTTTGAGGAGTTTCAAACAAAGGCTTAGGCTAGAACGGGGCTACAAACAAAGGATTAACTTCATGGTAGGATATGGAACATTTATGTGACTAGAAGAATAAAGTTCAAAATCAATGTGACAATGCTAGGACAAATCTCATGACGGTCTTGGAAAATAGATAAACACCGCAATAGCAAGTTTTACTAAGCATGAATGAGCTAATCACACAAGAAACATGAGGGATATGCAAATATGAACAAGAATCCCTAAAATGGCCAAAAATTAATCTCACAAGGGTCACTCATACTTAGTTGCATAAGAACTCATCCTAGAACTCACATGTTCAATAAAACAAGCAAGATATCATGATCACATCAAAAGCAACATCATTTTAGAGGCTAAACTATCCAAAAATATGCAAAGGAATTTACATGCTCACATCATCATTAGCTTTTATTTTGGCAATCTAAGATGGGAATTTCTAGTCCAAAACCTACAAAACACAAAATCTTTTTGTTGTTTTTAACACAATTTTTCAATTTTTATGGATTTTTGCAAAAATTTCTCTAAAACCAAAAACTCATCCATTCAAGACCAAATTAATCATCCATGTCTTTCACAAACCACAAACCAAGAAGCAAACATCCCAAACACAAACTAGAAACAAAAGACAAATATCCTCAAAATAACAAACAAACATAAACAAGTGAAATCATGAACACATTTACCCCCACCCCATTCTTAAAATTTTGATGTCCCCATCAAACAAGGAAACCAAAACTTAAAGTCAAGAGAGAAGAGTATGAAAAGCTCACAATTTCTTATTCTTCAATGGCATGTATTGGATCATTCGAAGGGGTTGTCACGTCTACATCCTCTTTGGAGCCTTGCTTGCCGCTCCCTCTCATACACTTGTTCTTGGTAGAAGTCTTGTGGTGGTGGTTGGAGTTGAGGCTCCGGGCGTGTCCATTGGTCCTCACGGGAAGGGAAGTTCCCGCTCATCCACGTGTTGAAGCTATCTTGGACCCGCCACCTTTGGTCTTCCACCTCCCTAAGCTCTTCCACCTCTCGTCTAGTGTAGCCGAGGGCTCGGTTCATCTCTTGTTGGCTAGCTTGGAAAGAACTTTGTTGTTGAAGCATTTGTTGTTGTTGTTGGTACATTTGTTGTTGATGTTGGTACATCATCCAACTTCGGCTCTTTCCTTGACTTCTTGGACTTCTTCCTTGGCCTTTCCGCATGAGATGATGAAGCTCTTGTCTCCATGGTACCTACACACATCCAACCAAACAAAAGGGTCCAAGATAAACTCCATACAACTCAACAAAAGCACTCATCAACACACAACAACACTTCAATACAAAGGGAACCCCATACTTAGTCTCTAAACACACATTCATCTCAATCCAACATGAACCATCATGGATATCTTCTAACAATGGCTAAGCAAATGATCATTCTACATCATGATTAGGCTATAGCCAACAATGAAACACATGAATCCACATGATATCACAAGGAGAAAGCAAAAACAACATGGATCGACTTCCAACCTATGTCGGGCCCGACTTACTCAACCTCGGTCCGACTTGTTGGACCGACTTCCACACCTCGGGCCCGACTCTCCTGGGCACATCGATCTCGACCTAGTTCATGCTTCGACTCTAACCTCAAATCAACCCAAATCACTCTATCATGCACTTAAATTTCAAATTCAACCATCAAACATCCCTAATCGAAGTTCTAAATGGATCTAAGCATGCATAAACAACTTTAAAGCTCAATTTCACAAATCATGCAAATCCACCATTGATGCTCAAGCTCAAGCTCTCAATCAAACATGGCATTACTCAATCTATGCAATGAAAGCACAAAATTTTCAAAGAAATAAGTAGAGATCGAGTAACACATACCGGATTCGAAGGGTATTGATCTTTTAAGCAAATAAGCAACTTAGAACTCAAATTTCCTCAATCTAGATCTAGATGGGGGATGAAGGACTATATTGAACTCGAAATTTCTACTCGGAATCGGGTTAGGGAGGCCTTTTTGTGGTTGGAACAAGATGAAGTAGGGAGGATATGGATCGAGTATGATCGGGTTAGGGGGAAAGGGGCGGCCGACTTTGAGAGTTTTTGAGGGAGAGGGGTTGTATTTTGGGAATGGTGGTTGATATGAAGATGATAGGTAGGTGGGGGTGGTATTTAATGGGGGAAGGGGACAAATTAGGTCAAGGGCAAAATTGGCATTCCAACTAGTCAAATCGGATCGGATCGACTTCATGGACCGACGTCCCTATGTCGGGCCCGACTTACCTGGGCTCGATGTGGGAGTATTCGGGTCACCAATTTTACTCCATCCTCTTGCAACTTCTTTCCCATATTTCCATTTAAATATTTCACCTCAAATCCTACACAACCTTGAAGAATGCACAACACCATAAATCCACAAAACACTAGATAGAGATTGGTTAGAGAAAAGCTAGGCTAAACTAAGAAAAATCAAACAAAAATTACGAAAAGAAAGCTACTAGCTCGGGTTGCCTCCCGAGAAGCGCTCGTTTAGAGTCACTAGCTTGACTTCCTAACCTCAACCTCATGGCGGGTGAAACACGGTGAATTGCTCGCCATTGTTATGCCCATTCCCATTGCCTTCATACCCATAAAACCACCAACGATGGTCTACATAGGCATGGCTCTCCGATCTCGGGCCTCTCTCATCATCATCCTCCAACGGATGAGATTTCTCCTCCTTACTTGCTCCATCATGTTTTTCTTTTCCTACATCAAAGTTATCCAAAGAATTCCTAGGAGATTCTACCAGTTCATCTTTCAAATCACTAAGGCAAATGTAGGAGTCTCCTAAGTCATCGTTCAAATCACTTAAGCATATGTAGGAATCAAAAGTTTGGGAAGAATTGTGATCATCACCAATATTAAAAGGATATAAACAAGGATACTCTTCATTTCTTCTTGGGCTACCATAGATCCTTGACTCATTTTGATCCTTGAATTGCTCCAACAACTCCCTTACTTGTATTTGTTCATTGAAGCCTTCATCACTCCTTAACACAACGACCTCTCTAGCAACTTCCACTTCTTTACTTTCTCTCTTGGCACTCTCTTCAAGTTTGAGGATATTCAAGGCGTTCGGCTCATTCAAAGCTTTGTTGAAGTGAAAATCGACCTTTTCTTCCCCAATCTCAAAGGAAACCTTGCCGTTCTTGACATCAAACCTTGCCCCCGCCGTAGCTAAGAATGGTCTTCCTAAGATTATTGGGACCAAGGGGTCCTCATGCATGTCCAAGATCACGAAATCATCAGGGACAAAGTACTTTCCAACTCGCACCGGCACGTCATCCAATATTCCCTTAGCCTTGATGATGGAACCGTCGGCCATATTTAGGGACATATCGGCCGGCTCCATTTCTCCCAAATTTGCTCTTCTCCAAATGCTAGCGGGCATCACCGAAACACTTGCCCCAAGGTCACATAAGGCTTGGAAATTTTGAGACCCCAGACCAATGGTGATAGCAAAACGACCGGGATCTCCTAGCTTTTGCGGTAACTCCAAGGTCTTGACCTCATCTTGCATTTCAACTATCGACCTCTTCTTGGTCAAAATCTCCTTTAAAAACTTGGCATAAGATGGCATCTCGCTCAATGCATCGGTGAACGGGATGGAGATGTTCAAACCTTGCAAGAGTTTGAGAAACCTCTTGAACTTGTTCTCAACAACATCTTTCGGCTTCTTCCAGGGATATGGAAGAATTGTTGCACCTTGAATCTTGCTCGGATCAACCTCCTTGGACTTCCCTACTTCACTTGCAACATTTCCTGGTTGGACCGACTTAGGCACCATGTCGGGCCCGGTGTTGTGGATCTCGGTCCGAGGCAGAGGAGTTGGATCGAGGTCTGGGTATGTCGGGCCCGAGTTGCTCTCAACCTCGGTCCTGGGTAAAGGGGTCGATCTTCTTGCTGGGTCGACTTCGGGGAACGTCGGACCCGACTTGCTGGGTAAGTTGGTCCGACTCTCTTCATTCTTCTTAGGCATGTGTGGCTCGGGTAGGTTTTGGCCACTTCTCAATCCAATTGCCCGGACTTCATTTTGATTGTTTTGAGCTCGAGGGTTCTCCTCGGGTCGGCCCGGAAGTCTCCCATTCTCTCTCGGGGCTTGAGTCGCAATTTGGGCAAATTGATTGTCGACTTGCCTCCTCCATGCACCAAACTCATTGAATTGGGTCCTCATCTCCTTGAACCCGTCTCTCATCTCTTGAGCAAATGATTGTAGCTCATTGAATCCCGGTGGTCTATATGGTGGTGGTGGCGCCCTTGACTCGTTTTGGTTGAAGTTGTTGTTGTAACCTTGAGCTTGACCGTTGTTCCACCGGCCATTACCACCATTGTTGAAATTGCCTCTTCCACCGAAATTTCCTCGAACATAGTTTGCCTCCTCAATTCGCTCGGCCAAGCGCACTTGGCTCTCATTCGGACAAACTTGTGTAGCATGTGCAAAGGATCCACACTCCTCACAAGCTCTAGCATTTTGCTTGTAGTAGTGGGCTTGCCTCTTAAGCTTGCTCACTTCACCTTCAAGGAATTGGAGCTTCACATCCCTATCAATGTCTTCTCCCTTTGGATCATATAACTTCCTTGCACCTTCACCTTGAACTTTCACCTCTTTGCTAGCTTGACTCACCCCATACATGGCCTCATAATCGGATAGCTTGTCAAGTAGCTCCCAAGCTTGATCCGGTGTCAAGTCTATGAACCCACAATCGGTGTGGAGATTGAGCTTGTCCTTCGTTACCGGATTGATGCCTTGGAAAAAGATGTCTTGAAGCACATATGGTTGTTGGCCATGAGTAGGACATTGGCGCAACATCTCCTTGAAACGGTCCCATGCTTCGAAGAGAGGCTCATTCGGACCTTGTTGAAAGCTTGCAATCTTCCTTCTTAGCTCGGTTGTCTTTGAGGGCGGGAAGAACTTCATCAAGAAAGCATCATAGAGTGTCTTCCAAGTTGTGATTGACCTAGGAGCTTGGCTCTCGAGCCAATGTGTGGCCTTGCCCCCAAGTGACCATTTGAACGCCTTTAGAAGCACATACTCCAATGTCTCCTCGTCGGTAGAGATCGTCTCACACATGTCCACAAAACGTTTGACGTGCTCTATGGGACACTCATGTGGACGGCCCTCGAATTGATCTCGCTTGACGAGGGAGATGAATTGCGTCTTGATCTCAAAATTCTTTGCAACCTCGGGAAGCACAATAGCCGGTTCGGGTACCCTCAACCCCGGATGCATGTATTGGCGTGCATTCCGGGGTAGAGCGTTGAGTTGAGCCTCGACTCTCATCCGTTGCTCCCGTTCTCTTCTTGCTACCTCCTCTTGATTATCCCTCACACAAGTATATGACTAAATTAATAATGGCAGAATATATCTACAGACACTTGAACTTGTAACTTTTTTTCAACCAGCCCCCTGTACTATGAAATGTTCAAAAAAACACCTCAACTTAACTATTTTAGCACTAATAAACACTGAAGGTCGAAGTCTTCTGACCGTGAATATCACGCACGCTGATGTGTACACCTAAGCCAAATTGTTTTGCCACATAAGAATACCCCATTTATTTTATTGACACATAAGAAAAAAAATGTAAATACTTTTTTTCTTTTTTTGGATCTTCTTCCAGGAAAACAAGAGAGTGAGTGAGGACGGATTCTTCACCGGCATAGAGTTCGAATTCTTCACCGGCTCACCTCCGCCGCAATAGAAAGGACCCAAAGAGTGAGTGAGGACGGAACGACGACGAACTCGAAGAATTAGAGGGAGTCTTCACCGCCGGATCCAGAAAAGAACCAGATCCAGATTAGATAAAGTGAGGACGGAACGGCGAACTCGAAGAAAGAGTTCGAGTCTTCATCGCCGACAAAAAGAACCAGCACCAGAGAGTGAAAGAGGACGGAACGACGACGAACTCGAAGAATTAGAGGTAATCTTCACCATCGGATCCAAAAGGGAACCAGATCCAGAATTAGAGGGAGTGAGGACGGAACGACAAACTCGAAGAAAGTTAGGACGGAACAACGAACTCGAAGAAGAGTTAGTTCATGCTTAATTGAATTTTGTTTCCTAATGTCAAGCTCTTAGCGTCCTTTTCAATTGAATTTGTTTCCTAATGTATCCATGTCAATTGTGCTAATTATTTCTCAATTGAGAATCCATGTCAACCGTGCTACTTATTTCTCAATTGAGAATCTCCGGCCTGGAACGAAGGAATTGAAGAGTTGAAGAAGACGATGAATAGTGACGGGAAATTGTAAAAGAGGAAGGAGATGGAATAGTAAATGGGGGTTGAAATTAAATAATTAATTTTTTATCATTTTCACTCTCAAGTCCTGATTCTCAAAGGAATGATTTTTTTTTATTTTTTTTCCTTTTTAATAATTTTTCATTCAGTTTTCACTCGCGTAAAGGGACGTGAAAATCACGTACTTTGCCACATTAGTGTCCAGTGTTTACCAGAACAAATTTAGCTAAGTTGAGGTGTTTATTTGAACATTTCATACTACACGGGGTTGGTTCAAAAAAAGTTACAAGTTCAAGTGTCTGTTGATGTATTCTGCCAATTAATAATGGTTTCAAATACACAAACTAGAGAAAATGGAAAGATTCAAAGCTACTGTGACTTGATACTTACAGAGACATTGAACTCGACAGGAGGTACTACTCACTTTGGCTATTCAGATCCTACTACCTGTAAAAAAAATATAAATTTTAATACACTATGTGCTGCGTTTGGAATAATTGTATCAAAGAGAACATGACACAAATATTATTATAAGTCGCACATGGAACCAACTGCACATACACTCACCAAAATTATATATTTCTAATAACTTAATTAAAACAAAATACCAGAAAAATATATGAACTGTTAGAGAAAAGATTATTAAATAATTTACACAAATGTCAATATCAGAAAAATGTATGAACAGTTAGAGAAAAAGATTATTAAATAATAATTTAACCTTAAGTTAAATTTTTGATATTTATTATTTCGCAGTTGAATAGCATGCAAATAGTTGTATTTTATAATTTATCCATTAAATGAAGCATCAATTACAGAATATCCAACATCTAATAAACTTGAATATTATATGAAATAATGAACAAAAATTATAAGAAAGATATTTTTTTATGGGGAAGTAACTCCTATAGCATATATTCCTGCAATTATTAACATCTATAAAGTTAGATGTAACCCCTATGGTTTGAAATTCCATTTGACTATGAAATTATTGCAAATATAATTTATATTGACAATTAACTTCTAAATCATTTATTATTGCAATAAGTTACTTCTAGGTCCTACACTTTTGAAATTCCATTTTCCTAATATAATATATAATGTCATGTAACTTCAAAATTATTTATTATTGCAATAAACATCAAGAAAGTTACATCTAACACTTACACTTTTGAAATTTCATTTTCCTATGAATGCATATTGATCGCCTCGAGATTGCGAGGGTCTAGAGATACAATTTATAACCCGACCCCGTTGTAGCACGTGGTAGGTGTCGAACACTCGGGAAGTCTACTCGATCGATGTGCCTAGATACTAAAAAGCTAGAAAGGAGAGCGTAAAACAAAGGAAAACAAAGAAAACAGTCGGGACCGACACTGAGGTCACGTCGGGCCCGAGGTTGGCGTCAAGAGGAAGTCGGGACCGACACTGGGTAAGTCGGGCCCGAGGTAGCTGGGTTTGTCGAACTTCAAAGATTTAAAAGTAGATCTTGGGCTTTTGGGTTCCTTCCCTAGTAGATTTAGGGCTTTTCCACCCCAATTCAAACAATGAGTGATGATCGGACTAGGATCGAGTGCTTTCGCCCTCGTTCCAACCACTTCTACACCTCGATCCATGGGGAAATCCCCTTCGAAGCAAGGTCTTGAGATTGACACATGTTCACTTTCGCTACTTTGCCAATCTCAAGCCTTGATTCCCAACTTTCGCAAGGAATTGTAGCTCTATGTAGAGTGGTTTCCATAGATCAAACACTCAAGGCTATGGAATTGGGGTTTCTATCCCAAAACTAGCTAGGGTTTTCCCCCATAACCCAAGATCAAGGAGATCTACTCCATGTGACAAGCAAAGAAAGCAAACAAATCAAAAGGGAAAGCAATCATCATAATCAATCTCAAAACAAAGCAAAGTTTCATTCAAATCCAAAGCAATCCACAAATTCCAATCAAGGGTTTTCAAATCCACAAGAACAAAGCAAATCAAAGCAAATCTACCAACAAAACCTATCAAGTCTTCCTCTCTTGGCCGATTCTCTCTCTCTTCCTCCTCCTCTCCTTCCTCCTTGCTCTCCAAGTATCCTCTTGGTTCCTTGCCAAGTGTGGGAACCCTTTTGTGTGTGTGAGAGGGAACCCCAAATTAGAAGACAAGAGGGCTTTTTATAGATTAGATGAGGGGCAAAAGTGGAAGTCCACAAATTCGTGCCTTGGAGCCCAAGTAGTCCGGTGACCGACTCGGACCGACACGGAGGACCTCGGGCCCGAGGTACTGTGCATCTCGGTCCGAGGTTGAAATCTTCCAAGTCGGGCCTGAGGTTGTTGCAACTCGGTCCTGACCTCGTTCCACCTTCTTCTTTGTTGGCTTCTCTTGTTCTTCTTCATGGCTTGCTCCTCTCTTTCTCGCTTTAGCTCGGCCTTTGCTCCATGCCTCGATCCTCCTTCAAATAGATCCTCGATTCACGCCAAATTACCTACAAAACACATAAAATGCGCGTAGTCTCCGAATCTCATAGAAATACGGGAACTAAGCTAAAAAGGAACAAAACACGCAAGAAAAGGGGAAAAAGAAACATATTTACATAGGAAATCACATATGAAAACACCACCAAATAAAGAGACATCACATATCTCAAATCTGGTGTCATTTTTTCAACTGATAAATCCACTTCAAAGCATAGAATAAATCATGTCATAGCAAATCAAAGTTGCAAGGAAATAGATCATGAACCCAGGTACGTTCTTCAGAACCATAGATGTAAGGTTAATTTCTTGATTTTGACTAAAAATCATTGCTTTAGCTAACTAAAATAAATTAAACCAGACTTTCTATCCAGGTTCATACCATCACACAAGTTTCCAACTAAATTAATAATGGTTTCAAATACACGAACTAGAGAAGATGGAAAGATTCAAAGTTATTGCGACTTGAAGCTTATAGAGACATTGAACCCGGCCAGAGGTACTACTCACTTTGGCTATTCAAATCCTACTACCTGTCAAAAAGGACTGTATATTATAATTCACACATCCAACCAGCTGCACATATATTCACCAAAACCGGTTATTTCTGAATGCTAATCAATCCAAAAAATACAACAGGAAATGATGTTGAAGCTTCATCCCAGAAAAAGGGAAATACAACTCAAGATGTGAACACATATGGTAAGAGAATATGCAATGATCCCATTCCCTAAAAATTTAATATTTTTCTCTCATTTCAGAAATCTAAATGTGCAAATTTTGAATGACAGGTAATGATATTGCTACTACTTCACAAAAGAAGACACAAAAGCATGCAGCTATAAACTCACACGGTAAGTAATAAATATAAAAGATGTTTTCCCTTTCAATTCTATGTCCTGAAAATAACCTAGACATGTGTAATAGGTGTCCAAGTATTGTACAACAAACTTGAGTGCCCGAAATACAAATGTCAGTCATGCAATGCAACTATGTGGTTTAAGGAAAAAACAGGTCATTGCAAAGTAGGCACAAATCCGGTGTTTTCCATGTGTTGCCAACAAGGGAAAATTAAACTGGAAAAAGTTCAACAACCTCCTTCAGCATTAAACAGGCTTCTTAGTTATGCAAATGATCCTGTTGCTACAAAGTTCAAGCAAAAAATCAGAATCTATAATGGAATTTTTAGTTTTACTTCTTTCGGAGGTCGCATTGATAACAAAATCAATCAATCAAGAGGTCCTTATACGTTCAGAATGTCAGGCCAAAATTATCACAGATTTGGATCTCTTCTACCCACAGAAGGGAACAGGCCAAAATTTGCTCAATTGTACTTTTATGATACAAAAAATGAACTGCAGAACAGGATGTCATGCATTAATGAAGATGAAGAAAAGCTTGATGAGTTGATAGTCAAGGATCTGCTTAGCATGTTATATTTGCACAGTCGCGTTGCACAAGCTTTTAGGATGGCCCGTGACTGGTGCAACACTAACAACTCTAGAGAACTAAAATTGAAGCTCATTGGAGAAAGGCAACCAGCTGCAAGACAATATAATACACCTCATGTCCCAGAAATTGCAGCACTTATTATTGGGGATTTTGGAAACAGTATTGGAAAGAGAGATGTTGTCATACATTGTAAGACAAATGGACTACAAAGAATATCAGAGCTCTACCCACTTTACATGGCTTTGCAATATCCACTTCTTTTTCCGTATGGTGAAGATGGTTATCATGAAAACATGGCATATCATTCAAATGCAGGAAAACAGAAAACAAAGAGAGCCAATATGACAATGAGAGAGTACTACTGCTACAAAATCCAACAGAGAGAAGACGAGGGTTTAGCAATACTAAAAGGTGGTAGGTTATACCACCAGTATTTAGTTGATGCATACACTGTTGTGGAGGAAGAGAGACTGAGGTGGATGAGACACAACCAGAATAATCTACGAGCAGATTTGTACCAGAATATTTATGATGCAGTGACAAAAGGGGACACAGATGCAACAACAATTGGCAAAAGAATTGTTCTACCATCAACTTTTACAGGAGGTCCTAGATACATGGTTCAAAACTACCAAGATGCCATGGCAATTTGTCGAGTGTATGGAAATCCATCAATTTTCATAACTTTCATAGGAAACCAAAAGTGGCCAGAAATCGATGAAATGTTATCTGAAATACCGGGGCAACCAGCAACAGATAGACCAGATGTGATGTCAAGGCTTTTCAAGATTAAACTGGCACAACTGATGACGGATATTCAGGTGAACAACATATTTGGGAAAACTCGAGGAGGTAATCTTCTAACTGTGAATAATATATTTTTAAATTTAATTATGTGCAGATGCAATACAATAGTTATAGCATTTTTTAAATTTAGAAAAACAATTATATCACTACAAGAAACATAAAAATATAAATTATGCAACTTGAACAACAAAAATATAATTACTTTTATTTTTTTATAAAGACTTGATTAGTATATGTTTATATAACCCGCCTTAGCTACTAAAACCATTAAACTGTTACCAATTCCAAAGAAACTAATTGGCCGTAGCTACTAAAACCATTAAACTGTTACCAATTCCAAGAAACTTATGCAGATGAAAAAGACGAATACAACATCTTTTAGTTCAAATTGACAATTCCTGATGTTGCATAGATAATAAACAAACAACCACAAAAATTAAAACTCCCATATTAACACAAGCCATAATAAACATGTTCTTAATTTGCATATTACATTCTAAAAACACAAATGATTGCTAACTTATACATTGAACAACAACTGGCAATTAATGCAACAAAAAAAATCATTGAAATAAGCCTGAATATAATGTCATGTTTTCTATTACGACATGAAATTTTAATAATTAGTCACATCCAGCTAATCATCTGATTTGGAAAATAATAATGTTACATGTAATTAGCAAAAACCATATGCACAACAAGCCACACCAAATTTATAAGATTTCATAACAAATAAAAAATAAACAAAGAAGATTAATAATTATAAGTAAGTCACAAAGGTCCCTAAACCATTAATAAATTCACAAGTAAGAAAATTTATATCCATGAATATCACCTGTTGTGTTTAATCCTCATGTGCTAGATAGAACTCCATTCACAAAAAGAAAGTCCTCTAATGCAATGGCTCCCTTCTTAGACTCCACAAACACAAAGATTCCTGTCGAAATAAGAACAATAGAAAACCCATTTCAGATTCAAATTCAAACTACTAAAATAAATATAGTTTCCTAGAAGATCACTATTTCTAATAGGACATTCCAAAGGTTACCATAATGCACAACAATCATGAACAAATACAACCAATTCATGGATCAAATGACTATTCCCACACCCAGGAAAACGTAGTTTCCTAGAAAATCAGAAGGGAGTGTAAGCATATTAGCATAGATTCAAATCGGCTAATAGGTGCATAAAAGATAAAAACAATGGCTTGGGAGTTTGCAAAACTTAAAAAATAACATCAAGGAAAGCTGCAAACTTTTCATAGCATACAACCAACTATCTATATCATAACATCTCCTAAATAATATAAAATACAATAGCATACAGTCTTAAGTGCATATAGCGAAGATAAGAAAAATTAAAATCACAATGTTTTGCTCACCCCCACTAATTACTCTAAATGCTCTAGAAACTCCATCATCAACAACCAAATACATGATGGTATAAAACTCAAGGTCGAAACCTCATGTTGAAGCTCAGAATACAACTATTGTAGTCTCTTAAAAGGTTGTATCGTTATATCTTTTTTAATGCAAGTTTATCTAAAACCTCAATGATGAAGTTGAATAGTATAATGAGTTTGTAATTACTGTTTTTTTCTTACATTTGGTTTAACACCAATAAATCTGCAAAAAAATCCTTGCAAAATATATTTATACAATAAAGGCTCATGATACGATCTTACTTACTACAACTTATATGCACCAACATAAGCTTTGATTTGCTAATTAATTATTATTTATTTTTCCCAATTTTGCAAGTGGTTTATACCATAGAATTCCAGAAAAGAGGACTCCCTCATGCACACATTCTGGTGTGGTTAAGTGATGAATGCAAATGTGAAACTGCAAGTGATATTGACAAGATAATTTCTGCTGAGATCCCAGACAAAGAAGAAGACCCAATGCCTTTGAAGTAGTGACTGAATACATGATGCATGGACCATGTGGCAAAGATAACTCTAGCTCACAATGCATGAAAGATGGAAAATGCAATAGGCATTTCCCTAAAGCATTTTATGCAGAAACAAGTATAGATGAAGAAGGATTCCCGATCTACAAACGCAGAAACAATGGAGTGCATGTAAAAAAGGGAGCTAAGATGCTCGACAACAGATTTGTTGTACCCTACAATCGCTACCTTCTACTCAGGTATCGTGCCCATATAAATGTAGAATGGTGCAACAGGTCGAGAGCAATAAAATACCTCTTCAAATACTTGATTAAGGGGCCAGATAGAGCAACTGCAGTTATACAAGAAAACATAATTGCATCAGACACTTCAACACAAGCCAAAGTAATAGAAGTTGATGAAATAAAGCAATATTTGGATTGTCGCTACTTATCTGCATGTGAAGCCTGTTGGCGCATGTTTAGCTTTGACATTCACTATTCCAAACCACCGGTGATGAGGTTGACATTCCATTTGCCTGATCAGAATCCAATCACACTTAGAGACTCAGAAAACCTACCAGCATTGGTTCACAGAGAAGGCATTAAAGATTCAATGTTTACTGAATGGTTCAAGCTAAATATAATCGATGTCAAAGCAAGGAAATTGACCTATGCAGAGATACCGACCAAGTACGTTTGGAGTGCTGATAATAAGATGTGGACAGAGCGTAAGCAAAAAAACAGAACAAGCATTGGCAGAATTACTTATTGTCATCCTACAGCTGGAGAGAGATATTATCTACGAATGCTCTTAAATGTTGTAAAGGGGCCTAAGTCATTTGAAGATGTGAGAACGGTAAATGGAAAGGTGTATCAGAGCTTTAGAGAGACTTGCTATGTATTAGGGATGGTCAATGATGACAAAGAATGGGAAGCGGCAATTAAAGAAGCACAACAGTGGGCATCAGCAACTCAGCTTCGTCAGTTATTTGTAACTATTCTTTTATTTTGTGAAGTGAACAATTCGAGAGAATTTTGGGAGAAAACATGGCAAGCATTATCTGAAGACATTTTGTACCAGAAACAAAAAGCAATTCAGATTCCCTGATTTAGTGCTCTCAGATATGCAAATCCAAAACTATTGTCTACTACATGTAGAAGACATTCTAAATCGGAATGGGAAATCTCTAGCGGATTATTCCGATATGCCTATGCCAGATGCAACGCTCTTGACAAAGACAGACAATCGTCTAATACAAGAAGAATTAAACTACAACATAACTGAACTGGCTGCAGAACATGAAATGTTATATGCATCATTGAATTCAGATCAGTTATCAATATATAAGAGGGTTATTTCTTCGGTACATGATCAGAAAGGAGGATTATTCTTTGTCTATGGTGCAGGAGGAACTGGAAAAACATACTTATATCAGGCTATAATTACACGCTTAAGATCAGAAAGAAACATAGTTCTTACAGCTGCATCTTCATGTATGCAAAACACATTAATTTCACATTATATCCATTCAATTCTTCTTTATAAATTGTATGCATTTAGTTAATTATTCCTTGATTTCTTCAGCATATAACTTCACTTCTTCAACATAACACATCAGCATACTAAACATGTTGTTATATTATTAATACTTTCCTATGCCTCCAAAACCTTATATAAAACTAAACAATAAAAAAATGGAGTTTCTTCAGCCTATAACTTCACTTCTTCAACATAACACATCAGCATACTAAACATGTTGTTATATTATTAATACTTTCCTATGCCTCCAAAACCTTATATAAATATAAACAATAAAAAAATGGAGTATGACGATCTAATTACATCTAACAAACTTACACCAATTGGTGGCAAACATACTACATTTGTTTACTCAATTATTTGCTTCAAGTTCAAAAAACTCACATGTTGTATCAAATTTATTGATGTTTTTGTATATTATGCAGGAATAGCTTCCCTACTACTGCCTGGTGGAAGAACGGCACATAGTAGATTTGTAATTCCATTGGAACTAATGGAAAACATCACCTGTGGAATAAAACAGAACACACATTTAGCTCAATTGCTGAATGAGGTAAACTTGATTATTTGGGATGAAGCACCCATGACACAAGGATTTGCTTTTGAAGCACTTGATAGAACATTAAGAGACATTCGTGGAAGCAAAGAAGAAATAAATAGATCCAGAGTGTTTGGTGGTGTAACTCTTTTACTTGGAGGAGATTTCCGACAAATTTTGCCGGTCATTCCGAAAGGAAGGCGACAAGACATTGTTCAAGCATGCATCAACAATTCACCATTGTGGACAAATTGCCAACTCTTAACTTTATCAAAAAGTATGAGAGTAAATGAAGTTGACTCAAATGGCCAAATTGATATTTCTAAAAAGACTTTCAACCAGTGGGTTTTGAGCGTGGGCGACGGAAAGGTACAAGCTACATCAAAAGATGGAGAAGAAGAAGAAACTTGGATTCAAATACCAAGTGAATTCATTGTAGATGCAACACAATGTCAAATTGAAAAGATTGTGGAGGAAATCTTTCCAGACTTCATACACAAGCAAAACGATGCAGCATTCTTTTGTGAAAGAGCAATTCTCACACCTCTAAACGATGATGCAGATGCAATCAATGCTTACATGTATGCAATGTTACATGGAAAAGGGAAACAATATAGAAGTTCAGATGAAATATGCAAAGCATCAACAGATATTTCTGATCAAGAAAACATGTACCCCACAGAATTCCTTAATTCTCTTAAATTTGCAGGTAATGAAAGCATTTACTACATGATACCGTAACAAAAATACATGAATTGGATTTAATTATTTTGCTTCTTCATTCCGGGTATGCCACCTCACTTGCTTAATCTCAAGGAAGGATTACCAGTGATGCTATTAAGAAATGTAAATCCCAGTCAAGGTCTTTGCAATGGAACAAGATTGATCATAACGCATTTGGGTGAATGGATTGAGGCTGTTATTATTACTGGAAATAATATTGGAACCAAGGTTTTGATACCCAGAATAACAATGAGTTCTACAAGGGGTCAATGGCCTTTTAATATGAAACGCAGGCAATTTCCAACCAAACCATGTTATGCAATGACAATCAATAAGAGCCAGGGACAATCACTCAATCATGTGGGAGTATACTTACCAAAGCCTATCTTCTGCCATGGCCAGCTGTATGTTGCAATATCTCGAGTTACGGACCCAAAAGGCTTGAAATTTGTAATTAAAGAAGAGGATGGAAAAGCCTACATTGAGACAAGAAATATTGTATTCAAGGAAACCTTCAACAACCTCATCATGCAGAAATAGGTAATAATTAATGCTAAATAATTATTCTCATCACACTTCAGTATACTCCTTATAGATTACAGTTTAAGATAATCTCATATTTATCTACACTTACACAGGAATTTCAAGACTACAACATGCCACCAAAAATGTACATGGTATATGTTTCATTACTGTAAGATGTTAATGCATTTATTCTAATGAGAAGATTACGCAAGTTTTTATTATTTTGACTACTAATTCAAGTGTAATAATAAAGATCAAGAAGTTCAAATTATATAGAAGCTCATTCTCATTTGTTTATTCTCTTTTATACTAACCCAATTGTTTTATATTAACTATAAATTGAGCAGGTTAATCAAGACCGGAGCTATGTGCTTCAGATCGAGACTATAGGTTTCTCAAAATGAAACTATGTGCTCCATATATTGAGACTATGCACTTTCCTTGATGAAACTATTTGTCTAATAAATTGATATTATATGTTTTCCCAAATCAAGACAGTATTTTTTTGGAAATAGTGTGCCTCCAATTGTTACATGAATACGAAACTATAAGCTTAATATCAAGGTAATAGTAGCGATTCTTTATGGTGGTTTGATTGTATGTATAGGTGTTTTGGAAATTATGTAGCATATTTCAGTTCATATTTCAGATTTATCATTATGAAAAGCTTTCACATTCCACATATTTCAGTTCGTAACAACAAATCATCCATTGATGTAATACCCACAAGGCTACAAGGTAATTTAGTATCTAACTTTTACAGCATGCCATTAAACGTATATAAATTTTAAACCAAAGTCAAGTGACTCACGAGAATGTAGTTACCGACTCTTACACAAAGAGATAAAGAACAAACAAGTTGAAAATCATTATAAATAGAGATCCAATAAGACACCAAATCAAGTTACCCAGCAAACATATTTATCTTTCAAGGAAACCTGTTTTTTTTTTCAAAGATTGTCATCATGCAACTCAAAGGCTGACTCACTCTAATCATGCTGCACCTCTTCCTCCAAAAAGCTCTCACAGCAAATATGTCAACATCCAAATCAAAACACAAGAAGGAATTAGGGTTCCAAATTTAAAATTAAAATCCAAGCAACAAACTATCTAAAAACCAAATAAGGACTTCTGTAGGAAGTGACAGTGGTATTACACCGGAAGATTCCGTTAACCGAGCGTCGACTTCCCCTGTGTGCCTCGCAAGTCAAATAACTTACGAGACCACAGTGACTGACTCTTACACAGACATATCAAGAGCAAACAAAAAACTAGACAACGACTCATGTAGGAAACGATAGTGGTATTATACCGGAAGAATTCGTAAACCAAGTATTCACTTCCCCTGCGCACCTTGCAAGTCCAACATAAGCAGCATGTGCATAATCACCTCCCCCAACAGTTTCCCAACCGTGTACTATGATCATAAGGGCTGGAAAGTAGAATCTCCTACAATGCCAAAAGCAAGCATGGAAGAGTCAAATAACAAGGTAAGCAAGAAATCAGTAGGCTCTTTCTGAAACCAAACAAAATTATACAAATAAGGTATATAAAAATAAAGAAGCTAAATTTGAGCTCATACGAGACCATAGTGACTGACTTTTACACAAACAGATCAAGAGCAAACAAAAAACTAGACAACGACTCATGTAGGAAACGATAGTGGTATTATACCGGAAGATTTTGTAAACCAAGCATTCACGTTCCTGTGCACCTCTCAAGTCAAGCGACTCACGAGACTACAGTCACCGACTCTTACACAAAGAGAAAAAGAGCAAACAAGTCATTATAAATGGAGATCCAATAAGACAAGGACCCAAAGTATTCCGGTTAATCTCAAATCAGTGAAAATTGGTCATGATCATGTAAATTGATAATAATGGATAAGGTCATTCATTTGTCATGATCATTGAATTATCTTAATCGCTACTAGATCATTAACAAAAAGGATGAGTTACAAAAAAAACTTAATAATTCATAATATTGTATCTTATCAGTATAATATAACTACATTCTAATACATATCTTTAAGCTTATGGAAAATAAATTTTCAACAAACAACCTATAAACAACATAATGCATTTTCGATGGTAAACAGGCCCTCAATCTTTTCATGAAACTTTATTTTTTGCATTTTATACATTATCTTCCTAGAAAACTAAAAAAAATAGTTGATACATCAGTGCAAGAATGAAGAATGACACAACACAATACCCATGTGGACTCCAAACAGGAGAAGGAAGATGTTGTAAAGGAGATGGACTACCATAAGCAGCATGTGCATAATCAGCTCCCCCAACAGTTTCGCAATCGTTTACTATGATCATAAGAGCTGGAAAGTAGAATCTCCTACAATACCAAAAGTAAGCATGAAAGAATCAATTAACAGGGTAAGGAAGAAATCAGAAACCACACATCAGTAGGCCCTTTCTGAACCAAAACAAAATTATACAGACTAAGGTATATAATCAGAAACCATTAAAAATAAAGAAGCTAAATTTGAGATCATAGGTTTCACAATGTACATGTACATGTAGATGAGTGCAACACACATCACTCACAGAAATCATAAAAGAAGAACGAGGTTATTCTCTAATGATTTTTAATATGAAAAAAAAAACATTTTCATTCACATTTGCAAAGGTTTGCCTCAATCAATAACTTATATCCCACATATTCCAACCATCATAATAAGCCTTCATCTTCAAAAAGGAATAGCTTTAATACATACGAATCTGCAAAATTCACTAATAACTATGCATGCAAGTTAACGCCTACTTCCAGCTGATCACTTAAGCTTTCCTCAAATTTCTCTAAACCGTGAAAACATACTAAGTTCACAAAGGCAAACAAAATCAGTTAAATTGATATCATAGTCAACCGTTGCAAACAAACAACACATTCAAGCCACAAAACACATGATTACACATCAAACGAAAAAACCAGCCCAGGAAGAACAAAGTGGAAAGACCCAAGATTCGACAACAACATTAGATCTAACATCAACTACATAAGATCTATCAACAACAATGAAAGATTTAACAACAACAATACCAGATCTAACAACAACAACAAATCTAACAACAATAACATCAGATCGAAGCTACCAAGACCAAACGAAATCATTTATTGCCAAAAATCGGCCCTACAACAACAAAACAAAGTCAAAGCGCGATTAGAGTAGGCTATCTAACAGCACAACACAATCACCTTTCCACAATCATCAAGCCGAAAAGGAAGAGAGCGTTCGGGCCCATCACAATGATCTTCTACGCGAGGATGATAATAGAGACGATGACAAATACGAGAACGATCGCCCCAGGCAAACCTCCGAATAGGTAATACTGGTGGTACAAGGTAGGGTTTTTGACGACATTCAATCGCTCAAGAAGGGGGAATGCATTTGCCCCTGGGAAAGAAAGAGATAGTGTCAGTGTGTGATATAGTGAAGAGTCGGAAATTGAGTCACAAGAAAAGAAGTGGGCTACGGATCTCAAATGTAACAAAACCAAAATAAACCTCCTATCTTGCGTCAAAAACCAAAATAATTTGTCCTTTATTATACATATATTAAAATCAAACTACGCTTAATTTGATGAATTTGATTTTAGCATGAGTACTAACTTAACTCATAACTAATGCATCTATACTTACTAACTCGATCGGTGCCCGCATTGCTAAAATTTAATGACAACCATAAAGTCGATTCTCACCCTAAGTAAAATATATAGAATATATATTTAAATCAAAGTTATATTTACAAAATATCTACCGACTCAAAATATAACCTGTTACAATTTATTTGTCTTATTATGTGCCTACTAATTAATCATACTCTAATTGTAATAATTGCTTCATCTAAAAAAAAAGGTAATATACCCCCTCTTTCTTTTTTTGATCGAAATATACCACCTCTTTCTGAGTTGTTCATCCTGCACTTATTTTTTTATAACTACTTAAAACCAAACACACTTTCACTTATATATTTCACATGATAGATTGTTGTGCTAATTGTCACCAATTGTTATTATCTATTATATTATTATATATCTAATTTTGTCAATTTTTTAATACTTTAGGGAATAGTAGATAAATACAACTGTTTATGACCCATATGAAAAACATTGTTAATTCTCTTACAATCAATCACAAAACACAAAATATTTAATGTCACATACTAAATCTGTTGCTAAAATTTGAAATGATTATTATTCTTTTATTCTTATATATAATAAAACAAATTAAAAAACGTTTCCCGTGCATCGCACGGGCCATCACCCTAGTTCATTATAAAAATCAATGTAAAAAATTAATGCTCCGTATTACAAGTATTTAGAAAGAAAAAAAATGTAATTCTGATTTTGTGATTTTTCTATTCTATGTATAGGCTAGAGAGACCATTAATTTTCTAAAGAACAAATTTAAAATTTGTGAAATCATACATTCATACTCAAAAGAATAAATTGAGATGCTTGAATCCATTGCCAAAAGTTATAAAAGTTTATGATGGTAAAACGAATTGATTATTATATATAATTTCATTCACATTCTTATTTATAATTTATTCTTCTTTTAAAAAAGATATATTGCAAGTCTTAAAATAATAAAAATGACCCGTGCGTAGCACGGGTATTTTCACTAGTAATTAAATAAAATCAACAAATAGAGACAACTGACAAGACGGTGAAGCCGAGGGACCGAGGACTCCAATGGGGGAGGAAGAGGGAGAACGTCATCGTCGGAAGCCATTGGTGCTTGCTTCCACCAAAGCTCTAGTGGATTCACTCCTTGCTCCATCCAGGAAGCTCGGAGGATCTGATACTACTACTCCTGCCTCCTCCGATGATTCTTCGTCACCACTCAAGTTCCGTGCCGGATTTCTGCGTTTTCCGTCGGCCAATTATGTCAAGTCCAATCTGGATAAGTTAGACCGCTCTGCTCTAGTTGGACTCTCTACTTCTGCTCTCAGACAGCTGGGAATCATCTCTGGCTCTGCGGTATGAACTAGTTTCTGATTGGTGTCTTCGTCTCAAGTTGGTTTGATGGATTAACCTACAAATTTGCTAGGTTTAGATATTGAAATAGCTTATTTGTGTAGAGCGTTAGGTGGTGATAGTCGTGTGGATAGTCTTGTGTTGTAAATCGTGTCAGAAACCATGTATCCTGCAACAATAGCTTTTACTTGCTTTTTGGTAGATTATTAAATCCCATTTTGAGCTTGTTTGTAATCATGGAAGTTTAGATATTTTACTAGATAGAAAGAATTGTCTATGTTTCTCGATTAACTTTTGATGCATATGCATTTAACTTCTCTTGGATATTGCGTATGCAATGGATGATCCCTTGCCTGCTTGCACTTTTCTATATCCTTTCAAATTACAATGATGTATTATGTTTATCCTTGTATGCCCCTTTGAATAATATAGGTTCTTGTAAAGAATGCTTTTCTGAAGCTGCAAAGAGTAGCCCAGGTTGTCGCTCTAGATCCTCCAATCTCTGAAGAGAAATCAGCTGAGGCTGAAGAGTGCTCTCCCTGTACCCATAATCCTCATGTTATGCATTCTTTTCCTTCCTTCACACTCACTCCAAATTTCAAGGCACCATTGGATGAAGGTGTTGCTTATCTATCTCCTATTCTGGCATACAACATTGGTTTGCACACCTCATGCTTTGCACGTTTGCTTGGCCATGGAAAAGATACACTAGCATCTTTGTTTGTATATAAAAGCGAAGATATATCAGATGAAGGGACTCAGAATCATGTTGTCAATGTTATCTTGGAACCTTGGCTTCATTTGCCAAGATATGCATCTCATCTAAGAGTTTCCTTTGTGAACATACCAGAGTGTGGGATCATCCAATCACTTAAAGATAAATCAGATATTGAAGCCAAAGTTCGTCAATGCAGTATCGATAGAGCTTTACATGATTACTTTACCATCGACAGATATCTTAGTAAAGATGATGTATTTAGCATTAAAATTAAATCTCACTGCAATTCAGTGATATGCCGCCGTTGCAGGCAAGAACCAAAAGAGAATGATGGTGAGATAATTCACTTCAAGGTAACTATCTCATACCATATTAGGTTAATGTACATTATATGACCAATATGACCAATATGGCTGTGCAGAATAATGAATGAATATCATTTCCTATAAGGTTGTGGCTATGGATCCTTCTGAGGAAGTGGTGCTTCGTGTAAATTGTGTACATACTGCCCTTGTTCTGGGAGGAAGTGTTGCTTCTGCCCTCCCACCATCTCTCTTGAATATTAGGCCTGTAGGTATTGTGCCACCGCAACTTGAAGCAGTTAAAGCTTTGGCAACTCTCCTTGTACCAAAACTAATTCCTTCTGTTGCCAAGTTCAAAGTTGTCGTCTTGTTACATGGCTTGGAAGGTATGGTCAGAAGCTCATATTTGGAAATTCTGTTTCTTATTTCTGCTTCCCAGATATGATGCAATGGTTTTTAATTTGCAAATGGACATTTCTTGGTTTTTGATGTTACTAGTTTATTAATAAAAGGTTTTCTTCCAAGCATTCCTCTTTCAAAATACAAAAATTATTTCACTACTGCCTAGCAAAGAGGCTTTGTTTGTTACTATTATAATTTCTTTTGTTCAAATGTCTTCTTTTGTACTGTGTTAATTAAAATATTATAAAATCCTCTCTAGAAAATATATTGTTAAATCTGTAATTGTTGTAAACATGCCTGTGCCTTGTATTTTTTATATCCTTGTCAACCTTTATCTGTGTTATTCATGTCTCCATATTTGCATCCATTTACGTAGTCTTGGTCAAAGCAGACAGTTGACACCTGCACCATGCATATAGATGTGGCTTTCTCTGTTGCTAAGGCTGATTATGTTATTATCTTAGGAATTGGAAAGAGGACTGTTGTTAGATATGTAGTTCATCAGCTTGGCCTGCATTTGGTGGAATTTGACTGTCGTAATCTGATGGAATCTTCAGACAAGAAGACATCCGTTACTGCACTGAATCAGGCTTTTAAGGCAGCTCAAAGGTAAAAAATTTGATTGAAATTGATCACAATGGTCTTGTATTGCTTTTACTGCAAAAAGAATTAAGATTCATTTTTTCATGACTTGCACTTTCATAGTTTTTGGCATGAATATACGAAAATATTCTTAAATTGTGAAGGTTTGGATGTCATTATTTTGTCCTGCTGAAACCTCTGCAGAAGCTTCTCGGATCATGATGATCTGCCAAGTACAAAGATTCATAAACGTGACTATAATAGCATCAGATATATTTGGGTTAAGATGTTTTAGCATATTTAGTTGCAGCAAACAGCAGTTTAAAATGTCTCGTGTCACTCAGTCATTAGGGATTGTTGCCATTAATTGTGAATGCTGAGATTCTAACGTGGTTGCTTCTTGCTACATATCAGATGTCAGTATAAACGTGAAGGTTGATCATTAAACTTGTGTCCGTCATCTTGTTCCTGCGATGATGCAACATTATTAAATGTCCTTTTGCTGTCTTTTTCTAAAAGAAACGTCTTCATAATTCAGAATATAGCATCCCTATCTTTGAGGCTGCTGTATCATTTGTCAATCATTTGTCGCAGGTACTTTCCAAGCATACTTCTGCTTCGCCATTTTGATGTTTTCAATAACTTGGCACAACCTGGGCAATTAGGGATAGCTAAGGAAATTGAGAAAGTCATCAGGGACAATACTGAGGCATTTGCAGAAGGTGGTACACATGAGGAGAAAAGTTCAAACTGTGGCTACCTAAGCTAGTAATATTTGGTCAACCATTCTCTAAAACATGTGCACTCCTTCCATTTGGCTTCTGTTTTCTATTCTCACAAGTCCAAAACACTATTGAAAACATCAGTCTATGACTCTATGTCCCTGACCATCACTGGTTTCAATACCCTATGGTTAGTGTATCCTTCACAACTTTGAACAATGCTATGCCAAATTTAAACTCTGGATATCTGTAGTAAATCTATTTGTAATATTTTGCCAACCATTCTCTAAAACATGTGCACTTCTTCCATTTGGCTTCTGTTTTCTATTCTCACAAGTCCAAAACACTTTTAAAAACATCAGTCTATGTTCCTGACCATCATTGGTTTCGATATCCTAGTGTTGGTGTATCATTCACAACTTCGAACAATGCCATTCCAAATTAAACTCTGGATATCCATATTAAATCTAGTTATAATATAGAAATCGATTTATTTATTATATATAAATAGATATACTATGTAGCAGAAAGTATTTTATTTAATATCGTAAAAACCGTTTCTTCCGATTCTTTTTCAAATTCGAAAAACTAGCAGTATCTTCTTCTTTCCAAATCATTTTGTGCTTAAGGTAACCAAGCAATGGTTAAACATTAATGAATTCTTTGTGGGCCACTAACTAGTTGCTTGTCTTGTATTATACTTGAAGGTCTATCTAATTGCAACAACAGACAAAGCTAAAGGTCTACCTGTTGAGATCAGGCGTTGCTTCACTCATGAAATTAGCATAGGTCCCCTATCTGAAGAACAGAGGAAAAGAATGATATCAATGACCCTGCAAAGGATTTTTTATTGTTCAGCCCGAGTATGTAACATTCATTTTTTGAGATTGTCTAGTATTTCACCTCTGTTGATGTTTCTTTTCTGTTGCTCTTTCCAGATTGGGAATAAAAGTTTTGACTGTTTGTCGGTATAAGCAACAATTAGTAATGGTAGTCTGCAGCAAGTATTAGGGATTTATCTGCTTTTCATTTATACTTCTCCTTTTTCCTTCTAAATTTTCACATCAATATGTCACAATTGAGCGGAGTAACTGGCTTTTACATGGAAATATTGGTGTGGAGGACAAGCTAAACCTTTTCATTTCAGGTCCTACAGAACCTGTTCAACTGAACTGTTGCTGAATTTTCCATTAATTTCGTTTGCATGGTCTTTTATGGATATTTAATATCAAATCAAAATGCATTGTAAATATATGGCACTCATCAAATGAGGTTCTTTTTGGTCATTTTAAATATAGATAGAATGATTTTTGCTACGTAGGTACTGTCTTTTTATGTACCTTGTGAACTTTTTTTTGTTTTACGAGGTATGTTATTGCAGGTAAATATATGCTTGATCACATGACAACATTTTTACTTCAACTCTCAATGCAGGAAGATCTTGAGGATTTGGTGCAGTATCTGGTTGCTCGAACATTTGGATTCAGGCCAAGAGATTTAATGACATTAATTGCAGAAACCTTGGCCAGTTTTATGCCTGATTTTAAGTATCAGTTTGAGCTTGGCAAGGAGGAACATTGTGGCCTCAGGCTCATCCCTGTGCAGACTAAAGAAGTTGACCAGGTTCCTTGTGTTCCCAATAGAGATGAAATGAAAAGTGCTTTTACAAAAACATTGAAACCACTTAAGAAAAAAGTTGCTGCGTCTTCAGTAGGTACTCCAGAGGTGATTATTGATAAATATAATCAGTTTTATGTTGCTTTAGAGTACTGTACATCTAAAATGACCACATATATCAATGGTGTTTTTGTAGCTGTCTTATTTTTGTCATTCATTTATTCAATTGGAGAATGATATCTCTGTCTTCTTTTCTTCTTTTTGTTAATTTTTATTTTGATTCTGCATTAGATTCCTGATGTGAGATGGGAAGATGTTGGCGGGCTTGAAGATGCAAAGGAACTGATTAAGGATACCATTCAGGTTAGAAATTATGTGAAGCTGATCAAGTTTCTGTTAGTTGTTTAGGACAATTATACTTATGATGTTTTTTTTGAAGGAAACTGTCTAAATGGTATATGAAATGGTCCCATCTCTGATCATCCTCTTGTTTGTTTCTTTAATTACTTTCTGTTTCTTTCTTGTTTACCATAAGAATTTATGTTTTGTTTAGTTGATGTGGCTTGCTTTAATCTAAGAGATGCAACATATTCTGAATGTTATTTGTTACTTATTCCATTTGTTCTTTTCTACAAGTCACTTTCTCCACTGTTCCTATAGTTATTTCATTGGCGCAAACTTTAAATCCTATATTGGTTATTACCTCCAGTACAAGGTAACTGAGGCCTTCATAAGTTGTTTTGTAACTAACCAACAAGGGTGATGTATCAAAGGGTTAGACTCCTAACAAGTACCTTCTGGAAATACGCTCTCCTATGATATTAGCCTTCATTCATGATTTCTTGGTTATCTTGTCAAACTTAAAAAGAGTTTCTGATACTGAACCGTGAGAGGTATGTAGGCACCCTAGTGAATGCCTAGTAAGTAAACATTTAAAAATCATATATTGTAATTGTGTTCTTATTAAGCAAACTAAGATAACCAATTTTGCAGTTGTCTCTTCAAAACAAAGATTCATATTCATCTGGTCTGCGCAAGCGCTCTGGTATTCTTCTTTATGGCCCTCCTGGTACGGGGAAGGTATGTTTTTATTGATGAATTGCAATGGCTAACATGGCATGTCTAAGGATTTGTCTTTTTTCATTTCGGAAAAAAGGACATGCTCTGCAGATCCACTAACTCATGGCTATATCTATGAAACTTCAGACTTTACTGGCAAAAGCTGTGGCGACAGAGTGTAACTTGAATTTCCTTAGTGTAAAAGGGCCTGAGCTTATCAATATGTATATAGGAGAATCGGAAAAAAATGTTCGGGAAATTTTTGAGAAGGTTAGTTTGTCTAATTGAAATACTAGACTACTTGCAAGTACAATTACAACCATGCATGTCTTGTTGAGCCTACTATGTTTCCAGTCCAGGACGGCACGCCCGTGTGTGATATTCTTTGATGAACTAGATTCTCTTGCTCCAGCAAGAGGGATCTCTGGTGATTCTGGTGGTGTGATGGATAGAGTAGTTTCTCAGGTGAAGAGCTTGCCCATGATTGTCAATGATTATCTGTACTTGATTTTTTGCTGGCTCCTTACTAGAAGCTTTTTGCATTGTTGCTAGATGCTTGCTGAAATGGACGGAGTTGGTAATTCAAACGAGGTTAGTTTTGCTTTCAAAATGTTTCTACTTCTTCTTCCAAAGCTTCATTTTGAATGCAAACATAAATGTCTTTTTCTCCCCGTTTTTGCTTTCACTAGGACCTGTTTGTAATTGGGGCAAGTAACAGACCTGATCTAATTGATCCAGCACTTCTTCGGCCTGGCCGATTAGACAAACTTATATACGTCGGGATTAGCTCTGATCCAACCAACAGAGAGAGGTTAGTTGCCCCTGTTTCAGAGGTGGAGGCGGTTATCGTCTCCACTTTGACCTATTTCACCATTTGTTGTGTTAATATTTTTGACTGTGAACTTATAGAATAATATTGCACCTCCTCTTTTATTCAGGGTACTGAAAGCACTTACTCGGAAGTTCAAGTTGCATGAAGATGTGTCACTTCACTCTATTGCAGAAAGATGTCCACCCAACTTTACAGGTGCAGATTTATATGCCCTCTGTGCAGATGCATGGTTTAATGCTGCCAAGCGTAAGGTATGAAAAAGCAAATATATGAAAAAGCTATTTCATTCTACCAAAAAAAACTGAATAAGCTATTTATTCCCCCCCTTTTTACAAGGTTTCGAGTTTAGCTTCAAGTGGGCATGACGGTGAAGATGGCGATGATGATGTTGTTATTGATTATGATGATTTTATGAAGGTGAGGACTTGACTAACATCTGCTAAAATCTTGAAATTGAAGTGTACATTAAGTTATAAGACTGAGTTTATACTTACGTGCTCAGTATTGATTGTGGGTGTGTGAAATGCAGGTACTGGAAGAGTTGGCTCCTTCACTCTCCATGGACGAGTTGCAGAAGTATGAGAGGCTAAGGAGGCAGTTTGAAGGAGGTTCATAGTGATGCCTGCGTAATGGATACCAGGGGTCTGGAACACCATGTCCATGTTCTTGTTCATGTTATGAATGCAGGGTCTGAGAGTAATTAACTAATTATACACGAGTAATTCATATCATTGGATATGCAAATTTTAAAAAATAAATTTTGACTTTTTTTTAGATAGCTCAAATTTACCACACAGACGTTAGACTTGCTTACAAATTTTGGGACCACTATTTATTTTTTCTAGTTTTCGGTTTTGAGTAGGTATTTTTTCGTATTAGGATCAAGGGTATAACTAATTGACAAATTTAGAAGACTGATTTGGAAAAATACAATCGATAATCTGATCTCATTGATATAAACGAGTATATATAGTTTACACAGAATCCTGTGCTATAAGCTAAAAATTTTGTATTACAAGGTCCTTAAGGTACATGAAAACTAGGAAAAATTACTTAAAATAATCTCAACTTTTACTCATTTATTCAAAATAATACCAACTTTCATTTTTACTGGTTTTAGTACCAACTCTTACCATATTTATCAATATTGATACGAGATTGTTTCCGGTGGAAAAATCCGATAAAGTTGCTGATGTGGCAGCCGGATAAGGTGACTGAATTAATGAAAGTGGATGGGCAAATTGTTGACTAGGATTCTGAAATAAAAAAATCTTTTATTATATTTTGAATGCAGAAGAACAAAGAGTTTCATAAAGTCGATTGTCGTGTGACTTCGCTTTTTGAACGTTCTCCATGAACTGGAAGAGTTGAACGATGTTCCCAAACGTCTCCCTAGCTTTCCATCAATCACGTTCGCCGAAATGTAGAGGTAGTGTCTCGTTGTCGCTCTTGATGTTCATTGATGGCTCACACAACAAATCTGGAGTCTAGGGTTTGGAATTTATTCACCATGGAATTTTATTTTCAATAGCAGATTTGGAAATTATTTTTTTAATCTAAATCCTAGTCAACAATAAGTTAATAGTCACCCATTTTCATTAATTCAGTCACCTTATCTGACTCCCACATCACCAACGTTCTCAGATTTTTCCACCAGAAATAATCTCGTATCAATCCCTAAAAATATAGTAAGAATTGGTACCAAAACTAGTAAAAGTGACAGTTGGTATTATTTTGAATAAATGAGCAAAAGTTGGGATATTTTAAGTAATTTTTCCTAAAAACTAATATAACTCTAAAAAGTCTAATACTCACTCTCAAATTGGAGCATGTAAATCAAGAATATCCAACTTGCGAAGGAATGATGGTTAGCACTAAAGCTAGATATGGAGAAAGTATATGATAGACTAAATTGGGGATTCCTATTCGCTGTTTTAGAAAAATTCGGATTTGATAAACAATTTGTTGGATGGATAAAGGAATGTGTCCAAACGGTATCATTCTCTATTTCGGTTAACAAGAGCCCAACTGATCCATTTGTACTTGAGTGTGGCCTACATCAAGGGGATGCACTATCACCATTTCTATTCATTTTAGGCACATATGTGCTGGCAAGAAAGCTCAAAGAAACAAGCAATTTCATTAAAAACATAGTAGGGTTCACGTTGGCCCAATCGGGGACTAAAGTTCCCTTTTTTTTATTTGCAGATGATATTATAATCTTTACAAAAGCAAATCAACGAGCTAGTGCACTAACAAATAATTCAATGAAGAATATTGCATCATATCGAGACAAAGAGTCAATTATCGTAAATCGGCTTTTCAAACTTCCAAAATGTCGATCATCAACAAAAAAAATAGAACTCAACAAACACTAGGTATCACATCTATGACTAACCTAGATAAATATTTAGCATGCCCCATTATCAATGGGTGAGTGAACAAGGAAATATTCAAATATATAGTTGGGAAAACTAAAGTACAACTAGCTAAATGGAAAGCTCATGCACTTTCCCAAGAGGGTCGATCAGTCCTGGTTCGATCAAACTTGGCAACGAAGCCAAATTATTTGATGTAGAGTTTTATGTTGCCTAGCCACATGCATACGAAACTAGACCAAATTAATCGAACATTCCTATGGAAGAAGGGCATACATCATAAACCACTCATCGTTTGGGATAAGATCTACAAACCAAAAAACTTCGGAGGACTAGGAATTAGGAAGTCTAAACATATGAACATAGCAATGCAATTGCAGAGCCAAAAAATATATGTGTTAAACTTAAGAATGAAAATTATCTAAAAAATACACATCTCCTAACGTATAAAACAATAAACCAACATATCATGGCAATGGACGAAACTAATGAGCCTATGGGAAGAATTTCAAGCAGGACTAATCTGGCAAGTTGGTGACGGAAGGACAATAAAGTTTTGAAAAGATAGATGGCTATTTCAGGACATGCGAAAAAAATTTGCACTAAATCCCAATGTTGTAAATGAATCTACAATTATAGAAGAGTTTATAACTAATGAGAAAGAATGGCGTTGTGATGTCCTACATTGTCTCATAATTGCAACCCCAATCCCAAAAAATCATATAAGGGATCAACTCTACTAGGCTCCTAGCAAAAATGGATGATTCTCGACAACCTCTACTATTGAATTGATTGCGAGGGTTCAAAGACAAAATCCATACCCTAACAATTGGAGTGGGAAACTACACAAGTGCCTTAAAGTTAAAAACTTTTTGTGGAGAATGTCCCATAATGGACTACCCACGAAGGTCAGACTACAAAGAGACAGGTCTCCAACCCCCCTAGGGTGCTTAATGTGCTACTGCACGTATAAAGATATAAGACATATGTTCATATAATGTACTCATACTTAGAAGATTATATGAAAAATTAATGCTAATACAAAAAGTGTCTACGAAATTATGATACAAGAAATAAAACTACACTATAATGATTAATGAGCTAAAGCAAAGGCTAGTAACAACAAAATTTAAAGAACTTGCGATAGTTATCTGGTAGTGTATTTGGTATCAAAGGAATAAACTGGTTTTTCAGCAAATCCCGGATGATTTTATCTCGAACCTAGAACAATATACTAAAAATCATATCAATCAATGCAAACCAAAAGGTGGAATGAGGAATCACCAAGACAAATAAAAAATCACCCCAAACAAAACCAAGAAAACAACAACGAGTTGACAAAAGCCTTCAACAGAATTCTCAAAGCTAAACTTTGATGGGTAAAAGTAGAACATGGCCACTGCTACATCGAGATTTGTGATCAGAGATCATAATGCACAGATAATAAGCTTAGGAGCTAAGAAATACGAGGTCGTCTCAATATTAAAAGTGGAAAATCTAGCACTCCGAAATGGTATTCGAGAAGCAAGGGAACTAGGGATTAGAAACATTGAAATTGAAGGTGACAATCTTACAGTTATCAATGCAGTCAAAGGCATTGGATCATGTCCTTGGGAAATTGAGATTCTAGTTTTGGATATATTGGTTTCTCTCCAAGATTTCCAAACTACCTATCTATCTCACCTTGTTAGCGGTTATAATATTGTGGCTAACAAAATCGCTAAGTGGGCCACAACTTCTCTAACAACAACTTGATAGATCATGCAAAACTCTGAGTTCCCATCTGAAAGAATTCTCTAGGACGCTTCCTTAGGAGGTCTCCTAATTCTTACCTTTTCAAAAAAAAACTCCTTAAAAGTATAGTTTGATTATTATTTCTGTAATTTATATTTTATGATGATAAATAACTTTAACTAGATCAAACCCATTTTATGATAACAAATTTATATTTAAATATTAATTAACATTATTACAAAAAGTAATACAATATTAATACATCATTCAGTTCTCCTTTCATAGTTTGATTATTATTTTTACTTGTAATTTATATTTTGTAATTAAATAACTTTAACTAAATCAAACACATTTTATAATAACAAATTTATATTTAAATATTAATTAACATTATTACAAAAAGTAATACAATATTAATACGATCTCTCACTCAGTTCTCCTTTAATTTATTGAAGACTCCCCTACCTTTGCCACACACGTTCCTTCACTAATAAGAGGACAATTGATATAAATTTAGGTTTATAAATGGATTGAGGTATGGGTTTAGAAACCCATAATTTTTATTAGGTGTTTGATAAATTTTCGGGTATATAATTTGGGTTTTTTAATGTATAAGTTTTTGGAAATTTTTGTAGACCAAGTGTTTAAAAAGGTGAAGTTGACAATTAATAATAGTGAAGCCTATCATGGAGGTCGAAATTGAAGCCTTCAAATCTCGATTAATTAAATAATTGAGCAAAAGTAAGTATAGTTGTTAATTGGGTCGGGTCATTTCGGTTTCGGGTCGTTACAAGACTTACAAGTCACGAGTAATCGGGTCGACCCAATGGGTCGAGAATATAGATTTTTTATGATTATTAAAATAATATATTAAATAAATAATAATATTTAATAATAAAATATTATTTTAATAATAAAATATATTATAATTTTCAAACTAAATTGTATATATTTTGCAAACAGAATAAATCGGGTCAATCCAACGGGTTTTAAGTTTCAAACCTAACGAGTTCGAAGCAATTGGCTTCTGGTCTTTCTTTGACCCACTAGTTTTTTGTTCGGATTTCAACCCTACAATTTCCGATCGGGTCAAGTTTTGATAGCTCTAAAAGTAAATATGAGATTCAAACCCACCCCTAAAATGGGGTATGAGAAAGTTCATATTGCTAACCCATTCCTAGCGAAATGATGTATATGTTTCAATTTTGAAAACTCGCAAACCAAACAAAGGTATCAGATTTTAGAGGAATTGGCTGAAAACCACCCGTATAATATGACATATTTCGCTTAACCACCCGTATTTTGAATAATTATAAAAAAACTACCCATATTAAAGGCTCCGTTAAAATCAACACCCAAAACCCAGATCTGTTAGCCTTCGTCCAAAAACGCTGACACCACCCAATTGCCACATAAGCCTCGTCTTCCACTTATTAAATTCCCCTCTTTAAAATCGAAGCTTCAGATTTGAACATTTCGACGCATAAGCTCCATCGAAGCTCCATTCGAAGGAATCGACATTGGATTGTATACTTCCCTTCGCTCAACCTCTATTCGAAGCTCCATCGGTAAGTTTGCTCGATCTATTTCATTCCTCTATTGTTTTGAATTGACGGTTCATGTTCAAATCGGTAATTTAGGGTTTATCAATGGATATAGGGCTTCATTCAAGGGAGTTTTCTAATTTCAGATTTAGGGTTTGTGATTCGCAATGGATTAGGGATTTAAGGAATAGATTTAGGCTTTGCAATTTTTGAATGTGTATGAAGCAATGTTCAGGAAGCAAAATCAGAGGTTCAGAAAGTGGAGCACAAGCTCTGAATGGTTTGAATTGCAATTGATGCAGGGGTAGTATGTCAAGCTCAAGCTCTACGTCAACGAATCCAGAAGGAAGAGTTTGTTATTGTGGTCTTCGAGCAAAAGAATCAACTGCTCATACAGGGTTCAATTATGGTAGAAGGTTTTATGGATGTCGTCTATATGGCTTGCCTAACAGATGCAACTTCTTCATGTGGAGGGATGAAGAACATAATACTAGAGCATTGTATGTGATCAAGAAGTTGGTAAAGGAGAAGGAAAGATTGGAAGCAGATAAGAGAACACTCGAGGATGCATCTAGAGTCCATGAAACTGTGATTATGAAGTTAAGAAGTGAGCTTGCAATGACCAGGAAAAGGAAGGCTTCTGATTATTGTTCAACTATAATGGTTGGGTTTATGCTTGCAATTGTTGTTGTGTTTATTAAAAGTGTAATGTAGGACCTAGTCTGTTGATGCTTGCAATTGTTGTTAATGTTGAGAACAAATGAGCTTGTATTATTGAACCTATGTTTGAATGACAAAATGTTATGCTTTTATGTGTTGACCTAGTCTGTTGATGCTTTATGTGCAAGAAATATGCAAGAACACCTTGTTATTGCAAACTCATGATTATCCATGGGCAAGCAATATGAAACCTGATGCATATGTGTGTAAGAAATATGCAATAACAACTTTTATGGTTTTGCAAACTGATTCTGAAAACTGATGCATATGGTTTTGCAAACTGATTGCTTTGAAAACTGATGGCTTTGAAAACTGATGCATATGTGTGTAAGCAATCTGAAAATTGATGCATAACAACATAATTGGAAAGTTTCATAACACTTAGAAAGTAGAGAGTGCATAACACTTGGGATGATGCATAATTACAATAAAAGCATCCATGTGCAATCCCATTAAGTACACTACAACCATGATAGATACTTGCTAGTCAGTAGTTACAGCAAAAGTGGCAAATGGCCTCAAAGTTTGAGTATATAGCACAAAAGTACCCAACTTTGGAACAACACTAATGCCTACATATAATGTCTTACTACTACAGCATAGAGTTAGTTACATGAAAACATAGTAATCACTTCCACATCAAGATAGTCATATCCTTCCACAACAAGATAGTCATCACTTCTGCGTAGAGTGCTTCCTAGGTGACCTCCTTATCATGTGAGGGATGAAATCCTTGGTTGCAACACTCTTGTTCCTTGGCTTTGAGGCAACAACTGGTGTGACAGATGCTTGAGATTGTTAAAAAGCTGGTGTGACAGATCCTTGAGATTGTTGAAAAGCTAGTGTGACAGATCCTTGAGATTGTTGAAAAGCTGGTGTGACAGATCCTTGAGATTGTTGAAAAGCTAGTGTAACCTACAATAAAGCAATGGCATTTAAGCACTACTCTTTAGACAATGAAAAAGCTACATTTAAGCACTGCCTAGAGAAATAATACCTGCACAGAGTTGCTAGCAATAAGAGTGACATATGTTTGTGTCCCAGTGTTGACACTATCCATGACACCTCCACTCTACACATTCAAATACCATAAATAGAAGGGTTCATAAAGCCGACCATAAAGAACATAAGTGGATTTACCATGTCAAAACTATATTGAGAACCAATATCTGGTTGTGGGCTAGGGTTGACAGTTGAGGGACCTGAGGGATTGCTTCCAACTGGATTGTTTTTCTACAAATAAATAGAAGGGTTAAATTATGAGTTCAGATAATCTAGAAGTTACAAACAAATCTAGGAGTTACCTTTTTTCATACTTCCTCTTTTGAGCACCAATATAGACAGTTTTAGGGTTTGCAGGCCTTCCTCCACGTTTGGGTTCCTTTGGTGGCTCAGGTCCTTTGGGTGGATTGCTACATTTGTTTTTGTAGTGACCAGACTGTCCACAGTTTGAACACCTTGTTCCACTCACTATCCTTATTCTTTTCTTCTTAGTCGGTAGCTCTTCTCCAGACTCTCTTCTCCTTGCCTTCTTGGGCCTCCCCGGTTGAACAACATACTTGGGAGGGCTTGGAGTTTGTTGATTAGTCCTCTCCCATTGTGCTTCTCCATGCATTGGATTAATTATAGGGTTATAAGCCCTCATATAAGTCTCCTTAGTGAAATAGGGATGCACATAGTCTTCCACTCTCCTTCTATCTTTCATAATGCAACACATGGCATGTGGGCAAGGTATACCAGTCAGATCCCACTTATTGCAACCATAACTCTTTCCTAGCAAGTCAACAACATAGGTCCTCCCATAGTGATCCACCTCAAACTTGTCTCCACCAGCATAAAAAGGTACACAACTCCTCAAGCACTCTTGTTTCACCAATTCTATTCTTTTCTTAGTATGTGGTGTAAGCACACCATCATACTTAATCATACCCTCACGCTTGGCTAAGAACCTTTTCATCAATTTTCTCCTAATCCACTCACACATGGAGAATATAGGAAGCTCTATTGCACACAAGATTAAGGAGTTAAAACTCTCACACACATTGTTTAGTAGCATATCAGATTTGATGCGACTCTTGAACCCATGCCTAGACCATGTGTTAGGATTTGCATCAATAAGGTATTTAAAAGCAACTTCATCTAGCTTCCTTACCTCCTCCATTGGAAGCTCAAAATCAGGGGTGTTGCATGCCCTGGCAGCAGCCCATACAAGGTCCTTGAAACCCTTACCTGGCCATCTTGTCTTGAAATTATTGTACACGTGTCTAACACATACCCTTGTATCAGTCTCAGGAACCACCTCATGCAATGTCTCAATGAGACCCTGACCAGTATAAGCAGTTAGTACAAATTAATGAGTAGTATACCAAATAGCATAAGCAACCAATTAATGACAATATTAATGACAGTTTGTGCTTAACACGTACCTTTTGCCTGTCAGATATGAAAGTAGGGTTGCTTTCACCAATGTCTCTAACCAAAATCTCTAAAAACCAAACCCATGTCTCTTTCCTCTCTACTTCAACAACAACATATGCAATGGGGTATATGTTTTCATTCCCATCCTTGCCCACAACAACCAACACCTGACCAGTATAAGCTCCTCTCAAATGACATCCATCTAATCTTATGATTGGTCTACAACCCAATATGAACCCTTCTTTGCAAGCTTCAAAACAAACATATAGTCTCTGAAAAAGGGGCTTCTCTGGATTGTCTAGACAAACCTTGACATAGCTAGAGCTTCCCGGGTTCCATTTCTTAATAGTGGCTGCATAATCCCAACCCTTCCATACTGAACACTGGCATCACCCTGTGTCAACAACATTTCCCTAAATCTAGCCTTCCAAGCTTGGTAGTATGTAATGTTAATTCTGTAATCCCTTCTCACAACATTGATGAAACCATGAAGCTTCCATTGTGGATCATCCCTATAAAACTCCAGATATCTCTCTGCCAGCCAAACAAATGTGACCTTGCTATTCTCATGTTGTCAACCACATTCATGCTTCTCCACCCACTGTTTTAATTGAAAACTACCATCTCTCCCCATCTTCCTAGCACAAGCCTTAGAACTACAATACACTTTTTTACACACACACTTCTTCCTAGAATGTTTCATAGCACATTCACACTTGAATTTACAATAAGCTGACACTTTTGCCTTATCATTATGCAAGTATAAGTCACCACCATTTTCTATTGACCACTGCCTTAATGCTTTTCTAAATATGTCATTTGAAGCAAATATCATGCCAGGCTTTAAAACAATTTTTTTCCTAAAATCTACCAGAGGATTGAATTCAGGATACTTAGCTGAATGTTG
Organism: Fallopia convolvulus; assembly: GCA_964016875.1. Taxonomy (NCBI): domain Eukaryota; kingdom Viridiplantae; phylum Streptophyta; class Magnoliopsida; order Caryophyllales; family Polygonaceae; genus Fallopia; species Fallopia convolvulus. The sequence goes on from OZ024719.1 coordinate 27,377,574, forward strand.
CCCATCAAAACCACTTCCACTCCACAATTCATCAGATTCATCTAAGGATTTCTCTTCATCCACATAAGCTTCTTCAGATTATTGTTGTATAATCACATCATCAGCCCAAAATTGCCCTGCATCTTCATCAACATTTTCCTCAAACAAATCCTCATCCTCATCTTCACTTTGTCTGAAATCAAAATCTTCCTCATCAGATGATTCTGAACCTAAAATGCCTTCACCCTCATCACTTGAACCATCACTTGAGCCATTAGTGGTATCACCTTCTCTGCAGCAGCTAGATCTGGGAATATGGCTTGAGAGGTGTTTTTTGTTTGTGTAGGAGTAGAGAGAACCCTATTTGAGAGAGGCTGCAATGTTGGCATGGAATACATGATGTTGGGCTGAAAAGATGGGGTGTTGGGCCTCAATGATGCTGGGTTGGGTTCATTACCTTGGACTACATAAAGATGGACAAGTCTATCACTACCAACCTGATTGACCATATGCACTACATCACTATCCCCTTTGATATACCTCAATCCAAAGTGAATGGTTTTTCCAGGTTCCAAATACCACATCTCTTTGACATCTAGTAGCCTAACTTCCTCTTTCAGTAGTGTCTCTAACACAATTTTTGATGTCTGATCTGGATCTACATCTTTGTATACATGAACCTTTGCCCTTCTATAGCTTAACTGATCAACCTTAGACATGTAAAACGTGTCTTGGTACAAAATCCTGAAACTGATATTCATAGCTGTAAAGAAGAAGTTGCAGATGTCAATTGTCCAACTTTTACCACAATAAATATGTCATACTTCTTACTAATGCACAGAGTCACATGAGCACAGGTACCCAACAAACAAAGTGGGGACTGAGACGAGTGGGATTGAATAAAAAACCCTAAACTAAACCTAAACCACTAACACCACCATAAACACCACAATAAACCCCATACTCACTAACCCTCCCTTCATCTTCTTCGCAAAACCCCTAAAGTTTAGCAAAACGAGTAAGAAATTCAAAAAAAAAAAACTGAAAACCCTAGCTATGTAATCACCTGAATCGTCGATGGAATTTGGGGTGTTCAGCTTCTAGAATTGTCGATGAAAACCCCTATCATTAATGGCGACGATGAAGCTTCAATCGCTTTCAAAATCTGAACTCTCCAGCTTTCAATCGGGCTTCCATTTCTCCACTCTCTCGTGCTTCAATCGGGTTTGGAGCAATCAATCGAGTTCGAGTGGGATATAAGTGGAAGATGAGGCTTATGTGGCAATTGGGTGGTGATGTGGCAAGGTAAAGAAATAAACAATTGAAAATTGAGGAGCCATGTCAGCGTTTTTGGACTGAGGCTAACGGATCTGGGTTTTGGGTGGTTGATTTTTAACGGAGCCTTTAATATGGGTGTTTTTTTATAATTATTCAAAATACGGGTGGTTAAGTGAAATATGTCATATTATACGGGTAGTTTTCAGCCAATTCCTCCAGATTTTAATTCCTCAAACCATGCGATACCTGCATACCAAACGCACCCTAAAAGGTGAGAAATAGGGGTTCAACGAAAGCTTTTTAAAAATACGGGTAGTTTTGTGTAATTTCAATTTTCAAATATGGTTTTTGAAAAGTATCATATTTTTAGGGTGGTTTTTTATAATTTACCCTATCTTCGCGTCGCCTAAACGCCACTATGGGAAGAACCCTAGCTATAAAACCCTGGCTGTCTCACCTTATTCACTTGCAATTCATTATTGTCTGAGAAGTGCGAAGTTGAATCCTAAATTGTGTTTCATTGTCTTCTCTGCGAATTTGAATCCTAAATGGTACGATTTCTTTCTTTTTCTTCGCTTTCTCTTCTCTTTTGATTAACTGATTCCGCACTCTTTTGTTGTTCGTATTTTCTCATCTGAAGTTTGAATGTTTTGATTTTGGTCCTGTTTAGGCATTGCCCAATCAGCAAACTGTTGATTACCCAAGCTTCAAGCTTGTGATCGTCGGCGATGGAGGAACTGGTAGGGGAACTCATATCGGTTGATCTTTTTGGATTCTTCCATTCAGAACCCTTGATTCTCGACTGCAATCTTGTTTGCATCCTTCTTTCTCTCTCTATTGTATTTACACGGCTTTGGAGATCCATCAAATGAAGGCGACTTAGGCCTATTTTCTTAGATCTTAGAAATCGAGGGAATTTCACTTGATATTGTTTTTAGTTCATGTTTTGCGTTTAACATTTAGCTTGTCTTGTTTACTTTTTGTTGCATAACATTTGTGTCAGTTTGGTATAATCTGATGTTAGGAGTTGCACCATATCATATGCCAGGGATTTTTCATTTGATTACCTCCAAATTTGAGTGTTAATTGTTTATTTTCTTGAATGTGAATGACCTAGCAATATCTGATCTTTCCAAGCCTCTTTATGTTTATTATTTATTAATTCATCGATCTATGTATGCCTAGAATATTGATATTTGTACTTGTGTGCGAATACTGAATACTTTCTGCTAACTCTTGATCTTTGTACTTGTGTAGGCAAAACAACTTTCGTAAAGAGGCATCTTACTGGTGAATTTGAGAAGAAATATGAACGTAAGAAGTTTGGAAATATCATCAATGATCTTGTTCCATGATTTTGCTTTGTTTTTACTTAATATTTCTCTCTTTTATGTACAGCTACCATCGGTGTTGAGGTACACCCTTTAGATTTCTTCACAAATTGTGGCAAGATTCGGTTTTACTGTTGGGATACCGCAGGCCAAGAAAAGTTTGGTGGTCTCAGAGATGGATACTAGTAAGTAGATGTTCCGTTTGCTTTCTCTTAGTTAGGGGAAACCTTTTTTTTATTGTGAATCTGGTTGTTATTTATTGTGAAGAAGCCACTTCTGTATGAATTTTGAATTATCCTTATTAGGTTTCACACCTTGTATAATAATATATGCATATTTGCACGTCTAGTCTTGTAGTAAACTGTGCATGATATGTTATATTCTATGTTAATTGATCATGTGTGGTTACTAAGAACAGGTTGTACTTTCTAGTAAATCATTTAATAGAGTTAGAGAATTGACCTTATTCAGAGATTCCAGTCTTTTGTAGCAAGTGTTAGCCCCTCAGCTTAAGGGTTTGCCACATTATGAATTTGCCCTTCATGTTCTGCAATTTTTTGATTTGTTAAAGGAACAATTTCAATAAAATCGCTGTTGCTATGCTGAATTCTGAGTTGCATAATTCTTTGATTGTATGCATTCAACACCCGTCACTAATCTTGATTTTGAAGTAGGTTATGCTGAACAATTTAAATAACATAAATGTTGGAATATTAATATATGAGGTGTATGATTCTTAGATTGTCCGGAGCATCATAAAAAGGCTTGTTAGGAATATTGATTTGAAGTTGGTTATGTAAATGCCTTGTTTCATGATTTTCATCTCACTTCACTTGTGCATCATTTTTATTTTCCTACATGGGCTTGCGTGTACCAATGAATTCAATGTTGTTGGCCTTGCAGCATTCATGGACAATGTGCCATCATCATGTTTGATGTCACTGCTCGTTTGACGTACAAGAATGTTCCAACATGGCACCGTGATCTCTGCAGGTATTTTTTTCGGCACTTCAGTCAAATTATATATATTCTGGTGCTTTCTAACAACGCCCTTGATTTTTTTTCAGGGTGTGTGAGAACATTCCCATTGTACTGTGTGGGAACAAAGTTGATGTGAAGAACAGGCAGGTGAAGGCAAAGCAGGTTACTTTCCACAGGAAGAAGAACCTTCAGTACTACGAGATATCTGCTAAGAGTAACTACAACTTTGAGAAGCCCTTCCTCTACCTTGCTAGGAAGCTTGCTGGGTAAGTGCACACCCCTTGCTGGGAGCTGCCTATTGTATTCCGTTTCTGCATATAATGGATTATATCCCCAATTCAGGGATTAATATATTTTTGCACTCAATTCAGTGATGCGAATTTGCACTTTGTGGAGTCCCCTGCCTTGGCCCCTCCAGAGGTTCACATCGACTTGCAGGAGCAGGCAAAGTAAGTTTCCTTACACTAACTAATGCTTCACTTCTTGATTGATTTTGAACCATATTTGTAATGATGATGCGATTGCGTTGTCAACAGGCATGAAGCTGAGCTGTTAGTGGCTGCTAATCAACCCCTTCCAGACGATGATGATGATGCTTTTGAGTAAAAGAAGATATCAGAAGTTGAGCTGGAGTGTAATGCAATTTATTAAGCTGATTACCTTTTATAATTTGTGTTACAGTTGTGTGTGTGCACTGTTTGGCTTAGCATGAGATCTTGGACAAAAAAATAGGGTATTTATGGGGACCCCAACGGAACAAGTTCTGAGATTCGATGCTGTTTGTTGCTCGTTTTTTAATTTTGCTCTAGTAAGAGGCGTGCTTTCAAGGATATTTGAGTTGTGTGTGGCCATTAATCCATTATATTTAGGGAAAATTGCATTTAACCACCCTCTATTTTACACTTGTTGCCATTAACCACCCTTTATATTTTTTTTCTACACTTAACCACCCCTTATTTGTAAATATGTGCATTTAACCACCCATTTTGATAAAAAACGTTATTTTCTTGGTCAAGTAAATAAATTAAGTTTTTGCCCTTCTTTTTTAATTTTGTTTACAATAAAAAAAAGTAAGAAATTGAGCTTGGAATGTCATTATCATTGGATTTTGGCCTATATCTTAACCTTTTGAATCTCGAGCCGTCATCCATCAACTTAGACACGGTCGACTCTAAGGAACACTCAAAGTCGTCCAAATCAGATCCAAAACCCATAGTCCTTACATCGGCGAAGTCGTAGTTCTTCTTCGCTATTAGATGGAGGGAAGGAATTATTACGGAGAAAATTAGGCCAGGGTTGCAAAAATCGGTGTACGTATTGAAACTTGAAAGTTTCAATTATGATTTTTTCTTTATTTATTTAAATAAAATAAAATTAAAAAAAAAGGGAAAAAACATAATTTACTTTACTTAACGGAGAAAATAACGTATTTCATCAAAATGGGTGGTTAAATGCACATATTTACAAATAAGTGGTGGTTAAGTGTAGAAAAAAATATAAAGGGTGGTTAATTGCAACAAGTGTAAAATAAAGGGTGGTTAAATGCAATTTCCCCTTATATTTATACAAGATTACATGTTGCTTCTCGCTCTCAGTCCTTGGCCTGTGTTTGAATCGAGATCGAAAGATTTGAGAAGCTTCTTTCGAAGCTTTTAGATAGATTACTTGTTTACAACTAGATTTACGTGTTGGACTTTCAGGACGATTTGACTCCGAAGTAGAAGTTGTGGGAACTTTCAAGTCTAGTGATCAAGGTTATTAGAATTCTGATCCGATTTTACAATTCTAATGATTCTATGATTTATAAATTTCGATCCGATCTCGATTTTAAATACGATTTGAACGACACTTCAAATGATTCTTATGATTTGAACGACACTACAAATGATTCTTATGATTCTATACAATGGCAATTATGAATCTATATTATTAATTAGTGCTACGCATGGGTTAAATTTTTTAATGTAAAATTTCTATTGAATAACTTAATGGTTATGATTATTTTAAAAAACTGCTAAAAAAGAAAAATAAATAAATGCTTAAGTATAAACTACTTAAATAATTAAGGATAAAATTTTAACATATGAAAAAATAATATTGAGAAAATCAGAATAAAGCTTTCTTTAAAATCCCCTAATGTTATAGATCCGTAATATAATTTATGATCATCATTTGTAATTTTTTCCCATACAGGTTAACATAATATGTCATTACTTCAACACAAACAAAGTTGGATGATATTTTCATGATCTAGAAATTTTACAATAATAAAAAAAAGTGAATATAAATTATTTCTAACGATCTAGATTACCTTTAATTCTCTTCTTTCTTTAAAGTGTGCAAAACTTTTATGTATATGTACCCGAACCTGTGAATTTCTTCTTCTTTTTGTTGCAATATATGGTGGCATTGTTGTTGGATATAGACACCTACGTAACAATTCCTTTTGCTGAATCTCTTCATCACAATTGTTGAATTTCTTTGGTGATGGAAGTTTTGTAATCATATGAAAATTAGAACAATAACAAATTATTTGTAGAGAAAACATTTGAGTAGAAAGAGAGGATGCATGAGTTGCATGTAAATTTGTTAACAGGCTGTGGTACTAATAAGATCAAAGCCATAATTTATAATTAGCTTTTATAAGGAAAAATATATAGGTAATATAAGCTTACATCAATATCATAAATAGAATAATTCATGTTTTGATTGAAATTGAGTTATACGTTACAACTTTTTAGTAAGAGAAGCTAGAAGAAATTTCCTATTATAGCTAAAACATTAATATTACAACTAATGACTGATAATTTATCTCAATCAAAATATGCATATTACAAATTGTAGCACTATTTTTAATATGAATATATCACAAACTCCTGGCTTTAAAATTGATGAAAATCCCAAAAAAAAATATTTATTTTAGTCAAAAACGGTTACTATGCTAATTAGTAGAGTATTATATTATTATCATTTAAATCAAGAAACTTAATGCTAATTAATAAGGTATTTTGCCCATAGGTTTTCTATAATAGACATTTTTTGGATTAAATTACATGTATTTAGGTGAAATGAGTTAATGACGATCATAAATTGTGGGTTATCTCATTTTTGGCATTTGAAACGAGTTTATTTTGATGAAAGGAGCTATGGAGCCAACCGTTTGACGTTTGAGAGACTTTAACTGACATTATGCATAAAAATTTTGATTTCAAAAATATTATAATTTGTTTATCAACTACTATTTTGATGAAACTTCATATATATTTATAAAAATAAAAAATAATTTTAGACAAAAAATACGAAATAATTTGACAATTTTTTCAAAGATTTTTATTATCAAGATCGGTGAATGTAATAGTGAAAATTTATAGTAACTAAAATATATATGACATCTAATAATTTATTTTTTAAATAATTCATTGTATGAATGTAGAATACATATTATAATACAAATTTAATTTGAATAATTTATAGGTATATACATATTTTGTGATTTTAAGAGTTTATTATATGGATCATTGATACATGGTATTGTTTTTTAAAATGTCTTGTTGATATGGGATACATAATATCATATGGTTACATGATTATTAATTGTGACTAAGATAATATTTTTTATAATATGTAAATGTATGGTTAAATGAATTAATAAAATATCATATTAGTTAAGAATTTTTTTTAATAAATAGCAATTTTGTTTATATGCTAAATTGCTAATATATAGTCAATATCACATTATATATATATATATATATATGCAAGGAATTTTATGTCAATTATTATATGTGTATTAATTAATGGCCAAAAAATCTTCTCTCAAGTTGTAAATGTTTATAAATATAAATTATATTGTATGCTTGCAATAGAATTATAAAAAACTTTATAGGTTGAATGTGTATTATAGTTTGAATGAGCATTAATTATTGAGAATATTTAATTTTATAGTGTTATAAATTTATTATATGTTTACAATGAAATTATAAATTATCTTATTATTTATATGAGCATTAATTGTCAAGTTATTTAAGTTTATAGTATTATAAATAAATAATTTCAATGATTCTTACGATTCTATACAATGGCAATTATAAATCTATATTATTAATAATTTCAAGGTCATCTTACGATTCTATAAAATGGCACTTATGAGTCTATATTGTTAATAATTTCAAGGTCAACTTCTTTCAAAGTTGACTTTGAATATAATAAGATTTTTAAGTTGAAATATTTGACTAGTTCATCTTATAATATTTTTAATAATCAAATTAATAAAGTTTATAATTTTCTTACTTCATATATAATAAATTATGCAATCTATATTAGGTTATCCTTCCATACTTTTAATTATAACGATTTTTCTAACCTAAATCCTTAGGGCATATGTTAAGCTTCTTAAAATGGCAATATTTGGTAAGTTTGTAATTATTTAAGATTAATTATTTTTTTAAAGAAAATTTCATTATTTCCTAATAGGGTTTTAGTTTCTTTGAATAGTATGTAAGGGCATAGGTTAGGAAAACTGTAGTTATAATATAGGATATTACGATTTAGCGATATGATCTAAAAGACACTCAATGATCCGATCTAAGATTCCGATCTTGATAATCTTGTAGTGGATAATTAATTAATTGGTTTACTAGTGATTGTCACCAAATGAATAGACTGAAGACCATCACCCATTATATATATAATATATACACATAAATCACTCAGTTGGAAGGATTTGGGTAAGGGGATGAGTGAAGACGATTCTTATTGTTCTTTGGGTTTGGATGAGACTGATCTAGCTCAGAGGGCTCTTCCATGGTAGGTAATGGGATGATTGAAGACGGTGCCGATCTAGGAGGATCATTTGTTTCTTCTCCGTCATTACATTGATCGTTTTCTTTCACCATTTTCAGGAATCTCTCTGCTAAGGTTATGTTTGCCTAACACACCGGTTACTCTCATTCTTCATTTTATTACTTCACTAATTGAAATGATAAGTAGGTAAAAAAAATGGAGTGGGTAAGAGGTATTCAAGTGCTTATCAAGATTACTAACACACTATTTAAGATATCAAACACAAAGAGTATGCGCTATGATTGTATTCGTGGGCTAGTCCGATTCATAGTCTAGGTTTAGGGTTTTCATTAGCCGCCACTACATAAGATCACTAGACACTTGTATTTCTTTTCACATCAAAATTTAATTGAGAATGAAGCTTTGGGTCGAGCCAATCTCCTCCCCTTTGATCTAGGAAACCCCAAACTATCTACTTCACATCCCTCCCTACGCCGATTCTACGGCACCGTTCTTTGACTCACCTTCGAGTCCCCCGTCGTGATTCCTTCCAATCTACTGTAGCGTCTTCTAGCACTTATAGCCCAAGTCCTGTGGTGGCGCCTTGGTTGTGTCGATCTCTTTCAATCCAACCTTAATTGCTTCCGCTTTGTTGGGTTGAACCTCGAATCCAAGGCTACTTGTGCAATTCATCAAGAGTTTGCACTCAAGGCTTCCACAAAAGTGTTAGACTCGAGTTCGACTTCCTACACAAGACTAGATCCGGCATTTGTGGTATCTTTAGCCCGATCCAACATAGAGACAAATTAGATATCTCTTGTAATTTCAAATTAACAAGATCTAACCTTATGTGATCTTCTCTATATATTGTATTTATGTATGTATAAAGTTGAATGCCCTTACTCAAAAAAAAAGTAAGAAAATATTGGTAAAAAAAGTAAGAAAGTTGAATGTAAATGGTAAATATAAGATTATGTAAGAACTTAATCCCTTAACGATTAAGAGAGAAGATCTCTAAAAAACTTAAGTGCCCTCTTAAACTTGAACTTACGATCTGACTTTCTACTTTCTGCATTGTTGGAGGAACGAACCATGAAAACCAATAATCACAAGCAAAAATCTATAGTAAAGACTCGGAATGCAGTAGTCATCTGGTTTTTGCTGCCAAGATGGATTGGATTGAGCTACTTTGCCTTCGTTGGTTGCTTGTCGGTGATGCCTTAAAAGGCATCCCTACAAATACCACACAAACTTGTTTAACATCAAACATACAACAAGTGATAATAACCAAAAACTTGTTGGAAAAAATGGTACTTAATGAGTACAATTGTGATTGTTTACAAAAATGGCAGATTGCCCATGTTCCAAATCTAAAAAAGAAAAAAGAGAATCAAAAGTAAATAGAATCACTCATAGGATCTAATTCGATCCTTTTGATATTTTGAAAGGACTATATTACAATAAGCAATTTGAGAAAATAAAATTTGACCAACAAAAGAAAAACACAATTAAGGATAGCAAAATCAAGCACTCAAAAGGGCAGCCTAAAAACCAACCCCAACGTGTTTCTTATGAAAATTGCTCTTTGGAATTATAGGGGGTTGGGGAGAAAACTCGTTTGGACGGATATTGAAACATTGTGCAAAATTGAACGGGTGAAAATTATGACAATGGTCAAAACAAAAGCAATGAACCACCAATAGATAAAATGGAGGAAATCAAGATTCGATGCCTTTGAATCCTCAGTGTCCACCGACCTAGTAGGTGGATTGTGCATTCTTTGGAAAGCACACCAACTAATTCAAGAGACAATTGAACTTATTCATAAAGAAGATTGTTTTATAAGCTTCTTACTGATCAATAAATAAGAAAATAGCAATCTAGTTATTATTTTCGCCCATGCCCCAAAATGAGAAAAAGATGAATTTTAGAACAATTTACAACAATATATTAATATTCTTCAACTTTCATACATTATTATGGGAGATCTCAACGGGATTGAGAACAACACTGAAAAAGTAGGAAGCACCCCTAACCCGAGAAGATTCACTAGATTGATAAGCTTAAATAATTGTGACCTACTGGACATTCCCACCCTAGGAAACGAGTTCACGTGGAGTAAAAAAGAAAAACGAAGAGTAAAACATATTTGGAAAGCTTGACCGAGTGTTGGTGGATAACCAAATACTCTAATGATTCCCACAAATTAAAACAAAGAATTACGATTTCTCAACCTCCGATCACTTCTCTATCTCCATTGATTTAGGTAATGGTATTGCGCAAAAAGCCCAAGTCTTCAAAATTGAAATAATGTGGACTTGGAGAAAAGATTTTTCTGAGCCCTTGGGTCTTGACTATCCTTGGACTGGGGCACCATCCCCTTACCCTAAATTTTCCTGGCAAAAAAAAAAGAAAGAAAAAACTACTAGAATTCCATCACATGTATTGGGCCAATGAGCATGAAACAAACATGGACACTAATTCAAAGTATTTTCATAGAATAGAGACAAGGTATAGGAATAGAAAAATCATAAAGTTGGTCAACACGATAGAAGGTACACAAATCATGGGAGAAGAAAACATTAAACGAGAGATCCAAAGTGATTTCGAAAAAAGATTCAAAAAAAGAAACAAATGAACTAATAAAGGATGCCATCAAAATTATAAAACAAACTATAACCGAGGAGAAAAATCTCCAGCTTACGAAAGGGATTACAAATGAAGAAATTAAAAAAGCGGTATTCAACATCGAAAAGGATAAACCCCCTAGGCCGGATGGGATACCTTCTGGCGTCTACAAAAAATACCAGAATATTGTAGGACTGGATGACATAAAAATAGTAAAAGGGTTTTTCCATTCTGGAAAACTTCTAAATCAATCGAACCATACCTCAATCAGAAATCAAATAGAAAGAATTACAAAAGACAAGAAGGACTTTTGTAACAAGTTTAGAAAGTGGATTGGGGAGTGCATCAAAATGGTTTCCTTCTCAGTCCTTGTCAATAACGGACCCATAACCCAGTTCTCCCCCCAAAGAGGATTTAGACAAGGAAACCCGCTCTCCCCCTTTCTGTTCATCCTTTGTACTAATGTACTTTCCCATATGCTACAAGAAGGTGCGGAGAAAAAGTATAACCCCATAGGAAATACAACTCACAAAACAAGGTACAAGAATCCCTTTTCCAGCATTTGTAGGTTATATTATCATCTTTGCAAAATTAAATGCAACCTCCTACCAAAATATAAAAAAAATCGTTGAAATATATTGTAAGGTGATATCCGCCTTTTTAGTCGTGTTTTAAGGGTGTGTTTTTAGCGTGTGAGTCTTTTTCTTTAGTTTTGTGTTTTGTTTTTAGTCATTTATGTAAGTTTTCATATTTTCTTAAAATATGGAGTCTACATAAGCTTTGATTGTGTTTTGTAGGTTTTTAGAAGCTATTTGGAGCACTTTTGAGGAAAAGAGCAAAACCGAGGAGAGACATTTAAGGAAAAGTTCAAGGAATGAAGTCCATAAAGACATTGAAGATCAAATTTGAGCTTGAAAGAGGTAGAGAAACTCGTTACAAAGGCATAGAGAAAAGAATCGAGCCAAACGCAGTTGTACATTACTCAAAGCTGTTCGTAGTTCTGTAATAGCTCGGTACCGAGGTGCACAGGTCGGTACCGAGGCACCCCGTGTCGTAGCGAAGACCGAGTCGGCACAATTAAAAGACTTTTATCCTATTTCCTTTTATGCTATTAGATAGATTTAAGGGATATATCTTATTAGAAGATTTATTTCCTTATAGATAGACTTAAGATAGAATAGTTTCTCTATAAATACTCTTCTCTAGCTCTTGTTTTGGGGGATTGTTTGGGGGACACACGATAGACACGAAGGAGAGAGAGAGAGAGGAACCGTGTGGGAGAGAGGAGAGGACGAGATTTGTGGAGTTACTTGGAAGACAAGTTTGCTTTAGATTTCATTGTAAGTTTACTTTTTAATTTAATTGCTTTGTTTTTAAATATGATTTGTGAGTAGATCTCTCCTTCTAAGGTTGGGGTTAAACCCAACAATGGTTATGTATGCTTGTTTATGATCATGTCTTGATTGTTCTTATTACATGATTCTATTCTCTTGTTCTTTAATCCTTAAACTAAAGTTGAAAGGAATTTCTCATTCAAGTAGAAGCGAAAGCGGAAACTTTGAATCAGAATAATCAATTAGGGTTTTGAACAGAAAACGGATCTATCCTAGTTGAAGTAGAAGAGATAGATAGTAAGTTTATTGATTGAACGACAGTTGGTTGATTTACTTGCTTAGGTTGATGAAAGTTGACACCTTTATGTGATAAAAGCATGATCTTTATGTTTCATTAGCGTTTGCATGCATGATTGTTGTTGTGGAGAAACCTAAACCTTAGATTTCCTCTTTCCTTGATAAAAAACCTAGATTTAATTAATTGCTTGCATGACAAGTAACAGAACTTAGCACTGACTTTCTCCCTGTGGACGAACCTGACTCTACTATACACAGCAGGGTCTTGACTACAAATTTATTTATTGTCGGGAAACCCTCTCAACAAATTGGCGTCGTCACCGAGGAGATTTCAATAGTGCCAAGTTTTGTTCTTTGAGCGTTTCTTGGGAATCAAACGAGTCGGTAACGACCCCCTATGGTCGGTACCGACCCTGCTGGGCAACCCAGTTTCTGTGCTTTTTCTGTTTATTTTCTAGGTCACTATCGAGTCGTTACTGACCCTATCCAGGTCGGTATCGACCCTATCCAGGTCGGTATCGACCCTATCCAGGTCAGTATCGACCTTGTCGACAAGTAGTTGCTTCTTTTTTTTTCAGTTTTTGTTTTACGGGATCACAACAGGCTCGATACCGACCCCCTTGGCCTCGATACCGACCCTCCTCTGAGAACCCGTTTTGCTTTTAATCTTGTTTTCTTTGTTTTTGTCTATATTTACAGTGCATGCCAACTGTAGGACGCCGAGTCGTCTCTCATCCAGAAGTAGACTCTGAACCCGATCGATCCTTCCACCACCAATTAAGAGAATGCAAAGCCATGGCCATGACACCTGAAGAGATGGCACAACAGATGGTTGCACTCCAGAGGCAGCTCGATGCCACACAACTTGAAAAAAACGCTCTACAAGAACAACTCAATGCCTATCCAAGGAATGCTAAACTGTATATGCATCCAGAACTGAGGGTGCCAGAGTCTGCAATTGTGCTTTCGGAGATAGAGAAGACTTTTGAGATTAAGTCTCAATTCATATCCTTAATAAAACGGGCTCAATTTGAAGAGAAACCTACTGAGTGCCCTATGGAACATATTAAAATTTTTCTTGATTTATGTGACACTATTGCTGCTGAAGGTGTCTCTTTAGAATATGTTCTGTTAAAAGCTTTCAGGTGGTCTCTTACAGGAAAGGCCCTAAGCTGGTTAGAGAGCTTACCTCCTAAATCTATCAAGACTTGGAAGGCTTTGAATGATCAATTTTTGACAAAGTTCTTTCCTCCTGTTAAGACTACGGAGCTAATGAAACGCATCACCTCCTACCACCAGTTGACTAATGCTACCTTTGTGGAGAAATGGGAGAGATTCAAGGAGATGCTTAGAAAGTACCCTACCCACGGGCAACCACAATATGTACTCGAAGAAATCTTCTTCCAAGGGATCAACGCTGAAACAAAGAATCGCATCAAACTGCACACTGCTTGCGGTTTAATGGAGATGGATCCCGATGAGGCGTGGGCTTTGATTGACAAGTTGACCAACTACGATGCACTGTATGGAGTGCAACAAGCCTAGCAACCTCAAAGATGGCTCTACAATCCAAACAAGGATGAGGTCGACCTTGAAGTGAAGCACCAATTCTTGCAAGATGAGATCAACTGCCTGAAGAAGCAGGTAAGTTATCTTAAATCATCTCCTTCTTGTCAAGAATATAGGTCTCAATCCCATGCTACTTCTGCCTGCACTAACTTGCAACAAGTCCGTACTTCTTAGGCATATGAAGAAGCTAACTATATGAGAGGTCCATATAGGAACCAAGGTAATACTTTTTATGCAGGGAGGAATAACAACTAGCCTACCTGGGGCAATTATTCACATGGCCAAGGGAGCCAACCTCCTCAACAAGAACAAAGGGTTCCTCCTTACAGACCTCCGGGTTATCAAGAGCCACCTTCATGCGCACAATGGCTCCAAAAGGGTATTAATGGAGTCCACAACAAGATTGATGAGTCCAAGAAGACCTAAAAGGTGTCCATGTACAATTGGGAGAGATCGAAACATGGAGAAAAAGTATAAACTCCCAACTTGGCAACCTAGCTGCACGAATTCCAAGACATAAAGGGCAATTACCCGGCTGTCCCGAGGAAAACCCTAGAGGACAAATTGCAGCTATTCACCTCAGGAGCGGAAAGACACTACCGAACCGTGCTGAGGCCAAAGACAACAAGATCGATACCGAGGCTAAAGACTTCGGTACCGATGCTCCCCAGGTCGATAACGACCCCAATCCAGGTAAGTCCTCGATACCAAGTCACTCCCTTAGTCCCATGCTCGATACCGACCCCACTAGGGACGGTAATGACCCTTCTCCTGCACTTATCGACCCTCGTGTTGATTTGGTAGGGCCTCGATCCGGGTCTCTTTCTATTCCGAGTCTGTCAAACACTCTTCCTTTATCAATTAAGAAGTCTAATGATGTCACAAAAGGAAAGTTTAGACGGTTTGTTATAATTCTTCAAGGGTTAAATATCTCTATACCATTTACTGAAGCCCTTAATGAAATGCCTGCCTATACTTGTAACACCCCTATTTTGCAACATTGGGTATTACCGCCAATGACCTCGGACTTTACCGTCCAAAGTCACCCAAGGCTTTAGAATGATATTTAGAACTTATAAAATGCGAAAATTGACATAAATATTACATAAGTTTAAAGGATGCTCCCGAAGGAGACTTTGTTCTTACAACCTTCAATACAAAAATTAAAACAAAGTTTGATAGAGGAAAACATAAACTTTTCCTTGCAACATAAGCATAGATAAACCAAAATAAGCGTAAGGTACGTCTTTGCGCGTTCAACCCTTCCTTCTTGATGCGGTATTCACCTACGCCTTCGGGGTGTTCCTAGGGTCTGGATAAGTCATGAAGGGCGAGAAATGCCAGGCAAACATGCGGAAAAGCGGAATTAGTCTAAGAGACTAAGCAAGCGAGAACGGAACTTCTCAAGGGTATTTTGTTGACGGGCCTTTACTCTAGACAACAAATAAATTTATAATTCAAGACCCCACTGATTATAGGGGAGTCAGGATCGTTCCACGAGAAGCAAGGTTTGTTTATCTATCGACTACTATTAATGAAAATCAAACAAAAACAAGCAAAAACACTCACGATCAGCCTCGTTAACGACGTTGTCAGGGTCGTTAACGAACCACCGCAAACAACTAACCAACACTAACGAACTAAACAGGTTCGGTACCGAGGCTACGAACTCAGTAACGAATATGACCTAGGAGAATTCAAATAAAAACAAGATCTAGGACAAGGGTTACCACAACATAGTCATGCATATAAACTTGTAAGAAGATAAAGATCATGCCTTTAAATAGACAAATTCATCAACTTTCATTGACTAGCAAGTAAGGCTGTGTTTGTCAAATAGTTAATAAACTAGTTGAAGTTAATAAATTAGTTGAAATAAATAAATTAGATAAAAATGGAGATAGAAAACTAGTTGAATTAATAAATTGTGTTTGTTGAAATAAGCTAGTTTATGGATTAACTTTTCAAAATCTTCTCCATCCCACTACATTCTCTCTCATACCCACTATCTATTGTCTCATTTTCTATTGGTTGATTTTTTCTTTTTCTTTTTTCTTAATCAAATAAACTAGATAAACTAGCAATAAATTAATCTACTTTCATAAACTAATTCACTCAAATCGCTTGTTTTGGATCTAAAGCTTGAAACTTTTGTATTCAAACAATATTAACCTTCAAGTTTATAACTTTCTCTCTCAATCAAGTTAAAAACTCAAATTACCTTGACATTCATCTAGGTATAAATACAACAAGCAATCTCAAAAATAGATAAAAGGCTTTCAACACATCATCTTACTCATCAAACCATGCACAACTATGTCGGAGGTTTCAACCCCGACCCTAGATAAGAAGACTACTCACTACTCATAACTAACAAGCAAATAAATTCAACAAGTGAAAACATTGAGAACAAAACAACTACTTTAAATTAATAAGAAAATATTATCTTATAGAATCCAGAAGAAACCGAAAAATACAAAACACCGAATCAAAACCCGTGATTAACGACCTCGGTAACTCTCGTCCACCGTGTTCGATCTCGACCTCCAACTCTTCTCTCTCTCTCTCGGCTCTTCCTTCTTCTCTACTCGAACTCTACTCTACTTGCTACCCACCTTTCTAGGCTAGATAGAAGGGTATTTATACTAATAAGGCTATAAAATAAAAACGGCTAGAAGATAAAAACTTTCCTAAAAGATAGAAATCTACTCTAAAAAGATAGAAATAAAATTTAGAAGGATATCCTAACCTAAAATACATAATATAATAGCCCTAAAACTCATTAAAAATACTCTACCGACACGGAATAAATTCCCGCACAGGATCGTTAGGACATCACTAAGATTCCTCGGAAAACCTATCTCGTAACCTCGTTAACGAGCCCTCACAGCCTCGTTAACGAGCCTAGGCTTGGCTTCTTCAACACTTCTTCTTAAAAAACTTAGACTTCGACTCCTTTTCTTGTATTCCTCCGTCCTTTACCATAGCACTCCAAATTTAGCTCCAAATAGCACCGTTTCCTTGCTAAAACCTACAAAAATACACAAAACGGAGTAGCTTCCATACTTTTCACAAAATATGCAAACTTATCCAAAAACACACTAAACTAACCCTAAACTTATCAAAACTAGTCCTAATAAACTAAGAAAACCTACTAAAAACTATATCCAAAACACGAACATCATATTTCGGTAATTTCTATTATTCGAGAGAGATATTATCGGGATGTGTTTTATGGTATAGGTTTTTATGTGTGGCTTATTGGGATGGAGAAGAGTGTATCTTAAGAGAAGATAACTCGTTAATCGAGAGAAGAACTACGAGATTGTAGACTTCTTAGAGTAGAAAGTATGTTGGGAACGTTATTAATTCATACAAGTTTTGAAAACCACTCGTGCCCTTGCGGACCGAGAGCCGGATCGATCATTTGAGACCGGTTCGGTTTTGATTTCTTTTAAATGTGCTTTGGCACTTATTTTATATCGTGATAAAAACTTTCAATTACGTTAATAATTTTTAAAGAGTGTGGGGGGCATGCATGGGCCCAGACCTCTGAAGGGAACCCAACTCCGACACTTAGCTACGGTGCACTCATTCCTCTGTTGCGTGGGAGCGGACATAGATCATGATCTTGAAAGTTGTACTTTAAGCACGAAGGCATACGACTTAATAGGTTATATAGAGGTGTCGGGTTAGTCCCGCACCCCTCACTATTTCATCCAAATAAACAATCAAGGTCACAAACAAATATTAAATAACGAAATAACGATAACAATGGGGTCGTTAATTCTAACAATCGATATTTCTAGGTTCGTTTTATTATTAGCAAACAAGTTGTTCCCAACATCAAGAAATTTCACGAAAGGTATTTATTAAGGGTACAAGGAGAAATTCCACTTGCCTTAGCTTTGTATGATAGCGGATTAACGAAAGAGCGGAAAACGTTGTTCTCGAAACGGAACGGGAGCTCGATCTATCGACACGGAATTTATGAACGAGCTTTAATAAGAATTTTCTTTAAATTCTTTTAAAGTTTTGGAAATCTCTTATATCTTTATTATAAGAGAATAATTTCTAAATTATTATCATAATAATTTAGGTGGAGATGAATAAAATAATAATATCTTTTATTATTATTTTATATTTGTAATATCCCTTATTCTTTATAAAAATCTTTATTTTTGTTGCACTCACTATTATTTTAACCAAATCATACTTTAATTATTTTTCTTAAAATATTCCTTTTTAACTTAACTTATTATTTTCTTATTATAACCAAGTAAAGATAATATCTTTATTAAAAATCATAAGATATAGTTTTCAATATTGTATGACGTATTGTTTTTATAAATTCTTCTTAGGATTGTAAAAAGTCTAAAATGCCCTTATTATTAAATATCTCTTATTTTTCTTATTATTATAATATCATCCTCTTATCAAATAATATCCCTTTTAAATCTTCTAACATGATCTTCTTATAATATTTTTCTTATTATATTCTTCATTAAAAGACATGCAATAATTAATAGAGATATTTATATTAATATGTGTTTTTTTCTAGTACTTTTCGATAAGTAGGAATTTCTAGTCAACTTATATAGTATGCTTTCCATAAGTGTGATATGATAATAATATAATCTTATTATCTTATTAAAATAATTTTCCCCATATATCTTTAGTTTATAATATAGAATCATGTCTTAGAATATTATTTTATAACTAAGAGCATGCCACCTATTTAAATCTAAGATAGTACTAATAATATATCTAGTATATCTTATGTCCTTTATATAATATTTCTTTTAAGAAACTAGCATGCTCAATATCTTATTACATTAATTATATATATAATACTCTTATCATATCTACTATTTTTATTTTAAAATTCTCATGTCTAGAACATTATGATATCCTTAAATCTACTATACTTAGAAATATATCTTATTATATCAATATATATAAATATAAAGATGATAGGCTTATTATTTTATTTTAAGAAATACTTATGTCATAAGATATATTTTTAATTCATGCAAAATATTTAATTGATGTTTGTAGAAGGAATTTAATTGTTTATTTTTGTATGCCCAACTAAAAAGATCTTCTAGCATTATTTATATTGGGTTTAATTTTATCAATCTAACAATATCATAAAAGGCTATTATTTTTATTAGGTTAACTTTGTAAATCTATTAATATTATTGTGAGGCTATTTCATTTACATTAAGAGAATTAAAACAATTTAATAAGGTTTTATATAGAATTTTAGACCTTTCTTTTACAGGATGCAATTTTGGAGAAAACAAAACACTGGAGAAGGGCACCAGGGGAGGGGCGGCGACACTAGGGAGGACCGGCGACGACTCAGGGTTGCTCGGCCAGGCAGGGGCGGCGCTCGGGTGGGGCCGACGTCGTCCAGGCGGGGTCTGGTGGCGACTCGGTGGTGGCTCGGAGGTGTTTTAATGGTGGTCTAGCAAGGAACAACTAGTAGAACAATGGTGTTTGGGCTGAAAAACTGGTAAATTTGAATAGCAAAAAGCTAGGAAGAGAGAAGAGAGGATTTTGTGTGTCTTCTAATGAAGAAATTCAGCCTTTAAATAGGCAAGGATGGAGCTCCAAGTGATCCATGGCAATAGGATTTCACCAATGGAGATGAAGGGGATTGATGTCCATTGGAGGAAGTTGTGCTTGTTGGGTGATGATGCTTGATGATGTAGTAGAGTTGGTCTTGCAAGCAAGAATGGGAAAGGGGAGGCTCCATTGACATGCATAGGAGAAGCGTCACTTTAATCAGACAAAAGTCTGATGTGTTTTGGGAAGAAAAGAATATGATAACTTAAAATTAAAAGAGTGGGTTTATGAATTGATGAGTTGCAATAGCCTAGCGGTTTGAGGAGTGTGTGTGTGTGAGAGAGGGGAGACGTAAGAGGTCTCGGGTTCAAATCCCGACTCTTGCCTCCTTTTTATTTAAATTGCCTTGTACTTATTTTTAGCTTGTTACACTCCTTTATTTAATAAAATTCGAAAATTATAAAGACCTTATTTATATTTAAATGCTTTTATGCCTTCATAATCTTTGATAATACACTCTTGAATTTAGTTATTTAAATTATTTAAATTCTCTTTTTATAGAGAATAAGGATTATAAATTATATTATAAATTCTCTTTTTATAGAGAAAGAGGATTATAGTTTATATTATAATGGTTTTAAAACCTTGGAATATTGCGGATATTACAATACTAAATTTTTAAAAGAGATTTTGAGCAGGAAAAGATCCATCTCAGAGATGTTAAGTGAAGTCTGATCTATAAAGCTCCCTGAAAAACTCAGTGATCCAGGTAAGTTTGCAATTTCAATTGGTATTGGGACTCACCGTTTTAAAGCTCTATGTGATCTAGGTGTCACTGCCAACTTATTACCATTGTCTATTTGGACCAAGGCTAACATGGGACCACTGGAGCTTATTGATATGAATCTCTACATGGCGGACGGATCTTCTTTAAAAGCAACTGGAGTCGTTGACGATGTTTCCATCCAAGTTGGAAAATTCTTTGTCCCAAACGACTTCATTGTTCTAGATATGCCTGAAGACCCTGTGGTACCAATCATTCTTGGAAGACCATTCCTAGCTACCATTGGGGCACGTGTAGATGTCAGAAAAGGATTTCTCACATTTGATATTGGAGAAGAGAAGGTCAAATTTCATTTCAATTCGCCCGTAAGCGAAGTGGCTAGTTGTAGTACTGAGGAGCCTACCGACCCACCATGGCTCGGTAACGACCCCTCACTGAGTACAAAAACGAGCAAATTCAATGGAGACACATCTACCGAGGAGCCTACCGACCCATGGTGTTTCGGTAACGACCCTTATCTGAAGGAAAACGAGGTGGGAGGTGGATCCAGGCACGACATCGA
Source organism: Fallopia convolvulus (assembly GCA_964016875.1). Taxonomy (NCBI): domain Eukaryota; kingdom Viridiplantae; phylum Streptophyta; class Magnoliopsida; order Caryophyllales; family Polygonaceae; genus Fallopia; species Fallopia convolvulus. The sequence continues at coordinate 27,398,670 of OZ024719.1, forward strand.
GCCACTTCCAGATCCAACAGGGTCGTTAACAACCCACATAGCCTCAGTAATGAGCCCTTTTCTGCTCGATCAAGGTAAGTCTTTGTTTTCTGAGTTGATTGATTTTGGTCATGATCCTTTCTTATATCCTTGTTCTATGTTAAATCCTACTATTAGTTCTGTGAAGGAGTCAAAACCTCCTTGGTTTTCGGATTTTACTAACCCTATTGTAGGACTTCCGAGCATACTTATTGATGATCGAGGGACAATATTTTGGAGAGAAGCTATGACGTTTTTCCATCTAAGTATGGGGTTTCATATGATCCCAACAATGCTGGATGGAAACCACCTTGATTCTCTAAGGTAAGTTTGTCGGGCTAACGACGTTAAAAATAGCGCTTACGGGAGGCAACCCGCTTTTTGTTTCCGCTTTTAGTTTTTGCTTTCTTAGATCTTTCTTGCTAGGTTTCTTTTGACTTGTTTTTTTAGGTTAGATTAGTGTAGTACGGATAGAAATTTTTCTAAAGTGACTCAGGTACAAGAAGAAGAAGTGCTACACGAAGACAATGGGTGTACAAGCAGCAAGCTCATTACCGAAGCAACAAGCGCGGTACCGACCTCTACCGAACCGAAAGAAAAGCAAACTCCTCAGTGATCAATGATTTCAAGCAGCTTCAGTTTTATTTTTGTGAGTTCCCTTTTCCTTATTCTCTTTATTTTTATGTTTTAAACAGTGAGGACACTGTTTGGTTTAAGTATGGGGTCGGGGAAAAGAAAACTCAGTTTTGTTTCAATTTTTGTGTCTTTGTTTGTGTTTTTCAGGATTAAGTTTTGCTCCACTTAGATGTCCTATGATATGCTTTAACTTGCTTGATCATGTAATTCCATAGCATGTTTGGATAGCTTTGCTTGAATCATGTTGAAAAATTGTTTTCATGTGGATGTTTAGCATGTGATGAAATTGAGCACATATGATATTAGGTAGAAGTGACTGAAATCCAACAAAAATTTCTGCCTAGTGAGATATTTTTGGCCGTATAGGGAGAAGATTAAAAATTTCTCTTCTTTTCTTGTGTGATTTACTCTCCTTATGTATATTATCTCTTGTCATTGATATGATTATCTATTTCTTGAGACCTATATGAGATATTAGTTCATTGCATGTGAAATCATATGATAGAGAACTTATTTCTTTAACCCACTTTTTATCCACTTTTTGCCTACCTTATCATTATCCTCTTTTTGAAGCCAATTTGAGCCTTAAGCCTTTTATTTGCACCTCCACAGAATTATTCCCTAGCCGATATAAGCTTGACCCTATCCGGGGATTAGGACTTAGTGTTGGTTATTGTGATGATTTTGTTGAGAGTGAGACGTATTGGTTCACGTGTGGTAATATGGGTTGGGTATTTGAAAGTCTTGCAGTTTATCATGTAAAAGGAGTTTTGTTCCCTGAAAGCACTTACAAAAGAAGTGGAAAGAAAGGGAAAAACAGAAAAAATGCAGAGTCGTTACCGACCCTAGTAGGGTCGGTATCGAGTCCCCTTAGATTGAAAAAAAAAAGAATGAAGATCATGAAAAAGCTGAAAAGAGAGTTTAATAGTAAAAGTGTGCATAAGCCAAAAATATACTTGTTATTTTGAGCAAGATTAGTTGTTATTAAAAGGGGTTGAAAGAAATGTGTGTGCATAATGTTTGAGAGAATTTGGTATGTTATCTTTTGAGAGTTTTAGATATGTGTGAGTTTTTAGGAGTCTTTATTCCCGGATATTTTTAGCACCACATAACTAAAATATTTCCATGCCTTATTATCATTACCAAGCCCCATTACAACCCGGCCGAATGGAAGCTTCTATGAAGTTTTTCATTGAGCCTAAGTTCTCTTGATGATTTTTATATGTTTTGACATCTCTGGTGGAGAGTTTGGTGATATAAGTAACAATGACTATGTTGATTTTTGTATATTGGATTGAGTTGAGAGTTGTTATTATAAGCCTAAACACATGAGAGATGAGATAAACACATTACCCTTGTGAGGTTGGATTTATAGTTGCTTTTGCTTGAGGTTGTTCATATATGTGTGATGACATTAGATTCACTTGTCTATCTATTTCTACTTGAGTTATGATGTTGCTTTTTGATGAAGGCATTGACTTGATATATGTGTTGATGGTTTTGGTTAATGTCTTGTTGATTGCTTGAGGACAAACAAGTCTAAGTATGGGGTATTTGATGTCCACCTTTTTAGTCATGTTTTTAGGGTGTGTTTTTTGTGTGTTTGAGTCTTTTTCTTTAGTTTTGTGTTTTATTTTGAGTCGTTTGTGTAAGTTTTCATATTTTCTTAAGATATGGAGTCTACATAAGCTTTGGTGGTGTTTTGTAGGTTTTTAGAAGCTATTTGGAGCACTTTTGAGGAAAAGAGCAAAACCGAGGAGAAACACTTAAGGAAAAACTCAAGGAATGAAGTCCATAAAGACATTGAAGATCAAGTTTGAGCTTGGAAAGAGGTAGAGAAACTCGTTAAAAAGACATAGGAAAACGAATCGAGTCAAACGGAGTTGTAACGAATCCGCTACACGAGTTTTACTCAAAGTTGTTCGTAATGTTGTAACAGCTTGATACCGAGGTGCACAGGTCGGTACCGAGGCACCCCGTGTTGTAGCGAAGACCGAGTCGGCACAATTAAAAGACTTTTATCATATTTCCTTTTATGTTATTAGATAGATTTAAGGGATATATCTTATTAGAAGTTTTATTTCCTTATAGATAGATTTAAGATAGAATAGTTTTTTCTATAAATACTCTTCTCTAGCTCTTGTTTTGGGGGACACACGATAGACACGAAGGAGAGGGGAGAGAGAGAGGGGAGAGAGAGAGAGAGAGAGAGAGAGAGAGAGAGAGAGAGAGGAACCGTGTGGGAGAGAGGAGAGGACGTGATTTGTGGAGTTACTTGGAAGACAAGTTTGCTTTAGATTTCATTGTAAGTTTACTTTTTAATTTAATTGCTTTGTTCTTAAATATGATTTGTGAGTAGATCTCTCTTTCTAAGGTTGGGGTTAAACGCAACAATAGTTATGCATGCTTGTTTATGATCATGTTTTGATTTTTCTTATTACATGATTCTATTCTCTTGTTCTTTAATCCTTAAAACGAAAGTTGAAAGGAATTTCTCATTCAAAGTAGAAGCGAAAGCAGAAACTTTGAATCAGAATAGTCAATTTAGGATTTTGAAGCGAAAGCGGATCTATCCTAATTGAAGTAGAAGAGATAGATAGTGAGTTTATTGATTGAACGACAATTGGTTGACTTACTTGCTTAGGTTGATGAAAGTTGACACTTTTATGTGGTAAAATCATGATCTTTATGTTTCATTAGCGTTTGCATGCATGGTTGTTGTTGTGAGGAAACCTAAACCTTAGATTTCCTCTTTCCTTGATAAAAACCCTAGATTTAATTAATTGCTTACGTGACAAGTAACAAAACTTAGCACTGACTTTCTCCCTATGGACGAACCTGACTCTGCTATACACATCGGGGTCTTGACTACAAATTTATTTATTGTCGGGAAACCCTCTCAACATAAGGTATCTAGACAGGTTGTTAATTTTCACAAGTTGGCGTTTCAAGTCACAAAAACACCCAAAATAATACAAAAACCCAACTACAACAAAGTTTAAACATAAAAAATGTAACCGCTTTAGATAAGTACATGGGATGCTCCCTCATTAATGGAAGAGTTAACAACGGGACCTTTCAACAAATACTCGCGAGATCCAATAACCAAGTTACTGAGTAGCCAACTCATTATCCCGAGAAGGGAGGCGGATCCTCATCAAAGCAAACTTATCAGCCCAATCTACATATATTATGCAAAGCTTTATGCTCCATGCTATCCTACATAAAGACATTGATAAAATTCACAAAAACTTCTTTTAAAAATAAAGAAAATTCATATAAACCACTTATCAGTTGGATTAATATTTGTCGTCCATTGAAACATGAAGGACTAGGTATTATGAAGGCTGGGGACATGGATAAGACTCTTCAAACGAAACTTATTTGGAAAATACTAGCCGAACCAAACAACATTGTCAATATCATATAGAAAAAATACCTAAAAGGAACCCACGTACTTGATTACAATAAAAAGAAAAACTTGTCCCGACAACGGGGAAAACTCATGGATCTCTGTGACCTATTGAATCCGGGCTCTGATGGAATCTCGGAGATGGAAAAATAGTCAAGTTTTGAAAAGACCAATGAATAGGAGAAAGAAAACTAATGGACGAATGTAAGAATATAATTTTGATATTTGAAGACCAGGTGGTAGCCGACTTTTTAACAAATGATGAAAACTAGAATATCGAAAAGCTTGAACAAGTCCTCCAAAAAGAAAAGGTAACCGAAATTATCAATTCGCCAATCCCTAATAATGTGATCCATTATAGACTTCATTGGGGTCATAAAGAAATGGCGCGAATGGACTTTAAATGGATTTGGAAATCAAGCATTCCGCCGAAAGTAAGGAAAAAAACTTTATGTGGAAAATTGCAAATAATGGGCTACCAACTAAGGCACAGCTTTTTGAGCACCACATTTCAGTTACCCTCACTACAACCATCCTTTGAGGACTTGTGACATTTACTGTCCCGATGCCCACAAATATTAGACACTATTGCACAAATTGATCTAAAGATTCTACACACCGTTCAAAACACTAACACCAATCTTTAAACCAAACCATTGGTTGGAATACCTCAAGGAAACCTTTTACAACAATGAGCTTGAGTCTCGTGTTATGCTATGGTGGTGTATTTGGTACCAACGAGATCAGAAAATATTTCGAAACCAAAATGAGAAAGAATTAAGGAATATAGTGGGATTCTTCTACAAACAACAAGACTGAATATCTACCACAAATTTGGATGGAGGAGGACTCTTCAAGTAAAAAACCTTACCCGAAAACAAATAACCAAACTAGACGGAAGCAGAGAAATATAAAATTGACTAAACCACAACAAGTTTTTATTAAGCTCAATTTTGATGGAGCTAAAAAAGCTTGTGGTACTTCATCTTTTGGTTTTATTTTCAGGGACTTGGAAGACAATGCTACCGCATGGGCGAATGGAAGCTGTGTTGACCAACCGGTTCTCATGGCAGAGGCTCTTCAGCTCCGAAGTGGTATTTTGGAAGCGCTTTGCCGTGGCTACTTAAGGATTGAGATTGAATGGGGCAACCTCAGTCTTATCAATGTCATCAATGACATTTAGTGCTGCCGGGATGTCGAGATTATCGTGACGTACATTTTAGTCTCTCTTTAGAGGTTCCAAATACGTAGACTAATCCACATCGTTGAGGAAATCAATTGCGTGATAAATCACATTGCAAATATGACAAGTTATAACCATCCCATTTTCTACGAGGCTAAAAAATCTTAGAGCATGAATATTGGGGGTTTCACCCCCATCCCCAATTTCATGTGAAAAAATAGGGTGAAATTGGGTTTTGGATTTCGAAAGTTGAAACCCAAGAGAGAGGATTTCACCCCTCCTTTTAGCCAATTTTGACCAATTGGATTGTACCATGTGGCATCTACTTTTGACCAATTTTGTTTAATTAATCTTAAGGCCTTGCTACACTTCTTATTTTTAAGTACTTTCTAGCAATTAGCATACTTTTTTTGTCTTGAGATTTGTGAAAATCAATTACATTTTACAAATTCCAAGATAGTTTAAGTATGCTTTCTTGAAAAAAGTACTTTTCAAAAATGAAGTGTAGCAAGGCCTAAGTTGGTATTTGGTTTTTTTTAACCAATTTTTAGTTAATCATAAATAATAATAATATACTAAAATTCATAATTTTTTTATCTACCCATAGACACCAATTTTATATGTATTTGATTCATTTTAAAAATAAATTAGTTTTTTGGGTTGGTTTAGAGTAAACAATACATATTTAACCACTTTTTAAAATAATTCATGGTTTTAGCATAAAAAATTGCACAAATTCATATTTTTTTTATCTAATTTAATTTGCACCAATTATATATATTTTAATAATTTTTAGTTAAAATTTATTTTTTATAAAATTAAACTAGTTATATATACATAAAATTAGTCAAATTTTCATTTGTTAAAATTAATGTGACATATTTAATTAGTTAAAAAAATATTTAGAATTAATAAATTAAGGGTATAGTTATAATTATGTACAGAGAAATATATAATTATTAAAAAGTGAGAAAAGTAAAAAAAGTAGGTTTTATGATTTTGTTGATATTTAAGTTAGTTTTATGAAATGAAATTTAAAAAAAAATGATGATGTGAAAGGGTGATAAATGATAAAATAAGTGTTTATTTGAATTTTACGGTTTTATTAATATTTTATGACCTTACCCATCTTTTGGATACTTTAGGGCCGCATAAGAATCATTGAGTCAGCACCCTAACGTAATTAATTTCTAAAGCTGCAGCAGAATTTAGATCGGACGGAGGAAAATCTCGCGTTGTTTAAACGCCAGTCAAGAACCCTCCAAATAAAACCCTAGAGATTTGGAGCCCATTACTTCCTCAATTACTTGCAGTCCATCGTCGTCTCTGCGAAGAGCAATCCGAAATGGTACCACATCTCTATCTATTGTGCACTTTTCTTTTCTTTGTCAATGCATTTCATCACAGTTTCGTATTTTCCCTTCTGAATTTTGAATGTTTTGGTTTTGGTCTGTTTCAGGCATTGCCCAATCAGCAAACCGTTGATTACCCAAGCTTCAAGCTTGTGATAGTTGGCGACGGTGGAACTGGTAGGGAAATGGACATGCTAGAATGTTGAGCTATACATTGGCTTCTTTATCGTTGTTTTTCGTTTTGATCTGCGAGTGGAATCTTTCTTCGCGTAACCGTTTCTCTCAAATATATATGACACGGTTTCTGGAATTTCTGTCAAATGATGGCGACTAACTGTTATGACTGTTTTGCTTGATCGATCTTGGAAATCGGGGGAATTTCACTTGAGATTGTTCTAATTCATCAATTTGTTACGTCTGACATTCCGCTTGTTTTGTCTTCTTTTCTGGCGTACGATTCTTTTCTAGCATAAGATTAGTGGCGTTTTGGTGTAATCTGATGATAGACCAATTGTGTCGCACAACCCCTTCTAGATCTGTTAGTAGTCTTTAATTTACGTTTATGACTGTTTAAGATTATAAATAGCTCTGTGTCATATGCCATGAGGTTCTCTTTCATTTAGTTACCTGTAACTTTTTTTTTTTGGTTTCGAATGTTAGTGTTGTTCTCTGAATGTGCATCACCATCAATGTCTAATCTTAGTAAGCCTATGTTTTGTCATATATGCTCCCTTGATAGCCAATATGCTAAAAAAAATTATTTATCGATTTCTGTATGAGTAGCTTGTCTTAGAATATTGAAATTGTGTCCAAATACTGAATACTTTCTGCTAACTCTTTACACTTGTACTTGTGTAGGAAAAACAACTTTCGTCAAGAGGCATCTTACTGGTGAATTTGAGAAGAAATATGAACGTAAGTAGTTTGGAAATACTATTAATAATCTTGTACCATGATTTTGTTGTGTTTTTGCTTATATTTTCTTTCTTTGATCTACAGCTACTATTGGTGTTGAGGTTCATCCACTAGATTTCTTCACAAACTGTGGCAAGATACGGTTCTACTGTTGGGATACTGCTGGCCAAGAAAAATTTGGTGGTCTCAGAGATGGATACTAGTAAGTAGTAATAAGTATTCATGGAAGTTGCTCCTTTATTTAGTGAATTTGGTTTTTATTCATTGTTTGAAAGCAAAATCATTTGTGGTATGGTTCTTCGTATTTCTGTGTGAACATTGAATCTCCCTGTTTAGGTTTCCATATCTTGTGGTATTTTGTTATGATTGGCCTTTTGTTTTATTAGGGTTCTATTGTTAGATCTCATAACTGTAGTAAGTTGTGCATGCTAGGCTCTATACTTGTATTCTATGATAATGGTTCATTGGTGGTTAATAAGGGCCTGATTGGTGCAATTTTAGTAATCGGATTTGAATTGGTATTAGAGTACTGACCCTAGTCAGAGAATCCAATTTTCTGAAAGGTGTGAACAAGCATTAGGTGCTGAGTGCAAGGGTTTAGTTGCTACATGTTAATGTGCACTTTTTTTTCTGTTCTCTTATGCTCTATAAGGAACAATATAAATGAAATGGATGCTGGGATATTAATGTATGAGGTGCATAATTCTTGCATCATTGATGAGGATCATGAAAAACATTCATTCAGGACTTGTTAGGAATATTGATTTGAAGTTGTACATGCCTTGTTTCATCTCAATTCACTTGTGCGTCATTTTTATTTTCCTACATGGGCTTGTGCTTACCAATGAATGCAATGTTGGCCTTGCAGTATTCATGGACAATGTGCCATCATCATGTTTGATGTCACTGCTCGTTTGACGTACAAGAATGTTCCAACATGGCACCGTGATCTCTGCAGGTATTTTTTCGGCACTTCACTGAAATTATATATAGTCTGGTGCTTTCTAACAACGCCCTGGATATTTTTTTCAGGGTGTGTGAGAACATTCCCATTGTACTGTGTGGGAACAAAGTTGATGTGAAGAACAGGCAGGTGAAGGCAAAGCAGGTTACTTTCCACAGGAAGAAGAACCTTCAGTACTACGAGATATCTGCTAAGAGTAACTACAACTTTGAGAAGCCCTTCCTCTACCTTGCTAGGAAGCTTGCTGGGTAAGTGCACACCCCTTGCTGGGAGCTGCCTATTGTATTCCGTTTCTGCATATAATGGATTATATCCCCAATTCAGGGATTAATATATTTTTGCACTCAATTCAGTGATGCGAATTTGCACTTTGTGGAGTCCCCTGCCTTGGCCCCTCCAGAGGTTCACATCGACTTGCAGGAGCAGGCAAAGTAAGTTTCCTTACACTAACTAATGCTTTACTTCTTGATTGATTTTGAACCATATTTGTATGCAAATGCGTTGTCAACAGGCATGAAGCTGAGCTGTTGGTGGCTGCTAATCAACCCCTTCCAGACGATGATGATGATGCTTTTGAGTAAAAGATACCAGAAGTTGAGCTGGAGTGAGACTCAAATATCATCTGTGTTACATTGTGTACTTTCGTTTGGTTTAGCATGAGTCATTGGACCAAAATGCAGTTACTGATCTATGGAATATGAATTTGTTTTGAATATGTGTTTGATCTCCCTTAAGTTTAAAAAGCTGATGTACGTAGTACAGTTCACCAAGAGTCTCATTGCTGCAAATGTTTTGCACTCTGAATCCCACTTGCATGACTTGATCTCCCTCCAATCACATGTCGAAGTTACAATCCTTGCTCTTTGCTCTTCATAGAATACTTATCCTGGTACCAGAGCCTGCAACAAGCATGCATGAGCTGTTGTAAGCAGCTTCCACACTAGGCTTACTTTCTATATTCTTTGACCCCTTCTGAATCTCTTGTCCATTCGACATCTCACCGAGTTCATACACTGTTAAGTTTGCTCTATAGCCGCTTATAAGCTGATTAATGGAGTATTCTTATTTCTGACATGAACATGATCTCTTGCTGAAAACCACTGGCTTTTCATGTACAATTACCTCGTCACAACATTCATTTATAATAGTAGCTGAATATTAAATGTTTTATGAAATGGGCGAGGATGGTATGTGATATTGTCCCTTTTTTTTCCTGCAGTTTTCAAAGAAATATAACACTTGACCGCCATTATAATTAACTCTAAATAGATAAACGCTCCCTTTTTGCTCGGTTATCTTTACGTTTTCTGGTGCTTCGGTGACGGTGATGGCCTCATCTCCGGGGGATCCCCCTGGAAGTTCCGATGGAATGGACATTGATCCCAACCCAAAGTCCTCAGGGATAGCAGTGTCGGATTCTTCTGGAGTCTTGAATCCCCTCTTCAACCAAAATGGGGTTGACGAGAAAGCCAGTGGGAAGTCCCAAACCCCAAAACCGCCTCAAACCCCAAAACCGCCTCTTCAACAGCAAGGGACAAATCCTTCAATGTCATTCAAAGACGTGGTGACTGGTGGGATTACCAACTCTCCAGTACAACCAACAATTGATGATGTTTGGAAGGAACGACCTGATCTGTATGACACGGATGATGATGAACCACCGGTTGAGATTGATCTTGAATGCCCAACTATCACTTTGACGGCTGCTGAGAAGCGAAGTTATCGAAAACCATGGGCTCGAGCATTGATCATACACATGTTCGACAAAGGGCCAGGGTATATTTACATGAGAAGCAGATTGGAAAAGAAGTGGCAATTGAAGGGGGGGGTTTCCATGGTTGATATTGGAAATGATCACTATGTAGTGAGATTTTCTAATGAAGATGATCGTCATCATGTTCTTACACAAGGACCTTGGATGTTGGGGGATAATTACTTGATGATAAGAAGGTGGACTCCGAATGGAGAAGGCAAAGGTTCTTATGTCTTGGATCAGGATTCCGGGCATTAGCTTGGAATACTTCAACCAACACTTCCTTCATAGAGTTGGTTCAGAAATTGGACAAGTTCTCAGAGTCTATCGAACTACAATTGCGGCCGATAGAGGACAATTTGTACGGGTTGGAGTGGAGATTGATTTATCTCGCCCTTTGCTTTCGAAATTTCGTTTCGAAGGTAAAACCTGGAGGATCCAATATGAGGGTATTCGTCAACTTTGCTACAACTGTGGTAAGATTGGCCATGTTCAAGAAAAATGTCTGTTGAACGCTCCAACTAAGTCAGACACGGACAATGCTGAAACCAGGGAGAACAAGAATGAGCAAGATCAAATGCCAGAGGAGAAGTATGGTCCTTGGATGAAACCCACAAAGAGAGTCAGGAAGCAGAAACAAACTAATCAGAATGGTGAGCAATCACAAAATAATACAGCTTCCCAGGTTAAGAACCAGGTACAGGGGATCCAACAAAGTGTTGCGTCCGGTTCCAGATTTTCTGCGCTAGAAACAAATGACGGGAATTCAGAGGATACACCGGCGATCTCTCAACATACGACTCCGGCAAATTCAAAGTCAACGATGGATGGTTCTCAGGAAAGTATGACGGCGTTGATCGCGGAGGGGAAGAGCAACGCTGTTTTGGCAACTGCGAAAAATCAGGGCAAGTCGGGTGACAAGGTTATGGAAAAAGGCAAGAATATAGGAGACTCGAATGCAAAATCATCTGTGAAAGATATGGGTAACAAGAAAAAGGATAAAAAGGATCCCAAAGATTCTCTATCCTTAACAAGAAAGCCTCAAGGGAAAGTTTCTACGGTTACTACGATCGTATCCAAAGATTCGAATATTAAGAAAACTTTTTTAATATCCGAGATGGCAGAACATCTCAAAAAAGCGTCTACTAGTCATCCCACTGGAAGAGAAAATTTCATTCCCCAAAACGCCACTTCAGGAAGCAATCAGACGTAGAATAACAGAACCTTTCCGCCGAGGCTTGAAGAAAAACATGCAGACAATCCACCTCCCAACCCCTCACATAATTCCAGTTTTCAACAGACGAAGCATTTTGGTTTCGCCCCGCCAGACCCGCCCATTCATCCCGTTCCTCCCAAGAATAGCGAACAAGATGGTACTGGAGTTTCAATCTCTAGCAACGGAGACAAGACCGGTTCTTTGCAGGGTGTCAATGCCCAAACAAGTATCTGATGCTTTGCATCGGATTAATAAGGCAATTTGTTTGCATCATTCTGTTCGGTCGGATACGATCGTACCTATGTCTTGGGACCAAATCAACTCAACAGTTATTATGAATCAGCTGAGTGCTTTAATCTGGAATGTTCGAGGCGCGGGGGGCGCTAATTTTTTTAATACTATCAGAGAGCTCATCCGTCAACATATTCCGTCTATCCTGGTCTTGGTGGAACCGAAAGTCAGTGGAATTAGGGCGGATGAGGTTTGTGACAGAATTGGATATGATGGAATGCTGAGGGTTGAATCACAGGGGTTTGCTGGTGGATTATGGTTGCTCTGGAGGACTACTGAAGTTCGTGTTTCTCCGCTGCTACTGGACCCACAACATATTACTGTCGAGATCACTAGGAGAGATGAGGAGCCTTGGATTTTGACCTCTGTTTACGCTTCGCCGATATCGGGGGATCGTGATCACCTTTGGGACAACCTTGAGACTTTCGTTGCAACTAATAACCTTCCTTGGATGGTGGCGGGAGATTTTAACGCCACTATCTCAGCGGAGGAACGTACTTACTCTTCGGAAGGTGCTAATTTTTCTTCTCAAAGATTTTGTGACTAGGTTGATGAGCTTGGTTTAATATATTTGGGTTTCACCGGTCCGAAATATACATGGTCTACGGGTAGGACAATTGACAATTTCAAAGCGGCAAGGTTGGACCGAGCATTATGTACGGAAGATTGGAGGATCCGATTCCCGGATGCTATAATTTGGCACTTGTCGGCTCCCTATTCTGATCATACTCCTTTGTTATTACAGCTTGAGCCAGATTCTTCTTCTTCTGGTCACAGACCATTCCGGTTTCTTGCTGCTTGGTTAACACATGAGAACTATTCTGACTTCATGGAGGCTTCTTGGAGACAAGACCTATGCCCTTCGGAATCTCTCGAGTTGTTCCGACCCCAATTACAACGTTGGAACAAGGACGTGTTTGGAAACATATTTCGGAAAAAAAGATGGTTATGGGCGCGTTTGGAGGGTTTAAAGCATCGTCTTGCTCATAGACCATCCCCCTTCCATATCAACCTTGAACGGGAGCTTAAGGTCAAACTTGAAAAAGTGCTTCAGCAGGAACAATTACTGTGGTTCCAGAAATCTAGGGCTGATTTTCTACTCAATGGGGACAGGAACACGAAATTCTATCATCTATCTACAGTAATACGCAGACGGGCGAATAGAATTGATGCTTTGCAAAATGACAATGGAGATTGGGTCAATGATGAAACCATGGTTAATCAACTAGTTTGCTCCTTTTTTGAGAAGTTGTATACGGAAGAGGAACCAATTGCTGAGGCTACAATCCAAGATATTCTGGGCTTCGCTTCTTTTTGTGAGGAGAGCACTTCCATTCTTTCCAAAACTTTTGAAGCGGAGGAAGTTTGGAGTGCACTCCGCACGATGAACCAAAATAAAGCCCCAGGACCAGATGGTTATCCCGCGGTTTTCTATCAACGGAATTGGTCAAAAATTGGAAATCAGGTTGTCGACTCTATTTTGGATCTGCTGAACGCTAGTATGATGCCTTCTGAAATGGGAGACGCTCTTTTATTCCTACTTGCTAAAGTCGAAAACCCCACCAAAGCTGCTCAATATCGTCCAATTTCTTTGCTGAATGTGTGCTTCAAAATCGCTACCAAAACCATTGTCAATAGATTGAAACCGTTCCTTGCTGAGATTGTGTCTCCTTCACAGGCCAGTTTTGTGCGGGGGCGTCAAATTATTGATAATGTAGTCATAGTGCAAGAGGTCCTCCATTCAATGAACTCTTTACGTTCTAACCGGTGGATGGTTTGGAAAATCGACCTTGCTAAGGCGTATGATAGAATTTGGTGGAGTTTTCTCAAAGAGGTTCTGTTGCAATCGGGCCTCCCGTCTCATCTTGTCGAGGTTATCATGTTATGCCAAACACAGGGGACGACTAAGATTTTGTGGAACAACAACATTGCTGGTGAGTTTAAACCATCTCGAGGGGTCCGTCAAGGCGACCCTTTGTCTCCGTATTTGTTTGTTTTATGTATGGAAAAATTATCCTACATAATTCAAATGGTGGTTAATGATGGCATTTGGACTCCTATTGAAGTGGGTGGGGTTCAGTTATCTCTTTTGTTCTTCGCGGATGACTTGGTTCTGTTTGCTAATGCTTCACCGACTCAAGCAACTGTGATTAAGAGCTGTTTAGATCGCTTTTGTGAATTGTCAGGAGAGCAGGTTAACTTTGGTAAAAGCAGCTTGCTTTTTTCGAACTCGGTTCCGAATGATACAAAAAACCTAATAAGTGCTCTCACAGATATTCCGATCACGGATGATTTTGGTAATTATTTTGGAGTTCCCACTTCATGCGGAAAAATGACCTCTGAAAGGTATCAGTTTCTTTTAGAGAAAGTGACGGATCGTTTGAGAGGCTGGCAATCCAAAAATCTTTCTTTTGCCGGTCGGGTGACTCTTGCAAAGTCGATTCTATGTAGCCTTCCGATTTATGTGATGCAATCGACAAGACTGCCAAGATCTTTGTGTGATAGCATTGACAAATCAGTCCGTGGGTTTATCTGGGGTTCAACTTCGGAAAAACGGCGAATACACCTTCTTTCATGGGATACTCTTTCAAAACCTTGCAAAGAAGGCGGGTTGGGGGTAAGACAAATGAGGAATACGAATACTGCATTACTTGCCAAACTAGGATGGCGCACAATCCAAGAACCTTCATCACTTTGGTCGAGAGTGGTCCGGGGAAAATATTGTCAAAGCAGGGCAGACGTCGATATGTTTCATCGATGGCCAAGAGCTTCAAGAACATGGAATGGCATTGTTGAGGGAGCGCTGGTTTTGTCCAAAGGTTTAAGGTCCGCAATTGGCAATGGGAGAACAACTCTATTTTGGTCTCATTGTTGGGTTGAATCACAACCACTATCTGAGCTATCCGTTGCTCCTCTGGATCCAGTCCTTGAAGGGGCTACAGTGAACGAAATGTGGGCAAATAACAGTTGGAATTGGTCTCTTTGCAGCCATCTCCTCCCAGTTGATATTTGTCGTAAGATATCGGCTATTGTGGTGGACGACCGAGAAGAGGCGCCGGACAAACTTTATTGGGGTCCTTCTTCTTCTGGAGAGTTTAAGACCGGTTCAATGATGATGATGCTTAGAAATTCAGCCCAGGTTCATCAGCATACAGTTTGGGTAAAAATTTGGAAAGTTCAAGCTCAACACAACCCAGGTTCATCAGCATACAGTTTGGGTAAAAATTTGAAAAGTTCAAGCTCAACAGCGGGTCAAAAGTTTTTTACACTTAGTTGCACACGATGCTGTTCTGTGCAACACCAATAGAGTCCGTCGGCACCTGGGAAGTGACCCTAGTTGCCCTCGATGTGGCCAGGAAGAATCGCTTCTCCATTTATTACGCGATTGCTTTCAAATTCAATCGGTATGGTTGGCTCTTTCTGGTAACAACCTTCCTCTGAATTTTTTCCAACAGGATGTCTGTGCGGATTGGTTGGATAATAATCTTGCTCGTCCGGATAACTGGTCTACCATCTTTTCCTTGATGTTATGGTATACATGGAAGACTAGAAACCATTTGGTTTTTGATGGAAAAGACATGTTGTCCACTCTATCTTCAGTCGTTGTTCAGCAAACTGATTTGTTTCTGCATACCAAGGAGAAAAACCATAGCTTGAACCAAGTTCAGTCTTCAAACCTGGCTAATGACAATTGGACTTGTCCAGAGGCAGGTTGGTATAAGCTAAATTCTGATAGGTCTTTTAAAAGCACTCTTCAACATGCGGGTGGAGGAGGTTTAATTAGAGATCATAGCGGGAATGTTGTGAAAGCCTATATGTTTCAACAAGGGAATTGTTCAGCTCTCACTGATGAGATTTGGGCTATATACTACGGAATGTTGATGGCTTTCAGCAGGAATATCCTTAAGCTAGTGGTCGAGTCGGACTCAAAGGTCGTCTGCAATTTGCTGAATTCCATGACCATCTCCACGCACCCTGATTACTACGTTTTGCAGCGCATTTGGCAGCTCATGGCTAAGGAGGAGTGGGAAGTCAAAATTAAGTCTGTGCCTAGAAATGCAAACCGGGTAGCGGATAGTTTAGCTCAACATTCTTTTATGCTTAATTCCATGTATTATGAGATTGATGTTCTGCCCCACGACTCTTTGGTTTTGTTAGCTAAGGACTCTCCTCCTCCCATGGAGGGGAATACTATTTTATGATTATAATAAAGTTTTAGTACAGGCTCTTGCCTGCTTTCTGACAAAAAAAAATCATTGATCAAGCGCTCATAGAGGTACTCTAGGTGGAGTTACTATTGCCTAATAGACGAGATCCTCAACACGTGTTGGAGTTAACCTATTTCGCTTCATAGAATGAATGAATGAATAGGTACTCCAATTTCTCTCACGACAAGAAGAAGAAGCAGGTTGTCCTAGTAATTTAAATGTCAATTCTTGAAGCATGGGTGCTTTTGAACCAAAGTTAGCCCACCAATTACCAGGATCCTTCGGGTCCATCATTGAGAGAGTAATTGAATCACTAAATGGTCCAAGATTGCGTGAAAAAGTACCATACTCAACACTAACCTTCCTGTAAAGATCAAGATCTAGGAAAAGTCGTCGAAAGCAAATCTCTCTTTCAATTGTAACTTCTGCATCTGTTGGAAAGTTGTGTGTTAGAATAGAGTCAAGGAACAGTTATGGGAACTGTTCCTTGGGCAGCGGAATAATAATAAATATGCAGGTGATAGGCACAAGCTAGAGAACAATATGGGAAGTATAGGAACAAAGAGTATTATGGGAACAATTCAAGGAATTTTAAGGAACAAGAACCAAAAGCATAAGAAAAGTAAAGGGACACAGTTCCTTATAGAGGAACCCCACTTCAACCAACTAGTTGAATGGGTAAACCTCTACCTCCCTTGGAGGATTTTGAATGACCTGCTTGTTTTATTGATTGTTCCTTAGTTACAACAGGCAAGACTCAAACTTCTCTGTTCCTAGCAGTTCTTCCTAACTCTAGCAACACTAATGAGTCTTCTCAACCAAGTTCCTAAGCGAACAACTCAACTAAGACAAGTAAACTAAACCTTACACCTGAACTTGACTATCACAGTTCCCTTGCTCTTGGGAACTTCTTCCTCGTCGTCGTTGAGATCAAACACTCGCCGTCGACCACCTTCACTCTCTCTTAATGCTCTTGCCTTTTTGGATTTCTGAAGGGGTGAATTTTTCTCTTGGTCTTGTTCACTATTTATATCTAAAGAGCCTTGCTCCCCAATTCTCAACTTGGAAAATGTCAAAATTACCCTTGTCTTGTTCCCCAAGTATGTACTTTCTCAACATGTGAGTCTTGTTTGAATTTGGTCAACTCTTGAAGCTCATCAAGCCGTTGGATGAATAGGCTCAGTCTGATGCACGGACTGATCCTCTGTTTTGTCAGGAACATGTCTCCGTATTTCTCGCTGATGTGCTTTTTGGACTGGCTTGTGAGTTCCCTTGGATGGGAACAGTTCCTTCATATTACACTAAGAGTTCCCTTCATTGTTCCCTAGAGTGTTTCTTCTCCTGGAGCTTTTCTCTTGAGGAACTGTTCCTTGGATGGGAACAGTTCCTTCATATTACACTGATAGTTCCCTTCATTGTTCCTTTGAGTCTTTCTTCTCCTGGAGCTTTGGTCTTGGGGAGCTATTCCTTGGATGGGAACAGTTCCTTCACATTACATTGTCGTTCCCTTCACTGTTCCCATCATGTTCTTGGATGGGAACAACTCCTCATATTGCACTGGCGTTCCCATCACTGTTCCTTTGAGCCTTGAACCTTCACTGTTCCCATCATGTTCCCTAGATGGGAACAGTTCCTTATATTACACTAGCGTTCCCATCACTGTTCCTTTGATATTTGAAATTTCACTGTTCCCATCATATTCTCTAGATGGGAACAATTCTCATCATATTACACGAGTGTTCCCTTCAGTGTTCCTTCTTCTTGGTTTTTCAATCCTTTTCAGTTGTCAAGGGAACAGTGTCATCCCATTACACTGAGAGTTCCCTTTACTGTTCCCTCTATCAAGGGAATAGTTCCTTTCATCGTTCCCTTGAATCTTCATTCTTTGTCTTGCTTCTCTTGGAGCTTTGAACTTCACAGTTCCCATCACTGTTCCCTCTAGTTAGAGGAACAGTTCTTTTCATTGTTCCCTTGGACAATTCCTTTCCTGAAACACTTCATAGAACATATCAAATGCCAAGGGTTTGTTATCATCAAAACCCAAAGGGGCAAGGGAACCTTGTCTTAACAATTTCCCCCTTTTTGATAATGATAAACCCTTCAAAATTATAGAGCAAAACAAATACTAGTTCCCCATGAGGGCAAGGGGCAAAGGTTTGTTATCATCAAAACCCAAAGGGGCAAGGGAACCTTGCCTTAACAGCATCCCTATGGGGAGCTATTCCACATGGATCTTCTTCAAACCATGTGCTACTATAATACCTTAATAAATCAAACACACTAAAAGGAAGTAGTATTAGTCAACTATTAGTCTATTAGTTTGCTAAAGTACTAAAAGCAAGTTCATAAAAAAATAAAACATATTGCCTTGGATTCAAGGAGTGAGCTAAGCAATGAAGTGGTATATTGTTCTTAGCCCAACAACTAACAAGAATTCCATGCACAACATCATAAAAAGAGGAATCATGATCCAAACTCTTGCTTTCATATTTGTAAATCTCCTTCTTTACTTTCTCAATCATTGAATCCCACATCTCATAAACAAGGTGAAGACAAGGCTTATCGGCATCACAAGCTCTAATCATATCATAAATAGGAGTTGTAGAATCAACAATGTAATTTGGCCTTTCCCGCCAATATTGTTCTTAATTGATTAAACGAAGGAGGCACATAACCACTTAACTTATTATCAACCGCAAAACCATAAGAACTAAAGTAATATATATTCCTTGCAAGATTAAAAGGCAAACCATCAGTGTAAAACATTATAGCAATCAAACAATCAAGTTGACTCCAAATCTGCAAATCAAATGACTTCGAAACACCATTGTCCCCTTTTCTTTTCTTCAATGAGCTAGTGCCACCAGATTCACTAAGGCTAGGATCAAAAGAAGAATGAATTGAAGGTCTAAGTGAAGATCCTCCAGAAGCAAGAGAAACTTTCTTAGGTTGTTTTTGAGATTTAGATGCAACAAACTTCTCATCTAATCCCTTCAAAGTTTTCAATTGAGCAACCAACACACTTTTACAAGGCCCAATCCCTTTTCCATCAAGGAAGTGGACTATATGGAATGAATCTATGGAACTATTTTTCTTATGAGTTTATGAAAAGAAGGAAGTTTTTTTTATGACAAATAAAAAGAAGGAAGTTTTTTTATGACAAATATAAGAGGCCATTGCCATATGACAATATTTGTTGGTGATTTTAGTGTCATCAAGTGACTGTTATCTATATGGGAACAATGCCTTTTAGTGTGATCGGGGTTCATACGACGCTATGAGATCTCACTTAGCTATATCACGAGTTTGGGGGTGTGGAGTACACGCTTGTGTAAGTATACTATAGGTCTAGAGGGATATATAAATGTTAAGTTACGTTGTTCCTTAAGGAACAATGGAATCTATAGAAGTGTTGTAGGGAACAACAATTTAGCGGTCTGGCGAATTTCTCACCACGTGCTTAGTGGATGATAACCGCCTTGATAACTGATGTTTAAACGTCTAGTAACTTCCCTTTATGACTAGTTTGAAGTTAAACACGTGTCTCTTTGATGAGAGACGTTGGTGATAGAAGGAAGGGTTGGTAACCGTTGGTAACCGCCATGTAACTACCATATAACTTAAGTTAAACGGCTAGAAATGCATCTTTATCATTTCCCACGTCCTATTTAAAGGCAAAGGGGAATAGATTCATGGTTGTTGAACAAGATCTCTCTTTCGATCAAATCAAAACCGAAGCCACAATCTATTATTACATTATTCTATAGTTTAGTTCTTTCTAAAAGCCTTGGAGAGAACTAGAAGATTTGTCTTATCTCACTTCAGATTTCGTGGATTCCCTAAGGCTTGTAAGGGGCGAAATTCTGATTTCGGAAAGTGTTCACACGATTCAAATCTATCCAAGTACATGTATCATTGATTGAACCCTCGCAGACTGCAAGCAGGATTCAAGACTGGACAAGGGAGTTCGCTGGCTGTTCCCATCAAGACGCTCAGTCCTTACAATATTTATATTACTAGATTACTCTCAAGTTATGGTTAATTTGATAAATATTTTTTGTGTAAATGTATTTGATTCGGTTCACGTGCGAAGCAGTGATACAAGTATAGTCTGAAGCCATATCAGTCACAAATTTAGAATATGTTTTGTTTTTTAGTGTTTTGAATCATAATGAACTATAAACTAAGTATGAACATCAGATGATTATATATAAATATGAGTGACTTATATATGAAACTAATGACACCATGCCCTCACCTATGACGACCCACGAGGAGGAGCAGGCTATGACTGTTCGTTCCGATGTGCCTATTACCCATTCCCGGTCTAAGGTCATTACTCGTGCTACAACATCGGTGATCTTGAGAGCTGGTCTAAATTTCACTCAACATGTCGATCCATATTTCACTATGATCTCTTTGACCTCGATATATGATGCCCCGAACACCGGGCCCGACGAAATACTCTAGGCGCACCCTTGCTTGTAGGCGCGCTCGTTCTTGGCATAGCCGAGCCTTATCGGTTCCTATGTATATATTTATTATTATTTGCATAACTTATTCATATTTCTTGTATTTTTTATTTTATGTTATGTGTATAATGGGAGTGTGTTTCGCTTTGCATGCCAAGACTAGTTCATTTCGTTCTAGGAAGGAGTGCTCTCTTTATAAAGTCTCCTTGCATTGCCTTGTAGACTTAGTTTTGGTTTTGAATGCAATAGAGATTACTCTTCCATCTTAGACCTTGCTCCAAAATCTCTCTTCTACATGCCCACACTCTCGCCTGACCCTTGCTAGTGCCGCACCAAAGTGCAGACAACGATCTCTTGCTCTTGGTCGCGTTGAGATTTTGGAGCCGAGACCCTAGTCTCGTCCCCAAGAGCATCACAACCTGTTGGTGCGGGGCCGCATCGGTCTTGTTGTAGATCATCGTCTTGGCAACGCTCTCGTGATGAGGCTCAAGTCCCTCGACGCCTTGCTGTGGTGTCAGTCCGATCTAGATGCGTATTTACTTAGGCGTGCGCTAGAGGCTAGCATGTTGTTGTTGAGCCAAGATCCGGCCTCTACGTAGAATTGCTTTGGTCAACATCGGAACCTGATCGATTGTGACTTGCTTAAGAAGATCTGATGTTATCAATCTTGGTGCGTCGACTACTTGTAAACCTGAGGCTAAACTTGTCAACCAGTTCAGCAAATGATGAAATACTTCCAAGTGGTAAGTGTGAATGCCAATTTAAAGCTAGACCAATTAAGGTGTTTCCAAACAAACGACACATTACCACTTCCTTCATTTCGAATGGGACAGTGCTAATGTTCATTACTTATTTGAAAGCCATAAGGGGTTAGTCTAGGTCAATCGTTCCTTTTGTACTTTGGTACATCGGGAACGTGATACTTTCTCGAATTAACAACTATCGCAGTAGCCAGGATAAAAGGGGAGTCGGTATAACCATCTCGCCTTCTCGTGTCTATTAGTTGCGGTGCCCCTGGAAGCTGATTGAACCGATCCTCAAGGACTTTAAGCCGCTCTCTTAGAGCCACGACTTCGGCATCCTCTTGGACAACACGAATCGTGTTATGATTTGCCTGATAACTTGTTACCTGTCTCCCATTAATCGGCGTGACGTGATTAGGGTCGTCCAGATCAAGTTGTTGTGCAACACCATCCACTACTCCCAAAACCCGTGGTCGACTTGGACCTAATTGAGCCCTTTATGTTATCTGCTATAATGAGGGAACCTTAGCAAAAAGCCAGTTTAAACATGTTAACACGTTATAATCGAGGATATAATATGCAAAATAGCCAACTGAATAATAGAATTTGAATATGAAATATATCAATATGCAGGTTTACTATTTTATGATTCTGAATACTAATGGTAAGCCGTAGACACGTTAGTTAATTTAGCAATATATGTCGAAATAAATAGGCAAAAATATGAAATAATGAGAATAAACTTCACTAAGATTCCATTCGGATGTTTGATATTCGCATTTTTAGTATAGGTTTTAATAGTTTTTCATTGCTTATTAGGTTTAGTTTTGTTTAGTTTAGGTTTAGTTTTGAGTATTTTTAGATAGTTTTGCATATTTCTGTGAAAAGAGTGGAATCTACGCTATTTTGTAAATTTTGTAGGTTTTAGCTAGGAAAGGAGCTGAATGGAGTTGAATTTGGAGCATTACAGCGAAAGACGGAGGAGTGCAAGATTGAAGAAGTCGAAGCTCGAGAGCATAAAAAGAAGTGTGGAAGAAAACGAAGCCCAGGCTCGTTAACGAGGCTGTGAGGGCTCGTTAACGAGGCTACGAAGAAGAAGATATGGAGGATTTATTTTATAATTCACCGATCCTGAGCGGGAATTTATTTCCGTGTCGGTTGAATATCTTTTTAGAATCTTTTGGGGTTGTTAGAATATGTATTTTAGGTCTTAATATCTTTTTAGATTTTATTTCTATCTTTTAGGGATTGTTTCTATCTTTTTAAGGAAAGTTTATATCTTTTAGCCTTTTTAGTTTTTAGCTTTTTAGTATAAATACCCTTCTATCTAGCATAGAAGAGGGGGGAGACTGTATAGAGCTTTTTAGAGAGAATTTTTAGGAGGAGATTTTTGAAGGGCCGAGAGATAGAGAGAAGTCGGATCGGAAGAGGACCGCCGAGGCTCGGTAGACGACAGTCACCGGGGAGTCGTTGGTCGTGATTGTGGTTCGGTATTTTTTATGTTTTTCGGTTTCTTCTGAATCTTTGTAAGACGATATATTTTTCTTATTAATTCAAGTTTGAGTTTTGTTTCAATGTTTCTTTTGATTAAAGTTTTTAGTTTCTTAGTTATGATTAGTGAGTAGTTTCTTTTTCTAGGATCGGGGTTAAGCCCGGCATAGTTGAGCATGTTTGATGAGTAAGATTGAGTTGTGAATGCCTTTTATCTTTAATTGAGAATTGTTTGTTGTGCTTATACCAAGACGAAAGTGGAGGTAATTTGAGTTTTTAACTGAATTGAAAGAGGAAGTTAGTAACTTGAAGGTTGATATTGTTTGAAAACGAAAGTTTCAAGCTTTAGATCTAAAACAAGCAATTAAGTGAATTAGGATGCGAAAGTAGATTAATTTACTTGCTAAGTCAACGAAAGTTGATGACTCTATCTGTTTAAAGGCATGATCTTTTCTTCTTACGAATTCTTATGCTTGGCTATGTTGTGTTGTCCCTAGTCCTAGATTTTTGTTTGATTTGAATTATTTCTGGTGAATCTTCGTTGCTGAGTACTTGCCTCGGTACCGAATTTTAATTAGATTTTAATTAGGTCGTTAGTTTTAGTATTTTGTGTTCGGTGGTTCGTTAACGACCCTGGCAACGTCGTTAACGAGGCTGCTCGTAAGTGTTTTTATTTGTTTTTTTTTGATTTTTGTTAGATTGATAGACAAACAACCTTGCTTCCTGTGGAACGATCCTGACTTCGCTATACTCAGCGGGGTCTTGACTTACAAATTTATTTGTTGGCCGAGAAACCCTATCAACAATGTTGAAGGAAAATTGAGAGATACACCAGAGAGAAGATGAAAAACAATACAACTCTTGAGGTCTCGAATGAACAATCGAAGAAATAAGAATACAATTGTATGTAGATTGATTTTCTAGTCAAGAGATCCTTCTATCGTCAATGTTCTGCTACCCTTTTATAGACTTCCTCCAAGTCATTTATGAGTGTCAATCTCGAGAATCTCGCCATGTTATTAATGCCTTCCAACAACTACTTTGACCATTTGCTACTTTCGTAATTTTTGCTGAGTCATTAACGCGTTAAACATTTATTGCTTCCGTGATTTTCACCATGCAGTTAATGCGTCCAACTGCTTTTTTCTGCTCCATGATTTTCGCAAAGTTGTTAATGTGTCTTTAATTGCTAGTGGTGTCATCAATTCCTTTTTCTTCTCATGTGACTATGGCCCCACCTTAAAATTTAGCCCGATACTAGTCTTAGTTCCCGTACCTTGTACGGGGCTTTACAAATTATTATATTATTTATTTATATTTGTTAAATTTTAATTAAATTGATATATGAAAATATATTTCTAGAAAACTATATGTATCTTATCTACAAAAAAACTATCACTTTTAAAAATAATTATTAAAAATTGATATAGGTAAGGATATTTTAAAACAATTATACATATCTTATCTAAAACAGTCATATCCAAAAATATAACTAACTTTTGCTAAAAAATTATAACTAACTAAAAATATTTTAATTAAATTTCAATTAACTAAATTAATTTTACAAAGATAGATGATGTGGTTCAATGTGGGCAATTTTATATATTATTTTAACCTTTGCTTTAGTATATAGTTATGATTTTAGGGCCCAATAAATATCATTGAATAGTATAATGAATATTTGATTGTGAACCCTAGTTCAAAGTTTTCTACTTGTTTTTTATATTCATTTTTTTTAATAAAAATTACCACTCTAGCATAGATTAGGGCATTATTGTCAACGAAATATCAAGACTAATGATTGTCAAGAGATTTGCAGTGAGATAAGGTGACATGTCCAAAAATCTAAAGTGACCATTATACAATTATGAAAATTACAAGTGAAGTTAACAAACTTACTTAAAAACTGTGTCGAGACAGTTCAATATTTAATTTTAAAATATTATAATTACATTCTTTTATTGATTATTGATTGATTTTTCGGATAAGGGCCGTATTTTTATCCAAATTTGCAAATGTCTTGCTGAATTGAATTACTTGCCCTAATAAATATGAAGTAAAATTTCTCACTTGTTCGTGTTTATCTTATTTTGTTTTTCCATGTAACTTATTTTTGTAGTGCCGAAAAAAGAAGCACAAAAGAGACAGCCGGACACAGAAAAGAAAAACAGGGAGAAAATTACAGTAAATATGATTAAATAAAAACGGCGCCTGGCTGCTTTGCACCTAGAGAAATGCCGTGTGGTTTCTCTTTCTGCTCAAAATCTGAAATCAATTTCCAAAATTTGAGATCGTTGTTTAACGATCTGGAAAGGAGATCTCAAAAATTCAAAGCAATCTATCATCATCCTACACCGGCAATTGACGGGATCTTACATCAATTACAGCCTTTGAGCTCCCCCCGTTGTTTTTATTGTTCCTCTTCTACTTGGTTCTAGAGAATCTGAGCTGTTATTTCCTGTGGGTGGGGAAATTGTTTTTAATTTGTGCTCGCTTTTCACCAATTCCAATTGGCTTCTTTCACAAGGAGGTGGATTTTGGGATTTATTTTTGCTATTAGGCTTTGGAGATTTTGGCGAAGATTTCTGTGTTATTATTTGCGGGATTGAGAGGAATTTTGCGGGTTGATTTATTTTCAGGCGGAGGTGGCGGGAAATTAGCAAATTAGGGGGTTTCTCGGGTATGATTTCTGCTGGGAGCAGAGATGGAAGAAAGATGGCGGGGCTAGGATTTGACGTAGGTGGTGGAAGTGAGATAGAAATGGAGGACACTGAGCTGGAAGAAGGAGAAGCTTGCTCATACCAGAATGATTCTGAGGAAATCAACATTGATCCTGATGCTTTTACTTACATAGTAGGGCTTCTTATTTATCCCTGGAAAAGCCTCAGTTCAATCAGTTTATCTGTTATAAATGCTTAGATGATAGGTTCTTGCTCAAAATTCTGCTAACTTGCTGTTCAGTTCAACGTTGATGTGTGATTTATTCTAGCTTTTCTTAGGCAATATTTATCTTGTTGTTATTTTAAGTTGATTGTGATATTCTACATACCTACAAGAACTAAAAGTAGTTATATTTTGATCTGCAGTTACTTTTGGACCCTAAGATTAGCACCATGTCTGCTACAGTAGAATTCAAGCCTTTTAGATTTAGTTGATGAAATTGAACTGGCTGCAGGACATGTCATCATATGGAAATGAAGTTTGTGAGTTTGTTTGGTTGCAGCTGAAACTAATTATTGTGATTCAAGTGATTCGATGCAATTGTTTCTTGGATTGGAACTTTTGAAGATGTCTACTGAGCAGTTCTAGCAGTTGAAAAGTTCGGACCTAGAAGAATGATATACCAGAAAATAGAAATAGTTGTTTCTTTCATTGTTTAATTTTAAAAGATAAAAGTTATAAACATTGATTACATGGAAATCCATAAGGAACAGAGCAGAGGCTTTAGGAAATTCCGAATCTGTGCTGTAAGCCATAAAAATTAGAAGGTTTCTTGCTAGAAAACATGTAGTTCTTCTGTTCATGTGTTTGCACACAAAAAATATTATTTGGTGTTTTGTTGCACATAGGCTATGCACTCTATCATTTCTCCTTTCTAATAGTTTTTGGCTTGAAGCTCTATAGTTCTTCTGTTCTTCTGTTCATGTGGCTTGAAGCTCTATAGTTCGAAGGATCATTAGGTGTAATTTGTGGAACTGGGCTCATTGGGTAAATTTTAGGAATCAAATCAACCATATTTCTTCACTTCTCTTCCTCACCCCTTGTGAACCACCAGCCACCATATCCAATGTTGCAAAAAGTGCTGGCCTAGATGACTGTCTAGGCGGTTTGGAAGGCTAGACAGGCTGGGGCTGCGAGCGCCTAGGCGGGCTCCCAGCCGGTTTTATAGAGCAGTGACCATTTCCCCTACCCAATGCTGTTCCTAATTTCAGGCGAATGGTACCAAATATCCCCCCTACAAATGTGGAAAGTGTCAGTAACAGATGCCGTCAAACACCCTTAAATGGCAACATTGTTGTTAATTTTCATTTTGACCTCATATGGATGGGTATTATCTGAGTGAAAAGGCTTCTAGTACAGTCTGTATAGTAATCGTATAAATTTGATAGTTCGAGCTTTCCCTTAGTTTCTTGTAATAAGTTTTTGGGTTACTCACTTCAGATAGAAAAAGAAAAAAGTGGCTGAAAATTGGTATTTGCATTGCAACCTGAAAATAGATGTTATGAACATATTTATGTAATTTTTGATAAACATGATTGCTTCTATATTGTTTAATATCAAACTTAAGATAGACGTTACAACTTTCTCCTATATACAAATACTTGATGTGCAAGAATAGTCTTTTGTATATCTTCAGGAGGACATGAGATTACTTTTTTTACGTACATTTTTGTATGTTGTGATCATGATCTTGTGCTTTGCTTTGAAGGATGAGAAACTTCAAAATGTTTTGGGACATTTTAAGAAGGATTTTGAAGGTGGGGTCTTCACAGAGAATTTAGGTAAGTCCAGTAGTGGTAGTGGCCTTTGTAATATCATATCAATTGATTTTCATACAGATATGGTTTGCTTTGTTCAATTTGCCAGGAGCAAAATATGGTGGGTATGGTTCATTCTTAATTCAGCGCTCTCCTGTTCAGCCTTATTCAAGGAGTCCAGCAAATGTTCAAAACAATCAGTCTCATAAATCTCCAACCTGTTTATCAGCTGAGGTAGCACAATCCTTAGCTGTTTTGATCCAATAAATCAAAGTTCTTTTCATAGCTCTTTGATTGTCATAGATATTCTTTATTTGCTTCAAAACTGCAGGATTTCCTCATTGAACTCGAAAACTTACTTATCTAAGCACATTAGCCATATTTTGTGCAGGGAGGCAATTATAGTTCATTGGCACAATCCAATGGACAACGTTTCTTGAAACACGAGTCTTCTTCCATTCATTCTGCTTCATCAGAACATTACAAGGCATCATCACAGCGTGATGTAGTGAGACAAATTGCACAGGCTCCAAAACATTCAATTGAAGAATCGACTGCTAAAACTGAAGTTCTAGAGAAATCAGCTAACATTATTGAACCAAGAACTCTCAAAGTTCGTATAAAAGTGGGTTCGGATAACTTGTCTGCAAAGAAAAATGCTGCAATCTATAATGGTCTTGGCCTAGTATCTCCAACTTCATCCTTTGATGACAGCCCTATAGGGAGCGAGGGACTTTCTCAAGGCCTCCAGTTTCCCGGAGATGAGTCCCCTAATCAAATTATCCAAGTGAGTTGGTGTTATGTTTTCTTTTGCATCATATCTTTCTTAATTTGTTTTTCATGTTGTTGGAAATCATAATTTTTATTTATTTGGTGTGCAGATAATGACTTCCTTACCAGTTTATGGGGGTCACCTATTGTCCCCTCTTCCAGAAGCTTTAGCACGATTGACTGAAAAGCTCTTACAAGGCAATGAAGCTGAACCTGTCTCGAGGCACAACCGGGTTAGTTCTGTTTCTGGAAGCAATGGAATGACAGCTAAAATCTTGCCAGAAGGAAAAAATCACTTACCTTCAAAACGTAAAAAGGACAGTGAGAGGGCCTTAAATGACATTAATTTGATATCGAAGAGCCAGGCTGACTTCGATACTGAAGCCTGTGAGGAGCTGGTTAGTGAAGCTTTGAAGCTTCCACTTTTATCAGATTTTCATGGTCCATCGGGTGGAAAGAGGGGCATCTCAAAACAAAAATCAAATGTGCTATCAAACGCATTGAAACATGAACCTTTAATGCTCATTTTGAGATGCGATGATGACTGGAATGAGAAGCAGAACGGAGATGAAAACCTAGCTGTAAAAGTTGAACGTAAAGAAGAGGCAGATTTGCAAAATGATGCCCCAAACTATCAAAAGAAGGGAGACGGAAGAGGACAACCAGCCAATAGCTCAACTAATACTGACACAAATGATTTTGGCTCAAAGAGTTCAAAGGGTTCACTGACTGGGCTTAATGATTCTCAAAAGCGAAAAAATGGAAAAGAATCAACGTCCATTGAGCAAGAGGCAATGAAGCTTCCTTCTGGCGGGGAGCAGTTACCTTTAGGGGACAAAAAGAAACTAAAGGGAAGCCATGCTACAGGCTCCTTAGCTACTGAGATTTCCAAGGGAAGCGTTAAGAATGTTGTTTCAGGGCACAAAGATAGTTATATCGCTGACAACCATTCCTATAAAAAGAAAATCGAAAATTTCCCTAAGAAAAAGGATTTGACCAAAGTTAGGGACAAGTACAAGGATTTTTTCGGAGAAATGATTGAAGATGGAGATGATTCGATGGACTCACCAGATGAACCTTCTATTGACAGGTCGAAAACCTACCAGGTCAGTGAGAAAGGTTTGAATTCATGTGAAAGCAATACAAAAGAGAGAACAAGTAAGGGAGATCATGAGCTACTTATGCCAAAGGTTCACCCCAATAGGATGTCAGATTCTGCCCTTCCTTCTCATCACGTGCCACCAATTGGTGAACCAGCTTCTGCTGGAGCTCCAGTTGAGGACTGGGTACAGTGTGATAAATGTTTAAAATGGCGGCTTCTTCCCTTTGGCACAAAAGGAGACAGCCTTCCTGAGAAATGGCTGTGTAGCATGCTCAACTGTCTGTAAGTTCTGCTCTAGCATATTGAAAATTTACTATTCATAGATAGTCTACTATATTCATCTGTGATAACAAACAATGTCTTGGTGAAATTATGCTTTACAATGTTTTCTGAGATAAACAACTTAATTTGTGTAAGAATCGAATTTCCTTAAGTTTAAAACACTTTCAGGCCTGGGATGAATAGCTGTAGCATAACAGAAGAGGAGTCAACAAAAGCAGTAAGAAGGCTTAATCAACCCCAAAATCTAAATGCTGTTGATGGAATTCTGTCTGAAGGCAATCCTACAATAGCAGCTAATGTTATGCATCCTGAACAAATTAATCGAGATATTTTCCCTGTTAGTGGGAAGAAGCATGATTTGAAAGAAGTGCCAAATTCAAAGTATTCTTTGAAGAACAATAGCTCAACTGTTGCTGCCTGGTCTCAGTTAGAGAATGAACCACATGTTCCACGCTCGAGAATTTCTACTGATCCTGTCCTGGAGACCAATCAGCCTAAGAAGAAAAGCAAAAAGAAGCATCATGATAAGTACTCTAATGGAGGTATTAAATCTGATACTTGGTGTGTTTTCATTCTCTATATTTAAAGCGTTAGTCCATGATACTGTTTGTATGCACAGGTCAGTCAAATATTACAAAGCGAGAAGGCGAAAAAGAGCCTAACCAAGATCATGCAAGAGCGTCCAAGAAAATGAAGGTTGAAGAAGAGGTTTACATATCCACTCATGATACAGGCAATGAAAAGTTAATTCATAATTTGAACAATGAATTGCTAATCAGCAGAGCTCAGAAATGTCAACCTGCTAATCGTGAATGTTCTTCACGAAGTTCCAAGGGTCACACCAAGGACATCTTGCAAAATTCTATAAAGAAATCAAAATTCCAGGAAGCATCACCATATTCTGATCGTTTGGATGCAAGAAATGATAATGCTATCAATGGTGTTGTGAAGAAGAGAAAAGGTGAAAGTTCTCAGAGTGCTTATAGTCCTAGCAGTTTGACAGGAAAGATATTCAATGAAAATGAAGAAAGTGGACAGAAGAAGGCTAGGATATCTGTGCCTGAGAAGAAGGCATCCAGCTCTAGTAGAGAAAACAGTAGGATAGACAAGAAAAGAAAAAGTACAAAGGATAAAGATGTGGATGATTACAGGTCTTTAAAGAGGGAATTAGGGTCCGCTGCTACTTCTAGCTCTTCAAAGGTTTCAGGCTCTCAGCGATCTAAATCCATCTTACGGGACGTGAAAAGTTCACCTGTGGAATCTGTTTCTTCATCCCCATTCAGAACTTTGGATTCTGATAGGTATCCATCGGGGATAAAAAATGTCATGGAGAAAGATAACTTCCGCAATATTGGGATGTTGGCCGAAGATAATTCAATAAGAGTTGCTGCTGTAAAAGCTGACAGTGGTGGTGGAAGATCTGGTGCTATGAGAAAGAATTTATGTGGGAACAACAACCATCAATCTGTTC
Organism: Fallopia convolvulus; assembly: GCA_964016875.1. Taxonomy (NCBI): domain Eukaryota; kingdom Viridiplantae; phylum Streptophyta; class Magnoliopsida; order Caryophyllales; family Polygonaceae; genus Fallopia; species Fallopia convolvulus. The sequence goes on from OZ024719.1 coordinate 27,429,428, forward strand.
ATGATCAGAAAGATGGAACTGAAGGTTTCTTGGTAGTTGACAAACTCCAAATCAAGCACTCTGCTGATCAAGCTGATTTTTTGGACCATCGTATTGCCAGTGGAGTTCTTCCAAAGCAATCTGCAAAGGAATCTTCTCGGTCCAAGTCGAAGGACAAGAAGCAAAAACTTAAATCTGAATCTGACAAGGGCAAAGTCAAAGTATCTGATACCCATGATGATGATTTGCAGGATCATGCACACGTCGTTATAAACAAAACAAAGGATATCAAAATGAAGTTACAGGACAAGTCTGGATGTGATGCTGATAGCATTGAAATGGATTTTGGTGGCAAGAAAAATTCTTCTGGAATCATGTTAGATGAGCAAACTAAGAAGAATAGTAAGATGAAATCTGTGGTCCAAGAAGCTCCAGTTATTAAAGCAAATTCTCACCTGGAAATGGGGTCTGTTGCTAAGAAAAAAGCAAATACAAACCATGGTGAGAAAAGATCTAAAAGGTTTGAACAGGACAAGAATGAGGAAATGGATTTGCAAAGTCAGAAAGAGAAGGCCACCCATAAAAACGATTTGTCTAACTCTGTTTCGCATCTTCACAAAGGTAATGGCGCAGATGCTTCCGGTGTGAATGTGCATGACAGTGGCAAGGGTTCCAAAGAACAGATGTCAAGTATGAAGTCAGATATACAATTTTCTGCTTCCAAGCGTCAACTGTCTAATGTTCAGAAAGTTAAGGATCGGGATGCCCCTAGTCCAATGAGAAGGGATTCTCACAATCATGCTGCAACAAATGCTCTTAAAGAAGCCAAGGATTTGAAACACCTTGCTGATCGAGTAAAGGTTTTTGAATATTCTGACTCTTGCTTGATGAACAACATTTTCACTCTCTTTTGTTTTGTTATCTTGAATTCTTCATGTTATTGGGTTCCTATGCAGAATTCTGGGTCTGCTGAAAGTACAGGGTTGTACTTTGAGGCAGCATTGAAGTTTCTTCATGGAGCTTGTTTACTTGAATCCAGTGGCAGTGAAAATTCTAAACGTGGGGATGTGATCAAATCCATGCAAGTGTATAGCAGCACTGCAAAGCTTTGCGAGTAAGTTCATGCTAAAAGTCCTTGCATTTATTTTTCTAGGTACCAACTTCTTCTAAATCTCTGGTTAATCTTTCTATATCACAGTTCATGCTTTGGATACTGAATTTGAGAGGTATACTAAAGTGGAGGTGTTTTGAATTTGTTCACCCCTTATATTACTTAAAAAAAGAAAGAGATATCAGGATCTTCTAGCAATACATCTATGGATAGATGTTTACTCTTAAGACACAAAACATGGTAAATGGATTAGACATGCCAGTCGCCAAAGGCTAACCACCTGGAACGTCCTTGCATCATTGATAGCTATAGATTCTGAGTTCTTGATGCTTATTGATATGAGCCGCTCTGCATTTGATCTATATATGTCGTGCTTTTATTGTGGATGAATGCTTATGTGCCTCGTATTACCAATTTACCATGATCAAGCTGACATTATCTTTATTAACAGGTTTTGTGCCCATGAATACGAGAAGTCAAAAGATCAGGCTTGTGCTGCTCTAGCCTATAAATGCATGGAAGTGGCATACTTGAGGGTTATTTACTCCTCACATCCTGCTGCTAGTAGAGATCGACATGAGTTACAGATCTCTCTTCAAATGGTTCCTCCTGGTAAGCCTAATGAAGTTGCACTTTAAAAAATTTTCAAATGCATATCACCAAATGAAGTTGAGATTGAGACAAATGTATATCTGGATCGAATGTACATTAATAGACAGCACCTAGGCAGGTTTTGAAACAAGCCTTTTCGTCTAACGTGGATGGTATAAAATTACAAATAACTATTCACGAAAAAGTAGAGAGAGCAGTGCTTGACCTTCCTTTTGTTGTCTTGAATATCTAAAGCCCGAAATTAACTTGTATATTAGAGTTTTGTTCTTTTACTAGATACTAAAATTGTTAGATCTTATTTTCATTCTTTCTGGATAAGAACAGCAGTAATTTTACAACCTAGAGAAGATGTTGAGCGCTGAATTAGTTAGACGTGTTTCATTGTTATTGAGAGGGCTCCTCGGTAAGAAATTGCAAAAGGAGTTCAATGATATTCAATAGTATCAAACTATCAATGTTGTTGGCTCTCTCTTGTAAAAATTCTGGGAAGAAGCCACTAGTGCCTTTTCTGCAGCTATTATCACTTTCCATTAGGAGAGGCTGGTCATTGTAGCTGTTTGAAGCAATAATTCAATTTTCTTTCATCTTGATTGTTGCTAGTGATATGAAACACAAAATTTCCTCAATGTTTTGAGATGGTGCTACTTTCCAGGAGAATCACCTTCTTCATCTGCCTCTGACATCGATAATGCGAGCAATCTTGCAACAGCAGAAAAGGCTGCCCAAGCCAGGGATGGAAACTCTCCACAACCAGCTGGGAATCACGTGATTGCTGCTAGCCATCGCCCAAACTTTGAGAGGCTGATGAAATATGTAAGCGAAAATTTTCTCAGCTGGGAATTGAATGTTTTGGAGACTTCTTATTGCTGGAGATGAGTTGAATGGAACAAATAATCCAAGAAAAATGTTTGCTGCATATCAACTTATTGTTAAACTTTTTTGTGGCATTATTGTGAATCACTGCTCCCCTAGGTTCTTTTTCAGAAGGCAGGTCATGGCATGGTACCAATAATAGATGCTCCGACATGCATCAAACAGAAATTAAAAAAAAAAGAAAGGGATAAATCATTAAAAGAAAATGAAAGAAGTAGCTGAAGTAAAGTAGAGCATACATTTGGGGGTAAAACAAGGCATGTTTATTCACCTTAAACAAATCAACGTGCCCTACATTTAGAATATAGTATATCACCTTGCCTATCATCACGGCTGAACATGTTGCTCTCTAGTTATGTAATTTCAATGCATTATGCTGCAGATGCAGGATGTCAATTCTGCAATGGAAGCCTCAAGAAAATCACAAGGAGCTTTTGCAGCAGCTCAGGTAGCCATGCAGCAAGCTCACCCCAACGAAGGAATTTCTTTTGTCAAGAGAGTTGTAAATTTTAACTTCCATGATGTTGATGGACTGTTGCATTTAGTACGGCTTGCAGTGGAGGCCATTAAGCAGTAGGAAGTTCAGAAGTGTGCAAAGTCAAATAGTGTTTTCTGCTTTGCATCAATTGAAGAGTAGCTGATGCTAGAATCTGCTTCCTTGTACATGTGCTGAAAGAGAAGTGCTAGTTGCTTCAAGGGTTATGCGGCTCTGTGATTTGATCTATCTTGAGAAGGGGTTACCGGAAATGTTCTGCTTGGCTTTTAATGATGTCCCTAAATAGTACATGTACATACAGAGGGGCAGTCAATCAATGATATAATTTGTCGCGTTCTCCAGAAAAAAAAAAAAAACGAGTGTGATTGTAACAATTAATAAAATTTTATGCATAGAGAATAGGTTAATACAGTTATAGTTCATTGTTGCTGGGAAGTATATACTATATAGCATGGGTTTTCTCATGATAGTGAATGAGTCATCTATTCGGCGAACAGTATACGGAGGTTAAAATTGAAATGACAGCATTTCAGGTAATACGTGCTCTGTAATAAATTTTCATATGCAGATGAGTATAGAGTTATAATTTTTTTTGTTTATTAATGTTTTCAAACATTTCTTTTCTCCGTCTGTTGCAGGCTTGCAGCTGGAGGTTTTGGTTAAGAAGTCTCTGTCAGTAAATGAAAGGTCTCAGTTCATCATACAAGTTCTCAACTGTGTGAACAATCTTAAATCATGAGATTATTTTTGGTTTACTTGGTCATGCTGATTACCTTAATCTGATTTTTGCAGGATGCAGTACGTGAACTTGTTAATACCTGATTCAACCTTTTGTTGTATAGAGAAATTTTCAAGGAGATTTTCTGCCAGGTAATTTCTGTAGCATCATGGTGAAAGAGCTCACCAGACTCTGTTTTACTAATTGCATCTAATGTAGTTTTTTCACTGTTTGCAGATGGTACAAGTGATGGCAACAACCAATATAAAACTTGTATTTTTAGTTTATACCGTATATCTTTTTGTACTTTCAGGTTCTGAATTCTTTCCTGTACAGCATAATTGTTGAAAGAAGATTATAATCACCGTTTCAATTATAGTATAATGTCAATTAGAATAGCAAGTTCTTTGAGCTCCAAATAGTTTCCTTTCTGGATTGTCGGACAATGGATGGTTCATCGAGGTTCTTGATTCTCCTCTTGTGGCCTTTTTTCGGAAACCAAATCTTGTAGGTAATGTTTTGGACAAGTATTTCTTCTAGCTAATTCAATATCCTCAATAATTTGTGAAATCTTTTCTAGCCGATATTTCACACTCAGAGATGCTAGATGATGGAAACTGGATGCTCAATCGAAAATTCAAAAATACGATGATCAAAGGGAAAGACTTTTTGTTCGACTTGATGAGGATTACAATTGCTTCAGTTCTCTCTTGTTATCGGTCGTGCACTTTCAGGCTTGTTGAGCTATATTTTATCCATCCTTCCTTTCCTGTCGGCGGTTACGCCCCCACTAACCTAGCCCCATTCTCCACGCCCCCTGTTTTTCCTCCAGTTCTTTTTTTCCGGCCATTGGGTTTCACCTCCATGATCTTGGTGATGGATGCACGTGGCTCTGGGCTACTTCCAGTTCTTGGGCTTTTTGCTTTCCCTGAAGCCAACTGGACTTGAAGAATTGAGGCCCAACAATAGCCCCAAAAAGGATTGAGATCGAGATTCCCGGAGGCGGGAGATCACAATCTTTTTACCGCTTGCTGCCTGACTGACGCTTGATTTGACTGATGGACACGTGGGCGTAACGAAGCCTAGGATTTCTGGCGGAGTGAAGGTGAAGTGTTGGGACTCACCTTTATTTACTGTAGACTGCCTTTGATGGGAAATAATTTGTCGCCTCCTCTAGTAACTCAAGGTAAATACTTTCCCCTTCTTCAAACTTTCTTTTGCTTTTCCTTGGTTGTCTTGATGGTGCGAGCGAAGGCTAGTTCCAAACACATCTTCCTTCACACTGGCGTCTTCAAGATTATGACAGCTACCAGTACACCCTTTCTCAAGAAGAAATGATCCAAATCTTGCGCAATAGGGGCTTTGCGAATAGAGTTGTGGCCTTATGCCCCGATGTGGAACGCCCTGACTAGACTCGTCCAGGATGAGTCTGCTTTTTCGAATTCCCATTCTCTATCTCATGTCGCCTTCCTTTTCCTCCCTGATTGTAGAATTTCTGACTGTTTTTAAACTTTCTCCTGCCCTCAACGTGGAAAATATTGTTCTCGGTGGGACGGATGGACGAGTTTGCTAAGATTGAGTTCACCCTAGCCGACCTCCTCCTATCACACGACTCACACCGCATCATCACCATCAGGCGGGGGGGGGGGGGGCATTATCCTACAGTCTAGGGAAGCTCATAGGTCGTTGGTTTTGAATGCCAAAGTTAATGAAAAAAGCTGGGCGAGTATATTTTTCTTTTTGGAAATCGCCTATATCGGCCTTGACTACCATTTCTTCCTCTTTGATAAGTGGATGGTCGAGAGTAAGGGTTCTTTCCTCTTACGTCTTGGTTTTTCCCGGAAAAACTTAACCTTCACTTCTTTTTTGGCTTAAAACATATACAGCCCCCTGTACTTGTGCGAATTTGTCACTTAGACACCTCACCTTTGGTTTGGACCTATTGAGCACTTAAACTTAACAATTTGGACCTATTAGACACCTGGTCGCTGACAATCTCGTTGAGTGTAACACACTCGCGCTGACATGTCCAATTTTTTGTCCACATGTGTTCCACATAAGCCTATTTTTTGTCCACATATGTGCCACATAAGCGTATTTGGTATTTTGCCACAAAGGCATAATTTATGCCACATAACAATTTGGACCTCCGTCAACAGCTGGTTCACTCCAGCCGTTCTCTTCGTCGTCCTCAACCTCGTAATCGGCACCATCGCACTTCGCCACATCAGCGAAGAGGTGTTTAATAGGTCCAAATTGTTAAGTTTAAGTGTTCAATAGGTCCAAACCAAAGGTGAGGTGTCTAAGTGACAAATTCGCACAAGTACAGGGGGCTGTATATGTTTTAAGCCCTTCTTTTTTTTCTTTCTCTTTGTAGATCTTGCCGATTCCTTGGAAGAAAGAAGTCAGTCCAAGAAGTTGACGGCGAAGCTTTTCAACTCGACTCCGGTACAACGCACTTTTGGGAAAGCATCATTAGAGGATCTAGAGAAATCTACCATTGATGCAGAGGATACGGTATCAGAAGACTCAAATGATCAAGGAGGAGAGGAAGACCTTCCACTTGCTACCATGTCTAAAGCTTCTGATTTGGCTTCCGTTCCCGACCCTTCTGCTGGTAAGAATCAAACTCCTCTTTGAACACTTTTGATCAGACTTTTTTTTTCCGGGATCTCTTCCCCTCTATTCCAACACAACCATGTCTGCTTCTGAATTGATCTTGCGGATGACGTCTTCCAATGACTCGAAGCCCCCAGTTGGTCAACATGAGAAGAAGGAGATTATGACTGTTCCTTCCTCTTTGCGTAAGCGACCGACCCTTGACCCTCTTCTGACGATTGATCTGCGAGGATTCTCTTGGGGATTGACTGTCCTTCGCTAAACACCACACTCGTGGTTTCAAGAAGAAGTATGCGGCCTCTTTCGCCAAGTTGATCACCTTTGAAACTGGCACGAATGCTTGGAATGTAGTTGAAATTTTCCTCCTTGGCCCTCTTCCTTGTACTAGTGGGGATGTTCTAATAACTTTTGTCATGGCATACATTTTTTATTTCTCAAGACTTTCCAAGGGGTCTTGTTGATTATGGATGCCATGGACAGGGAATGGGCTACTGGGAGCGGGAGAAGTAAGAAGTTGTAAGGTCCACAAAGCAGGCATTGGCCCAGGCTAAGGCTTTTGCTAGAAGGGATAAGTCACTACATGGTCGAATTTTGGAGCTGGAGCTTGAGATATCTGGGTTGAAGGCTACTATTGCCGATCTTCAAGTGAATGTGTTGGATTCTATTTCCATCAGAAAGAGTGTAGCGGAAGATATCAGACCCTCTTGTCCCAACCCTAGACACTCTATCTCGGATCAACTGGTGTAGTCTCGCTACAAAGCGTGACCGCAACGCCGCCGGTGAAGTTCTTATGCCTGCCTTGAAGAATAAATCCTCCAAATGTGCAAAGAACTCCTCTGAATTCATGGACCCTTGACGTGCATCATTGATTTGCATCCAAACCTTCTCCTTGTAGTCTCGAGGCACGTATTTTCGCTTCATAATAAATACCAATTGATGCCACTCCGCAATGGCGGCCTTACCTTTCCGAGCACGCTCGCCGAAAAACCGGTTCCACCACGTACGTGCGGCCCCTTGGAAATGAAGGGTTATGACCTGGACCTTCTCATGTTCCTCATAGTGGCAATGCTTGAGTACATGCTCCGTTCCCTGCAACCATGTAATAAACACATGAGGATCGTAATTACCAAAGAACGGTTAAAATTTTACCTTCACGTCGAGGCGTGATACATGCGACGAACGGTCATCATGGGTGCGCCGATTGCCACAAGGAGGTGGGGTGTGGGTCGGCGACGGTCTAGGGGTGGCCTGTGACTATACCCGACATCATCATCGCTTGGCTCATCACCACTGTCACGCCTAGGGCGCCTTCGATCATCACAGTCCTTGTCGCGCCGGTCTCCATCACGCCAAGGTCATTCGCGGTTTTCACGACGTTGTTGTCGATCATAGTCCGCGCGGTTCTCGGGTGGCTTGGCTGGCGGGATCCAATCTCGGTCCCTATCTAGCCACTCCTCCGATTCAAGGACCAGTGGGTGCTCAAAACCGTCATTCTCGGACTCGTCATTGTACTCCATATAGTAGTCCTCGGAATTTGAGTATGGGCTAGTCGGGCCTTGATGACCACGATAGTCATTGACATCCTAGTCATCATGACCCTTTTTCTTCTTTTTCGGTGTGGGGTCTTGGACTTCTTTTTCATTTCGATTTGATGACGTTGCCACTCCGCCGAGTCATAGTCCTGATCGGAATGGAAATCATGGACCTCTTGTACGCCATCTTGGTCGTCGGTTGATCGAATTTCCTTCATGGATTCCGAGTGTTGGATTCCATGTTGGGATGAGGGCTCCACCATTTGTTACTTTCCCTTCTCTTGCGCCATAGCCCTCATAACTGAGACGCCCTGCGGTTGCACACTCGGCTTCGGGGTAGGGTATAGACCGAAAATATGGTCGTTTTCTTGGCCATCACTTCATGGAACATCTTCTCGATCACTGAAGCGTGCCTCGAGCATCGCGGCACCATCCGGAGTGACCTCATGCAAAGTGGCCCCGGGCATCGGCAAGAGCGTCGGTTGGTTCGCGAGCTGCGTGTTGTTGCCGCTTTGAGATTACCTTTGGTTGCCTGTTTTTGTGGACTCCATGTTGCTACTGTCACCTATCACAACCATACATAGACGAGTAACAAGTTCCAACAAATAAAAGCAAACAAAAAACGAGACCTTGTAGGACTCACCAACCCAAGTACTCTAAGTGCACGAACATAAGAGGCTTGTAGGGTAAGGGAGTGATGTGAGCCCCACGTTGACGGCTAGCTAAGAAGAGGAGGACTTGTCTGTGCGCTCCGACGGACCCATCACTCGAGCCCGGACCCGTGCCATAGCACGATCCATGGTGTCCATCGTCACACGTGCCTTCACAAGCCACGACACATCCACCGGCAAGCCCCTCTTCACTTGCCTCACCATCATTAGAGCCACGCCACTCTTGGGTGCCGACGCCTCGCACTTCGGTACCAAGGACCTCACATCGACGTCCCATGCCATGTCCATGCCGGGCCAACCCGGCGTCGCGACATGAGGTTCGCGTGCGCTGCGTGCCTCGGTCCTGTTGTGCCCCGCCTAGTGTGTCGCGATAGCCCTTGCGCGCGCGCTGGCGCGCCGACGTCCTTGTCGTGCCGCGCCAGCCTTGTCACGGCCTTGTTGCAACACTCGTGACATGGCCGCCGTGACCATCTATCTTTTATGCCATTTTTAGTATTATTTCCTTTCCGAACCTTACTATTTACGTCATTTATATTATTGTGAGTGTTTTGGGCTTGGGCTTGCGTGATGGGCCGCTTGCATGCCTCCCCCATGCCTGCTCATGCCATTAGGTTCTCTAGATAAGGTTTTACCTTGAACTCCTATATATAAGGGAGTCGCTACTCGTGTATTTTTTACGCTTTGATTAATATACCGAATTGCAGTCGAGTTTACTCCAGAAAGTAATTATTAAGGCGTCACCCAATTCTCTTCTCAATCCCATACTCTCCTCGTCTAGGTCACGCTAGACACCTTTTCAAATCCTTTCACTTCTCTTCTCGATCCAGTCAAGGCGTCCAACGCCTCCACACTATCGGTTCGATCGGTGATAAGACCCAATACGAGTCCACGACAAAATCTTTCCGTGAATCGTCCAACGGGGTTTACATCAACTGGTATCAGAGCCGAAGGACCGCGTAAGTCTTTTTCACCCTTTTGCTCGTTTTTGCACGAATTTTTTTCTTTTTACCATCATTTCATTAGCTTCCGCCATCTCTACCATCATTCATATAGGATCCATCGTTTTGCTTCAGAAAACAAAAAATCCACAAAAAACAAAACAAAAAATTCCATTCCCCACGACTTGCACTTGTTTTGGTCATCTTGCTTCGAGTCATTAGTATTGCATGCTACATCTGGTTTCATTTGATCGATTTGTGTGTGTCGTGCATCAAGTCCATTGTTGTTCTCGATATTTGGTTGAAAAATCACCATATTTTCGTGGTTGCATTGCGGGGAAAGATCTTGGAGGATAAAATCCACAAGATTCTTTAGTTGCCGAATTTTTGATTAAAAAAAATCTTTGGAAGATAACAACCAAAATAAGGTAATATCTTTCCAATTAAAAGAAGAAGAAGATCAAAAGATCTTGGACACAGAAGCCAAAATAAGGCAAGTGTTCCACATTTGGTTAAGATTTTATTCGGCCCCCTCTCTCTCCTATCTTGCAGTATTTCTTACTTTGATTTGCATATCTTTTCCTTGATTGCATATCTTGTTTGTTACAATAATTTGATACACACAATCTCGCCTACCCCTTTAGGCTGAGATCACAATCTTCCTTCTTTCCTCTTTCTTTCTCACGTGGTTGGCTAACCCTAATTGCTCTTTCTTGTGTTTAAGTCAAGACCTATCGCCTCCCAAACCCTTTCAAGCCTCTTAATTCGTGCAATCAAGAGTACTTGCGTGGTGAGTCATACAAAGTCTCTACGCTTATATTTGCTTGTTGTTTCGGAACTTTTGACTTGTTCATGTCTATGTTCGAGATAGGTGATGATAGCATGGAATCGGAAGAGAAAAACAACAACAACAACCAACAACGAGGGAACAACGCACCGTCGGTGCTCCAACTGGCGCTTCTACCGACGCCCGGCGCGACCGCGCCCGGGCTGGTGCTGTCGGCTGGTGGCGCAACATTGGAGGCGCACTTCGCCAATATGGAGCGTATGTTCGCTCAGTTTGTGGAGCAGCACACCACATTCATATCCATCCATACGCAACATTCTCAGCCCCTGATCCCGAGCATGCAACCGCAAGGCACTTCGGTACCGAGGGCAACAACGCAAGAAAAGGGCGAGGCGCAAATGGTGGAACCTTCTTCCCAACATGGAATCCGGAGGTTGGAGTGCATGAAGGAGAGTCGGCCAACCACTGAAGGCCATGACGTACAGGTTGTTCATGACGTGCATTCCGAGGAGGATTACGACTTTAAAGAGTGGCGACGTCAACAAGCGAAAAAGAAAAACAAGGTTGTCACACCGACGCCTAAGAAAAATCAACATAAGGGCCGAGATGACTTCGATGTCAATGACTATCGGGGTCATCAAAGTCCAACAACCCCACAATCGGAATCTGAGGACTCTATGATGGAGTACGAGGAGGATTCCGAGGATGACTTTGAGAACCCTCCAGTCCATGATTCGGAGGAGTGGATAGATCGTGATCGGGATTGGATTCTGAGACCCAAGTTGCTCGAGAACTGCACGGAGTATGATCGGCTTGAGCGCAGTGACAACCGTGACCGGCCTTGGCGCAATAGGGATCGATGCGCCAATGACAGTGACCGACACCAAGACCGGCACCCTTGGCACGCTGGTGATGACGATCATAACGACGACAACGGCGACCCTGGCCGAGGCCCCCGACGCTGTCGCACACCACCGCCGCGTGCCAACATGTATCTCGTCGCAAAAATGAACGTCCGACGCACGTATCTCTTCGCGACGTAAAGGTAAAATTTGAAGATTTTTAAGGCAACTACAATCTTGATGAATTTATTTCGTGGTTGTAGGGTACGTAGCATGTCCTCAAACATTGCCATTACGAGAACCATGAAAAAGTCAAGGTGGTGACCCTTTAATTCAATGGTGCCGCTCGAATGTGGTGGGACCGATTCGCAACGGATCGGGCCCGAAAGGTTAAAACCGCCATTACCGAGTGGCACCAACTCGTTTTCATTATGAGACGGAATTTCATCACACCCGACTATAAGGAGAAGGTCCGAATTTGGATCCAAGACGCTCGTCAATGGTACATGACTTCGAAGGAGTTCATTGCTTACTTAGAAGATTTATTTTTCAAAGCGGGCATTAGTGCTTCATCGGGGGCTTTGCGGTCACGCTTTGTAGCGGGACTACATCACTGGATCCGAGATCGGCTTGATGTCATGCCAATCAAGGACCTTGGGAGATTGATACACATGGCCATGGAACTTTACGCCCAATTCAAGAGGCCGAAAATTTCTCCCTTTCAAAGGTACGGTTCTAACTCTAGTCCTTCCGCTTTTGGTACTAAACCAATTTCTTCTCCTTCTTTGTCAAAATCAAAGGTAGGTAACCAAGGGAAGTACTACAAGACCCCGTCGGGTGGGAAAAACCGTGAATGGCCAGCCACAACCCCACAACCTAGGACTCGAGATATCGAGTGCTACCAATGTGGTGGGCATGGTCACCTCAAACGGGATTGGTCTAACACTAAAAGGGTCTTATTTTCGGCTCAATCGGCGGCGTATGAGAGCGTCGACGAGGCTGAGTCGGCGAAAGACGAGGCACCGATAAAGACGGCGCGTATTGCGGGCCCTCGGACATCGACGTCGGCGTCGACAAGTTGTTGCTCGTGACACACCTAGCATTAAGTGTCAAGGAGTCCGTGCCAACCGATCAATGGGAAAACATTTTTCGTACCCGTTGATTGGTTCAAAACATCTCCTTGAGCGTGATCATAGATTCTGGTAGTTGCGCAAATTTCTTATCAAGGAAAGTCGTTACACATTTCAAGTTGCCTCAATTAGAGCACCAGACGCCTTACAAGCTCGCTTGGATCTCTAACAAGGGCGACCATAGGGTCAACAAGCACGTACGCCTTCTTTTTCTATTGGCATTTTCCAAGATTCGGTTTTATTTGATGTCACTGACATGGACGCCACACATCTTCTCCTTGGCCGTCCATGGCAATTTGACCGTCACGTGCTTTGTGATGGTCGGTTGAACACTTACATGTTTTGATGTTCAACTATCATGGTAAATGTGTGACCATCTTACCAATGTCTCCGAGTGAAGCCTTACAGGACGAAGCCGAAAGGAAACAAGCAACGGCTCGTGGACACCCCTGGCTGCACCGACGCCGAACAACGCCTCGAACGACGTTTTTGGCCAAGGCAACAAATCTATCGGTGCTTCTGCTATTTCAGGGCTAGATTCTGTTCAAAACAAGACTTCGAACCAGGACCGCCGAGGAAAGCTGAAGGAAGAGCCTCGGATGCCGAGCACCACTCCAGTCGTGCACCGCGACGCGCTAGACTCGTTAACACCCGACGATGGCTCGTTAACGAGGCATTCCAACGGCGCACCTGGCCCGAACCTTCACCATTGGCATGGTTTTGCTGGCCAGGCCAGTGGTGCCCATGGCACGTCATGCAGCATCGAGGACACAGAGCCACCCTTGCTCGGCACGGTCCAAGACCGTCTATTGCTATGCCGGCGCCGCGATGTGGTCAAGACAATCGAGGGGAGTATTTCTTGCTTCCTTTTGTGTCCTTTACTTCAAATTGCTATTGATAAGACACATGAACTACCTCCCTCTATCTTATCTAATTTCCAGGAGTATGCTGACATTATTCCTGCTGAGCTCCTCGATGGGTTACCGCCTATCCGGGGAATTGAGCATCGCAAAGACTTGATTCCTGGCGCATCATTGCCCAACCGGGCCGCTTATAGGGCATCTCCTAAGGAGAATCAAGAGGAGACTCAAGAGCTCCAACGCCAAGTCCAATCCTTGTTGGACAAGGGTTATGTCCGAGTGTCGCTTAGCCCGTGCGCGGTCCCAGTTATTTTGGTGCCGAATAAAGATGGTTCATGGAGGATGTGTGTGGATTGTCGTGCCATCAACCAAATCACCATCAAGTACCGTCACCCGATTCCCCGTTTGGACGACATGCTAGACGAGTTGCATGGTGTCGTGTTGTTTTCCAAGATCGACTTGAGGAGCGGCTACCACCCGATTTGTATGCAAGAAGGGGATGAGTGGAAGACGACGTTTAAGACCAAACATGGTCTTTACGAGTGGTTGGTGATGCCTTTTGGCCTCACTAACGCTCCTTCTACTTTTATGCGTCTTTTGAACTTTGTTTTATGTAAATTTTTTGGTCGTTTTTTCGTCGTATATTTTGACGACATTTTAGTTTATTCTCTTACTTTGGAATCTCACACGGGCCACCTTAGGCAGGTGTTAGATTGCCTCCGCGAACACTCTTTTAATGTAAATTTGGACAGGTGTGTTTTTTGCTCTGATACGACGAATTTTCTTGGTTTCATCGTATCCAAGGATGGCCTACGAGTGGATTCTGACAAAATCCGGGTCATCTATGAGTGGCCAACTCCCACGAACCCCACTATGGTTCGTTCCTTTTTAGGGTTAGCTGGGTTTTATAGGCGATTCGTCAAGGACTTTAGTTCTATCGCCGGGCCACTTCATTCTTTGTCCAAGAAGGCAACCACAATAAAGTGGATGCCGCATCAGGAGACCGCCTTCGAGGCCTTAAAAGATGCTTTATGCCGCGCCCCGGTCCTGCAATTTCCGGACTTTTCAAAGTGCTTCAAGATTGAGTGCGACGCTTCCGACTATGGTATTGGCGGCGTACTCCTTCAAGAGCAAAAGTCGATCGCTTACTTTAGAGAGAAGCTAGCTGGGGCTACACTGAATTGTCCGACCTCTGGAAAAGAGCTCTATGCTCTTATTTGCGTCCTAAAGACGTGGCAACATTATCTATGGCCAAATGAGTTCATAATTCATACGGATCACGCGGCCTTGGCTTATATTAAGAGTCAAACGACTCTAAATAGGCGCCACGCACGCTGGGTCGAATTTATGGAGACGTTTCCTTACGTCATTGCTCACAAGAAGGGGAAAGAGAACATCGTCATCGACGCTCTCTCTCACAAATACATCCTTCTAACCCAGCTCCATTCAAAGCTGCTCGGATTTTCTTTGATTAAAGAACTGTATGCCTCAGATCCATACTTTTGTTCAATCATAAAAGATCTCGAGCACTCTCGTATCCATGAGTCCTACTTTTTGGACAACGAGTATCTATACCGTGCTTGGAAGCTTTGTATTCCGACCTCTTCGGTTAGGCACTTGTTGCTCAATGAGGTTCATGACGGCCGAGGACACTTTGGCATAGCCAAAACATTAGCGGCACTTCGGGAACATTTCTTCTGGCCACACATGGCACGAGATGTGAACAAGTTATGTCATATTTGTATGCCATGCCATACGGCTAAGTCTCGGTCGCAACCAAATGGGCTTTACATGCCTCTACCGATACCGGACGCCCCGTGGGAAGATCTCTCCATGGATTTTATCGCAGGCCTCCCAACGTCGAGGCGTGAAAAAGACTCTATTTTTGCAGTCATGGATTGGTTTTCCAAATTGGCCCACTTTATTGCATTCAAGGGAACCAATAACGCGGTGGAAATCGCGAATTTGTTTTTCGAACATGTGGTAAAGCTACATGGTATTCCTCAAACTATTGTTAATGATAGGGATACCAAGTTCTGCAGCCACTTTTGGAGAACACTACTTTTCACCCCCAGACCGATGGTTAGACTGAGGTGACCAATCGGACCTTGGGCACTCTTCTTCGCACGATGCTCAAGGCAAACCCATGTCGGTGGGAGGACTTACTGTGTCATGTTGAGTTTTCTTATAACAGGTCCTTCCACTCTACGACGAAGATGACCCCATTCGAGGTTGTCTACCGGCGAGCATGTCAACGCGGCCAACCGTGCTGACCACGTCCGCCTCCTACACAAGCGCACCAAGGCGCAACTGCTCAAGCGCTCGGATAAGTACGCCGCCTAACACAACAAGGGGCGACGGACTTTGATTTTCGAGCACAGAGATTTGGTGTGGCTACACCTTAGCAAGGAGCGCTTCCCTGCCACTCGGAAGACGAAGTTGCACCCTCGAGGAGACGGACCATTCAAGGTCCTCCGGTGCATCAACCACAACTCTTACATCCTCGACCTCCTGGGTAAGTACCCCGTTCACGCATCCTTTAATGTCTCAGATCTCTCTCCCTATATGGATCCCGAGTATCATGACGGGGAAACAGGGACGTTTCCCACCCAAGGGGGGGAGCGTGATGTGAGCCCCATGTTGACGGCTAGCCAAGAAGAGGAGGACTTGTCCGTGCACTCCGACATACCCATCACTCGAGCCAGGACCCGTGCCATAGCTCGACCCAAAACGTCCATCGTCACACGTACCTTCACAAGCCACGAAGCATCCATCGGCGCACCCCTCTTCACTTGCCTCACCATCATCGAAGTCGCGCCACTTCTTGGTGCCGACACCTCGCACTTCGGTGCCGAGGACCTCGCATCGGCATCCCATGCCATGTCCATGCCAGGCCAACTCGGTGTCGCGACATGAGGTTTGCGTGCGCCGCGCCTAGCGTGTCGCGATATCCCTTGCGCGCGCTGCGCGCCGACGTCCTTGTCGCGCCGCGCCAGCCTTGTCAGGGCCTCGTTGCGACACTCACGACATGGCCACCGTGACCATCTATCTTTTATGCCATTTTTAGTACTATTTCCTTTCCGAACCTTAATATTTACGTTATTTCTATTATTTTGAGTGTTTTGGGCTTGTTCTTGAGTGATGGGCCGCTTACATGCCTCTCCACGCGCCGCTCATGCCATTAGGTTGTCTAGCTAGGGTTTTACCTTGAACTGCTCTATATAAGGGATTCGCTACTCATGTATTTCTTTACGCTTTGATTAATATACCGAATTGCAGTCGAGTTTACTTCAGAAAGTTATTACTAAGGCGTCACCCAATTCTCTTCTCAATCCCATACTCTCCTCGTCTAGGTCACGCTAGAAACCTTCTCAAATCCTTTTAATTATCTTCTCAATCCATTCTAGGCGTCCAATGCCTCCACACTATCGGTTTGATCGGTGAAAAGACCCAATACGTGATAGCTAGCATATAGGTAGTGTTTAGGATGCATGTTTCCGTTTCTTTTGCGTTGTTTTTAGGTAGTTTTAGTTAGTTTCTTTAAGTTATTAGAGTGTCTAGGAGTTTTGGGTTTTTGCACTTTTTCTATGTTGTTTTACTGGTCTTAAAGTGAACAAGTGTGAAAGGGATGAAAACGGGAGAAGAACGCTTGAATTCGGGCCATCCATTGGAGTTGCTGGTTCAACACCTCTGTCTTGTGAGAGCTCGGTCGGAAGCCATAATGTTCTTATGAACTTTTTTTTGGTATCATTGGAAAGCTAATCCAACGAGCTACACTTCATGTTTTTACTCCGAGTCCAAATTCCAACTCGAAGTGAGTCAAAACAGCCCCCAAAGTGTCACTTGAGTTCTGAACCAAGGTGCTGGCGGCACCCGCCACCAGCCCGCCGCCTGCCCGCCGCCCTCTCTGGTGTTGATTTCTGCCCTTCTGATGTTGCTCACCACCATTTCCCTACCCAAATTAGTAGTTGGTCTGTGAGTTTTTCTCTTTCTCTTTACTTTTACTTTACATTGGGGACAATGTAAGATTTAAGCATGGGGGAAGAGAATTACTTGCTTTGCATTCATGTAGTTGTATTAGATTAGGCATGTTTACTTTATGTTTTGCATTGATAAAATCCAAAAAAAATCAAAAAAATATTGCATTTTAGGTTCTTATTTCCTCATTGTGTAAGACCTCTTGTGCTTTTAAGTTAAGTATGGAATCTAACTCATGACTTGTTTGAAGTGTTGGAGTTTCTATGAAATGAGCATGATCTTTGGCTATTTTACTTTGATTATAGGATTTGAGCATGTAGACGAGCTTGAGTTTTAGATATATTTTGAAGTTCTAGACAAAAAGCCTTGTGAGATTATTCTTGGCCTTTTATTGTTTAATTGTTCTCTATTTCTTGAGTGTATCACCTTGAATTACTAGCTCTAGAACTTGTGTTATGACTCTTTTTCAAGGCTGCTTTACTTGACTATAATGCATGACATTAAAATGATTGAGGCATGTTTCTTATTAGCCTATTATTTCCCTTCCTACCCTACAATATCCATGTTTTGACAACCCTTTTCTTTTGAGCTTTAAAGCCTGTTTTTGTTAGCTCCACAAAATATTTCCTAGCCTATATAAGCTTGACCCATCCGGGATTTAGGACTTTAGGTGGATTTGTTTGTGTGGTTGTGAATAAGTATGGGGGAAGTGTGATGGAAAGGTAGAAGGAAATACAACTCTAGTATGAAAGTTGAGAAGAAATGAAGATGAAGAATAAGTTGAAAAATAAGTGTTGAAAGAAAACAAAAAGTTGAGGTTCAAAGAAAGTAGTCTTCATAATTGTTGAGAGGAAATAGTTGATAAAGAAGGCAAAAGTGTTACAAAAGAAGCAAAAAGAGCTTAAGTGTGGGAATGGAGTTGGTGAAGGAAAGTTGGAAGTAAGAAGAAGAAAAAGTGTGAATTTGGGTTTAGTTAGTTCTTTATCCCGGATTTAGCACCACATGACCAAATATGATCCCTTCCAAATTTCTCTTTACCTTGGCCCCATTACAACCCTTGGAAAGACCTCATGATTTTTGTTATGTGTTTGTTCCACAGCGGTGGAGAATTAGTACGCTGATGCAAGCATATGGTAGTCTAGTTTTTCATTGTTGATTTGAGTGAAACACATACCTTTAAACACTTGAGTGAGAGTGAAAACACATTACCTTGGTGAGGTCTAGAATGGATGAATTATTTATGCTCTTTGCTTTAGTCAATTGCATGCTAGGATGTCTTGATCAAGTTATAGTTATATGTTGACTTGCTCTATGGATTATGAGATGAATGCATGGATTGCAATGTTGTGGTGTGACTTGGATCTACTTCTTGCTTGAGGACAAGCAAGGTTTAAGCATAGGGGAATTTGATAGCTAGCATATAGGTAGTGTTTAGGATGCATGTTTCCGTTTCATTTGCGTTGTTTTTAGGTAGTTTTAGTTAGTTTCTTTAAGTTATTAGAGTGTCTAGGAGTTTTGGGTTTTTGCACTTGTTCTATGTTGTTTTACAGGTCTTAAAGTGAACAAGTGTGAAAGGAATGAAACGGGAGAAGAACGCTTGAATTCGGGCTATCCATTGGAGTTGCTGGTTCAACACCTTTGTCTTATGAGAGCTCGTTCGTGAGCTATAGTGGTCGTATGTAGTTGAGTTTGGTATCATTGGAAAGCTAATCCAAAGAGCTACAATTCATGTTTACTCTGAGTCCAAATTCCAACTCGAAGTGAGTCAAAACAGCCCCCGAAGTGTCACTTGAGTTCTGAACCGAGGTGTTGGCGGCACCCGCCACCAACCCAGCGGCGCCCGCCGCCCCTGACAGCCGCGAAGACCTTTATTTGTCACGTGTTTTATTTCTATTGGTCCTTTTCTATCAGTATTATTCCGAGATATTATATTTTCGGGATATAGTTTTAGACCTAGTTTGATATATTAAGTTTTAAGAGTTGCACCTCTCATTGATTCATCTATCTATCTACCTATTATTATCATATTTTTCTTTCAGAGTTTCAGCCTTTCATGGAGAACTAAGCCCTTTTGCTTAGTCAGACAATTGAAGCATCGTTTTGATTAAAGTTGTGAGATTTATAATTCCTTATTTATTGCTTGGATTTAATCTTCTCTCTTGCTTGAATGTTTATGGTTTGTTTCAACAGTTTCTAGCGTGATCAACTAGGGTTTGTTGTTATTGAATCTATTGCTAGTTCTAGAGTGTTACTGGTTGAACATCTCTAGATTGAAGTAACAACTACATTGTACTAGTATCTGGTTGTGCTAGTCTTATGCAGAAGAGATTTGATTTGCATTCTAGGGTAACAGCTGGTTGTTTTATGCTAGAATTGTATCGTATTATATTCCTATCTTTACTTCTGCTATTAAACTGAATCATTGATGGTTTCATGGTTGTTTAATTAGTTAGATCTAATAGTATCTGGTTGTGCTGTTAGTTATAATTGAAAAGGAATTGAAAAATCCATTGCATGTGATATTGAGGTGAAATCAATGATCAACTTGTCATACGTTTGTGGATATTTGTTTGCCTAAGCTATCTTCCTAATTATTGTTTTTCATAATCTTTTATTGTTTCATTAGTTTTGCATTCTTAGATTTAGTTTAATTCATAAGCCCCTTTTTACTTTAATTGCCATAAAATTCACATAAAAAGATAAATCAACCGCCCTGTGGATTCGACCCGGACTTCCTAAAGACTACGGTTCTTAGTTAGTTTGGATTCTTTTGCATAGTCGTGATTTGCACGACCATTTCATACCTATCAATACGAGTCCACGATAAGATCCTCTCATGAATCCTCCAACGGGGTTCACATCAGGGAGGCTTATGATATCGCCAGTACACAATCAATTGTAAAGCAACAAGCACACAAGCATGCAAAGCAAGAGAAGAGAAGAGAAGTGTGGGCGTTTGCTACTAGCCTTGGATCACGTGAGATAGAAGCAAGCGAAAGAGAAAGAAATCTCGTCCTAGGGTTGGCGAGATTCTTTTAAGATCAATCATTATCAATCAAGTAGTTAGTTTCCAAACAAGAAAGATATGATAGATAATAATAGAAATTTTGATATGATAGGGGAGAGGGAGAAGATATGGGCCGATTGTGATCTTGGAATAAAATGGAAACACTTGCCTTATTTTGCTGAATCTGATTGTTTATAATATTTTCGGTAACTACCAAATCTTGTGGATCTTATCCTCGAAGAAAGGTAACAAACAAGATCATGGAGAATCTCGGCCGATCACAAACAACTCAATGGATCTTATCCTCTTGAATTGTGGATCGAGCAAGAACAAAATGGATTTTATCCTCTTTCCAACCACACAAACACGAAGAACAATCAAATATGATGCTCGACAACACATAATAATCGCAAGAAATTGGACAAATTCGACTCTAAATCATGCAAGACTCGGTATACTTGAGTAATAACAACCAATAATATGCAAAGTCGAGTGGGTATGGCAAATTATCTGACTTTTACGAAGCAAAAACGATGAAACTACTTGAGTGATGGAAGAGATGGAGGAAGCTAATGTAAACAATGGTGATAAAGAAAAAAACGTGCAAAACAAAGAGTAAATAGGTAAAGTGAGACTTATGTGGTCTGTAGGTTCTGATCCTAGTTGATGTGAACCCGTTTACGGATTCACCATTGGATATCTGTCTTGGACTCGCACTAAGTCTCACGAACAAGTAACCGATAGTTTTGAGGCAAGTATCCTAGACTCAAGAGAGAAACCAGAGTGTAGCGATAAGAGGGCTCGAATTCAAGGGAGAAATCGAGAGAAGATGAGATTTGAGAAGAATGAAGCCTAATGAAGATATTTTGGGATTAAACTAGCAAAACTTCGTTATCAATTCAACTAATCAATAAGCATGCTAAATCAAGAGAGGGGGGTTCCTTTATGTAGAGGAGCTCCATGAAAACCCTAGAGAAGCAAAACGGGCATCTAGGGCAAAGTGAGCACACAAACCCAACGCCGGCCAAAGTCCAAAAATACCTTACTAAAACAAGCAACATACTAAACTAGAAGGTTTTAGAAAGGAAAAGTACTAAAAAAATAAATGGATAGTGGTCACGGTGGCCTACTCGCGACTGTCGTGACAAGAGCGTGACAAGGGTTGGCGCGACGCGATAAGGAGTCGGCGCACCAGCACTGTGTGCGGCCCGACACACCTAGTGCGCACGGGAACCTCATATGCTGACGTCGGGATGGCCCGACGTTGGCACGGTAGGGGCGTTGTCCGAGTCGAGGTCCTTGGTACCGAGTGACGGGTCCGCTACGGTTTCGTTAGAGACGATGCATGTGAAGGCTGGCTCGGGCATTGATTTGTCGTGGCTAGCGAGCGTGCGCGAGACGATGGACGTCGTGGAACGAGCAATGGTGCGGGGAGGGTCACATCATGTGACCTATTGGATATTAGGCACTCTGCTTAGGACGCTGCTCAAGGCTAACCCACGCCGGTGGCAGGACTGACTTTGCTATGTTGAGTTTGCTCATAACGGGTCCTATCACACTATGATGAAGATGACCCCGTTCGAGGTTGTCTATGGGGCGTAACCCATATACGCCCATGGACTTGGTGCCACGATCCTTCAAGACCAGCGAGCATATCGACGCGACCAACTGCACTAACCTTGTCCGCCGCCTAAAACACGAGCGCACCAAGACCCGGTTAAAGAAGCGCTCGGAGCTAGAGTTATCCAATGGGTGGAGTCGACCCGACCCGCAACGCGTAAAAAAATAATGTTGACCCCTAACCCAATCTGTATTTGTGACGAGAGAGAATGGAGATAGAGGAGAAGGAGCTTTCGACCTCTCGAGTTTTGACTCAGAATTTAACCGATGAGTCTCAACCCTAAACTAGCCAGGTGGAGTCGGTGAAGTGGTTGGCGAGGTGGAGCCAGCGACGACGTCGCCACGGCGTGGAGTTTCGACTCCATATCAAACGTGGAGCTCGGATTTTCGAGTTTCGATTCAAAGGTTAATCGATGACGTGAGGTGGAGCCGTCAATCGAGAGTCTCAACCCTAATCTGGTGAGTGGATCCGGCGACGTGGCTGGCAAGGTGGAGCCGCCGAGTCCCCTTTTAGGTGAGATCGAGAAGCCCTTAGAAAGTCAGAAATGGGGAAGCGGCAGAGAAGGAATGGAATTTAGGGTTATGAATGAACTACCTTCCCACTTTCCACCTTTGGGCCAAGTCAATGTTGAATATTGCAATAATATTATTTTATTTTTAAAATATGACGGGTCGACCCGTAACCTGGCAGGTTGACCCGTAACCATTCTGCAACCTGTAATCTAAAATACCTGACCCGTATCCCCACCCGTAACCTGTAAACTAAAAAATATGACATGTAACCCGTAAAATTACGGGTGGGTCGGGTCGAGTTACGGGTCAACCCACCCTTTGGACACCCCTACTCGGAGCAGTATGTCGCCTAACGCAACAAGGGGTGTCGTTCACTGCTTTTCGAGCATAGAGACACGGTGTGGATACATCTTTGCAAGAATCGGTTTCCTAAAGCTCGCAAGACGATGTTACAACCTAGGGGAGATGACCCCTTTAGAATCCTTTGACACATCGGGGACGAGTCGTACATCCTGGACCTCCCGGGTAAGTACAATGTCCACACTTCCTTCAATGTCTCGGATCTTTCTTGCTATGTGGATCTCGAGTGTCATGATGAGGAAACGGGGAAGTTTCCCACCCAAGGGGGGAAGGTAATGTGACCCCACCTATGGATGCTAACCAAAAGGAGTCCTTGTCCGTGCGCTCCGAAGGACCCATTACTAGAGCTTGGACTCGTGCCATCGCTCGTGCCACGTCATCCATTATCATACGCACACTAGCAAGGCACGGCGCACCCATGGCCGAGCCAGCCATCTTGTGCATTGTCACTATCGGCACCGCGATAGCCCCAACTCTCGGCGCCGAGAACCTCAACTCCACCGTGCCAAACTTAGCACACCTCGCCAGCCTCGTGCCAGCGTTGGCGCACCCCATCCTCGGCACTTGAGGTTCTGGTGCACGCTAAGGTTGCACCGCACCGAACACAGCGTGCCGCGACACGCCTTGCACACACCCATGTCGCGCCGCTCCAGCATTGGTCACGACGGCCACCACGACCTTTATGTTTATACTACTATTTTTAGCACTTTTCCTTTCTAAGACATTCTAGTTTGGTATGCTTCTAGTTTTGGCATGTGTTTTATGGGCTTGGGCCGACGTTGGGTCTTTATGCATACAATGCCCTAGCTGCCACCTAGCCCCCCTAAGTTTCATGTGGACTACTACTCTATAAAGGAGCCACACCCCTCTGGTTTATGAACGCTTGATTGAATTGATAACGAAGTTCTGCCCGAATATTCCCAGACTATCATTGTTAGGCATCCTTCTCCTCAAAACTTTCCCCTTCTCATTCGAGTTCTCCCTTGAATTCGAGCACCTCTTATCTCTACACTCTGATTTTCTCCCTTAATTCAAGGCCTCAAGCCTCAAATCTATCACTTTCGCATCATTCGAGACACAATACTCATCCAAGACCAATATCCATTCGTGAATTCGGATTCTTCGAAGACGAGTTCACATCATAGGGTAGGAGTAATGTCATCTTACCCCGCCTCCCCCTAAATTTCGTTGCATTGAAGCTTGATTTGGTCAATGTTGTTGATGATGTTGATGTATATATCGATAAGCTATCTAGATAGGGGCAATAGATAAGCTCAACTTCATACTGAATTAAGTCCTAGGTAGGGGTGGCCAATATAGGGGACAAATTGCAAGAATCCAGATTTTGCTTGTTTGGGTACCTATGGAAGTGGAGTCCCAATGTATTAGTTCGAAGGTCTGAGAACTTGGTTTTTGGAGATTTCCTCAAAAGTAATGGTCAGCCGAAAAAATGTTGAAAGGATAGTATAAAGTAGGATATCAACCAATTAGGGACTGTTCGGCTCTCCAAAAATCAGGCCCAAATCCAACGAGTGAGAACGCCAAGTAATAAGGCCCACACGTCAAACGCGCGTCAAGGTGGCTCTCGAACGAGAAACGGTTGGCGAAGGTGACGGAGTATCCGGCATAACATCTAAAGCATGCAATGCCCATGGCGGATTTCGTGGGATCATGATCTAATTACGAGCCGTTAAGCACACAACGGTCGAGATGTAGAGGACGGAAATATAAACATAAGAAGAATAAAGGAGAGGACACATATGTAATATTCAGGAATATTTTGATATTTTAATGTTTTGCGACATTCGTGCTGGGATTGCTTAGCTATTAAGTAATCACAAGTAACCTTGTTTTTACTAAGAATTTATATATTAAAATCTATCTTGTTGTCAAAGTTATTCATTAGTTTGTTTCTTATTTGTTAAGTAATCTTGTTTCTTAATGAAATTGAAGATAGACTTTTAAAAGTTTTGATCTTATTTATTTTCATAGATATTCGTGCCATTTTATCTTATCTTCTAGATTTGTATGCCATGCTTATCTTTCTTCCTCAATTTTTGTGCCATGTTATCTTATCTTCTAGATTTGTGTGTCATGCTTATCTTTCTTCCTCAATATTCCTGCTAAATCCTCTAGATTTGTGTATCATGATATTTATCTCTTATACAAGCTGAATTGAATTTGTCTTCTTCCATTTCTCCTATGTCAAGCCACCCCTTCACTTCCATATTTTGCATCCTCCCTTTCCACTTATTTTCTTGTTCCCTCACCACCTTCTTGCTTGTTGTTGGTTGTCCTTTCCACCGAAAGTTTCGAGGTTCTTGCCTTGCTCGGTAGCTCGTTGTTTGTGTTCTTTTAGGATTTTGTTCTTGAGGTAAGTCATGTTACGACTTGCTCGGTTTTTGTTCAAGTTCTTGGCAGACGTTATATCATGCTTGTAGGATTGGTTTTTGGGGAACTAGTCCCTATTTATTTGCTTATGAAAATGGGTATTTATATGTGATATTTATGCAAATGGGTTGTTAAGAGTTTTTATTGTTTGGGACATGTTTTGAATGTTTGCTCTATGTGTTAATTGAAAATCGACATGTAATGATGGAGACGGGTTGCATTGCTGGAAAGCATGCAATGATGATTGATGTCCGCCTTTTTAGTCTTGTTTTTAGGGTGTGTTTTTAGTGTCTTTGAGTCTTTTTCTTTAGTTTTGTGCTTTTTTTTAGTCGTTTGTGTAGGTTTTCGTATTTTCATGAGATATGGAGTCTACATAAGCTTTGGTGGTGTTTTGTAGGTTTTTGGAGCTATTTGGAGCATTGTAAGAGAGGGTGGACAAGCTATGAGGAAGATTTGAGTTGATGAGCTAAGGAAGTAGGACCAAGAAGAGTGAAAACATGAAGAAAGGTGAAGAAATTGACCCAAGATCGAGCTAGGAGGGGTCGTGCACGAACCAAGATGAGGAAGCTAGAAGAATGCCCTCAGGACCGACCCTCTGAGGGTCGTGCACGACCCATTTGGTGAGCAATGCTCTCAGGACCGACCCTATGAGGGTCGTGCACGACCCATTTTGGGTCGTGCCTAGCGCCGACTTTCTCTCTATCCTGAGATCTTAAGGATTTATTGTATCTTTGTATTTTAGGAAGTTTATTTTATCTTGTTTCCTAGTTAAATTAGGACTCCTTTTCTTCTATAAAAGGAGGTTAAACCCTTTGTTTTGGAGATCCAAACAACACCGGTCTAGGGCCCGAGGGGCACGTTAGAGGAGGAGGAGGAAGAGAGAAGAGAGGAAGCGTGTGGAGAGATAGATAGATAGAGATAGAGAGTAGAGATTGGTGTTGCTTGGAGAACAAGTTTGTTTTGAATTCAAAGTTGTAAGCTTTTCCTTTTTAATTCAGTTTTGTTTTCAATTATTACGCTTGGTGAGTAGTTTTCCTCTCTAAGGTTGGGGTTGAACCCAACAATGGTTGTGCATGCTTTCTCTTGATCATGATTTGATTGTTTTTATTGCATGAATCTATTCTCTTGCTCTTAATCCTTGAAACGAAAGTGGATTGGAATTTCTCATTCATAGTTGAAGCGAAAGTGGAAACTTTGAATCAGAATAGTCAAATTAAGGTTTTGAAGTGAAAGTGGATCTATCCTAGTTGAAGTAGGAGAGATTAGATAGTAAGTTTATTGATTGAACGAAAGTTAGTTGATTTACTTGCTCTAGTTAACGAAAGTTAGCGCCTTTATGTGATAAAAGCATGATCTTTATGTTTCATGAGTGTTAGAATTGCATGATTATTGTTGTGGTGATACCTTTACCTTAGAATTCTTCTATCTCTTGCGAAATTCCTTAGATTTAATTGGTTGCTTGCGCTCTAAGTAACAAAACCTAGCACTGACTATCTCTTGTGGACGAACCTGACTTCGCTATACACAGTAGGGTCTTGAATATAAATTTATTTGTTCAAGAAACCCTTCAACAAATTGGTACCGTTGCCGGGGAGCTTTCAATAGTACCAAGTTTTGTTCTTTTTGCGTTTTCGGGACTCCGCCGAGTCGGTAACGACCCTCCTAGGGTCGGTACGGACCCTGCTGGGCAACCCAAATTCTGTGTTTTTTTCCGTTTATTTTCTAGGTCATTGTCGAGTCGTTACCGACCCTACCCATGTCTGTACCAACCCTGTCGACAGGTAGTTGCTTATTTCTTTTTAGTTTCTATTTCACGGGATCACTCCAGGCTCCTTACCGACCCTCTGGGCCTCGGTACCGACCCTCTCTGAGACCCCATTTTGCTTTTTGATTTTGTTTCTGTTTTTGTTTTTGTTTTCAGTATTAAGAGAACACAAATGCAATGTCCATGACACCGGAAGAGATGGAACAACATATAGCTGAACTCTGTTTAGAGATAGAGGAGATCCAGAGACAAAGGGAAAGCATAGTTGCTAAGGCATATGAAAAAGCTAATTACATGAGGGGTCCATATAGGAACCAAGGTGATACATTTTATGCAGGGAGGATTTACAATCAGCCTACCTGGGGGCAATTATGCATACGACCAAGGGAGCCAACTTCCTCAGCAAGAACAAAGAGCTCCACCTTATAGACCCCCGACCTACCAAGAGCCACCATCATGGGTGCAAGGGATGCAAGAAGGAATCAACGGAGTCCAGAACGGGATCAATGGAGTACGAGCAGAGCTTACCACGCAGATGAAAGGTGTTCATGCAAGGTTTGGAGGATTTGACTCATGGAGAAATAACGTCGATTCCCAACTTGGCCAACTAGCTACTCAAATCTCAAGACCTCATGGACAACTCCCGGGCCGCCCCGACGAGAATCCTAGAGGCCGAACAAACAATGGTGAAGTCCGAGCCATGCACCTAAGGAGTGGCAAGGCGTTGCCCGAGCCACCCAAGCATAAGGAGAAGGAACAAGCCTCAGGACCGACCCATTTAGGGTCGTACACGACCCCCTCATGGGTCGTTCATGAGGATGCTGCTAATGAGGACGAAGAGGCAATCGACCAAACTGGGGTCGAGCTCGACCACCCTTCACAAGGTAAGTCTTCTAACCCTTCTCCTTCTATTCAAAACAACCCACCTCGGACCAATCCCGATCCCACTCCTTCCTCTTCCAATACTAACGTACTTCCTTTCCCTTCTAAGAAACCCAAGGACTCGACGGAAGGAAAGTTTAAGCGCTTCGTTAAGTTGCTTCAAGGCTTGAATCTTTCTATTCCTTTCACCGAGGCCTTGAATGAAATGCCTGCTTATACTAAATTCTTGAAGGAGATTTTATCTCGGAAGCGATCAATGTCAAAGCAAACGGATGAGGTTCGATCCATAAAGCTTCCTAAAAAGCTCGGTGATCCAGGTAAGTTTGCAATTTCAATAGGTATTGGGACTCACAAGTTTAAAGCTTTATATGATCTAGGTGCCAGGTGCTAGTTTATTACCATTGTCTATTTGGACCAAGGCTAACATGGGACCACTAGAGCCTATTAATATGAATCTTTACATGGCGG
This sequence comes from Fallopia convolvulus, assembly GCA_964016875.1. Lineage (NCBI taxonomy): Eukaryota > Viridiplantae > Streptophyta > Magnoliopsida > Caryophyllales > Polygonaceae > Fallopia > Fallopia convolvulus. Next base: position 27,457,580 of record OZ024719.1, read on the forward strand.
ACGGATCTCGTGTAAAAGCAACTGGAGTCGTGGATGACGTTCCTATCCAAGTTGGAATTTTTTTTGTTCCCAACGACTTCATTGTGCTAGATATGCCGGAGGACTCTGTGGTGCCAATCATTCTTGGAAGACCATTCTTAGCCACCGCAGGAGCAAGAGTTGATGTAAAGAAGGGACTCCTCACATTTGATATTGGGGAGGAGAGGGTTGAGTTTCGCTTCAATCCCTTTGTGAATGAAGTTGCTAGTTGCCATATTGATGAGTTTACCGACCCACCTTGGCTCGGTAACGACCCCTCCCTGAGTACAAAAACGGGCAAATTCGATGGAGACACAACTATAGAGGAGCCTACCGACCCCCATGGGTCGGTAACGGCCCTTATCTGAAGGAAAACAAGGTGGGAGGTGGATCCAAGCACGACATCGAGCTAGTTTCAGCTCCAACAGGGTCGGTAACGACCCCCACCACCTCGGTAACGACCCCTTCTCTGAAAGACCTAGGTGAGTTTTCTTGTTCTTATCCAACCAATTCTGGTCATGATCCCTTCTCTATTTCTTATTCTATATTATATCCTACTGTTAGTCCTATGAAGGAGCCAAAACCTCCTTGGTTTTCGGATTTTACTAACCCTGTTCTAGGACTTCCGAGCATTCTGATTGATGATAGAGGGCCAAATATATTGGAAAATGCTATTTCATCTAAGTATGGGGTTCGTCTTGATCCCAACATATTTGGATGGAAACCGCCTTGATCTGCCAAGGTAAGTTCATCGGGCTAACGACGTTAAAAATAGCGCTTACGGGAGGCAACCCGCTCTTAGCTTTTTGTTTTAGTTTTAGTTTTTTGCTTTCTTAGATCTTTTTATTAGCTTTCTTTTGAGTTGTTTTTAGGTTAGATTAGTGTAGTAGGATAAAAGTTTTTCTAATATGACTCAGGTAAAAGAAGATGAAGTGATACAGCAAAGAAGATAATAATCAAAGGCATTCGGTGGCAATTTAGCAAGCTCGTTACCGACCCCAAACAGGGTCGGTACCGACCTCTACCAAACCGAAGAAAAATTCAGCAATGCTCCTCAAGTGATCAATGGTTTCAAACAGCTTCTGCTTTATTTTGCGAGTTTCCCTTTCCTTATCCTCTTTATTTTTATGTCTTTGTTTTAAACAGTGTCTTATCCTCTTTATTTTTATGTCTTTGTTTTAAACAGTGAGGACACTGTTTGGTTTAAGTATGGGGTATGGGAAAAGGGAACTCAGTTTTGTGTCAATTTCTGTTTTTTGTGTTTTTAGGATTGATAATATTCCACTTAGATGTCCTATGATATGCTTTAACTTGCATGATCATGTAATTCCATAACATGTTTGGATAGCTTTGCCTGAATCATGTTGAAAATTGTTTTTATGTGGATATTTAGCATGTGATGAAACTTAGCACATATGATCTTAGGTAGAAGTGACTTAAATCCAACAAAAATTGCTACCTTGTGAGTTATTTTTGGCCTTATAGGGAGAACATCAAAAAATCCCTCTTCTTTTCATGTGTGATTTACTCTCCTTATGCATATTATCTCTTGTCATTGCATGGTTATCTATTACTTGAGACCTATATGTGATATTAGTTCATTTCATGTGAAATCATATGATGGAGAACTTATTGTTTTTAGCCACTTTTTATCCTCTCTTTTTATCTACCTTATCATTATCCTCTTTTTGAAGCCAATTTGAGCCTTATAACCTTTTATTTTTAGCTCCACAAAATTATTCCCTAGCCGATGAAAGCTTGACCCTATCCGGGGATTAGGACTTAGTATTAGTTTGAGATTGATTTTGTTGAGTTTGATTGTTTGGTTCAAGTGTGGGGTAATATGGGTTGGGTAAAGTGAAAAGTCTTGAAGTTTTTCATGTAGAAGGAATTTGGTTCCCTTAATGCACTTACAAAATGAAGTGGAAAAAGAAGAAAAATTAGTTGACATCGTTACCAACCCCCGTAGGGTCGGTACCGACCTTCCCAGAAAAAAAATGAAGATCAAAAGGGAGGAAGAAAAAGGAAGAAAGAGTTGAATAGTGAAAAGTGTGCATGAACCAAATTTCTTTGTTGTTTGTAAGCAAGATTAAGTTGGGATAAATGGATGAGTGAAAGAAAAAGTACATAAAGAAGAGAGAGTTTGGTATGTTGTTTTTATGAGAGTTTTGGTAAATAAGAGTTTTTAGGAGTCTTTGATTCCTGGATATTATTAGCACCACATAGCCAAAAGTTTTACACGCCTTAATGTTATTACCAAGCCCTATTACCCGGCCAAATGGAAGCTTCTATGAAGTTTTTCATTAAGCCTAAGTTCTCTTGATGTTTTTTATATGTTTTGACATCTCAGGTGGAGAGTTTGGTGATATAAGTAACAATGACTATGTTGATTTTTGTATATTGGATTGAGTTGAGAGTTGTTTTTTTATGCCTAAACACGTCAGAGTTGAGTGAAATACATTACCCTTGTGAGGTTGGATTCTTAGTTGCTTTTTCTTGAGGTTGCTTATATATGTGTGATGATGTTAGATTCATTTGTCTATCTATTTCTACTTAAGCTTTGATGTTGCTTTTTGATAAAGGCATTGACTTGATATATGTGTTGATGGTTTTGGTTGATGTCTTGTTGATTGCTTGAGGACAAGCAAGTCTAAGTATGAGGTATTTTGATGTCCGCCTTTTTAGTCTTGCTTTTTAGGGTGTGTTTTAGTGTCTTTGAGTCTTTTTCTTTAGTTTTGTGTTTTGTTTTGAGTCGTTTGTGTAGGTTTTCGTATTTTCATGAGATATGGAGTCTACATAAGCTTTGGTGGTGTTTTGTAGGTTTTTTGGAGCTATTTGGAGCATTGCAAGAGAGGGTGGACAGGCTATGAGGAAGATTTGAGTTGATGAGCTAAGGAAGTAGGACCAAGAAGAGTGAAAACATGAAGAAAGGTGAAGAAATTGACCCAAGATCGAGCTAGGAGGGGTCGTGCACGAACCAAGATGAGGAAGCTAGAAGAATGCCCTCAGGACCGACCCTCTGAGGGTCGTGCACGACCCATTTGGTGAGCAATGCTCTCAGGACCGACCCTATGAGGGTCGTGCATGACCCATTTTGGGTCGTGCCTAGCGCCGACTTTCTCTCTATCCTGAGATCTTAAGGATTTATTTTATCTTTGTATTTTAGGAAGTTTATTTTATCTTGTTTCCTAGTTAAATTAGGACTCCTTTTCTTCTATAAAAGGAGGTTAAACCCTTTGTTTTGGAGATCCAAACAACACTGGTCTAGGGCCCGAGGGGCACGTTAGAGGAGGAGGAGGAAGAGAGAAGAGAGGAAGCGTGTGGAGAGATAGATAGATAGAGATAGAGAGTAGAGATTGGTGTTGCTTGGAGAACAAGTTTGTTTTGAATTCAAAGTTGTAAGCTTTTCCTTTTTAATTTAGTTTTGTTTTCAATTATTATGCTTGGGGAGTATTTTTCCTCTCTAAAGTTGGGGTTGAACCCAACAATGGTTGTGCATGCTTTCTCTTGATCATGGTTTGATTGTTTTTATTGCATGAATCTATTGCTCTTAATACTTGAAACGAAAGTGGATTGGAATTTCTCATTCATAGTTGAAGCGAAAGTGGAAACTTTGAATCAGAATGGTCAAATTAGGGTTTTGAAGCGAAAGTGGATCTATCCTAGTTGAAGTAGGAGAGATTAGATAGTAAGTTTATTGATTGAACGAAAGTTAGTTGATTTACTTGCTCTAGTTAACGAAAGTTAACGCCTTTATGTGATAAAAGCATGATCTTTATGTTTTATGAGTGTTAGCATTGCATGATTATTGTTGTGGTGATACCTTTACCTTAGAATTCTTCTATCTCTTGCTAAATTCCTTAGATTTAATTGTTTGCTTGCGCTCTAAGTAATAAAACCTAGCATTGACTATCTCCTGTGGATGAACTTGACTTCGCTATACACAGCGGGGTCTTGAATATAAATTTATTTGTTCAAGAAACCATTCAACAATGATGAAGGGTTGCATTATCGCGTAGGATACAAAGGTGTAGAAAGGTTGCATTGCCACTTATCAATATATATGGATGTACGGAGGTTTTGGATTATGTGCGGATGGGTGGAGTTCTGAGTGTCAGATTGATTAAACTTAAGTGTTTGACTGGTTGAACCTAGTGGTAGCCAATAAAGTTGCGTGGAAAAGTTATGGACTTGTTTGTTGATTGTGTAAATCATTCTTTATGTGTGTGGATGTGTAGTAGTGTGTATGATTGAATAATTGATTAGGTATTGGAGTGTAGAATTATTGTGAGTATGTTGGACTGTTATATTTTTGTTGGGTTTGTTGGATTTGTTGGATTTAAAACGTCTTACGGGTGCCATGTAATTTCTAACTTGAATTGGAATAGGAACTGACGCTTCGGGGACCTATTTTTTTTAGTTTCAGGTATGATAAGGAACCGTGATGGAACCTCAGCTGAGTGGTGGAGCGGAATGCTGGCGCGCGTCTTAATAGGTTCTGGTTGGTTTGCGAGTTAATAGTTTCATTCGTAGTGTTGGTTTTATTTGAAATGTTAACCATTAAAGTGAGATTAGAATTGGAAGGGTTGTTTATATTCGTTATCCTGTTGTTTAGGTTTGGGTTTTATACATGTTTTTGTAACCTTTGTTTTTATAAAGAAAAATTGGATGATTTATTTGTTTCTCGCCATGCCCGAGTTGCAAGATCCGAGTGAATTTGTTTTCAAGCTAACCTAAGTAGTATCTGGTAAGGTCTACTGCCGAGTAGCGCCCTGGTGTAAAGTCGGGGTGTTACAACATATTCACGGACCTACGAGCTACAAATCGATTATTCTCTCTTTGAATTTGTTAGTCATAAGACCGAAAGGCTATTTTCTTGTTAACTTTCTTGTAATTCATAAAGGCTTCGTCATTGTTCAATTGCTACCATACTTCAATCCAGCTATTGCCTACATTCTCAATCTATATTCTTTCTTGCATTTTTCATTGAATTCCATCTTGTTTAAGAGTTTAACGCATTTAGATTGTTTCTTGGTTAAGTTTCCCTTATTATAGCAGGTAACGCGTTTACGTGTTAAATCTTCCCAAAACAATTGACGGCCACCATGGGGCTTAGCCAAAGAGAATCGTCATAAACCATAAACTCTGCTTACAAGCGAAGATGGAAGGCATTCAAACTACCTACAACCATGTCGATGACCCCGAGAACAACGAAATCAACTAGGGAGTCAATGGTCTACAAGTCGAAAACGGGACGTAAGGGAATGAACTAAATTCTGGAGATGGAATCGGGAATCCCACTACTTCCATGGCCGCTGAACAAGGAACAACGGTCGACTCTGATATCTTTGCCGAACTACGCGCATCCATGCTCACCCTTCAAAACGATCTGGAAAACCAGAAAAATGCTCACGTTAAGTTCACCGAGGTATACGAGAAACAAATAGAAACTTTAACTAATGAGCGCAATTTGCTACAATCTCAGGTACATTCGGCAAAAAATCGACAATGCGTTAATGGAGCAATGGATGGCGTCGCTCACCGATTGGACGTGGACGATCCGAATCTCGCAACCCCGAACAATGGGATACCGGTAACTGGTAATCAGGTAAACGGTAATTCTTTAAGGGCTGTCAAAGAAGATGCCGAGGTAATCCAACTACGGGAATGCCTCAAAGCCCTGGAGGACCGAATTACTCAGGTCCTAGGGGCCCCACAACCGATATCAGTAGAAAGGCAGGACGGATATACTGATTCCCCCTTTGTACCTGCTATCGCAAGGGTAGACATCTCTCGAAAGTATCACATTCACGATGTACCTAAGTACGAAGGGGTTACGGATCCAGACCAGCACATAATTGCGTTTAAATATGCTATGAATATTAGCATAGTCCCTTTGATATGAAAGAAATTGTTATGTGTCGGTGGTTTGGTAACACGTTATCCGGACCAGCACTTAACTGGTACTCTCATTTACCTCTTGGAAGTATCTCATCCTTCACTGAGTTGGTTGATAAATTCAGGGTCAGGTTTGCAAGTAGCCGACATGCTAAGAAACGTTCTAGCGATCTGTACCGCTTGGTGCAAAAGGGTGGCGAATCTTTGAAAGCCTTCTTCAAAAAAGTACAACGAGGATCTGGTAAACATAGAAGAGTGCGATGCGACCACAGTCGTCGAGGCATTTCGAAGAGGCATCTCAACAGGTAATCCTGATCATTATCATGAATTAACTAAGTATTTTTGTTCAAATTTCGATGAGGTACAGGTAAAAGCATTGGCACACGTGTGGTTGGAAGAAGACGACCTCTTCTCTAAAAAGATCTCCAGCCCTCACCGACTGGAGCGCCGACAGGGACGACGAGAAACCAGATATGTTCCATACCCAAACTCTTCTCCCGTTAAACCAACCGTAAACATGATGTCCTCCAAGGCGAACGAATGCTATGACGATCCAAAATTACCTCCAAGATTGTCTCACTACCAATTTCGAGTAGACACGACAGAAGTAGTCCAAACTCTCAGCAACATGGGGGATACTGTCAAGTAGACGAGGAAGAGTAACACACCCTCATAACAGAAGGATAAGTCCAAGTGGTGTGATTTTCAATTCACTTCGACCACGACCATAGAACATACGAATGTATCGCGATACGAAAGAGGTAGTGAGTTGTTACGCAGGGGGTATCTCAAAGACCTGATATCGGAAAGAGCAAGGGAGTAGTTATAACGCAACAAACGCCACCACCGCCGAAACACACAAGGGTAATTAACGTCATCACAGGGGGATCCGAGGTCTATGGTGTAACTTATTCTACAGCAAAGAGAATTGCAAGGAGTAATCAGAAGGAGGAGTCCAGAATGTCTGTCCGGAGAGGCCAAGACGTGATGCCCATCACCTTTGACGACATCGAGGGAGAAGAAATCTATCATGATTGCTTGATTATTTCTTTAACAATTGCAAACTTTCTTGTTAAACGAGTTTTGATTGACAATGGAAGTTCTACTAATTTACTCATGTTGGATGCCTTGTACATCTTAGGTTTGGGCCTAGACGACATCACTAAGAAGTCTACGACATTGGTGGGCTTTAGCGGTGAATCGCGAAACACACTAGGAGAAATCTCACTGCCTACCATCGCGTGTGGAGTAAATTATCATGTGAAATTTCAAGTACTCGATTTGTCCATCACCATTTAATGTTATTTTGGGTAGGCCTTGGATCTAGACCTGGGTTCCGGTTCGAATGAACCGGCGGAAAACCAACAGGAACCGGCGATTCTGGTTCCTGAACCGCCGGGTCCGGTTCCCGCTACGGTTCCGATTCCGGTTCCTCCACCCCCGGAAGCGGAGAACCAGCGGTTTTGGAACCGGGAACCGGTGGTTCCAAACCAGGTGGAACCGTCGGTTCCACTAATAAAAAAATTAAAATAGTGTAACCGCGGTCGCGGTTTAGCTAACTGCGATCGCGGGATGAAAACCGCGGTCGCGGCCCATTGGACTGCTATCGCGGTTTTCATTCAGAGGTGAAAAAATAGATTTTTTTGTAATATTTTCGATTCCGAACCAGAACCGGGAGAAACCGGAACCGGGGAACCGGCCCATGCCCGGTTCCGGTTCCATCGTTCGGAGGAACCGGACCCAGGTCTACTTGGATCCATGGAATGAAGGTCATCCCTTCAACTTATCATCAATGTGTGAAGTTCCCATCGCCGTGGAGAATACAAGAAATCAAAGGGGAGAAAAAAATAACAAGGGAGTGTTACTCAGTGACTATGAGGGTGACGACTTCCAATGCTCAACGATTCGTAATAGAGAAGAAGTCGTCAGCATAGCAATTAAAGGACTGCAAGACTCCAACTTATTACGTGATGCTTGAAATGCCCGATCTCGAAGAAGTCGCTCTTGATCCACTTGATTCATCAAGAAAGATCCGGATTGGAGCGAACCTAGAGCCAAAACTACGAGAACAATTAGTTGGATTCTTACGGTCCTACAGTGATTGCTTCGCTTGGTCGAATGAAGACATGGTAGGAATTAGCTCTAGCGTGATCACACATACACTCAATGTCGACCAAAACATCCCACCGGTCAAACAGAAAAGGCGTAAGTTTGCACCAGAATGCAATCATGTAATCAACGACGAGATATTTCAGGAAAAACTGGGCATTACCATGTTGGTATACATTGACGACATGTTAGTCAAGTCTTTGAAAGCGGAAGATCACTTCCAACACTTGGAGGACACGTTCCAGATTTTGCGGAACTATCAAATGAAGTTGAATCCAACCAAATTTTCCTTTGGAGTCACATCGGGTAGTCTTGAAGTCGCCACAGGGGGATAGGGTAGCCTTGGCTATTCGCTACACGTTTAAAGCTACAAACAACGAGGCAAAATATGAAGCACTCATTACAGGATTAATATGTGATTCATTACTTATTGTCAATCAAGTCACAAATTCATATGTTGCCATGGATTCAAAAATGAAGGCATATTTGGAGAAAGTTCAAGGGATTGTCAAATGCTTTAAGCATTTTGAAATAAAACAAGTGCCTCGAGATGCCAACGCACAAACAGATGCTTTAGCAAATCTTGGATCCGCGATTGATCCAAGGGAGTATGACAAGATACCATTTGTACACCTAGATGCACCTTTTATAACAAAGGAGACAAAAGTATTCGAGGTTCGAGACACCAATTTAACTATTTCATGGGTGACACCTTACCTGAAGTGGTTACAAGATGGGATTTTACCTGATGACAAAGAAGAAGCTCTATGACTTAACGTAAAGGCTTCTACTTTCACTGTTAAGGATAACATCTTTTTCAAGTGGATGTCTTCAGGATTATACGCACGATGCGTGAAGGAAGATGAGGTACAGAAGGTGTTATAAGACATTCATGATGGGGAATGCGGGAACCATACTGGGGGTCGCAACTTGGCAAAGAAAGCAAGCAGGATGAGCTACTATTGGCCAACCATGAACAAAGACGCAGCTGAGTTTGCTTGAAGGTGTGACGTGTGCCAGCGTCATGGGCCAATTCCACATCAACCACCAGAGTTACTACATCCTATAACATCCCCTTAGTCATTCATGAAATGGGGAATGGACATTGTGGGAAAACTTATTGCAACTTCGGGACAACGTGTTTATATATTGGCCATGATCGACTACTTCTCCAAGTGGATCGAAGCCGAAGCCTTCAAGGAAGTAAAAGATGTGCATGTCATTTCTTTTATCAAGAGGAACATTCTCATCAGATTCGGTGTACCATCAACAATAGTTTGTGACAACGTCTCTCAGTTCATCAGCGAAAAAACAAGATCCTTTTGCCAGCAATACAACATTCAACTGGTGATGTCCACTCCACGATATCCTCAGGCCAATGGTCAAGCCGAAGCAAGTAACACGGTGATCATGAACAACTTGAAGAAACGACTCAATGAAGCTAAGGGAAAGTGGGTGGACGAGTTACCCCTTATTCTATGGTCAGACCGGACAACTCCCAAGACCGCTACTGGACATACGCCTTTCTCATTGGTATATGGTTGTGAAGCTGTGTTACCTATTGAAATAACTCTCCTCAAATCCCGATATGGTCTTACCATTGAGGAGTCTAATCGGGACAACTTGTTTCACCACCTGGATACAATTGATGAGTTACGAGATGAAGCATCCATTCGCATGGAGGCATACAAGCAAGGGGTGGCTCGGAGTTAAAATAAACACGTTAAAGCAAAGGTGTTTCGAGTAGGTGATTGGGTACTATGGAAGGTCTTCCAAAATACCCAAGAACTGAACGTTGGCAAACTCGGAGCAAATTGGGAAGGACCCTATCGGATCACAAAATTCGTCGGGCAGGGGGCCTACGAATTGATTTCCCACGACAAAAAGATAGTCCCAAGGAGTTGGAACGCAACGAATCTGAAGCTCTATCACTTATGAAAAATCCCAACAATTCGCAACAAGGTATACATTTATTACTTGATTTTACTTATCAAATTCATTTACATTGTTTTACCCTACACACATGGAGAAACAACGAAATTGAAAACTAACAAGGGATGCCTTGTGACGTTATAGGCCAAAACATGGCCCCTTGCCTTACAATCAGGCTACAATGTGCATACAATGACTAGTCACAAGATGCAAGAGACGAGAAACAAGTTAATGACTCTAGAGCAAGAGAAGTCTAACACGAAAGAGACATGTGTGTAATTGGCCCAAGCCTTATTATCAATAAAAATGAGTACATTATATTTCAAAGTTTCATCTCATTACATATCTCTCTCTCTCAGCATCTAAAACAAAGCGTTATTACAAATAAATTCGATCAAATACTATCAGCAACATTCTGTTCAAACGCGTTGACCTCCATCCTGTGACGCCTTTATCCAATCTTGTACAACCTGCAAAACAAGCACGTGAACAAACAAAATACTATGCAAACATAAAGCATTCACGAAAGACCATTAGTTATAACACTAAGGGGTAAAAAGTGCTTGTCACAAAACACAAGGCCCTACAATACCAGCGACCAAAAGATGATTGTTTAACCTCGACACACCGGGGATATCAAAAGACATGTTCTTAGAAAGAGAAAAAACAAACACACTACTCCTTCGAGACATTCTCGGAAGCCTGCACGCCGTCTGCAACCTCTACCTGGGCTATCTCCTTGGCAATGTGAGAAATATCGTCCGCAAAAGAAGGCTTCTTGAGCGCAAACTCATCATTAGAAACATTGCCTCAAACTGATGTCTCTCTTTGATGGCGTCCCAGGTAACGTGCTTCCCTGCAGCGAATTCTTTCATCATCTCAACACGAGCCCTACAAGACCAATAGTCTGTGGTGTCTTCGATCTCCTTAGCAAGCGCAACCTCCTTCTTCGAAACAGACAAGAACTTGTCCTCCCAATCATTGGAACAAGAAGATTTCACCTCAGCAGTCTTCGATAATTCCTCAACCTTCTTCTCCGGAATCTTCTTTTCGTGCTTTAGAAGGGCACTCCGCTTCTTTTCCAATTGAAGATTCATTTGACTTTGATAGAGTTGGTGGGGTTGATCCTTGAAGGATTCCAAAGCTGACAAGGTGAGTTGAAAACTCTGCGTAAAGAGAAAGACGTGTTAGTACATGACAAGATCAAAGATATGTGACTTATCAAGGGAAAATTTATACCTTCCACTGAGCAACCAGCATCTCCCCAAAGAATTCTAGCATGCCGGATCGACTCGCCTCGCCTTGATGACAATTGACATGCAGAGGCATCAAAGAAAGCAGGCATTTTTCCGCCACCATGTCGAGCGACATCATAGTACCCGGTAGGTCAATCAGATTGGGGGTGGTTTTCTCCTTAAGAGGGGAAGTTTTGGGAGTAGTACAAGCCGCCTTCGGAGGAAGAGACACTGCCAAAGACTCTACTTTTCTCTTTTTTTGGGCCTCGACTCGTTCCATGGTGGTGAGTGTTGTGATAGAGCAAGTAGTCCTCGAACCTAAAAACGTACAAGTGTACAGGATCATACAAGGTAAACGCGTTAATATTAAACATGGAAGAAAGGCATCAATGATTACTTGACATCTCGGAATCTTCAAAATCGGCAAAACACGCCTTCACAGGCTTCCGATAAGACCTTTCTTCCGTTGAGAGAGCTTCTATACGAGACACGAGCTAAGCTGACACCTTACGGGGCTGGAGGGAGGCGAAATTCACTACATCAAAAACAAACGAAGTCAAAAGTTAACGTCATCTAGAAGAAGTAAAATGAGTAAACAGAAAAAATAGTACATGTTGCACGCCAACAGGGTTTCAGAAAAGAGGAATCAATCCCTAAAGAGGACAATTTTACAAAGAAAAACTCGTCGGCCTAGCCGCGAGCCGACTTCGACATATTATAAATCAGGTCGGACTTGCTTTTTAGGTTTTTCAAGGTAAATCGGCCAGGGCCACCCTTAGAAAGACGATAGTTGCAAAGAAAATCAACGATTTTGAACAGGATATCGTGAGAAGAACAGAGAAGATAAACAGCTAGCAGAAGCCTCCAAGCCTGAGGGAGTACTTGGCCAGTCGACAAGTTGAGTGTGGTAAGAAAATCAACTACTAACAGGGAAAAGGGGAAGTGGTGGCCGATACGAAAAGGGTATTCATACAAGCATACCCAATCTTCGTGAAAGGAGTCAGCCCAAACACCAGGAGGGGGAAGGTAAACCTTAGGAGAGCAGAGAATCCGACAAAGTATGCAAAGGAAGACGGCTCGAAGTAAGTGTTATCTTTTTGGTGACAAGGCGTAAGAATATTGGAAGAGGCAAACAAAGGAGGATCGGAGAGTTCAAAACATCGAGAAAAGGACTCAGAGGAGGAGATAGAATCATCCACGGGAGAAGAAAAGGAAAAGATGAAGATGAAGACTCAAGAACAGGGGAAGCATATCTGCAAACCAAAGAACGTAGACGAGTTGCAATGATGTCTTCGAAGGCCTTAAATAAGGGTTGATGGGACGTGGCTTTGTGCGCTACAACTTCCAAGACAAGAATCAAAAACCTTAGAAAAATTAGAGGGAAATTTTCCCGGGTTTTCGGGGGGTATTGTTGGGCTCTCCAAAATTTCGGGCTCAAATCTAATGAGTGAGAACACCAAGTAATAAGGCCCACAAGTCAGATGCGCACCAAGGTGGCTCTCAAACGAGAAACTATTGGCGAAGGTGACGGAGTATCCAGCATAACGTCTAAAACATTCAATGCACATGGAGGATTTCGTGGGATCATGATCTAATTACGAGCCGTTACGCACACACCGATCGAGATGTAGAGGATGGATATAAAAACATATGAAGAATAAAGGAGAGCACACATATTCACGGACCTACGAGCTACACATTGATTATTCTCTTTTTGAATTCTATGGTCATAAGACCGAAAGGCTATTGTCTTGTTAACTTTCTTGTAATTCAGAAAGGCTTCGTCATTGTTCAATTGCTACCATACTTCAATCGAGTTATTGCCTACATTCTCAATCTATATTCTTTCTTTCATTTTTCATTGAATTCCATCATGTTTAAGAGTTTAACGTTTTTAGATTGTTTCTTCATTCTTGGTTAAGTTTCCCTCATTATAGCACGTAACGCGTTTACGTGTTAAATCTGCCCAAAACCGGGACCAACGCAGAGCTGGAAGGGTGCATGGACATTTGGAGGGAGAAGATCAAGGTGGTGGACGGCTAGTTGGAGAATCAGAGGGTTTGCATCCGCCTAGGGCGAGGTTTTTTATGTGTGGTTGTTTTGTTTAATGTTTTTGTTATTGTGGTTGATGTATTGAGCTATATTGGGTTGCAATGGTTGCTTCTCTTTGGATCTTTCGGCTCACCACCCCTGATGTGTTAGGGTAGGAGTGCTCTCATCTTGCTCCCCTCCCCCCTAAATTTCGTCGCAGCGAAATTTGATTGGGTCAATGTTGTTGATGATGTAGATGTTTCATGTTTCTTGTTATAGAATTCCATGGCCACGGTGGTTTTTCCAAATGAGGTTTGTAGTAAGATTGATTCCATAACCCGCAACTTTATTTGGGGCGGTGTGGAAAACAGTAGAAGCATGCACTTGGTGAGCTAGGACGAGCTTTGCAAGACGAAGATTTCTGGTGGTCTCGGAATACGTCCCATGCGTACTTTAAACCTTGCCATGATAGGAAAGCTTCGATGGAGGTTTCTCACAAATCATAACAACTTCTAGATTGATGTTATCCGAACTAAATATGTTCGCAAATCGCTTTGCATCGTGCCAACACATCCTGCATTTGGAGGAGCCTCAAAAAGAGGATGGAGAAAGTCATAATCCCCGGTGCTGGTTGGATTGTGGGCACAGGAAAACAAGTTAGATTTTGGGTTGATCCTTGCTTAATGCCCTACTACCTTTATGTCACTTTCATTGATCGTTCGACAATGGTCAGGGACCTCTGGACTGAAGCTGGTTGTTGGAATTGGGATGCCCTTTCTCATCGTCTTCCGGCTTCCATTTTTCTCAAGTTGGTTGTTGTGGCTTCGTTTGATGATGATTGTGTTGTTGATACACTGAGTTGGTCATTGTCGCCTACATGGGCTTATATTGTTAGCTCAGCCTACTACATGCTGCAAGGTAGTAATGTTGATTGTTGTGTTGATCGAGTTGTTTATAAAGCGATTTGGGGGCTAAAAGTGCCGAAGACAATCATATTATTCGGCTGGAAACTGTTAAAAGGAGCAGTGTTGACTAATGGGGAGAGATTTCAACGTCACATTGCCACTTCAGCCACCTGTGGCATTTGTGGACTGATGGATGAAAGTTGTGGTCACTTGTTGAGAGATTGTGCTGAAATAAAAAGTTACTGGTGTGCGCAAGAGCTTCCAATTGATAGGGAAGTTTTCTTCACCTCTGACTTTTCAATTTGGTTTAGAATTAATATCTTATGTCATTCCACTTGCTTTAATGATATATCTTGGTCTTGTTTTTTCGCTACCACTATTTGGTGGATTTGGAAGTGGGCAAATAATGTTGTTTTTGGTGATGTGCCTTTTTCAGGTAATAAACGAGATGTTATCATCCGACAAGTGGTGGATTATTTCGTGGCTAACCGTGAAGACTTGAATCCAAGCAATCGGGTTGAGAATTATATCAGTTGGGAGCGTCCGCAAGAAGGTTGGATGAAAATTAACACTGATGGATCGGTTAAAGATGGAGGAAATGCATCGGCTGGAGGAGTCATCTGGGATTGCGATGGCCGCTGGCAGGTAGGTTTTGTCCATAATATTGGTATATGCATTGTGCCTATGGCAGAGTTGTGGGGCGCTTTGCAGGGACTTCCTCTTGCTTGGAATAGTGGGTACCTGAAGATCATTTTGGAATTGGACTCCCAACTGGTTGTCCTTCTTCTAGAAAGATCTGTGGATCGTACTCACCCACTCTATAGCCTGGTTTCTCAATGCCAAGGCTACATTAGAAGGAATTGGCATGTCCTTATCCGTCATATTTACAAGGAAGCAAATGGTGTGGTTGATTGTCTCACTTCTTTTGCTTTCTCTTTTAGTCTAGGTCTTTCTTTATTTTGTGACCCTCCGTAGGGTGTTTTATCTTTCTTGTCTGATGATGTAAGAGGTCGGGCTATCTCCCGCTTGAGTATTACTTAGCCCTCTTTTTTTAATATTAATAAAATGCTCCCTTGAGATGCCGGAGAGTATCGCCTCTCCTTCTACCCAAAAAAAAGTATTCATTATATTTGAAGAGATTTCAACGTCAATTCATGTTGACTTGAAGAAGTCAATGCATATGCTTATCTTTGCTAGCAAATGCAACGCGCCCCAAAGCCGGCACAGGGGATTTTGTTCAATGTGGCGCCAAAGCCGGCACAGGGGAATTTTGTTCAATGTCATTCTGTCAAAATACCATTCATACCATGTATCATCAACCATATTATTGTCTTATTTCCCATGTTATAGATCGAGTGTTCAAAACGCTTGAATGTTCCTAAAACTGTTGTATTAGCCCAACGTTTATCTTGGATAGGTTCAAAACCGAACCAGGCATAATCGAACCAAACAGACTGAATCTCTGATTTTTGTGGACACACACTAAAATGTATATATAAACATATATTCGGTTTTTCAGTTCATGAAAACTGAAATCCTATTCTGTTTTTTGTGAGCCAGGCATAAGTTTTTTTTATTCCTCATTGAACTTGATTTTAAATTTGGACTAATTACTAGTTTGGTTATTCTTTGAAAATGCTATAAACTACAAACCAAACTCCAAACTCCATAATGGGCAAATGGTAGCTAAAATGCAATTGCAATCATAGAAGTTTTAGGTTCCAGGTCAAGTCGAACGATAAGGCACATCAACTATGTGATAATAGAAACAAGGGCTGCAGATACAAAATGGGTCGGAGTCCGGGTCTAAGACTTGTCAAGGTTTAGATATCTTCATTAAAACTTCATAATACTGGGACATCAGCACATAAGCAGTAAAATGGAAAACAATCTCTACCATCCAAAAACCTCAGGCCGTAAATCTTGGAAGAGTATCACATATCTTATTTTGGATTCCTGAGCACAATGATTACTGAATCTCCCCTGAGAAACATCTTACTGATGAAACGGTCTTTGTTCACTGGGAGAGCCTTCTTCTTTCCTTTACCAGTCTTAGGAACCTGCCCAAAATAGACACTTCATGATCATTCAGCCATAAACAATGATGCATTGACGCAGATGCAACCCTTAAAAAGGAAAAGATAAAAAAAGGTTAACATAATTTCACCAACAACCTACTTAATCCTTAGGAGAGATTTAATGTGGGTGCTCTTCAATATATTAATTGATAAAAAAAATGAGACATCTTAAATATATTTGGGTAATACAAAACAAGGATTAACCAAAAACATATACCTCAGTCCACATTTCCCTGACATTTTCAAGAACCATATTGCAGTGTCTGTCAAAAGCTCTAACACGGCCCAGAAGCTTTCTGTTGTTTCTGCAGTTGATCAGTACCTGTGACGATCAGGAGACATGAACAAGCTGATCATGGCATAATCCACAGAAATAGAGCAAATTTTCAAGTGCCTCATGTGATTCTTTTAGGAGCCTAATTCAACCATATTCTCTTACTCCCTTCTGTGTAAGGACATGTATGAGAGGAGCCAAAAGAAATTATATACCTGAGTGTTATTCTTTACGCTCATCATAAGAACAGAAAGAGGTCCAGTGTTGAACTCTTCCTCCTCATTCTTGACCTAACAAGTAAGATTATGATGCATGATTAGAATCATGATACGCTAGAAAGAAAAGATGACAGCAAAAAGTGGAAATAGCAGCAGAAAATAGAGCATTAAAATTTCAAATAAAGTCAGTGTACAGTTTACACATGAAAGACCTAGGCATGCACAGAACAGTTCAGCTCAAGACACTACGAGTCTACCAGTTCCCAGTAGATGTTCAAAGTTAACTATAAAAATTTAGACAGATAAAAAAACAAAAAGAGGAAATAAAAATCACAAGCAGCCATCCATTTCAGATAATCAGATGTAAATGTGTGCATACACACTAAGACACTATCACAAGTTCACTTCAACAGAGTTTCTATATAAATGACAAAAACAGGTAATTAAAAATTAAATTTAAAATGATACTTGTGGAAGTATAGACTAGCAAGATACTAGGCACGAGTATCCAAATTCATAAGCAATCAAAGTTGTCCATGACAGTTAAACAAGTTGTCCATGACAGTTGAACAAGTTGTCCACCAAAGTATCTCAAGTGAACAAGTAGCGTATGAAAAAAGATCAGTACAGTTGATAGAAGAGAGCACAGAGTATAGCACAATACACACAAGAAAGAAGAAATGAGGAAGAGTTGCATATATGGGTATACTTACTGGAGCATCTTCTTCCATTGGTCGGCTGGAAGTAGCATTGCCAAAGAAAGAAGAATGAAATGTAAGAAAAGGGTTAGTGCTTAGTAACAAATAACTGTTGAAGAACAAGACAAGTATTGCTATCATTACCATAGCCCCGCACCCTTCAAAATCTACACATGATTTTGCAACATATTAGAGAGCCATCAATTGTGCACTGCATCAATTAAATGACGCCTGAGCAGCTAAATGCACCCTACATTCATGATTGTTCTCATTTATTTAGGAAGAGCTCCAATAAAATATTACAGTTTGTCAGATCCACACCCAGATCAATCTATATTACTAACAAATTGTAGTAAAAACTCTAGATTTTTTTGTCCACACACAAATATAAATGGGAAAAAGCATGAGAGGCGCAAAGAGGGAGTGCTATGTATGCTAGTTCAGCAGCTGAAGCAAGCCAATATTTGGTAAGGGGGAATGATTTTGCAAATAATTAGGGTTTGATATGAAAATGAATAGAACGAGAGAGATCCAAAGAGAAAACCCGGATAACTGTGGATATGAAGTACTATATATACTATACTAAGAAACCTGCCAAAACCTCAGCCATAACCCCATAAGCGACGAAGTCCAGCTCAAAGTCTATTTCGTGCTTGAAATTTAAACGTATCACAGAAAAAATTGTAAACATCAAGAAGGAACAAAGAACCAAATTACCTCATGTTTCTTTAATCCGGTTAGAAGTGTGCCCTAGCAGCGAACTTAATAGGCCTGACAACAAGCGCAAACAAACAAAGAATCAATACCAAAGAAATCTCTGTTAATTAAACAAGAGAAAAGGAAGAAAGAAAGCACACTTCAAGCTCTAGGGTTTGGAGGAGGGTTTACAGGAGCTTCTACCTTGTCAATAGTCGAAGGAAACTTCTCTCTGAGAGCACCGAAAGAGGAAGAGAACTCGGAACTCGAGGAGCAGATGAAGCGCAGTGTGCCGTCACATTTCTCCCGCCGTAAAATGGGCTGGGCTCCCAACAGAAATGGGCTGGCCATTATTAGGGGGAAAAAAGGGAGAATTGGCCCGTATATCCTCCTAAAGCTCATTTATTACAAATAAGTAAGGGTCTGTGTTTTAATAAGCCTTCTAACTCCCGATTGAACCGTTTCTTTATTTCCCCACTTTTTCCACCCTTTCACTCCTACTCTCTCACTCTCAACTTCCATGATTTTTCAACCGGTTATTAACTTCCCTTTTACTTTGATTTTGTGTTTTCGATCAGTTTTCTCCTTTATCGTGTGTCGAGTGTGTCGATCGATCGATCGATTTTCAGTTACATCATACTTGTTCCTCAATGATCATTTGTATTTTGTTCGTCGTTGTTGAAGGTAATATCAATCCATTTGCTTCGTTTTCGTCGATTACAATTTGCTTTGTCAACGATATTTTGTTTCTCAATTTCTGGTTTGTGTTCTTCTGCTTTGTATTTTTTGTTGTTTATTTTTTCTGAGAAGTTGTTGCTTTGATTTTCTTTTTGCATGTGCTTGTGCTTTGTTCTTTTGTTAGGGTTTATGCTCTTTGTTGTTATACTAGTGAGTTTTGAAGGTTTGATTTCACTCTTAACCTTTAGTCTATTGGTATTTTGTTTTGCTTGGTCGTTTTTTACTTTTTGTTGACATTTTAGATTTTTGTTGACAATAGAGTATATTGATGACATTTTTCTATTGTTAATTCTAGTGTTAGAGTTGTGTTGACATTTTTAAATTTGTGGGTATGGTTGATATATTACATTTTGATGATAATTTTGGTGTATTGTTGAACTTTGCTGACAATTGTAGTTTTTGTTGACAATGTGGTTTAATGTATATTGATGTTGATGACATTTGATATTATTGTTGTCTTTTTACACATGTTTTAGAGTATTTAAGATTTTGTTGACAATTCTAGATATTGTTGACAATTGCAATGCTTGATGACATGTTTCTTTTTTTAAGGTTAAGTTTGTTGAAAAATTTAGAGATTGTTTATTGTTGCTATTCTTTGATGACATGTGTGATTTTATAAGGTTTAGATGACAATTTTTATTTACTTTTAAGACATTATTTACAATTTTAGAGATTGTTGCCATTTGTAATGGTTTGATGATATATGTGATTGCATTTAATAATGTTAACATTTGATCTTTTTGTTTGTTGACATATGATGATTTTGATGACAATTGTATTATTAATTACCATTCTCTATGATTGTTGGCATGTTTTAATATTTTCTCATTTTGTTTTTAGGTTGAAGTATGTAACAGAAGAAAATGAAATATATTTTACCTCCAACCAACAAAGTTGATATCAAATGTCATCAATATCAACATATATTTTAACCGATGCAATGTTTTAAAAACTATTAAGAAACATCTCTTAGTTGATAGTTGGAATAAGTTGTGCAATGGTCCTTTGGGTCTTGTTGTTAAGTTTGGTGACATGATGAAATTACATTTCCAACTTATTTATCATGTGTTATTGCATGATTTAGAAACTAAGTATGAGCATGAGATGTGGTTTAAAATAGATGTGAGTGTTTGTTGGTTTTCTCTTGCTGATTTTGTTGATGCAATTGGGTTAAATTGTTTCCAAATTGAGCTTCATGTGTTCCCTCCAGTAGATATGGTCAAGGAGATTGGATGTAATAGGTGTTTATTTTCATAATTGGTTTAGATTTTCATAAAAGCTAAAGATGAAGGAAAAAAGTTCAAGTTTGTGAATTGGTTGATTGTTGAGGGCATTTTGTTTCATCGACGCAGCACTTCTGATATTAATCGAAATTATCTTGGCATCCTATTTGATTTTGATGCGTTCAATGCTTACCCATGGGGGAGCTTTTCTTATGACCAATTGATTGAAAGCATGATGTAGTTGAATCAACTGAGCGTGATTATTTAAAGTTCTAACAATCTAGCATATATATATGGTTAAGTTTGGTTTGGATATCCTATGACATTTATGGTATTGAGTTATTTTATGTTTCTTTGTTTGTATTTTATTGTTATGTAATTTTTATATACGCTTTATATTCAATTTTGTTTTGGTGTACAAGTTTGGATTTCGGAGACTTTTCATGCTTTTAAAAAAGCTTGTGAGTT
Source organism: Fallopia convolvulus (assembly GCA_964016875.1). Taxonomy (NCBI): domain Eukaryota; kingdom Viridiplantae; phylum Streptophyta; class Magnoliopsida; order Caryophyllales; family Polygonaceae; genus Fallopia; species Fallopia convolvulus. The sequence continues at coordinate 27,478,104 of OZ024719.1, forward strand.
TGATTGTAAGAATCCAAAAGAAGTCTTTTATATGATGCATTGGTTGGAGTGGTGCCTCAAAGCATATTAGACATTCGACACTTAATGTAATAAATGATAAGAAATTGATATGTTTTTCATAATCAAACTATTTTTTATTTACATAGATGTGATCACTTCTAAAGTTGTTACTCATTTCATTTTGTTGACAATAAATTTTATGATCATAAGATAAGAATATCATTTTGTTGACAATACATTGTTGATAGTATATCATATGTGTTCTGATTGTTGATAATACATTTATGAGTCTGTCATCATTTTTGTTGACAATATATTGTTTACAAGATAAAAATACTCATTTTAATTTTGTTGACAATGCATTGTTGACAATACATCATATGTGGTCTAATTATTTACAATATATTGTTGACAACTCATTGTTGACAGTTTAACAATTTTGTTAACACTATTGTTTTGTTAACAATACATTGGATGACAATAATTTGAACACAAACTATAATTTTTTTTATTAGAATATTGATTGTTGAGAATTGATTGTTGACAATACTTTGTTGTTAGTTTATTAGTATGTCATTAGTTTAATAGATTGTATTATTGTGTGAATGTTTTTTCTTCTTTTTCAGGTTTGTGTTTACCCACCATATTCACAATTTCTACAATTAAAAAGTTATGAACATCCAAACGAGATTGACTATCCTGGTTTTGATTATTTGATTGAAAGGATCATAGCGAATCAAAAAAAGATTGCTGAAGCATTGGCAAAGAACATTAACGATGTAGAGTCTGACTCTTTAAAGCCTATCCTCGTATTTTGCCTCTGTTGTCGACATGAATATGTCCCAACATCTATTAGCAAACCTTTCTACAACATCCATGTTCTTTAGGCACCTACAACATATGCTAATATGTTCGCCTTAACCTGCACCAAAAATAGAAGATGTTTCACCCCCTCTCCAAACACAGCTTATTTGCCTAATGGTTGCGCTCTCTTGATTTGTGACAATCGCATTTGACATTGTTCCCATTTCCTGAAACAAACGCTTCAAACGCGCCAACACCCATGAATAACTAGCAGTGTCTTATCTTGAGAGAAATGCAAAACCTAACTTGAAAGATATGTTAGTGCATGTAAACCCAACCATTTGCAGCAAAGTCATGTCGTACATGTCAATATATGAAACAATTATACAACTTGACAACAACAATAATTGCCTCCGTATATACTTAAAAAATTAAAAGATTGTACAATTGGTCTTATATGTGTTGTCCATAATGGCAACATATGGAAACAACTTCAGTAGATGCAGCGAGGTGAGGCGCACAAAGAAGAGGATATCAATATAATATGAACCACTTATCCTATTCGTATATACTTTGTAATTGTTTCTTTGTAGAAAATGCAGTGCATATTGGGTGGTTGTCAAATTTTCACTATCCTCTCTTAGATACTTTGCCTTCAAATTTGAAATTTACTTCCTCGATGTCACATTGTCGGGGTAAATATTTCTCAACCGCTCCACTATACAAGCATGTGGTTGTTGAGAGGGTCTCTTGACAACAAATAAATTTATAATCAAGACCTCACTGAGTACATGGGAGTTAGGTTCGTCCACAAGAGAAAGTCAGTATCAAGTTTTATTCTTACTTAGAGCGCAAGTAATCAATCAAAACTAGGGTTTTTATCAAGAGAGAGAGAGAGAGAGAGAGAGAGAGAAAATCTAAGGTTTTAGTATCCCCACAACAATAATTATGCATGCAAACGCTAATGAAACACAAAGATCATGCCTTTATCACATAAAGGTGTCAACTTTCGTTAACTTAAGCAACTAAATCAATCAACTTTCGCCAAATCAATAAACTTGTTCTATCTATCTCTTCTACTTCAACTATGATTGATCTGTTTTCGCTTCAAAACCGTAATTGACTATTCTGATTCAAGGTTTTTGCTTTCGCTTCAACTATGAATGAGAAATTCCTTTCCCACTTTCATTTCAAGGATTAAGAACAAGAGAATAGATTTTCATGATAAAACAATCAAAACATGATAAAAAGCAAGCATACATAACCATTGTTAGGTTTAACCCCAACCTTAGAGAGAGAGAGAGACTACTCACAAGACATGATTAAAAACAACTAAATTAATTAAATAAAAGCTACAAACGAATTCAAGACAAAATTGTTCTCCAAGCAAACTTGTTCTTCTTCTCTCTCTCCTTTAGCCTAAAGCTAACTTGAATGATAAGAAAACTAAAGCTAGGACAAGAGTATTTATAGAGATACTAAAACTATCTATAAGGAAATAAATCTTCTAAAAGATTAATGAATCTCTAAAAGATATATCCCCTTAAGGAAACTAATAATATAAAGATATGAGATAAAAAAGTCTTTAATTGCGCCGACTCGTACTGTCTTCTTCCGAAACGGAAGCCTCGATATCGACCCCGTCAGAGTCGGTAGGACTCTTTTGATGAATTCTCAACTTTCTTCTTCCTAAACACTTCGGTACCGACCTTGTGACCTCGCTACCGACCCTCACTATCTTGTAATTTGGCTCGTTATTGCTTCGGTAGAGGGGTCGTTAGCCTTCTTTTTGCCTTGATTCTTCTTCAAACTTCCTTCTTGACTTGAACTCGATCTTCACTTCATTCCATAAGTGCTCTCCTTCGGTTTTTGATCTTCTCCTGCTCAAAACAGCTACAAAACCTATAAAAACAAAACCAAAGCTCATGTAGACTCCATATACTAAGCAAATACGAAAACCTACACAGACGACTCAAAACAAAACACAAAACCAAGAAAAAGAATCAAACACACTAAAAACACACACTAAAAACACGACTAGAAAGGCGGATATCAGTGGCACATATATAGAGCTCAATTCCTTCACAAGAAGTCTTTGTGCTTCCGTAATTCGGCCTAAAAATGAATTGCCAAGCAGACTAGTGAGGAGGCCGTGGTTGTGGACTCTGCACACAACCGTTAGTGCCCACTTCCCGGTCAATTTAATTCTAACACCAAGCAACTCAAATTTGCATTTGCACTTGCGTACAGTGTTCGCACCTTAGGCGGTGCAACAATCGGGATGACATCACCCTTCTTCCCAGGTCTATACATACCATGCTTATGACATGCTAGTCTGACCAAATTTACTATTGACGTTTTTATGGGCAACACCATATTTCATTCACGCCCAACTTACCTAGCACATGCTATCATTTTATCCCGACTATCCCTAACCCCATTGTGATGAAAGTCAGCAGAAAAATATCTCCATAAATTAAACTTACTTTCAATTAAACTATGAATACACTATGTTTCTAACAATAACAGAATTGTAAACTATTATTTTTCACTCAACTTTACACTATGAAATAACAATACTATTTTTCTAAAGTCGCGTATTTAATAATATATAATAATTTTTAACGAATATAATCGATAGAAATGTTCAAGATTACTAATCTTAACTATTTATGATTGAAAACATAAATAATGGTAACTTGAAATTTCTAAATTTCAAAGTAGAAACAGCAAATTGAAATGATTTCTGTAACAAAGAACTGACCTCGACTATGTCGTTTTCTTTTCATCAGCTTCTACTTCTCTTTTGTGTTCTTCTTCTTCAAATGATGATGAAAAATCTTCAACAAATGATGATGATTTTGCTTCATAAGGTTTATTTGAATTTACCATTCACAAAGGAGAGACTCGCCCTTGATAAAAGCCATCCTCAATGCTAGAGACTTGATAGTAAACCTCGAGGGAAGAGAGGTTGGAGTCGGGAAGCTTCTTTCGACTTGGTGTGTGGGTGGACGATTTCGAGTGGTCCATGCCTATGAGCTCATGAGGGAAAGGAGGCATGTTGTGAGGTGGAATAGGATGGTGTGGGCGAAACACAACACACCCAAACACATGTTCATCCTTTGGCTAGCCAACCTTGGGAGACTCTCCACATATGATCGACTTTTATTCCTTGACGTGGACCCAGGATGTAGATTGTGTGGAGTCGAGCTTGAGATCCATGACCACTTGTTTTTTGAGTGCCCCTACACATGAGATATTTGGTGCGAGATCCGAGTCCGATTCATGATACCGACCGAAGCTTCCTCGGTACACCGCACCTTAAATTGATTGCGTCGGCGCACCCGGGGCCGTGAGTGTCTTGCGCGCGTGCGTATTCGCCCTATCCACTACGGTCTACTTCATTTGGCACGCTAGGAACGCCCATGTCTTTGATAGGAACCTCACCCAAAGGAGGTAGTGGCCCGTGCGATTTTGACTCATGTTTTTCGATTGCTCCATGACATTTATCCTCCTTATATGGTCGAGACATTGTGATTGATTGTATGCGTAGTATGGAAGGCATGCGTGTCTATCCATGTACGCTTTGTTCTCATGGTTGGGGGGGCCTGCGTACTTACCCATTCATGATCTATGTATAGCAGATTGTACCACCCTTTAAGGGTTTGAATTTACCATTCACAAAAAAAAGAGTCACGCTTCGTGAAGCGTAAAGCTTCGTGATGAGCCATTTCTTCTCCCCCACCGGGTATGGCCCCCTCCACCGGGTACCCATTCATTCTCACGTTTCATGAAGCGTGAGATCCCGTGTGCTTCGGCCTAAAAATAAGTACCTTATTTAAAAATAAACGCGTATAATAATGCTGATAAGCAACCAAATTAATGTTACAGAACGGAGAAGGGTATTCTATGAACAAAAGGGAACAACTTTCCCACATAAAGAATCAAACAAAGTACAACAAACTTTGTTATTTTCTCTCAAAAGAAAGGAAAAAACCTACATCTATAACCCTTATCCCACATATACCTAACTTTTTCACTGGAGTAAACCACCTCAGACGCCCGACGATCGACATCCTTGCCCATTGTGCTTTTGGCAGTGTTGTAAGCAACCGTTAAAACCAAACCATTCACAACTTCTTTCAAATCCAATACGGAAAAAACAAAGGCATAACAAGACCAAATTTCTACCCAAATCCCTTCTACTCTCCAACTCTAATCTCCCCGGATCCCGATTCAAAATGATGCTATCCAGATCATCCCCTCCATCGTCTCAACCCTTTTCTCGCTGGATCCGGACTGTTTTGATAGCTTTTTGAGATTCTGGCCTCAGCTTCGATCGAATCAACACATCCAACAAACCTAATTCAAGAGTCCTTGTGATTAGGCGTCGATCTTTTGCCTAAAAAATGATGAATTTTTTAAAATAAAAAAAAGAAAAGGAAAATGTGGGGAATGAAACGTCTTTTTTACGCCTTCCTCCATGTTGTTTACCTGTGCACTTGAAAAGTCATTTTGTGACTTTTGGAGGGCACAGTCAAAAATGAAAAAACAACTTGCAGGGCAAGTATAAAAGCACCTTGAGAACAATACATAAATAAAATAACTAACAATTTATCATCAACGTTTAGTTTAAAACGTTTTGGGTAACCCCCTTGGGTTTGTGGGCCTTTTGGCCCAAACCAATTACACCATCTTTAGCAGATTATGCTAAAAATTAACAAATTGCATCTAACATGCCATGTAACAAAAAAAACTTTGTTGGTTACTAGTTCTCAAGAATAATTTTAGGTTCTGGTTCTTTACGCCCTCGAGATTGGTGGTTCGACAGTAATGGTTTGGTTAAAATCGTGGATGTGTGATGACACCTGAAGGCTTCTAGAGCGAGTCCAAATCTGAGGTGTCCGCAGTTGTTCCCTAAGACCTCGTGCTGTGCATTTTTTCCTAGTTGGCGTCTTCTCTGCTTTTCTTGTGGTACTCTGCACAACCCGCTCCTCAAAGTGCTTCTTCATTTCCAGTTCCCAGCTTTGTTCTTTGTTGTTTTGGTGTTGGTTTTGTTGCTTTCTAGTTTGCTTAATTAGTACCATGTATGCTATCTTTTGCCGATTTATCCGATTACCGTTTTTCGGCCTCTCAATATACCAGACTTCTTTGATACATCGAACTACTTTCCTTATAAAAAAATGTTACTGAACGGAGCCTAATTCGTTACCCCGCCGGCATCATGTTGTAAGTTGGTTGCATACTTGCATTACAGCATTTTTCATGCTCCATAGGCAAGCTATTTGGAGTATAAAATTAACACAACGGCGTATAATTTTTTCTCCTAGTTTTTAAATCTTCTAATAACTACATACCCAATATCTACAATTGAAGGATGGGGTTCAGATACTTCAATTTGAATCCCATTTACAAATCGACCCTCTCCAGAATATATCTGCACTCCCGGAGAAATTCGATCTTAAATCCTCCACCGCTTCGATCATCGGCCACCAAATTGGTCGAAATTCCGTCCCTCACCGTCAACACTACAACCGACGGCGGTCCTACTAGCACCCGCATCTTCCGGCGGTGGCATTTCGGCCATTCTCACGGTGGCGGCGGCCACCAACACGGCAGACCGGAACCGGGATCCAGCAAGGAAAGTGAGAATATTTTCCGCCTTGGGCTCGCCGCCGATATCGGATTGTCCGCGGGGAAGGCTCTCACTGGTTATCTATCTGGCAGCACTGCGATCATCGCCGACGCTGCTCACTCTCTCTCCGATGTGGTGCGTTTAAACCCTTTAGCTTGATCATTTCATTCTTGATCTTTCCGCCTTGTGATTATAAATGTTGTCTGTTGATTTATATATTGTCCAAAATCTATTAAATCTAATCGATAATAACTTGAGTTAGCTGAGTGCTTAACGGTCATTGATTCATGGTCTGATGGGGAAGCTACTGGAGATCTAGGGAGTGATACCTTGATACTTTCTTAACTTTTAAGCTGTGATATGATGCTATTGTGACATTGAATTTTCTTGTGTTCCTTGCTAGGAAGTTACTTTTACACTTTTAATATTCTAATTTCATGTCTGTAAATTTTTGCACTTGCAGGTTCTTAGTGGTATTGCCTTGGTCTCATTTAAGGCTGCAAGGGTTCCTAAAGACAAAGAACACCCATATGGTTACTATTTTATTACACCTGCACTTACCTAAACGCAACCATATATATACACCCTTTACTATATATATACTACTTATAGATTTGATATGTTAAATATTCATCACTTTAATTCTCAGGACATGGTAAATTTGAGACTCTTGGAGCTCTGGGAATTTCTTGCATGCTTGTTGCAACGGCTGGAGGTATTGGATGGCATGCTATAGATGTGTTGATGGTATGAAAGTTGTTTCACTTATCTCTGTAAGAAAATTTATTTTTATAATTCAGCTTGAACTTTTCAGATGCATCGTATTGATCTTCTCAAGATAATGAGTCATCTGGTCGATTTCTTTAGGTGTATACGTTACACTTGGTTGGATATATTTTATCTGCTGGTCCCATGGTATCACCTCAGTGATGGTTACTTTTTCACAGGACCTGCATGATTAGTGTTTTGCTTCTGCTTTTATATATCGGAAGTGCATAAACTTACATCAGTATGATTTGCAACAATCATGTACTCCAAGTAGTTTTTCTTTCACATTCAAACAATAAAGATAATATACATGCTTGGAGTTCCCCTGAATATGAGAGTCTGCCTTTTGCAGGAACCTAACAAAAGATAAGTTGAGGTTTTATTTTCTGATTTACAATTTCTAGCTGTGGGGTTTTGGTTTCTAAAATTAAACAGCTGCTTCAAATTATTCATCAGTGATTTTGTTTGTCATCATACAGGGTGTATTTACTGTTGCGCCTGAAGCTGCACACTCACTAGCACATGATCATCACAACATAGACATGAAACACCCAATCCTTGCTTTGAACATGACCATTCTATCAATAGCCGTAAAGGAGGGGTATTATTTCATATCCATGATTTCCCACCCTACTTTGACTCATTGTTTCTTTTCTTTTGTGTTTTTCAGAGGGATTATAATGTAGCCTTCTCTTGGGATATCTTAATAAATTTACACGTCTTATGTCTCTGAATATTGCTTAATTTTAGAATGTTTGCTTTATCTGCAGGTTGTTCTGGATAACAAAGCAAGCTGGGGAAAAAGAAGGCAGTGGGCTGATGAAAGCAAACGCATGGCATCATCGTGCAGATGCTGTTTCATCTGTAGTTGCACTAGTTGGTGTAGGCAAGTATCTGTCTGCCTTTTAATCAAACATTTAGGATTAGTTATGCTGCCTGCTTAGGATCTCTTATTAATGAGAAATGCTGAACTTGATAATGAGATTGATTTGTAGAAAAGGATTGAAGTTGGAATTGAGAAAAGATGGAAAAGACAATTGAGAGACAAATTGTGTAACTAAGGGACATACTGAGATGAAAGGATAAGGGAAGGAAGACCTTTATCGAATGAAGGAGGATTAATGATATAGAAATCGAGGTAAATGAAAAATCTTAGCCACTTAGATAAACAAGAATTAAAATAGATGAAATACCATACAGAACTATGTAGGAATTAACAAAACATCTAGATGAGTATTCCAGTCTTCATCAAATAGAGATGATATTGTCTTTTAAAGCATTGTTGTTTTACCTCTGGAAATAAAGAAAACATTAGTCTGCTATTGATCATTTAAATCTTATTTTCTGGAAAGAACTAATTATCTTTTGATTAGATAACAATTAGTTATTGCTGATTGTTTTCGTAATTTCAGGAGGCTCCATTCTTGGTGTTAAATTTCTGGATCCTATTGCGGGATTGGTTGTGTCTGGCATGATCTTGAAAGCAGGGCTGGAATCTGGCTATCAGAGGTGTACTTCCTGTGTTATGCTTCTTATATTCTTGCTATTATGACAAGATCAGTTGTCACCATTAAAGTCCTATCCTATGCTTACAGTTCAAAATTGCTGGCGTTTCAAGAAGTACCCAGTGAAAGAATAAAATGGAGAAATCCTATGAGAAAATATTGAGTGAGTTGATTCAATGTATCTAAAAATGCCCAGCTTTTCCAATGTGCTAAAAACCAGAAATCTGCATAGGGATGTACATATTTCCAAATTATCCAGCAGCGGAAAAACTATTTCAGATTTTCTTCTGATACAAGCCTTCTTATGACTTTTAACTATTGTGATTTATCAAAATTATTAGCTGAAGGAGAATTGTTTCTTTTTCCTACATGATTGCTTCTGAGTTCTTCTCTCTGATATGGCAAATTTCCTGTCTTTTCTGGATCATGCTTCCAGTATCCTGGAACTGGTTGATGCAGCAATTCCACAACAGGAATTGGAGCCTCATAAACAAACAATACTCAAGGTTGAGGGAGTCAAGGTGAGTCTCAACAGTTTTCTTGCTGCATTTTTTTTTTTTTTAAATATCTTAATTTAAGTTTGCGTCACTTGGATTGCTGGATTTTCCTCTGTTCTTATCTAGTTCAGTGAGCTTATGAACTTTAATCCTTAGAAGCCATTTTATTATGCTTCCTGTGAATGGTTCTTCTCTTTAATTTTGACCCTTCTGATATAAAGTTGTAATTTCTTCTTCTTCTAGGGTTGTCATCGATTGAGGGGAAGGAGGGCAGGCTCATTTTTGTACCTTGATGTACACATAGAGGTTTGTCTATATAATATTTGCCTAATTTGGATCTCACATAATCTCTTGCTGAACTGGAAGTAGCAGCTTTACTATAATACTGATTACAATGTTATTGCGGCTCCTCAACTAGGAAACAGTGAGCCAGTGACCTTCGTCTTGCAGGTTGATCCTTTCACTAGTGTCAGTGATGCTCATAATGTGGGTGAAACTGTTCGGCGTTACCTTCATGAATCTCATCCTGAAGTGTCTGAAGTTTTCATACATATCGGTAAACCTGCACTCTTCTTATGGATTGAAAAAAATGAACTGGAGCTGTTACAGTAACTGTTCATTACAAAAATGTGAAAGTATGTAGACAGATTGGTAATGATTTATCTATTACTTATACATTGGCCTAATTCTTTCCAAGAAATATTGGGTTCATTAGCTCCATAATGAAGCCACTATATGGGATATAATATAGAAATTAATCTTATTACTACTGTGTTTGTGCATAGGATATGATGCAACAAATGACCTTTCGGACTAATATGTCCTTGATAGCATTACATGGATGTGTGAATCTGCTTGAAGATTCCTTCGGCTTAGTTAACACTTGTTAGGGAAATTAAGGTGATGCTGTGGAACAAATATTATGCGCTTTCCATTTAGCTTAGTTGGGAGAACGCCTTAAAAGCTATCATAGAATGTAGCTATCTTGTTTGCATTGAACTATTACAGTCATGAAAAAAATTCAAAATACAGAAGGAAAACTAGTTAAAACACATGTTTACTGTGTAGTTCTTTCACTGGTCTGTATCAACATTCAATCTTTAAGTTTGTATTATCAAAATTTGATAAAATTTCCCTAATGCTGGTTTTTTTTCCCCCTTTTTCCAAGCAACTATTAACGAAACCTTGATGTAGCTTGCTCTTATTCATAGATACCTCTTCTGAGCTCACTCTCATGGTAAAACCTTGCAGATCCAGCCATCTCCGAAGTTCTGCCAGATGCTGTTCATCATCAGGAAGAATGGGATGGAGAACATCAACCTTTTGTGGATGTCGAATCTTCGATAGAGCATAAAGATTTAGATGATATTGTCACCAAGATTTTCATGTCAAAGTTCAGAGAGGTAATATTCATTGTTTCTGATTAGTGATTACACATAAATCTTACTTGTCTTCCCTTGTCCTTTTTGCTTTCTTGTACTGACATTGTATTATGATATTGGCTACTATATGGGTTTAAAGAACTTGAAAAACATCATTAAGATATTAGTACACATGTTTTCTCTGCCTTTATCTTTCTATCCACTGCATGGAGTAACCTGATTACGTCTTGTGCTTCAGAAAGTCGCTGTGGAGCATATAACCCGCCATGTGTTGCAGGGAAAGGTTTTACTGGAAATCGAGGTTTCCATGCCTCCTGATACCATGATACAGTAAGCATTTGCAGTTAATTTCGCAGGCCTCTGATTCTCCCACGATTCCCTTTTTAAAGGCTTTCTGGTCTGTCTTTCTCAGAGATGCAATGCAAATGGCTGAAGCAGCAAGGGGAGATATTCTGAAGATGATCTCTAATGTCATCGAAGTCAGCATTCAGCTTAGATTGTCACAGTCTAATCACAAGTATAATATCAGCAAAATCCGAAGAAACTAAACGGAAAGTGATTTTGACAAAATTGCATGTGTTTTGTTTTGAAGATTTATATACCAAATTTGCCATACCCCAGGATATAAGAGCTCAATAAAAGCTAGTGAGAAAGAAATATGCTAGACATGGTCCATGTGCATTATTTAGAAGGTCAATTTGCAAGATGAGGCTAAAGGTTGACGTGCTGTTTGTCAAGATTCATGTTATTTACTCGTTATCATTCTAGATGCATTGACCGTCTAAAAAATGTCTTTCTGATCTTACATGTTAGTATCAAGCCTTACTGATGGTGAATAATGAATAATTTATTGATTTGTGATGCAAAGCATTTTCCTTAGACTCAGTTAGATATCTAATCGTGCTAATCCCGTTTACTTTGTTAAGCCCCTTGCTGGCTTGAGAGAATGAGGGGTCATATACTTACCATGACGTTTCCAATCGAACTCGACCTAATAAGTTTACAGCCCACCGACCTCTGCGACGCTGTTTAAGTTGAGGAGTCCATTGGGGGGGTGAAAGTGGCCTTTCATGTTCTATTTGCAAAAAATCTGAAGCACAATACTAGGCAGCTAGAGCGAAAAAGAGGTGATCGAATTACTTTGTTCATTTTGTTTTCCTTTGTACATATCTTCACCGCAAATATAACCACAAATGTATATATATAGTATATATAGAGGTTTCCCACAAGAGAAAGAAAACACACAAAACACACCAAAACATTATTACAAACCAACATGAATGCACATCATCCACTTCAAAATCTGTGTTTAGAGCTCGTAGATCATGCCAACCTTGAGAAGCCTCTTCCTAGGAACATCCAACACCTTGTCACTCTGCTTGAGATTCTTCTTCATGAAATGGTAGACGTAGTCGATAACAATCTTCTTCCACACTCGGGATCCCTTTGCAGCGATCACCTCGCTCTCCCCCATGAGGTGGACCACCCCGGCCTTGCTGGCCCTCTCCACCGCTTCCGCCTCCGCCTCCACCTCCCTCCTCCGCCTCTCCTCCGCCGCCTCCGCCCTCCTCACCTCCTCCTCCTCGATGCTGTCCCCGGCCCCACTGCTCCCGTCGCTCTTCCGGGCTTGCTTGAGCATTCTCACGAACGACTCGTCCGCCACGAAGTCCTTGATCCGGCCCACGAGAACCTGCTCGAACGGCTCCCGCTGGTCCCGGAGGTCGGTGTAGCCGTACCTCACCACGCAGCGGAACACCGAGTAGCCCTCCTTGGCATTCACCCTGCGGAACAAGAAGCGCTCCTCGGGAGGGACCTTGCTGATGGGGAGCGACTTGAAGGACACGAAGACTAGGACCGAGTGGAGAGCGGGGATGTTGGCGGAGTAGTGCTCGAAGATGGGTGGGATCCCGTGGGCCAACTCCGAGTAGAAGATGGCCATCCCGGGGATCTGGCTGACGGAGGGGCGAGCGGTGAGCTCTCGGAGCTGGTCCGGGGAGACTTTGTTGTCCATCTCGTAGTAGTACCTGTGGCGGTACACGTAGTTCCAAATGGTCATGATGGCCATGAAGAAGCAGGCCAAGGCGAAGGGCAGGTACCCGCCTTGGTTGAACTTGAAGAGCACCGAGCTCAAGTAGATGAGCTCCACTGATAAGATGAGTGCCACGTAGGTGATTGCGAAGCCGATGTGCTTCTTCCATATCAGGATCATCACTAGCACCATGAAGGCCGAGGTGATCGTCTCAGCAAACACCACCGCGATACCTACACATTGTTCATATTATATATCATTGATTAGTTAGTATCTAGCTAGCTCCTAATAATTAATGAAACTAATAATTAAACATTGTTGATTGAGGTTGAGCTATATATGTACCGTATGCATGTCCAATCTTCTCGGTGGTCCTGAACGCAAGGGTGACACAAACACAGGCGATCATGAGGAAGTAGTTGAGCTCTGGGATATAGACTTGGCCTTCGTACTTGGCTGAAGTGTGGACGACGGTGACACGCGGGAAGCAACCGAGGGAGAGGGATTGCTGGATGATGGAGAACGTCCCGGAGATCATGGCTTGACTTGCAATGATCGAGGCCATAACAGCCACCACGAACATTGGCCAGTACATAGGACCTACGGACATACATACCAAAAAAGCAAAGACCTTCAATTATATTAGCACCGGAAACGGAAGCCATGTTAATTGAGATACACAAAATATCAAGGGCTAGAATTGGATCAATCATACCAGGTATAGCCTTGTAGAATGTCTGGGACACGGTATCCGGAAATTGCCTGAGATAAGAAGCCTGGCCGGCGTAGGTAATCATAAGAGCAGGGTAAACCACAGAGCATATACTAATCTGTATGGATCGTACGGTGAAATGCGCAAGATCAGCGAAGAGAGCTTCAGTTCCTGCAGTGCGTACATTACGTAGAATTAATTTCAGCAAATCAAATCGCTTAATGTAACAAGGGTATGTATGAAATGAAATAGGGAATCGGAGGGGACGGACCGGTGATGCAGAGGACGACTCCTCCAAGAGAAATCCAAGCGTCTCTGCCGTTCCTAGCGAAGTAGTTGAAAATGTAGGCTGGGTTGAGGGCCTTGATGACGGTTGGATCGTATGTGATGAAGTTGTAGAGGCCGATTCCGGCGTTGAAGAAGAACCAGACGCACACGATGGGGGCGAAACTGTAGCCAACTTTGTCGGTTCCAAACCTCTGGAACGAGAAGAGTAAGACGAGGATGGCGACGGTGACCCACACTACTCTGTCTGCAATTAAGAATTGAAGACGAGGATGGTGATCGATCCTAATTATTTGTCTACATAGTGATCGAGTGAGAGTAAAGTTTATTATATACACGTAACACGTACGTACCCTCCGTCATTGCAGGAGTGGCTAGCGTGATCCCGCTAACGGCTGATAAGACTGTTGAATTGGTTACACAAAAGGAAGTAAACAAACAAGAATGATGAGTAATTAAGAAGCTAGCAAGCAGCCTAGGTCATATATATAAATGAATGAATGAATTGAAAGTAAGGATAACTACCAGAGATGCTGGGTGTAAGGATGCCATCGCCAATGACCAAGGAGGTGGAGAACATGGTGATCAAGAGGAGAACAAATTTGGAAGAAGGGCTGTTTTCAAGGGCGGACTTGAGACGGTGGGACCAGTAGAGGCGTTTGTTGGGGAGCTGGAGGTTGTACGTCGACACTTCGCGATCCTCCGCCTGCGTACTAGGCAGCAGCCCCACCTTCACATGCCGGCAGAGCAGAGAGTAGAGCGCAAACGTCCCACCTTCAATATAATGATATCACTTACAATTAATTATGATTAACAAAGCAATTGACTCAAATTAATACTAGGATTACTTTTTTGGTCTTTAGGCGCACCACCCATAGAGTCGAAAAGGAAACATTATTGTACTACTAAAATCTTTAATCTTTTTTAATCGAAATAAAGTCTTAATCGTTTGATTAGATATCAAACGATTAGATGCCAGAAAGCTAATCGGATTACTGTAATCAATATGAAAAGCACTATGCATCAAAATTGAATGCCTAAGTGTATATTATTCCATTTTGATTCTATGTATGTGATTTTAAAAATCAAAGTAGGAAAAGTCAAATGGTTGACGCCGAGGTATATATGATAAATTAAAATATACTACTCCTTACCATTTATTCATTACGGAAAACGAAATAATATTATTAGTAATTTAGCATTATTTTAACATTTGATTGTAGAAATTTAACATTTTCTTTCTATTAATTTCCCGGCCGGCCACACTTCTTCAAAAAAACCACAAAAATCATGCATGTTTAGGGCACCAAAGTTAAGAGTTTAGTTTTTTTGATTACGTATATGATTAAACCCTTATATATATATATGTACAAAGTAATAGTAATTTTTATCGTATTTCATAATATATTTGTAAATGATAAAATATTTATAAGAATAATCAATGAAAATTAAGCCTTAATTAGTTTAAGTACGTTTTAAATTATTTAAGAAACAATTAATATAATGCCAAAGAAAATAGATCATCATGGTTTACTAATTCATAAGAAGTTCCATATACATCCAAAAATATCAAGATTCTAAGAAGAAATGAACCGCTTTTAATCCTTTTATCACTTGACACGGGATAGGAGGGATAGGTCCAATAAGATGATGGAGTTACGTTGTTGACCTCTAAAGTAATAATTAAGCCACTATTGCATTAAGGAAAAAAAAACAATAGACGTCGTAGGATGGAAATTAATTAAATGCATACCGTTGCCATTGTCATTAGCATTTAGAACGATGAAAACGTATTTGATGATGGGCAGCAGAGTGAAGGTGTAGAAAATGAGCGAAAGCACTCCGAGAATGTCATCGTGGTGCTTGATGCCGTCGGTGAAGGTGCTTGCGTACACATAAAGAGGGGACGTGCCGATGTCTCCGTACACCACCCCTATACTCTGGAAAGCCAGTTGCAGAACCACTGCCCAGCTCATTACCTAGTTTCAATTCATTCACAATTATTATTATTATTAATATGAAAACTTAGTTATAAGCGGCCAAAAAGAATATCCAAGGCTCACGCACCTTTGCGCCGTGGCCGTGGTGGCCTCCGACGTGGGCGGATTCCATGTCCAGGGAATCGTGGCGGCGTAGCTTCTGAGGGGCCGACGACGAGGCCGGCTCCTCCTCCCACCGACTCCTGTCTCCGACATCCGCCGTTGCCATTAATTCCTTCCGCTAAAACCTCTAAATTAAATTTCAAGGAAATTAAAATGGAAGACGACTGATGATGATTGGGGAAATGTGCTTCTGAATCTGGGGTTTTATAAGGACACGGGAGAGAATCGGTCCAACTATGTGACAATTATATACTGATTAATTACCTCAAATGCCAAATCCTTCCAGTGGGATCCACACGTAGGTCACTCGGTTTCTGTTACATTTACATTTTTTTTTGTTCAAACTAATTAGATTTACATTTTCTTTTGTGAGGAGGTCAACTAAGGAGAGGTTATATACTCGAACTAATTGTGTAATTTACAGTAATTTATAAGTTATTCATTAATTAACATTACATTAGTCTCTCATCTAAAGCAATTAGTAATATAAGTCATCAGTTTAGTACAATTCAGAAAAGAATATTAGCTGGTTTAGTATTATGAGGTCGATGTCACAAATGATAACGAGATCTATTTTTTTGTCAAATAAAACTCGCAATAATTCAAGTATATGTATTTTTAATGTTTGAGCTATTCAAGCAGGCTTTATAATAGAATTTAAGATGATCGATTTTTCAGTTGAGATAGATTAGTTTATTGTACACGAACGTGATTTCCTATCCAGCCACCTATAGGTGAAGTCTAGGGAAGGTTTATGTTTGTTTAAGTCAACTGCAAATAAGTTATATCAAATTGATCACATTTTACTCTTCCGTATATATTCCGTGCATGTGAAAACCTTTTTCGAGTACCTTTTGGTGATCAACTTAATTGAGATTTTTCTATGTTAGCGAGAGAAAAAATCTCTACCCTGCCCTGGACAATTTATTATCTAGTGAATTGACATTTAGAGAGCACTTTGTAATAGGTGCAAAAGGAAAAATATCGTGGCTTGGAAAAAATCACCTGCCAATTAATGTGAATTAAATTTCGATGCATCTAAATAAAATAACTCTAACACCTTTACAAGTTATTGTGATTTTTATGAAGAAAAACGAAGGAAGCTATAAAAATGGCTGAAGCTCTCGAAGCTTGCAGAAGGAGAAATTGCATTCACTAAAGTCCAAAACATTTACAAGTATTTATAAGGGCAAAATGCCACATAGGCCATAAGAGAAATGAGTGCTTGAGGGGTGTTTGTGCAAGACACAACTTGCAGGCCCAAAACAATGAAGGCCCAAATAATTGGAACAAGGCTAGCAAATATAGAACAAATAAAATGTTATCCTAACACCCCCCCTTCAAGATGGAGGTGTGTCAATCATCCCCATCTTGGGAAGTATTGTCTTCAAATGTGATCCTGGAAGAGATTTGGTGAGAAAGTCCGCTAGCTGCAATCCAGTTGGGACATGGCTCATTGAAATTAGACCTTCCAGCAACTTCTCTCTCGCAAAGTGGCAATCCAACTCTATGTGTTTCGTGCGCTCATGAAACACAGGGTTCCGGGCTATGTACACATCAGCTTGATTATCACATTTTAGGGGAATTGGTGTGACACCTTCAACTCCAAGCTCATGGAAGACTTTGCTCAGCCGGGCCAATTCTGCACAAACTCTTCTGATGGACCTATATTCCGCCTCTGCAGAGGAGAGACACACACTTTGTTGTTTCTTTGATTTCCAAGATATGAGGCTGCCCCAAAAGAGGATGATGAAGCCACTAACTGACCTTCTAGAGTAGGAACAAGTTGCCCAATCTGCATCACAATAGGCCGTCATCTGAAAGTTGCCATAGTTGTTCAACAAGATGGCCTTAGAAATTGTTCCCATCAAGTAGGACAAAACATGTAAGGCGGCCTTCATATGAGGCTCGCGTGGGGCATTGTTAAATTGACTGAGCACTTGCACAGAGTATGCAATGTCAGGTCTAGTGTTAACTGCAAAGTTTAATTTTCCAACTAATAATCTATAAGGTAGTGCATCCGGGAGAGGTTCCCCATCTTCTAGAGAAAGTCTCTCTCTCAAATCAAGTGGACTAGCTGCATCTCTGGCCTCATCACAAGAAAACTCAGTTATCATCTCAAAAATGAACTTCTGCTGGCTCATAAGAAGCCCATCAGCTACCTTTAGCAAACTCAATGCCCAGAAAGAAGTGAAGATCCCCCAAGTCCTTAATCTTGAACTCTGTATCTAAGTAAACTTTCAAGGCTTCAATTTCCTTTGTGTCATCACCAGTCACAGTTATGTCATCAACATATATTGCCACAAACACCATGGAATGGTCTGTTCTCTTGCAAAATAAGGAGTAGTCATTCATAGATTGTGAGAATCCTTTGGAACGCAATGACGCTGACAATTTGGCATACCATTGCCTAGAAGCTTGTTTTAGTCCATACAAGGACTTCTTTAGCCTACACACCTGATTAGGTTTTTCAAATGTGAGTCCAGAGTGTAGCTTCATGTAGACTTCTTCATTCAAGTCTCCATTCAAGAAGGCATTATTCACATCCAATTGTGAGATTTGCCACTTTCTTTTCAATGCAACAGAAATTAGGGCCCAAACTGTTGTCATCTTTATGACTGGTGAAAAGGTCTCTGTGTAATCTATTCCCTCTCTCTGAGTGAATCCCCTGACAACCAACCTGGCCTTGTATCTTTTTATGCTTCCATTTGACTTCCTCTTAATCTTATAAACCCATTTGCAAGAGATTGCCCTTTTCCCCTTTGGTAGCTCAACAATCTCCCAAGTGTCATTTGCACTTAAGGCTGAAAATTCATCTGTCATGGCTTTCCTCCATACCTCAAATTTACAAGCTTGATCACAGCTGAGTGGTTATGTTTCAGGATGGATGTGAGAGACACTTGAGTCATGAGAGAAGCATATGTTGGATGTGAGAGTGTGACCACAAAAGTGATGGTCATCATGTATGGCAACACACACATAGTCTGACAAGTAGAAAGGTGGCATATGTTGTCTAGTGGACCTTCTTAGGGCATGCTCATGTGTTTCCTCAGAAGCATTTTGGAGTTCATGGGTATTCAAAGGTTCTTGTGTTGAAGTTGATGGTTCTGCGAAGTCATCAGTGGGTAAAGGTGTGCTAGGAAACAAATTGGTTAATAATGAATCTTGGAAAGAAGGGTCATGAAATGGAAAAATGTTCTCATGGAACATAACATCTCGAGAGGAGAGGATTTGTTTGGTTTCAAGGTTATAAAGTTTGTAAGCCTTCTTGCCAAATGGGTATCCAACAAAAATGCGAGGAAAGGCTTTAGCTTGGAATTTATCTCTTCCTTGCTTTAGGGTGGAGGCAAAGCATAAGCATCCAAAACTCCTAATGTGGTCATAAGTGGGCTCTCTGTTGTAAAGGAGCTCATAGGGAGTTTTGTTATTGAGGAGTTTTGTGGGCAAACGGTTTATGATATATGTGGCTGTCAAGACACTCTCACCCCAAAACTTTATTGGCAGTTTGGATTGAAACATCAAAGCTCTTGCAACTTCCAGGATGTGTTTGTGTTTCCTCTCAACTACCCCATTCTGTTGAGGTGTGGCCACACATGAAGTTTCATGCCTAATACCCTTCCCAGCAAAAAATTCAGTGATCTCTCTACTTCCTCCCAACTCTAAAGCATTATGTAATCAGATAGTAACACTTATCAATGTTGTGGTTGGATTTCTTGCAATTTGTACAATACATTAGCTTCCTCTCTCCATTTCCTCTCTGATCAGAATTCTGGTTTAAAACCCTAGCATTCACATTCATTGAGGCTGACTCGTTCACAATCTGAGTAGGGTTTTGCATTTCCCTATGGCTTTCTTCTTGCAATAGCATGTAGTAGGCAAGACTCAAATCAGGAAATGGTTGTATCATGAGAATGTTACCCCTAATATTAGTGTACTGCTCATTTAAGCCCATTAGAAAGTGAATGAGCTTTCTATCCTCATCATGTTTCAGAATCGCTGCAACGCTCCCACAGATGCAAGGGGGAAATTGGTTCATAGAGCTCAACTCGTCACAAAGAGACTTGAAGTTTGTATAGTAGTTGGAAATTGAGCTCGAACCTTGGTTTAAGGCACCAAGTTCTTTTCAATTGAATACAACTAGGCTCCACTAACCTGGCCAAATCGAGTGGTGAGTTCGTCCCAAATCCTGCGGGTTGTGTCGGCGTACAGAACGCTCCGGTGAATGTCAGGGCTCAAGGCGTTCAAAATCCACATCGTCACCATGCTATTGCACCTGTCCCATCTGTGAAATCGAGCGTCTGTCTTCGGAGGCTTGGCCAAGGTCCCGTTAACAAACCCATCCTTGTTCTTCGCCGATAACGCTATGTAGATGGAAATCTTCCACTCGCCAAAGTTCATCCCGTCGAAGACCGTCGGGACCAAAGACAAGCCAGGGTGGTCGCTGGAATGGAGGAAAAGTGGGTCATTGTGGTCTATGGCCTCGTTCACCATGGTTGGTCAAGCTCGAAAAAGGATAAAGCTGGGTTTTTCTAAAAGGGGGGAAATGCGATCTATTGAATGATCGAAAATTTTCTCTCAAATTCTTGAATTTTGCTCTGATACCATGTGATTTTTATGGAAGAAAAACGAAGGAAGCCATGAAAATGGCTGAAGCTCTCGAAGCTTGCAGAAGGGGAAATTGCATTCACTAAAGTCCAAAACATTTACAAGCATTTATATGGGCAAAATGCCACGTAGGCCATAAGAGAAATGAGTGCTTGAGGGGTGTTTGTGCAAGACACAACTTGTAGGCCCACAACAATGAAGGCCCAAATAATTAGAACAAGGCTAGCAAATATAGAATAAATAAAATGTTATCCTAACAACTATATTATAAGAAATCATTTAAGTTCTATTCTTAGCATTGAATGTCAAAAGGTTTCTCCTATGTCGGTTCTTCAGGCAGATGCCTTAGCTTTGTTACAAGGCTTTAAAGAGGCATTTAGGTTGAATATTAAACATATTAGTATACAAGGTGATAATTTAGTTCTCATTAATTCATTGAAAAATGTGTGGAAAATTCCTTGAGAAATTAATGTTTTAATGAAAGATATTCGCAATTTGGTCCGGGTGTATGATAATGTGGTTGTTTCCCATTGTTTCAGGGAATGTAACTTTGCGGCTGATTTTTTAGCCATAAAGCATGTCAATATTGATCGGTTTCGCCTTGCAATTATGTCCTCTCTTCTAGTTTCTGATTTTCTAGATTCTAGTATCTATAATATAAGGGACTCATATTTTCTTTATCCTCTCCTGTTGCAATTCTTAAAAATCACCCGTTTGGATGATTTAGGCTGGCCTTGTTCTTTTGAAGCGGTCTAATGCTTTCCTTGTAATGAGCTAGTAGCTCATTGTATAAAAAAAACTTCAATGGGCGTGCTCGAGTTCTCAACTTAATTGACATTTTACTCTTCAGTATGCTCACCTGGGGAGGATTAGACAAAACTACATCTAGGGGTACGGTGTGCTAAAACGAGTGCCCTGAATAGCCAAAAAAGGCCTTTTTCGTTAACCATTCAAAAATTAACTTGAATACGAACAAGTAACAGACCTAAATTTACGATACAACTAGTGGGACAGAAGATTTTCATCGCTTTTGGTTAGCCATTCATAATATATTTAACAATAAAAAAAATGCAATTTAATCAATTTGGTTATAATATATATATATAAATGAAAATGAAAATTTGAAAATATTAAACTATTATAGCTTTGAGAATGTTGTATGTATGAATATGTTAGGAAATTCGAGGTAGGACTCACATAACTCACAAGAGAAGAATTGGAACAAATAAGAACAATGGAATTAGAGAAATTTGTTGACCCAATCCGTCACAATGATTACGTCCGGGGCACTACCAAGCCAGGAATTTTCACCAGATTTGAGGATTTCAAGGATTACAAGACTTGATCTTGCTGATCTACATTGATTTGATCAGCCTAACCTAATCTTAAGTTCTCTCTAGACTTTTCCCTCTGACTCTTTCAGGATTTTTTCTAGCCCACAATTACAATAATCAATGTGGGTATTGTCACCTAAGCAAGCGATATCTTGCTCCCCAATCCACGCGGAAATTCTATCTTTCGACTAAGACATAATCTTCCATTATAGCGATTTAATTACTAAAATACAGAAGATAAAAGCTTACGATAATAAATAATTTATTTTAAGAAGGGATAGCATAATAAATACGAATACATTTTTTCGCGGAAAATAACATAAATAGGTAATTACTATATTTTATCCACTCACAAATGCCCCACTTGAATGCTAGTTGTGTTCGAAAGCATCACAACTAAGACTCAAGTACTCTAGAACCTATTCGAAGTGGACATGCGGATTAGTCGTGGTCCCCTTAGCGCATTCGTATATTCTTGTATTCGTACATTCATGTGTGATGAACATGGGATCCTTGCCCCTCTACATACGTGCATTGTAGAAGCCTGTTAATGCGATGAATTAACGTTGCACGCTTTTATAATGCAAGACTCAAGCTAATGCAAAAACTTTGACTTTTATTAAAAAAAAAGTGAATACCATGATCTAAGGACATAACTAATAAATGAAAAATAAAAATCTAAGGGCCTCATCAAAACCACGTGGGAAAAAGAGTGCCCTATTTACATGCAAATCCTAATCCCGAGATCCTTGCACAGAGGAATATGAGTAACTACGATCGTGATTGCATCCCGCAGTTTTGCTCTAGAGAAGGAGAAGTGTCTCCTGCGTCGAGGCCGCGATCACGGCAACGCCCCCGCGATCACGGTTTTGCCTCAAAGAGCAAGGATCTCTATGCCAATTTTACGGCCGCAACTATTGAGCCCGCGATTGCGGTTTCGCTCCTGGCCCTCACTTCTCGGTTGGCCTTCAATCTTTTGAAGGAATTCCATCTTGGGATGATTTCCCTTCGAGCAAATGCGCGTGTCTAGCGGATTAGCCCATACTCGGACTGTAGCGTCTTCATCCCTGAATTGGATCATTTGATGGAGGGACGATGGTGGCCTCCCCAAGATCAAGTTGTATGGGTCGGGCACGTTGACTACTATGAACATGACCTCCAAGTCCTTCTTTGCTAAATTTACATGCGTCTCATACATTCCAAGCGGAAATGTCGGATATCCACCAAGTTTTTTGAGTTGCATCTTTACCGGAATAAAGTCTTCATTCTTCTTTCCTAGGAGCTTGAAGACAACATAATACATGATATCCACCAAGCTACCAGGATCCACCAATGCTTGACGCACCTTGAAGCCCTCAAGCTCGATTGTGAGGATCAAGGGATCGTTGTGCGGGACTTGGACAGACACAAGGTCCGTATCTTGAAAGACCAAACTGTTAACTGCGGGAACAAGTGGCGCACGGGTCGCGAGTTGACCCGCAGCCCGTAAATTGTGGGTCGGGTCAGCATGGGTCGCGGGCGACCCTACCCGTTAAACACCCCTACAAATCCTAGGAAAGAGGACGGAGAAACTAGAAAAATTATTTTGAATATATATATATATATAATTTGAACCAATCTAACCTAAGTTGTACTAGATTTGAATGGTTTGTTTTGAAAGATTTTTTTAGGATTTATTAATTTCTATTAGGATAATAGCATTTTTATTTTTGTTTTATGTGAGAAATTCGGCAACCAAAATTCAGTTACTCACTTCCTAGTGTAAAATTAATGTAACTATACATATTTCGTATTCTTATTGTTCCCATGGAGTTTATAAAAAGAATTCTGGGTGAAGTCCTAAAATCCTATAGGAAGTTAATGAATTCGTTGAAAAAAATTAAAAGAAAAATAATAATTAATTTTTTTTAATATGGTAAGAATTTAGAATAGCTTAATAAGTGTAATAAAATAATAATAATTAGTTGATATGAAGAGAAAAAGATCTAATCTCATCCATTAAATAAAAATTTAATGGATGAATAGAGCTTCAATTGCTTTTTATGACTATGTTGAGAAACATAGCTTGATTGATCTGGGATTTGAAGGCCTAATTCCCTAAATATACTTGGTCAACGGGTAATTCCATACATACTCATAAAGTGGCTAGACTTGACCGAGCCTTGTGCGATGACATTTGGCGGTTGCGTTTTCCTGAGGCGGTGGTCCGGCACCTTGTTACCACCCACACAGACCACCTTCCCCTCTTGTTATCTCTGAATCATGATCGTCAAGAGAATAATTTGAACCGCCCATTCAGATTCCAGGCAGCTTGGATTGTTCATGAAAATTTTGAACTCTTTCTCAAAGATAATTGGCGTACAGATGGAAGTTTGAACCAATCTGTGCACAACCTAACAGGAGCGCTTAAAGTCTGGAATAAAGACGTGTTTGAAAACACTTTTTTTCTCGAAAGCTTAAACTTTTAGCGAGACTAGAAGGGGAGCGAAGCGCTTTAGATTATCGAGTTTCGGAAGGTCTTTTGCATAGAGAAAAACTGATTCGACATGATCTTGAGTTGTTCCTTCAACACTAGGTTTACCACTTGTCTACGGTTATCAGGTGTCGGGCTAATAAAGTTACTATCTTGCAAAATTCTGATGGAGAGTGGACGTCTGATGCTATAAAGTCGACTATCCTGAATTTTTTTGTGGGTTTATACAAAGCTGATCGATTTGATCCCATCTTAACGGCTGTGCAACCTGAGATTAATTTTCCAATCAAGTCTTCCAGTATAATTTCGGATATAGCCAGCCCTTTTACTGAAAGAGATGTATGGGAAGCACTGCATATGATGGCTCCTTATAGAGATCCCGCCCCGGATGGTTTTCCAGCAATTTTTTTCCCAAAAGAATTAGCAGATTGTTGGACCGCAAATCACGGAGTTTGTACTGGGAATGGTCAATAACGGGTGGTTTTCCTTAGGGTATTGGCAACGCATTTATGCACCTCACACCTAAACCGAATACACCTTATATTACTTCTCAATTTAGACCAATCTCGTTAATCAATGTAACGTTCAAGATTGCAACTAAAATGATTGTCAATCGACTCAAGCCGGTGTTGCCGCTTCTTGTTTCACCAACCCAAGCAAGTCTTATACCGGGAAGGCAAATCATGGATAATGTTGTATTGGTTCAAGAAGTTCTCCATTCCTTTGCCTCAACTCAAAATAATCGAAAGCTAATGATGCTCAAGATTGATCTAGCCAAGGCATACACTAGGCTTTGAAACATGCTAAGTTCTAACCTGCCATCGAATCTTATTGATGTCATAATGAATTGTCAATCGGAGGGCTCTATGGAAATTCTTTAGAACGGGAATAGGGCGGGATCTTTTTTAAGCCTTTGAGGGCAGGATCCACTTGTGATGCCATTGACCAAAACATTAGAAACTTTGTTTGGGTCTCAACACAAGAATGGAAAAAAAATGCATTTGATAAAGTGGGAGACGATCACTCAACCGAAAGAGGTGGGAGGTCTTGAAACATAATCCCGAGATCCTTGTGCAGAGGAATATGAGTAACTACGATCGTGATTGCATCCCACTGTTTTGCTCTAGAAAAGGAGAAGTGTCTCCTGCGTCGAGGCCGCGATCACGACAACGCACCCGCGATCACGGTTTTGCCTCAAAGAGCAAGGCTCTCTAGGCCAACTTTACGGCCGCAACTATTGAGCCCGGGATTGCGGTTTCGCTCCTGGCCCTCACTTCTCGGCTGGCCTTCAATCTTTTGAAGGAATTCCGTCTTGGGACGATTTCCCTTCGATCAAATGCGCGTGTCTAGCGGATTAGCCCATACTCGGACTGTGGCGTCTTCACCCTGCATTGGATCATTTGATGAAGGGACGATGGTGGCCTCCCCAAGATCAACTTGTATGGGTCGGGCACGTCGACTACTATGAACATGACCGCCATGTCCTTCTTTGCTAAATAGACATGCGTCTCATACATTCCAAGCCGGTATGTCAAATATCTACCAAGTTTTTTGAGTTGCATCTTTACCAGAATAAAGTCTTCATTCTTCTTTCCTAGGAGCTTGAAGACATCATAATACATGATATCCACCAAGCTCCCAAGGATCCACCAATGCCCGACGCACCTTGAAGCCCTCAAGCTCGATTGTGAGGATCAAGGGGTCGTTGTGCGGGACTTGGACTGACACAAGGTCCGTATATTGAAAGACCAAACTGTTAACCGCGGGCACAAGTGGCGCACGGGTCGCGGGTCGACCCGCAACCCGTAAATTGTGGGTCGGGTCAGCGTGGGTCGCGGGTGACCCGACCCATTAAACACCCCTACAAATCCTAGGAAAGAGGACAGAGAAACTAGAAAAATTGTTTTGAGTATAGATATATATATTTATATATATATAATTTGAAACAATCTAACCTAAGTTTTACTGGATTTGAATGGTTTGTTTTGAAAGATTTTTTTTAGGGTTTATGTTGGATCATAACCGGTTAGCAGTGAGCTTGGCAACTGGCAATTAAGCTGTTCCCAAGGCAGCGGAAGTAAATAATCGCAAGTAATAAAAACAGTAAAAGACACAGTTCCTTTATAGAGGAACCCCACTACAACCAACTAGTTGTATGGGTAAACCTCTACCTCCGCTTGGAGGATTTTGAATGACTTACTTATATTGATTGCTTTGTTCCTTAGTTACACAGCCGGATTTACACTTCTCTGTTCCTACAAGTTCTTCCTAACTCTAGCAACACTAGTAAATCCTCTCAACTGAGTTCCTAAGCTCACAACAGCAAAACACAAGTAACTCAAACCTTACGCTGACTTCTCAGTTCCCTTGCTCCTGGGAACTTCAGCTTCACCGTCGTCGAGATCACACACTCGCCGGCGGGGACTTCTCTTCCTTTTCTTTCTTTTCTCTGATGTGGGTGTTTGTAAGTTCTGGGAGAAGTACTCAGACCGAGTACTATTCATTTGGCTTTATAGTCCAATGAGCTTGGGCAGTCGCATCTTTCGTTTGTGTCCAAAATGCCCTTTGCTTGATGCCCAAGTTGTACTTTCTTCACATGTGACTTTGGTTTGAACTAGGTCAACTTCTTGGATCAATCGGACCGTTGGATGAAGCGTGACAGTCTGATCCTCAGACTGTTCCCTCGGGCTGTCTGAGACAGAATCCCGCGATCTGCGCTGAACGGTCGTTGTCCTCACATGTGAGTTCCCATGTCATGGGAACTGTCTTCTTCAGAGTTCCCTTGATGGAAACTCTTCATCGTTGTAAGCTTGTGTTCTCTTGATTGTTTCTGGGAGTTCCCACTTCATGGGAACTTTCCTCTTCAGAGTTCCCTTGATGGAAACTCTTCATTGTGGCCTGCAGTGGCTTTTGGTCATTCGTAGGAGTTCTTGGCTGTACCTGTGTTCCTTAGAAATACTTGAACAAACCACATTAGTTCCCTATGGTGTTTGTCATTATCAAAACTTGAGAATTGATCCGTTGTTTAGAACTAGAGGTCCCAACAACGTCCCAACAGTTTATTAATTTTTATTAGGATAATAGCATTTTTATTTTTGTTTTATGTGAGAAACTCGGCAACCAAAATTCAGTTACTCACTTCCTAGTGTAAAATTAATGTAACTATACATATTTTGTATTCTTATTGTTCCCATGGAGTTTATAAAAATAATTCTGGGTGAAGTCCTAAAAATCCTATATGAAGTTAATGAATTCGTTGAAAAAAATTAAAAGAAAAATAATAATTAATTTTTTTGATAACGTAAGAATTTAGAATAGCTTATTATGTGTAATAAAATAATAATAATTAGTTGATATGAAGAGAAAAAGATCTAATCTCATCCATTAAATAAAAATTTAATGGATGAATAGAGCTTCAATTGCTTTTTATGACTATGTTGAGAAACATAGCTTGATTGATCTGGGATTTGAAGGCCTAATTCCCTAAATATACTTGGTCAACGGGTAATTCCATACATACTCATAAAGTGGCTAGACTTGACCGAGCCTTGTGCGATGACATTTGGCGGTTGCGTTTTCTTGAGGCGGTGGTCCGGCACCTTGTTACCACCCACACAAACCACCTTCCCCTCTTTTTATCTCTGAATTATGACCGTCAAGAGAATAATTTGAACCGCCCATTCAGATTCTAGGCAGCTTAGATTGTTCATGAAAAATTTGAACTCTTTCTCAAAGAAAATTGGCGTACAGATGGAAGTTTGAACCAATCTGTGCACAACCTAACAGGAGCGCTTAAAGTCTGGAATAAAGACGTGTTTGGAAACACTTTTCTCGAAAGCGTAAACTTTTAGCGGGACTAGAAGGGGTGCGAAGAGCTTTAGATTATCGAGTTTCGGAAGGTCTTTTGCATAGAGAAAAACTGATTCGACATGATCTTGAGTTGGTCCTTCAACACAAGGTTTACCACTTGTCTACGGTTATCCGGTGTCGGGCTAATAAAGTTACTATCTTGCAAAATTCTGATGGAGAGTGGACGTTTGATGCTATAAACTCGACTATCCTGAATTTTTTTGCTGGTTTATACAAAGCTGATCGATTTGATCCCATCTTAACGGCTGGGCATCCTGAGATTAATTTTCCAATCATGTCTTCCAGTATAATTTTGGATATAGCCAGCCCTTTTACTGAAAGAGATGTATGGGAAGCACTGCATATGATGGCTCCTTATAGAGCTCCCATCCCGGATGGTTTTCCAACGATTTTTTCCCCAAAAGAACTGGCAGATTATTGGACCGTAGATCACGGAGTTTGTACTGGGAATGGTCAATAATGGGTGGTTTTCCTGAGGGTATTGGCGAAGCATTTATGCACCTCATACCTAAAGCGAATACACCTTATATTGCTGCTCAATATAGATCAATCTCGTTACTCAATGTAACGTTCAAGATTGCAACTAAAATGATAGTCAATCGACTCAAGCCAGTGTTGCCGCTTCTTGTTTCACCAACCCAAGCAAGTCTTATACCGGGAAGGCAAATCATAGATAATGTTGTATTGGTTCAAGAAGTTCTCCATTCCTTTGCCTCAGCTCAAAATAATCGAAAGCTAATGATGCTCAAGATTGATCTAGCCAAGGCATACACCAGGCTTTGAAACATGCTAAGTTCTAACTTGCCATCGAATCTTATTGATGTCATAATGAAGTGTGGAGGGCTCTATGGAAATTCTTTAGAACGGGAATAGGCGCGATCTTTTTAAGCCTTCGAGGGGAATCCGTCAGGGAGATCCGCTTTCCTTGTACCTTTTTGTCTTGTGTATAGAATACCTCTCTCATATAATACAGGAAGCAGTCAGTTTTGGTGTTTGGAAACCGGTTTTTGAAGGAGGAGTGAGCTTATCGCATTTATTCTTTGCGGATGACCTCATTCTATTTTCCGAAGCTTCAACTAATCAGGTGGCAGTCATCAAGAGTTGTCTTCAAAGATTTTGTTTCTTCTCGGAGGAGACGGTAAACTATGATAAGAGAAGTGTTTTCTTTTCTCCAAATGTTGATCGCCGAATCAGGGAGGAAGTCAGTTCGTTTCTTGCTATGCCGATTTCGGATGACTTTGAGTCATATCTTGGAGTCCCCATGGCTTGTGGACGCATTTCTAAAGACAAGTATGATTTCATCTTGGATAAAATCACGACAAGACTTGGAAGTTGACAATCGAAATATGTTTCGACTGCTGGGAGACTCACACTTGCAAATTCGGTCTTGACAAGTCTTCCGCTTTACGTTATGCAATCGACCTTGATTCCTAGATCCACTTGTGATGCCATTGACCAAAAAATCAGAAACTTTGTTTGGGGCTCAACACAAGAACGGAAAAAAAATGCATTTGATAAAGTGGGAGACGATCACTCAACCGAAAGAGGTGGGAGGTCTTGGAACCCGACCAATGAGGGCTAGTAACACAACCTTGTTAGCCAAGCTGGGTTGGCGTCTTATTAACGAGCCAAATGCGATTTTGAGCAGAGTTCTCAGGGGAAATATTGCAATAACAGAAATGATATTGAAATGTTCCAATCCAGGGCGTCTTCTTCGCAAATGTGGAAAGGAGTGTTAGATGGAGTTCCTCTCCTGGCTCTTGGAATTGGGATGGCAGTAGATACTGGCAAAAATACACTTTTCTGGTTACATAGCTGGCTGGTTGAGCAGCCATTGATTGATTTTTCTATCACTGAGGTGCCGTCTTATGAGCAAGGAGCTATGATTGCCGATTGTTATGGTCAGCAAGGGTGGAATTGGAACCATTTTTCGTGCTTTCTTCCACCTAATATCTTGCAAAGGCTACAAACGGTGGTGATTCAAGTTGATCAGGCTGAAGAAGACAAACCTTTTTGGAGGCTGACAACATCTGGCTCGTTCTCATCCAAAACTGCTATGAGTCTTATTCGGCCTGATGTCTCTGATCTCAATGACCGAATTTGGAAGATACCTGTACTGCAAAGGGCGAGACACTCAGTCTGTTTGGTTGCACATGAGTCTATTTTGTGCAATGAAACCAGGCTGCGCAGACACTTAACATCACCTACCTCGAATGTTTGGTCACCATTGAGATCGAATTATGTTGTGCTCAATACTGATGCCATATCTAAGGGTAACCCGGGCTTTTCGACATTCTGAGGGATCTTTTATCCAGGCCTATTCTAAGATATCAGATACTTTCCAGGGGTTGCAAATTGCCAAGAGAATAATGGGATTCTCATGCTTGCAAGTTCAGACTGATTCTATGACTGCATTCTGGTACACTCGTAGGATTCTTGCGTACCAAGGTAGGGCTCTAGGCCTCGGAATTGAACGTAACCAGTGAAAGGAGGGAGAAAAGGAAGAGTATGAGGGAGGCAGAAATTAGGGCATAAAGTATTTTCTTGTTATTCATTGTGATAACATAACAAGGTATTTATACTAGGCCCTACGGATTCAATAAAAGCGACTCAGGAAAGAATCCGGAAGAAAACCTGAGAAGGAGGTTATAAATATCCTCTATATAAAAATTACATAAAATTATAAATATTAATCCCTAAGCTTAAGCGGAAGCTTTCGCACCCGCGTTGATTTAGCCCGAGCCGGCTGCACTTCTATCTGTGACTTATCAATCTCCCCCCCCCCCCCCCTGACAAGCGACTTGTCCTCAAGTCGTATGTCGGGAAAGGAATTGCGCAGCTGATCCACCGACTCCCATGTAGCGTCCGCTTTAGACCCATGTTCCCATACGACAAGCCATTCCACGCGTGGTGAACCTTGAAACAACACATACCGCACGGCAATGGCACGCATCGGCCGGGCCAAGGGCTGGTCGTTGATGAACTCCGATGGTAATACCGGCTGGATGGTTGCAGCGTTCCCGGCGATGAATGGGCGCAATAGCGACACATGAAAGACGTTGTGAATCTTAGCGTGCTCGGGAAGAGCGAGACGATATGCAACCGGTCCTATCCACTCTAAAATAGTAAAGGGCCCAAAAAATCGTCGTGCTAGCTTAGAAGAGATCGGCTTTGCGACGGAATGTTGCCTGTATGGTTGTAACTTCAACAACACTTGATCACCAACTTGAAACTCAACGTCCATACGGTGTAGATTAGCCTGAGCGCGCATCCGTTGTTGTGCCTTTTGAAGGTTGCGCTACAGAAGCTCGATCAAAGCGAGCCGGTCTTGTGCGGTACTTAGGGCGGACTGGTTTGTTGAAGCCGGTTGAGTCACCCGGAGCAAGGGCGGTGGTTCGCGCCCATACAACGCCTGAAAAGGTGACATCTTAATGCCCTCGTGATAAGCACAGTTCAAGGCTAATTCAGCCCATCGCAATAGTAAAGACCACCGAGCCGGTCGAGCATGTGTAAACGCTCGTAGATATTGCTCAAGAGCTCGGTTTTTGACCTCGGTTTGCCCGTCGGATTGCGGGTGGTATGCAATACTATGTTTCAGCGTAGTGCCGCTTAAACGATGTAATTCCTTCCAGAACGTACTCGTGAATATGACATCACGGTCCGAGACGATTGAGGCTGGAATCCCGTGGTGCTTCACCACGATCTCCACAAATAGTGAGGCCACATTGAAAGCATCATACGACGTACCTAGGGCGCCAAAATGTGCATACTTGGACAGCCGGTCCACCACCACAAAAATGGTCGTAAATCCTCGAGAAGGTGGTAAGCCGACGATGAAATCCATTGATATGTCGTCCCAAACCCGATGCGGAATTGGCAATGGTTGCAACAATCCGCCTGGTCGCTGAGTGCTATACTTCGTGGCCTGACACGTGAAACAAGCATCCACAAAGTTTTTAACGTCGCGACGCATCCCGGGCCAAAAGAAGATCTCCGCCACCCGTCGAAATGTGCGGTCCACACCCGGGTGACCGGCACTAGGAGACGCATGGAATTCCTGTAGGATGGCGTCTTTGAGAGACGAATTTGAGCTCAACACTAACCGATGCTCGTAATAGACGATACCATCATGGACCCGAAATGGTGGAACGAGTCGACCTTCCTCCGCTGCGGTGTGATGTGTGATTAACTCGGGACGAGTCGTGTTCTCCAACCGCACTTTCTGTAGCAAATTAGGCAACGGTTGTGACATAGCAAAGCATTGTTTGACCGTCGACTCATGATCAATCATACAACGAGACAAAGCATCGGCGACCTTGTTACTAGACCCGATTTTATACTCAATTCTGAATTTATAACCCATGAGTTTCCTGATAAAAAACTGTTGATCCGGCGTCTGAATACCTTGGGATAGAAGCTCTTTCAAGCTTTGCTGATCTGTGCGAATGAGAAATTCCCGGCCAAGCAAATACTGTCGCCATTTCTGAACAGCGGAAACAATAGCAAAGAGTTCCCGGTGATATGCTGACGAGCCACGACGTCTTGGGCCGAGGGCCTTGCTAAAGAATGACACCGGATGTTCGTTCTGAAGTAGCACGACACCTACTCCTTCGTCAGAAGCATGGGTCTCTACAAGAAAAGGAGCAGTAAAATCAAGTAACTGTAATACCGGGGGTTGCATCATGGCCTGTTGTAGACGTTTGAAGGCATTGTCGACTGTCTCTGACCATGCGAATTTATCCTTCTGTAACAGAGTAGTCAGCGGAGATGCCAGGGTGGCGTAATTGCGGACAAACTTCCGATAATAACCTGTGAGACCGAGAAACCCACGTAATTGCTTGACCGTCTTAGGGATCGGCCATTTCGCCATTGCATCTAACTTACTCGGATCTGCCAATAATTGACCATTAGCCACTATATGACCCAAATATTCAACCTTGGCTGTAGCAAAGGAGCACTTCAAACTCTTGACCACAAAATGATGGTCCTGCAAAATCTGAAGCACAATGTCAAGATGTTGAACATGCAATTGTAGGGAAGCGCTATAGATTAAGATGTCATCGAAAAAAACAATGACGAAAGCACGCAAGTAAGCAGCAAATATCTGATTCATAGCAGCCTGAAAGGTAGACGGGGCATTTGTCAACCCGAACGGCATCACTAAGAATTCGAAATGTCCATCGTGGGTCCGGAAAGCGGTTTTGTAGATGTCCGACGCATGCATTCGGATCTGATGATAACCCGAACGAAGATCCAGTTTAGTGAAGAACCGAGCGTTGCCCAGCTCATCGAATAACTCATCTGCTGTAGGGATCGGAAACTTGTCGGCCACTGTAACAGAATTAAGAGCCCTGTAATCCACACAAAAACAGAAGCTGCCGTCTTTCTTCTTAACAAGCAAAGCCAGAGAGGAGAAGGGACTGGTGCTATGCCGGATAATACCGTGTTGCAACATATCCTGGACCTGCTTCTCGATTTCCGACTTTTGAAAATACGGATACCTGTACGGTCGGACATTAATAGGTTTCGAGCCCTCCTGTAAATGAATACGATGATCCCAGGCTCTCGGAGGTGGCAGTCCCTCGGGTAGGCTAAACACGTCTACGTGTAACTCTAACACCTTCCGAATATCAGACGGAAGATTCTCAACAAGATCAAGGGCAGGTGCGTGACTAATGCTGCTATGTGTGTCGGTTGGCACTATCTCATAACAATCAGCAACAACGTTAGTAGCAAAAAGGGACTGTAAAGCATGGAGAGAGATACCTCGGGCTGATTGGCGATCGCCTTGCAACGTTACAGTTTTACCCTGCCATACGAACTCCATCACCAGATTGGCGTAATCATGGGACACTTTACCCAAGGTTTGTAGCCACTGCACACCTAAAACAACTAGTGGCCCGTGAACCTTAAGCACATATAGATCAATGTCGAACACATGTCCCTGCAATTGGAGAGCAGTTTTTGCACACTGATGGGTGCATGGTAATGAGGCTCCATTGCCCACATATACTCGAAAGGGGGAAACCATGGATAGAGGGAGTTTAAGCCGCTCGACAACTTCCGGATGAATGAAGTTGTGAGTACTCCCGCCATCGATCAATACTTGCACTGAGACGTCAGTAATAAAGCCCATTAATTTAAGAGATTTCGGATTAGCCAAACCTTCCATGGACCACACGGTCGAGACGTCTCCTGTAACAGCCATGTCACTATCCTCAGTTGTCACTTCCTCGGCATCGTCCAATTCGTCGCTTCCGAGCAATGCGAGAAAACGATGCTTGCAACGATGTCCAGGCACAAATTTCTCGTCGCAGTTCCAACACAAGCCCTTAGCGCGTCGTTCCTCACGTTCCGCGACGGACAAGCGGCGAATGGGCAGGGATGATAAATTAGTGGTAGTTTGGTTCTGCATCGGGGGCTGCTGTGGTGTCGGATTAGATGAAGATGCTACCGTGAGATTGACCTGGATGGTCGGTTTGAATCTCTGGTTCGTCCACGTTCTGCGGTTGCCCGCGGACGCACTCACGGTGTCCGAATAAGAAGCAGCTAGTTCA
The DNA here is from genome assembly GCA_964016875.1 of Fallopia convolvulus. Lineage (NCBI taxonomy): Eukaryota > Viridiplantae > Streptophyta > Magnoliopsida > Caryophyllales > Polygonaceae > Fallopia > Fallopia convolvulus. The sequence goes on from OZ024719.1 coordinate 27,512,662, forward strand.
CGTGCTAGCGCAAAGGCCTGGGCGAGTGTCATCGGAGCCCGTAAATTCAATTCGTGCCGGACCGGTTGTTTCAGGCCCGCCTTGAACATCGAGATTAATGTAGCTTGAGGTACCCCTTCAACTTTATTCAGCAAGGCCTCGAACTCTATCTGATAGTCTAAGACGGTAGTCTTCTGATGCAGTTTCGACAAGAGGCCGACGTAATCCTCGTAGTGATGAGGATCAAACCGTTGTTTCACCGCATCGAGGAGAGCGGGCCAAGTTTGGATGAGGTTGTTCCGTCGCTGATAGCGGAACCAATGCGAAGCCGGGGCATCAATAAGCATACCCACCAACTGTAAACGCTCATGTGCCGGGGTGTGAAAGTAATCGAAGTACGACTGGATCTTATACTCCCAGCCTGCCGGATCAGACCCGTTGAAGCGTGGCGCCTCGACCCGCATTTTTGGGGCACGATCCTGCCCGTGCTGTTCATCAGCCCCCGGTCGAGGTAAAGGCGGCGGTCGACCCGGATGTGGTTGCGGCTGCTGGTTTTGACGGTGGCCGTCCTCGTTCGGATTACGACGTGGTCCATCGAACGGCAGCATGGACGCCACGATCTTGTTCCGCCAGGATGTTGCGGGTCTCCAAGATGTGGAAGACCTGATCCAAGCGGCGGCGCTGTTGTTCATGCCGTTGTTCCTGCTCAGTCCGATTTTGGCGAATTTCTAGGGTTAGGGCTTGAATCAGTTCCCGCATGTCCGTCTCGTTCGCCGTAAGACTCGAACCATCACCTTCAGTTGACATGATGGGCTTGAGTTCAACTATGGAAGCACCAATTGGTACACTCGTTGGATTCTTGCGTACCAAGGTAGGGCTCTAGGCCTCGGAATTGAACGTAACCAGTGAAAGGAGGGAGAAAAGGAAGAGTATGAGGGAGGCAGAAATTAGGGCATAAAGTATTTTCTTGTTATTCATTGTGATAACATAACAAGGTATTTATACTAGGCCCTACGGATTCAATAAAAGCGACTCAGGAAAGAATCCGGAAGAAAACCTGAGAAGGAGGTTATAAATATCCTCTATATAAAAATTACATAAAATTATAAATATTAATCCCTAAGCTTAAGCGGAAGCTTTCGCACCCGCGTTGATTTAGCCCGAGCTGGCTGCACTTCTATTTGTGATGTATCACATTCACCTTGCTGTCCAAGCCGAATTTGGGTCCAAATAAGGGTTAATACATGCTCCAAAATTGCTGCAAGCTTATCCAGCTGATGGGTTTGAAGATTGCAAACTTAAGAAGATTGCTCGGGAGACCAACCGAGTTGCCGATGCTCTAGCAAACCAGTCAATTTCTATTAACAATCTTCTTGTTGAATTTTTTTATGCACCTGATTTTATTTCAGATTTGTTAAAAACTGATGTTGAGCTTCTTGAGAGCTCTGTTTCCGTTTAATGCCTAATAAAATTACCCGCAGGAGCTAGGCTCCGTTTCTTGACCAAAATAAAAATTTAACGATCAAGATTTGCTCAACTTTGTATATGAAATTTTTTCTCACCTCCAGTGGAGTTTCCGTGTAACATCCAGTTAATTAACTAGCATAATAACTTGTTTCTACCAAAAAAATTTTGCATAATAACTTGTGTTTTCGCTAAACCAAAAGGCTATTTTGACAAGGATTTCCTTGAAAGAGGATGGATTCAAGTGGTGTGTATTGTCTGATCTAATCATGTCAAAAGCCTTTAATTTATAGCCTGAGAAGTCCTTTTCTGTGTGCTAATTTTTTTTTTTCTCCTTTTCTCCACCATCAGTGTTTCACCCCTGAACCCTTTAATGATTTCCCCTTCACCATCAAAAGTCTGAAATCAAAAGCAATTTCATTTCATGACATGCTTATTATACTTATATTCTTCACTCTCATAATTTTACCTGTGTACTCTTCTTCTTTTTTCATTTGTACCTTTGCGTATCAATATCATTATATCAACAACAGCCCTTATGTATTGATTTACAAAGTAGTACTGCTCTTTCACCTCCTATATTTTAAATTTCATTTTTAGGATGATTGTTACTTTGAAATGAATAAACTGAAGCAATGTTAGTTAAGATTACTTACTGGATTATATACATTTTATTCATCATTTATGATAATCATATATACTCACTCTTCACTCCAAGTTACCCCAGATTAAGGGGTAAATCTACATGCTTTGTACTGTTTTTTTTTTGGTACACATTATAAATAACCATATACTGATACAGATACTGATATTGTTGCAGTAGCATTTACTTTGCTTTCCCATCCTATCATTATCAAAGAACCAAAAATTGATGGGTGAAGTTAATTTCATTGTCCTTCTAATACAGAGTGAGTAAAGATATATGTTAAGTTTGGTACATGTTTTAATGGTTCTTGATTTTAGGACCCTAAACAAGGCCAAGTACTTGCATTTTTAGAATATTAATCTGGCTCAACTGAAATCCAAATACTTGTTCTACCAAAAAAAAAAAAGAAATCCAAATACTTGAGATTAGCCTAGAATATCCATTACAAATAAGAACCGGTTACAATTCGAAACGGACACCTTAGAGTATTACCTTAATGTCTTAACCGTTGAACCTAATGCTCTAAATTTTGAATGTTTGAACTTTGCAGGGTGCGTGGAGATTTTGTTTGATTCCACCGAAGACTCCAATGATATTTTATGTATATAATACTGTAATGTAGGTAACACTTGAGCATATCATGTGGTTATACTGGATTTCCTGTTAAATCAAGTACTTATTACTACTACTAGTCTACTACTACTACTTATGAGTTATGAAGCAATGTTAGAAGCCAGATTCACACGTGACGCTGGTCTCTGGTAAAACAAGTTGGCCCCTTCTCTTCTTCAAACCCCTCAAATCTACTGCCATAATAAGGTCAAATAAGCATCCAACTGGACCCCAATTGATTCCTGTTTAGGCTTTTCTGTGCTCTCTCTTACTTTTCCTTGTACCTTTTTTCTCCACACTTTTCCCTCTTAAAGACTTAATCTTGTGCAACCACTTTCACAATATGAACTGCTTTCCCTTCTCCTTAAGTTAGCCAAAAGCCTCTCTCATTCCTTAATCCAGCGTATTCATCATCCATCTCCAAATGGCAACACCTAATTCGGATAACACTCCAGAGCCTTTGAAGTATGAGGTAAGTGTGTATTTACATCTCGCCTCTTTGTGCTATATATCTCTCTTATTTCAGAATGTTCTACATAACCCTGAACTGTTATTAATTTGTTACGTACTCAGACATGGTTCTTGAAAGTGCCAATCCACTGTGAAGGTTGCAAGAAAAAGGTCAAGAAAGTCCTCCACAGCATTGAAGGTACGTTTTCTCTTCGATTCTATAAGCTTTATTCTCATACCCAGAAGTTTGCTGTATCCTACTTACGCACCATATTGTGAACCTGTTTTGGGTATTCTCAGGGGTTTACACGACAATAATAGACTCTCAGCAGCAAAAGGTCACAGTAACAGGCAATGTAAACGCAGATGCTCTGATCAAGAAACTTGTCAAGTCCGGAAAACACGCCGAGCTGTGGCCCGAAATTAAGCCGCCTAAGAAGGAGAAGAAGCCCAATGACGCCCATCAACACAAGGAGCCCAAACCCGGCAACAAGAATGCAGAGCAGAAGCCCGATATCCCTACTGAGCCTGGAAACACACCTGATCAGAATCCAGCAGCTACTACTAACAAGGAACCTGGAGCATTAGAGTCAAAAGGACCCGAGAATCTGACAAATGACAGTCCGCCATTGGAGGAAAAAGGCACAAAGAGTCCTGAGAATCCACCAGCAGCAGCCGGTGCTGCTCCTGGTGGGCAGAGTGGCGGCGGTAAAAAGAAGAAGAAGAAAGGCCAGGATTGCGGCAGTGGTGGTGGGGGTGCACCTACTAACGGTGAGGGCACCGGCGGAGGATCACCACCAAGCCAGGGCCCACCACCGCCTATGGCTCAGAATAATTCGGCACCCACGCCTATTAACCTTGGTCCTCCTGCTCAGCCTCCTATGTACCATCCTTACCCCCCGACCCCAATGTATGGGTTGTGTTATAGCGTTGCACAACCCAGTATGACTACTTCACTCTACGCTCCGCCAATGTACGCCTATACACATCCCGGATACGTTCCCCTCCCACCGCCGTCTGATCCTGTCCTACAACACAGCCGCTATGATTACCATGACTACGATGAAAACGAAAGCAGTTGCTCTATTATGTAATACATGTATCGATCGATAAAGATGCTCGGATATTTCTGCTTCTTATTATTATGAATGTGCAACCAATGAACCCAAAAAAAAAAACCATCGTATGTTGATTTTATGAAGGCCCGTAATTTGGTTTTGTTTTTCAAGCCTCCCTTTGGCGTACGTGGTCGTGTAGAATTGTGTTTTGGTGGCTTTACTTAGCAGGGTGGTACTACAAGTGCCAAAGGGAAAAGTGTACTAGCCTTGTAATGTAATGTAATGCTGCAATCCAATGCTTAGTTGTATAAATTAAAAGAGGGCATGCTAAATTTGCCTTTTTTTTGGTCATTCTGATGTGTAAAGGGTTTTTGTCTTATGACTTGTGAGCAGCAGGGTGGGGATATTTAATTTTTAATAATGGAGGGGATTTGGGTGGATATCCACTTGTTTCCTTTGATGGGGGGAAAGCTTTGTTAATTAAACGGGTGTTAATTCTTATGCATGCTTTGAGAATTGAGAGATTCCTTGCTTTTTTAAGTATGGAATTGTTTATTGAACCGATATACTCTTGTATGTAAACCACTATACGTAACACTTCCTTTTGTGTATAGGTTTGTTTATTACGAGTCTTCTTCTACTACTACTACTGCAGAGTATTTGAAAACAAATTAAAGTACATGTAATAATTTATAGTTTGGTTGTTTCAAAAACATGTCTACGTATTAGATACTTAAAATTCAAATGTATCAGATTTGTATGATAAAGTTCTCTTCTAAGAAAAAGGAATATGCAATATGCATGCATCTTTCCAAAACCTAAAGGTAATTAACCTAAAAACTAGGTGACCATCCCTGATTTTTTTATTCCAATCTACCCTAGTACAAATATAAAGTAAAAATTACTTTACCAAAAAAAATATAAAGTAAAAATCAAGTCTTTGTAAAAATTTGAGCCACATGGCAAATTTGAAATATTTTTTGATTTTTTGATTTCTCATTTTTAATCCATTTCTACCTTAACCACTTCCCTACTATCTCAAAAACTACCATCCACTCTTTTCTTCTAAACAAATTAAAATTTTATAATTTTTATTACTAAAGAAAATAAGATTCAATCGTAAAAATTTATTTTGAATAGATATTTAAATAATAAGTTAGAAATAAAATTATTTTAAAATATACCCGTACAAGGTACGGGAATAACACTAGTTAAAAATAGGGAATTTCCGGTTGGTACCCCTCAAGTTTTTACATTTTCGGATGGTGCTCAGGAAAAAAAGTTATTCCGGTCAATGCCCCTGAACTTTTTAACTAGTCCGTTCCGTGCCCTTTAACATGCTTCTCCTTCAAAGTCCGTTAGATTTGCAAAAAAAAAATAATAAAACCGAAAAAGTTAGAATTTTTTTTACGAAATCTGTATTGTATAGAGAACGAAGGCAGCGACCAACGAAGAAGAAAGAATGAAGGAGAAGAGAGGCGCGAGAGTCATCGACCAACGAACTCCATCACGGGCGGCGGACGGACGGTTGTCGGTCGGAGAGACGGGTGGACTGAGGCGGATTGTCGGTCGGAGAGACGGGTGGACGAAGGCGGACTGCCGGCAAGCAGGTTTGTCTTACTACGATTTAGGGCTTTTTGCAATTGAGGGTCTAAGATTGAATTTAGGGAGATTTAGAGTATGATTTAGTTGATTTCTTCCCCATTAGATGTTGTTATGGTCAATTTGTGTGATATCTGATTTTGATTTGAAATTAGGGCTTGTAATTAGGGTTTTGTGATTGAGGGTCAAATTCATTAGGGTAGGAATGTGTTATGGATTTGGCATATATATAGTCATTTTAGGAATTCTAAATTTTTCTAACCAAAAAGATTGGATTACCGAAATGATTGGATTTTTCTAAATAACTTTACACCCGTGAGTGCATAATTGGATTGTGTTGTCGACCTGTCTTTTTATTAGGAAGTGTTTTTCATAAGCCTCGTTGCACTCAGTGAAAACCAAATTAGATTTATTGTTTTGTTACTTCTGTTCTTGTTTAATTTAGAGGGTGCTTCATCCACTTGGTTCTAAAAAGATTCCTACTATAATTGCCCATATGCTGTCATAGCACATTATTGGCAATGAAATGTCAGAATAGTTCATCTAGGTTATGATTAAAGGATAAAAAATCAGCTTCCTCAAAGCTAATGTTCTAAAAACCAGCTCTTCCTCAAAGCTAATGACCAAATCACTTATTATTGAATGCTTTTCTCCAGTTATTGTTTCTTTTTAGTTGGTGCTATTTGTTGATGCTGAAAACTCATTTTTTTTTGTGGATGCTAAGTTCTTACGATGGGCTAGTACGATCTTTTGTTGGTGTGTCATTGGGTTTCCTCTTTTTTGTCCTAGATTATACTAAGGGGTTTGCACTTTGTTGGTTTTTAATATTTGTTGGTTCATTTGTTGTTCTTAAAGTTTAAAGTTGAAATCACTTGTAAAACTTTCTTGACAAATAGCCTATTAGCTCAATTGGTAGAGCAATGTGTTTATGCACAAGGATGTGGGTTCAAATCCCACATAGGCTAATGTGATTTTTTTAGAAGAAAAGATAGACTTATTCACAAACCGGACTGCAAAATCATCCATTCTATCTCGTTTGATTAATTTAGCCATTTGAGCAAATAAACAAGAGGAAAAAGGTAGATGCTAAGACTTTGATCACATTGAGATTGGTATCATTTTGACAATAAATGACATGACAGTGTTTGAATCCACATTAACAATAGACATTGTTATCATAATTAATGACATACTTTAATCAAGGAGACATATGTTAGCCTATGTGGGATTCGAACCCACATCTTTGTATAGATAATCATCGCTCTACTAATTGAACTAATAGGTTATTTGTCAGCATAAAGAAGAGATACACTTGTAATGCAAACAATTTTTTTCTCTCTCAGTCCTACCTTTTAACAATTCTGATTCATTTTAGACATTACTTTATACTAGAATGCAAGACAAGCAAAGTAAGACAAGATCAAACATAAATTGTAATTTAAAGTTAAAGCTAACTATTTTTTGTTTTAGACAAATCTTTTTCCTCTAACGAGCATGGATTCCCGGGCATATGTTAATAGCTAGTCAATATAAACTCTTCACTATTTTTCTCAGGTGTTCGTTAACGGCGGTTGAACTTTAAATATGCCAAACCCTAATTTCAAATCAAAAAATTGAAAATAAAAATAACAATTTAAGATACAAAATAACTAAATTATACTCTAATTCACCCTAAATTTCAATCATCAACACACCAATTGCAAAAAATGCCCTAAATCGAACTGAAGAATACATGTTGTCGCCGCCGCTCGTCCATCACCGCCCGCCCGCCCGCCCGCCTCCTCCGTCCATTGCCTTCTATGGAGGTCGTTGTCCCTTACTTCCTCTTCCGGATGGGGTCGTCGTCCCTTAATTGCTTTCTTTCTCTTCCAGATGGAGGTCAGCCGCGATGGACCAGATTTATTCCTTCGTTCTTCTCCTCCGTAAAAGAACATGTATTGATTTTTTTTTTTTTAAGTTAAATATCCTTTAAATCTTATTTTTTTTTAAAAAAATCTGAGGAGTTCCAAGGAAAAATGATGTAAGGGCACAAAACGAACTAGTTAAGAAGTTCGGGGGTACCGATTGGAATACCTTTTTTTCCTGGGCACCATTCGGAAAAGTGAAAAGTTGAGGGATACCAACCGGAATTTCCCTTAAAAATAATTTCAAAGACTCGTGCCTCTAACACCAATTGTGACTAGTGAGCAGGTAAATAGAGCGTTCTACCAACTCCTTCAATAGCCCATTTAATTTGAACCATTAGATTGGGCTTTATAAGAAGCCCATTTTGAATTAGGTGGGAACTAACAACATTCGGGTACCAAGTATAAGGATTCCTTCAAATTATGAAATAACATCCACCAGCTCCAGTCTCACCTCTCTCAGCCCAATTGAGATTTCATCAAACAAAAAATTATGAAAAACGTGCTGGTTTTTTTACTATAAAATAACATTCATGAGTATGAATCTCACCTCTGTTTCATCAAGCCTTCTCGGTTGAACTCAAGTGTTTAAGCTACTTCATCTTTTTGCTGCTTCAATTTCAGTTACAAACAGTGCGCGTCGTCTACAAACATAGATGCCCGATTTCTGGACAGAAAACTGCAGATTCGTCGTAGACAGGTTGGTTAGATGTATACCTGAGCACAAGGGCGCTTGATACTGGTGGGTGGGGCACATGATCTAAGTGTCTCAATGTCATTGATTTTTACCCTGTTTCTTTCCCTGATGCTTTTCCTCGCTCCAAGTAAGAATCGAGATTGGAATTGGATTTGGATGACGAGATTTCTGCTTTTTATCTTTTTGCAGTGAACACTCTATGTCATGTCAAAACTCAAAACTGGGGTTAAAATAAAAAAGAAGAAGCCATCATGGCAATCTATGTGTTCCGCATTGGCCCATTTAATCATATGAGCTGATGTAGATTACAAAGGGTGGGTGGGGGTAAAAAGCTACTTGCATCAGGAGAGGGTTTTAGTGGGATCAAAAGTTGAGCTCATCCTTCTTTCTAAGAACCCACTTTCAGTTTCAATCAGTAGAAATCATGATTCCAAACGAGAAAACACTAATTCCATCAGGACTAAAACAACAGTCAGTGAAAGCGGGAGGTAAGTAAATTGCATTACACCCTTATCAGCACAAGTGGTCTTTTAAAGTGCCACACACAGCACAAGGGACACTAATAATTAAGCTAGTGATACCATACTCGGTCAAGAGCCTAAACAAAGATTAGATTATTTAGACAATTTGAAAGATAGCAAGGGTTTCAAGGGACCCACATTGGATCCCTTGAGCTAAAGTAAGACTCCTCCACATTGGCATTCAGCAGTTTGAGCACAATGCTAGTGGTAATGCACCTTGGAGTCTTGTACTGATTGATGGAGCCTCCTTGCTTGATGTAGAAATCCATGAGCGCCTCAAAAGTCCCCGCCCTGACCACGCGTATCTCCAGCGGTCCCACGCTCTTGTCGTGGGACCGGCACCTCCGATAGTTGTAGTCAAGCTCTTCCTCTACCACACAGCAACACTCCCTCATCACGTCTCCCGGCAGGGCCCATGTTCCGTTGTTGCTGTTGTTGTTGTTGTTGCTGTTGCTGTTGCTGCTGCTGCGCTTGTACTGTTGTTTCTTGATCTCCCAGAACAGAACGTAGTGGCCGGGCATTGTTGACGTGTCAGCACAGCTGGTGTACTCCACCAACATAAGGCTGTGAGGCTCTAGAAGCTTCTTTGCCTTGCTCACACTCTTGTGTAGGTCCTCCTCATTCGTCTTGTCGTTGTCTATGCTTAGAACCACGTTTCTCCTGCAGATGAATCGAAACTGCGGGGCCTTGTTGTGAAATCCCGTTGCCTTCAGGACGTCGCCTATCCGATATCTATACAGACCTGATCAAAACCCAACCATTATTATATAATGATAATTACTTGTATATATGATCCAAGTCAAAAATAAACAAAGGTAGGTACCAGCAAATGTAGTGACGACGAGTTCATAGTAGCAGCCAACTTTCACATGTGCAAGATCAACCACTCTCTTCGAAACCACCTCCTCGTCTTCCTCCTCATTCAACATCCATGTACCGTTATCTCCCAAGGGAATGAACTCGAAGTAGCACATATTCGGGAGAAGGGTGAACACAACATCTGAAGGCTTAGATAACGGATTCATGTTCACTCCCAAGTAACACTCCGAAGAAGCATACATTGGACACACCAACGGAAGCTTCCCACCGCTATAGTACTCCAAAGATGAGACATACTGTGCCATTGACCCGGTCACCACAGCCTCAATGTACTTGGCCTTGGGCCAAATCTGGCAAATTATTCCTTCCCAGGATTCACAACCGCAAATCCTCTCAATCTCATCGGCACAATTCTTGTCAGCAGACGCGAGAACACTTGACATGGCAATTTGGCATTCAGGATCGGTTATACAACTGTCAAGTTTACCAGCCCGGATGTCGTTGCAGAGTGTGGTCCAATTTTTCTCTAGGAAAGAGATGGCACGGAGAAAGGCGGATGCAAAGACGGCTCCAAGACGAATCACCTGGTCACGAAAGACGAGGCCTGCAAGAAGTTGGCAGTACATGCTTTGGTGGCTGTCAGTGCAGAGAATGGCTTGATCGGGGCTTGTGAAATCATTGAACGGGTCTCTCGCTCTGCCCCGGAAATGCTTGCTCTTATAGTAGCTTGTGAGCACCGTCCTTGTCGGTAGGCCTGAAGGAGTTGACTTCTCCGCCTTGACAAAGTAGAGGTACATGGCTTTGCCTTCATCTAGACCGGGTATGTGCCTTCAATGCCAATCAATACAAAGAACATAAGCATTATATATATTGTTCTTCTTTCATTCTCAAACTTTTCCTCAATATAGAGATTACTAAACAACAAAAGAGAAATGAACGTATTTGCATTCAAACAATGACCAAAAAATCCATCAAAAGTTCACTTTGTTTTCTATATCCTTTTAAAGGTTTTAATCAGTATTAACAACAGAAGAGATATGAAAGTATTTGCGTGCAACAATGAAGAAGTCAACTTCCTAGTCTGTTTCTATTGTGACACTTCCACTGAGACCACTTTATGCCCTCCACTATATATGAGGAATTTTTTGCAAAGACAAGGTACAAGGTACAACCTAATTTCTCTCTTTTAGCTAGATGTCAGATTTTTGGATTATGAATGAACAAGGACGGGGTGCTATAAGAACAAGAATTATTTTCCAAGTACAAAAGCTGTATCCATCTACAAAGATTGGTGGTGGTGAGAGGTCATAACAAGGAAAGAATTCTGAAAGTTATTTTCCAAGTACAAAGACTTGAAAAAAAAAAAAAACAATGCTCCAATTCCAAAGATTAATAAGTTGGACATGTAATGGGTACAAATTCAACTCAGAAGAAGTCTTACCGGTTCACAATTGGTGTTATGAGATTGTACATGAAAGTTCTCCTGTCAAGATCTTCTGCAATGGATGGCATCAGCTTTGGTTCTCCAAAAGATGTCCCGGAACTGAAAATGAAAAAACCAAAAGAAGAGCAATCTAATCACAATCCAACAGAATGATGGACATAATAACAAATATAAAACAAAGCAATCTTGTAAGAAACAAACTAAACCTGATTAGCATCTCAGTGACAGGGTGACTTGTGATAATCGACGAGTCTTCACCATTAGCAATCCTCTGGACATAAGGGCGAACGCCACTATAGCTGATGATAGGAACATTCCGCTTGAAGACGGAAACTTCCTTTGACCCCTTGATGTACTTACTAAGATACTCGGTTCCTCCATTTCTTGAGACTATCTCCTTCAAAAGATTGTCTTGAACCTCACCAGGCTTCAATGTTAACGTCTCCAACTCCTTCAATGCCTCTTCGCCTTTGTACTCTAACTTCTTCCCGTCCATTTTCGAGAAAACTAAACTGGACAGGAAAGGAACACTCAGCTCAAAGTGTATGTGACACCTGTTGGGAGCTCCAACATAGATGCATTTATAAAGGAGAGCTTGGTGGCATTGCTTATGTCATGAATTAGTATTTTTTCTTGGAAAGAAAACAAGTAAAAATAAAAATGTTAGACCCACGTCATTGTATCCTAATCTGAGGGCAATATTTGTTGATATCATGCTGTGGGTGTGGTGTGGTCCCTTAAAAAGCCATCTCTCTTGGGAATTTGTGACGTCGATGATATTTTTATCCACTTTGAAAATACCATGTGGGTGATGCAAGCTAAGAGAGAAGTCATGATATACACATACATACATTGTATATTGTATACTGTATATGATCGATGTTTACAGCTTGAAACTTTACATTTTGCTATAAATAACAATGATGCTTGAGTTTTCAATCTTCACAGGGTTAAGAGTCATTCCCGGCCTGCTCAGATTTGGTATCAGATTCTTGATTATCCATCCATTTTCCTGTGGACTATAATAATTGAGGTAAGAAGATATGTTCAGTTCAGATTAGCTGTTTGCTCCTTTTATGATCATTTTATCCAGGGCATTAACAATATCAGCACGCCATTAAAACTAAGCAGTTGAGTTCAAATTACAACAAGAGACTTAGGACCACATGAAACATCGTGTGGCGGCTTTGCAACATCAATAGACAATTGGATTTCAAGTAAGACAAAACACAAGATCAGTTCTTTTAAACCTCATTAGTTTTCACTAGCTATTAAGACACTGTGATATTCGAAACAAACTAAGGGCCCGTTTGCTGTAAAAGTATGGAAAGGAAAGGGAAAGGAAACAAATTTATATGGAAGAGTTGTGTTAATCCTCTCTTTTTTGTGTCTAGAGAGAGGGAGAAGGGAAATGATTAGAGGAGAATAGGGGATATGCTTACCTCATGTTAAAATGAAGGAAAGGGATGAGGAGTGTTAGCTCAAATTTTACATGAAAATTGGGGAAAAAGGGGTAATGATTACCACTTGTATCAATGAATCATAAACTAAAAGTAGGCTAGATACATTTCCTTAACCGTTTCCTTTCCACATCTAAAACCAAACGGGCCCTAAGTAACAACAAATTAAGTATAGGCCTGTTGTTGTTGCAGGAAAACGTTTTATGCATGCACTAAAGCCATGTAAAAAGATTCTTGGAAAGCCATCTAGCTAGTCTAAGGGCAGAATATAAAACAGAAGAACAACAGAGGAAACTATAGGTACAAGAATCTGGTTCAGGTTCATAGGTTGTCAAGACTCATCAAAGCAGTTTCACATATAAAGGCGAATGAGAATACCTCTCTCTTTACATGTCGGTCTTCAAACAAGGATGTGACGTGTAAAATCAAACACAGCTTATTGATTTTGGATACCAAGCCAAAGGAAGATCGATATTGCCTATAGTATTAATTTTTATACGATCAATCGATCGAGGGGTATCAAAAGGTCACTCAAACCCCATTAGCTCTAAAGATATTCTGAACCCACCACCAAAACATACCAAACGGGCCAGATTATGATCATCTTTGTAAGGGAATTTGCTTTATCATATACTTTGAACAAGGTATCATGTCCATGTCGATGTCGTACATACATGATGTAAGCAAATATTATTAACACCCTGATTAACCATGCATGTTCTTAAGTGGCCAAGAAAATTATCTAGCCTAGACTCGAAACTTGGAAGGAGAAGTTAGAGTCTAAGGGCTTCAGATTAAGACGGAATATATTGAGTTTAGGTTCGGACATGAGGCAGTTGACAGAGATGAAGTACGTTTAGGAGAAGAAGTGGTGACGAGGAAGGACAGTTTCAGGTATTTGGGATCAGTCATACAGAGTGACGGAGGGATCGACAAGGACATCACGCACAAGATCCAGAGAGGTTGGCAAAAGTGAAGGGTGGCGTCGGGGGTACTTTGCGACAAAAAGGTACTGGTTAAGCTTAAGGGAAAGTTCTACTGGACAGTCATTAGACCCGCGGTCCTTTATGGAGCAGAGTGCTAGCCCACAACGAAGGCACATGAACAAAGGTTGATAGTAGCTGAGATGAGAATGCTAATGTGGATGAGCGGGCACACGCTTTTAGACAAGATCAGAAATGAAGCGATCAGAAGCAGGGTGGGGGTCGCCAGCATAGGGGACAAAATGAGAGAATCGAGATTGCGTTGGTTTGGTCATATACAGAGACAAAGGCCTGGGGAGCCAGTTCAGAGGTGTGAGAACTTGGGCCTGGGAGACTTTCGTAGAAGGAGGGGTCGGCCAAAGAAGTGCTAGAAGGATAGTATAAGACAACATATTAGCCAGTTGAGGATTTCAGCAGATTTGGCAGCTTGTAGAGACAGGTGGAGGGAGGCAATCCGAGTGAGAGACATCAACTAGCCACCGGGACAGCCGGTTTTCGTTTGGGATTTTGGCAGATTGGGTTTCTTGCCCTGTTTGCTCCTATGTTTTCTCTTTTTCTTGTTTTACTCTTGCTTTGTTTTTCTCTCTTTCATGTTGTTTTGCTTTCGTTTCTTGTTTGTGGCTTCTTTGCTTGTTACAACTGTTGTGGATTTTCGGCCTCTTTAGGTCTTTCGGTCGCACCTCCGCAGCTTTAAGTCAAGAGTGCCCCCATCTTGACCCCCACATACTCCCTTAAGGAAAACTGAACCGAGTCAATGTTGTTGTTGTAGCCTTCTTGATCAGTCCCCACCCACAATGAAAACCATTCATGCATTAGTCCATTACAACAAATCTCAACCGTCTATTGATTTGCATCCGTCAGAAAAAAGAAAGATGATGGAAGGGGGGAATATAAGTATAACATAGCAAACAGCCCTATCCAAAAAATTCAACCAACATCAGTATGATGGATAAGTCTAAATCAACAACTTTAGCTCTAGTACTCACACAAGTTGGTGCTCGCCGCATCTTCTGGCAATAATAATACTCCTCTCTTTTTTTCCTTTTTTTTTTTTTTTTTTTTTCTGCACTAATTGCTAGATATAAAGGTGTATTGTTATAGTCTAACGTACTAAATACAACAATCCAGGCCAAACACTCATGCAAATGTACCAGAAGCTGCCTAGCTAAAACTGGTAAAAGGTTTGGTGGTGGTGGTGATGTTAATTAAGACTTACAAGTAAGTGAAAGCTTGCTAGACCTTCTCATTTTCCATACTTTCCATGACTTGGAATAGGCGTCAAGCGTGCAAAACACCACCCACTTCAAGTATTCATCTACATAAATCCCTACTTTTAAGTGCAATTAAATTTTGATCAAGGGTACGTAACAAGTAACAACAACCAATGAGATTAATTAGATAGATCGAGATATATATATACTACTATATATATAAACAAATTAAAGGGGGAAAATTAAAACAAGTAGTATAAAAATACCTTTTTTCTTTCACTGAATTGTCCTTGAGAGAGTCCTATAAATGTACTTGCAAGTGTTCTTGACCTTTCATCATTATCCACCCTCCAATACGAATATGTCATGCATGATAAAGCACAGTGATGGATGGGTCAGAAAAGCACTTTCTTTTCTTCTTACTACAGAAACGTGTTTACAATTACAACTCATTCAACCTACACATCATTCAACCGAAGTTATTTACACAGAACATGATCGACACTCAATTATAACACCTATGAAGGTGCATGATGATGCCTAGAAAACATAAATTCCGGCTGCTTAGTGGCATTGTATCATATCACTATTGAAACAAGTATTTTCACAAATCCTCATACAATTCCACCCCGTGATTTCACCATTCTCCCCATTGTTAGAAATTATAGGATTTAATTGTTTCTCTTAACTCAAGTTTTAGGGCTTGTTTAATATAGCAAGTACAATTCCCAGCAAAGTTATTTCCCAAAAATTATATTCCGATGATTTCAAATTTTATGGATTTGAGAAAATGTTTTTGATTGAGTTATAAACTTTAGAATTTAAAATAAAAGAAGTTAAAATTTTACATAAAAAATGGAGAAATTAGGGGATAAGTCAACTTCCTACAAATTGCAGAAAGTTAAAATTCCTAGAATTTTAAAATTATGTGATTTTTTGTCTTAATGTTTCAATAAAACACATAAATTTAGTATTACTTCATGTGATTTGAAGTGTTAACCAAACAAACACTAGCCTTTTTTTCAAAATTGCACAATTTTTTTTCTTAAAAATTTTAAAAAGTGAAGGTAATTTAGGTGAAAATTATCAGATGCCAAAGCTTTACAGCAGAAAGTTTGTAGGTACAAAGAATGGTGGTGCTTTGGCAGTTCTATTTTAAGAGGCATATTCTAATGGCCACTGAATTATATATTTTACCCTCCTAAGATCGACTTACATTTTCGAAAAGAAACAAGAACCGTGTGTTTAACCTTAATTGTTTAGAAAATGGTATTAGGGGATTGTTTCACTTCTGGGTAGAAAGAGGTTTTCAGGTGAAAAGTGATTTTTAGTGTCTTGAAAAACGTAAAAAATAGAGAGAGTTGCACAAATTTCAAGAGTGTTAAAAGTGGTTTTTGAGTAGAAAACGATTTCGTGGGAAAAGTGAAACAAGACCTAGATATATCGGTCGAAAAGTAAATATGTCATATGCTCCTAAAAACTTTTGACTTTTCTGGTTGATCAAAACACACTCTTGTGGAACTGGCATGTCCAGATCCGTCATGTTTTTAGGGAAGCTAATGTAGTCGCTGATTACTTAGCTTCTTATGATTTTTCTTTTGGTTTAGGATTTCATGTATTGATTGACCCGTCTCAGGGTGTTTTATTTCTGCTTGCTGATGATGTAAGGGGTCGGGCTATCCCCCGCTTGAGTACTAGTTAGCCCTCCTTTTTACTATTAATAAAATGCCCCCTTGAGGGGCCGGAGAGTACCGTCTCTCCTTCCACCAAAAAAAAATATATGATTTCAAGCACAAGCATAATGGTAATATTAGATCGATCACTAATTCACTATTGGAACAAGTATCTTTAGGACAGGAATTTTACTTTGTACTACAAACCCTAATTCAAGTTTTAGCCTTTTTCAAAGCGGCACAAGTTTTTTCTCAAAAAAGTGTAGCAAAGTGAAGGTAATTTAGGTGAGAATATATTATTAGATCGATAACAAAAACAAAATGTCATGCCAAAGCCACATACCACACGCCTCTTGGTTCATGAATGATGCTTTGGAAGTGAGGCACATTCAACTAGTGAGCGAAAATTAACATTTTAGGATATCAATAATCATGCGTTTAGCTTTGTTTAGAACTTGGCATTAGATCGATTAGTCTAAATTCAAGTAAACAAGTCATATGACCCTGAAAACTTGTAATGTTTTCATTGATCAAGACACAATATCATTTTGATGCCAAGAAAACATATGTAAGTTTTGTTTGTTTATTATCACGAGGTTTTTGTGGCATAAGGAAGGTAAAAAGCCTTTGCTTGTAGAACCTGTGATTTCAAGCACAAGAATAGTGCATGGTATTATATATATCAACACTATTATATTGGAATAATAATTATCTTCGTGACATTTTGAAGAAGTTTTACATTATACGACAAACCCAAATTCAAGTTTCAACCTTTTTTTCAAAATGGCACGATTTTTTCCTTAAGAAGTGTATAAAGTGAAGGTAATTTAGGTGGGAATCATATATGTATATATGATGCTTTGGAAGTGCCGTTTTGTTAGCTGGCACACATAACTAACTAGTCAGTGAATTGTGTTTTACCCTCCTAAAACTAGCATTTCAAGATAAACATATATTGAACCAAAAACCCGTATGTTTAGCCTTGTTTAGAACTTGGCATTAGATCAGTCTAAATCCAATATGTATATGGGCAATTTGGGGGTGAGGAGGAAGCTAATGAGTGTTGTTTTGTTTGGGGTGAAATCAGAAGGAGACCTTGATCGGTTTTCCCTTGAAAAGGACATTGAAAGTGACGTTCACTTTCTTCGAATAATATCCATCTCTCCCTGCTCACACAGATTGCATTCATCCATTAGCTTTGAACTAGTGCCTTCTGTTCATACTGTGTAAGTCAGTGGCCTAGGGATTGAAATATGCTTTCCTACTCAAGGTCCAGGTTTAGCACTATCAGAAAATTAAGTTTGCCAGCAGACTAATTATTCCACCACTCTAACAATTGAAATCTTAGTACATCATGATCTACTCATGTACATGAGCAGGATTAGTAAAGTACATCGGGTAACGGGTCAAGATTTTTGAGGTTACGGGTCAATCTGTAAAACTCATAACTCGTAATATTAATATTTATATATATTTACGTGTCGATTATGTTGACCTGCTTGACTCGTTTTGACTATAAAAGTATTAGTATTTTATATATATTTAATGGTCGATCATTTTGACCCGTTTAACCAAGTCAAACGGATTAACTGGTCGACCCGTGAACCGACCTATACAACCCGTAACCCATAAATTAAGTTACAGGTCGTTCACGATTAGACTAATTTTTTTTACGCAAAGGGTCACAGGTCGACTAATTTTTTTTTATGGATCCGGTAGGGTCGACCCGTTGAACAACCTAGTTGTTACATTCCCGTATTCTTAACAATGCACATTTATAGTTTGTACTACTAGTGTGGTGCAATCAAGGTCATGTTTCTCCAACCACGTAATAAACAGGTCACGCTCTTAAATATAATATTTACAAACTTTGCAAAATTTTAAACGGAATTTTTTTAGTGTCTCATTAGAGTATATTATAAAATACTTGATTTTAACCCTAAAAAAAATTATAAAGTCCTAAATTATCCTAAAAACTACAACTAAAGATGGTTATCATATACCCTACGGGCACATTGTAGAAAAATCAGACTTTAAATATAACAAAGGGTTTGGCATGGTAGTTATTATCAACGGTTTTTTTTAACCTATGCCCAGTGGTAATATTACCACAGGAGCCCTGATAATATTATTAAGCATCAAGCGAAAATTAGTCCCCTAAAGGGGAGGTTACATCCAAAACTAGATAGCTAGCAAAACAAGCATGTTCATGAAAAAATTCAATAACAAGAGTAGAAATACTTAGAGAGTAGTTTGCTAAAGCATCAGCTACTTGATTTGCGGTTCTCGGAATATGCTTAATGTCGACTTTCCATCCCCGATTGTTGATGAGATCGTGACATTTCTTGATCAAGAAGTACTCCTTGTGTGGTAAAATAGCCGGTTGGAGGAGAAGTCTTGCCGCCTGTTGTGAATCTGTTTGTAACAGAATGTGGTGGAATCCTGCAGTACTTGCAATTTACAGCATAATGGCACATAATTCAGCATGTAGTGCCTCGCAACTTCCGATTTTAAACGCGTAGGCTTGAATGAAGCTGCCATTATGGTCCCTAAAAACGCCTCCACCTCTTGCCAAGCCGGGGTTCCCTTTCGAGACCCCATCTGTGTTCAGTGCAATCCAGTTTGGCCTCGGTTTCAACCAGGTACGAGACATGGCCTTCGGATCAGACGGAGCCTGGACCATCAGATTTGAGTTCTTGGCAATCTTGTAAGCTTCAATGATGGATACCACTCTAGCACTTAATCGACGGACCTCATCTTTGCCATCAAACACCAAGGAGTTGTGCACTTTCCAGGTTTGCCAAGTCATCGAGGCAAATAAGGTGCACCAGCTGTCCAATTTCTGGATATTTGCAAGCACCCAACTACGAGTCTCCATAATGGCCGGTAAAGAAGTCTGGAGCAATCACGTTTCCTGTGAGAGAAGCCACACTTGACGAATTTCCAAACAATCACGAAGCATGTGTAGAGGAGATTCCACCAGTCCACAACGAAGAAAATTAGGCGAATCAGCAATGTGTCTCTGCATCCTCAACTCGTTACACATGACAACATTATGAATAACAAGGAAGAGGAAGTGGCGAGCTCTTTGTTGGGCTGGAATTTTCCAAACGTTAGACCACACCGGATCATGGTTCTATACATTATTCCCTTGAAATAAGAAATAAGCTAACTTGGTTGTAAAATTGCCAGAAGGAGACGGTTGCCAGAAGAGCTTATCTTCCATTTGACTGTCATCTTGCAGCCTGAAAGTGGCCAATTGATGCAGGATCATAGATGGCAAGTAAAGTGACAGATTTTGCCAATTCCAACTCCCATTAAAATAATAATCAGCCACAGTGTGTTGTTGATCAGCTACTGGAACCGCAACAATGACACAATCCAGCAAAGGCCTATCAACCAGCCATACATTTTTCCAGAACAGAGTATTCTCTCCATTGCCGACAGCAGATCCAATGCCTTGAGCTAGGAAGCTTGCCCCATGGACCAACCCTTTCCACATATAAGATGACCTTGGTTTAGCTTTAATCATCTCCAAGCTAGTACTATTGCCACAATACTTCCCTCTCACCACTCTACTCCATAAAGAGTCCGACTCGTTAAGAAGTCGCCAGTCAAGTTTGGCCAGCAAAGCTGAATTGGATATTCTCATGGATCGAAGGCCCAATCCACCAGCACTTTTGGGTTGACAAACCTTCTCCCAACTCAAGAGCTGAGGCTTACAATATTCCGGTGTTGAACTCCAAACAAAATCTCTGATCTTGTGACCTATAGCATCACAAATGGAGTTTGGCACAAGCGTTGATTGCATCCTGTATAGTGGCAAACTCGACAGGACTGAGTTAGCGAGCGTAACACGGCCTGCTACGGAAAGATATTTGGATTGCCAGGTACCTAGTCGAGCAGAAACTTTGTCAAGCAAAAAATTGTATCGAGCAACCGACATTCAATTACAAAACGTCAGGACCCCTAAATAAAAACCGAATTCACTCGTTATTGGGATTGATAGGAAAGAACTAATTGCTTCTTGATCAGAATCGCCAACTCTCCTGGAGAACAAGATACTACTTTTACAATAATTTATAGTTTCTCCCGAAAAGAAGCAAAAACGTTCCAAGCAGCTTTTGATCACAATGGCCTGACTCACCGAAGCTTCAGCAAATAGTATCAAGTCGTCCGCAAAGAATAAATGTGAGAGTCCAACTCCCCCTTCAAGAATCGGTTTCCAAGCTCCCATTCTCACAGCATCATCAATAATAAGTGACAAATATTCCATACACAACACGAATAAATACGGTGAGAGCGAATTGCCTTGACAGATGCCACGAGAGGGTTTAAAAGACCCCGCCCTTGATCCATTCCAGAGCATTTCCATAGCACCATTCGTCTGACAACGCATAATCATGTCCACTAGATGGGCCGGTAAATTAGCACATGTCAAAACAAGCCGAAGAAAGCTCCAGGGTACCCTATCGTACGCTTTAGCTAAATCAATCTTTATCGTCATCATGGTTCTATTACATGCAGCAGCCGAGAAAGTGTGCAAAACTTCTTGGACAATCACGACATTATCATTGATTTGTCGACCTGGAATAAAGCTCGTCTGAGTTGGTGAAACAAGAATAGGAAGGATCTGCTTCAAACGGTTGACTATCATCTTTGCGGCCATTTTAAAAGTTACATTAAGAAGAGATATAGGCCGGAAGTGAGAAGGTGAAGTAGGTGTATCCACTATTGCAATAAGATGCATTAAGGCATCACCAAGTCCGGTCGGTAAAACACCACAATTCACAAAATCTAGAATTCCTTTGCTGACTTTCGGTCCAATAATCGTCCAATTTTTCTGAAAAAACAGCGCCGGAAATCCATCCGGGCCCGATGCTTTGTATGGATCCATCGTCCGGAGAGCATCCCAAACCTTTGCCTCCGAAAAAGGGCGGCTAATATCCTATATTTGGGCATCCGATAGTTCAGGGAAAGAAATAGGAGGCGACATCGTGGAAAGCGGAGGTGCATCCCTTTCAGCTGTAAAAAGATTTGATAGTTCACTCACTGTTTCTTTTTTTCATTGAAAATTATTTTTGACAGTTCACTCACTCATCTTTTAACTCTGTTATGTGTTTTATTTCTCTATGAATTTTAGATCATCCATGATAAATTTAATTGATTTGAATGAAATTCCAAAAGATCAAATATGTGATGATGGTCAAAGAGGCATAATTAATCTGTGCACGACTTTTGATTACAATGAACTAGATGGAGAGATTTATGAAGAAAATGAAGGGGCTGTTATAGACTTGAATGATGGTGAAGATGAACAGACTAATGAAAATCTATTTGTACCTTTTATTGGACAATGTTTTCTTAGTGAGGAAGAAGCATTTAAATTTTATGAGAGGTATGCTAAAAGAAGCCGTTTTTCCATTCGCAAAGGCCGAATTATCAAAAAGGGCGGGAGGATGGATAGGCGAGATTTCTTTTGTCATCGTGAAGGATTTCCAGAAAAAAAGTTTGTTGATCCAACTAAAGAGCAAAGAAACAAAGGGTCTTTAAGATGTGTCTGCAAGGCAATAATGAGAATCAAGATGAAGAAATCTGTTGACATTTTTCCGGAGGAATAGCATGTTGTTCAATTTTTACATGTACACAATCATGAGTTGTTGCCCGCTGAACAGGTGCGTTTTCTTGCATCGTACCGTGCCATTTCAAAAGAAGATGAGTATCAGATTCAACTATATGAAGAATTCGGTCTATTGTTTAAGAAAATAATGCGTGTCATGGAGCTGCAAAAAAACATAAAGCATGGTGATCTTCCATTTCTTAGCAAAGATGTCTTTAACTACTTTAACAAAATTCGTCAAGGTATTCTAGGAAGTGATGATATGAATCTTCTTCAAAGTTGTAAGCGTGCCAAGGATGAAGACTCGAGGTTTCAATATGCTTATACTGTAGATGAACAAAACAAATTAGAGCATATTTTTTGTGCACCTGCTCATTGCTTTGATTGGTACCAACATTACGGAGATGCAGTTGCATTTGATACCACATACAAGGTAAATTTCTATGATATGCCTTTTGGTATTTTTCCGGGCATTGACAACAACGGAAGGACTATATTGTTTGGTTGTGCTCTCCTTAGAAATGAAACAGTGCCTACATTTCATTGGTTAATGAAGGTAAACATGCATTTTAACTTGTTTTTTAATTACTTTATACTAGTATTATTTTTATTAACATTCTTATGTGAAATTAATATTCTTTGTAGTCCTTTACTACACTTATGAAGAGGCCACCTAAGACTATCATCACTGATCAAGATCCATGGATGACACAAGCTATTTCCATTGAAATGCCGCTTATAATGCATGTTTTTTGTATATGGCATATAACTGCAAAGCTTAGCAATTGGTTCACCTCAACTCTCAGACATCTATACTCAGCTTGGTGTGCCGAATTTTATAACATGTATAGGCTTGACAACCGTGATTATTTTGAAGAAGAATGGCCCCTTGTTGTTTCAAAGTTCAACCTACAAAGAAATAAGCATGTTATTGGTTTATACAATGTCAAACAATATTGGGTGCCAGCTTATCTTCGTGACTACTTCTTTGGAGGTATGTCAACAACGGAAATATCTGAAAGCATCAACAGTTTTCTAAAGCGCTATACTTCAAACCGTTCATGTTTAACCCAACTTGTCAAAGAAGTAAGTATATTATTCAACTCTTTATAATTTTTGTATACTATATAATATACTACTCTTGTGTTTCATTTAACTTTGATTTATGACTAGGTTGATCTTGCCATTGAGGACATTGATCACACAAAACTACAACATACAATGTTAGATACGTAAAGAGGGTCTTCTTTGAGAACTTTGTCACCTTTAGAGGAACAAGCACATAAAATGTTTACAAACTTTGCTTTCAAAAAGTTTCAAGAGTAGTTTTAGATGGCAACTCAATACACAATATGTGTAGAGAATCTTACAACATTCATAGTGCAACATTTCAAGGAGCTACAATCCCAAAAACATAAGATCTTTTATGATGGTGATATAACTACTTGTACTTGAGAGCACTTTGAATTTTGGAGGATTCTTTGTCGTCATGTTTTAAGTTTGTTCCTCCATAATGACTGCTTTAATATTTCAGTTACATACTTGCCATTGTGTTGGTGTAAAGATGAATATCATAGCTTTGGAGATGGTTGAATACTCCGCATTGAAACATCTAGAGTTGAAATTGCAAGTACCATTGTTGTTACTGTAGGTGTGCATGATGATATTAGAGCTCCTGCAACTTCAACAACAAAAGGTCGTCCCAAGACAAAACGAGCAAGAGGTGGAAAAGAATTGGCGAAACTAGTTAGAGTATGTGGATTTTGCAAGAAAAATGGCCACAACATCACTACTTGTCCTGAAAAAGAGAACGTGGATCATGTAAACTGCTCATGTACTGTTGGGCCCTCCGAAATCCAGCCCAAAAGAAGCATTGCAAGCCCAGAGTAATCGGTCCGAATAATTTGATAGAAGGAGAGGTCGATGAAGTAGTCAAAGCGAAGCTGAAATCTCGGACCCCATGATCACCATTCAATGACTATCTCATTAACGACGAGGGAGAGATCTTCAGGATTTGCCAAACGTTTCAGCCAACGGTCGAAGTGGGGAAGAAAGCTATAAATAGGGACGAGGCAAGGATAGAGGACACACAAGACCAGCATTCATACTCAAAATCACCTACGAGAGCTCCAATCTTTTAGTCTAGTCATTTTATTCAAGTGTTCATTTGTGTTAAACAAAGGATCCACTCACAATCTCAATCTCAATACAAATCCCACTATCATTTTGCTATTATCTACTTGTCTTTTATCTTGTTTTACTACTTACTTGTAACTAGTAACGTGTTACAGACTCTGTTTGGTTAGGATTCCAACATCTTAGTAGGTAACACGTTAAAATGGTTATCCTGCCGAAAACAATTGCCGCCCACCGTGGGGCCCTAGCCAAAGAGAAGTCACGCTAAAGCAGCTACAGATTCTATCAACGAGATGGACGGAATCCAAACTACTTACAGCCATGTAGGAGATCCCGACAATCATGAGGTCAATGAGGAAACTAATAACCAAGGTGCTGGAAACACTGGTGGAATTGGGAACGAAGGCGGAGTTGGAAATGTGGAAGGAGTTGAGCAAGGTTCCGGGAACTCCAACGGCAACCCTGGCACTTTCGAAGAACGAGGAGTAGGAGGAGGCGATTCCGATGTCATCATGGAGCTCCGTGCAACAATGATCGCTCCCCAAAAGGACCTGGAAAGACAGAAAGAGGCCAATGCTAAATTTACCGAGGTATATGAGAAGCAAATTGAAACATTGACTAGTGAATGTAATTTGCTTCGATCTCAGGTGCAATCAGCTCCAACCCGACCTCGCGGAACCGATGTGGTAGAAGGAATTGCCAGACGATTAGACATTGATGACCCAGGCCTCATAACACCTGAGGTCGTTAGACCGGTAACCGGGTATCATGTAAATGGTAATTCCCAAAGGGCGGTACGGGAAGATACTGAGGTTTCCCAATTACGGGAACGCCTCAGGGCCCTGGAGGATCGAATCACTTAGGTCCCAGGGGCACCTCAACCGATAGCAATGGAAAGAAGGGATGGCTACACTGACTCCCCCTTCGTGCCTGCTATCGCAAGAGTTGACATCTCCCGAAAGTATCACGTCCCTGACGTACCCAATTACGAAGGGGTAACGGATCCTGATCAATACATAGCTGCATTCAAACAAGCTACGAACATCGGTATTGTCCCTTTTGACATGAAGGAGATTGTTATGTGTTGTTGGTTCGGGAACACGTTATCTGGACCCGCACTTAATTGGCATTCGCATTTACCTCTTGGAAGTATTTCCTCTTTTGCTGAGTTGATTGACAAGTTCAGGATAAGATTTGCAAGTAGTCGGCACGCTAAGAAACGATCAAGCGACTTATACCGCATGGTCCAAAATCCGGGTGAATCTTTGAAGACCTTCCTCAATCGCTACAACGAAGAACTAGTAACCATTGAAGGATGTGACGCCGCTACAGCCGTGGAAGCATTCCGAAGGGGCATATTGGTTTGTAACCCAGAGTTATATCGTGAGCTAACTAAATACCCTTGTTCGAATTTCGATGAAGTGCAGGTGAAGGCGTTAGCACATGTTTGATTGGAGGAAGACGACCTCTTTGTTGAAAAAGCAATAAGCCCTCCCCAGCCGGACCGAAGACAAGGGAGGCGAGAACCTAGATATGCCCCACTGCACCCCTTGCCAAAACAACCGTCAATACGACATTTGCTAGGCAAGGTGAAAGATATGAAAGTCCCAGACTGCCCCCCAGACTTTCCCATTACAACTTCAGTGTGGACACAACAGAGGTAGTTCGAACTCTCAACAGCATGGGGGATGATGTCAAATTGCCTCGAAAGAATAATGTACCTTCGCATCAGAAAGACAACTCTAGATGGCGTGACTTCCACTTTGATCATGGACACTGGACGGACGAATATATCACGTTGCGAAACGAGGTGAGCGAGTTATTACGCAAGGGGTATCTCAAAGATTTAATATCATAAAAAGCGAAGGAGCAGCTAGAGCGCAACAAAGAAAAAGCTAGTCCTCCTTCACCCCCGAAGCACACTGGAGTAATTAACGTCATCACCGGGGGTTCAGAAATTTGTGGCATAACGTACTCTGCAGCAAAAAGAATCGCAAGGGACACTAGGAAAGAGTATCCCAGAGCTCCTTCATGAGCAAGTTTCACCATGATGCCAATTACCTTCGATGATGCGAAGAAGAGGAAGTTCACCATGATTGTCTAATAATTTCTTTAACGATAGCCAATTTCCTTGTTAAGTGAATATTATTTGATAACAGAAGCTCTACTAACTTGCTCATGTTGGAAGCCTTGTACAGCTTAGGTCTTGGGATGGATGACATTGTCAAGAAATGGCTTCAGTGGTGAATCACGCAACATGTTGGGAGAAATATCCTTGCCAACCGTCGCGGGAGGAATAAACTACCAGGTAAAATTTCAAGTACTTGATTACCCTTCAATGTCATTTTGGGCAGGCCATGGATACACAAGATGAGGGCAATCCCTTCTACTTACCATCAATGTGTGAAGTTCCCGACACCATGGGGAGTTCAAGAAATTAAGGGTGAACAAAAATTAGCAAGGGAATGCTACTCCGTGACGATGAAAGCAACGACTTCCAAGAACATACAACTTGAAACATGGAAGAAGTCGTCAGATTAGCAATTAAAGGACTGCAGAACAACCACTTATTACGTGAAGCCGGAGACGCCAGAACTTGAAGAAGTAGCTCTTGATCCACTAGATCAGTCAAAGAAAATTAAAATAGGAGCAGACTTGGAGCCAACTTTACGTATACAATTGGTGGAGTTTATATGGTGCTACAGTGATTTTTTTGCGTGGTCGAACGAGGATATGGTGGGAATTGATCCTGATGTGATCACACACGCCCTTAATGTCAACAAGAAGGTGCCACCAGTGAAGTAGAAAAGGCGTAAGTTTGCACCCGAACGGAATCAGGTAATCAACGATGAGGTAAAATCCTTGCTCGAGTCTGGAAAAATTAGAGAAGTAAAATATCCTGATTGGATTGCGAATGTGGTAGTCGTAAAAAAGAAAAATGGTAAATGGCGCGTTTGCGTGGATTTTACCGATCTAAACAAAGCGTACCCTAAAGATTCGTTCCCTTTGCCTCATATCGATGCAATTGTGGATGCAACAGCGGGGCATGAGCTCTTAACTTTCATGGATGCGTTTAGTGGATACCATCAGATAATAATGCATCCCGACGATCAAGAAAAAACCGCGTTCGTAACCAATCAAGGAACTTACTGTTACAAAGTTATGTCCTTCGGGTTAAAAAACGCAGGTGCTACTTATCAGAGATTGGTTAATAAGATGTTTCAGGAAAAACTGGGGGATACAATGGAGGTCTACATTAACGACATGCTAGTCAAGTCGTTGAAGGCGGAGGATCTCATTACCCATTTAAGAGACGCGTTCCAGATCCTGCGAAGCTACAAAATGAAATTGAATCCAACCAAATGCTCCTTCGGAGTAACATCAGGGAAATTCCTCGGATACATAGTAACGCAAAGAGGAATCGAGGCGAGTCTAGATCAAATCAAGGCCATAATGGAGCTGCAATCACCAAAATGCATCAAAGACGTACAGAAATAAACAGGGCGAGTAGCAACATTGAACTGGTTCATATCCCGATCCTCGGACAAAAACAAGTTGTTCTACGACGTCTTGAAGAAGAACAAGTCATTTGAGTGGACGGAGGCACATGAAGCAGCCTTCAAAGAGTTGAAAAATTATCTATCTAACCCGCATGTACTTTCCAAACCCAAGCCAGATGAGAAGTTATACGTGTACTTGCCGTGTCCGAAGTAGCAGTAAGCGCCGTCCTGATCCGAGAAGAGAATGGAGACCAGTTGCCCATTTACTACGTAAGTAAAACCTTGCTTGATGCGGAAACCAGGTATTCACCTGTGGAAAAACTTGTATTGTCTTTGACAATGGCTTCAATAAATTACGTCCTTATTTTGAAAGTCATTCTATCATCGTGAGGACTAACTATCCAATGAAGAGTATCATGTCAAAGCCAGAATTATCAGGTCGGTTAACAAGATGGTTGATCCACTTAAATGGTTACGACATCACTTACGATCCAAGAGTATCATGTCTTAGCAGGTAACACGTTAACGTGGTTATCCTGCCCAAAACATCTACTATAAGGAAGAAGAAGAAGACGGATGCAAATACATGTGCAGATTTGAATCCAATTTTTTCTCTGAAATTCTGATTTGATGGACGACTGGTGTTGGTATAACTTCTATTCTTACTTTAACTTTATTTTTTTTCCAAAGACTTTTCCTTCTTGTTATTGAATTTTAGTATTCAATTTGATAATGGTTTACTGGTGATTTGTGTCATATGGTTACTCCAGTAGCTTTATTATGAGATGTCTTTTTTATTTTGTTTTATCTACACAAGCCAATGTTTTTTTTATATTTTGTTTTATCTAAAAATGCTAGGAGATGACTTTTTTTTAAGATTGGGAAAGTTGAACTAATAATGAGGTCTATCAGATCTTTCTCTACATAAAACAAAAATCATAAAAATCATGGAGGTTTTTCTGGTCTGTAACGTTGATATATATGAATGAAAAAAAACTATAAAAGGTAAGAATAGATTAGGACCATTAATATGCAGTATTTAATTAGAGGTAAATGGTAATTTTAAAGTTGCCATACGTGATTAATACAAATAATGATAGGATTAGATAAGGTTGCTAATTTTAGTTGCTTAACATATGCCCTAAGGGCATATGTTAGAAAAACCGTTTAGTTAAATATCATTAAGAAAATTAGATCAGATTTAATAAGTGTTCTTTAAATATTACAACATTTCATAAATTATTGATTAAATTATAGGAAAAGACTCACGAAAAATTATTAGAGTGCAATGAATTTTGTCCATTTTCCGAAAAAATTGACGTTTTGGATTAGAGTTTCATTAAAGAAGAATAAAATACGACACGTGCGTATTTTTCTGAATTATTCATGTGTTATTTGAAAAATTCGTTTATGGGGAACAAGCGCATCGTGTGCATCAATTTTGCTTACTATGTGAATCGATTTCGCCTAGGATGTAAATCGGTTTTGCCTTGGATGTGCATCGATGATTTGATGCACATTGTGCATCGATGATTTGATGCACATTGTGCATCGATTTTGAACTTTTAAATTTTTATAAATATTTTTTATCAGTTTAGTTATGTGAATGAAAATCATAGTGAACTAGTATTTAATGTACATATCATTAGTTTTGATGTATATGTAAAATAATATGCACTTTCTGGTTCTTTTGATGCACATATGATCAATTTCAATTGACATAAAAACCAAGACATACTTTTGTCTGTCGATTTCGCCTTGGATGTGAATCAAAATTAATTCTATATTTATCAAAACTAATTTTTTGTGCATCACTTTTTTGACGCACATTATACATTGGTTTCGCCATGGTCATGAATCGGTTTCGCCTTGAATGTGCATTGATTTTTTATGCATATTATGCTCAATTTGAACTTTTTTTTTTTTTAATGTTTTAACCTTTTAGTTATGCATGTGAATCCTATTGTTAGCTAAGTTTTATGTACATATCGTTTATTTCGATGCACAAGTAAAATAATATGCATTTTTTAGTT
The DNA here is from genome assembly GCA_964016875.1 of Fallopia convolvulus. NCBI lineage: Eukaryota > Viridiplantae > Streptophyta > Magnoliopsida > Caryophyllales > Polygonaceae > Fallopia > Fallopia convolvulus. The sequence goes on from OZ024719.1 coordinate 27,542,474, forward strand.
CTTTTGATGCAAATATGGACAATTTTAATTGATATACATAATAACACACATTTTGTGCATCAATTTCGCCTTGGTTGTACATTGATTTTGCCTTGTTTTGCTTCACATACGGCTAATTTTGATGCACAAACACATATCTAAGACACTAGTTTTCATGCACGTTCGATTTTTTTGATGCACTTACAACTAGTTTTGATGCACATAAAGCAAATTTTGATGCACAATGTGTGCGCGTCCCTTGTATCCTTTTTTTGAAAAATACATGAATAATTAGCCAAATATTTGTTTGTGACGTATTTTTTTGCGCTTTTGAGTGAAATGATCTACGCCCTTGATTTTTCTCCATCCAACGCCTCAAATTTATTCTCTTTTCTCACTGTAGCGCCCATTCTCACCAGAATCAGAACCTAATTTATATGGGTTGGATCGAGGTTAGTTCAAACATTTGTGGGAACTGTATCGAACAGTTCTCACACGCAGCGAAAATAATAGATAAGTAGGTAAATAAAAGCGGAAGAGACAGTCCCTTATAGAGGAACCCCACAACGATCAACTAACCGCGTGAGTAAACCTCTATGTTCTCTTGGAGGATTTTGAATGAGTTCCCTTTTCTTTTATTGCTTAGTTCCCTTCAGTGTTTACAAGGCAGAATACAAAATTCTTTGTTCCTACAAGGGCGACTCTCTCCCTAAGCAACGCTATTGTACTCTCTCAACCCTAACATTGGTGAACGCTCACAATCAAAAGCAAAAGTAAACTCAAACCTGACAACCTTTTTTCTCTACAACCTAGTTCCCTTAGATTTGGGAACTTCCTTCTTTCTCCTTTCACCGTCGTCGAGTTGAGCTCGCCGCCGGGGACTTTTCACCACTTGAATGGTCTTCTTGTTGTTGTTGTTAGGCCTTCGCTCCTTAGTTCCCTAAGGACAGTTTTTTGCGAAGTGCCCCTTCTTGTAGCATGTAGCACCAGCCATATCTTTTTCTTTGTCTTGGTACTTGTTGCTAGGACCATAGTTCATCATTTATCCGCTGGAGTTCCCTTTAAACTTCCCTTTCTTGTAGAAGTTGCGAAGGTCCTTGGTGACTAGCACGAGTTCCTCATCGTCATCCTCCTCAGATTCTTCGTATTGCTCTTGGACGGATTTGAGGACCTTCTCCAGTTTGAGGGCTCTTCCTCGACTCTCCATCTCTTGTTGCTTGTCTTCTTGCTTCCTTTTTTCATGTCCAATGAGTTTACCAAACACTTGGTGAAGCATCAAGTTCCTATTCTCATGATTTTCTTTGAACATAGTACGTTCGTTAGCCTAATCAGCCGTCAACCCATTGAAAAGCTATTGCACCTTCATTTTATCGGAGATCTCTTCCTTGGTGATACCAAGGGTTGTCATCTTGGAACATAGGGACTCGAAATGAGATTGATAGCAATCAATCGATTCTCCCATAGTCATCTTAAAGTTGAAGAACTTCCTCCTTGCATTCATCTAGTGGTCTTCCTTGAGATCGGAACTCCCTACGTGCATTTGTTGAATGGCTTCCAACATCTCCTTGGTTTTTTCCATGTTTGCCACTCGATCGTTGTCTTGTGCTCGCACATTGCGTTGTTGAGGTACATCTTGGCTTTGTGGTTAGCCTCCACACACTACCATTCGCTTTGGCCCCATTTGGACAAGTCGTCCCTAATGGTTGGATTGACCTCGAAGTTTCCTCACTATATGACACGCCATGCTTGGAAGTCATGGTTCCTCATCCAATCTTTCATTTTGATTTTCCAGTTCTCGAAGCATCCAGCAATGATCCTAGGAAGTTTGTTGTTCCAATGTCTGATTTTCATGAGTTCTTGAGACATTTTTCTTTTACCTACAAAGACTAACCAAAAATCTAGAGCACCTGCTCTGATACCAATTTTTGGATCGAGATTAGTCTAAATATTTATGGAAACTATATCGGACAGTTCCCACACGCAATGAAAATAATAAACAAGCAGTTAAATAAAATCGGAAGAGACAGTTCCTTATAGAGGAACCCCACATCGATCAACTAACCGCGTGAGTAAACCTCTACCTCCACTTGGAGGATTTTCAATGAGTTCCCTTTTCTTTTATTGCTTAGTTCCCTTCAGTGTTTACAAGGAAGAATATAAACTTCTCTGCTCCTACAAGGACTCTCTCCCTAGGCAACACTATTGTACTCTCTCAACCCTAACACTAGTGAACGCTCAAAATCAAAAGGAAAAGTAAACTCAAACCTTACAACCTTCTGTCTCTGCAACCTAACCCCTTAGATTTGGGAACTTCCTTCTTTCTCCTTTCACTGTTGTGGAGTTGAGCTCGCCGCTAGGGACTTTTCACCACTTGAATGGTCTTTTTAGATAAGCTCTCTAGCTCTCTCTTTGTGTGTTTGGAAATTTGTGTATTGTGAAAAGTGGTGTGCAAGGTCACTGTTTAAGGTTATATATAGGAGTGATATTCAACCTTAATCCATTTGAGGCATTTGTCCTAAATGCCCTTTTTGTCTTGCCCTCCAAGCTTGATCCTTAAGGTAGACATGTGACTTGGTTTGAATATGAAACTTGTCAACTCTTGGATCACATCGGACTGTTGGATGGTCGTCTTCAACCTGTCGCACAATCTGAAGCCGTCTGGTTCATTGAGAAGCTCTTTTGTCCAATTAGACAGGTTCCCTTGATTTGCACTGAGATGTCACTTTCACGTGCGCCAGTTCATATACAAAGGAAACTCTCGTCTTCTCAGTTCCTTTTTCTTGGGAACTCTCTTGACTTGAGGGAATCCTGTTCTCCTTAGCTAGTTCCCATTTCGTGGGAACTTTTGTTTCATTTAGTTCCTTACTCCTTGGGAACTCTAGTTCACCCTGAGGTTGGTCGCATCTTGATCGAGTTCCCTTGACATGAAAACTTTTGTTGCCTCAGTTCCCATGCCTTGGGAACTTTTTCTTCGTATCTATGCTCAACGACGTGCAACTTGTATACTTAGAAATACTTGGCAAAGAGAATTAATTTTTATGGCGTTTGTCATTATCAAAACAGAGGACGTTGTTCCAGTGTTAATGAATGCGAGTTCCTAACACCGACTCAACAATATACAATAATTTTTAGGGTAGATTACAAAAAATCATACTTCATACTAGAAGGTTTGGCATGTCCATTGGACGGGGTTGAATATTTTTTCTATGGTTATTATTTTATAAGTGCACATGTGATACACTAGAGTAACTAGGACTTTTTAGCACATTTTATAAGTGTTTTTAGAGTAAAGTTTGAGAGTTGTAATGCTTGTAAGTTGAGTTGAGAGAATTGAAGAACAAAAGGTTTTAAAGAGGTTTAAGACTTTAAGTGTTCAACCAAGAGTTCATGTGAGGAGTTGTTCGTTGTTGAAGACCTGCGAGCATTGGACAACAAACCACTACCGCGGTTGCATTGCAGGAAGAACTGCGATTGTAGGGCACCAAGTCACGATTGCGAGTGGACACTGACTCAGGGATTTCAAAGATGATTAGTACCGAGATCGCAGGTGCTGAGCTGCGATCGTAAGATTGTTTGAACTCGTGATATGTTATTTCTTTCCCAAGAGTATGAGTTCATCTATCTTTAGACTTTGGTTTTAGTTTTATTTTTGGATATTTGATTTTTTGAGTTACTTTTAAATCTATTTGTTCCTAGGTTTTGTTATTATCATTCAGACTTTTATTTTCATTCTAAGGAAGAGAAACCTTAGCCACCATGCCTATGGAGAACAAAACTCTTTTAGTTGCATTTGCAAGTTGAACCCTTTAATTTGTAAGTTGTGAGATCTTAAACTCTTATTCTAGCTTTTGCCTTATATTAATTCTCTTTGTTCTTAATTTTGCTTGAATGTTATTGATTTCTTCTGGCTTGATCAATTATTTGAAGGTGATATCTTTCTATTGCTAGGATTGAGTTTTCTAGTTGAAAAGCTTAATCTTAAGTAGCAAACTATTTAACATTGGGTCGGTTGAACTAATTTATTGGGAAGAGAGTTAATTGCATGTTGAATATTGATTAGTTATTTGATATTGCATGTTAAATATTGACTGGTTGTTTGATATTGCATGTTGAATATTGACTAGTTGTTTGATATTGCATGTATCCTTATCTAATCTTTATCTACAATGCTATTGTTGATTTGAATTATGATTGTTTCATGATTAATTGATGATAAGAATTATCAAGGTTGGTTAACTTGTTAATTTACATAAGATCAGGATAGGAATAACCAAAGGTAATAAACAATTTGAGAAGAGATTGATGATCAACGAACTAATTAAAGGTGGATGCTTGTGAATGAGACTGTTTTTCCACATTTGCTTCACAAATATGTTTGATTTGTTTAAGTGTTTGCTTGTTTGCTTGTTTTAGATTTAGTAAATCAATAAAAAAAAACCATGCTTTTATTCTTAGTTAATAGAACTTTTAACTTAGAAATACTAGTTCCTTTGGGTTCGACCCCGACTTACTAACTATACTTAGTTAAGTAATTAGGGATTTACTTATGATAAGGCAGCACTGATTTTTAGCATGTCAAATTTTGGCACCGTTGTAGGGGAATCTTTATTTATTTCTAAGTTTTAATTTTATTAACCTTTGTGTGGACCTATCTTATGGTCCACACCCATGCTACTAACTCATCTCTCTCCCCATATGATTTAGAAATCGAGAGGACTTTATCCAGGTTGAGGTGTGAAATTCACGATAACTTTCCTAAACTACCATTCAATTCGGAATTTGCTATTATGAGATAATAGTTGAACAGACATTGAGGTAGCTGATTGCACCAAACTTCCAACAACAATAGTTGGCAGTGCAATTCCTTGGGCTCATTGAAGGTTTCAACTTTGAACTTAAATTTGGATTAATTCATCTTTTGCGCCAATTCCATGAGCTCAGTGGTGAAGATCCCAACAAGCATATCTATGAATTTAATGTTGTCTACGCTAGCACGAAACCCAAGAATGTAACAAAGGACCAAATCAAGTTGATGGTGTTTACTTTTTCTTTGAAGGATACCGCCAATGATTGGTTCTATTATCTTGCTCCTAGAATGATTGACACATGGGCCAAAATGAAGGAGGCGTTCCTTGAAAAGTGATATTCATGTTTTTAGTGTAGTTTTTAGTGTGCTTCTTAGTTTGTTTAGGTTTAGTTTTAGTAGTTTTTAGAGTTAGTATTGGGTGTTTTTGGATAAGTTTGCAAATTTTGTGAAAAGTATGGAAGCTACTCCGTTTTGTGTATTTTTGTAGGTTTTGAGCAGGAAAGATCGCTTTTAAAAGCTGAATTGAAGTGTTGTGGTGGAGGTCGGAAGAACATGAAGATAATGAAGCAAAGTCCAAGATTTAAGTGAAGAAGAGTTGGAGAAAGCCAAATCCCAGGCCCGTTAACGAACCTGTGAAGGGTCGTTAACGAGGTATAAAGATAGAATTTTTCGGTGAATTTTGTGATTCCTACCGACCCTGTGCGGAGGTCGTTAAAGAAGTCTCCGTGTCGGTAGAGTTTTAACTGATTTTAGGGTTGTTATATCTTATATATTTTATCTTGTTATCTTTTAGGGTTAGTTTTTATCTTTTGGGCTTTTTAATAAGATAGCTTTTTAGATAGATTAGTTTCTCTATAAATACACTTGTTCCCTCTTTAGTTTTAATATCATCGGTCGTTCAAGTAAGGAGGGAGAAAATTTAGAGAATCGATATTTAGAGGACGAGAGATGAGAGAGAAGATAATGAGCTGGTTCGTTCGAGAGAAGAGCTAGGATTGTTAATCAGATTTTCTTGGGGTTTTTGTTCTGTGTTTTCGGTTTCTTCAGGTTATTGTAAAACGATATTTCTCTTATTAATTTTAAGTAAGATTGTTTTGATTTCAACTTTTTCTCTTGTTAAAGTTGTTTGCTTTATTACCATGAGTAGTGAGTAGTTTTCCTATCTAGGGTCGGGGTTGAAACCCGGCATAATTATGCATGTTTGACGAGTGAGTTGATGTTTTGAATGCCTTTTATCTGTTTTTTAGATTGCTTGTTCTGCTTGTGCTTAGACAATAGTCAAAGTAATTTGAGTTTGCAATTTGATCGAAAGAGAAAGTTGTTAACTTGAAGGTTGATATTGTTCGATTACGAAAGTTTCGAGCTTTGGATCCAAAACAAGTGATTGAGTGAATTGATTTATGAGAATTGATTGATTTGCTTGCTAGTCAACGAAAGTTGATGAATTTATCTCTTTAAAGGCATGATCTTTATCATCTTGTGAGTTTATATGCATGGCTATGTTGTGGTAACCCTTGTCCTAGATTTTTATTCTTAATTGAGTTTGCATTCGTTACATTCGTTATCGAGTTAGTTCCTCGGTACCGAACCTAAATTTAGGTCGTTATTTCTGTGATTCGTAGTGTTACCCAGGTTCGTTAATGACCCTGACAAAGTCGTTAACGAGGTTGGTCGTGTTTGTTTTTCTGTTGTTTTGCTTGTTTTTCCTGTTTTTAGTAGTTGATAGACAAACAACCGTGCTTCCCGTGGAACGATCCTGACTTCGCTATACTCGGCGGGGTCTTGACTTATAAATTTATTTGTTTTCAAGTAACCCTCTCAACAAATTGGCGACGTTGCCGGGGAGCAACAGTGTTTGTTTGTTTATCTGTGGGTCTGGGAATATCCCGACCCCGTTTTTTGTTTTGATTTCGTTTTCTTTGTTTGTTTTCTCAGCGTATACCAGCAGGACGTCGTAGGCTCGAATTTGACAACATCGGTTATTATTCAGAGCCCGAACGCTCCTTGCACCGTAGACACATAAAAAACCAAGTCATGGCTACACCTGAAGAATTGGCTCGATAGATGGAAGTCCTCTAGAAGCGGATGGAGGAACTACAAGCCGATAGAGATGCCGTTGCTGCTGAGGCTGAACGTCAACGACTCAACAGTGCTCGTCTACAAGAAGAACTGAATGCCTATGCAAGGAATGCCAAGCAATATATGCATGCAGAACTGAGGGTGCCGGAGTCTGCAATAGTGCTTCTAGAGATAGAGAAGACCTTTGAGATTAAGTCTCAATTTATATCCTTGATAAAAAAAGGCTCAGTTTGAGGGAACCCTACTGAGTGCCCTATGGAACATATTAGAAATTTTCTTGATTTATGTGACACCATAGCTGCTGAAGGTGTCTCACTTGAATATGTGATGTTCATGTTTTTGGTATAGTTTTTAGTGTGTTTTTTAAGTTTGTTAGGTTTAGTTTTAGTAGTTTTAGGGTTAGTATTGTGTGTTTTTGGATGGTTTTGCATATTTTGTGAAAAGTATGGGAGCTACTCCGTTTTGTGTCTTTTTGTAGGTTTTTAGCAAGGAAACGGTGCTTTTTGGAGCTGATTGGAATGCTATGGTGGAGGACGGAAGAATACGAGATAAAGGAGTCGAAGTCAAGATTTTTGGAGTTGAAGTGTTGAAGAAAGCCAAATCCAGGCTCGTTAACGAGGCTGTGAAGGGTCGTTAACGAGGCTTAGAGATAGAGTTTTTCAAGAGTTCGTTGTGATGTTTACCGACCCTGTGCAAAAATTTATTCTGTGTCGGTAGGGTTTTTAATGAGTTTTAGGGTTATTATATTTTATATTTTAGGTCTTGTTATCTTTCTAGGTTTTATTTCTTTCTTTTTAGAGTTAGTTTCTATCTTTTAGGAAAGTTTTTATCTTCTAGCCTTTTTTATTAGATAGCTTTATTAGTATAAATACCCTTCTTTTCTAGCCTAAAGGGGGGTTTTTCGAGTAGTAGACCGATTGGAAGAGCCGAGAGAGAGAGAGTCGAGTCGGAAATGAGGACGAGCCGAGGTGGAACTAGAGTAAAGCCAAGGTCGTTAATCGTGTTTTCAATTCGGTGTTCTTGTTGTTTTCGGTTTCTTCTGAAGTGTGTAAGACGATATTTTTTTTTAGTAATTTGAAGTAGTTTTGTTTTCAATGTTTTCTCTTATTGAAGTTGTTTGCTTTATAGTTATGAATAGTGAGTAGTTTTCCTATCTAGGGTCGGGGTTAAACCTGGCATAGTTATGCATGGTTTTATGAGTAAGATGATGTGTTGAATGCCTTTTATCTATTTTTAGATTGCTTGTTGTGTTTATGCCTAGATGAGAATCGGGGTGATTTGAGTTTTTAACTTGATTGAAAGAGAAAGTTATAGACTTGAAGGTTGATATTGTTCGATTGTGAAAGTTTCGAGGATTGGATCCAAAACAAGTGATTGAGTGAATTAGTTTATGAGAGTAGATTGATTTGCTTGCTAATCAACGAAAGTTGATGAATTTATCTATTTAAAGGCATGATCTTTATCTTCTTACGAGTTTATATGCATGGCTATGTTGTGGCAACCCTTGTCCTAGATTTTTGTTCTTATTTGAATTTCTTCGGTTATATTCATTACTGAGATCGTTGCCTCGGTACCGAACCTGTTCTTAGGTCATTAGTGTGTGTTTTTGTAGTGTTATCCAAGTTCGTTAACGACCTTGACAAAGTCGTTAACGAGGTTGGTCGTGAGTGTGTTGTGTTGTTTTGCTTTGTTTTATCTTTCTTAGTAGTTTGATAGAAAAACAATCATGCTTCCCGTGGAACGATCCTGACTCCCCTATACTCAGCGGGGTCTTGATATAAATTTATTTGTTGTCAAGAAACCCTATCAACAATATGTTCTATTGAAAGCTTTTAGGTGGTATCTTACTGGAAAGGCCCTAAGCTGGTTGGAGAGCATACCTCCTAAATCTATCAGAACTTGGAAGGCTTTGTATGATCAATTTCTTACAAAGTATTTCCCTCCTGCCGGGACCACGGAGTTGAGAAAACGCATCACCTCCTATCATCAGCTGCCTAATGAGACCTTTGTAGAGACATGGGAAAGATTTAAAGAGATGCTTAGACAGTGACCTACCCATGGGCAACCTTTATTTGTTCACCAAGAAATCTTTTCCCAGGGTATTAATGCAGAGATGAAGAACCGCATTAACACGCATATAGCGTGCGGTTTTATAAAGATGGATCCCACATCTGCATGGGATTTGCTGGACAAGCTGTCTAACTATGATGCCATGTATGGTACCTAGCAATCACCCCAGCCCCAGAGGTGTCTCTACATGCCTAATAAGGAAGATGTTGACACAGATGTCAAAAATCATTTTCTGCAAGACAAGGTCAACCGCTTGAAGAAGCAGGTTAGTTTTATGAAATCTTCTCAATCTTGTCAAGAATGTGGCTCTTCTACCCATAGTACTTCTGCTTGCACTAACATAGAGCAAGTGAGAGCCTTTGAGACATATGCTGAAGAAAAATTATATGAGAGGCCCATACAGGAAACAACCTAGTAATTTTGACAGGTCAAACAATTATCCAATATGGGGGAATCAAAATCGGAATTCTATCTATGCAGCGCCCCCATTGGATAGAAGACATGCACCATATCAACCTCCAGGCTATCAAGAGCCACCATCATGGGTACAAGGGTTATAGGAAGGCATTAACGGAGTTCAAGCCAACCTTAATAGCTAATTAAAAAGATGGGGAGATTTCGATGTGTGGAAGAAGAATGTTGACTCCCAACTAGGGAACCTCGCTGCACAGATTCCAAGACCACAAGGGCAACTCCCGGGCCGTCCCGAGGAGAACCCTAGGGGACAAATAGCAGCGGTGCACCTTAGGAGTGGGAAGACACTACCGGAGCGTGTCCAGGCTAAAGAGAAGAGCCCTGAAACTAATGAAGAAGCCACGACTCAGCTCGTTAACGAACCAGAGAGGGTTGTTACCAAACCTGCACACCATGGTGACCATTCTCCCAGGGTCTCTAACGACTCCAAGCCTGGTAAGTTTCCTAATCCGAGCTCCTCTCTCAATCCCAGGCTCGTTAACGACCCAAAAAGGGTCGGTAACGACCCTCCGAGTGTACCGATCGACCTTGATGTCGACCTGGTAGCATCACCTCTCGAGCCCGATTTGGTTCCGAGGATGGTGAAATCTCTCCCTTTTCCTAACAAGAAATCAAAGGACTCTACTGAGAGTAAGTTCAAGCGTTTCGTAAAGATTCTCCAGGGCATAAATATTTCTATCCCATTCTTTGAGGCCCTAAGAAAAATGTCGGCTTACACAAAATTCTTGAAAGATATTCTTAGCAGGAAAAGATCCATTACAGAGCTGCAAGATGAGGTCCGATCCATCGCTTTACCGAAGAAATTAGGCGACCCAGGGAGATTTGCCATAACAATTGGCATAGGCGACCATAAATTCAAGACTCTATGTGATTTGGGAGCCAGTGCTAGTCTACTCCCTCTTTCAATCTGGTCTAAGTCTAATATGGGACCATTGGATCCTGTAAACATGAATCTCTACATGGCAGACGGATCATGCGTAAAAGCTACAGGAGTCGTAGACGATTATCCCATTCAAGTTGGGAAATTCTTTATTCCAAATGATTTTATCGTCCTCGACATGCCTGAAGACCCTCAAGTCCCCATCATATTAGGCAAACCATTCCTAGCTACAGCAGGTGCCAGGGTAGACGTGCGGAAAGGACTCCTCACTTTTGATATTGGAGAGGAACGCGTGGAATTCAGCCTCGACCAGAAAGCTAATGACCCAACTACGGTTGCACAGATTGAGTTGACCCAGCTAGACTTCGACATAGTTGTTCCTATAGACCCTCCTCCAATTAGCAAAGAGGATGAGAATTTCACATAGAGCCCTACCGACCCTCCATGTTCCAATACCGTGCTCCTCATGCAAGGCTATAATGAAGGAATCGTTAGCACATGATCGGTAACGGCTCCAACGACCTCAGTGTTAACATCGTTTCAAAAAAATCAAGGTGAGTACTCTAACCATGAATTTACTAATACCGGTTATGATTCTTCTTCATATTCTATTCTACACTGTACCCCACCATTTCTGCGATAAAGGAGTCCATAACCCCTTGGTTTTCGGATTTCACTAACCCTTGTGTAGGAATACCGGGCATATTACTAGAAGATAAAGGACCAAATTTAGTGACGAGAGTTGATAATGTTTACAACGCTAGGTATGGGGTCCCTCAAAACCCCGACTTAGCTACAAGAGAACCACCTTGAGCCAAGGTAAGTACGTCGGGCTAACGATGTTAAAAATAGCGCTTACGGGAGGCAACCCGGTTTTAGTTTAGTTTAGTTTTTCTCTTTCTTTTTAGATATTTTTCCTAGCTTTCTTTTAAGTTTTTTTCAGTAGTTTAGAAGTTAGCAAGATAGGGTTGTTTTTAGGCTAACCTGAAACAGGAGTTGGGCTCGGAAAATCACTCAAAAGAGGTCATGTAGGCTCGTTAACGACCCCCACCAAGGTCGTTAACAACCCATTTGGCGATCCGAATTCGGGAAAACGGGCAGGTAAGTATTTTTGACCTAATCTATCCTATATTTTTACTTGTGCCGCCCCTTTTTACCCTCTTCCCCTACCTCTAGCCCTCTCCTATAAAACCCTTCCAAAACTCCCAAAATCCCACCCTCAAATCTTTCAATCTAATGCTTAAATCTCTCAATCAATCCTACCGATCTCTGCCCACCACCAATCGGTACCCACACCACCACGCTAGACCCGGAATCCCACTTCGTTAACGAACCCGCGACCCTTGCATTCGTTACTAGTGAGAAATCAAGCTTGTTAACCACTCTCGATTTCAATCTTGTTCTTCAATTTCTCAATCCAACGGTATGATTTCTAAACCCTAACTCTCTATTTGCAAGATTCATGATATATAGGGTAAAAATTTCATATCTTGATCTTGTTTGATATGATTGATTTGCATGTCTATTTCGATCAATAATCTTGTGCTCCTTCTATTGGTGTTTGATCTTGATTTATGATGGTTTGTTCTTGGTCAATTTGCATTGGAATTTTAATTAGAAAAAGCATGAACTACCTTGTTCTTTAAATTGAGTTTGATCATCACCATGTGTTTTTGGGCAAATTTTGACATGTTCGGGTGGATAATGGAGCAAGTATGGGGTGCATATGCATGATTGTGTGTTTTGTGTGGGATTGTGTTGGTTTCATGCTTGATTCGTTTCTGAAATTGTGGAGTTTTAGAACTCGGAAATTGCATATGGTTATCGCCCAGACTCGTTAACGACCTGTCTAGGTTCGTTAACGACCCTGCTATTTATCCGGTTCTAACCGCAAGCCCAGGTTCGTTAACGACGCCAATTGGGTCATTAACGAGGCACTTCGAGAGCATTTTTGAGACCAAGTATGGGGTCTCTTCGCTATTGATTTGTGTGGATCTTATCTTGGACAATTCATATTTTTGTAGGTCCATATGGAAAGTTCTAGCCGAGCTGCAACAAGAGCCCAAAAGAAGAAGAGGAATCAATGGTGCCCGTCTCCTTCGCGCATGGACAATGTGATTTTGCGCACCCAAGCACAAGCTGGCCGCTTCAACACCATCTTGGATCGAGGCCACTGCACTAGGTGGTTCTCGAGATCAAGTGCAAAGTCCATGGGGATTTACAAGGATGTCAAGCACGCCTTTCCTATTCTCGGGGTGCCTCATTTGCTAAAGAAGGAGGCGACACCGCACTTCCCTGCCCTTACTTCCGAATTCTTGGCTACTCTTGAGACAAGATTCCCAACCAAGACCTCGGCAAGGCGGATAAGATTCCGACTCGGCAATGTCAGTCACGAGTACACAATGGAGGAGTTCAATGGTATTCTTGAGCTCCCTAATCCTTCTCGGAATCACAAGATCAAGGACTACAAGGTGACAAGGACTTGGAGCTATATTTCTTGGGAAATAGAGCCCTCTACTGCAGCACTTTCCAGGGCAAGCATCATCAACCCCATTTTCCGGATCATTCTCCGTGTCTTAGCTGCTACATTTTGGCCCAAGAGAGAGTTGAATAGGCCAATATGGACGGAAGTTGCATGCCTCCGAACCATACTCTTTGAGGATCCCGCCCCATTGAACTTTGGGTACAAGTGGCTACAATATGTTGAGAATTAGGGGATCAAGTCAAAAGAGGTGTGGTGAGAAAATTTGGTTAGTCTCATAGCGGCCAACCTCGGTGTCGATCTATCCCTCTACACACTGAGCCATGCCCAATTGCTCGACAGGAACTACTGGTTTGCTTCCAACATTTTTACTCAGGCTGTGGGAGGGTATACCACCAAAATTCAAGGCCAAGATGTCCCCGTCACCTTAGCCAACATGGAGCTTCTTTACGTACCAAATTGGCACGAGACATGGACGGGTCATGCATTCCCATTGGATAAAAAACCGCAAGATGAGCAGTCTTTGAGGCCGTGTGCAACACGGTTTCCTAGAGAATGAGAAGCAATGGATGAAGATGATGAAGAAACAGAGGCAGGCACGAAAGAACTCAATATCGGGGACCACGACCTCGATACCGAGGTTCTGGGCAACAACAGCTTCGTTAACGAGCCACCCAGGGTCGTTAACGATTACTTCGAGGCTACTACCGAGGTACACAGCTTCGGTAACGACCCTCCACCGCCACTTGTCGAGCCACATTCTTATGGTCTTATGCCCTACAATCCGGTAATTTTTCAAGACCACTTCCAGCCTCACAACCACTATCAACCACCTCCTCATCCCACTTACACTAGATCGAGTGTCCCACCTCCATGGGCCGAAGATCTATCGTCTCAGATGCAGCAACTTCACCTACAACAAACACTCATCCACTAGAGGATGGATAGGTGGGAGAGTATCTATTACGCTCGTATGGCGCTAGATGATGCGAGGCATCAGCAAAGAGAGGCGGATGATGCAGAGCGTTGGAGAACGATGTACGATTTGATGGGGAACTTCGAGCACCGGTTCCCACCACAAAGGCGCTGATTCAGCTTTTGAGAGTTACTTCTTTTCTGCTTTAAAGATGTTGTAAGTTTTTCTGTTTTCTTTTCTTTTTCTTTTCTATTCTTTTCTTCTGCTTATTTTTATTACAGTGGGCAAACTATAATTTTAAGTATGGGGTGGGAAAGGGTAGAAAACTTGTGTCTTGTTTGTTTTATGTGTCTTGTGTGTTTTAAGTAGTTCTTTTCATTAAAAAACAAAAATCACAAAAAATTGAAAATTTTAAAAATTTCAAAAAAGAAGAAGATAGTTTTAGAATGGGTAGATACCCTTTTCTTATGGTTCTATGATAGTAGTTGCTAGCATGATCATATAATTCCTTGCAAGCATGTCTTTGATATTATAGCCTGATGCTTGATATAAAATTGTTTTTATGGAGGAATAACATTTGATGAAACTGAGCATGTATACTTTTTAGCATAAGTGATGCAATCCAACAAATAATTACCTTGTGAGTTATTTTTGGCCTTATAGGAAGACCATAAAAAATCCCTCTTCTTTTCTTGTGTGATTTACTCTCTTTATGTATATTATCTCTTGGAATTGTGATGGTTATCTATTTCTTGAGGCTTATATAAGATTTTATAGTTCATTAGTTGTGAAAATCATATGATAGAGAACTTATTTTTCATAAGCCCTGTTAATCCCTATCCACCCTTATATTATCCTCCTTTTGACAACTAATTTAAGCCTTAAGCCTTTTATTTTTAGCTCCACAAAAATTGTTCCCTAGCCGAGATAAGCTTGACCCTATCCGGGGATTAGGACTTAGATTGGAGAGGATTGTTTTTGTTGAGTGATATGTTGTAATTGGTTTGAAAATTAAGGGTAGATTGGAAGTCTTTTGTTTTGTTTTGTAAAAATATCTCTTGGTAAGAAAGGATGCACAAAAGAAATTTGTGTTGAAAAAATAAAGAGAAGACGAGTACATGATGAAGCTCGTTAACGACCTAATTGGTTCGTTAACGAGGCTGCGAGAAAGAAAATGAAAATGAGCTGAAAAATATAAAGAATAAGAGAAGTAAGATGTGCATTTGTGTTTGAAAGATAGGCCAGAGATTCTTTTGAGTATGTTTTATGAGACATTCTAAGGATATGTTGGGTGAGTGAAAGAAAAGTGCATAATGTTTGAGAGAGTTAGGTATATTGCTGTTTTTAAGGAGTTTTTGGTGATTTATGTGAGTTTTTAGGAGTCTTTGATTCCCGGATATTATTAGCACCACATAACCAAAAATATTTCCATGCCTATTTGTTTTTTACCAAGCCCCGTTACAACCCGGCCGAATGGGAACTTCTATGAAGTTTTTCATTGAGCCTAAGTTCTCTTGATGATTTTTTTGCTTGTTTTGACAAATCTTAGGTGGAGAGTTTGGTGATATAAGTTCCAATTTCTATGAGTTTTTGCATATAAGATGAGTTGAGAGATTGAATTTATAAGCCTAAACACTTGAGAGTTGAGTGAAACACATCTATCCCTTGAGAGGTTGGATTGTATTTGCTTATGTCTATATTAGTGTTTATATATGTGTGATGACGTTAATAGTCATTTGCTATTTCCTGCTATGGTTTTGATGTTGCTTTTTAGTTGATGGCAATTTGCTTGATGAGCATGTTTGGTTTGGTTTTGATATTGTTTAGTGATTGCTTGAGGACAAGCAAGTCTATGTATGGGGTATTTTGATATTTATGTTTTTAGTGTAGTTGTGTGTTTCTTAGTTTGTTTAGTTTTAGTTTTAGTAGTTTTTAGAGTTAGTTTTGTGTGTTTTTGGATAAGTTTGCATATTTTGTGAAAAGTATGGAAGCTACTCCGTTTTGTGTCTTTTTGTAAGTTTTGAGCAGGAAAGAGCGCTTTTAAAAGCTGAATTGAAGTGTTGTGGTAGAGGTCGGAAGAACATGAAGATAATGAAGCAAAGTCGAAGCTTTAAGTGAAGAAGAGTTGGAGAAAGCCAAATCCCAGGCTCGTTAATGAACCTATGAAGGGTCGTTAACGAGGTATAAAGATAGAACTTTTCGGTGAATTTTGTGATTCCTACCGACCCTGTGCGGAGGTCGTTAACGAAGGCTCCGTGTCGGTAGAGTTTTAACTGATTTTAGGGTTGTTATATCTTTTATCTTTTATCATGTTATCTTTTAGGGTTAGTTTTTTATCTTTTAGTATTTTTAATAAGATAGCTTTTTAGATAGATTAGTTTCTTTATAAATACACTTGTTCCCTCTTTAGTTTTAATATCATCGGTCGTTCAAGTAAGGAGGGAGAAAAGTTAGAGAACCGATATTCAGAGGACGAGAGACGAGAGAGAAGATAATGAGCTGGTTCGTTCGAGAGAAGAGCTAGGATTGTTAATCGGATTTGCTCGGGGTTTTTGTTCTGTGTTTTCGGTTTCTTCAGGATATTGTAAGACGATATTTCTCTTATTAATTTTAAGTAAGATTGTTTTGATTTTAATGTTTTCTCTTGTTAAAGTTGTTTCCTTTATTACCATGAGTAGTGAGTAGTTTTCCCATCTTGGGTCGGGGTTGAAACCCGACATAGTTATGCATGTTTGATGAGTGAGTTGATGTTTTGAATGCCTTTTATCTGTTTTTTAGATTGGTTGTTGTGCTTTTGCTTAGACGATAGTCGAATTAATTTGAGTTTGCAATTTGATCGAAAGATAAAGTTGTTGACTTGAAGGTTGATATTGTTCGATTACGAAAGTTTCGAGTTTTGGATCCAAAAGAAGTGATTGAGTGAATTGATTTATGAGAATTGATTGATTTGCTTGCTAGTCAGCGAAAGTTGATGAATTTATCTCTTTAAAGTCATAATCTTTATCTTCTTGTGAGTTTATATGCATGGCTATGTTGTGGTAACCCTTGTCCTAGATTTTTATTCTTAATTGAGTTTGCATTCGTTACATTCGTTATCGAGTTAGTTCCTCGGTACCGAACCTAAATTTAGGTCGTTATTTTTGTGATTCGTAGTGTTACCCAGGTTCGTTAACGACCTTGACAAAGTCGTTAACGAGGTTGGTCGTGTGTGTTTTTGTGTTGTTTTGCTTGTTTTTCCTGTTTTTAGTAGTTGATAGACAAACAACCGTGCTTCCCGTGGAACGATCCTGACTTCGCTATACTCGGCGGGGTCTTGACTTATAAATTTATTTGTTGTCAAGAAACCCTCTCAACGAAAAGTGCTTCCCAACCATGAAGCGGAACAATCTGAAGAAGAGATTGAGCAACATTGAACAACAGGCTGGTGACAGCTTTTCATGAGTACCATGATCTATTCAAGAGGTTGTGTGCTAGTTGTCCTTACCACGAGTACTCCAATCATGACTTGGTTCTTTATCTCAATTCAGGTTTACTTGATGATGAACGTCGGATGGTGAACGAAGCATTTGGTGGTTAGGTTCTTGTGGAGGTTTACTTGATGAAGACACTTGCTGCAACTCTTAAGCTATTTTCTGAACTCTCTGAGAGATCAAGGCAATTCAGCATGAGGTTAGGTTCTTGTGGAGTTATTCCTCATCTTTTGCCTTACATTTTGAAGTGTCGAGGTTGAAGGATATGATGAAGAGGTTCATGCTGCAAGGAACCCCTCAACAAGTTCATGACTGTGGGATTTGTGTTGATGCAATCATGTTACAGATGCTTGTCTCCAACTTTAAGAGCCAAAACCTGAGGTTAATGATGTAGGAGGTTTGAGACCTCTTCGACCTTGCTATGATCCCTACTCCACCACTTACAATCTAGGGTGGAAAGATCATCCGAACTTTAGATATGGGAATCGGTCTCAATACCTTCAATAGGGAGGTTTGCAACAATTGAAGCAACCATATGCTCCTCGACCTCAAGTACAAAACCAGAATCCCTCCATGTCAGCTGAGGAGATGATCAAAAGCCTTGCATCCACTATTGGCCAAATTCATCAAGTGACAAAAGCTAGTATTAACAACTTGGAAAATCAAATTGGCCAAATATCTAGTGCTCGGAGTAAATTCAAAGCAAGAGACTAGGGGGAATTGCCTTCCCAAACGGTGATCAACCCGAGAGAAAATGTTAGTGTTGTCACATTGAGAAGTGGAAGAGAGTTGATTATGGACACTCATGTTGAAATAAAAAGAATTGAATGAAAAAGATGCGGAAGTTTAGGAAAATGAGGATCCCGATGAACCGCGATTGTAGGGGACGAGCCATGAGCTCGGGGTTGACACGGTGAAAAACCGCGACCGGAGTTATGAGAGTCGCGATCACAATACAAATGGAGACAAATTGCAAGCACGGGCCTCCAACCACCATTGCGGCACTAATGATGAACCAAAGACGAATAATGTTCATTCTAAATTTCTTCTACTCGGTTCCCAAAAGCAAATTTCGCCTCATGGTTGAGCAAGGCATTATGTTAGGTCATATTTTTTCATCCAGGCAGGGGTATTGAGGTCGATAAGGCAAAGATTGACATCATTCAGTCTTTACCTTATCCTACTAATGTGCGTGAAGTGCATTCCTTTCTAGGCCATGCAAGTTTTTATCGCATCTTTATTAAGGACTTTTCAAAGATCTCATCCCCTTTGTGTGAACTATTGAAGAAGGAGGTGACCTGTGACTTCAATGAAGAGTGTAAGAAGGCATTTTATGAGTTGAAAGCGCGTCATTCAGGCTCTTGACTGTTCTCATCCCTTTGAGATAATGTGTGATGCAAGTGACTATGATGTGGGGGCAGTTCTTGGATGAAAATAAGGGAGAACGTCTCATGTGATTCACTACGCCTCCATGACCTTGAATGGAGCACACAAAACTATTGGTATTTGTCTTCCAAGTCTGGATTTGCATTTGATTCATTAAAGTGTTGATAATTGGAATCTGATCAAGGCAATATCATCATGTATATATATTTTCTAGTCAATTTGAAAACTTGATTTAGTGTTTATACCTTCCAAGGAATGTTTGAAATTCATTGGTTGTGAATTTGAATCTTTATATTATGATTTCAGTGCCTCAACTCAAGAAGATATTGACAGTGTTGTTGATGTCTTTGACAAAAAAAAAGAAGGTTGAGCTTCATCAATAAAGATATTGCAACGTGCTTGCTATCATAGAAACGTTTTGTGATTTGGATAGATTCCTTTTGATGGCTTTTGACATTGGAGGCATTAAGAAGGCATCTATCTCAACCATTACCTTCTATTTTCGTTGTTGATTTTTTTGATGTTGTTGTCTTATGAAGCCTTTAAGTGCCATGGTTTAAGTTATCTATATACACTTTGTTGTGCTAATTTTTTTATAAGGACAGAGATTAGAGGGACCACTATTGGGATATGGCCCGCCCTAGAGCATCCTTATGGATGAAGCCCTAGAGGCTTGGATCACTAGCGAGAGGAAACATGGAGACTCGACGGAAGGAGCAAACAATGAAGTCTGCCACGGAGTTGACATCACGAAACACGTGGGAGATACATCAACTCTAAAAATGGGCCAGTAGGCAGAGGATGTCGGATTTGATCAACTCAATCTCCCAAGGAGAGCTCCAATCGCCATGCATTGTCTTTCATCTTGCGGCCGGTATCAGTAAGCATTTTCATAGAGGATATGACCAACCGACAAGTTGGAGGTTGTCTCCCTCGATCTGAAGACGGGGAATACCACGTTGGGTGGCCTCATGATGCGTCCCTCGTTTGGGATGCCTCGGATCGAACGGTGGCTTGAGTATTAGGTCTCCAATTATGCGGCGGAAGGCTTTGAATGGATTGAATTCGGAATGAACAATGGAGAAAACCGAGAGCTTTGATTGATAGTATCGTAATGGCGCAAGCATGAGAGTATAATAAGGAGCAAACCTCTACTTTATTAAACCCTAATGTGCGCTAATCAAAAACATAGGCCTAATCTCCCTTATATAGAGAGGCGGCTGAATAAAAACTAGAGAAACCCTAAAAAGGAGGCGGCGCACCTAGGGCTAGCGTGCAAGCTAGAGGCCCAACGGCGCGATCCATATGTGTGCGGCGCAAGGCCCATTAATAAGCTTCTAAATGCATAAAACTAACAATAGTAATGTTCTATAATAGAAAGTATGCAAAAAACTACTAAAAATGGATAGGTCGTCCGTGACCGTGCCGGGAGTGTCATGACAAGGCTGTCGCGACGCTGGCAAGGCTGGGACTCGGCGCTGGCGAAGTCATGGCACGACGCCGGGCGCTGGCGCGGACGCTGGCGAGGGCGCTGGCACGAGGGTCTCGTGAACCTCAAAAGGCGATCCATGGCACGGTGCAAGGCTCGGGTCCGACGGTGGCAAGGGGTTGGAGGTTGTCCCCGTTGACCCGAGTTGAGGTTCCTCGACGCCGAGGACGCACAAGGTTGTGTGCGTCGGCGCGGCGAGGGGCTCGCCTTGGCCTGCGGAGAGGCGCACCACGAGAGATCGTGTTGCGTCTTGGATTGCTCGAGTTCTGGCACGAGTGATGGGGCCATCCGAGCGAAGTGTGAATGCGTCGTCCTCTTGGCTAGCATCCATGATGGGGGTCGCATCACCCTCCCCCACTTGGTTGGGAAACGTCCCCATTTCCTCATAAGCGGGTGCAACGTAGGGGGAGAGCTCGGCGACATTAAATGTGGAGTGCACGGAATGCTTGCCTTCGATGTCGATCTTGTAGGCGTTGTCCCCGATTCGTTCCAAGACTCGAAAGGGTCCATCGCCACGTTGGTGAAGCTTCTTCTTCCTTGAATCCAGAAACCTGTCCTTCCGAAGATGGAGCCACACGAGATCCCCGGGGTTGAAAATCATGCGTTTCTGACCCTTTTTGTGTTGTGCCTCGTACTGAGTGGCTCGGCGCTCCAATTGAGCTCTAGTCCGCTCGTGCAATTTGCGGATGGCGTCGACGCGGTTCGAGGCATCGATGTGCTCGCTGTTCTTCAAAGGCCGAGGGGTAAGATCCATGGGAGAGTGGGGGTTGAGGTCGTAGACAATCTCGAACGGCGTCATCTTGGTGGCCGAGTGTTTGGACCTGTTGTAAGCAAACTCAACAAATGGTATTAGATCCTCCCACCGGCGTGGGTTATTTTTTAGCACCGTCCGAAGAAGGGTGCCCAGGGTCCGATTGGTCACCTCAGTCTGACCATCGGTTTGGGGATGATACGAAGTAGAAAAGAGTAATTGTGTACCTAGCTTGCCCCAAAGCGTTCTCCAAAAATGGCTACAAAATTTCATGTCTCGATCACTAACAATAGTGCGAGGCACGCCATGTAATTTCACGACATGCTCAAAGAACAAGTTGGCGATTTCAGTCGCATTGTTGTTCCCTTTACATGGCACGAAGTGAGCCATCTTGGAGAAACGGTCCACAATTACGAAGATCGAATCTTTACCACTCCTAGACATCGGAAGACCCGTGATAAAATCCATAGAGAGATCTTCCCACGGAGTATCCGGTATTGGCAACGGTGTATAAAGGCCATGAGGTTGGAACCTCGATTTAGCAGTTTGGCACGACACACAACCCCGGCAATACTTGTGAACGTCCGAAGCCATGTGTGGCCAAAAGAAGTGTTCACGAAGTGCCGCTAGGGTTTTGGCTATGCCAAAGTGGCCTCGGCCATCATGAGGCCGGAATGCAAAGCTTCCCGGCTCGGTAGAGATATCCATTGTCCAAAAAGAAGGACTCATGGATTCGACTTTGCTCAAGGTTCTCCATGATCAGTTTAAAATACGGATCAAGCAAATACAACTCCTTAATCAAGGGGAACCCTAGCAAATTGGCCTGAAGTTGAGTTAAAAGCACATACCTGCGTGACAGAGCGTCTGCCACGACATTCTCTTTCCCTTTTTTGTGGGCGATGATATACGGAAAAGTTTCCATAAACTCCACCCACCAAGCAAGGGTCGCATGGTCCGTGTGAATAACGAACTCACTTGGCCATAAATAGTGCTTCCATGTCTTAAGAACTCGAATAAGCGCGTACAACTCCTTATCATACGTCGGGTAATTGAGAGTCGCCCCCGTTAATTTCTCACTAAAATATGCAATGGGGCGTCTCTCTTGAAGGAGTACGCCGCCTACGCCATAGTCGGAGGCGACGCACTCGATCTCAAAGCGCTTAGTGAAGTCTGGCAATTGCAAGACCGGAGCGCAACATAACGCATCTTTTAAGGCCTGAAAGGCGGCCTCATGAATCGGCATCCACTTGATTGTGGTTGCCTTCTTGGTGAGGTTGTGGAGTGGTCCGGCGATGGAACTAAAGTCCTTGACGAATCGCCAATAGAACCCTGCGAGCCCTAAGAAGGATCGAACCATCATCGGGGTCGTAGGGGTGGGCCACTCTCGGATGGCGCGGATCTTGTCGTCATCCACTTTCAGCCCATCCTTGGACACGACGAACCCAAGAAAATTCGTCGTGTCCGTGCAAAACGAACACTTGTCCAAGTTTACAAACAAAGAATGTTCGCGAAGGCACTCTAACACCAACCTAAGGTGCCTCGCGTGAGAATCTAAGTCCTTAGAAAAACCAAAATGTCGTCAAAATAGACAACAACAAAACGTCCTAGAAATTTACGAAAAACAAAATTCATTAACCGCATAAAATTACTAGGGGCGTTTGTCAAACCAAAAGGCATGACAAGCCATTCGTACAAACCATGTTTGGTTTTAAATGCGGTCTTCCACTCGTCGCCTTCATGCATCCGGATTTGGTGGTATCCGCTCCGGAGATCGATCTTTGAAAACAAGGCGGCGCCGTGGAGCTCATCTAGAACATCATCGAGCCTTGGAATCGGATGCCTGTACTTCACTGTGATTTGATTTATGGCTCGGCATTCGACGCACATACGCCACGAACCATGTTTCTTTGGCACGAGGATGACCGACACCGCGCAAGGGATCAAGGTCCCGGACGAATCCCTTGTCCATCAAGTCTTGAACTTGGCGTTGAAGCTCCTCGGTTTCCCTTGGTGAAGTCCTATAAGCTGCTCGATTCGGAAGGGAGGCACCTGGCACGAGGTCGATCTTGTGCTCGAGCCCTCGGATCGGCGACAAGCCCTTCGGAAGCTCATCCGGCATGATGTCTTCGAACTCCTTCAAAATAGACAAAATAGAAGAAGGGAGTGAAGAATTCTCAGATTTATAATTAATTGAAAGAAGGGGAACAAGAATGAAACAAGAAAGACTCCCCTGAATGGACTTCTCGATGTCCCGACGCCTAGCTAAGAGAAGACGATCCTGGCATGTGCCTAGCAAGGGTGGCTCGGCGTCGGTGCTCGTCCGATCAGCTTCTAGGGCGATTTTTGGATATGTTGTAGCCCCTGGATTTTGAGGAAGATTTCCCCTGGAAACGCCGTGAAACTCGTCCCGTAGCTCCTGGAATCCGAGTTTTCGTGCAGCGACAGCGTGTTGCGCGACGCTAGGAGGTGCATTCGGCGACCCTTTGCTCATATTGGTTTCCCCTGGGCGTTTTTTGTGCAGAGCTGGTGGAAACTCAATTTTGAGGGGTTGGGAACTTGGAACGCCGATAGAATCATTCGAAATTTGTTTGAGGCCTCGGTTATCAAAATCTGCGGCGTTCGGCGCGTTGCCGATTCCTCTCGACGCAAACTGTCGGCCTGCCTCCAACTTCTCTCGGCGTTTTTGATCTTGATCATCAAGGGACCTATTTTTAGAAGGATTGGCACCAGGAACGCCTACAAAATTTGCAATGTTGCTCTCGGACGCCGCTGGCGTCGTTTTTGGCGCGCCGGTGCCGCTGTCGTTAGCTTTCTTTCGTTTCCTTTCGGCTTCATCCTGTAGAGCTTCACTAGGCGACATAGGTAAGAGAGTCACGTGCTTCCCGTGGTAATTGAACATGTAAGTGTTCAAATACCCGTTGTGAAGCACGCGACGATCGTATTGCCATGGGCGCCCCAACAAGAGGTGTGTGGCGTCCATTGGCGTTACGTCACATAAAATTGAATCCGAGTATTGACCAATAGAAAAGGTGAAGATTACCTATTTGTCGACCTAATCTCATCCATCATTTGATATCCATTGAAGCTTGAATGGTTGAGGATGTGGCGTGGTCGGCAACTTGAAGTGATAAACAACCTCTTTGGAAAGGAAATTTGCACAACTTCTGGAATCAATTATCACACTCAGCGAGACATTGTTGACCAAACATCGGGTGTGAAAAAGTTGTTCGTGTTGATCCGTGCGTGGTGCTTCTCGGACGCTCAGGGCGCGCCGAGTCACCAATCCTAGCTTGGCCACGCCGAGGGCGTCCGATGGATCGCACTCGAGCTCGGCGGCATCGATCTCTTGCGTTTCAACGTCTTCTTCCTCCTCACTGTCATACGGCTCTCCTTGAGTTGTAAATAAAACCTTCTTGTTATTTGGACAGTTCCGTTGCATATGGCCACGTCCCCCGCATTTGTAGCACGCCATGTCACGGGCGCGATCGGTACTTGGCTCGGCGGTGCGCGGCGCTGCTGGTGCCTTGGCAGGCGTGGCTTCGGCCTTGGCTTTGGAACCTGTCGAAGCACTTGGCAAAGAAGTAGCAAACCGATTAGTAGAAAAACCGGATTGACTAGAGTTAGAAACATACCTTGAATTGGACCAACCTGACTTGGTTTGCATCTCATGTTTGTCGATTTGCATGGCGGTGTGAACCAAGTTGTTGATGTCTTTAATTGGAAGGATCTCCAATCTATCTTGAATGGATTGCCTCAAACCCGAAATGAACCTTGTCTTCATAACGGAGGGCGACACACTCATCCCCGCCTTGAAGAACATGTCTTCTAGCTTGGCGAAATACTCCTCCGGCGTCATTGTTCCTTGCTTGATGCGCATGATTTCAATGTGCATCTTATCCTTGTAATTGGCCGGAATGTATCTCTTCTTCAATATGTAGACGAGTTGATGCCACTCGCGGATTAGGGGTTTGCCTTTTTGAATCCTTTCAGACTCGAATCGGTTCCACCATGTCCTAGCGGCGCCAATGAAGTGAAGAGTCACAACCTCCACTTTCTCGTCGTCTTCGCAACCTAAATGTCAGAGCGTGTGCTCCGTGCCCTGTAACCACTCAAGAAACGCATCAAGATCATAAGAACCGGAAAAGGATTCGAATTTTACCTTCACATCTCGGCGTTGTTGGCGTGGATCCCTTGCATCGCGGTGATCTCGATCGCGCCGAGGGCTGGTACGCCGAGGCGATTAAGCGCGCCTGTCGCGCCGATGCCGAGGTTGTCCTCGATGCGGATCGTCATCCCCGTCATCCGGATCGTCCCCATCGTAAGGCCTTCGAGGACGTCGCACGTATCGATCCCTGTCGCGCCGTCCATGCGTGCCGTGGTTGCGACCCGAGCCGTAGACTCGATCGTACTCGGTGCGATGCTTGGCAAGGCGTGGCGGCGGGATCCAATCCGAAGGCCGGTTTTCAAGTTCTTCTGGATCCTGCACATTGGGATGCTCAAAAGATGACTCATTAGAATAATCCGAAAACTCATCATAGTCATTTTCAAACTCCGAAAACGGACTTCAAGCACTTTGATGTCCGAGGTCGTCCTCAACTCTATATGCGTCGGCATCGTAATACTTGGCCCTGTGCTTCCGCTTTGGGGTTTCGTACACATATACCGGCGACTTATGCTTTTTCTTTTTCTTAGTATCCCCACTCGTATGACGGCGTCTATACTCCTCGGAGTTGTACTCCTCATCGGAATATACGTCGTACACTTGTGTGTCCCGATAATCTCGCGTCATTTGATAGCGATCTACGATCCGGGGACCACCATCGTGCCGATCATGTTGGCGAATTTCTTTGATCGACTCCATGCGTTGCATGGTGCCGAATTGTGATGAAGGCTGGGCGTGCTTCTTTCCCTTTGCGTTGGCACGAGCAACGTCGTCCGCGGACACGCCGGGCACGTCGTGGATCTCCGAAGCGAGGCCATGCGTCGGCGGCACGGTGTGTTTGGATTGCGTTTGGCTCGCGGCCAAGAGGCGCTCGAGCTCTTCAATTCTCGCCACGGCTTCGGGGTTCCAAGCATCTCGATTCTGGTTAAGGTTTTGGCCCTCGGTGGGGTTGTTGTTCCCTCCGTCTCCCGAGTCCGAAATTGTACCTTGATGTCTCTTTATTTGGTGGTGTTTTCATATGTGATTTGCTTTGTAAATATGTTTCTTTTTCCCCTTTTCTTGTGTGTTTTGTTCCTTTTTAGCTTAGTTCCCGTATTTCTATGAGATTCGGAGACTACGCGCATTTTATGTGTTTTGTAGGTAATTTGGCATGAATCGAGGATCGATTTGAAGGAGGGTCGAGACATGGAGCAAGGCCCGAGCTAAAGAGGAAAGAGAGGAGCAAGCCATGAAGAAGAACAAGAGGAAAGCCAACAAGAAGAAGGTGGAACGAGGTCCGGATCGAGTTGCAACAACGTCGGGCCCGACTTGGGAGCTTTCAACCTCGGACCGACATACACAGTAACTCGGGCCCGAGGTCCTCCGTGTTGGTCCGAGTCGGTCACCGGACTACTTGGGGTCCAATGCATGGAATTATGGACTTCCACTTTTGCCCCTCATCTAATCTATAAAAGGCCCTCTTGTCTTCTAATTTGGGGGTTCCAAAGTGGGTTCCAAGGGGGCTCTCTCACACACAACAACCCTCAAAAGGATACTTGGATAGCAAGGAGGAAGGAGAGAAGGAGGAAGAGAGAGAGAATCGGCCAAGGGAGAGGAAGACTTGATAGGTTTTGTTGATTAGCTTTGCTTTGTTTTGATCTTGTGGATTTAGAAACCCTTGATTGGAATTTGTGGATTGCTTTTGATTTGAATGAAACTTTGCTTTGTTTTGAGATTGATGATGTTGATTGCTTTCCCTTTTGATTTGTTTGCTTTCTTTGTTTGCCACATGGAGTAGATCTCCTTGATCTTGGGTTATGGGGGAAAACCCTAGCTAGGTTTGGGCTAGAAACCCCAATTCCATAGCCTTGAGTGTTTGATCTAAGGAACCCACTCTACATAGAGCTACAATTCCTTGAGAAAGTTGGGAATCAAGGCTTGTGATTGGCAAAGTAGGGAAAGTGAACATGTGTCAATCTCAAGACCTTGCTTCGAAGGGGATTTCCCCAAGGATCGAGGTGTAGAAGTGGTTGGAAGGAGGGCGAAAGCACTCGATCCTAGTCCGATCATCACTCATTGCTTGAATTGGGGTGGAAAAGCCTTAATCTACTAGAGAAGGAACCCAAAAGCCCAAGATCTACTTTAAATCTTTGAGTTCGATAAACCCAGATACCTCGGGCCCGACTTACCCTGTGTCGGTCCCGACTTCCTCTTGTCGCCAACATCGGGCCCGACGTGACCTCAGTGTCGGTCCCGACTGTTCTCTTGTTTTCCTTTGTTTTACGCTCTCCTTTCTAGCTTTCTAGTGTCTAGGCACATCAATCGAATAGACTTCCCGAGTGTTCGACACCCACCACGTGCTACAACGGGGTCGGGTTCTAAATTGTATCTCTAGACCCTCGCATTTACGAGCGATCAAAAAGATTGGCGCCGTTGCCGGGGAAGTCTAAGTGCATTGAGTGCCAATTTGGTGAGTTTCTTGTGTTTTGGTAGTGATTTGGGTGAGGGAATAGCCCAAACCCTTTGTTTGTTTTTGATTTTTTTTGGTTTGTGTCTTTGTTTCGTAGGTGTATGCTAGCTCGTTCCTCCCGAGGAACACTTGAGCTTGAGTTTGTGAGTGATCCGGAAAGTATTCTCAAAGAAGCCCGAAGAAGGAAAAGGATGGCGAATCAAGCTCTCCATGTTGATGAGGAGTTGTCTCAACTTAGGGCCGAAATGGCTAGATTACAACCTGAGAAGGACAATCAAGAGGAGGTGGCAAGAAGAGAACGGGAGCAACGGATGAGGACCGAGGCTCAACTCAACGCTCTACCCCGGAATGCACGCCAATACATGCATCCGGAGTTGAGGGTACCCGAACCGGCTATTGTGCTTCCCGAGGTTGCCAAGAATTTTGAGATCAAGACGCAATTCATTACCCTCATCAAGCGTGATCAATTCGAGGGTCGTCCACATGAGTGTCCCATAGAGCACGTCAAACGCTTTGTGGACATGTGTGAGACGATCTCTACCGACGAGGAGACATTGGAGTATGTGCTTCTAAAGGCGTTCAAATGGTCACTTGGGGGCAAGGCCACACATTGGCTCGAGAGCCAAGCTCCTAGGTCAATCACAACTTGGAAGACACTCTATGATGCTTTCTTGATGAAGTTCTTCCCGCCCTCAAAAACAACCGAGCTAAGAAGAAAGATTGCAAGCTTTCAACAAGGTCCGAATGAGCCTCTCTTCGAAGCATGGGACCGTTTCAAGGAGATGTTGCGCCAATGTCCTACTCATGGCCAACAACCATATGTGCTTCAAGACATCTTTTTCCAAGGCATCAATTCGGTAACGAAGGACAATCTCAATCTCCACACCGATTGTGGGTTCATAGACTTGACACCGGATCAAGCTTGGGAGCTCCTTGACAAGCTATCCGATTATGAGGCCATGTATGGGGTGAGTCAAGCTAGCAAAGAGGTGAAAGTTCAAGGTGAAGGTGCAAGGAAGTTATATGATCCGAAGGGAGAAGACATTGACAAGGATGTGAAGCTCCAATTCCTTGAAGGTGAAGTGAGCAAGCTTAAGAGGCAAGTCCACTACTACAAGCAAAATGCTAGAGCTTGTGAGGAGTGTGGATCCTTTGCACATTCTACATAAGTTTGTCCGAATGAGAGCCAAGTGCGCTTGGCCGAGCGAATTGAGGAGGCAAACTATGTTCGAGGAAATTTCGGTGGAAGAGGCAATTTCAACAATGGTGGCAATGGCCGGTGGAACAACGGTCAAGCTCAAGGTTACAACAACAACTTCAACCAAAACGAGCCAAGGGCGCCACCACCACCATATAGACCACCGGGATTCAATGAGCTACAATCATTTTCTCAAGAGATGAGAGATGGGTTCAAGGAGATGAGGACCGAATTCAATGAGTTTGGTGCATGGAGGAGGCAAGTCGACAATCAATTTGCCCAAATTGCAACTCAAGCCCCGAGAGAGAATGGGAGACTTTCGGGCCGACCCGAGGAGAATCCTCGAGCTCAAAACAATCAAAATGAAGTCCGGGCAATTGGATTGAGAAGTGGCCGAAACCTACCCGAGCCACACATGCCTAAGAAGAATGAAGAGAGTCGAACCAACTTACCCAGCAAGTCGGGTCCGATGTTCCCCGAAGTCGACCCAGCAAGAAGATCGACCCCTTCACCCCGGACCGAGGTTGAGAGTAACTCGGGCCCGACGTACCCAGACCTCGATCCGACTCCTCTGCCTCGGACCGAGATTCACAACATCGGGCCCGACATGGTGCCTAAGTCGGTCCAACCAGGAAATATAGCAAGTGAAGTGGGGAAGTCCAAGGAGGTTGATCCAAGCAAGATTCAAGGTGCAACAATTCTTCCATATCCCTCGAAGAAGCCGAAAGATGTTGTTGAGAACAAGTTCAAGAGGTTTCTCAAACTCTTGCAAGGTTTGAACATCTCTATCCCGTTCACCGATGCATTGAGCGAGATGCCATCTTATGCCAACTTTTTAAAGGAGATTCTGAGCAAGAAGAGATCCATAGTTGAAATGCAAGATGAGGTCAAGACCTTGGAGTTACCGCAAAAGCTAGGAGATCCCGGTCGCTTTGCTATAACTATTGGTGTGGGGTCTCAAAACTTCCTAGCCTTTTGTGACCTTGGGGCAAGTGTTTCGGTGATGCCCGCTAGCATTTGGAGAAGAGAAAATTTGGGTGAAATGGAGTCGGCCGATATGTCCCTAACTATGGCCGACGGTTCCATCAACAAGGCTAAGGGAATATTGGATGACGTGCCGGTGCGAGTTGGAAAGTACTTTGTCCCCGATGATTTCGTGATCTTGGACATGCACAAGGACCCCTTGGTCCCAATAATCTTAGGAAGACCATTCTTAGCTACGGCGGGGGCAAGGTTTGATGTCAAAAACGGCAAGGTTTCCTTTGAGATTGGTGAAGAAAAGGTCGATTTTCACTTCAACAAGGCTTTGAATGAGCCGAACGCCTTGACTATCCTCAAACTTGAAGAGAGTGCCAAGAGAAAAGGTGAAGAAGTGGAAGTTGCTAGAGAGGTCGTTGTGTTGAGAAGTGATGAAGGGTTCAATGAACAAATACAAGTAAGGGAGTTGTTGGAGCAATTTAAGGATCAAAATGAGTCAACGATCAATGCTAGCCCAAGAAGAAATGAAGAGTATCCTTACTTATATCCTTTTAATATTGGTGATGACCACAATTCTTCCCAAACTTTTGATTCCTACATTTGTTTAAGTGATTTGAACGATGACTTAGGGGACTCCTACATTTTCCTTAGTGACTTGAAAGATGAATTGGTAGACTCCCCTAGGAATTCTTTGGATAACTTTGGTGTAGGAAAAGAGGAACACGATGGAGCAAGTAAGAAGGAGAAATCTCATTCGTCGGAGGAGTATGATGAGAGAGGCCCGAGATCGGAGAGCCATGCCTATATAGACCATCGTTGGTGGTTTTATGGGTATGAAGGCAATGGGAATGCGCATAACAATGGCGAGCAATTCACCGTGTTTCACCCGCCATGAGGTTGAGGTTAGGAAGTCAAGCTAGTGACTCTAAACGAGCGCTTCTCGGGAGGCAACCCGAGCTAGTAGCTTTCTTTTCGTAATTTTAGTTTGATTTTTCTTAGTTTAGCCTAGCTTTTCTCTAACCAATCTCTATCTAGTGTTTTGTGGATTTATGGTGTCGTGCATTCTTCAAAGTTGTGTAATATTTGAGGTGAAAAATATATAAATGGAAATATGGGAAAGAAGTTGCAAGAGGATGGAGTAAAATTGGTGACCCGAATACTCCCACATCGAGCCCAGGTAAGTCGGGCCCGACATAGGGACGTCGGTCCATGAAGTCGATCCTACCCGATTTGACTAGTTGGAATGCCAATTTTGCCCTTGACCTAATTTGTCCCCTTCCCCCATTAAATACCATCCCCCACCTACCTACCATCTTCGTATCAACCACCATTCCCAAAATACAACCCATCTCCCTCAAACACTCTCAAAGTCGGCCGCCCCTTCCTCACCATACTCGATCCACACACTTCCTTTCTTCATCCCGATCCAACCACAAAAAGACCTCCCTAACCCGATTCCAAGTAGAAATTTCGAGTTCAATCTCGTTCTTCATCCCCCATCTCGATCTAGATTGAGGAAATTTGAGTTCTAAGTTGCTTATTTGTTTAAAAGTTCAATACTCTTCGAATCCGGTATGTGTTACTCGATCTCTATTTATTTCTTTGAAAATTTTGTGCTTTCATTGCATAGATTGAGTAATGCCATGTTTGATTGAGAGCTTGAGCTTGAGCATCAATGGTGGATTTGCATGATTTGTGAAATTGAGCTTTAAAGTTGTTTATGCATGCTTAGATCCATTTAGAACTTCGATTAGGGATGTTTGATGGTTGAATTTGAAATTTAAGTGCATGATAGAGAGATTTGGGTTGATTTGAGGTTAGAGTCGAAGCATGAACTAGGTCGAGATCGACATGCCCAGGAGAGTCGGGCCCGAGTTGTGGAAGTCGGTCCAACAAGTCGGACCGAGGTTGAGTAAGTCGGGCCCGACATAGGTTGGAAGTCGATCCTTGTTGTTTTTGCTTTCTTCTTGTGACATCATGTGGATTCATGTGTTTCATTGTTGGCTATAGCCTAATCATGATGTAGTATGATCATTTGCTTAGCCATTTTTTAGAAGATATCCATGATGGTTCATGTTGGATTGAGATGCATGTGTGTTTAGAAACTAAGTATGGGGTTCCCCTTGTGTTGAAGTGTTGTTGTGTGTTGATGAGTGCTTTTGTTGAGTTGTATGGAGTTTATCTTGGACCCTTTTGTTTGGTTGGATGTGTGTAGGTATCATGGAGACTAGAGCTTCATCATCTCATGCGGAAAGGCCAAGGAAGAAGTCCAAGAAGTCAAGGAAAGAGCCAAAGTTGGATGATGTCTATTTGGAGGATGATGAGCAAGTGGAGAGTTATGCAAGATATATGGCGCTTGAGCATCACACAAGGTGGCTTGATTGGGAAGTCGTGAGGAAGATGGACATGGATCAAGCCCTTACAAGGTGATACTCCCACATCAGTCTCAATGGGATGCTAAGGTGAGAGAACACCCACTACCCCGCCCTCACCTCGGAATTCATGGCCACGTTCGAATGCACTTATGATAATGTGGAGGATGAGGAAGGGGCGATCACTTTCCAATTGGGCAATGAGGACCACAATCTCACCCTTAGGGATTTGGCTACCTACTTCGGGTTTCCATGCCCAAGAGAAGAGACCGGCGTCAACAATGAGAAGGTGAACCAAGTGTGGCGTCATGTGGCCGGGAAGAGCGAGATGAGAAAGGGCGCCTCCACAACCGAGATTACTAGCCCTCTTTTTCGGGTCATGGTGCGAGTTTTGGGATGTGCAATCTATGCTCGTCATGAGTTGAGCAAGCCGATGAAAGAAGAGATTATGTTGCTCCATGAGATGCTCTTCAACACCGAGAAGCCCATGAACCTTGCATGGGAGTGGGTCAAGATGGTGCGAGACTTCCAAAGCTCCTCTTGGATCTACTTCGGCGGGATGATAGCAAGGCTCGTCATGCGTCTAGGAGTTGATCTCAACAAGTATTCTCCGGCTCCGAATGGTGTGGAATACATGAACATGAAGTATTTCAAGAAGGCCAACATCATCAAGGAGAAGCTCTACATGATTTCCTTGGCCCCTCACTCAAACTATGATGGTGTGTCGATCCGGTTGGTGCACAACCTCTATGATCTTTCTCGGTATCAAAATTGGTACCAAGTGTGGGCCGGCAAGCCACACTCATTTGGTGACCCCGAAGGTGCAAGAGAGGGGCGGCGACAACAACCCCAACACATTCGGTTTACCTCCCCTCCATCTACACCAGATTCCGACCAAGACAACTTTGTGTTTTCACCTCGTGGGGAAGACATGGAAGTCGATCAAGAGCAAAATGAAGAAGATGAGCGCTTCCAAGGCTTGATGGCCAATCTCCGAGCCACACACCAAGCTCCAACACTGGCGGACCGAGGTACACACCTTGTCGGGCCCGACTTCCCTCAACGTCGGTCCAGTTCATTCTATGGTGATGAGGTCCCGAGGCATTATGAGCGTGGAGAAGGGAGCGGTGCAAGGCAAGAACAAGCTCAAAGTGGCGGTTATGAAG
The DNA here is from genome assembly GCA_964016875.1 of Fallopia convolvulus. Lineage (NCBI taxonomy): Eukaryota > Viridiplantae > Streptophyta > Magnoliopsida > Caryophyllales > Polygonaceae > Fallopia > Fallopia convolvulus. The sequence goes on from OZ024719.1 coordinate 27,575,582, forward strand.
GCTATGCCCAATGGTACGGTCCGGGAATGGTGTTTCCCGAGCAACAACAAACGGTGGACATGTCCTTCTTGGCCAACCAAATGGCCCATCTCCAACTTCAACAAGAGAATGTTCTCCAAGAGGTCCATCAAGTGAATCTCCAACAACAACAAATGTACCAACAACAACAGCAAATTTACCAACAACAACAACAATTGCTTCAACAACAAAGTGCTTTCCAAGCTAGCCAACAAGAGATGAACTGAGCCCTCGGCTACACTAGACGAGAGGTGGAGGAGCTTAGGGAGGTGGAAGACCAAAGGTGGCGGGTCCAAGATAGCTTCAACACATGGATGAGCGGGAACTTCCCTTCCCATGAGGACCAATGGACACGCCCGGATCCTCAACTCCAACCACCACCACAAGACTTCTACCAAGAGCAAGTGTACGAGAGGGAGCGGCAAGCAAGGCTCCAAAGAGGACGTAGACGTGACAACCCCTTCGAGTGATCCTAGACATGCCATTGAAGAATAAGAAATTGTGAGCTCTTCATACTCTTCTCTCTTGCTTTTATGTTTTGGTTTCCTTGTTTGATGGGGACATCAAAATTTTAAGTATGGGGTGGGGGTGAGTGTGTTCATGATTTCACTTGCTTATGTTTGTTTGTTATTTTGAGGATATTTATTTTTTGTTTCTAGTTTGTGTTTGGGATGTTTGCTTCTTAGTTTGTGGTTTGATGAAAGACATGGATGATTAATTTGGTTTTGAATGGATGAGTCTTTGTTTTTGGTTTTAGAGAAATTTTTGCAAAAATCCCTAAAAAAAAATTGAAAAATTGTGTTAACAACAAAAAGATTTTGTGTTTTGTAGTTTTTGGACTAGAAATTCCCATCTTAGATTGCCAAAATAAAAGCTAATGATGATGTGAGCATGTAAATTCCTTTGCATATTTTCGGATGGTTTAGCCTCTAAAAATGATGTTGCTTTTGATGTGATCATGATATCTTGCTTGTTTTATTGAACATGTGAGTTCTAGGATGAGTTCTTATGCAACTAAGTATGAGTGACCCTTGTGAGATTGATTTTGGCCATTTTAGGGATTCTTGTTCATATTTGCATATCCCTCATGTTTCTTGTGTGATTAGCTCATTCATGCTTAGTAAAACTTGCTATTGCGGTGTTTATCTATTTTCCAAGACCGTCATGAGATTTGTCCTAGCATTGTCACATTGTTTTTGAACCTTATTCTTCTAGTCACATAAATGTTCCATATCCTACCATGAAGTTAATCCTTTGTGTGTAGCCTCGTTCTAGCCTAAGCCTTTGTTTGAAACTCCTCAAAAATATTATTCCTAGCCTTATATGACTTGACCCTTATGGGATTGGACTTTAGAAGAGAGGTTTGGATTGTATTTGAAGAGTTGAGATTCTCTTGGGTTTAAGGGGAAAAGAATGGTGTTATGAATCATGTGGGTAGTGCATCTTTGTTATACAAAAATGAAAAAAGAAAGAAAAGAAAGAAAGAAAATGTTGGAAATGTAAAGTGGAATGAAAGCAAAGGGCTTAAGTGAAGAAAAAAAGGTCCGACCGAGTTACAAGCAACATCGGGCCCGATGTCATAAGAAAGTCGGTCCAAAATGTAGAAAGTGTGGAAAATCCAACAAAAAGCCTAAGAGCAAAGATGAAGTGGAATGTTAAGTGAAATTTTGGGTTGAAAGGAAAAATGTCAAGTCTTTTGGGTGAGTGTGAAAGTAATTGTGGAATTTTGGTGAAGTTGGTGGGAGTTTAGGTTGTTCAATCCCCATTGTAAGCACCACAAGACCAAATAATTCCCACCTTGAGAAATACCAAAAGCCCCATTACAACCCGGCCGAATGGAACCTCTTTGAGGACCTCCATTGAGCCAAGTTCGAAATTCTTTGTGTACTTTGTATTAGGCATCTCTAGGTGGAGGAATTGGTGATATTAGCTTCAATAGTAAAGTCCTTACTCGCATGAATTTTGAGCTTGAGTGTTCATTGCTAAACCCAAACACATGATGAGTGATACACATTCACATATCCCTAAAGTGAGGCTTAGTTGCATTGACTCTATTCCTTGGAACACTTAATCATGTGTGATGATGTAATCTTGCTTGAGTATCAATCACTTGTGCTTAAAATGTGTTTTCATACGAGGCTTTACTTGAAGATTATGTTTCGGTCTTGCTTACATTGTTATTGCTTGAGGACAAGCAAGTTTAAGTATGGGGTATTTTGATGTCTCTTTATTTGGTGGTGTTTTCATATGTGATTTCCTTTGTAAATATGTTTCTTTTTCCCCTTTTCTTGTGTGTTTTGTTCCTTTTTAGCTTAGTTCCCGTATTTCTATGAGATTCGGAGACTACGCGTATTTTATGTGTTTTGTAGGTAATTTGGCATGAATCGAGGATCGATTTGAAGGAGGGTCGATACATGGAGCAAGGCCCGAGCTAAAGAGGAAAGAGAGGAGCAAGTCATGAAGAAGAACAAGAGGAAAGCCAACAAGAAGAAGGTGGAACGAGGTCCGGACCGAGTTGCAACAACGCCAGGCCCGACTTGGGAGCTTTCAACCTCGGACCGACATACACAGTAACTCGGGCCCGAGGTCCTCCGTGTCGGTCCGAGTCGGTCACCGGACTACTTGGGCTCCAAGGCACGGAATTGTGGACTTCCACTTTTGCCCCTCATCTAATCTATAAAAGGCCCTCTTGTCTTCTAATTTGGGGGTTCCAAAGTGGGTTCCAAGGGGGCTCTCTCACACACAACAACCCTCAAAAGGATACTTGGAGAGCAAGGAGGAAGGGGAGAAGGAGGAAGAGAGAGAGAATCGGCCAAGGGAGAGGAAGACTTGATAGGTTTTGTTGATTAGCTTTGCTTTGTTTTGATCTTGTGGATTTGGAAACCCTTGATTGGAATTTGTGGATTGCTTTTGATTTGAATGAAACTTTGCTTTGTTTTGAGATTGATGATGTTGATTGCTTTCCCTTTTGATTTGTTTGCTTTCTTTGTTTGCCACATGGAGTAGATCTCCTTGATCTTGGGTTATGGGGGAAAACCCTAGCTAGGTTTGGACTAGAAACCCCAATTCCATAGCCTTGAGTGTTTGATCTAAGGAACCCACTCTACATAGAGCTACAATTCCTTGCGAAAGTTGGGAATCAAGGCTTGTGATTGGCAAAGTAGCGAAAGTGAACATGTGTCAATCTCAAGACCTTGCTTCGAAGGGGATTTCCCCAAGGATCGAGGTGTAGAAGTGGTTGGAACGAGGGCGAAAGCACTCGATCCTAGTCCGATCATCACTCATTGCTGGAATTGGGGTGGAAAAGCCTTAATCTACTAGAGAAGGAACCCAAAAGCCCAAGATCTACTTTAAATCTTTGAGTTCGACAATCCCGGATACCTCGGGCCCGACTTACCCTGTGTCGGTCCTGACTTCCTCTTGTCGCCAACATCGAGCCCGACGTGACCTCAGTGTCGATCCCGACTGTTCTCTTGTTTTCCTTTGTTTTACGCTCTCCTTTCTAGCTTTCTAGTGTCTAGGCACATCAATTGAATAGACTTCCTGAGTGTTCGACACCCACCACGTGCTACAACGGGGTCGGGTTCTAAATTGTATCTCTAGACCCTCGCATTTCCGAGCGATCATACCTATAGTGACACCAGTCATCGAAGCAGTAAGAAGTTCATAAGCAACTAAACAATGAGTTACAGTTCGCTTAAGTCAAGCCGACCCTTGTGTTCAAACCACACGTTTAAGCATTGGCAAGGCTAAAGGTCACTCAAACTCGATCAATGATATGGATCCGAAAATTACGATGCAAGCAAGCAAGACAAAGGCAAGTTCGAAACCAAAATCACAAGAGCAATCAAGTATTGGAATGAAAGTTGCGAGAATGATGAACAAAAGTGAAGGATCTTGCCTTATTTTGGCTTGTGATCTTCACGAGATTTTTTTTTGTTTATGATGCAATCGACTACGTTACCTTATTTTGACTATTATAGTCGAAGAACAAATGTTTTTTTTTAACAAGGCAAGTCGAACTAGGTTTTCTCCTCTAGAACAGATTCAAGCAAAGATATAATCAAAACGCAAGCAATCAAAAGATGCACAAGAGAAATTGGCAAAACAAGTCCTAAGTTCATGCAACTAGCAAGACAAAGCAACAACTTCACCAAAATCAATAGATCGATTGAGTTAGGTCACGGTTGATAAGATTTTTTTTTAAAACAATTACGAAGCAAAAGAAAAAAAAATTGGGACCCTAGATGGCGGATATGCGAAGTGGAGGATGAATTCTAGGGTTTCAAGTGGCGGAATTGCGTGTGAGAATGAACGAAAAGGGTTGAACGAGACTTACTCAAACCTTGGCTCTGATGCTAGTTGAAGCGTCCCTCGTTTGGGATGCCTCGGATCGAACAGTGGCTTGAGTATTAGGTCTCCAATTACGCGGCGGAAGGCTTTGAATGGATTGAATTCGGAACGAACAATGGAGAAAACCGAGAGCTTTGATTGATAGTATCGTAATGGCGCAAGCACGAGAGTATAATAAGAAGCAAACCTCTACTTTATTAAACCCTAATGTGCGCTAATCAAAAACATAGGCCTAATCTCCCTTATATAGAGAGACGGCTGAATAAAAATTAGAGAAACCCTAAAAAGGAGGCGGCGCGCCTAGGGCTAGCGTGCAAGCTAGAGGCCCAACGGCGCGATCCATATGTGTGCGGCGCAAGGCCCATTAATAAGCTTCTAAATGCATAAAACTAACAATAGTAATGTTCTATAATAGAAAGTATGCAAAAAACTACTAAAGATGGATAGGTCGTCCGTGACCGTGCCGGGAGTGTCATGACAAGGTTGTCGCGACGCTGGCAAGGCTGGGACTCGGCGCTGGCGAAGTCATGGCACCACGTCGGGCGCTGGCGAGGGCGCTGGCGAGGGCGCTGGCGAGGGCGCTGGCGAGGGCGCTGGCACGAGGGTCTCGTAAACCTCAAAAGGCGATCCATGGCACGGTGCAAGGCTCGAGTCCGACGGTGGCAAGGGGTTGGAGGTTGTCCCCGTTGGCCCGAGTTGAGGTTCCTCGATGCCGAGGATGCACAAGGCTGTGTGCGTCGGCGCGGCGAGAGGCGCGCCGTGGCCTGCGGAGAGGCGCGCCACGAGAGATCGTGTTGCGTCTTGGATTGCTCGAGTCCTGACACGAGTGATGGGGCCATCCGAGCAAAGTGTGAATGTGTCGTCCTCTTGGCTAGCATCCATGATGGGGGTCGCATCACCTCAGTACTACACAAATAGCATTTTATCCCTGTCGTTTTTTTTAATATATCCCTGATATAGGCCAAAGTAAGCCAAGGATAAATGATGAGGGTATAATAGACCTAATATCCTTGATATAAAAAAAACAAGCTAGGGATATTAGACCTGTCTCCTCCAATAAAAGAACCAACCTAATATCCCTGATATATCCAAACACCCCAGGATATTAGAGTTGTTTCCTCTTATAAAAAAAACTACTCTAATATCCCGGGTATAAAAAATCGCGTCCGAGATATTAGAGTTTCTTTTTATTAAAAAAATATAGCATTCATTTTCTACATATAGCAAACAAACTAGTTGAATTCCCGTGCCATGCACGGTTTTGTGTAAAAATATTTTTTATAAACAAATTATTTTCAAATTTACTTAATTTAAAGATATTTGAATGCTTAAAATTTGAAATGCCTAGATATTAGGAATGTTAAGTATTTTTTATTTCGATAAGTATAAAAAATAATTAATTAAAATACAGTGGGATACAAATTATTAATAAAATTAATAATTTTAAAAAAAATCAAAAATTGATACATAAACGAATTGAATAATTTGTTAACATGTGGCGAAAAGGCTCCTTCTTTAGTATATAGATAGATATTGCATTTTATTCTTATATTTGTAAGAATACACCAAATCTAAATATATACACTCAAGTTTCTGCAACCAACGATACATATGATTAGTTTCCCGTTTTAAGCATTTTATAAATATCAAAGACTATACTAACTTAGAAATTAAGGTACAAATAGATGATTACAATTTTCAAGATGCACTAGGTTGCCTATATTCTCCAACTCTCCTTCTAATGATGTGCTATGTATATCCTTGTGTATAACAAAAGAAGATGCATCAGATAAATAGATTCATGCTAGCTAAATTTTAATTGAAGGGGCATAAGAAGGACTATTAGTGAGCAATTGTCTAAGGTAGAAAGCCAACAACAATATATTCATAAGTAGAACTACAAATGTTGTGTAGAACCTGTATAGTGTTGTAAAAAAAGCAGTTGAACACATTACACTATCATCACCACACAAGAAATATCAAGCATTTATTCCCAATATATTTGTGATCTCAAATTTTCAAGAGATGCAAAATCTACATCTTTCTTTCACTTCTAGACTTCTAGTTGCTACTAAACTCACCATTATATTTTTATATTCATTTTAGAATACTATTGCACGATTGAATTTCAATGTGTAAGCTTGTATTTCATTCTGAGGCAAAAGAATTACAGACTAGTGTTTATATGGAGAAGCTACAGCTACAAGGAAGGCTTGATTGACGCCTAGCAATCTTCCCTTTTCTATCAATAGAAAATCTTATCCTAAGATAGAGAAGATATTTATTCTAGCCAAATATCTTAACTGTAAACATGGAGATAAATATAATACATATCTCAATATCCTCCCTCAAGTTGGAGCATGCAAGTCTTGGATGCCCAATTTGCCAAGAAGATTGTGAAACGGAGCCTTTCCTAAGGCTTTTGTGAAAATGTCCGCCAATTGTGATGAAGTGCACATAGGTTGGGTGAAGTGTGCCTTTGATGATTTCGTCGCGCAAGAAATGGCAATCCACCTCTATATGTTTCGTGCGCTCATGGAAGACGGGATTTTTGGCGAGATGAAGGGCGGATTGACTGTCACTCGAGAGCTTGATAGGCTGAGTATGGGCGATGCCGAGATCAAGAAGGAGACCTTTCAACCACTTTAACTCACAGGTTATTGATGCCATGGCCCGGTATTCGGCTTCGGCGGATGACCGAGATACCGTGTCTTGTTTCTTAGTCTTCCATGAGATCGGGGAGGAATCAAGAAAGATAACCCATCCTGAAAGAGATCTGCAGGTAAGAGGGCAGCTGGCCCAATCCGAGTCACACCATCCGTGAAGTTGAAGGGTAGGATCGGCTCGAAGCAAAATGCCTTGGCCTGGTCGTCCTTTGAGATAGCGCACCACGCGCAATGCAGCTTGCCAATGGTCCACTTTGGGCTTCTGCATGAATTGAGATAGAATGTGCACGGAATAGGCGAGTTCGGGGTGGGTAAAGCATAGATAGATGAGTCGTCCAACAAGTCGTCGATATGGTTCCGGGTCATGTAGGAGAGGGGAAGAGGACAACCCCAACTTGTGATGTGAATCCATGGGAAAGGCCGCTGGTTTTGCTCCTAGGAGTCCTGCTTCATTAATTATATCGAGCGCATACTTGCGTTGGCACAAGTAGACGCCTTTCGGAGATCTTGCAACTTCCACACCTAGGAAATACTTTAAGGGTCCGAGGTCCTTCATTTTAAAACAAGCACTAAGGTATGATTTGAATTTGGTCACCACAGTGCCATCATTCCCGGATATGATTAGATCATCAACGTATACTAAAACATGCATTTGAATAGAATTATGTTTAAAAATAAATAAGGAGTAATCGGATAGAGAATGACGAAAACCATACCTTTTGAGAGCGTTGGACAGCTTTGCAAACCAACATCTCGGGGCTTGTTTGAGTCCGTAGAGTGATTTGCGGAGTTTGCAAACTAGACCCGAGTTACGAGTACGGAATCCCGGGGGTGGCTTCATGTACACTTCATCATGGAGATCGCCATGAAGAAATGCATTGTAGACATCCATTTTGTGTAATTCCCAATTTTTGATTGCCGCCACCGCCAAGAATGTTCTTACGGTTACCATCTTTGCGACTGGTGCAAACGTTTCAGAATAGTTAACCCCTTCAATTTGATGATTGCCCAATATAACCAAGCGAGCTTTGAAGCGTTCGATCGATCCATCGGATTTATGTTTGATCTTATAGATCCATTTGCACCCTAAGGCCCGCTTTCCGGGTGGTAGGGGTGTGAGCTGCCATGTTTGATTGTCCTCGAGGGCGCGAGTCTCTAATTGCATGGCTTCTCTCCATCTTGAGTCCCTCATTGCTTGCACGAATGTGTTGGGTTCGGTGGCCTCAGTTACAGCTGCAAGGAAACCACAATATCGAGGTGAAAATCGATTAGTCGAAAGGTATTTATTTAGAGGATAACGAGTACCTGAAGTGTGAATGTGTGTTTGAGCTGGAGTAGTGTCCAACACTACTCGAGTTGTGTTCGTAACAAAGTCCTGAAGTCTGGTCGGAAGTTTCTTGACACGGTGTCCACGTCCAGTGGCTTGTGCAGCCGGTTGTTCTGGTGTGTTTGGCTGGTCCATTGGAGCGTCTTCGTGAATTTCATGGCTGGGTGAAGCTGCTGGAATTTCTGGGCTGATGTCGCTAATTTCAGGAGCACCGTCAATTGGAATGGGCTGCTCGTTAGTGACTAAAGGCTGTGGGGTTCTTGGAGATTCATTGGCTTCAAAGATTTGTGGATATTGGTAGCCATAAAAATCAGACTTTGGCACGGTAGGAGTGGTCTCTGGGGTTGTATATGGGAACTCCTCTTCAAAAAATTTTACATCCTTGGAGATTAACAAACTGTTAGATTCCAAATCATATAGTCTCCAAGCTTTCTTACCCGTGGGATAGCCAACAAATATGCAACGGCGACAAAGAGGTGAAAATTTATCGCCTCCTTTCTGTTGAATATGAGCATAACATAATGATCCAAATACCCGTAAATGAGCATACGAAGTAGCGGATTCATGTAATAACTCATAAGGGGTTTTACCGTTAAGAACTCGAGAAGGAGTTCTATTAATTAAGTATCTCGCGGTGAGGACGCATTCACCCCAAAACTTTATGGGAAGATTCCTTTGAAATTGAAGGGCTCTTGCCACATTTAGGATGTGTAACGACATTGCGTTCAACACGGCCATTTTGTTGAGGAGTGCCTGCACAAGAAGATTGGAAAACCATGCCATGTTCTAGAAAATAAGAGCGCATACATGTAAATTCGGTGCCATTGTCACTGCGAAAGGTTTTAACTTTTCTTCCAAAGTGACATTCAACATAGGCAAAGAAATTAATTAATGTCTTCAAAATTGATTTCTTATCATTGAGCAAATAAATCCAAACGGCCCGTGAGCAATCATCCACAATAGTTAAAAAATAATGTGCACCACATGAGGAAGCCTCCCTATAAGGTCCCCATAAATCACAATGCACAAGATCAAAGAAATTGTTTGCAATATTATGACTTAAAGAGAAACTAGTACGAGAATGTTTGGCGCGTTGACACACATCACACGCGTTATTTAGTTTTTCATTACTAGGATTACCAAAGACTTTGGACAAAAGCTTGTGACAAAGGGTGTCCCATGCGGTTGTGCAACAAAGCTGAAGTCGGTTTGACTTGAGCTTGCAACGCTCGTGCTTGAGACATTGGTAGGAAGTAGTAGAGCCCCCCTCTTCGTTTACCCGCACCAATCAGCGTCTTCGTAATGCGGTCCCGTATCACACATAAATTAGATGTAAGTTGCACATGATAATTTCCATCATCCATAAGTTGAGTTACTGAAATCAGTTCACATTTTAATTTAGGCTCATATAAGACATGTTTTAGGACAAGATTAGTGTCAAGTTTCACATTGCCCTCCATGTTGGCAGTCATACGTTCTCCATCAGGGAGGTCGATCATAACTCCCCCAATTTTTTGTAGAGAACTAAAATGTTCTCGATTACCTGTCATATGATTAGTTGCTCCTGAATCAATAATCCATAAATTATTAGAACTCTTACCACTCATGTGCTCGTGAGATCTAGACTTTTGAGAGCTAACTAAACTGAGTAGAGTTTGGATTTGTTCACAGTTGAGTCCTGGTATGTTTCAGACCTCGGCTTCTAAGTTGACGCCTTCTTCATTTTGATTTGAAAATCCTTGTGCAGCATTGGCACGAATTGATGTCCCCTTGTTTCGTCCATTTCAAGATCCAGGTCGACTTTCAGTTTTATTCTCATTGGAGCGTCGATCTCGACCTCTTCCTCCTCCTTTTGTGTTGTTTTTGGGCCTGTCTCCCCACCATTCGGGGTACCCGATTACTTCAAAACATCCCGAAGCATAATGCCCTGGAATATTGCAGTGTGTACAGATCATGGATCTGTCACGGTTGTCCCAACGACCCTTTTCATTAGATCGTGTTCGAGCTCCAGCATTTGCTGCCAAAGTCATTTGATCCGCCTTGTCGTCTGATGTGCGATTTATGATGCGCACTCGTTCTTCTTATAAGATCGTGGAATACACTTTGTTTAACTTTGGCAATGGTTCCATGGCCAGCAATGTGGACCGAACTGTGCCATACGTATCTTCATCTAAGCCTATCAAGAATTGATGGACCAAAGCCCTTTCACACCTTTGTTCAAGCTTAGAATTGACATCACATTTGCACCCTGTACATGTACAACAAGGCAAAGGATCAACATATGCTAGATCTTCCCATAAGGTTTTCAATTTACCGTAATATTGCACGATCGGTATTCCGCGTTGTTTAGTTTCAGCGAGTTCACTCTTGATCTGATGAATCCTTGGCCCGTTCACCACCGAGAAGCGCTCGGTTATGTCATCCCACAGATCTCTTGCGTTTTCTTTGTAGGAGATGGTTGAACGTAGACTCGGCTCGATCGTGTTCAGGATCCAAGACACAATCATAGATTGGACCGTCCACCAATTGTCCATCAATTCTTCTTCTGGTTTTGCTAGAGTTCCATCCACGAAACCCCACTTTCATCTAGCTCAAAGAGATGTGCGAATTGCTCGTGCCCATTCTTCGTAATTGGCTCCCTTCAATTGCACTTGGGTTATGATGTTGCTTGGATTATCACTTGAATTCAGATCATAAGGAGAGGGCTTTTTCACCCCTGACTCCTCAGATGACTTTTTGCTCATGTTTGTAGTTTAGAGAGGGAAGAACAGAGATGTTTGCTCAAGAATTTCAAGAAAAATTTGGTTGCTCTGATACCATATTGCACGATTGAATTTCAACGTGTAAGCTTGTATTTCATTCTGAGGCAAAAGAATTACAGACTGGTGTTTATATGGAGAAGCTACAGCTACAAGGAAGGCTTGATTGACGCCTAGCAATCTTCCCTTTTCTATCAATAGAAAATCTTATCCTAAGATAGAGAAGATATTTATTCTAGCCAAATATCTTAACTGTAAACATGGAGATAAATATAATACATATCTCAATAAATACTATATTCTTACATTAGATGGACACACAACTACAAATTGGCTTGGAAGACAAGATTTCACTAAATGCAGATCGAAGAAAAATTCAACCTCAATGGCATAGTCTAATGGCTCCATTTACCTAAGTGTTTACATGTAAGCATAAGCCTTGCCTAACCTATTGTTCCTTGATTCCCTCATTCACCTAAAGGCTCATAAATAAGGCATGCTATTTTATAACAAGTCCCATACACTTCGTTATTGTCTCATTCAGCTTATGGCATTACCCAAGGTCTCTCAATTTCTTAAAAAGGTTGTTTTTTTAATGAAAATAATACAACTTACCAATTGTAGGTACAGTTGAAAAATCCTTTCATATGTGTAGTTTCCAGAGAATGTTAAGCAGCAAGGATTGATTGAATTGACATTTGATCTGTTTTATTTGTTGCTTAATGGTTCAGTTTCACCTATTTAATTATCTTTTTAGTATTTAACTTTAAACCAACTTACTGCCATTAGAGCTCAAAGAGTGCACATAAACTAGCTAAATAAAAAACAGATTTAAAAAGGATAAAACAGATGTAGTTCAACAATTTTAAGATTTACAAGGCAGAAAAGACGCGTACTTGAATGCATTGCTGAGATAGAAAGGATCTCGTTTGAGCAGTACTGACAACGAGCATTTTTGCCATTTGAGGGTCCAGTGGTAATTCACTCATAATTTCGCCCAGCTTGGTCAAATTGCCCTCATCATCCAGTGCTCCAAGATAATTCAGTACATCCAATGCACGCATCAGTTACAAATACTAGTAAAATAGAAATACAAATTTGTGATTTTTATGAAGCCGACCTGAACTGTTGAAAATTGCCCCTTCCTTCCAAGTGTATCTTCAATCTTCAGGTCAATCTTCGATCCATAAAAGGCGATGCCACCTTCATCCACTTCATAGCTCCATCCTTTATCATCTAAGGCATATAAGCCCTTTATGGTGTCCCACATCTGCCCTTTATGGTGTCCCAAACAAAGGCATCTTTAAGGGCAGATGTGGCGTCATCCTGAAAAATGAACAAATTGATTACTTTATGGTGTAAAAAAGGACTTATAACGAAAAGAAATGAAGAAAGAATATAAATTGAACTATTTCCGACATAAATAGAGGTCACAGAATTGCAAATCATACCTAATGATCCATTGCGTATTGCACTAAATTAAGACTATAGAACCAGGCCTCATTTTGTTAGCTCATTCAAATGCAAACGATGGAAATGGAGGTCATAGAATTCTAGTAGATGTTAATTATCATCAAATTAAAACCACAAACGAAAATACTTTTGATTACTGAGTCTACAACTTTCAAAAACAATTAACATTCTTACAGGTTTTTTACTGCATTTTAAACAATCAATTCATATCATTCTTCCATCATTTTATAACTACATTCAATAAATTTGTCATTATCAAAATCCTTTCACTCAACTTAAATGGAACCATCATTACCGACAACATAGGTGACCAACTCGTCTCAGAAACAACAATCTAGTAGTTGGACGTCTCCTTGAAAATATAGCCCAAGCATAGAGCCACATACATCAAACAAGCCAAGACTCTTCCAAAAAAATTAGAGAAAAGAAAAATCAAAATTTCAATTATTCACCGAAAAAATTACACTTGCAGTTCAAATAGAGAGATGAGCTGCTTACAGAATCCCATGAGGTGATGAGAAGATTATTGGATGTCGGAGCGAACCGAACCCGGGAAATTGCATATGTGATTGGACTTTCAAAGTTACATTTCATACCTAATTGGGTATCTAATCTGCAAAGAGATACCAAATCAGGTTGTTATCAGTGGCAGAGGCAAGGGGGCGACCACCCCCACTAGCGGCCGGGAATTCTTAGCTAGGTGCTAGCGGCAAAAAACGAAAGAAAATTTGGATCTTTCTCAATTGAGAAATATGAACCATGGTTGACATAAAGACATTAAGAAACAAAATTCAATTGAGAATGGAAAGTTCAAACCGGTCATTTTTGGAGACAAAATTGTAGACTTTGACAAGGTAGAGAAGATGTCGGTGGTGAAGAATTATAATGTTGGGACGTTGTTGGGACCTCTGGTTCTAAACAACGGATCAACGTTGCCATTCTCCGAGTTTTGATAATGAAAAACACCATGAGGAACTAATGTGGTTTGTTCAAGTATTTCTAAGGAACGCAGGTACAGCCAAGAACTCCCATGAATGACCAAAAGCCACAGAAAGCTCACAATGCAGAGTTTCCATCAAGGGAACTCTGAAGAGGAAAGTTCCCATGCAGTGGGAACTCCCAGGAATGATCAAGAGAACACAAGCTTACAACGATGAAGAGTTTCCATCAAGGGAACTCTGAAGAAGACAGTTCCCATGACATGGAACTCACATGTGAGGACAACGACCGTTCAGCGCAGATCGCGGGATTCTGTCTTGGACAGCCCGAAGGAACAGTTTGAGGATCAGACTGTCACGCTTGATCAACGGTCCAAAGTCACATGTGAAGAAAGTACAACTTGGGCATCAAGCAAAGGGCATTTTGGACACAATTGAAAGATGCGATTGCCCAAGCTCACATGGACTATAAAACCAAATGAATAGTACTCGGATTGAGTACTTCTCCCAGAACACACAAACACCCACATCAGAGAAAAGAAAGAAAAAGAAGAGAAGTCCCCGTCGGCGAGTGTGTGATCTCGACGACGGTGAAGCCGAAGTTCCCAGGAGCAAGGGAACTGAGAAGTCGGTGTAAGGATTGAGTTACTTGTATTTTGCTGTTGTGAGCTTAGGAACTCAGTTGAGAGGATTTACTAGTGTTGCTAGAGTTAGGAAGAACTCGTAGGAACAAAGAAGTGTGAATCCGACTGTTGTAACTAAGGAACAAAGCAATCAATATAAGTAAGTCATTCAAAATCCTCCAAGCGGAGGTAGAGGTTTACCCATACAACTAGTTGGTTGTAGTGGGGTTCCTCTATAAGGGAACTGCGTTCTTTACTACTTTTATTACTTGCACTTAATTTACTTCCGATGCCTTGGGAACAGCTTAACAGCCAGTTCCCAAGCTCTTTGCTAACAGTTTACGATCCAACAATTGGTATCAGAGCCAGGTTTGCTCTAGATTTGTGTTAGCATCGCAAGTATCAAATGGCTCAGGAACTTACTTAGGTGGGGAACAACACTAGTAAGCCGCCAAGGCTTATTACAAGAAGAATCAAAAGCTGGCAACGCGACATGAAGGATTGGATGCGTGGCCAGGACTACCAAGCCTGGTGTGTCATCGAGAGAGGCAACTTCGAAATTGATCCAGCTATAGTCAACGACCTCACCAAATGGGGACCCAACGAATACAAGTGTATGGAGGCAAACTACAAGGCCAAACAGTACTTGAAGAGGTCCATGTGCGTACAAGACTGTGACAGGGTAGCAAATCTTGACACAGCTAAGGAATTGTGGGAAGCCATCCAACAAATGCACGTTGGGAACTCAGATTTGAAGGACTTTGCACCAAAATGGAAGGCTTGAGGATCACCAAAGAGGAAATCACCCATAAGATGAAGGTCCAACAGCTCTTCAACGGACTGACTGGAGAATGGGCAAACGAGAGAACAATGTTCAAAGAGAATCCGGAAAATAGAACTCTCATGCTCCATCAAGTGTTTGGAAAGCTAGTGGGACACGAGAAGAGAAAGATCGATGATAAGGAACAGACTCGAGCACATCGAAGGATCGCACTCAAAATCGAGAAGATGCTCAAATCAACTGAAGAACCGCACGAAGACTCCGAGGAAGAAGAGGATGAGGAACTAGTTCTCGTAACAAAGGCCCTTCGGAACTTCTACAAAGGGAAGCTCCAAAGGAACAGTGGGAAATGGGGAAAAGGACAGAGTTCCCAAAGAAAACCCGTAGAGAAGGACCTCGCGGATGTCACATGTTACAAGTGCAACAAGAAAGGACACTTTGCTATGGAATGCCCATAGGGAACTGACGGTCGGAAGCAAGGGTAAAAGGCCTACATCGCCACCTGGAGCGATGATGAAGAAGAATATCCCGAGTCATGGGCACTCCCAGACATGTGTGGAATGGCCATAGGAGAAACCACTGGGGAACAACCCAGTGAAGTGGCAGTGAGAGGGAACAATGCATGGTTCATAGATAGTGGATGCTCGAACCATATGACCGGAAACAAAGATATCCTCATCTCACTCCACACTCATGCCGAAGGAGGCCACGTCTCATTTGGCAATAAAAACAAGGGAGAAGTGTTGCTAAATAGATCAATCAAAGTCAGCAATGTTAATCTGGTGAAAGATCTAGGATAGAATCTCTTAAGTGTTGTCCAGATGTGTGATCAAGGGAACAACGTCGTCACCTTCGACTCAGAAGAATGCCTAGTCATCAACAAAAGGACCAACAAAGTGATTCTGAGAGGAAGAAGGCACAACAGTGTGTATGTAGTAGATACAGATTTTGAACCACCAATGAAGTTGTGTCTTGCGAGTTCCCACGATGATACGGAACTCTGGCACCGAAGACTGGGACATGCAGGTGTCAATCAAATCCTTAAGGTCTATCTACAGGATCTGGTCATTGGTCTTCCTCGAATCAATCTCGAAGGAGTCCAAATATGTGAAGCATGCGTTCGAGGGAAACAGAGTAGGAACTCCTTCAAACCCAAAAAGGTGGTGAGCACAACCAGGCCTTTAGAGCTAATTCACATGGATCTCTGTGGTCCCATGCGAACAACCAGCTATGGTGGAAAAAGGTACATGTATGTCTTAATCGATGATTTTTCTAGATTCACCTGGGTTATTTTCTTGAAGGCAAAATCACAAACTTTTGAAGAGTTCGAGCCTTTCATCAAAAGAACAAAAGTAAGCATGGGGCTAAAGTTGAAAGCCATCAGGTCTGACCATGGAACTGAGTTTCAAAACTCTGAGTTCCTCAACTTCTGTGACAAACATGGGATCTCTCACAACTTCTCAGCCCCTCGCACTCCTCAGCAAAACGGAGTGGTCGAGAGAAAGAACAGGACCTTGGAGGACATGGCCAGGACCATGATGCTTGAAAGCGGAGTTCCTGAGTATTTCTGGGCTGAAGCCATCGCCACAGCTACATACATCTTGAACCGAGCCATGACAAGGCCATTGATCAAGAAGATATCCTACGAGCTCATCAAGGGGAGAAAACCAAACATCTCCCACCTAAGGACCTTCGGATGCACATGCTTCGTCCACAACAATGGCAAAGACAACCTTGGAAAATTCGATCCTAGAAGCGATGAAGGGATCTTCCTGGGATAGTCATCACAAAGCAAGGCTTACAAGGTCTATAACGAGAGGACCAAGAAGAGAGAAGAAAGAATCCATGTCGTTTTCAACGAGAAATCTGTAAAGATGGGAACAGAGACCCAAGGGAAGGGAACTCTGTTCAAACTGGTCAAACAAGAAGACCATGATGATGACGATGATGAGCCAAGGAAGAGGGATGAAGACTACCCAAGTGCAAGTAACATTCCACAACCAGGGAACAACGAAGGAGATCCAACTCTCACTGATCCAATCTCCCTCGAGGTTCCCTCTTCAGAAGAACTACAAGACACCTCCAACTCTCTTGTTCCCCAAGACAATACCCTGCCAGAATCAAGTGTTCAGGGGGAACAAAGAGGGATTCTGCCAGAAATCTCTGAAGAAACACAAAATGAAGAAGCTGAAGACGAGTGTTCTCATGACAAAGAAGCATCTACTGAAGATGACACAAGTGCAAGGGAACCCACTCATACAAGAAACTTTCAACAAAGGAAGGACCACCCATTGAGAACATCATCTCCCCTTATGATAAAGGTGTACAAACTCGTTCCTCTCTCAATAATTTTTGTGCTTTTAACGCGTTTGTTTCAATGGTGGAACCCAAAAATATCAAAGAAGCCTTGAAGGACCCAGATTGGATCCAAGCCATCCAAGAGGAGCTCCACCAATTCGAGAGGAACAAAGTTTGGAAGCTAGTCCCTAGGCCCAAGAACAAGAACATCATAGGAACTCGATGGGTCTTTAGAAACAAGCTCGATGATACTGGGGTTGTATCAAGGAACAAGGCTAGACTGGTGGCACAAGGCTACAGGCAAGAGGAAGGAATCGATTACGATGAGACCTTCGCACCAGTTGCCAGGATCGAGGCCATCAGACTCTTAATTGCCTATGCTGCTCACAAGGGATTCAAACTTTATCAAATGGATGTGAAAACAGCATTCCTCAATGGACATCTCAAGGAAGAAGTATATGTGGCCCAACCCCCAGGATTCGAAGATGAGAAGCTACCCAACCATGTCTACTTCCTGGAGAGGGCCCTCTACGGACTCAAACAAGCTCCCCGAGCTTGGTATGACAGGTTTAATCAATTCCTCTTGTCCCATGGATACCTTCGAGGTTCCATAGACAAGACTTTGGTTTTAAAGAAAGAGTCTAAAGACATCTTGATTGTGCAAGTATATGTTGATGACATTGTTTTTGGAGCAACTAACGAAACTCTTGTAGAGAACTTTAAGGACCTCATGAGAAGTGAGTTTGAGATGAGTCTCATTGGAGAACTCATGTTCTTCTTGGGACTTCAAATATCTCAAACCAAGGAGGGAAAAAAGATTCATCAATAGAAATACATCAAGGAAATGCTCGTAAAGTATGGGATGGAACATTCCAAGCCTATTGACACTCCCATCTCACCAAATTCAAGGCTCAATGCGGATGAAACAGGTATTAGTGTGGACCAAAGGAACTATCGAGGTATGATTGGGTCCCTTCTCTACTTAACCGCTAGTAGACCTGATATCATGTTCTCTGTATGCCTTTGTGCTCGTTTTCAAGCTAACCCTATGGAATCACACCTGAAAGAGGTGAAGAGGATTTTCAGGTATCTTATAGGGAATGATAACTTATGCCTCTAGTATCCAAGGAACAGTTCCCTTGAGCTCATTGCATACACAGATGCGGATTTTGCAAGGCACCTGGTTGATAGAAAGAGCACATCAGGAATGGCCCAGTTCCTAGGGTCATGCTTAGTTTCATGGGGATCTAAAAAGCAAAACTCAGTGGCACTCTCCACAGCTGAAACAGAATATGTGGCTGCCGCATCTTGTTGTTCCCAAGTTCTATGGCTTAAGTCACAACTCCAGGATTACGGTATGTCTTTTGGCCTCGTTCCCATACTTTGTGATAATACTAGTGCCATAAACATTTCCAAAAATCTTGTGCATCATTCTAGAACTAAGCATATAGATATAAGGCATCACTTTCTATAAGACAATGTTGAAAGTGGGAACATCTCGATGGAACATTGTAGAATTGAAGAGCAAATTGCGGACATTCTCACCAAAGCTTTAGACAGACGTCCCTACCAGCGTTTTCAAATGCTTCTAGGGATGATAACTCTAAACTAAACAAGTCCCTGTTTGTCTCTCTCTCAATGCCTGACTAGTTTATCTAAGAATGCATGATAGGGAACTTGGACTTATTGCTTTCACTTTGCCATGCTTACTAGTCTAAAGATAAATGTGTACAAGGGAACTTTATTTCTTTTGGCCCAACATGATCAACCAGAGTTCCCTTTATCCCTCTTTACAAGCCACTATGACGGTTGATCATATAACCTACCCTAAGCTAGGGACCAGACAAACGCTTCTCATGAGCCAAAATGTTCTCCTTTATCGAGTCGTAAATTGTCTGGTTCCCTTTGAGTTCCCTAGCCCCACAAAAGGATGAGTGTGAAGTTCCCTTAACCACTTCACTCTCCCTGACCTTGATAAGATCATGGGAACTGATACATTCTAGCAAGGGAACGCTGACTCATCTACGAAGAAGAACCGTCACTTGGGAAGCGGACTTTTGTGTCAGAAGCTCTGAAGCGTTACGGGCCAAGTATTCAAATTTTGAAAGGACTTCCCTAGAGATCGTGACGCGTGTCAAGAGGCGTGCTACGGAAGTTGTAATGATGCCCCATGTTCATTGGGCAACGGTTATCGAGGTTTTCCCACTTCCCTTTCTACCCTTCGCCCCTCCTCTCCTTAAAACCCTCATTTGCCATTTTTGGGCCCTTATTCCATCTTCCACCTCTGTCATTCTTCTTCTCCACATCCCTTTCACTCTCTTTTTCAAGAAACCTCCAAAACCTTCTCTCTTTCCCAAATCATTATACAAATGGCCACTTAACACACCTTCGCCCAGATCAAAGCTTGGGTGCTTGCAAACCCCAGAATTCTCTTCATCTCTCAATTGAACGAGATTGAGAAAGAGCAAGACCCAGTCATGAAAGACGTCCTCATCGAAGGGATCTACCGTCAGGTAAGTCCTTTCTTGCCACCCCCTCCTCCGGCCGACGAAACCTTGGCCTGGACTTCCTCTTCCGCCACCTCCTCTGAATCCCTTCCTCCTCCTTCAACCACCAACACCTCCTCCGGCATCGTCATTTTTGACAATTTCGGAGATGCTCGTCCCTCTATCAACGAGAAGCCTAGAAAATCCAAACACCACCATTCATCCAAAAAACGCTACTCATCCAAAGACCCCTCGAAATCCAAAAAATCCAAACATTTCAAAGATCCCTCCAAATCCAAAAAACGCAAACACACTGAGATCTCTGAATTTTCGGATCCCATGAAGAAGCCCCACTTCAAATTCGAGGAGTACTTGAACTGCTCCAAAGAAAGTTCTTGTATGGCCAAACCCCCTTTCGTCTTCCACTCGAACTCTGGGACCTCCCACTCCCAGAGCCAACTCACTTCTTCTTCCCTCCCTCTTCCCATAAGCAAGGGACCTCCCAAACCTCTTCCCTCGAAACAAAAAACTCCTCCACCACCTCCTTCTGTTCCAACAACAAAGGGAACTCCACCTCCATCACTCCCCTCTGTTCCCACAACGACGGAAACTCCACCTCCACCCCACAAAACACCTTCTCCTCCTTCCTCACCCAAAAACACTTCTGTCCCTCCAACTCCTGCCTCAGGGACCTCTACTCCTCAGGTTCCCAAACCCACTCCTCCTCCCCCTTCTACACAAATTTCCACTCCTCTCTCCTCTCCTCTTCCCTCTTCCACAACATCCCCAACTACCACAAAACTCCCCACTCCCTCTCCATCCAAAACTGTCGTCGTCCTTACTTCGAACGACGATGATCTTCCCCTCTCCGTCGTCATCGGAAAAATGACCAAGGACCCTCCTCCTCTCATCATGGGAACTGTCGAGGAGGAGGCCCAACTCAAAGATGTCGAGGAAGAGCTCAACCGGGTCCCCGCTGAAGCGACAACCGACCAAGGGACCAAGTCCCAAGAAAAAGTGGCTCCTCAAGAGCCCACGGAGAAAAGGGACCCAGCACCAGATGGTGGTACTGGGGCAAGTACAAGTCATCTTGAAGATGACGCGGAGGGCTCAAGCTCGAGCTCCTCCGAGGAAGAAGGGACCTCACATGATGAGGTCGAAGAAGAAGAAGAGGCTCCAGCTGCTAAGGAGCAAGCACAGATCCCAACACCTGGACACCAAATGGTGGTGTCCACGGGTTCCCATCCTCCAAGGGAACGAGTGCTAATGATTGAAGCGGTTGCACCCCCTCAGCATAAAGGACCTCGCACGGTCTCTAGGGGGAACACTTCTAAGAGCACCACAAAGAAGGGGAAGGGAACTTCAACAACAAGGTACCCTGTGGATGAACGCCGGAAGCTCCTCCCCCCTCTTATAATTTCTGAAGAGGTGCTCAACAACAACGGCCTAGGGGAACTATGGGACCTAATCAAGGCCCAGGGCTGGGAGAACCTTTGCAAGGAAACTGTGAGTGTAGATCCCTCCCAAGTGCGTCAATTCTATAACAACTTCATCATAAACAATGACGGCACTCAGGGGACTCTCTCCCACGAAGGCGACGAGTTTATATTTACAACGTCTACAATCCACCTTCAGCTCCAGGTCCCAGTTCAAGGACTCAATGAGCTGCCCACCAAGCTCTGGGGCGACTTCAACAGTGCCGAGGTGTACAACACCATTTTTTAGGGCCGAGTTCCCACTAAGGTGCCTTCGACTCATCATCTGTCCCTCGTCGCCAAGCTTGCTCATCAATTCATCATCAATGTGGTGATCCCTCGCCAAGAGAAGCGCCTGGTCGTCAATATCCCTGATGCCATCCTCCTCTATCACTTCCTCCTCAAGAAGCCCATCAACCTTCCCAGAATCATACTTGGGCATATGGAGAAGTGTATGGCTTCCAAGTCCCATTCCCTTCCCTACTCTGGGCTGATCAAGAAGCTGTAGCAAAAAGAGGGTCTCTACGACGCCTCTAAAGAAGAAATTATGCTAGGAAGGGAACTGGATATTTTAGTGGTCCAGAAGATGAGGCACTCTGAGCATGTAGAGGAAACGGCTCAACTGGAGTCTGGTGAAGAAGGGAACTCTCAAGTGTTGCTTCGCATTGCCAACACCCTCGACCAGATTGCCAGGGACCAAGCAACGTTGGCCAGGGGACAAGAAAAACTTACACAAGTCCTGACGCGCCTCTGTGATGCACTGTTCCCCGCAGCCCCATGATCTCTCCTTTCTTTTTCCCTCAATCCAAATCTATCCACAAAAATGTACTTGTGTTCCCTTGTACATATAATCTTAAGTAATGAATTGGCTTTAGTTTGATTGTGTGTTCCTTTCTTCCTTATTATTGCTTTGCTTGTTTTCGATGATGTCAAAAGGGGGAAAGACAAAAAATGCGAGATGAGTTAAAAGTTTAAGTTATCACAGAACATGCATAAGCTAAGGGGGAACAATTGCATAAAAAGCTAAGTAAGATCTAAGTGTCTCACCAGAAGTGGCTCCCCAATCTAAGTGTTTCACTAGAAGTGACTCCCCAAAATCATACTTAGAAACTCATTAGCATATCATTCATTGAAATACTTGCATATTTTGTGATGGGTTTGTCATCATCAAAAAGGGGGAAATTGTTGGGACGTTGTTGGGACCTCTAGTTCTAAACAACGGATCAACGATGCCATTCTCCGAGTTTTGATAATGACAAACACCATGAGGAACTAATGTGGTTTGTTCAAGTATTTCTAAGGAACGCAGGTACAGCCAAGAACTCCCATGAATGACCAAAAGCCACAGAAAGCTCACAATGCAGAGTTTCCATCAAGGGAACTCTAAAGAGGAAAGTTCCCATGCAGTGGGAACTCCCAGGAATGATCAAGAGAACACAAGCTTACAACGATGAAGAGTTTCCATCAAGGGAACTCTGAAGAAGACAGTTCCCATGACATGGGAACTCACATGTGAGGACAATGACCGTTCAGCGCAGATCGCGGGATTCTGTCTTGGACAGCCCGAAGGAACGGTCTGAGGATCAGACTGTCACGCTTGATCCAACGGTCCGATTGATTCAAGAAGTTGACCTAGTTCAAACCAAAGTCACATGTGAAGAAAGTACAACTTGGGCATCAAGCAAAGGGCATTTTGGACACAATTGAAAGATGCAATTGCCCAAGCTCACATGGACTATAAAACCAAATGAATAGTACTTAGATTGAGTACTTCTCCCAGAACTCACAAACACCCACATCAGAGAAAAGAAAGAAAAAGAAGAGAAGTCCCCGCCGGCGAGTGTGTGATCTCGACGACGGTGAAGCCGAAGTTCCCAGGGGCAAGGGAACTGAGAAGTCGGTGTAAGGTTTGAGTTACTTGTATTTTGCTGTTGTGAGCTTAGGAACTTAGTTGAGAGGATTGACTAGTGTTGCTAGAGTTAGGAAGAACTCGTAGGAACAAAGAAGTGTGAATCCGGCTGTTGTAACTAAGGAACAAAGCAATCAATATAAGTAAGTCATTCAAAATCCTCCAAGCGGAGGTAGAGGTTTACCCATACAACTAGTTGGTTGTAGTGGGGTTCCTCTATAAGGGAACTGCGTTCTTTACTACTTTTATTACTTGCACTTAATTTACTTCCGATGCCTTGGGAACAGCTTAACAGCCAGTTCCCAAGCTCTTTGCTAACAGTTTACGATCCAACAATTGGTATCAGAGCCAGGTTTGCTCTAGATTTGTGTTAGCATCGCAAGTATCAAATGGCTCAGGAACTTACTTAGGTGGGGAACAAAGCAATCAATATAAGTAAGTCATTCAAAATCCTCCAAGCGGAGGTAGAGGTTTACCCATACAACTAGTTGGTTGTAGTGGGGTTCCTCTATAAGGGAACTGCGTTCTTTACTGCTTTTAATACTTGCGCTTAATTTACTTCCGCTGCCTTGGGAACAGCTTAACAGCCAGTTCCCAAGCTCTTTGCTAACGGTTTACGATCCAACATATAATCTTTCTCCAGATTCCGTCGTTCCGTCCTAATTCCCTCTCTCTCTCTGGTTCCTAGGGTTGTTTATCAGTTGAATGAACTTGATCCTCGCACCACCGCTCTTGGGAATCAGGGAGGTGAGGTAAGCCGCACACCCACCCACCGCACCGTCACATCGCCATGCACCCACCGTCACACCGCCACACACCCACCGTCGCACCATCGAGCTTTCGCTCCTAGAATTGAGAGAGTTTAGGACATAGGGTTTTAGGGATTGAAAGAAGGCGTATGCGTCAACAACCGAGCGATAATAGGAGATATTGTTTAGATTTTCTATTTTTCTTTTAACTTCACACCTAATACATCCTTGATATCATATATCTGGGATATTTGTCTCACTTTTTATCCCTGGCGTGTCACCTTTTATTTCCACTAGGGATAATTGAATTTGCACTTTTAATACTACCTACTAAATATCTCTAGCGTATTAAAACAATATCCGGGATATTTGATTTTTATTGGATTAAAAGAAAAAAGAAAAATAGTTTTCCTTGTATCTTATCGCATTTTATCCCTGATAAAAAAGCATCCGTGATATTATATCTAGAGATAAAATGCTATTTATGTAGTAGTGCCTCAAGAATCCCTTGGCGAAGCACAAAGGCTTGGCCATTGGCACGGAAGAGTTGCCTAACATCCCACCGTCAAATTGGAGAGGTGAGCCTTGTGGTCATGAAGGATAAAACTGAAGGTGGATACGCCATCTGAGTTGACCGCACCATCAAAATTAAGCTTTATGACGCTTTGTGTGGGTTTTTTTCCATTTGAGGTTAGACTCATACTTTTTTATGGTTCCGCTGGTGGATTGGTGTCGACCGAGGGTTTGTGCATTCGAACTTGCACTTTACCACTCTCTTTTTTCGTTTCCGAATGAATTCGCATAGAATTGTTTGGGGACAACGCTTGTCGCTATTATTGGTATCAAATACTTTAGCGTTCTTGTGGTACCAAATATTCGACCATGAGAAGGTGAGCCATACAAATTCATCGGTGGAAGTAAGCGATTTTATTTCCTCAAGAATTTGGTGTGATTTTTTATTGACCGGGTTAATTTGGTCAATTACAAGGGCAATGTGGGTATTGATGGATTTCACTGTGTTTTTTGTGTGTGGGCATTCAAGGAGAATGTGGGTTGTATCTTCATTCATGTTGGTGCAGGCTATGCAACCTTGGGGAACAACAATAAAGTTCTCGGCAAGACGATTTTTGTTTGGAAGGCCGTTACATGCGATTTTCCAAAGGAAGTTTTTTATTTTTGGAGTTATCTTCATTTTCTAGATCCATTCCAAGTCGATAATATTTTCTCCTTTGTTGTCGTGAATCCATTGCATTGTAGAGTGGGTTGAGAACCATCCGTTTTTGCTAGGCTTCCAATATAGCCTATCCGAAAATTTGTTAATCGGTGTGATGATTTGTCTTACTTTGTGTGCCATTTCCGGGCTCAGGACATTGAGGAGTTTGGTAGTGTCCAATGAGTTGTCATTCGGATGGTATTCCGAGACAGGTTCTTCCAAGTTTAAGTTCGGAGGGGGGTTTGGCTTTGGGTTTTAAAGGTCCCCTTTTGGACCATGAGTCTTTCCAAAATTGGATTGTTTCGCCATCACCTACTTGCCAGTGAAGTCCCGAAAAAAAAGGAGTCCCTAAGGCTCATGAGTTTGGTCCATTTCCATAAGCTTTGTTGTTTTGTCTTGTAGGTGAATAGATTTTCATGTCTAAGGTATTTTTATGTGATGACTTTGACCCATATGTTGTTGGGTTCCATGAGAATCTTCCAAAAAAGTTTCATTTGGAAGGCTTTGTTCATTTCTTCGGCCTCTGAGATATCAAAAACCCCTTGGTTGTAGGGTCGACAAATAGAGTTCCAAATAATAAGGGGTTTGTAAGATCTTTCTTTATTCTAGTAAAAGTTTTTGTTAATCCGATCTAGTTCTTTGGTAGTGGATTTCGGAAGTATGAAGGTTTGCATGAGATAGTTAGGTTGGGCCGAAAGGTTTGCTTTAATAAGGATTTTCCGTCCTATTGGGATAGAGTGTTGTTGGATAAGTATGCTCTTGTTTTGAGTGTAAGGGGTTTTTAGGTGTTTTGGG
The DNA here is from genome assembly GCA_964016875.1 of Fallopia convolvulus. Lineage (NCBI taxonomy): Eukaryota > Viridiplantae > Streptophyta > Magnoliopsida > Caryophyllales > Polygonaceae > Fallopia > Fallopia convolvulus. Next base: position 27,601,445 of record OZ024719.1, read on the forward strand.
TAACCCTTTCATTGATGATTGGACAACTAAGATATTTGACCAAAGCGATTGTGTTTGTGATGTGGAGTATGTGTTTGAGTTGCATCGTGGTGTTGTTGTTTGTGTTCTTTGTAACCTAGAAGGCATATTTATTGTAGTTGAATTTTTTGCCATATATTTGACAGAAGTCGTCAATTATAGTTTTGATTTTGTTGCTTGTTTGGTAGTTGGCTTTTGCAAAAATGATAATATCATCCGCGAATGCAAGGAAAGGTACTTTAGTCCTCCTCTCGCAATTTGGATACCAATCCCACATTTTGGGTCCAAGAAGGAAGCTTGGTGTTGTCTTGCTAGGATTTCTGTGGTAATGATGAAGAGCTAAGGAGAGAGGGGATCTCCTTGACGTAGTGCCCTTTGGGGGGAATTTGGTCAGTGGGACCATTGTTGACTAGAATCGAGAAGAAAATAGTTGTAACACATTCTCGAATCCAACCAAAAAAACGTCTATTAAAGCCAAATTAGAAAGGGAGTAGAACATAAATTTTGAATTAACCCGATCATAAGCTTTTTTTCATGTCAAGCTTGATGGCCATCCATCCATCTTTTCCCTTTTTGTTCCGAACCGAATGGAAGATTTCGTGTGCAATGAGGGTGTTGTCTTGGATACTCCTTTTATTAACAAACGCCCCTTGAAGGGGGTGGATGATTTTACCCATGGTGTGTTTTAAGTCTTTCCATGAGGATTTTGGATATTACTTTATAGATTGTATTGCACAAGTTGATAGGTATGTCATGATTTATTGAGTTCGGGTTGTCACAATTAGGGAGTAGTGTGATGAACGTATAGTTAATTTGTTTTAGTATTTTCCCGAATAGGAAGAAGCTTTTAACCACTTTTATGACGCCAGGCCCGATGTTGAAGGGGGTTTCTTGACAACAAATAAATTTATATCAAGACCCCGCTGAGTATAGCAGAGTCAGGTTCGTCCGCAGGGAGAAAGTCAGTACTAAGTTCTATTACTTCTCACGCAAGCTATCAAACAAAGCTAGGGTTTTTATCAAGTAAGAGAGAAAATCTAAGGTAAAGGTGTCACCACAATAATAATCATGCATGCCAAACGCTAATGAAACATAAAGATCATGATTTTATCACATAAAGGTGTCAACTTTCGTCAACCAAAGCAAGTAAATCAATCAACTTTCGCTAAATTAATAAACTTACTATCTATCTCTTCTACTTCAACTAGGATAGATCTGCTTTCGCTTCAAAACCCTAATTTAACTATTCTGATTCAAGGTTTCTGCTTTCGCTTAAACTATGAATGAGAAATTCCTATCAACTTTCGTTTTAAGGATTAAGAACAAGAGAATAGATTCATGCAATAAAAACAATCAAATCATGATCACAAACAAGCATGCACAACCATTATTGGGTTTAACCCCAACCTTAAAGAGGAAGACTACTCACAAAGCATGATTAAAAGCAAAACTAAATTAAATTAAAGGGAAAGCTTACAACTTTGAATCCAAACCAATATTTATTCCCTACAAATCCCCCTCGTTGTTCCCTCTCACACGTCTCCTCTCTCTCCTCCTCCTCTGACTTGAATGATTGATTAGAAAACTAGAGAGGGGACAAGTGTATTTATAGAATAACTATTCTATCTTAAATCTATCTCTAAGGAAATAAATCTATCTTAAATCTAACTATAAGGAAATAATATCTTCTAATAAAATATATCCTTCTATCTATCTAATAACATAAAAGAAAATAGGATAAAAGCCCATTAATAGCACCGACTCGGACACGAGCTCCTCGCGGTACCTCGTTAACGACCATGTTCAGCACTTCGAACAGCTTAGAGTAAAACTTGCATAGAGGATTCGCTACAACTCCGTTTGACTCGATTTTTTTTCCTATGTTCTCGTAACGAATTTCTCTATCTCTTTCCGAGCTCAAACTTGATCTTCAATAACTTTACTTGAGCACTTAATCTTCATCTTCACTTCCTTCTTGAGTGCTATCTTTCACCGGCTTTGCTTCTTTCTTCAAAATATGCTTCAAATAGCTTCTAAAAACCTATAAAACACCACCAAAGCTTATGTAGACTCTATATCTCATAAAAATATGAAAACCTACACAAACGACTCAAAATAAAGCACAAAACTAAAGAAAAAGACTCAAAAGACACAAAAACACACCCTAAAAACATGACTAAAAAGGCGGACATCAAAATACCCCATACTTAGACTTGCTTGTCCTCAAGCAATAAACAAGACATCAACCAAAACCATCAACACATATATCAAGTCAATGCCCTTATCAAAAAGCAACATCAAAGCACAAGAAGAAATAATAGACAAGTGAATCTAACGTCATCACACATATATGAACAACCTCAACAAAAAGCAACCAGGAATCCAACCTTACAAGGATAATGTGTTTCACTCAACTCTCAAGTGTTTGAGCTTATAATAACAACTCTCAACTCAATCCAATATACAAAAGTCAACATAGTCATTGTTACTTATATCACCAAACTCTCCATCCGAGATGTCAAAACACATAAAAATCATCAAGAGAACTTAGGCTCAATGAAAAACTTCATAGAAGCTTCCATTCGGTCGGGTTGTAATGGGGCTTGGTAAAAACAATAAGGCGTGGAAATATTTTGGTCATGTGGTGCTAATAATATTCGGGAATCAAAGACTCCTAGAAACTCACATTTACCCAAAACACTCATAAATGATATACACCAAACTCACTCTTCAAAACAATATGCACACTTTCACTCACCGATTTATCCCATCTTAATCTTGCTTACAAACAACAAGGAAATTTGGCTCATGCACATTATACACTACTCAGCTTTTTTCTTTTTTTTTTCTTCCTCCTTTTTCGACTTTCATTTTTTTTGCGGGAGGTCAGTACCGAACTTGTTTAGTCGGTAACGATGTCATTGCTCATTTTTTTTCTTTTTCACTTTACTCTAATTCTTTTGTAAGTGCATTCAGGGAACCAAACTCCTTTTACATCACAAACTGCAAGATCTTTCAAATACCCAACCCATATTACCCCACACTTGAACCAAACAACTCACTCAACAACATCATAAAAATAACCAATACTAAGTCCTAATCCCCGGATAGGGTCAATCTTTCATCGGCTAGGGAATAATTTTGTGGAGCTAAAAATAAAAGGCTTAAGGCTCAAATTGGCTATCAAAAGAAGGATCATGTAAGGGTGGATAGGGAATAATAGGGCTTATAAAAATAAGTTCTCTATCATATGATTTCACATGTTATGAACTAATATCTCATATAGGTCTCAAGAAATAGATAACCATATCAATGACAAGAGATAATATGCATAAGGAGAGTAAATCACACAAGAAAAGAAGAGGGATTTATTGATGTTCTCCCTATAAGGCCAAAAATAACTCACAAAGCTAATTTTTGTTGGATTGCAGTCACTTCTACCTAAGATCATATGTGCTCAATTTCATCACATGCTAAATATCCACATTAAAACAAATTTCAACATGATTCAGGAAAAGCTCTCCAAACATGCTATGGAATTACATGATCAAGCAAGTTAAAGCATATCATAGGACATCTAAGTGGAATATTATCAATCCTAAAAACAAAAACAAAAACAAAAAAAAACTGACACAAAACTGAGTTACCTTTTCCCATATCCCATACTTAAACCAAACAGTGTCCTCACTGTTTAACACATAGAAATATAAAGAGAATAAGGAAAAGGGAACTCACAAAATAAAACTGAAGCTATTTGAAACCATTGATCACTTGAGGAGCATTGCTGAATTTTTCTTCGGTTCGGTAGAAGTCGGTACCGACCCTGAGGGGGTCGTTACCGAGCCTGCATGCTTGTACATCGAATCTTCTTGATTTTTTTCTTCTTAGCACTTCTTCTTCTTGTACCTGAGTCATCTTAGAAAAACTTCTATCCTACTACACTAATCTAACCTAAAAACAAGTCAAAAGAAAGCTAGCACAAAGAACTAAGAAAGCAAAATATAAAACAAAAAGCGGGTTGCCTCCTGTAAACGCTATTTTTTAACGTCGTTAGCCCGACGAACTTACCTTACCTTACCTAGGGTGGATTCCATCCAGTATCGAAGGGATCATAAGAAACCCCATACTTAGCATAAAAAACATCAAAGCTTCTCTCCAAAATATTTGGTCCTCTATCATTCATCAATATGCTCGGTAATCCTACAACAAGGTTAGTATAATCCGCAAACCAAGGAGGTTTTGACTCCTTCACAAGACTAACAGTAGGATGTAATATAGAACAAGGATAGAAGGGATCATGACCAGAATTGATTGGATAAGAACAAGAAAACTCACCAGGGTAATTCGGGAAGTGGCTTGTTACCGAGGTGGTGTGGGTCGTTAACGACCCTGCTGGATCTGGAAGTGGCTCGATATCGTGCTTGGATCCACTTCCCACCTCGTACTTCTTTAGGAATGGGTCGCTACCGACCCAGGGTGGGTCGGTAGGCTCCTCTTTAGGCGTGTCTCCATCGAACTTGCTCGCTTTTGTACTCAGGGAGGGGTCGATATCGAGCCATGATGGGTCGATAGGCTCCTCAGTACTACAACTATCCACTTCGCTTATGGGAGAATTGAAGTGAAACTCAACCTTCTCTTGTCCGATATCAAACGTGAGAAGTCCTTTTCTGACATCTACACGTGCTCCTGCGGTGGCTAAAAATGGTCTGCCTAGAATGATTGGCACCGCACGGTCTTCAGGCACATCTAGCACAATGAAGTCGTTTGGAACAATGAATTTTCCAACTTGGACAGGAACATCGTCAACGACTCCAGTTGCTTTTACAGAAGATCCATCCGCCATGTAGAGTTTCATATTGACCGGCTCTAGTGGTCCCATGTTAGCTTTGGTCCAGATAGACAATGGTAATAAACTAGCACTGGCACCTAAATCACATAGAGCTTTAAAACAGTGAGTCCCAAAACCAATTGAAATTGCAAACATACCTGGATCACCGAGTTTTTCAGGGAGCTTTATGGATCGGACTTCATTATGCAGCTCTGAGATAGATCTTTTTCTGCTCAAAATCTCTTTCAAAAATTTAGCGTATGCAGGCATTTCATTAAGGGCATCAGTAAATGGAATTGAAATATTTAGCCCTTGAAGAATCTTAACAAACCGTCTAAATTTTTCTTCTATAACATCATTAGACCTCGTAATCGGAAAAGGAAGAGTTTTAGATGGACTTGGGATAGAGAGAGATCCGGTTCGAGGACCCACCGAATCGACAAGAGGGTCGATCGGTGCAGATAAGGGGTCGGTAACGAACTTAGAGTCCGGTTAAGAAGACTTACCTGGCATGGATGGCACGTTATCGAATTGGGGAGCCTCGTTAACGACCCTATTAGGGTCGGTAACGAGCCTGACCGGGGCATCGTTGCCGTGCTCAGTATCTTTAGGCTTGGCTCGATCTGGCAACTCCTTGCCACTTCTGAGGTGTATGGCTGCAATTTGTTCTCTCGGGTTCTCTTCGAGTCGGCCCGAAAGTTGCCCTTGAGGTCTTGAAATCCGTGCAGCGAGGTCCCCCAGTTGTGAGTCAACGCTCTTCTTCCAGTTTTCGAACTCTCCCCACCTTTTCATTTGATAATTGAGGTTAGCTTGGACTCCATTGATTTCATTGTTCACTCTATTGATCCCTTCATAGAGTCCATTCACCCATGATGGCGTCTCTTGATAGTCTGAGGGTCTGTAAGGTGGAACTCTCTGTTCTTGCTGAGGAAGTTGGCTCCCTTGGCGGTATGCATAATTGCCCCAGGTGGGTTGATTGTAATTCCTCCATGCATAAAAAGTATCACCTTGGTTCCTATATGGACCCCACCTGTAGTTAGCCTCTTCATATGCCTCAGCATCTATGGTTTCCCTTTCTCTTTGGATCTCCTCTATTTCTAAACACAGTTCAACAATCTGCTTAGCTAGTTCTTCATGTTTAGCCATGGCCATGTTTTCTTGATGACCTTCAGCTGGCATACACTGTAAGCAAAAACAAAAATAAAAAACGAAATTAAAAAGCAAAAACGGGGTCTCAAACAGGGTCGGTAATGAACCTGGGGGTCGTTAACGAGCCTGGAGTGATCCCGTAAAACAAAAAATGAAAAGAAAGAAGCGACTATCTGTTGACAGGGTCGGTAACGACCCTAGGGGGGTCGTTAATGACTCAACAGTGACCTAGAAAATAAAAAGAAAAACACAGAAAACTAGGTTACCCAACAGGGTTGGTACAGACCCTGGGGGGTCATTACCAACTCGGCGGAGTCCCAAAAATGCAAAAAGAACAAAACTTGGCACTATTGAAATCTCCCTGGCAACGACGCAATTTGTTGAAGGGGTTTCTTGACAACAAATAAATTTATATCAAGACCCCGCTGAGTATAGCAGAGTCAGGTTCGTCCGCAGGGAGAAAGTCAGTGCTAAGTTCTATTACTTCTCACGCAAACTATCAAACAAAGCTAGGGTTTTTATCAAGTAAGAGAGAATATCTAAGGTAAAGGTGTCACCACAACAATAATCATGCATGCCAAACGCTAATGAAACATAAATATCATGCTTTTATCACATAAAGGTGTCAACTTTCGTCAACCAAAGCAAGTAAATCAATCAACTTTCGCTAAATTAATAAACTTACTATCTATCTCTTCTACTTCAACTAGGATAGATCTGCTTTCCCTTCAAACCCCTAATTTGACTATTCTGATTCAAGGTTTCTGCTTTCGCTTAAACTATGAATGAGAAATTCCTATCAACTTTCGTTTTAAGGATTAAGAACAAACGAATAGATTCATGCAATAAAAACAATCAAATCATGATCACAAACAAGCATGCACAACCATTATTGGGTTTAACCCCAACCTTAGAGAGGAAGACTACTCACAAAGCATGATTAAAAGCAAAACTAAATTAAATTAAAGGGAAAGCTTACAACTTTGAATCCAAAACAATAGTTCTTCCCTACAAATCCCCCTCGTGGCTCCCTCTCACACATCTCCTCTCTCTCCTCCTCCTCTGACTTGAATGATTGATTAGAAAACTAGAGAGGGGACAAGTGTATTTATAGAGAAACTATTCTATCTTAAATCTATCTCTAAGGAAATAAATCTATCTTAAATCTAACTATAAGGAAATAATATCTTCTAATAAAATATATCCCTTCTATCTATCTAATAACATAAAAGGAAATAGGATAAAATCCCATTAATAGCACTGACTCGGACACGCTGCTCCTCGCGGTACCTCGTTAACGACCATGTTCAGCACTTCGAACAGCTTAGAGTAAAACTTGTGCAGAGGATTCGTTACAACTCCATTTGACTCGATTCTTTTTCCTATGTTCTCGTAACGAATTTCTCTATCCCTTTTCAAGCTCAAACTTGATCTTCAATAACTTTACTTGAGCACTTAATCTTCATCTTCACTTCCTTCTTGAGTGCTATCTTTCACCGGCTTTGCTCCTTTCTTCAAAATATGCTTCAAATAGCTTCTAAAAACCTATAAAAACACCACCAAAGCTTATGTAGACGCCATATCTCATAAAAATACGAAAACCTACAGAAACGACTCAAAACAACACACAAAACTATAGAAAAAGACTCAAAAGACACAAAAACACACCCTAAAAACATGACTAAAAAGGCGGACATCACCCGACAATATGCCTGTGTTTTTTGTAGAAGCCAGATGGGATATCGTCAGGGCACGGGGATTTATCATCGCCAATATTGAAGACAACTTTTTTTATTTCAGCATTTGAGATTGGTATTATGAGTTAGAGGTTATCAAACTCAGTTATGATTGGTTGGATACAGTGTGTTGTGGCCTCTAGTTTGTTTTGGTTTATTTATTGGCGATGTAACCATAATTGGAAGTCCCTAAGGATTTCACATTTGATATTGTCATGTCCCATGATTTGAGTTCCTTCATGAGTGGTTATTTCATTGATTTTTTTCCCTATTGCGTCTACCGCTTGCAATTCTGTGAAAGTATTTCGTATTACTATCATTAAGTTTAAGGTGGGTGTTTTTGGCCTTTTGTTTCCAGTAAGGGTTGTGGAATTAGAGAAAGCATGAGCATTTTTTGATGAGTCGTCCTTGTTTTTGGACAAGTTAAGGTTGTAGTGTTCAGTGATTTCTTTTTGGATCACTAGTAAGTCATCTACAATTTTTCTAATTTGTTCAAAGATGTTTCCAAAGGTTGATTTTCTCCATGCTTTAGCTTTAGCTTTTAGGAATTGTAATCTTTTTAAGTTTGTACATGTGGGTCTCGTTAGGGTTGAAACACCATGCTTGTTTAATGATGTCTTAGAAATCATTTCTAGTAGTCCACATCATTTTGAATTTAAAGGTTGTGCTTTGAAATTGTTGTCAGTGGGTAATTCACATGAGATCGTGCAGTGGTCCAAGCTTGAGAATGCATGGTTCTTAGTTGAGTGTGACAGGTACCATTGGAGGATTTGTTTCGATACGAGTGTTCTGTCAAGCTTCTCATAGGTGTTGTTGTCCGCTTTCTTGTATTTCTTCCATGAGAATTTGTTACCTCTTGTAGGGAGATCATAAAGGTCACATTCGTTTTTGAAGTTGATGAGTCTTTCAAACAGGAAGGGATTATTGGGGCACCCCCTTGTCTTTCATCCGGGTGTTCGATTTCATTGAGGTCACCCATGATTAGGTACGACATTTGTGTGTCGGTAATGAAGTTTTTCAATTTTGTCCAGAATATGTCTTTGTCTTGTGCCCTAGGCGGGGCGTAAGCGAATACTAGGATCATTTGGTTACGATTCAAGATTTTGGTAACGAAAGGCAACAAAGCATTCCTCAACGAGGATCGTTTCGAAGGATTCGCATCTAAGTTGATGGCCCTTCCGGAAGGGATTATTGGGGCACCCCCTTGTATTTCATCCGAGTGTTCGATTTCATTGAGGTCACCCATGATTAGGTACGACATTTGTGTGTCGGTAATGAAGTTTTTCAATTTTGTCCAAAATATGTCTTTGTCTTGCGCCCTGGGTGGGGCATAAGCGAATACTAGGATCATTTGGTTACGAGTTTCGAGATTTTGGTAACGAAAGGCGACAAAGCATTTCTCAACAAGGATCGTTTCGATGGATTCGCATCTAAGTTGATGGCCTTTCCAGAACACACAAATATATTATTGCTCTAACTTATGATTTATTGAGCTTTTCAAAGTATTTTTGTCTTTGGAAGGATCCAGGTTGATAAACTTGTGTTGTAGGCATGAAATCTAGTGTCATTAAAGCAGTGCTGAACATAGTTTAGTTTTTATTTGGTGATTGTGGAGTTTGCAAATTCTTGTTAAGTTTGCTTAATGTGTAGACCTTGATTTATAAGAATAATAATAGGGTATGACATAGTTTTGTATGAGAAGGGGCAAAGGAGCAATATTTCCTTGTAAAGCTTGTGGAAAAATCATGTTACATTGGCATTTGGTAGGTGTTAATATCAATGTTGGTTTAATTAAGGCTTGTTTTAAATACTGTGTAGTCTTTGACCATTTAATTTTCATTATTCGTACTCCCTTTTTACTATAATTATAATACTCACTCCATCTCTATTTGATCTTCCTATTTCTCAAATTACACAAGAATTAAGAAAAGTAAATTTGTGAGTTTGATGAGAGAGAAGTGTTGGAAAGTGGAGAAAAAATATTGGAAATTGGGAGGAGTTGTTGGAAAGTGTGAGAAAAATGATAGAAGGTGTAGGATTTGGAGTAATTTTTAGTGTTACATGAGGACAATATTATAATTTGAACACTTCTAAAAATAAAAATAAAAAGTAAGAAATGAGAAAAACAAAAGGGACACCCGAAATAAAAAATAGGAAAATAAAAAAAGGAGGGAGGGAGTACTAAAATCAAAGAATAATTGCTTTTAGTTTCGGTCAATAATTTCGACGTGTTTTCTTTTAATATGACATTCCTCACTTGAAAGCATACTAATATATCGTGCTATGTTTACAGTTCATAATGAAGTAGTAGTCGGTAAACTTCATGCCATTGATAATACGGTTTTTCTAACCTATGCCCTAAGGCATAGGTTAAGTAACTAAAATTAGCAACCTTATCTAATCCTATCATTATTTGTATTAATCATGTATGACAACTTTAATATTACCTTTACCTACAATTATATACTGCATATTAATTATCCTAATCTATTCTTACCTTTTGTAGTTTTTTTTTCTCTCCTATATATCAACATTACAGACCAAAAAAACCTCCAAGATTCTTGTGATTTTTCTTTCCTGAAGAGAGAGATATGATAGACGTCATTATTAGTTCAATGTTCCTAATCTTAAAAAAAGTCATCTCCTAGCATTTTTAGATGAAACAAAATATAAATAAAAATTGGCTTGTATAGATAAAACAAATTAAAAAAGACATCTCATAAGAAAGCTAATAGAGTAACCATATGACACGAATCACCAGTAAACCATTATCAAATTGAATACTACAATTCAATAACAAGAAGGAAAAGTGTTTGGAAAAAAACAAAGTTAAAGCATAAATAGAAGTTAAACCAACACCAATCGTCCATCAAATCAGAATTTCAGAGAAAAAATTGGATTCAAATCTTCACAAGTATTTTCCATCCGTCTCCTTCTTCTTCCTTATAGTAGACGAGCAGTTTACATGATCCATGCTCTCTTTTTCAGGACAAGTAGTGATGTTGTGGCCATTTTTCTTGCAAAATCCACATGCTCTAACTTGTTTCGCCAATTCTTTTCTACCTCTTGCTCGTTTTGTCTTGGGACGACCTTTTGTTGTTGAAGTTGGAGGAGCTCTAATATCATCATGCAAACCTTCAGTAACAGCAACGTTACTTGCAATTTCAACTCTAGATGTTTCAATGCTGAGTATTGAACCATCTCCAAAGCTATGATATTCATCTTTACACCAACGCAATGGCAAGTACGTAACCGGAATCTTAAAGCAGTCTTTGTGGAGGAACAAACTTAACACATGGTGACAAAGAATCCCCCAAAATTCAAAGTGCTTGCAAGTACAAGTAGTTGTATCACCATCCCAAAAGATCTTATGTTTTGGGATTGTGGCTCATTAAAATGTTGCACTATGAATGTTGTAAGATTCTCTTCACATACCATGTATTGGGTTGCCATCTCAAACTGCTCTTGAAACTTTTTGAAAGCAAAGTTTGTAAATATTTTATGTGCTTGTTCCTCTAAAGGTAACAAAGTTCTCAAACAAGACCCTCTTTATGTATCTAACATTGTATGTTGTAGTTTTGTGTGATCAATGTCCTCAATGGAAAGATCAACCTAGTCATAAATCAAAGTTAAATGAAACACAAGAGTAGTATATTATATAATATACAAAAATTATAAAAAGTCTGATAGTATACTTACTTCTTTGACAAGCTGGGTTAAACATGAACGGTTTGAAGTATAGCGCTTTAGAAAACTGTTGATGCTTTCAGATCTTCCCGTTGTTGACATACCTCCAAAGAAGTAGTCACGAACATAAGCTGGCACCCAATATTGTTTGACATTGTATAAACCAATAACATGCTTATTTCTTTGTAGGTTGAACTTTCAAACAACAAGGGGACATTTTTCTTCAAAATCATGGTTGTCAAGCCTATACATCCTAAAAATTCGGCACACCAAGCTAAGTATAGATGCCTGAGAGTTGAAGTGAACCAACTACTAGCTTTGCAATTATGTGCCATATACAAACAGCATGCTTTGTAAGCGGCATTTCAATGGAAATAGCTTGTGTCATCCATGGATCATGATCAGTGATGATAATCTTAGGTGGCCTCTTCATAAGTGTAGTAAAGGACTGCAAAGAATATTAATTTCACACAAGAATGTTAATAAAAATAATACTAGTATAAAGTAATTAAAAAACAAGTTAAAAAGCATGGTTACCTTCATTAACCAACGAAATGTATCCACAATTTTATTTCTAAGGAGAGCACAACCAAACAATATAGTCATTCCGTTTTTGTCAATGCCCGCAAAAATACCAAAAGGCATATCATAGAAATTTACCTTGTATGTGGTATCAAATGCAACTACATCTCCGTAATGTTGGTACCAATCGAAGCAATAAGCAGGTGCCCAAAAAATATGCTCTAATCTATTTTGTTCATCTACAGTATAAGCGTATTGAAACCTCGAGTCTTCATCCTTGGCACGCTTACAACTTTGAAGAAGATTCATAACTTCACTTCCTAGAATACCTTGACGAATTTTGTTAAAGTAGTTAAAAACATCTTTGCTAAGAAATGGAAGATCACCATGCTTTATGTTTTTTTGCAGCTCCATGACACACATTATTTGCTTAACGCATAGACCGTCTTCTTTATATAGTTCAATCTGATGCTCATCTTCTTCTGGAATGGCACGGTACGATGCAAGAAAACGCACCTGTTCAGCGGGCAACAACTCATGATTATGTGCATGTAAAAATTGAACAACATGTCATTCCTTTGGGAAAATGTCAAAAGATTTCTTCAGCTTGATTCTCATCACTGTCTTGCAACCACATCTTAAAGACCCTCTGTGTCTTTGCTCTCTAGTTGGGTCAATACACTTTTTTTCTGGAAATCCTTCACGGTGACAAAAGAAATCGCCTATCCATCCTCCCGCCCTTTTTTGATAAATTGGCCTTTGAGAATGGAAAAGTCGCTTCTTTTAACATAGCTCCCATAAAATTTCAATGCTTCTTCATCACTAAGAAAACATTGTCCAATAAAAGGTACAAACTGATTTTCATTAGTCTGTTCAACTTCACCATGATTCAACTCTTTAACAACCCCTTCATTTTCTTCATAAATATCTCCATCTAGTTCATTGGAATCAAAATTCTTGCACAGATTAATTATGCCTCTTTAATCATCATCACATATTTGATCTTTTGAAATTTCATTCAAATCAATTAAATTTATCATTGATGACCTAAAATTCATAGAGAAAGAAAACACATAACAGAGTTAAAAGATGAGTGAATGAACTATCAAAAATAGTTTTCAATGAAAAAAAAACAGTGAGTGAACTATCAAATTGATGCTACATTAAGTAACACTAGAATATGAAAGGTAATGATAGCTTCTACAAGTGAAAAACATTACATACCTATCTCTCTTTATTGAAGAAGAGTTGGAAGGATCCATGGAGGAGTTTAGTTTTGGAGCTGAATTTGAGAACGTGTGAGATATATACATTCAAGGTAACCTTAAAAAAAGATAAGAATGATCAGATGTATGCAATATTTAATTGGAGGTAAATGGTAATATTAAAGTTGCCATACGTGATTAATACAAATAATGATAGGATTAGATAAGGTTGCTAATTTTAGTTGCTTAACCTATGCCCCAAGGACATAGATTAGAAAAACTGTTAACTAAATATACCTGTTATTTATAGGCTAGAAATTCTATCTTGAGTTGGCATAGTTAAAATGATGATACATAAGAATAAGGATTGAGGATCAAATGAGAATTATTTTTATCCTATAAAATAAGAACAATTCTCAGCCTTTGATTCTATTAGATAAACCGTCTAGATGAGTACATATAATACACACGCTCCATTTAAAATTTTAGAGTTAGAGGGGCATTTGAGTCATTTTACTGCATTCTATCTTCAACCTCTCTTTCTCCCTCTCGTGAAACAAACACGCACATTTCGATCAGCGTAAATCCTCTGTTCGTAGATTTCGATCAGCATAAATCCGTTCGTGATTTTCATTTGAAATCGTCTATCTTCCTCTCAAGCAAATTCACATTCAATTCCTCCTTATTAATGGATTTAGATAAGATTTTCGTTGATTTATATTTTCAATTTTTTTCCATGGATTTAGAGCTGATTTTTCATCTTTGCTCATATATTTTGATGAAGAGAACCATAGAATTGATAGAGATTGCAAAATAATAATTTGTTTATATTTTTTGCATTTTAATTTGAAGGATTTGGTTAGAAAAAGTGGTTGATTTTGTATGCTTGTTTGATTGTCCACCAAGTGTTTGATAAAATGTCTCTTGTGGACTAATGAAACTACACACATTCACTATCAGTTCATTATAGTTGTTTGGGTTGGATGAATGATTCCTTATGTGGGGACTTGGTCCTTTTTTTATCCCCACACAACATCTTCTAATATTTCACAGCTTGTGATGAAAATGAAAGACCCTAAATTCTTGCACTTTGTCGTCAAATTTGGGGTGCTAGCACATTGCTGGATTTTGAAGTTTTTATTTCCATGAAAAAACGCAACTGACATTCTGACATGAACCGTATTGTCATTTTCAGTGAACCTTATTGTGTAATGTTATGAACCATGATGACAATATTTGTGAACCAAAAGAAAAACAATATTTTGCGTATTTTTATTGAGTTGCAATGCGTAAATTCTGCAACAAAATCTTCCAGATTGTATTAACCCATGAGATGAACAAGGCATTTCTTAAGACAATGGATTCAGATGCTCAAATTGCTTGTGAATCACAACTTGGAGAAACGTTTATTGCACTGAAGAAGGCTAATTAGCAAAATGCATTCTTCATTGGAGTTTCTAGTACCTTAAACCACATTTTGGAAGTCTTTACTTGAGAAAAGTGACTCTTTTTTCTTCTACTCCCTCTGTTCAAAATAGTTGATCTTAGACAAAAATTGCACACTTATTAAGGAAATTTTTTTTACCCAAACTACCCCTATAAGTACACTTTGGGAGATTCAACTAAAAAAATAAATTTTGGGATATGTGTAATGTGGGGTATAGATAAGGGTATAAATGGAAAATAAAGTTAGATGAACAAGTATTTTGAAACAAGAAAAAATGGCTTTAATTACAACTATTTTGAAACGGAGGGAGTATTATATTACTTCGTACTTTGCACCTTAGTTTAATGCACTTGATTCATATGATAAGAGTTTGATATAGTTTTGTTTGAATGCTAATGTGCTAGAAAGTACAACATTTGTGTTGAAATTAAGCCAACATAGCTATTTAGCCTATTTTGGTGTCACTTTATATTTTAGGGATTTTCCTTTTGGTACCCTCGAGTTTTAGACTTTTCCTTCTGGTGCCCAGAAAAAAAATTATTCCTTTTGGTGCCCCTCTGGTTTTACAAAAGTCCTTTCCGTAGCCTAATGTAAATATAAACCCAAATTTCATCCAAAATTCAAAATTTTCGGTCCAAAATTTATATAAAAAAAAATTAAAAACCTCCATAAGTTTGATTCCATCCAAATCTAATGCAAATTAGATCGCACCTGGTCACCGTGGTGTAATGCAAAGTCTCAAATACCAAAAATCAAACTAAAATTCATATGAAGTCAAACACTCTAACTAAAATCGAAAAAAGAAAGACCTTGAAAACCTCCAAAGAATCTCCACTGCGTCAAAATTCATGAACAATAAATAGCAAGATTAGTGACTGAAAATAGGAGAAGTAGTTGATAATCTTGGCCATGACAATTCGGTAAATACAAAAAGATAGTGAGAGGCGGAAGACGACAATCGCGCTCGGCGAAAGTGACAGGCTCATTGATTTCGGAGATCCGACGGTAACATTGCCACTGGAGGAAGTGACAGGCTCTTCGATTTCGGATATCCGACGGCCACGGAATAGACGATCGCGCTCGGCGAGCTCGGAGTGGTACTCGACGGAGCCCCTAGGAGGCCAACGAGCGGTGAAAGAGGAGTAGTTGGATCTTGCGTTCCTCTGTGACCAAATCTTTACATGGTCGGAGTACCGGTGGTGCATTTCGAAGGTGAGGATCCGACCATGGCAGGCTGAAACACAAAACAATAGCAAGAAGCAGAGGATCCGAAAGGAAGAAGATGGAGGAGGAGAAGAAAGCATTGTGAATCTGCAAAGTGTTGGTTCGTGATTTCAGTACGAAGCTTAAACGGAGAATTGAAATCTTGGGAGTGTACAACATTTGGAATATACCACAGAGAAATTGAGGAGCCCTAGATCTTGAAATTGGGAGTCGATTTCTTTAAAAAAGGGAAAGAGGAGAGGATTTTTGTTGGTCAGAGAGTTTGCTTGGTTTGTGGGTTTTACGGAGGGAAGGAGGAGACTGGTGTGGCTTTTATTTAATTTTTTGTATAAATTTTTGACGGAAAAATTTGAAATTTGGATGGAATTTGGATTTATGTTTACTTTAGGCTACGGAAAGGACTTTTGTAAAACTAGAGGGGAACCAAAAGGAATAATTTTTTTCTGGGCACCAAAAGGAAAAGTCCAAAACACAAGGGTATCAAAAGGAAAATCCCTATATTTTATCTTCTACACGATCACATTATTGAAGTGGTAAAAACATGTTTCACCTTGATTTGTACTTTGTGGGGTTTATGTATGTTTTCAATGAAAGCTTCCTTTTTTTCTAATCTTTCCTCTCCTCTTTGATGAACACGAATTTGCTAGTTATTGATAGAGTTTTCTAAATACTAGCGAAAAAATTGTTCATTAAAAACCATCTGCATTTTACATTCCTAGAGCTCCCAATTGCTCAAGCTACGTGTATTTTTGTTCTGTTGCAAGCCTGCAGTCTGACCTTTATATCAACATCCAAACCTTTCAATGACATATGACTCTACCGATACAACAACCTTGTAGGTAGCAGTGACTCAAGTGAATATAGCGGTGGTGAGCTTCCTACTTGAATTAGGAACATGATTGGCCACCATATGTCGAAGCAATGGGAAGAACATGTATTCAACTACAAGGAACGATCACTTGGAGGTTGTCAAAGGTCCCGAGATTATGAACCTAAATTCACAAAAACATGAACCATAAGAACAACCATTATGAACCAAAGTTATATAGGATTTTGTTTTTTTTTTGTTAAATTTATTTTTCTCTCTTGTTTACTTGTGGTGTTTGTGCAAAAAATCATCATTAAAGCCTATTAGCTCAAAAGGGAGAGCAATGTGCTCACTATACATGACATGGGTTCGAATCCTACATAGGCGACGAGATTAAAATATGTTTAAAAAATTATGAAACCAAATAACTAATTAACTAGTATGATATAAGACATGAACCATAAGAATAACTATTATGAGCCTAAGCTTAGAAAAACATGAATCGAAAGATGAATTGTCATGCACAAAAAAACATGCATTCAAATAGCTAGAATGAACCAAAAGGCATGGATCATAAAATAAATTAACCTATGTGAGATTTGAACTCACATCTATGTGCACAAGCACATTGCTCTACCATTTGAGCTAATAGGCTATCAAATGGTACGAACTATATTGACACTTATTATGAATTTAAGCATACAATATCATGAACCAAATAAACTAATGTTATGAACCTAAAATCATTACACATTATTGTCAACTATAATATCCACGAACCTTAAGAACACTTGTAATGAACCGTATCATACAAAGTTATGAACCAACATAAAACCTATTATGAACCAGCATAAAACCTATTATTAATTAGAAAATATGCACAAACAATAAGTATTATGAACAAATGACATGAATTGATAGAACATCTTCTATGAACCTCACTAAACAAAATAACGAACCGAAAATAATAATCATTAACAATTCTAATGGACCGATAGCAAATATTACATATAATGAACCTTAGAATACAAGATTATGAACTATCATAATACATATCATGAACTAGAATACATTGTGATTTGTGAATAAGTGGGCCATTCAAAAAAAATTAGTTAAGAAATAAGTCAAAACTTACAAGATGCCAAGGGTCAACAAGCATGAAAAATAGACCAATGACTATAATGTAAGTAGTACTAGAATCAACACAAACCTGAAATCCAGAAATGAACTATTGAAAAAAACAAAAATCAAACAACTAGATGAGGAAAAAATACATGCTTGGCCTTTTAGCCGAGACAATGAGCCTTGTCGGAGCGACTCAGATGGGTGACTTGAACAATGAAGGGAAGTTGACAATACTCCCAACATCTCACCTGAGCCACACATTGTCTAATAATAATATGATGGAGTATAAGAAATTTTGAGTTCATATTTCAGGTTCAGATGAACTCAAAATGGCATCATATTCATGTTGTCATATGAATTAGCTTCCTATTTTTTATTCATTGGTGGTAGTCAGGACAAGAAAATACAAAGCTTATGTCAATTGGTAAAGTAATCAACCACATTAATGAATATTCTCGACACCTCTTTAGCTATTTCCAATCTTCTCCTATTATTAGTTAATTAGAAATTGAATACTCCCCTAAAAACTAAAGCCTTATCATCTATCATAAGATGAGTGCTTCGGAAGTTATTTAATTAATTTAGAATTTTCAAAAGAAAACAATACATGTTTTAGAATCAAAATTTGCTTCTTCCTCTATAGTTGTATGCACCTACATCAATTATTCACATTTCATAGTCAAATCAAGTTCAAAATCACTCAAAGAAAATTAAAACAGTTCGACATTATCAACAAGACTGATCATAATTGCAAAGAACGACTGAAATTTATGAGCGTACCCTAGAAAATCAACTAAATGCCTCCCAATCCATGAACCTTGGAATTTTGACAAAAGAAACTATCAACCCTAGAAAATCCTAAACAAAATAGGGAGAATTTTCAGCAAATCAAAATTTGAACCTTTTTGTTCTTGATTCTCCATAAATTGCAATCTACCATACCAAACGAGAATGGCTTCTGTATACGATTTGTCGTCGACGATTGTGTGGACGAGAGAGGATTTTGCTCGAGAGAGTCAAGCACAAGAGAGATAGAGAAGTATATAAGGATATTTTTGTCTTACCATAAATCTTTTGTTGTAATTACTCTCCGTGTCACTTTAAATAAACCACCTATTTTTTTTGTTATTTTTCTTGAATCGGGTATCTTGTAATCGTGGCTATCCAACAGAGATCATCTGACAGTCCAAAATTGTTCGTATCTTACACTATAACAATATTTAACACCCGAGCCTTACTGTGCAATCTGTTTCGTAAGGGCCTTTAGAATGAATCACTCTTAATTATCTCTTAACACTACGGAATTTTTTGGACCAACACGAAATTATTTCATGATGTTACGAAAATCATAAGCATGTGCAATGGTTAACCACATTATTTTGGTCATAGGATTATTTTATTTGTTTTCTTTTTCTTTATTTAATTTTTCTTTTTAAAATTATCCCCTCTCTCCTCTCTTTTTACACATGTCAACATGAGAGGTGATGTCCAAATAAAAATTTGATCGTGGGTATGACCAAAATTTCCCTCTCTCTCTTCATTTTTAACATCCTCTCTCCTCATTTAATATTTTTTTATGTTAATGACCAAAAATTGGTCAATCAATGAGAATACTCTAATACCAGTAGGAGACGCAGAGGATCACCCCACCACCAATATTTCCTCCGTCTATGGTGTCCAATTGTCTGTTACCCCCATCAATCTGAGAACTCTCCAAATTTATTTGAGAATGGCGGTATCCACTTTCGCCCTTCAACGCCACTTTCTTTGCTTCTCTGAAGCTAATTCCAGAGCAGAGATCAAGCTATGTCTTCTCAACAGTCCCGATTCACCACTCAAGAGGAGTGTTCGTTTCCCTTGCGTCGCTTGTTCCTCCTCCTCCTCCTCCTCTTCGCCGTCGACGGCGGAGGCAGCTGAGCAGACGGCGGAGTCGTGCGTTAACCTCGGCCTCTCCCTCTTCTCTAAAGGACGGGTGTGTTTTTCCTGTTTCTGCTCTCTATTCGTAATCGTTTTCCATCCTCTCATTTTATTCGTGGTCGTACTTTTGCATTTCAGTTTAATTGGCCATTTATGCTGAGCGCAATTCACTACTAGTGATGTGAAAATGTTGTAATTTATGTTTTGGTTGAGTTCAATTAGGGTTGGAATCCATAAATATTAAGCCGGGCCTAGATTGATGGTCTAGGGTGGGTAACAAGTGACAAATTACTCTTTACTCAACTGAATTTACATGGCTTGATTCTTTGGCTATACCTTGATTGGCAATTGGTCTGTGGAGTTTGTATCTATAATTGTTGTTTAAGATATAGGGATGCAACTCTGAAGCATTACCAAAGGACTTGAATTGCACATGACAGTAATAAGATTTTGTGTTTGTTTTGGTGGCTTGCTTCTAAACAAAGACAAGTCTTTTATAGGTAGCAGATACTAGGTTCAGAAGTGATTTTTTAAATGACATATTTCTGTATCACAGTATTATAAAAAGGCTTTTTGGGAGTATTCTTATACAACTCAGGTTTATTTATCATAATTTGAGGTATTTGATATCCTGGAGTAGCTTATTTGAGTTATTTCTACAGGTTAAAGATGCTCTGTTGCAATTTGAAACAGCACTCACTTTGAATCCAAACCCCATAGAGGCCCAAGCAGCACTATACAACAAAGCTTGCTGCCATGCATACAGGTACTTCCATACTTCCTATGCTGTAACTGTCTATAAATCTAGAACACATAATAAACAAAACCGTTAGATGTATCTTTGTTATTAAAGTTACAAGTCATGTTCTTTCATTATGAAGAGAATATTCTAGCCTTCTAATGAATCTGGAACAAATAATAAACAAGATCGTTAGATATATCTTTGTTTTGTATCTTTCTTTTTAAACCTATGAGTCATGTTTGCTTACGAGTTTTCTGGTAGGAGATTTATCTCATCTGCATTTTCCAACTTGTATTAGGGTATTAAACGTTATTAATAGCATGGTAACTGCAGTTTCAATCTTAGATTTGTTAGATTTTCAAACAAGCATCAATTATTTGTGCCGACACTCATAATATACAAAAGAAAATTCATAAGTACTTCATTAACATGATCAAATAGGTTCTTTTCTTTTTGGAGGCAGGGGGAGGGAAAGAAAGCAGCTGACTGTTTGCGTACAGCCCTCAGAGAATACAACCTCAAATTTGGTACCATCCTTAATGATCCTGACTTGGCCTCTTTCAGAGCATTGCCTGAGTTCAAGGAATTGCAGGAAGAGGTAGTGGTTACCTATGACATTTTTAATGTTATTTTCACTACTCCATTGGCAACTTGTCACTTTTTTCGGGAATTTGAAACATCTAATAATTTTTGACACTTATAAATTATAATCATCAAACAGTTTTTGAAGAGAATATCAGGAATAACTGGCTCTGCCTTTGCATATCAATGTGAAGCATATACCATTTATGCTCTGCTCTTTATTACGTTCTAGCTTAAATGCAGGCTAGGCTGGGAGGAGAAGATATAGGATACAGTTTCAGGAGAGATCTCAAACTCATTAGTGAAGTCCAAGCTCCATTTCGTGGAATTAGGAGATTCTTTTACGTGGCTTTGTCAGCAGCAGCAGGGATTTCAACTTTCTTTACGGTACCTAGGCTATTTCGTGCGATTCAAGGAGGTGAAGGTGCGCCTAATCTCTTAGACACGGCTGGAAATGTTGCAGTTAACATTGGAGGTATACAACAAGCTCAAGCCATTGTTCCGTGCTTTCAGAATCATAAGTGTTATAGATTGTGTTGTTCGAAGTTGGACTTATTTGCGTATGGTGTAATGTTACTCTTGAAAATAACCAAGTGTCTGAATCAGCAATGTACAGGTATTGTTGTTCTAGTAGCATTATTTTTATGGGATAACAAGAAAGAAGAAGAACAGATATCACAAATAACTCGGAATGAGACCTTGTCAAGGCTGCCTGTACGTCTTTCCACTAATCGGGTCGTTGAACTTGTACAGTTACGAGATACTGCTAGACCGGTTAGTATTTTTATCTATATCTTCTCAGGCTTACATTTTGTAGTAGTATAACTGCTCGGATGACATGTTTCTGATTGTAAAATAGTGCCTCCATGTGCTCAATGAAGGAGTTTACGGATCAACCATCTCACAAATTTTATTTTAATTATATCTGTCTGATTTCTCTGATAATATTTTGTGTTCAATATGTGAACTAAATACAATCTTCATGGTAGGTTATTTTAGCTGGAAAAAAGGAGACTGTTTCTTTAGCCATGCGTAAAGCTGAAAGGTTTAGAACTGAGCTCCTCAAAAGAGGTGTTTTATTGGTTCCTATAATCTGGGGGGAAGGTAAGGAGCCACAACTGGAGAAGAAAGGGTTTGGGATTGCTGATAGAGCACCTGCTACTCTCCCTTCCATTGGGGTAAGATCTCAAGTGGAGTTCGTTTTTTATGTATTAGTCTACCCCATTCCAAATGACAATATTATATTCAAAAGCCATCATCCAATAGTGTGTAGCATAATACTCAGGAAGATTTTCTTGTGCTATGGCCGTTGATAGAATCTGCATTTGCATTTTTCATATGTACAACTAGTGATTTCAACTCTTGAGATTAGACTAAAATTTCTTGATTGTTCTTTGGGTAGGATGATTTTGAGAATCGTGCTCAATCTGTAACTGCAAAATCAAGGCTGAAAGCTGAGGTAAGATTTAAGGCTGAAGCTGTGTCACCTGGAGAATGGGAAAGGTAAATTTCACCATAAGTGTCACCTTTTATATGAGAGAAACCATTTCTGGCCCTTGAAGATATGTGCTTGCGTCCTTTTTACCACATTTGTGCTCAATGCTAGGTGGATAAAGGATCAGCAGAAATCTGAAGGCGTGACTCCTGGCGAGGATGTGTACATAATATTACGTTTAGATGGTCGTATTCGTAGATCAGGAAAGGTAAGGTTGTAGATTACATCATTATTTGCTTGAAACTTGATTGCCATCTTTGAAATATTTAAGAATTAAACTGGTTATAGCACATATACTCTTAGGGGAACTTGTATAAGAACCATTTTCCTTGCATTTTTATATTGTACTTAGTAGCCATCACAGAGATTTCAAATCCTAATCCTAGACCAAGCGCAGTCTTAAAACTGTGGCTTCTAGGAAAGAGATGAGGCTTCAGGTTTCTCACACAGCTATGTTTACAGGTCTTATACAAGCTAGCATATCATATATGACAAAATAAATATGAAAGGATCTTTAATTCCATGAGCTAACAAATTAAATTTGACTTGTTCTGGCCTCCTGTTTTCCTTCTCAAGCTGTGACAGTACGGCAGGGCAAAAACCTGTCATACTTAAATAAATATGAATAAATTGGACGTTGTTTGCGTTTGTCCAGGGCATGCCAGACTGGTCACAGATACTGAAGGAGCTTCCAGAGATGGAGGCTTTCCTTAGCAAGCTTGAGAGATGAACTTAGTTTATGTATGCGCCCTCAAACTTAATGGTAATTAAAATTAAAATACCTCTGTCTGAACTAGTAATTTTGTTTATACTGATCAGTTTTAATCTGTTATATTTGAGGGGTATTGCCTTTCTTGTCCTGTTAAAGGTGCCCATTGTTGCCTGATGTAATTCTTTGTCTAATTAAGAATTGACAAGAATATGAACTTAGGGCAAGACGTGCTTTGCTCATCATCTTCCAATCTCTGCATGTTTTTCTTAAGTGGTTCATTGTTGTTTGATACTCAAAGAAGATATAATGTAGGGACCCAAATTGCCATTTGTTCTGACTGATTACATTTAAAGAAGAGCTATGTTGGTCATAGAAAAGAGTTGTATAACTTTTAGAAGTAGAATACAATTTCTTATGAATTTTGCATTACATTGATCTATTAAAATCAGTAACTGCAACTATACAATATGCTTTTTTGAATTTAAATTGGCATTAGTTTTTTGAAATATCTCAAACTATTGGTGGTAACTGGTAATTGAGTTGTTATGACTTTCTATGAGTTGGTGATGTACTTTTTTTTTTTTTTATGAACGGGCCGGTCAAGGTGAAGAGATTGTCATGTAGTTGTTTGGGCATTGGTGTACTCTTTCTTTGCTTGGCAGTGGCACCCATTACAATCTTTACATGATCTTCTTACTACTTGACACCCATTACCTCAAAATTCTGTTTTCTTTCTTAATCATAGAATATTATATACAAGGAGTATTATTTATCTTCTGTATAAAGAATGTATTTTCCAGGTCAAGATGCCAGATTGGGAAAAGATCAAAGATCCATGGCATGAATATTTTTTGCACTGCCCTTGTCAATATATAAAATACACCATTAATACTGCCTTATATAATAAACTCAATCGCAACCCCTAACCCATTCCACATAAAAATGCACTTGTCCCCTCCCACAATTTCACAAACCAAAACAAAAACTTGACCTTGAAGCTGCTAGCTCTGTGGGAAAATGGAGAAGGTAGGGTTTGTTTCCACCGTACTTGCCGTATCCCTCCTAATCATCCTTGTCGCCTCCCCTGTAAAATGCATGCAAGTAGACGAGCTCCAGATGGATTCGGAGGTGAACAGGCGCGTTTTGGCTACGAGCCTCTTCATAAGCTACCAAGCGCTGGTGAAGAACAATGTGCCTTGCAATCAGAGAGGGGCTTCCTACTACAACTGCCAACCGGGCTCTCCGGCTAACCCGTATTCCAGGAGTTGCAGTGCTATTTCACGTTGTCGAAGCTAGGTGGCTAGCTTCTTGCTGTTTTGTGTCTTTGCTTTTATCATCAACGCAACTTTACTTCCTTTTGTCCTTCCTTCTGTCAATGGGTTCCTCTTGACGTGTTGTTTGTGATGCATAGCAAGATGATGATGGCGATGATGATGATGTCGACTAGTGTGTGTGCGTGGTCTGGAGAAAGCTATGTTTTCCCCTCTATAGAATTGAATGTTCCTATCTCTTCGTCAAATAGTGAAACTCGATTGAATTCGGTTGTGTTTCTCACCTAAGATCACAGAGGCAAATGCATTGTCCATGGGTAGTTCCATCCCTAATCATTTTGGAGTATTAATCGTATTTAAGATATACAAAAAAGCAAATCATTTTAGCTTTCACCAAAGATATTTTGGACAATTAATCGGGTCAATGGGTAGTTAGTTCCATTACTAATCTGAGCTGACGGAAGACCACGAAGATATTATTGTCCGTAAACGTGACAGTGGGGGTGCTGCTGTTACGTGTGCAGCATATATCACTTGAAAATTTGAAATAGTGTTTTCAATTTTTAATATGGGTGCCACTGCCATGGGCATGGAGACACAATAATTTTTATTTTAAACTATTTTCTAAATTGAAATTAAAAATTATTTTTAAAAAATTTAAAATTAACAAACAATTATTAAATTTACAAAAATTAGTATTCTTATTAGAAAATCCCTTTAATATAACTATTTATACCTTTTGTGTCATGCACAATTACATGGAGCTAATACTTAATTTATTTAACGAATATGATTTTCATTTAATAAAAAAAGACTTATTTATTAGAAAAACTTAATACAATTTCTTTGATTTGAATTTGATGAAG
Organism: Fallopia convolvulus; assembly: GCA_964016875.1. Taxonomy (NCBI): domain Eukaryota; kingdom Viridiplantae; phylum Streptophyta; class Magnoliopsida; order Caryophyllales; family Polygonaceae; genus Fallopia; species Fallopia convolvulus. The sequence continues at coordinate 27,626,779 of OZ024719.1, forward strand.
TGAAGACGCTTATCAAGCTTCCATTATATGAGCGGAAGATAGATAAGGCCTACAATCTAGTTTTCGATGACGGATAGCAAATTAGAATTGCAAGGGATCGTCGACCACTACATTGATGAATAATATCTCCAAAATCTTCGTTTTGATCAGTGATTTGCCAACCACACCCTTGGCATCTCATTGACTATTAGAAAATGTTTGGTTAAACATGTCCTCACAAACAATGGAAACTCTACTAATCTAATGATGTTGGAAGCCTCCTTTGTTTCGGACTGGGGATAGACGACATCGTGAAGAAATAAATGTCTGGTAGGGTTTAGCGGAGAAGTCACAAGATCATTAGGAGAAATAGTTTTGCCAATGTATGCAGGAGGCGTAAAGTGGTTTAATATAAATAAAGCGCATCTAATAAGTACATCAACAACTAGTTGAAGTCCCGTGATATTCACGGGATAATTTTAGTAAAAAACTATACAATTGTACGATATTAATTTAAAATACTAAATATACATATATAATATTATAATAAATTATGCAATAGACAAATTATTTTTTTAGATTGTACTCCATATTTTGATTGAATATATTTTTAAATAGTTTTCCATTATTTGTGGAGATCTTGTCCAAATTTAGATTGAAATTATTAAAATATTGATTTTAATTTTTATTGAATATTTTAAATAATATTTTCTTATTTTTTAGACATTAATATGTATAAAATACTTGGTTTTTTATAAAGATAATAATAATAATTAGGATAGGTTATCTATAAAGCATAATATAATTATTAAAATATTTTTGTAAAGTTAATTTATTAAAATTATATATTAGGGTTCTTATCTTTTACTCTATAATAATAAGAATGTTTGTAAATATGAAAAATACAATATAAAGATTAGCATAGAAAAGAACATTGTCCTTGATTTAAGATATAAAATATAGAGAAAAATTATCTATGTATTATTTTGTTTTATTAATTTAAATAAAAATTCGAATTTTTTTTTTGACATTTACATATAATCTTAGTCATCAACATAAAATTATATCTTTTTCCCAAAAATAAAAATATATCAACACAACAAAATTTATTTTTTAAAATTATATCATTATATAGATATACATTTTATACTTGAAGCTCAAGCCTTGTTAAGAGATAAAAAAAAAATATATTAAGACCCTAAATCTTGTTAAGAGATAAAAATATTAAATTAATAGGGAAAATATCATCTCATAGGAATTTATGTATATAAAATTATATAAATATGTTATCTATTGTAGTAAAGTAATACATAATCCATCGATAGAAAATTATATACATAAAAAATTATGTAAATAAAAAATTATATAAACATGTTATCTATTTAGTATATATAGCAAGAATACCATAAGTTGTTACAAAATTTATTAAATATAATTTCATATTAATTTATTCAAAAATGCCACATAGCGCAAATTTTACAACAGATTTGGGTTCTGCTTTATAATGTATTAGGGTAGATTGTAAGGATCACTAAGTGTGGAAAAGGACCCCTTTCACCCCTGATTGGATAATAAGAAAGTAATAGGCCCTAAAGTACCATAAATCTTAGTGCAATTGCTATATTAATGTACTTTGTTACTAATATCCGACCTAATATAGCTTTTGCAGTAAATGTATTAGAAACATATACTTCAACCACCAAGAAAAGACATTACAGTGATATTAATTACATTTTGCATTATTAACGTGGAACAAGTGATATGAAACTATATTTTCAAAGGCCCTAGAAAGGATAAAGTGGGGGATTAGTTGGGTTGGCTATCTATTTGACGCACCCAAATCCATTTCACAAATAAGGTAAACTATATATGGTAGAGCAATTATTTTGCGGCACTCAAAGCATAGTATAGTAGCCACATCATCTAACCATGTAGAGTTGATCATACTATATGAAAATGGAAAAGAAGGTTGGTGGCTTAAGATCATTCACACACCACATCCAAATGCCATGTGGATTAAAACTAGATGTCGAAAAACTAACATTGATATATGAAGACAACATAGCTTATATCGTTGAAATCAAGAAAGACTATATAAAAATGATCGAGTCAAGCACATATTGTCGAAAATTTTCTCCACTCATGAACTTCAAATTAAAAGCAAGATTGATTTTTCAGCAAATTATATATGCTAAATTGAGGGGTTTGGGACTTTGGGTTGAGTATTGGTTTTGGTTAGGGTTATAGGTCAAATCGGACCGGGTTATGACATGTTATGGTGTAGGTTCGGGTCAATCCAACGGGTCAAAAATACCAATTTTTTGTGATTATTAAAATAATATTTTAATTAAATAATATTATTAAATAATAAAATACGCTTTTTATATTTGTAATATTTAAAATAAATATTATAATTTATTCAAAAAAATAATTAGGATCAAACCATCATGTTTTAGATTTAAGCTGATTGGGTTCGGGTTAATTAAATTTGAATCCTAAAATGACAACCCATTGATTCTGGGCCAGGTTGTCTAAGCCGGGTCGAGTTTTGATATATGCAACCGGCTTTCCCCCAAAAGAACTCTCTCGCAAGTCGCAACGCTCAAGCATGCAGGAGTCGAGTCGTCTAAAACAAACTGTTAGTTACCTGTATTCTAGGGATATTCTAGAGATTTCTATCATCTCTCACATGGTATTAGCCTCTTTTCAAGATTAACCTAATCTCTCCTACGATCCTTTCACCATGTCTTCTGACGGTGCCAACACCACCAACACTGATCCAATTGCTCTAGCCACAAATCAAGCCCTCCATGTTGCTAGTATCAAAACTCATGTCCCTATCACTCTTGATCTCACCTCTTCCAATTACAATAAGTGGCGAGAACTTTTTCTCGTTACCTTAGGCAAGTTTGCTTTGAAATCCCATGTCGATGGCTCCTTTGCTACACCACCGACTGATGAGGACTGGCAAATGCTCGATTACATTGTCTTGTCCTGGATCTATGGATCCATTTCCTCGGATATCTTTGACATTGTAATGAAGGCTAATGCATCCGCCCAACTCATTTGGACGGCGATCGAGAACCTCTTCCGCGACAACAAGAAAAGTCGTGCCATTCATCTTGAATCTCAATTCAGGAGCCTCTCACAAGGCACCATGACAGTTTCAGAATACTGTCAAAAATTGAAGACTCTCTCCGCAGCCTAACGGATGTTGACAACCCTGTCTCCGATGAGAAATTAGTCCTGTAGACAATTCGCGACCTCAACAATGAGTTCTCAACAATGGCGGCTGTCATCCCCTTACAATCGCCTTTCCCTACCTTCCATCAAACTCGGAGTATCTTACTCCTTGAAGAATCAAGGAAGGCGCAGAACGCACCACTAGCTACTGCTCTAACAACCACAGTTCAAAAGCCTACTACCACCTCTTCTCCGACTACTCCAGTAGCCCCACCAACCACCCCACCGCCTTCAGCACCAAACTCCAACAAAAACTCTGGCGGCAAAAACAACAACAACTCTGGTGGTCGGGGACGTAGTGGAAGGGGTCGCAGCCGAGGTCGTGGCCGTGGAGGAAATGGTAGAGGTTGGGTTCCCTTTCCTTGGATGCAACAATGGAATCCAATGAATTGGGCTCCTGGAATTCTTGGTGCTACTCCTCGCCAGAATCAAACTCAGACGCCTCCTCAATCCATGTATGCCACTCAACCGTCCACTCCAACATGGGATCAACAAGCCCTCATGCATGCCATGCATAATATGTCATTCTCGTCTCCAAACGACACCAACAATTGGTACATGGACACCGGAGCATCTTCACATATGACATCCAACTCAGGTAATCTATCTCCTGTTTTTAATCCTGGCATCTTATCTTCCTCAAATAATGTTGATGGAAATTGAGAAACCCTACCAATCACACAAATTGGCCATACAACCTTAAACCACCACCCTCTTCTAAAGTTGAACAATGTACTGGTCACCCCAAACCTCATAAAAAATATAATTTCTGTTCGCAAATTCACATCTGATAACAATTGTACGGTTGAATTTGACCCTTATGGATTTTCTGTGAAGGATCCTCATACCAAGAACGTGATCCATCGGTGCAATAGTCAAGGGGAACTCTATCCATTTTATCCATCAAATCAGTCGGCCACCAATCACTCTTCTGCCCTCACGGCTTCTGTTCAATCTTCTCATGTTTGGCACTCAAGACTCTGTCACCCGGGAGAACAAGTCTTCAATAAATTAATTTCAGCATATTTCATTCCTTGTAATAAAGACAAGCTTGATCTTTGTCATGCTTGTCAATTAGGAAAACAGTCTAAGTTACCTTTTCAGTCTTCAAAGAGTCAGTCAAATTCTAACTTTCAAATTGTTCATTGTGATTTATGGACTAGTCCAATCCCTAGTGTTTCCGGTTTCAATTATTATCTTTTATTTATTGATGATTATTCTCACTACATCTGGGTGTATCCTCTTCGTTATAAATCTGAGTCTTTTGACAAATTTACTCAATTTTATTCATACGTCAAAAATCAATTCCAAACCACCATTAAAAATCTTCAATGTGATCATGGTCGGGAATTTGACAATCACAACTTTCACTCATTCTTTCTTAAACATGGCATCACCTTCCGCTTCTCATGTCCTCATACCTCTCAACAAAACGGCAAAGCGAAACGAATGATCTGAACCCTCACCAATTCCATTCGGTCCTTGTTGTTTCATTCTGGTCTACCCTCCAAATATTGGGTTGAGGCACTTCATACAGTTGCCCATGTCACAAACCTTCTACCTACAAAAGCTTTGTCAATGGCGACTCCTCACCAGTCGTTATTCAAAACTGTCCCCACCTACAATCACCTTCGGGTATTCAATTGTCTTTGTTATCCCAATATTTCAGCCACAAGTCCACATAAACTCTCCCCTCGATCCACCCCTTGCATCTTCCTTGGCTATGCATCGAATCACCGAGGTTATCGTTGCTTGGACATCAGTACAAATAAAGTTATCATTTCCCGTCATATAATTTTTGACGAACACAAGTTCCCAAGCCAAACCCCGAAATCTAATACAGTCACACATGACGCTGCAAAGTTCTCCATGGAACAAGTTGTAATGTCGGTTCCCCCTGCCAATCCAAACACGCTCTTAATTCCACAAAATTCAAACACCTCTCCAAACACACCCTTATCCCCCCCACTAAATCAGGAACTTTCCTCAAATCTTAACCCATCACACGTAAATTAGATAACTTCAAATCTCCACTTTCCAAATAATAATTATCTTATCCCACAAGATAATATCGTTCCAACCACTTCCCATATATCCGATTTACCAAACACCCCACCCAAAATCAAATAACAGAAAATTCTCCACAAATCCCGTCCAATCTCCAACAATCTCCAACTGTCTCAACCGACTCTGAACAAAATCCTCAGCCAAATAATACTCATTCCATGATTACACGATCAAAAGTCGGGATACACAAACCAACCCCAATCTTTAACCTATCTACCTCCATCGCCCCAATCCCAAAAACATACAAAACAGCCCTCCAAATTCCACAATGGCATAATTCAATGAAGGAAGAATTCGATGCTTTGATTAAGAATAGGACATGGGATCTCGTGCCATGACCTGTCAATGCGAATGTCATCTCCGGAAAATGGCTGTTTCGGCAAAAATATGATGTTGAAGGACGTCTCTCAAGATACAAGTCTAGATGGGTTGCTCGTGGCTATTCTCAATAACCCGGTGTTGATTACGACGAAACTTTCTCGCCTGTAGTGAAGCCTGCAACAATCCAAGTTGTTCTGACACTCGCTCTGAACAGAGAATGGCCCATTTACCAGCTTGACGTCAAAAACGCCTTCCTTCATGGAACTCTAAATGAACTCGTTTATTGCCAATTGCCCCAGGTTTCATTGACCCACATCACCCGGATTACGTTTGTAAGCTCAACAAGGCATTATACGGGTTAAAACAGGCCCAGAGAGCATCGTTCCAACGATTTTCCTTGTACATACAACGTCTTGGATTTCAAAACAGCAAATTAGACAACTCCTTGTTCATCTACAAATCCGGCTTCAATCAAGCATACTTGCTCGTCTACGTAGACGACATTATCTTGACAGCCTCTTCTAAATCTTTCCTGCAAACAATTGTCAGCCGCTTGAGCAGGGAATTTGCAATGACCGACATGGGTGAGCTACATTATTTTTTGGGCATCGCCGTCACCAAGAACCCATCTGGTCTACATCTCAATCAAGCTAAATATGCAATCGAGATCCTCCAAAAAGCTGGCATGACTGACTGCAACTCATGCAAAACGCCAGTAGATGTCAACAACAAGCTCGGACAAGATGCCGGGCCTCAAGTCGCTGATCCAACAACCTATCGTTCCTTAGCCGGGGCCCTTCAATATTTGACGTTCACACGACCCGATATCTCGTATGTTGTGCAGCAATGTTGTTTGTTCATGCACGATCCACGGGAAAAGCACCTGCTTGCACTCAAACGGATAATCAGATACGTCAAAGGCACAATCAACCATGGACTACAACTCCACCGAGGAACTTCTAATCAGCTCACGGTTTATTCGGACGCTGATTGGGCGGGCTGTCCAGACTCCCGTAAGTCAACTTCCGGTTTCTGTTTGTTCCTTGGTGGCTCTCTAATCTCATGGTCTTCCAAGCGACAAACGACGGTAGCTCGTTCAAGTGTCGAAGCAGAGTATCGTGCGGTTGCAAACGCTGTAGGCGAAAGCTGTTGGGTTCGCCAGTTATTGATGGAATTGCATTCACCTCTCACTCGTGCCACTATAGTATTTTGTGACAATATAAGTGCAGTATATCTTTCCTCTAATCCTGTTCAGCATCAACGAACCAAACACATCGAGATTGATATACATTCTGTCCGGGAAAAAGTGGCGTTAGGACAAGTGAAGGTTCTTCACATTCCATCAGCTTATCAATTTGCAGATGTTCTCACAAAAGGGTTGCCATCACCTCTATTCCAAGAATTCAGGATCAGTCTTTGCATCCAAGAACCTCCCGCAACGACTGCAGGGGGATGTTAGTTACCTGTATTCTAGGGATATTCTAGGGATTTCTATCATCTCTCACACAAACATCGAAGGTTTGATCTAAAGCTTTCGGCGTGCTGTTCTCGTCATCCTCTTGTGCCTCAACCTCGATATTCTGCTTCTCCCTCTAATCTTCAACTGTGCGCTCCTAAATTCTCTTCTCTCCAGTTCATCTAACTCTTACGTCTAATTGTTCAAGTTGGGTTTTTCTTCTCATTGAATTTCGGAAATGGTTACATCATTTAGTTTAATTTGATCTGAAGTTTCGAGTTTCATTCCATTTGTCCGGTTTGAGAATCCGAATGAGATAGAATATCCTAGGGCTAGGACTTTATACTCGTGGAACCGAAGAACCGAACTGAACCGCTCATTTCGGTTCAGTTATTGATAATTTGTTTAGGTATATTTTTCGGTTCGGTTCTTGTAAAAAACTTCGGGTTTGGGTTCGGTTTTAAAAAAATAAATCGAAGAACCGTTATATATTAATTAATAATATATAAAAAAAATTATAAACAATTTCTGCGCCATTCATACTCCGCCTTAACTAGGTTTTCAGTCGAAGGGCCGCTTCCTTCTTCTCCCAGCGAAGGGCCGCTTCTTCTCCAGCGATTCTTCTCGGCGATTCGCTTCTTCTCCGGCGCCTACTCGTCCCATTCGCCATTGGCTTCTTCTCCGGCGCCTGCTCGTCCTCGCCACCACTCCTCGCTTCTAAATTGTTAGTAATAAACCAGAATTTAACAATGGAATTCGTTACCGGAATTTGAATGTTGGGCCTTTGAGGATCCGAAAAACGTCTTGAAAACGGAAAGCTGTGTCACGGTATGGAAGTCGCTGCCTTAGAAGCGATTTCGCCCTGACCGGTGGTGCAAGTCAGCGATTGCGTTGCCCCCCAAGGATCACACAGGAACTCCCGAAGGTGTGCACTCGCCTAAGGAAGCTTGGAATCTACTCGAGAATGCTCAGAACCGGAGAGTTTTTTGAGAGAGGGGAGAAACTGTAGTTTTCAGTGTGTTGAAAACTGAGATACACGTTCGGTTTTATGGACGAAAATCAACGAGCAATTACGCCAAAGTGGAGAGAAAAATCAGCAGAAGATTTTGCCAGTCAAAGATAACAATCCGATTTAAAAAATAGTTGAAACCGAAATCGGAGATTGCGGACAAACAATTAATTTGCGTATCCGTAACTCTGAGGCCCAAAAATTAATTAAGTCCATAAAAAGTGGCCCCACCGCGCACGCGCCCGAGACCGAGCCGGACGGCGGCGGCGGCGCGCGCGTGGGAGAGTTCCCCTCTCAACTCATCTAACCCATCATAAAACAAGACAATATATAAATGTCCCATTTTTTCCCTCTCCCACCGATGTGGGATACAATACACCCCAAAATTTTGTTCCTCCTTAAAACTCTTTTTTGCATTTAATATTTCCAACACCTCCTTGTCCTCACCAGTCACCAGACTCACCACCACTCCTCGCCGAGTAAGTAGCCACCAGCTTACTGTAACTCTGTAAGCATCAAGCTTCAAATTGCAAAACAATGGAATCCTTATATTGAACACAATTCCTTACTCATTAAGAAAGACATTTTTTTCTATATATAAAGAAGAGCTTTTCAATTAGGATAGATCCTGTACTGATTAGATGTGATTCCTCTAACAATGATGAAAGATGAATACGCCAAATTAATGGACTTCGTCAGTTACATTTCAAACCTCCTAGTTAGTAAGCTTAACAACTATACGAGCAGCATTGCATCTTATGAGTCATGTTGATCATGCTTAGCTTCCAGTGGATTCTATCTTGATTATTTATTTATTTTTGGTCGGGATCTATCTTGATATCATTAGAGCTTATTGCCTTCTTTGACTCTTGGCTACAGACCATGAAAATGAAATTAATATTAATTCTTGAAGTACGGTGCTATCCAGTGCTGTGTAAAAAACATTAAGATAAGAATGGATTGTGTTATAGACCTCACTGAAGTAATGGAATTTACAATACGGGTATATAAATACTACAAGACCAATCTTGTTTACCTTTTGCTGTATAGATTTGCTCTATCAAGTCTTGGCTGACGCAGAAGTCACCTTCATCAGGTTGGCTTAATGATGGGCCATTTTCAGTTCCTGGAACCGAACCAAATTTCGGGTAACCGAAGAACCGAAATTTATGGGTCATTCTCGTATTTCGGTTAATCGAAATAACTGCAGTTACGAACGGATAAAAGTTCGGGTTCGGTTATTACAGTACTTCACTAAAAAAATCCAGGAACTGAACCGTAAAAAAAAAATTACCCTCCGATTAGGATAAAAAAACCAAAAACCGAAATATCCCAGCCCTAGAATATCCGGGAAAATTCACTACTTGTATTGGTTTTGTTAGGGTTTCATGTGTTTGTGAAAATGGCGACGGCAACTTATCCACCGCCACCGCCATACTACAAGCTCTACAAAGATTACATCGAAAACCCTAAATCAGCTCCCGAACCTCCTCCCCCGCTCGAAGGAACCTACATTTGCTACGGAGCCAATTACACTGTACTATCTCTCCCTCTCCCTCTATCTAATTAATCTCCATTCTTAACTTTTTTTTACGATTACTAATTCTAGGGGTGTGTGTTTCAATTACCTCTTGTTTTCTTCAGACTGATGATGCGTTACCAAACTTGGAAGAGCAAGGGGTTAGGCAATTGTATCCCAAAGGGCCAAATATTGGTAGGTTCCCTTTATGTGGTATTACCATTTCATTGCTTGATCTATGTGGTGTTGTGGGGGAAAAGAAGATGGAATAGTTTCTATTGAATGTTTGTTAATCAAATGAAAATTGATTGAGCTCATTTCTCTTAACAAATGGGGGTTGTGGATATCTATTTTAATTTTGTAGGTTTTGTGTTTTGATTCCATTCAATGTTCTAAAAAGCGCTAGGCGGATGCTGGGCGGAAAGGGACCGCCTAGCGCCTAGACGGCCTGAACGGTGGCCTAGGCGGTCTCGACGGCTAGACGGGCTAGGACCTTTCAACGCCTAGGCGGGACCTAGACGGGGCCTAAAAGGGATTTTTAGAACAGTGATTCCATTACTAGTTGAAATTAGGGATTTCTCATCTTTTGCTTATATCCAGATTTCAAGAAGGAATTGAAGTCACTTAACAGGGAGTTGCAACTGCATCTACTAGAGCTAGTTGATATTCTTGTTGAGAGACCATCACAGTATGAAAGGAGGGTTGAAGAGATCTCCCTAATATTCAAAAACCTGCACCATCTCCTCAATTCTTTGCGCCCTCACCAGGTAAGATGTGAATCCTTGTAGGGCACGTGTGGCAACAACTCGGGTCATGGGGGTTCCAATACCATCATTATCCCGCCTTGATTCGTCGCGAAAACCTTTGGGCCCAAATTAATTCCTTAATCTCTAATTTTTCATTACTCTGATGTTGATGTCCTAATGCATATAAATTGTGTCTAGGCTAGAGCAACACTGATACACGTTCTAGAACTCCAAATACAACGCCGCTTGGATGCTGTGGAGGATATCAAAAGGTATGCAACAGAGTAACTAATTGAATTATTGCTCCTTTAGTTGATGTGCTACAACAGAGAAGGATATTTCATTTCAAGTAATCAGTAGTAAAATGGCTTTCAAATTGTTGATTTTCTCCCAGCTAAACTTGAGGAGGTTAGCCTTATCAATGTTGGTTTTGAGTTCACGCACTACACACTATTCACTCTCCTGAAATTTCCGCGATTTATAAATCTGTAGTTTGTATGGCCACTTGAGTAATTCATTTTAACTTCTCTATAGTGTTTGAAGAGTAAGATAATCCCAATAGAAGTGAGACATGATGGCTTAATGAATGATCATGCTGTCTTTGATCTCAAAATTAATTAGCAGTTGCAAGTGTTTGTTGTTTAATTGATGTTGCAATGTTTATAATGGGGCTTTATCCTCCTAGCATTTGAAGAATTTAAATTATATGAAGTAACCTGGTTAAAGTTGGGAGCAATGTAGTTTTTTTTGTACTGTATCTCATTCCTTCATTCCTGTAGTAGGAGAGAAGAGGCTCAACGACTTCTCAAGGAAGCACTTGCAACTCTTGAAGGACAGTAGTAGTATCATCATCTCATGTACTCGTAGATGTAGTCACTTGTTGAGGCATGATAAACTGATAACCAACAAATGATGTAGATTTCATGACAGTTATTGGCGCTTGATGTATTTGCTTGCTTGCTGGTGTACAATTATCATACATTCTACAAAATCATAGACCATCAGCAAGATAAAAGTTGATACCAAACATCACTATAATGAGTTGAGAACCCATAAAATCATAGACCAGTTCTCTTGCACTAAAAAAATACGGGCAAACACAGTAGGATACGTCTTCATTGCTTGAAAAGAGCATCATACAATACAAACTGGAAAGGGCAAGTGGCCTCTTCGTACAATAATAATACTATGATACTAGTCAGCTAAATTGCTAAACTCTTAGCTTGTTGTTCATCCAACAAATGGTTGTGGAAGTAGTCAAAGTTTGCTTAAAAGTTGTGTTCAATAATAATAATAATGGGAGCGGCTTCAAAGTTTGCTTGCATGTTTACAGAAAATTTTGTGTCGGCCTTTAGCAATGATCTCTCCAGTATCCTTGGCTATGATGACATGGGTATCAACAATGTTTCCCTTGTTCCCCATAAGTCTTGCACTCACCTCTACCTCTTCGTGTCATGGATGGACGAACATCATTTATAGAAGAATCACATGATTACATGATTTTACTAGGCAGAATCCATAAAAGACCCCATGTACTTGGGCCAATTGCTCACTTGGCCCCTTTTACTTTAACCCTAACCGTTTGGTCCCCTATAATTGCACATTCCGACCTATTGAACACCTGTTCGTCGAGACTTTTTTTACGTGTATTGTACGCGCGCTGAGGTGTGTAGTTTTTTTACCACAATGATGCCACGTAAATGCCACGTTATTTATTTTAATTAAAGAAAAAAAGAAAAAAGATTAAAACAAAAAAATAAATAAAAATAAATAAACTTGAGCTCATCTTCCTCATCAAGCTTTTGCATAGTTACATGAATTTTTTTTAGACTTGAATAAAAGGTTTGCCTCATGTCATCGCTTAGATCTAGCACTATGTTGTTTTTGTTGGTTGATGGAGCATGGTAGATTTTATTTTTTGAAGCAATTTTCGGATTCAAATTTTAGGGTTCATGAACCCATAATTTTCAGATCCGAAATTCATACTTTTATGGCCTTGAATCTTGACATTGCTTGAAAATATGAGTAGATCTAAGTTAAGTTTATGTTTGCCCCATAATTTGATTGCAAATTGCTTAAATTTTCATGCTTAATTGAAAATCTTATGTAAGCTTCTATTGAAAAAGGCATGGGAGGAGGTGAAAGAAATGTGTGAAGAAGAACATGAAAGAAGGTCCCCAAATCTTATCTCTATTTTTACATATTCTTTGTTTCATCGAAAACCAAAATCCACCCACATAAAATTCCAAGCCCAACTCCTAATTAAAACTCACTTCAAAAAATGGATTTGGGTGTTCTTTAAACACTCATCCATGGAAATTAAGCCAAGAGAAAAAAAAAGAAGAAAAGGGAAAAGAAAAGAGAAAGACAAGAGAAAAGGGAAAAGAAAAGAGGAAAAAAATGGAAAAAAAAAGAAGAAAAGATGCCATATCAGCTTCCTCACTTGTCCAAAGAAGAGTCCAATTGCGTTTAAATTGCACGCGCCTTGCCACATCAGCGAGCAGGTGTTCAATAGGTCGCAATGTGCAACTATAGGGGGCCAAACGGTTAGGGCTAAAGTACAAGGGGCCAAGTGACCAATTGGCCCAAGTATAGGGGGCCGTTTATGTATTCTGCCGATTGTACAAGGCTACGAGAAAAGGATGGCTTACATCCACGTTTGCTGATCCCATGTAAGAGACGGACATGTTGACGGAGACGCTCATGGGTCGACCTTCTCTGTAAATCAAAGCAGCACCGATTTCATCAACAAATCCCACAATTGCACCGACTGCCAAATTCCCACCCCTATCTTGTGAAAGCAACAACAAGCCATCAAATCTGGAATCAAAAGCAATGTGAAATTGAGCTTGCTTAATTAATTACCAGTACTAGAAATTCAGGCAACCAATTCCAACAAGATCGGAAGACCTACCGGTGATTATAATTTTGAATAGTAAAATCCAAATTGTAATTTGATCCAACGATTAAGGAAGAAGGCTTACGATGAGGCGAGGGGGGACTTTGAGCGAGCAGACGGTAAGGTCGGGTTGAATTCGCCGGATGCGGAGGCCACGAACGGAGAAATCTTCGTAGAATGCCATCTCTTTGTGAGGGATGTGAGGGTTAACCTTGACCCGGTCAACTTTCATGGCGTCCTCCGGGGTCAGCCCAAGAATGCTCTTGGCTCTCTCCATACTATCCTCCGTCTTCATCTTCAGGCTTCCGTTTGAGTTTGACTGTAACTAGTCTTCTCGTTTATGTATAATAATAATAGGGAACACCCATTTATGGTATTGTCCCTACTTTTCTCCGAAATAACAAATAACACCACTCTTCTTTCATGCTAAGTGCTAACCTTTTAAGGTTGAAATAGTCCATCATGCTTGATTACCGGAAGCCTTAGAAACCCATAATAATCCCTTTGTTAAGCCTTACAAATGATATTACTTTGGAAAATTCTTGATGAACTAGATAACATATGACTTCGGGTGATCAAGGAAAAATATATAAAAACGAAACACCCTTTTTCTACAAAACTAAATCCAATACGTCATGGCAATGGAAAAACTCATAAATCTACGAGAAGAATTCGAAAAAGGACTTATTTGGCAAGTTGTAAATGGACAAATAATAAAATTCTAGGAAGATAATTGGGTATTAGCACACCCTTAAAGAATTATGCAACATCTCCTCTGAATATAGTTGGGGAAACAAAAGTCTCAGAATTCATTACATTTGACAAAAAATGGAAAATTGATGAATTAAAGCAAAATCGCCCACAAGAACAAGTCAATACCATAAAAGCGATCCCGATACCAGACAACTCCATTCATGATCGCCTATACCGAGCAAGAATGGTTAGTTTTCAACACATTCGACGATAAATCTACTCACACAAACAACAAACCAAACACTAAGCATAATTAACTGGATATGGAAACTAGACGTCTTACCAAAAGTCAAAATTTTCATTTGGAAATGAGCAACAATGGGCTTCTCACTAAAACAAGACAGCGAGAAAAACATGTTTCAACCCTGGGAGGTTGTATTATGTGAATTGTACACAAGAAGATATGATACACTTATTCTTTACATGTCCACACATGCTCCAAACTATTAGGAAGCTAAATATAAAGAGCGAACAAACCTTGAGAGGATATAACGTGCATAACAAATCAACAAAAAACGCAATGAATGATCTGTTCCACCTCCTTGGAACTAAAGACTTTATAACTGTGGCAACTGTTTGGTGGTGCATATGGCACCAAAGAAACAAGTTGGTTCTCAGCAAGCCAACGAATGAATTTATACAAGACCTACCTAAATATATTAGAATGCAACTTGAGCAATGGGAGAAATCTAAACATTTGAATGAGGATGAAAACAACATTGCTACAAATCATCAGGGGAAGAAAAAGAAGACACCTAAAACCAAAATGTGAAAAAGCCTAATTATGGTTTCATTAAGTACAACTTTGATGGATCTAAGTTGGAAAATGTAAGTGCATCAGGAGAAGTAGTTCTGAGAGACCACAACGGAAATGTAGTGCATATATAAGTACAAAACTATAGGTGTGTTTTAGCTCTTAAAGCCGAAGCCCTAGCATTAAAAGACGGTATTACAAATTTACAATAGCAAAACTAGAAGGGTATCGGAAAACAGAAATTGAAGGTGATAACTTACAAGTCATTAAAGCAGCCCTAGGTGAGAAAAACTGCCCTTGGGAAATTGAAATAATTATGGCTGATTTACTGTCTCCCTTCTAGGATTCTAGAAGGTTCATGTTTCTCACTGCCCAAGGGCGCTAACATTTGTTGGGCCCTCCAAAAATTGAGCCCAAATCCAATGAGTGAAAACGCCAAGTAACGAGGCCCAAAAGTCAGGCATGTGTCAAGGTGGATCCTGAACAAGATGCGGTTGACGAAGATGATGGAGCACCCGGTGTAATGTCTAGAGCATTTGAATGCCCATGGCGAATTTCGTGGGAACACGATCTAATTACGAGCCGTTAAGCATACAACGGTCGAGAGGGAGAGGGCGGATATAAAAATATATGGAGAAGAGATGAAGGGGACACAGATTCACTCACTTACAACTTGCACATCGATTATTCTCTCTTTGAATTCTTTGTTCATAATATCGAAAAGCTATTGTATTGCTAGATTTCTTGTAATTATGAAAGACTTCATCATCGCTCAATCGTTTTCTTACTGCAATCCAACTATTTCTTACATTCTCAATCTATATTCTTTCTTGCATTTTTCATTGAAATCCATCTTGTTTAAGGAGTTTAACGCGTTTAGATTGTTTCTTGTTAAGTTTCCCTTATTATAGTAGGTAACGCGTTTACGTATTGAATCTGCCCAAAACAACACTGTGGTTGATAAAATCACTAGACTGAGCCATAGTCTCCCTGCTCACACTCTTTCGGGTCATTCATAACTTATAGTTCTCCTCCACAAGGATGCTCTAGGACGCCCCTGAAAGAATCCCTCCTTATTCTTACCTAAAAAAAATACCCATTTTCATAACAAATACTCCATCCGTTCTATTCTACTTGTCCTTTTAGATTTTTTCACATATATTAATTACCAACTACCTTTTATAGTCAATAGATAGAGATAAATAAGTCAGAACACTTTCCAATATACTAGTTAAATAAAAATCTTAAATGGACAAAAAATTTTATTTTAACAAAACTTTAAGGTTAGAAAGACAAGTAAAATAGAAAGAAAAGAGTAATTTTTAATTTTTAATTTCTAAGCCCTTCTTGGCAAAGTCCCTTCAATATATTGGCCCTGAGGGCAATTGAATTAAGCCGATCCCTCCATAGATGAGCTTTTTAAAGAGCGACGAAGGGAGTGGAAGAATTTCAGCTTTCGAAACGCTTCTCTATACTGGTAACTCTCTTCTACCCTCTCTTCTCTAGGGTTTCTGCAACCATTTATTTCGTGCCCAGTTTGCTAATCTCAAACTCAAATCCCCAAAACTTCTAAGCATCTTATTCCGACTATAAAATTAGGGTTTTTAAATTTTTTTTTTCCTGAAGGGTATTCAACTTCATAGCGTCATAGCGTTTAAATAGTTTGCTGCTCTGAGCTTCGCTCTCTTGTTTTCTTTCCAACTCAAACCACTATTCGCTGCTGCAGGTCACGTTGTCTTTGACAAGAATCGGATTTTTCATCCAGCGAAGATGGTACGTCTTTGAGATCAATTTAGCTCCTGATTTTGGTTTTGTTTTCCCCTATATCTTCTATGAATTATTCTGAGTTCGAATTGACTTCTTTCTATTGTGGGTTCGCAGCTTCCTCTGACGCTTCTGAAGACTTCCCAAGGCCACCCCATGGTAAGAACTAAGGATCACAATCGTATGCTTTCAAATTTATATTTTTTTAAATATGTTCAGCATCATTTTCTTGGGATCTTCCTAGTGATTGAATTGCTTCAAGAGCATGGAGAGTCTGGCCCTTTGGATCATTATGGCGGTGGCAATTCTGCCATTTAGGAACTGTAGATGTTTTCATTGGTTGTGCCTTTTCATGTATCGTATCAAGTATGCGAATGGAGATTGATGTGAGCTTGTGAAGATATGTTTTGATATGTGGTTCTTCATTGGTTGTGCCAGTTGGTGGAATTAAAGAATGGGGAGACATATAATGGGCATTTGGTCAACTGTGATACATGGATGAACATTCATCTCCGAGAGGTTATTTGCACTTCTAAGGTGATTGCAAGTTTCTTACATGCTATCTTTATATAAAAAATTTCAAACTGTTGGTGGATGCAAATTTATTTTGTTTTAAAATTTTGTTGGAATTTATACTTCCATTAGGATGGAGATAGGTTTTGGAGAATGCCTGAGTGTTACATCCGTGGAAATACTATCAAGTATTTACGAGTTCCAGATGAGGTATGCTTCATTGAAATTACAATCTTGTTTTATATTGAAATTTAGAATAGCCTTTTTCTTTTTCTATAGTTATCTGTTGCATCTTGCTGATTAGTATGTTTTACCCATATAGATTTTCTGGATGTAATGTTGATGTCTTGGGCTTTATTGTTTGTCTAACTCAGTTTTCAATATTCTACGAGTTGGACTTTGATTTATTCATCCCCAGTTCTGAAAGATTGAGTGTTACTAATACACAGAATGAATGAGTTTCTCATCTTTTTTATGGGTCAGCTGGAATATGTAACCTGAGTCTGAATTTAAGGGTGTGTGCTGGTGGTCTTGTTACTATCTTATTATATTTGTGTCTTATGCCTTCAAATGAGGTGAATTTAATACACATTGCCAATTTCCTCAAGAATTGGGTCTTAATTGTCTCATAAGCTGTATTAGAAGTTATTAAATCTACTTATTTAGCCACATAAAATAAAATGTCTTCTGTGTGTGATTTAGGGATCTGGTGCAGTTATTATTCTTACCATCTGTTCAATATGCAAAAGACTAACCTTCTCAGTGGAGTCAGTGTATTAATGATTTTTGGAAAAGTTGACCTGAGCAACTTGCATTAGTTTAACAACGGTATTTATGGATTGATTGTGATTTTGAGTTTGCTTATGTATTGGCATGTTGTTCTTACCATCTGTTCAATGGCATTTAGAGTTTTTAAACAAGCCAATTGCCAGCATCTTCTTAACCCTACTTCATGTTTTATTCTTTCCATTTCGATTAACATTTTCTTAAGAAGCATCATTCTACTGAAAATCAGATTTTATGGACTGGTTCATTGGGAAATAGGAATTTGTGACAAGATCTACATTGGGTTAGGAAGAATTTCCAGTCAAACATATCTTATTGATATAAAGAACTGATGTAGAACATCACTTTGTACTCGAGTTACATGTCTATATCTTGCTATGTACACCTAGTTTCTGTGAAGTCCAAAAGTTAAGTCGTATAAGCTATATGATGCTATTTTGAATGATATATTTATCAGTAGATGTTATTTCCGTGGTTTATTGGCAAGTTAAGTGTCCTGCTTGCATTATGTGAAGCGGGATGCCTGTAAAGCATCATTTATAGTCTTCATCATGAACAATTTGTATGTGCCATTTACTAGAAGCTGGAAACATTTGCATTTGGAAAGGCTGTATGATCAAATTAAAACAATTTGCATTTGGAAAGTCTTCATCATGAACAATTTGTATGTGCCATTTACTATGAAGTTGGAAACATTTGCATTTGGAAAGGCTGTATGATCAAATTAAAATAATTTATTTAAATCCTCCATCGTCATGCTTACATGCATTTTTATCGAATTTGTTGGAAGGATATTGTTTGATGCTTATTCAAATCACTGCCCATCCAAACTAAGCACTTTCGCAATTTTTAATCTCACTGAAAGTTGAGAAGAGTAATGTTAAAAATGACTCTAACTCCACACGTTTCTAATGTGGAACTGTGGAAGACACCATCCAACCCCACTCTTGGGGTTTTAGACTGGTGGATTTGCACTTCCTGTATTTTTGGCTCATTATGTCATTATATTTTTTGTTAAAAGTTGGTTCTTTGGCTAATTTATGGTGCTATTCTTGGTTCCAGGTCATTGATAAAGTTCAGGAAGAGGCCAAAAATCGTACAGGTAACCTATGTTTTTTTTATTGGTGTTTCTTTCTGATACGAGAGGTAGATATCATGAAAATGTCTGTTAAATTGAAGTTAAAAGTTGCATGCTATGAAACAACAACACTAGCCAATTTAGCTCGTCGAAGCGAGGTCTGGGTGGTCAGGATGTACGCACCAACCCCCTAACAAGCCAGGGGAGGGTGTTTCCGATAGACCCGAAAAAATACATTAAGCTATGTGACAATAATAAGTGAATTTGGTTAAAATGCACCAAAATTGATATAGGGGCTATATCCATCTCAATGAATCATATCCGTTGCCTTAGTAAACAAGCATTTTATAATTTTTAGAAATATAAACTTGATTTGTGCCTATTCCACCTTTATATATATTATACTTCTTTTCCCTTTTGGATTATTATTCCACCAAAGTTTTAGCACCTTGTAAAACTAATTTTTTTTTGCAATGCTATCTTGGTTGGTCTAATTTTTTAGCAGTTCTTGTGGAAATAGTGAAGGACTTGATAGCATTTTCAGCTAACGTATGTTGTGATATTTTGGTATTACAGATAGGAGGCCACCTGGGGTAGGTCGTGGAAGAGGTAGGGGTAGAGAAGAAGGCCCTGGACGGCAGATCAAAGGTGTCGGGCGTGGTTCAGATGATGGAGGAAGAGGCATGGGAGGCCGAGGCCGAGGTGGTCCTAGTGGCAAGCCAAGTGGCAGAGGTAATACCACTCATCTTTTGATTGCATTTTCCTAAATTTTTTGGGGAGCTACTTTTTGCTATTTATTTATTTTGTCTTAATATTATCTTTGTTGAATGCTAGGATTACTACTTATTTTCATTGACATTCTTGTGGCGTAGGTGGTGGTAGAGGCCGAGGTTAAACACACTTGTGGGCTGTTGCAAAGCTTTTTGTGCTGGTTATGATACGCAGTCGCAGTTTGGTGCTATTTATATTTGTGGGGGAAGATGAAGGAAGGTGAGTTTGACGACATCTTTTTTTTCTATGTCTTGGACGGGGCATTAGATGAAGCGTATTTTCTATCAACTTTGACAGATAGTTTGTGGGCGACTAAAGTGAGGTGTATTTTGTAACGTCTGTTCGTCTCTTGGGCGACTAAAGTGAGGTGTATTTTGTAACGTCTGTTCGTCTCTTAAGTGTATGACAGTCTACATATCTTCAGCGTGTGGTGCATGCAACAAGTAGCCAGCAACTCGAAAGTTCTGGTCAAGAAATCAATACTATTCAGAGTATAAGATAAACTGAAACCATAAATGGCCCAGGGCTGTCAAGTTAACATTTGGGCCGAGTAAAGCCCGTTAAATTATTCTCCTCCTCCCCTCTTTCAAAAGCAAACCAAAAGCATTCACAAGTCACTGTTTTCTTATCAACGTACTCTACTTCTTTGTTTTCGTTTTCTGTTTAGGGCTTCTAGATTCATTCAAAAATTTGAACTCATCTGAATACAACGAGTCTAGGTCTAACACACCCAAAATTCATTCCGAATAATTCCACTAATTATATCGCATTCATCGATGTATGATGATGACACCACTGTAAGCACACGTACGTGCTGACGTGCCCCGCAATTTGTGCTACAAAGCGGGACGAAATCATATGACAAGGAAAACAGAATGATTTGAAGCAAGCCATTATTATCTATCTATCCATATATTAAGATAATGGTTTTTTAGCCGCATATTAACCTATAGTTTGTTTACGTATCATTTTTATATTTAATTCGCCAATGAGTATACATGCAATGATAAAAAAAAAATTTGAAAATGTAGTGATGATGTTTTTAAATGCGTTTGCATAGATAAATTTAACTAATTCCTAAATTCTTATTAATTTAAATTAAAAACTTCAAAATAAAGTTTCTAAACTAGTTTCTAGGTTTTTATGGAAAAAGTCATGCTTACCCTCTCTTTTTATTTAGAGATATACTAAAGATAAAATATGACAACTCATTTGTTTAAACTGGTTTTTATTATTTGTCCATACGGAGATTCGTTTTTTTGTAAGAAAATACAACTCTTTTACTCTCTCCGATTCAAATTAATTGTCGTTTTAGCACTTTAAATTTGATCCATTTTATATATCGTTGTAGGTTTCCTAGGCAATTAATTAGGAGTGAGTTATGAAAATTGTTATTGGAATGTGTTTTTATTAAATAATATTATTCATTTATTGGTTGAAAAAGGTGATGAGTGGTAAAATTTATATAAAAAAAAAATACTTTTTTGTGTTTAGTTAATGTTTTTCTTAATACTTGTGTCGAAAACTAAAACGACAATTATTTTGAATCGGAGGGAGTATAATTTATTTTTAAACTACCACTACAATTAAAACTTCAACTAATTTTTTAACGACTTGTGTAAGCACAACCATATGTAATGTTACATCATCAGCGCTCTAAATTTTTTAAAATTAGTTTATTCTCAAATATATTATATATATTTAACCAATTCATGTACGATACTCAGGCTAGTTAGTAGAATGAAACAATTAAAAAATGGAAATGATTTGTTTAATTTTATGAAAATCGGCATAGATATTTATTGAAAATGCTGCATAAAATTCAACTACACGTGAAATAGAATAGAAGGGGAAATCGAATTTGACTTGATCTCCTTGTTTTGGAACCGTGTTTGAAAGATAATTTATTGTCCATACTGTCGTTTCGTCTCTGACCCCACCTTGTTCTTCTGAAAGCGAAACGAGAGCACATGAAGAAGACATCTACTTCAACATTAGTTTGTACGGAGTATTTATCAATTGAAAGAATAAGTGAAATGAGCATCTACGAACCCGAATCGGATCCGGTACGGGCGGACTTCATTCTAGATAGATATCCAATTAACGAGCGGTAGATTCAGGATTTGTCCGAAACGGGATTGAACCAAAAATTTATTTGGAAGGCCAAAATTTATCTTGTAGTTAAAAAAACTTCATTTAAAAAAAATACGGAATACTGAAAAGTATTAAAAGACCTAAAAATTATAATGCGTAATTCGAATAACCACTTTTTAAATCTACGAGATAACCTATATGAGCCGAAATATAGACCTCATGGTACTACGTCCTATTTCATTAACTAGTTGCCCGAAGATACGAGAATAACTATTTAAAATATGCATTCACATTTAATTTTTTTTGAAGATCTTAGGTTCAATTATAGTACGAAGAGGGACTCGACGATATAAAAATATGCATTCATGGTACTACGTCCTATTTCATTAACTAGTTGCCCGAAGTACGAAGAGGTTCAATTATAGTACGAAGATATAAAATTTAATAAAACATAGAAGTATTATGAGTATGTAAATGACATGTAAAAGTAGTTTTCATACATCTAATCTTTTAATGTTCATAACTTTTTGCTCCGATATTAGATCAGAGCGCATAATACATCAAATTGAAAGCTATCGACGAAAGGAAAACATATACTTAGAAAAAATTGGATTGGGGGGGGGGGGGGGCAGGGCCACCTTTGGCCTATGTAGTTCCGCCACTGCTTCACATAACTAGAACAAAATCTAGTTGCATGAGTAATTCACATCAAGCATGATAGCTACTTCCTCTATCCCGCACGCGATGAGTGTCCCGAAGATGACGTCCGAAGTCGGAAATAATGCATGTACCATAAGATACGAAGGTACATGACTGAGGATTGGGAATCCTATAAAAAGTTCCCAGAAGAGTTGGTTCGACAAGGGTACTTGTACGAGTACATTGAGGAAAAGGAACCAAAGGACAAGGAAGAGTCGAAAAAGAAGCAAATCAAGGTGATCCAAACAATCTCGATGACATACAAGAACGAGGATATGAAAACTAGATGCAATTTTCGGAAATTGTGTCATGAGCTAGAGGTGATGCAGGTTCAACAATCTGAATCGCGACCGCCGCCACCTCCCGAACCTGCAATCGATGGTTTGGTTTTTCAGGACAAGGACCTTGCGTTAATCCAAGTCTCGCACAACGACCCCTTGATCCTCACAGTTGAGCTTGAGGGTTAAGGTGTGTCCGACATTGGTAGATCCGAGGAGCTCGGCGGATATCATGTATTACGATGTTTTCAAGCTCCTAGGAAAGAAGAATGAAGACTTAGTCCCGGTCAAGATGCAACCAGACTTGGCGGATATCCTACATTTCCGCTTCGAATGTATAAGACAAGTCTATTTAGAAAAGAAGGACTTGGAGGTCAAGTTCATAGTAGTCGATGTGCTCGCTCCATACAACTTGATCTTGGGTAGTTCATGGATTCATGGGATGGGAGCGGTACCATCGACCCTCCATCAAAAGATCAAATTTAGAGATGAAGATGCCACCGTTTGAGCATGGGCTAATCAGCTGGACGCGCGCATGTGCTCGAAAGGAAATCGTCCCAAGGAGGAATTCATTCAAAGGATCGAAGACGAGTTGATAAATGAGGGCTAGGAGAGAAACCACGATCGCAAGCTCAATAGCCACGACCACTGATATGGACCAAAGAGCCTCACTCCTTCTCTAAGGCAAAACCGCGACCGTGGGTACATTGAACGTGACCGAGGCCTCGACGCATGAGACACTTCTCCTTATTTGGAGCAAAACCGCGATCGCGGCCGCATGGGCGTGATCGTTGTTACCCGTATTCCCCTGCGCAAGGATCACAAGATTAGTGAATGCATGTAAATAAGGCACTCCTTTTCCCATGTGGTTTTGATGAAAACCTTAGGTTTTTATTTTTCATTCATTAGTTCTGTCCTTAGGTCATGACATTCACGTTTATTTTTAATAAAAGTCAAAAGTTTTTACATATCTTGCATAAAAAAAAGTGCAACATTAATTCATCACATTAACAGGCTTCTACATATGCGCGTATGTAGAGGAGCAATGGCCCCATGTTCATCGGACATGGATTTACAAATATATGAATATAGAAATGCGTTGAGGGGACTCGACGACTAATCCCCATGGCCACTTCGAATAGGTCCTAGAGTACTTGAGTCTTAGTTGCGACGCTATCGAACGCAACTAACTTTAAAGTGAGGAATTTGTGAGCGGATAAAGTATTAATAATTACATATTTTCCACTAAAAACGTATTTTTATTTATTATGCTATCTTTTTTTTTTAATATGGTATTTATTATGGTAAGCTTTTATCTTCTTTATTATGGTATTAAACTGCTATAGTGGAAATTATAGAGATGATGACTTGGCTAGGTCCCCATCACCCCAGGACCAAGGGCGTCGACACCATGAACAATGGTTGCGGCACCCGTGAGGCGCCCTAATTGAACCGTCATGAATTCAAAGTCAAAATCGATTTTTTCTTAGGTGAATATGATCCCGCTGCATTTTTTTAATGGAATCATGCCACCGAATATACTTTGAGGTATTGCCACTTGGCTCCTGAGGAGTAAGGATGATCAAATGGATATATCTAGGGGTGTCAATCGGGCGGGTCGCGTCAATTCAGTTTCGGGTAATTTCGGATTCAGGTCAAATTCAGATATTTTGAAAATCAGTTCAAATTGGGTTGGATCATTTCGGGTCGGGTGATCAATTAATCAGGCAAAGTTGGGGTTCGGGTTAATTTTGGTCGGGTCATTTGATTTTCGGTCCAACTTGATTTCGAATAAGTCCGGTTTTGGGTTTAGTTAGATTTTGGATTTAGTCGGATTTCAGGTGAGTCGGGTTTCAGGTTTTTTCGGATTTTGGGTGAATCGGATTTCGACTTTGGCCAAATTTCGGGTTAATCTAATTTCGAGTAAGCCGGATTTTGATTCAGACCATATATCGAATGTTGATTATTTGTAGTTTAACTACTCTAGTCTAAATATTTAATGTAACAATTAAATTAAAAACATAATTATAATAAGTATCCACTATTATTAATATTTTAAAAAACAATGTAATTTTTGGATTGTTTTGGTTCGGGTAACTTCGGATTTTCGGATGGTTCAGGTCGGGTAACTTCGGCTTTTCGGATGACTTCGGGTCGGGTAACATCAGATACCAAGTTGCATCAGGCTAGTCCATTTCGATATAATCGGTTTTGGGTTAATCTCGGGTTCGGGTCAAATCAGTTTGGGTCAAACATGTGTCGGGTATTAAACTTTTTTATTTTTTTCTCGGGTCGGGTCGGGTTCGGAGTTGGGCGGGTCGGGTGAGTTTCTCGGGTCGGTTCAAGTTTTGACAATCCTAGATATATCCAATCTGATTCGGCCCGATATCGAGGATATACGGTAAGTTTTTTTCCGTAAAAGCCCAATTTGTATCCAATCCGTTAATTGTCGGATATCCGATAAGAAGTATCTGTTTGGAAAGGATATTCGATAACAGATCTCCAAACTATCCGTTTTGAATAAAATATTTCTACTATTTTGATTTAGGCCCAATTATTATGCATGATTGAAAGATATCATGACCAGATATCCACCGACCCGGTTAAATTTTAGGTTGAGGAGAATTGAATCCTTAATGAGTCGAATTATTACAAAATACTCATTAAACATCTATGCTACTCAATATTAATGTGAATTTTCCAAAAATATAGTACCGGATATCCGGTTGCTTCAAATCCCCGATTTGTATTCTGATGAGGTATTTTTTGTGGTCGTTTATACCTATCAAAGAAACCTAACTTAATCAACTCAGTAGAGCGGTAAGCAAGGGTCGATCCCACAAAGACTCTTGTATTTGTGTTATTACTTGTATGCCAAGTAATCAAAGGGGGGTTTTATGAATAAATATCTAGACTACTTATGCTAAAAATGAAAGCAAATACGAATGCAAGGATGATTTGAATATATGAGAGACAAACGTGTTCAACTAATTAAATCCATCATGATATTGATTTGTTGATCATTGATTCTCTTCTCACTTGAATAATCTATTGTGGATAATGATCATACTGAGGATTAAAACCCAAACTTCATATTTAGTTGATAGAACTACCAGTCTAACAACCCTAATTAAATAACAACCTAGAAGACCTTCTAGATTCAATTAAATAACATCATGACGATTCAAGTTATCAATAGAAACAAACACTTAGAGCAACCAGACATCTAAGTGACTTGTGAATTTATTCCCTTCTTCAACCAACTAGTCCAACGGGTACTAAATTGATTAAAGTATACTCTTGATCAAATTAACTCCGATCGGTAATTAATCAAATTCAATTATAACTAGAAATTCAATTAGGCGATCAATCTAACAAAACCCTAGTTTAGATTCAATTAAGCACAGGGAATAATTTCTATTCAAGTTTGTTGAGAATCAATCAAACCTCACAACTATATACAAATCATCACTTCAATAACTAGCCAAACACAAAGAATTTAGCAATGCATAATTAAATTAAAATCAAACTTACAAAGGTTTCAAAGTCTGCCTCAAGAGAGAAAAACCCTAGCCTCCAAAAGTTGATCAAAAGTTATTAGAAAATAAACTAACATAAGGTTTAAATATATCTTCTAAAAGTAACCCTCAATAACTATATCTAAAACATATTACTCGGATGATACAAGCCCAAACCAAACTCGGCCCAAATCCTTCGGCCCAAATCATCACCCGCGTGAAATCCAGGAATGCGCGGTTTTGCAATATTGTGCGGCCGCGCTTTATGTGATCCCGCGCAATAGCCCTTCAGTTGGAATTGCGGTTCAGATTGCTCGGGCTTGATCCCGAGCACTTGTCTCTTCTCTTGTCTTGGCTTTTCTCCTTCTTCAATCTTCATTTGTACCACCTTGCTCTCTTCTAGCTTGTCCACCACCGCCATAGTCAATCTACACCTCGCCCCGATGTTGCTCCTGAACCTAAAACCTACAAAACCGAGCTAACCAGCGCATAATACCCGACAACACAAAAACCTAAAATCTACATAAAAACCAACCTAAAACTAGCTAAAACATATCGAAACATGCATCTAAACTACTCCTATATGCAAGCTATCAAATTCCCCCATGCTTAACCCTTGCTTGTCCTCAAGCAAGACATAAATCCAAATCACACCATAGAAATGCAATCATACATCCATCTCAAGTCAAACAAGCATTTCACATATAATTAAAAACCCGACCAAGACTTCTCAACATGCATTATGGTAAGCAAAAAGTACAGACCATCCATTCATTCTAGACCTTACCCTGATAATTGTGTCTGCACTCAAACTCTCAAGTGTTTAAGGGCATGTGTTTCACTCAAAATCAACCATGAAAACTAGACTACCATATGCTTGCATTAGAGTTCTAAATCTCCACCGCTGGGGATCAAATAAATAACAAAAATCAGAGGTCTTTTTAAAGCTTGTAATGGGGCCAAGGTAAAGAGAAATTAGGAAGGGATCATATTTGGCACGTGGTGCTAAATACGGGATAAAGAACTAATCCTAACCCAAAATTCAACACTTTTCCTCATAACACTTCCCAACTTTCACTCTATCAACTCCTAACATTTACATTCAAACACTTTGCTTTTTTTTTTCTTTTTCCTTTTGCCTCTTCAACTCTTTCCTCAATACTAATGAAGACTATTAATATTTAAGCTCAAATCTTCTTTCTTTTGCTTTGCACAAACTTTACATCTTCATTTTTTTTTCACTTTGAAACCAAGAGTTTTATTTCCTCTTTTTCCACCTTTTCCTCCAATTCCCCCATACTTATACTTGGGTATCCCGCTGTTGCATAAGCGTATGTCGGTGGGCACGTTAGGGAATTTTTTTGATAAGTTTGATCGGAAATTAAGTGGGTGGAAGATGAACTCTTTAAATTTGGCGGGCAGGGTCACTTTGGCTAAGTCTGTTCTTACTGCCATCCCCTTTTATTCCATGTCTGTTCTTTACTTACCTCTGGCGGTCTGTAAGCGAATCGATAAGGTTTTTCGGAGGTTCGTTTGGGGTGGCTCGGGATCAAACCGAAAGCTTCATAAAGTGGCATGGTCGGAAATCATAAAGCCAAAAATTTGTGGAGGCCTGAGTATCTCCTCTGCTGAGCACTGGAACTTGGCTTTCGTTGCTTAACTTGGTTGGAGACTTATTCCAGGGGGAGATGATCTATGGATTGAGGTCCTCTCCAATAAATATGGGAACACGACACTTGGTCGATCTAGTGGTGCCTCTATTGTTTGGAAAGGAATCTGGAGGGCATGCCTTGCTATTATAGGACCGGGTTGCCGCTGGAATGTTATGTGCGGCCAGGGAGTCAATTTTTGGATGGATGCTTGGATGGAGAAGGTTCCCCTGTCTACTCTTAGCGTTAACCCTCTTGATGAAACTGATCACCATTTGAGAGTCTGTGACATTTGGGATGATACTGCTGGTTGGCGATGGCATCGCCTCTCTGATCGGATTACTACGTCTACTATGCTGAAAATTGCTGCTGTCACTATTACCGAGGGTAGGGATGTTCTGAGTTGGGAGAATTCCACAAATGGAGAATATCAGGTGAAGTCTGGTTATGCCAGCATCATGAAATGGAATACATATCAAGACAATGAACGTGAAATCTACAACTGCCTATGGAAGTTACAAGTGCCAGAAAAAATCTGAATCTTTATATGGCTTATTCTAAAGGGTGGTGTGCATACCTCTGATCTTTGCCACCTCTTATCTTTGCCCTTATTGTGAGCTGGCGCCGGAATCTTTGGACCACCTCTTCCGCTCTTGTGATGTTGTGGCGGCGATGTGGTCTAATGGGTTACTAAGGGATGGTTATAATCTTTATCTCGAACTCCCCTTTAACGCTTGGTTGCGCTCTAATCTACTTTGTGTTTCTTCTTGTGCAAGAACTTTGGAATGGAATTCTCTTTTTGCCACTACTTTTTGGTGGACGTGGAAGTGGAGAAACGATGCGGTCTTCAACGGATCAAAAATGGTGGGCGATCGTGTTGATTTTGTGGTTAAGTATGCACGGGAGAGCTGGTGTGCTTGGAAGCAACAACAAAGAGCTTGTAAGGGTCACAAAGTATGGAAGGACATTAGCTGGTCTTGCCCTAGTGAGGGTTGGGTTAAATTAAACTCGGACGGTGCTGTGCGTGGGTTGGAGGCGTGGTGTACAACATTGGGGTGGCGTCTGTGCCCTTTGCTGAACTCAAGGGTATTGTGGTTGGCCTTTCTCTGGCATGAGAGCTTGGTTTTCATCAAGTCCTTGTCGAAACGGACTCAAGCTTGGTTGTGGACTTCATTCGAAAAGGGACAAATTCTTCTCACCCCCTTTCTAGCCTGGTGGATCAATGCCATGGCTTTTTGAGTAGGAATTGGACTCTACGGTTCTGTCATGTTTTCAGGGAAGCGAATTCGGCTGCGGATTTCCTTGCTTCTCTCGCTCTCTCGTTCTCGCTTGGTCACCATGTGCTGATTGACCCTCCTAGGGGACTTTGCTCTTTCCTTTTCAATGACGCTAGGGGGGTCTCGACTCCCCGCTTTTGTTTGCTGTAGTTTTGCTGTAGTTTTTCAGCTTGTTTTTTGTTTGGCTTGTTTAGGCTCGGGAGTTTGTTTGCTCTCGGTTTACCAAAAAAAAAGATCAAACTCACACAAAACATATCATTACCTAAAGTCCTAAATCCCGGATTATGGGTCAGGCTTATTAGGCTAGGGATTATTTTATGGAGCTAACAAAAATAGGCTTCAAGCTCAAAAGATATAGGGGTGTCAAGAACATGGATCTTGTAAGGTAGGAAGGGAAATAATAGGCTTATAAGAAACATTGCATCAATCATTTTAATGTCATGCATTCAATCATATAGGCAGCCTTGAAAAAGGGTCATAACGCAAGTTCTAGAGCTAGATAATCATGGTGATACACTCAAGACAAAGAGAACAAATAATCATGAAAGGCCAAAAATATCTCACAAGGCTAATTTTTTGTCTAGAGCTTCAGAATGAATCAAATACTCAAGCTAAATACATGCTCCATCTTATAATCAAGTCAATTAATCAATGATCATGCTCATATCATATCAACTTCAACAAATCATGCAAATCATGTGTTAAGACTTATACTTAGCTTAGAAAAACAAGAGGAATCAAATAATGGGAAATAAGAACCTAAATGCAATATTTTTGTAATTTTGTCAAATTTTTCTGACTTTTTTTTTTCATTTTTCAAATTTTAATAAATGCATGCAAAAATTTAAATATGACCTAATCTAATGCAACTATATGCAATGCAAACAAGTAATTCCCTTCCCCCATGCTTAAAACATACTCTGTCCCCAAAGTATAGTAAAAAGTTAAGGAGAGAGAAAAACTCACAAAAACTCTAGTGATCCGGGTAAGATGGCGGGAAATCCGATGGTGGTGGCGGTGGATACTCTGTAGGAGGTGGCTGGTATGGCGGGAACTGCGGATATGGTGGATCGGGGAAAGCGTACTGAGGGTAGGACTGGTGAGGTGGATAACCCGCTGAACTCCATCCATCAAGTCTAGTGTTGAGCAGTCTGAACTGCTCATCCTGGCGGGCCAGAAAAGCAGCAAGTTGTTGATCCTGACGAGTCTGGTAAGCGATGAATCTCTGATCCACATAACCCCTCATACTCTGAAAGCTCTGATCAATGTGAGACGACATATCATTGTATCGCTGCGTGTTGTCTAGCTGCATCTATCTCATTATATCCATCATCTGACTGTACTGTGTATCAGAATACTGGGGCCCACCTCCAACAGGTAGAGACGGGTCAAACTGCGTCTGCCGATCTTCTTCCTCAAACTCATCATCCTCATCAGTTTCTTCATCCTCACTAGACTCTTCTTCTTCTTCTTCTTCAGCCATACCAAAATCCTCATCCATCTCCTCTTCATTAGACTCCTCCTCAATAGCAACTGGAGCCTTCTTTTTACCCCTAACCGGGCCATTGACATCAGCCACATCTAGATCACCAGTCCAAACCTCAATAAACCAGTTAGCCAGACTGTTCTCAATCTTCACTCGGCTCCCATCGGGAAGCTTCATTACTCTCTTGGAATCCCCAATGACCCAAAAATAAGAGTTCTTGTACTTGTAGAGAACACCCATCTTTTTGAGCATGGTGAAGTCTATAGCCAACAACGGAATGTCAACCTGCAGCTTATTAAGATCAACTCCAAAATGCTTGGCCAGGCGAGTAACAATCCCACAAATGCAGATAGCTCCTCCTCCTTTGTTTCCAACATGAGCCATATGGTTCATCAACATGGCACCCAAACTCAACTTCTTCTTCTTCAGACACGCGCCCAACACAACAAGATCTTTCTTGGGGCAATTGTTTCCACCCTCACCCCGCCCATTCAGCGTACAAGCAATAAACCTCTGGAAAACTCTAATGGCAGGGTGAGTGATGGGAGAGGCTTTTTCTCTGGTAGGATTATACGTGGATCTTCCGGTGATGGACCTCCAGAAATGCTTATCAGCCCATGTAGCACTAGTCTCAGTTAGTACTACATCACTACCGAAAAAGTGAAAGAATCCAAATACACGGTTGACCTCTTTCAAAGTCATCTTCCTCCTTATACCTCCTAGCCAGAACATGATCTCCCCTTCATTTTTGAAGTAAGTGGACAAAGTGCTCAAAAACTCAAGTGTTAACCCCTTAAAAGTGGGTTCACACAGCTATAAGAAATCCCACATCTCAAGATGTGCCCCTATCTCATTCAATAGATGTGCTAGACCGAGCTCATTCATCAAATTCCAATCTATATACCTGGTTGTTGTCCACTCCCTATCCTTTGGTAACTCAAACCGGACTATATGGCTATTCTTTGTTAGACTAATCCCATAAGTCTCTTGGGTGGTCTCTCCCACCACAGTAGGGGGAACTAGGTGTACATCCTGACTAGTAGCCCGGGATGATGAAGCTCCATCAGTTCTACCTCTCTTTTTACCCATAATATCAGAATATCACAGATACCTGCACAAACACCACAAACAAACCAAGAAAACACAATTCTGTTGTCCCGGCAAGGACAACCACAACAATATTTCATAGATAAGCTCTCAAACACTCTCTTCCCCCACTACCTAGAACAATTTAATCAAAATTAAATCAAAATTCCAGGTCAAATTTCGGATTTGTAGAAAAAGCTTAAATAAAACACGAATCAGGCTAGAATCATGCACTAAACGAACTTTTGTAAAGGACCTAAGCCTAAATCCGAGCCTAAAGAGGTGAATTTCGGATTTTCAGAATAAAACCTGGATCTAGATTCAATCTATCAAAACCGAAATTTTAGAGGAGATTTTGAGAAAACTTACTTGAATCCCGCTTGATTTGAAGTTCTTTGGTTGATTAGGATCGAAATTTCGACTTGAATGAGCTTGAATGGAGAGCTTGAGGTCTTCAATGGAGTTTTGAGAGAGGGGGAGACAATGCGGCGGAAATATGAGAGGAGGAATGCAGAAGAAGCTCGGGTTTTGTTTTATTTGGCTCGCTGAATGCGGCCCATTGCGCGGCATCGACAGGAATTGCGCGGCTGCGCTTTTCCTAAGCCGCGTAACACCCTCTTAGTCGCGATTGCACGACATGGGGTCCGGGATTGCGCGGCCGCGCATTTAGCACCCAAGCCGTGTAATCGCCTCTGAGCTTGTATTGCTCGGGTCGGCTCCAAATTACTTGACCACGCAATTTTAGTCCCCAATCCGCGTTTTTAGCTACTGTAAATCAAAGCTTGTCTGAGCTATCTGTAGGTTTGAGGATTATTTCTACCTAAACTAACTAAATAAACAAAACAAAAGCAAAAACTATAAAACTTAAAATAAAAGTCAAAGCAAAACTAAACTAAACTAAACCTCGGGTTGCCTCCCAAGAAGCGCTTGTTTAACGT
This sequence comes from Fallopia convolvulus, assembly GCA_964016875.1. Classification (NCBI taxonomy): domain Eukaryota; kingdom Viridiplantae; phylum Streptophyta; class Magnoliopsida; order Caryophyllales; family Polygonaceae; genus Fallopia; species Fallopia convolvulus. Next base: position 27,659,462 of record OZ024719.1, read on the forward strand.
CATTAGCTTGACGTAAAAAGGATACGAGATATGGAATTCGATCTCCTCCCCCATTGAATCCCATCTTCAGTGTGCCTTGTGGAATGTCAATCCTTGTATTAGTCATCTTCAAAAATGGTCTTCCAAGCAACATAGACGTTTTTCCAGCTCCCCGTCCCATGTCCAAGATCAGAAAATCAGCCTGAAATTTCAAGGAATCCACCGTAACCCATACATCTTCAATCTTTCCCTTGGGCTTCACAGTGGAATGATCAGCCAACTCAACTATGGTTCAGGTCTCTTTCAACGGTCCCATACCGAGTTTCTCATATAAGGAGCAAGAAAGCACATTGACAGATGCACCTAAATCAATTAAAGCCTCATTCTCCTTGGTGCTTCCAATCATACAAGGAATGGTGAACATGCCAGGATCACTGCACTTCTCAGACAAACGCTTTTGAAACACAACAGACACATGTTCTTTCTCTTTAACTTGCTTCTGAGTTTTCTCCTTCTGTCTCCTTTTTAGAGTGCACAACTCCTTCAAAAACTTGGCATACCGTGGTACACTCTTGATCAGTTTCAATAACGGGATGTTTACTCTGCAAGTACTGAAACCTCGAACAACTCCTTGTCATTTTTCAATTTCCGGGTTTCTTTCAAGGCTTCAGGAAAGGGTGGAACATGTACATAAGCCTTCAGAGGAGTTTCGGACTGATTCTCGTTAACGACCAGATTGCGCGGCTTGGCCTCCAATTGCGCGGCCGCGCATTTGCCACCTACCCCGCGCAATCCTAACTGAGAGGGCATTGCGCGGGATGCAGATTGCTTGACCGCGCTTTTAGCAGGCAAGCCGAGCAATTTTTTTTTTCGTTCTGATCTTCTGTTTCGTCAGCCGTGCTCATTTGGTACACTTGTCCCGCCTTAGAGCCATCATAAATAGAGATAAAACTCACATTCGCCCTCGGATTGAGCTCCGTCTGTGATGGCAATTTGCTAGATTCTCTAGCCTCTAACTTGCTTACCGCATCAACAATCTGACTAACATGGCTCTCCAAGTTCTTAATACTGGACTTGGTCTCTTGTTGAAGTTGAGTTAGAGAACCATGCATTGTAGAAAGAGTCTGAGTCAGATTTTTTATCATCTCCTCAGTGGACATAGAATTCTGATTCACTCCCTGAGCTTGAGGTTGGAAAGGTGGTCTGTACTGAGCTTGGCCACCTTGATGGTTAAATTGTTGATTACTAGAATTGCCATACCTCAAATTTGGATGATCCCTCCACCACGGATTTTAAGTGTTGGAGTAGGAATCATACGTAGGCCTTTGTTGTCCATAATTTCCCACCATATTAACTTCAGCTTGTGGCTCCTGGAGAGTGGGACATGAATAATTCGGATGCATAATATCAGAGCAAATTCCACAGGCTTTCACTTGTTGTCTCCCGCCTTGCTGTAGAAACTGTTTCATCATGGTTTTCATCTTAGACACTTCTTCATGCAATAATGAGTTGGAAACTACAACATTGGCAGCCTTAGAACCAGTTTCCTTCCTGAACTGTCTTGTGCCCTCAGACAATTGTGTGAACAGTTCAAATGTAGCAACAAGAGTCTTGTTAAGAATGTTACCTTGGCAAGCCGTATTCACCATTCTTATCTCATCATCCAAGAGGCCATTAAATAAGTATAAAATCAGATCTTGATCACTGTAGCCATGAAAAGGATAGCTTGCTATCAACCTCTTGAATCTTTCATAATATTCATACAAGGACTCGTTTGCTTCTTGTTCAATATTGCTGATTCACTTTTTCAGATCATTGAGCCTTGTAGCAGGGAAGTACTTCTCTTGAAAAGCTTGTTTTATCTTAGCCCATGTATCAATACTTCTCGGAGCCAAGTAATAAAACCAGTCTTTAGCCCGATCCTTGAGAGAGAAAGGAAAAGCTCTCAGCGCGATCTGGTCGTGAGTCACATCAGCAGGCTTCATGCTTGAGCACACATCATGAAATTCAGAATGATGTGGTCGTGAGTCACATCAACAGATTCAGCAGTTTCAAATTCAGTCTCTAATTCAGATTCAGATTCAGATTCCTCCAGGAAGAACGGTAGAGCCTGAAAGTGATTCTGGATATCCGTCCTTAGCTTGAAGATTGTCTTGTCAATATTTGGATCAAAGAGCAAGGGAGATGAGTTAGTAGCCTGGGTATGAACCATATAACATGTTCACACCCTAAAATAGCACAAAAGTAAGAACACAAATAGCGACGAGTCACCGACAACTGCGCCAAATTTGATGAGGTATTTTTCGTGGTCGTTTATACCTATCAAAGAAACCTAACTTAACCAACTCAGTAGAGCGGCAAGCAAGGGTCGATCCCACAGAGACTCTTGTATTTGTGTTATTACTTGTATGCCAAGTAATCAAAGGGGTTTTTTATGAATAAATATCTAGACTACTTATGCTAAAAATGAAAGCAAATACGAATGCAAGGATGAATATATGAGAGACAAACGTGTTCAACTAATTAAATCCATCATTATATTGATTTGTTGATCATTGATTCTCTTGATTCTCTTCTCACTTGAATAATCTATTGTGGATAATGATCCTACTAAGGATTAAAACCCAAACTTCATATTTAGTTGATAGAACTACCAGTCTAACAGCATGACGATTCAAGTTATTAATAGAAACAAACACTTAGAGCAACCAGACATCTAAGTGACTTGTGAATTTATTCCCTTCTTCAACCAATTAGTCCAACCGGTACTAAATTGATTAAAGTATACTCTTGATCAAATTAATTCCGACCGGTAATTAATCAGATTCAGTTATAACTAGAAATTCAATTAGGTGATCAATCTAACAAAACCCTAGTTTAGATTCAATTAAGCACAAGGAATAATTTCTATTCAAGTTTGTTGAGAATCAATCAAACCTCACAAGTATATACAAATCATGACTTCAATAACTAGCCAAACACAAAGAATAGCAATCATAATTAAATTAAAATCAAACTTACAAAGGTTTCAAAGTCTGCCTCAAGAGAGAAAAACCCTAGCCTCCAAAAGTTGATCAAAAGTTATTAGAAAATAAACTAACATAAGGTTTAAATATGTCTTCTAAAAATAACCTTCAATAACTGTATCTAAAACATATTACTCGGATGATACAAGCCCGAACCAAACTCGGCCCAAATCCTTCAGCCCAAATCATCGCCCGCATGAAATCCAAGAATGCGCGGTTTTGCAATATTGCGCGTCCGCGCTTTATGTGATCCCGCGCAATAGCCCTTCAGTTGGAATTGCGGTTCAGATTGCTCGGGATTGATCCCGATCACTTGTCTCTTCTCTTGTCTTGGCTTTTCTCCTTCTTCAATCTTCATTTGTACCACCTTGCTCTCTTCTAGCTTGTCCACCACCGCCATGGTCAATCTACACCTCGCCCCGCTGTTGCTCCTGAACCTAAAACCTGCAAAACCGAGCAAACCAGCGCATAACACCCGACAACACAAAAAACCTAAAATCTACATAAAAACCAAGCTAAAACTAGCTAAAACATATATAAAACATGCATCTAAACTACTCCTATATGCAAGCTATCATATTCGGTTCGACTATCCGGAAAAAAATTCCAGGATCGGATCGGATACGGTCATACGGATAGAAAATTTTGTGATCCATTCGGATTCGGATTTTATCGGATTGGATAGGCTGGATCAGTGGATTAGATCAACGAATCGGGTATTTTTACTCACCCCTACAGAGGCGTATGTCTCCACCGCGACGCTCCACTTTAGGGGCGCAACGTGGTTGGTGGCACCACTTCGTCGTCGTTTGCGAATGGCGCAACCTCGACCTTGTGAAAACTTGGGATCAATATGATTATCGTAATCAAATAAGTTTGAACCTCACTATGATTAAACAAGGATCCATGTCTCTTTTAGAATATTCTCCAAAATGGAAGATATGTTCTATAAGGCGTCAATCAGCGCGACTCCCTCTACTTTGAGGACAAAATTTCTAGCGAGTATTAACACTTCTGTCAAGAATAAGCTCGCGATTTTTGAAATCAAGGATCTTAATTCTCTTACACATGTAGCCATGAAAATTCATAACCAATTGGACCGTAACTCTCGTGGTTACTACTAATCGGGCCGATCAAGGTATGAAAATTCTAACTCTCGTCAATTTGTTTCTTCTAATGTGCGCTCTTCCACCTCAGGTTCTACAACCCCCGGACGCTCCACACAAGCACCGACGCCATCCTCCTCAACACGCGCCGCCGTACCCAAGGCGCCGCCAACCGACGCCGAGCGTGCCCACGACTTATAAAGTATACTTTTGCAGATTGAGTTCGCAAAAGTTAGAAAAGTTTTATACGTCTAATTTTGTATGAATTAAGAATGCATATGTGATAGCTTGCATTTAGTTATAGATTAGGATAAATATTTATGTTTATTTTTCATGGGTTTATCTTATTTTCTAGGTTCTAGTATTTTCGAGTAGTTGTACTTGTTTTGCTCGATTTTGTAGGTTGTTAGGTGATGGAGCAAAGCGGGATCTGATCCGAGATGACTATGGTGGTGAATTAGAGTATCAAGGTGGAAATTAGAGTGGTGCAAGTAATGATCTTAAGAGCAAAGGCCCAAAGGAACAAAGTGAAGACAAGTGTGGTTCAGAAGCTGAAGCGCGGGCTCGAGGGTGAACATGTGTGGCCGCGCAACTCTGGAGGGAGACCGCGTCTTATCAATTTATGCGGAGAAGTTGGGCTGACGTAGTTGGGCTTTGGGATGGACTTTTATGATATAATTCCGGTTGTGTTAGATGTATGTTTGAGATATTTTTGATCTCAAGTGGTCTTGGGGTATTTAAACCTTGTGTTTGACTTTTCTTTCATACTTTTGATTTGCAACTTTGGAGAGTAGGGTTTTCTAGAGAGGTTTCTCAAGAGCTCTTTGAACCAAATTTGTAAGTCTGCTTTAATACAATTATGCATTGCTAAATCTTTCTTATGTTTGGCTAGTTAATTGAAGTTGTGATTTGCGTGACTTGTGAGATTTGATTGATTTCCAATAACCTTGACTAGGTTGATTTCTCTATGCTTAATTGATTCTATACTAGGGTTTTGTTAGATTAACTACCTAATTGAATTTCTAGTTATATCTGAATCTTGTTAATTATCGGTCGGTGTTAATTTGATCAAGAGTAGAACTTTAATCAACTTAAGACTAGTTGGACTAGTTGGTTAAAGAAGAGAATTCAAACACAATTACTCTAGATGACTGGTTGCTCTAGACAATTATTTCTATTGATACTTGAATCGTAAAGTTGTTTCCAAGTTGAATCTAGGAGGTCTCCTAGGTTAATTGGTGATTAGAGTTCTTATATCCGGTCGGACTATGAACTAAAGCTGAAGTTTGGATTATAAATCCACAATAGATTAGTTAAGGTGTAAAGGGAATCAAGAGAATCAATGATCAACAAAGCAATATCATGAAGAATTTAACTAGTTGAACACGCTTGTCTCATATTGTGATAAGAATCTTTGCATACATTTTTATTTGGATATTAGAATTAGAATAATCAATTATAACCCCTCATATTTCTATTACTTGGCACATAAGTAAGAACATAAATACACAAGTCTCTATGTGATCGACCCTTTCTTACCATTCTACTCAGTTTGGTTAAGTTAGATTCTGTGATAGGTAAATGAGTGAAAAATACCTCATCAATATGCGAAAAATGATTACACCTATTATATGAAATATGTGCACCTAATATGAAAACTATCCACATGTGTGTAACAGTGTAACACCCCAATAATTTATAAGGGATTGAGGTGCTCCCCATGTCAACAAGAGCTCTTCCTTTTGAAAGTTCGAGTGAGGACAAATAACTCTGAAGTTAAGCGTAAAAGGGCGAGAGTAGTACCAGGATGAGAGATCTATTGGGAAGTTTTGGGATTGCCATGGGGTAGTGCTTCTAAGGCCTCGGGCCTTACAAATGGTATCAAAGCTAAAAGTTTTTAAAACCAAGTCTTTGTACTTGTTTTCGAAAAATATCCTTTTCCCTTTTTGATTGAAAACTAGACTTTAAAGTAATAGTTGTTTCGGCTTTTATTCTTCAACGACTTCATATTCCCACACTATGATTATAAAATTATGGATTGTTCTATAAGTTACTGACCATGCCTTACCTTTTCTATGTGGCAGACAATGGTGCTCCCATGAAGTCAGACCAAAGCACTACGACTCGTCCAGGAAGTTAGCCCCCTACCTTCCATCAAACCTGAGGACCTGCTGACCTTTGAGGAGTTCATGGAAGAAGACGAAGCCGCCTCCATGGAAGTTGAGTCTCCACCAACTCCTGTGGTTCACTTGGAGCCAAAGGAGGAACCTAAGGAGGAAGAATCCAAGAAGGATCTTGAGGAGGAACCCGAGGAGGCTTACTCCCCACTCACCCTGCTTGGCAATGTGAAAACGACTGAAGTGTACTCACTAGAGGAGTAGGAGGTCGCCAACCCACCAACATCTATGGGGCCTCAGAATATGGAGTACGAGAGAAATGCTAGGTTGAGGCGTTGGGTGGAATTATCAGTTCATGAACGCATTGAGCCTAGGCACATTTGAGCCAAACCTAATGCCACCATCTCACAACTGGAGCAGTGGAATAGCAGGCTGAAATACCATGAGCTCATGGGACAAAGGTTCCAAGATCTCGCGAATGAAGAGCGCGAGCAGGTGCATAACCTCAAAGATAGCATTGAACAAGGGTAGATGTTGTTGAAGTGTGATGGTACAGTGATGACTACACTGATGTTTGACCCAAAAATGTTGGAAAAATGTTGCCATCCCCCATCCCTAACTTGTCCGAGCGGGGTGGATTCTAGTCGTTACCTATTTGAGTAGTTCTTATAAGTTCTAAGTTCTATGTCGTTGTCTAAGTATGTGTTGTTTTCTTCGTTGTTAATGCTTTGAAGTGTGGAAACTTTATTGTTTTGGGTGAACCATTATAAATAAAGCAATTATATTTTATGTTTTCAGATTATGATTTAAAGATCAAATGTCTAAATGGATAGAATTTCGTTATGAATGTTCAGATGGTCAACACTCATAACACGAACAGAGTTCAATTGAGGAGAACCCAAAATCAGGGCAACAACGAGGAAGGAACAAAGTCCCACAACCAAGGAACTCAACATAATCGCCAACAAACTCCCAATCTTGAAGAGAATGTGAACTTCAATGCTGCTACCCTAGAGGCAATCAAGGCTGTAGTTGTTCAAACCATGCAAGGGATGAACCAAGCAACTCTATTAGTAGCACCTGAGGTTAAGCTAGGAGAGCAATCTGCTAGCAATGGAGACCATACTTTGCAAGTCCCACCTCGGGATAATGGCTCTAACTTTGCTCAAGCATTAAAGACATTTACATCCATGAGAGCTGACATCTATGATGGGACTTGGGAACTTGTTAAGATCACTTACTGGTTCTCGCACATGGAAAAGTTCCTATGTAATGTGGTGTGTACCCCTGCTAAAAAGGTGCACAACGGTTCTCTACAACTAAAGGAAGGGGCAAATGAGTGGTGGGAGAATTTTGGACTCTTTGAACATCCTCAATTGAGCTGGGACATGCTTAAGAACAAAATGTTGGATAGGATCTTCTCGAAGAAAATGAGAGAAGAAAAGTTGAAGGAATTTCATTGCCCACAAATTGATTGGATGAAGGTAACAAAAATGGCCACCAAATTCAACCACTTGCTCCAGTATGCAGGATTTGAGGTCTCCTCGGAGGAGCAAAAGGCCCAATGAATTGGAATTTCCCTATTGGGCCATAAAGAAAAGGTTCGAAAACATATTTATTCACTTTGTTGCTCAGCATCTTGGACTAGCCATCCCTTAGAAGGTATTGTTAAAAGATCATCAATGATAAGACGATTCCATGAGTGGATGAACCCGAAGGTCAAGCCACTTATGGTGCATCATACCTGCTCTGCCTTGGAGGAGTACGTCAATGCGGCATACAAGTTGGAGATGAAACTAGAAGAATCCGCTTCAAAGATGAAAGGTTGGGGAAAGCCACCTCAATCTGGTTCTCATTATTAGGGTTTCAAGAGGTCGGCTCCACCTTAAAAGTTTGAGCGGTCCAATCGGGCCAAGGTTGAGTCAACTCATTCAAAGACGACTCAGAATTCTGGACCACAGAAAGGGTCATTCGTATGCTACAACTGTGGTGAGCCTGAGCACACTAGCAGAGGGTGTACTCAGAAAAGAAGAAAGTGTTATCATTGCGGGAAGGAGGCAATATCCAGACTTACTGCCCTCAGAAAAGGAATGTCCCAACATAGTCATGAGAGCGTTCGGTGTCCTATAATAATCGAGCTCCAACTGCAATTGGGAAATCATCTTCTGCTCAAACCACAACTCAAAACAAGGGGAATACTCATGCGACGTTATCTGGCCAATGTCAAATGTTGTATTAGATGTGTCGAGAAGACGAGCCTAATGCCTCAGTTGCTCAAGGTACTTCATATATTCGTTATACTCCAGCCTCTATGATTTTTTTTCGGTCCTACTCATTCTTTTATATTAGAAAGTTTTGTAGATCATATAGGGCTTGAATGTAATGCTATATATGAACTTTTCATTGTGAATCTTCCTAATGGGGAGAAGATTTTCGGTACCAAGAAACTCACCAACTTTTCGATCACCATCCAAGGGAGAAAGTTTGAGGCTGATCTTAACTTTATATCGATGACTCCATACAATATAATCTTAGGGATGGACTGGTTAACTCAACATGGAGCTTTGATAGATTTCAACACTAGAACCATAACCATCACAACAGGAGGCAAATATGTCTGTAAGTTCAAGGTGCGATGAGAAGCTAAGAACCAGAAAATGGTAAATGCCATGAAGCCAATGAAGATGCGCCAACAAGGGTGCACGAGATTCTTGTGTTTTATGAAAACGACTAAAAAGAAAGATGTAAAACTACAAGAGATCCCTGTTTCTAGGGAATTTCCTGATGTCTTCCTGGAGGAGATTACATGATTTCCACCTCATCATGAAGTGGAGTTCACCATTGAGTGGGAACTAGGGACTGAACCTATCTCTAAGATGCCCTATAGAATGGCCTCATTGGAAATAAAGGAATTGAAGGAGCGATTAGAGGAATCGCTAGAAAAAAGGTACATTAGACCGAGTGCTTCACCTTGGGAAGCGCCATTTCTGTTTGCAAAGAAGAAAGATGGAACTTTCAGACTATGCATTACTACCGAGAGTTGAACAAGGTCACCATAAAAACAAGTATCTATTGCTAAGGATTTGTGCTTTTTTAGACCAGTTAAGGGAAGCAAGAGTATTCTCCAAGATCGATTTGAGGTCAGGGTATTACTAACTTTGAATTCGTGAGGAGAAAATCCCTAAGACAACATTTTGCACGCGGTATGGACACTATGAATTTGTGGTCATGCCTTTTGGCCTTACAAACGCCCCAGTAGTGTTCATGGATTTGATGCATCGGTGTTTTAGAGGATATCTCGACAAATTTTTAGTAGTCTTCATCGAGGACATTCTCATCTATTAACCTAGTGAAGCAGATCATGAAGAACACCTCATGATCATTCTGCATATCCTTAGGTAAAACGAGTTGTATGCTAAGATGTCGAAGTGTGATTTTTGTGTGAAAGAGGTTGCATTCCTAGGCCATGTTTTAATCTAGAAAGGGTAATAGTGGACCCTCAAAAAATCCAAGCAGTGGCAGATTGGAAGCAACCTCAAAATGTGAAAGAAATTCGTAGATTTCTTGGTCTTGCGGATACTATAGGCAATTTGTGGAAGGATTTTCAAAGATCGCTCTACCTATGACCAGTTTGTATCGTAAGGTTCACAAGAACTTTGTCTAGGATGAGAAATGCGAGACAAGCTTTCAGAAACTTAAAAGGTGTTTGACTAGTGCTCCGATTTTGACTCTACCCGATGGATTGGATGGATATGTAGTACACAATGATGCATCTCAACAAGGTTTGGCATGCGTGCTCTTGCAACATGGGAAGTTTATTGCATATGCATCTCGATAACTAAAACCATATGAGGTGAACTATTTGACTCATGACCTAGAGTTAGCTACAGTTGTGTTTGCTTTGAAGATTTGGCGTCACTACCTATATGGTGTGAAGTGTCAGATTTTCACTGACCATATGAGTTTGAAGTATGTCTTCACTCAGAAAGAGTTGAACATGTGACATCGAAGATGGTTAGAACTACTCAAAGGCAATGACATCGAGTTACTTTACCATCCAGTTAAGGCTAATGTTGTAGCTGACGCACTAAGTCGTAAAACCTCTCAAGAATCCATGGTGGTAGCGCTCACCGCTCAACCAATGCTTCAACGAGAATGGATTTAGTGCGAGATTGAATTTTGATTCGTACATCACCGTGATAGTATGAGTATGTTAGAGATTGATGCTACTCTGATGGATCAAATAAAGGAAAAACGGGTTGAAGATATTATGCTAGTTAAGATAAGTTGTAAGGTGCAAGAAGGAAAGACACTTGGCTTTATCATTCAGGACGATGGTCGTTATGGTTTCGAGACCGAATTTGTGAGCCCACCAATCACCTTCTGATTTTGAAAGCAGGGCATTCATCAACATACTTAGTGCACCCAAGATCTAGTAAGATGTACAAAGATTTGTGTCGGAATTTCTGGTGGCAAAACATGAAGCATGATGTGGCAAAGTTTGTAACAAAATTTTTAGTTTGTCAGAAAGTGAAGATTGAATACAAGATGCCAGGTGGGGAATTGCAATAATTGTCGATGCCGGAATAGAAATGGGAAGGTATTGCTATGGATTTTATTACGAGTCTTCCTAAGACTCAAGGACAAAAAGATGCTATTTGGGTAGTCGTGGACATACTCACAAAAAGTGCACACTTCATAACAATAAAGAAAACATAAGGAGTACAAAAGTTAGCTGAGATCTTTGTGGATGAGATTGTTCATTTACATGATACTCCGAAGACAATCATATCTAATTGTGATAGAAGATTCATGTCGAGGATTTTGAAGGAGCTACATCAAGCCATGGGGACAAAGCTAAGGTTCTGTACCGCTTTTCATCCCCAAACCGATGGACATTCCAAAAGGACCATCCAAACACTAGAAGATATTCTTAAGGCTTACATGCTAGACTGTCATGTTAGTTGGGATACCAACTTAAATTTGGTAGAGTTCACCTACAACAACATTTGGAATTCAACCATTATGATGGCCCCATTTGAGGCTCTATATGGACGGAAATGTTGTTCACCAATTTGTTGGGACGAGAATTGGTGGAGAGGACTGCTGCTAACATTGCTTTAATCCGAAAGAGAATGTTGACCGCTCAAAGTCGACAAAAATTCTATGCTGAAATGAAGCGAAGGGATATCGAGTTTGAAGTAGGACACAAGGTTTTCGTCCGAGTGTCTCCCAGCTAAAGTTGTTTTCCGCTTTGGAAAACAACGAAAGCTTAACCCTTGTTACATTGTACTGTTTGAGATTTTAGAGCGATTGGCAAGCTTGCCCATCGACTTGCCTTTCCGCCATCTGCACATCCAGTTCATAATGTCTTCCATGTATCGCTATTGCGAGAGTATGTTCTAGACGAATCCCTTATCCTCAGCTACGATGATATTGAGATTCAACCTAATGGCACATATGAGGAGAGACCCGTTCATGTGATGGAATGACGAGTAAAGAGATAACATAATAAAGAAGTACCATTGGTGAGGATCCCTTGGTCCAAGAACGGTGGGGAAAAAGTCACATGGGAAACATGGGAGGCAGAACAAGATATGCATAGAAGGTATCCAAAGTTGTATAGAAGGGGCACTATTGTAATAACCTCCCTTTTTCCTAGTTGGATGTCTAGTAAGTCGAACCTAGTTTCAGGGACGAAACTATTGTTAAGGGTGTACTATTGTAAACCCTCCTTTCCAACAAGGGCAATTATATAATTTCCTTTTTACTATGTTTAATAAAATAAATTGTGGTAAAATCCTCATATTAATGGTTAGGAAAAATTGCATTTAACCACCATTTATTTTACAGATATAATTTTCGGCCTTATAGATATAATTTTCGGCCCCCTACCTCTCCTTCTTCCATGATAAATACACGTCTTCGCCATGTAGGGAGAGCCACATGTTGCATATTAATTGATAAACTGATACTCGCTCGGGCTATTGGACACATGTGCACATCGGCATATTCAGAAAACCTAGACAGGCTAATATTTGCTTAGCTCGACTGTTTGGAGACTCACCGCTCTCTTGTTGTACCTCGTCGCTCAAATCGACAATTGCTCTTCCGACTTAGGCATCGGAGGTGGATTAGGGGATCCCCGCCACCTATGTCCATTGTTTTGCAGGTTTTAGGTAAAGAGATTGAAGGCGGAGCGGAAGAGGAGGAGTTCTTAATTAGTGCATTGAAGACGGATTGAAGACGAAGTTTTTATGCACTAACAATAATTATGTTTTTTCTTACCAGCTCATAGTTTTATTTGTGTTAGAAAAGTTGAAGGCTTTGATTTTTATGGTTCCAAACAAATGTCACGTAAACGACCTCGAGTCTGTGAGCAGAGTCGCCAATGTCATCAGGTCGTTGACGTGAGTTGAAGGTAAATCTCGGAGATCTTGAAGATGCATGTTATCTTTGAAGATTGGATATTATAATCTTCTTGTAGGAAAGATCTTATGTGGATAATATTGTTAGCCGATTGTGGCCTTTGCCCTAAGCCATATTTTATTATATCTTGTTTTATGCTTAGGATGAGATTGTAAAGATAAGGAAAATATGATCTTGCCATAACCGAATTGGAAGATAATATTCTCTCTTATCTTATCTAATTTTTGTGTATTTAATATAATGCTTTAGGTTAGAGTACACACGAACTCACACTTCATTTTGTGTTAAGAAATACAAAAAACGATAGTTTGAGAGTTCGAGAGACGTAGACTTGTTAGATTGGTTGAGGGTTGTTTTTACTCAGTTCACAACGAGTTCTAGAGTGGTTGGGAAGTAGGTCTATATCTAGGATGTTCTTGTAAACAGTTCAAAAGATCAATAAGTAAGCTACGATTTTTAATCCTTCCAAGCGAGAACTTGGAAGGGAGTGGTTTTCACACTTGATTGATAGATTCATCAATCAAGTGTTTCCACTATAAAAAATCATTGTGTGAAATTAATTCTTTCTTGTAGTTTATTTCTGCTGCATTTACTTAAGAGATCGACGACTTAGTTGAGGTCATCGACCTCGAAGTACTAACGATCCTACAATTGGTGTCAGAGCTTGGCTCTAGATTTGCTTTAGTACTTTATCCTTACATGAAAGATGACTTCAACAAACACAACAATCACTGATTCATTTTGGCAGCCACCAGTGCTCAAGGTTGGTGAGTATGATTGGTGGGTCGAGCAAATAGACTCATATTTTCTCGCTCGATGGACAACTCTGGAAGGTTATCGAGATGGGTCCTAAAACCTTTCTTACTGCTGATGGAAAGGAAGAGAAAAAGAAGGAGGACTATAGTGATGCTCACTTCAAGAAGCTAGAGATGAACGGACGTGCTAAGAAGGTTCTCCGCCATGCTCTAACCCCCGAAGACTTGAAGAAAGTTGTTCAATACAAGACGGCTAAGCAAATCTAGGATGCTCTCAAAAGGCTCCATCAAGGAAATGATGATGTGAAGAAGGATCATATCATTGCACTGGAAAGGGATTATGAAGGAACGAGTCAAGAGAAGAACGAATCCTTGAGTGACTACCACTTTAGATTCCAGGTTGCGGTTAGTCAACTTGAGTCTCTAGGTGAGAAACTTCCTCGGTGGAAGCAGATTAGCAATTTGATCCAAGGGCTTAACTCAAAATGGAATGAGGTTGCTGCGTTGCTAACCAACAATGAGATCAAGTCACTCACTTTGGAAAACGTCATTGGAAAGTTGACTATGTATGGAGGAATCAAGCAAAGGCGAGATGATCGCTTTGAAACTGACAAGGTCAAGAACATTGCCTTAAAAGTAGAAAAGGCTTTCGATCTTGCTCAATGTGATGATGATCAAGCTGATGGTGATGATGAGGTTGCATTCATTACAAGAGCCATGAAGAGGCTTTGGAACCGCAACAACAAAACTCCATCTAAAGGGACGAAACCTTTCAGAGACATGAAGGATGTTATTTGTTACCATTGCTCAAGAAAGGAACACTTCGCAAGAAATTGTGTCAAGAGGAAGTCTGAAGGTGACAAGACTGCTATGTTGGCCACCTGGGATGACTCCGATGTCGAAGATGACACAAGTCAACAAGGAGAAGTGCGTCGCATGGCCATAGATGCTCCAAAAGAGAATGAGGTGAGAGAAATTGATCCTTGGTTCTTCGATAGTGCATGTTCAACTCATATGACATGAAGCTTTGAGTCATTCATCTCACTTCATCAACAAGAAGGTAGAAACATCACCTTAGGTAATAAGAGTAAGGGACAATTCATGGGTATGGAAAGGTAAGAATTTCTAAGAACTTTTGTGTCAACAACATCAGTTATGTCAAAGGTCTCATATACAATCTCCTAAGTGACTCCCAACATTGTGCTGACAATCTCTATCAAGTTAGTTTTGATTCTCATGGATTTCAAGTTATTAATGTTAGCTCAGATAAGACTCTTCTAAAGGGAACATGTAAAAAAAATCTTTACAAAGTTGTTCCCCGACTCTTGCGTGAAGAAAAGTTGTGTTTTCAAGTGATCGAAGATGTTGCCAACCTCTAGCATAACAAATTTGGTCATGCGAGTTTACAACTTATCAACAAACTTCACAATCAGGATTTGGTACGTGGGTTACCTAAGATTGATCCAAACAAGTATGAGATTTGTGAAGATTGTGTGAAAGAGAAACATGTTAGATCCTCATTTCAATCGAACTTTGGAGGATATGTCGAGAACCTTGTTAATCTCGCGTGGCCTACCAAGGAATTTCTGAGGAGAAGATATCAATGTCGCTTGTTATGTACTAAACAGAGCTATGTTGCGTCCTCTTCTTGGGTAGACACCATATGAGCTTTTGAGAGGAAGAAAATCCAACGTTACCCACCTGCGTACGGTTGGCTGCAAATGTTTCATGCATAATAATGGCAAAGATAATATGGGTAAAATGGATTCTAGAAGTGATGAAGGAGTTTTCGTCGGCTATTCTCAGCATAGCTGATGTCTCTTTATTTGGTGGTGTTTTTATATATGATTTCCTTTGTAATTATGTTTCTTTTTCCCCTTTTCTTGAGTGTTTTGTTCCTTTTTAGCTTAGTTCCCGTATTTCTATAAGATTCGGAGACTATGCGCGTTTTATGTGTTTTGTAGGTGTTTTGGCATGGATCAAGGGTCGTTTTGAAGGAGAATCGGAACATGGAGCAAGTCCCGAGCTTAAGAGGGAAAGAGAGGAGCAAGCCATGAAGAAGAACAAGAGAAAAGCCAACAAGAAGAAGGTGGAACGAGGTACGGATCGAGTTAGAACCAACGCCGGACCCGAGATGATTTTTCGACCTCGGACCGACTTGCCCAGTAAGTCGGGCCCGAGGTGCTCCGTGTCGGTCCGAGTCGGTCGCTGGCTGGATTGGGCTCCAAGGCACGAAATTGTAAACTACCACTTTTGCCCCTCATCTATTAAGGCTCTCTTATCTTCTAATTGGAGGAGGTTCCCACACACTTAGCAAGGAACCAACTCTCAAACACTCTCAAGAGGATACTTGGAGAGCAAGGAGGAAGGAGAGGAGAAGGTGAAGAGAAGGAATCGGCATAGGAGAAGGAGATTTGATAGGTTTGGTTGATAGATTAGCTTTGCCTTGTTTTGATTTTGTGGATTTGGAAACCTTGGATTGGAGTTTGTGGATTGCTTTTGATTTGTGAATGAAATTTGGCTTTGGTTTGAGATTGATGATGTTGATTTCTTTGCTTTGTGATTTGTTTTCTTTCTTTGTTTGCCATATGGAGTAGATCTCCTTGATCTTGGGTTATGGGGGAAAACTCTAGCTAGGTTGGGCTAGAAACCCCAATTCCATAAGCCTTGAGTGCTTGATCTAGGAACCCACTCTACATAGAGCTACAATTCCTTATGAAAGTAAGGAATCAAGGCTTGTGATTGGCAAAGTAACGAAAGTGAACATTTGTCCATCTCAAGACCTTGCTTCGAAGGGGATTTCCCCAATGATCGATGTGTAGAAGTGGTTGGAACGAGGGTGAAAGCACCTCGATCCTATTCTGATCTTCACTTATTGCTTGAATTGGGGTGGAAAAGCCTTAATCTACTAGAGAAGGAACCCAAAAGCCCAAGATCTACTTTCAATCTTTGAGTTCGACAAAACCAACTACATCGGGCCCGACTTGCTCTACGTCGGTCCCGACTTCCCTCTTTGTCGCCAACGTCGGGCCCGACGTGACACTTGTGTCGGTCCCGACTGTTCTCTTTGTTTTCCTTTGTTTTAAGTTCTCCTTTCCAGCTTTCTAGTGTTTAGGCACCTCAATCGAGTAGATTTCCCGAGCGTTCGACACCCACCACGTGCTACAACGGGGTCGGGTTATAAATTGTATCTCTAGACCCTCGCATTCGTCAGCGATCAAAATATTGGCGCCGTTGCCGGGGAATTCTAAGTGCATTGAGTGCCAATTTGGTGAGTTTCTTGTGTTTTGGTAATGATTTGGGTGAGGGAATAGCCCAAACCCTTTGTTTGTTTTTGATTTGTTTTGGTTTGTGTCTTTGTTTCGTAGGTGTATGCGAGCTCGTTCCTCCTGAGGAACACTTGAGCTTAAGTTTGTGAGTGATCTGGAAAGTATTCTCAAAGAAGCTCGAAGAAGGAAAAGGATGGAGAATCAAGCTCTCCATGGTGATGAGGAGTTGGCTCGACTTAGGGCCGAAATGGCTAGATTGCAACTTGATAAGGACAATCAAGAGGCGGTGGCAAGAAGAGAACGGGAGCAACGGATGAGGGCTGAGGCTCAACTCAACGCTCTACCCCGGAATGCACGCCAATACATGCATCCGGAGTTGAGGGTACCCCAACCGTTATTGTGCTTCCCGAGGTTGCCAAGAATTTTAAGATCAAGACGCAATTCATCTCCCTCATCAAGCGTGATCAATTCGAGGGCCGTCCACATGAGTGTCCCATAGAGCACGTCAAACGCTTTGTGGACATGTGTGAGACGATCTCTACCGACGAGGAGACGTTGGAGTATGTGCTTCTAAAGGCGTTCAAGTGGTCACTTGGGGGCAAGGCCACACATTGGCTCGAGAGCCAAGCCCCTAGGTCGATCACAACTTGGAAGGCACTCCATGATGCTTTCTTGATGAAGTTCTTCCCGCCCTCAAAGACAACCGAGCTAAGAAGGAAAATTGCAAGCTTTCAACAAGGTCCGAATGAGCCTCTCTTCGAAGCATGGGACCGTTTCAAGGAGATGTTGCGCCAATGTCCTACTCATGGCCAACAACCATATGTGCTCCAAGACATATTTTTCCAAGGCATCAATCCGGCAACGAAGGACAAGCTCAATCTCCACACCGATTGTGGGTTCATAGACTTGACATCGGATCAAGCTTGGGAGCTACTTGACAAGCTATCCGATTATGAGGCCATGTATGGGGTGAGTCAAGCTAGCAAAGAGGTGAAAGTTCAAGGTGAAGGTGCAAGGAAGTTATATGATCCAAAGTGAGAAGACATTGACAAGGATGTGAAGCTCCAATTCCTTGAAGGTGAAGTGAGCAAGCTTAAGAGGCAAGTCCACTACTACAAGCAAAATGCTAGAGCTTGTGAGGAGTGTGGATCCTTTGCACATGCTACACAAGTTTGTCCGAATGAGAGCCAAGTGCGCTTGGCCGAGCAAATTGAGGAGGCAAACTATGTTCGAGGAAATTTCGGTGGAAGAGGCAACTTCAACAATGGTGGTAATGGCCGGTGGAACAACGGTCAAGCTCAAGGCTACAACAACTTCAACCAAAACGAGCCAAGGGCGCCGCAACCACCACCATATAGGCCACCGGGATTCAATGAGCTACAATCATTGGCTCAAGAGATGAGGGATGGGTTCAAGGATATGAGGACCCAATTCAATGAGTTTGGTGCATGGAGGAGGCAAGTCGACAATCAATTTGCCCAAATTGCAAATCAAGCCCCGAGAGAGAATGGGAGACTTCCGGGCCGACCCGAGGAGAACCCCCGAGCTCAAAACAATCAAAATGAAGTCCGGGCAATTGGATTGAGAAGTGGCCGAAACCTACCCGAGCCACACATGCCTAAGAAGAATGAAGAGAGCCGGACCGACTTACCCAGCAAGTCGGGTCCTACGTTCCCTGAAGTCGACCCAGCAGGAAGATCAACTCCTCTGCCCCGGACCAAGGTTGAGAGTGAGTCGGGCCCGACGTACCCAGATGTCGATCCGACTACTCTGCCTCATCTCTGCCCCAGGACCGTGATACACGACATCGGGCCCGACGTGGTGCCTAAGTCGGTCCAACCAGGAAAAGTTGCAAGTGAAGTGGGGAAGTCCAAGGAGGTTGATCCAAGCAAGATTCAAGGTGCAACAACTCTTCCACATCCCTCAAAGAAGCCAAAAGATGTTGTTGAGAACAAGTTCAAGAGGTTCCTCAAACTCTTGCAAGGTTTGAACATCTCTATCCCGTTCACCGATGCATTGAGCGAGATGCCATCCTATGCCAAGTTTTTAAAGGAGATTTTGAGCAAGAAGAGGTCGATTGTAGAAATGTAAGATGAGGTCAAGACCTTGGAGTTACCGCAAAAGTTAGGAGATCCCGGTCGGTTTGCTATCACTATTGGTGTGGGGTCTCAAAACTTCCAAGCCTTGTGTGACCTTGGAGCAAGCACGAGCATCATTCCTTACACCATATGGAAATCCACATCCATGGGTATCATAGCTCCGGTCAACATGAGGTTAACGATAGCGGATGGGTCGTCCATCGAGCCAATTGGTATCGTCGAGGATTACCCCGTTTGCATTGAAGGCCACTATGTCCCAATCGACTTTGTTGTGGTGGACATGATAGAAGTGCCGGGTGAACCGATTATACTAGGGAGACCTTTCCTTGCTATGGTTGGGGCAATCATTGATGTAAAAAAGGGCCACTTGTCTCTTGACATTGGAGGAAGAGAGATTGAGTTTTTCTTTAGGCCAACTTCAAAAGGGGCCGTACATAAGGAAGCTAAGATGATCCAAGTTCTTTTTGGATTGCAATGGGAAGCCGTTTCTAAGAAGCCAAGGCCAAGGGAGCTTAGGTTGAAAGCCACCCCACCACCTAGAGAAATTGAGATAGAGCGCCAAGGTCTAGCCCTCAATATGATTGAGCATGAGCAATTGGGGGAAGGGATGTCTTATTTGGAGGTGTTCAAGGCCGAGAAGGAAGAAGTTCAAGCACCACCGGAACCATCTCAAGAACTCAAGGAGCTTCCAAAAGATTTGAGGTACACATTTCTTGGTCCCAACTCTTCTTTGCCCGTAATCATAAATGCCAACTTGAATGATGAGGAGGAGTCTAAGTTGTAAGAGGTTCTAAGAAAACATAGAGGAGCTTTAGGGTATTCACTAGAGGAACTAAAGGGAATCTCTCCCTCAATTTGCATGCATAGGATTTATATGGAGGATAACCATAAACCCACTATTGAACCACAAAGAAGATTAAATCCTAACATGAAAGAAGTGGTAAAGAGTGAAATACTTAGGATGTTGGATGCGGGAATCATCTTCCCAATTTCCGATAGCAAGTATGTGAGTCTCGTGCATGTAGTTCCTAAGAAAGGAGGTCTCACCGTTGTGCAAAATGAAAAGGGAGAAATGATACCTACGAGAACCACAACAAAATGGCGTATGTGTATTGATTACCGTAAGCTTAATAGTGGCACTCGCAAAGACCATTTTCCTCTTCCCTTCATAGACCAAGTCCTAGAAAGATTAGCACAAAATGAATATTTTTGCTACCTTGACGGGTATAGCGGGTTTTGGCAAATCCCTATTCATCCCGATGATCAAGAGAAGACGACATTCACATGTCCTTATGGGACTTTTGCCTATAGACGCATGCCTTTTGGTTTATGTAATGCGTCGGCAACATTTCAAAGATGCATGATGTCCATCTTCTCCGATATGGTTGAGGATATAGTAGAAGTGTTTATGGATGATTTCTCCGTCTATGGTTCCTCATTTGATGTTTGCTTAGCTAACTTAGACAAGGTTTTGACTAGATGTGAGGAGACTAGCTTGGTGCTTAATTGGGAAAAATGCCACTTCATCGTGAAGGAGGGCATAGTACTAGGACACCTCGTTTCTAGTAGGGGGATAGAAGTAGATAAAGCTAAAGTTGAAATAATTGAAAAACTACCTCCTCCCTCTTGTGTTCGTGATGTTAGGAGTTTCTTAGGTCATGTGGGATTTTATAGACGGTTCATCAAGGATTTTTCTAAGATTGCAAAACCATTGTCTAACCTCTTGATGAAGGATGTGCCCTTTGAATTTTCCGAGGATTGCATGAGTTCTTTTTGTAGGTTGAGAGATGCCTTGATTTCGGCTCCAATAATGGCGGCACCCGATTGGAATCTTCCATTCGAGGTAATGTGTGATGCTAGTGATTTTGCCGTAGGGGTCGTCCTTGGGCAAAGGAAGGATGGAAAGTTGCATGCCATCTACTACGCAAGCAAAACTTTGGATGAAACTCAGTGCAATTACACAACGACGGAGAAAGAATTTCTTGCGGTAGTGTTTGCATTTGAGAAATTCCGTTCATATCTTGTGGGATCAAAGGTGGTAGTCTTCACGGACCATGCAACAATCAAATACCTCATGAAGAAGAAAGATGCAAAGCCGAGGCTTCTAAGGTGGATGCTCCTTCTCCAAGAGTTTGACCATGAGATCAAGGACAAAACCGGTGCGGAAAATGTGGTAGCTGATCATCTATCCCGTTTGCCCATTGAGTACATGTTGGAGATGGAGGATGGTTTGACTATGGATGATTCAAGGGCAGATGAAGTTCTCATGAGTGGAAAGGAGGAAAGGAAAGGTGGATCGACGAACCGAGTATATCGGGCCCGAGGTCCAGAACATCGGACCAAAGGCAGAGCAGGTACCAGTGTGTCGGGACCGAGGTCTTCAGAGTCGGGCCCGAGTTACCTGTGTGTCTGCGAAGCTAGACCGGCGTCCAACCATGTCGGGCTCAGTACACTTCAATGTCGGTCCGCGGAAGAAAGTAAGTTTCCTAACTCGATTTCCATTCCTTCTCGTTCTCAATTGATTAATTCTTTCTCTCCCACTTGCCTTCTTTCTATTAGTGTCGTAAGACGAGGGGTTTCCCCTTGGTTTGCGGATTTTGCTAACTTTGTCGTAGGGGGAGCGATCCCACCAAATTTGTCTTATCAAGCTAGGAAGCAATTCTTACATGATGCTAGACAATATTTTTGGGATGATCCATATCTCTACAAGGAAGGGAGTGATCAAATCTATAGACGGTGTGTGTCAAGTGAAGAGGTTGAGAGCATAATTCACCATTGCCATTCCTTGCCTACGGGGGGTCACGCTAAGAGTTCCAAAACCACTTCAAAAATTCTTCAATGTGGTTATTATTGGCCAACCATGTTCAAGGATGTGCATGATTATGTGAGGAAGTGTGAGGAGTGCCAAAGAGAGGGGAACCTATCAAGGAGGAATGAGACTCCTCAAACTGGCATTCTAGAAGTTGAGTTATTTGATGTATGGGGTATCGATTTCATGGGACCATTTCCCACATTGGGGCCTTACAAGTACATCTTGGTAGCCGTGGACTATGTCTGAAAATGGGTGGAGGCCATACCAACAAGAACCAATGATGCTAGGGTGGTGATGAAGTTCTTGAAAAGCAACATTTTTGCAAGGTTTGGTGTGCCTAGGGTTCTCATAAGTGATGGCGGACCTCATTTCATTGAGAGGTGCTTCGAGAATGTGTTGATCAAGTATGGGGTGTCTCATCGAGTTGCTACTCCTTATCATCCTCAAACAAGCGGGCAAGTCGGGGTGTCAAACCGTCAAATCAAGGCTATCTTGGAGAAGACCGTATCTCGATCAAGGAAAGATTGGGCCTCTAAGCTCGATGATGCACTTTGGGCTTATAGAACCGCCTTCAAGGCACCTTTGAGAACTACACCCTTCAATCTAGTTTATGGCAAGGCATGCTATCTTCCGGTAGAGCTTGAGCACAAGGCAAAATGGGCTCTCAAGGAGATGAATTGGGATATCAACTTGGCCGGTGAGAAGAGGTTTCTAGAGCTTCATGAGTTGGGAGAATTGAGGTTTAAAGCCTATGAGAACTCCAAGTTGTACAAGGAGAAGACCAAGAAGTGGCATGATAGGAAGTTAATTCCAAAGACTTATCAAACCGGTGACAAGGTTCTCCTTTTCAATTCAAGGATTAAACTTTTCCCGGGGAAGTTAAGGACTAGGTGGAGTGGACCATTTGTGGTCCACCATATCTATGCTCATGGTGAGGTGGACTTGGTTGATGAACGAGGACATATTTTCAAAGTGAATGGTCATCGAGTGAAGAAGTTCTTTGACAAGGACGATCCAAGCGAAGAAGTTAGAGCCTCATGGGCTCTCGTCCTCGCCAATTGACCTAGACATGCCATTGAAGAATAAAGAAATTGTGAGCTCTTTGTACTCTTCTCTCTTGCTTTTAAGTTTTGGTTTCCTTGTTTGATGGGGACATCAAAATTTCAAGTATGGGGTGGGGGTAAGTGTGCTCATGATTTCACTTGCTTGTGTGTGTTTGTTATTTTGAGGATATTTGGTTTTCGGTTTCTAGTTTGTGTTTGGGATGTTTGTTTCTTGGTTTGTGGTTTGATGAATGACATGGATGATTGATTTGGTTTTGAATGGATGAGTCTTTGTTTTTGGTTTTGTATAGAGAAATTTTTGCAAAAATCCATAAAAATTTGAAAAATTGTGTTGAAAACAACAAAAAGATTTTGTGTTTTGTAGTTTTTGGACTAGAAATTCCCATCTTAGATGTCCAAATGAAAGCTAATGATGATGTTAGCACGTAAATTCCTTTGCATATTTTTGGATGGTTTAGCCTCTAAAAATATGTTGCTTTTGATGTGATCATGATATCTTGCTTGTTTTATTGAACATGTGAGTTCTAGGATGAGTTCTTATGCAACTAAGTATGAGTGACCCTTGTGAGATTGATTTTTGGCCATTTTAGGGATGCTTGTTCATATTTGCATATCCCTCATGTTTCTTGTGTGATTAGCTCATGCATGCTTAGTAAAACTTGCTATTACGGTGTTTATCTATTTTCCAAGACCGTCATGAGATTTGTCCTAGCATTGTCACATTGATTTTGAACTTTGTTCTTTTAGTCACATAAATGTTCCATATCCTACCATGAAGTGAATCCTTTGTTTGTAGCCCCGTTTTAGCCTAGGCCTTTGTTTGAAACTCCTCAAAAATATTATTCCTAGTCTTATATGACTTGACCCTTATGGGATTGGACTTTAGAAGAGAGGTTTGGATTGTATTTGAAGAGTTGAGATTCTCTTTGGTTTAAGGGCAAAGAATGGTGTTATGAATCATGTGGGTAGTGCATCTTTGTTGTGCAAAAAGAAAATGAAAAAAAAAAAGAAAGAAAGAAAGAAAGAAAATGTTGGAAATGGAAAGTGGAATGAAGGTAAAGAGCTTAAGTGAAGAAAAAGGGTCCGACCGAGTTACACACCACATCGGGCCCGATGTCATAAGAAAGTCGGTCCAGTGTAGAAAGTGTGGAAAATCCAACAAAAAGCCTAAGAGCAAAGATGAAGTGGAATGTTAAGTGAAATTTGGGGTTGAGAGGAAAAATGTTAAGTCTTTTGGATGAGTGTGAAATTGATTGTGGAATTTTGGTGAAGTTGGTGAGAGTTTAGGTTGTTCAATCCCCATTGTAAGCACCACAAGACCAAATAATTCCCACCTTGAGAAATACCAAAAGCCCCATTACAACCCGGCCGAATGGAACCTCTTTGAGGACCTCCATTGAGCCAAGTTCGAATTCTTTGTGTACTTTGTATTAGGCATCTCTAGGTGGAGGATTTGGTGATATTAGCTTCAATAGTAAAGTCCTTACTTGCATGATTTTTGAGCTTGAGTGTTCATTGCTATACCCATACACATGATGAGTGATACACATTCACATATCCCTAAAGTGAGGCTTAGTTGCATTGACTCTATTCCTTGGAACACTTAATCATGTGTGATGATGTAATCTTGCTTGAATATCAATCACTTGTGCTTAAATGTGTTTTCATACGAGGCTTTACTTGAAGATTATGTTTCGGTCTTGCTTACATTGTTATTGCTTGAGGACAAGCAAGTTTAAGTATGGGGTATTTTGATGTCTCTTTATTTGGTGGTATTTTTATATATGATTTCCTTTGTAAATATGTTTCTTTTTCCCCTTTTCTTGAGTGTTTTGTTCCTTTTTAGCTTAGTTCCCGTATTTCTATGAGATTCGGAGACTATGCGCGTTTTATGTGTTTTGTAGGTGTTTTGGCATGGATCAAGGGTCATTTTGAAGGAGAATCGGAACATGGAGCAAGGCCCGAGCTTAAGAGGGAAAGAGAGGAGCAAGCCATGAAGAAGAACAAGAGAAAAGCCAACAAGAAGAAGGTGGAACGAGGTACGGATCGAGTTAGAACCAACGTCGGACCCGAGATGATTTTTCGACCTCGGACCGACTTGCCCAGTAAGTCGGGCCCGAGGTGCTCCGTGTCGGTCCGAGTCGGTCGCTGGCTGGATTGGGTTCCAAGGCACGAAATTGTAAACTACCACTTTTGCCCCTCATCTATTAAGGCTCTCTTATCTTCTAATTGGAGGAGGTTCCCACACACTTAGCAAGGAACCAACTCTCAAAAACTCTCAAGAGGATACTTGGAGAGCAAGGAGGAAGGAGAGGAGAAGAAGAAGAGAGGGAATCGGCATAGGAGAAGGAGATTTGATAGGTTTGGTTGATAGATTAGCTTTGCCTTGTTTTGATTTTGTGGATTTGGAAACCTTGGATTGGAGTTTGTGGATTGCTTTTGATTTGTGAATGAAATTTGGCTTTGGTTTGAGATTGATGATGTTGATTGCTTTGCTTTGTGATTTGTTTGCTTTCTTTGTTTGCCATATGGAGTAGATCTCCTTGATCTTGGGTTATGGGGGAAAACTCTAGCTAGGTTGGGCTAGAAACCCCAATTCCATAAGCCTTGAGTGCTTGATCTAGGAACCCACTCTACATAGAGCTACAATTCCTTATGAAAGTAAGGAATCAAGGCTTGTGATTGGCAAAGTAACGAAAATGAACATTTGTCCATCTCAAGACCTTGCTTCGAAGGGGATTTCCCCAATGATCGATGTGTAGAAGTGGTTGGAACGAGGGTGAAAGCACCTCGATCCTATTCCGATCATCACTTATTGCTTGAATTGGGGTGGAAAAGCCTTAATCTACTAGAGAAGGAACCCAAAAGCCCAAGATCTACTTTCAATCTTTGAGTTCGACAAAACCAACTACATCGGGCCCGACTTGCTCTACGTTGGTCCCGACTTCCCTCTTTGTCACCAACGTCGGGCCCGACGTGACACTTGTGTCGGTCCCGACTGTTCTCTTTGTTTTCCTTTGTTTTAAGTTCTCCTTTCCAGCTTTCTAGTGTTTAGGCACCTCAATCGAGTAGATTTCCCGAGCGTTCGACACCCACCACGTGCTACAACGGGGTCGGGTTATAAATTGTATCTCTAAACCCTCTCATTCGTGAGCGATCAATAGCAAGGCCTACAAAGTCTTCAACAAGCGAACTAGAAAAGTGGAATAAAGTATTCATGTTGTGTTTGATGAGAACACTATGGGAAGTAGCTCTATTGTCGACGAAGATGAAGGAGAACTGAGTTTTCATCTTTGTGATGAGTCAGAAGTTTGTTTTGTGGAATTTGTTGAAGTTCCAAAGGTTGTCGACCCAAAATAGGTGGATGACCCAGATGATTCTAATATGCAAGCTTTGGAAGATATAGAATAAAATGAAGGTTCTGGTAATATTGAGTCTGATCAAAGTGAAGAAGCTAAAGAGATTGATAATTCCATCACTGAGCAAGATCATGACAGTGAGGTGGTTGACCTTACTCACCTTCAGTTGAACTATCAGTAGAAAGATGTTCATCTAGTAACAAACATCATCTTTGATTATTCAAAAGGGGTTCAAACACGTTCTTCACTTCAGAATTTTTGTGCATTCAATTCATTTCTCTCTATCATGGAACCCAAGAATGTGGATCAAGCCTTAAAGAATCCATATTGGGTTTGTGCTATGCAAGAAGAGCTTCATCAATTTGAGAGAAACAAGGTTTGACACCTAGTTCCACGACCCAAAGACAGAACTGTGATTGGAACGCGTTGTTTATTCAATAATACGCTTGATGGTTCTGGAAATGTTGTGAGGAACAAAGCAAGACTTGTGGTTAAAGGGTATAACCAACAAGAAGGGATAGATTATGATGCGACATTTGCTCGTGTGGCTCATCTAGAGGCAATTCGTCTCTTGATTGCTTATTTAGCTCATCATGGATTCAAGCTTCAACAAATGGATGTTAAGACTGGCTTTATGAATGGCTTTCTTAATGAAGAAGTTTTTGTAGAACAAACCCAAGTTTCGAAGAGGTCGTCCACCCAGATCATGTTTTGAAACTCGACAAAGCACTTTTTGGCTTGAAGTAGGCTCCAAGAGCTTGGTATGACAGCCTCTCTTAGTTCTTTGTACAAAATGGATATGTTTGAGGACATGTGGATAAGACTCTCTTTCTTCTCAAAGAGGGAAAGAAAACTCTAGTTGTGCAAGTCTACGTCGACGACATAATTTTTGGTTCTACTGATGACAAGCTAGTAGAGAAGTTTGCCAACCTCATGGCCAGTGAATTTGAAATGAGTATGGTTGTGAACTTAAGTTCTTCTTAGGACTTCAAGTTTTTCAAGGAGGCGAAGGCACAAGAGTGCATCAACAAAAGTACCCTAGGGAGTGTGTCAAGAAGTTTGGACTGGATAACTCAAAATCCTTTGATACACCTATCTCTCCCACTACTTCTCTAGGAAAAGATGAGAACGAGAAGAAGGTTGATCAGACTTTATCTCGAGCTATTATAGGTTCCCTACTATACCTCACGACAAGCAGATCGGACATCATGTTCAGTGTATGCTTATGTGCGAGATTTCAGTCCGATCCATGAAAATCTCATCTCAAAGTAGTTAAGAGGATTCTAAGGTATCTCAAAAGTTCTGATGATTTGTGCTTATGGTACCCAATCTCTTGTGACTTTGGTCTAGTCGGGTACACGGATGCTGATTTTGCTAGGAACAAGGTTGATGGGAAGAGTACCTCCAGAATGGATCTATTTCTTGGACCATGTCTTGTCTCATGGGTGTCCAAGAAGAAAAATTCAGTAGCTCTCTCTACTGCAGAAGCTGAGTACATCGTCGTTGTCGCGTGTTGCACCCAACTTCTTTGGCTCAAGCAACAACTTCATGACTTTGGTTTGAAATATGATGGCATATCCATTCTATGTGACAATACAAGCACCATCAACATCTCAAAGAATCTTTTACAACACTCACGAACCAAGCATATCGAGATACATCATCATTTTCTTCGTGATTGTGTTGAGAAAGGGTTGGTGATCATGGATTTCTGTCGAACAAGTGAACAACATGCTAACATATTGTCTAAGGCTCTCAATCGTGAACCCTTCGTACAGTTTCGCATGAAGATATATATAATTTCCCTAAACTAATCTATTTCCCTTCTATATTACCTCAATGATTGGCTAGATTAGATGCTCTACTTATGATTAAAAAGTTTTATGATCTTGAGGTGTTAAATTTGAATGCTTCCTTGTTACACACTCATGAACCATGCATATCATTTTGTCTTCATTCTTTGCTTCTTGAGTTATGTCTTAAGTACATTTTGAAACCACTTTGAGCCCAAAAGAGTCAAAACCCGATGTCCCTAACCCTCATTACAAGCACAAATGACCGTTGACTCTACAACCTACCTAAGCCTGTCATGTTAGGGAGTCTCTATAAGCTTACTTTTATGTTTCTTGATATAAACGGAGACTTATCTACATGATTGAAAAATCCACATAAATTATTTCCCTAGGTTCTCTTTGGCACCCTTGTGCAAAACCCCAAAGAACTAGGCGTATTCTCTTTTCAATGGATATTGGCAACTTCAGTGAGGTTAGTGACTCTATATCACATGGGGGAACGTTGTTTGGAAGCTTTGTTGGTTAAGTGGTTGACTTAGAACAGGTTGAGAACGTCAATTTCAGAGTAAGACAAGAATCACCTTTTCCAATGGTATCTTTTCAAATATTTGGAGATCTTTTTGCCAAAGGAAATTACATTTTCAGTTGTATTGATTAAGGATCTTGGGAAGATCCAGTTTCTATCCAATCAACTTAGTTCAAGCATAAATAAGGAGAAGACTCTCGTTCAAAAGGTACACTCTCTCTCTCTCTCTCTCTCTCTCTCTCTCTCTCTCGCGCGCGCGCGCGCGCGCGCGTTATTTTCACTCTCTTGCTCTCTTCGTTCTCTCAGCAACTCTTCTCCCTCAAAAAGTTCAAACTTTTTCTCATCAATGGTGTCAAACCCAAACCCTAACCCCTCATCCCCCATTCGTGGAACCGAAACACCACGAACCATGGCCCTCAAGCTCGGGAAAGTGGTCGATCCACAAACCTTGGATTTGCTTTTAACCGCAATCCAGAAAGCCAATAAGACATCCTCTCCCATGTTGCTCGAAGGACCCCAAACAACCCAAATTCAAGAAACGGGCCAATCCTCTCAAAATCCTACCGAATCTCTCCCAATTCCTCAAGAAAACCCTTCCACTCAAGCCTCACCAGAAAATCTCCCTCTATCTCCACAAAAATCTCTTCCCAATTCTCCAAATCTCGCAGAGAAAGAGCAAGTTGAGACTGAATCTATGCTCAGAGTCGAGAGTTCCAAATCTTAACACATGCAAGGGGATTTCAACTCTGTCCAAGAGGTAGTGCAGTCAATTGAGGCTATGACATCTCAAGAAAAGGAATCAAAACCAGTCCCTGCGGAGAAGACGACTATTGTTCACTTGGCGGGAAACGACACTCAAGTCGATGACCCTGAACAGGTTGTTGACCCATGTAGATTCACCTCTTCTGCATTTGAATGTCGAATGCCAAGATTACTCTGAACAAGGTACTCCTAGTGATCCTAATCTCTATCCATTGAAATCTGTAGCATCCTCCTCTATGCCAAAAACAAAAGAGGAAATTGCTAGGAAATTATTTGAGTCTGAAAAATCTGATGAAGAGGATGTTCAAATTACTAAGGAGTTAAGGAAACCTATGACTAGGGGATTGTGGAGAGGGTTTCCCGACAACAAATAAATTTGTAGTCAAGACCTCGTTGTGTATAGGGAGTTCAGGATCGTCTACGGGAAGCAAGGTTCACCACAACATAATCATGTAATTTCAAATAACATAAATCATAAATATCATGCCTTTAACATAAAGTTATCAACTTTCGTTGAATTAATGAAGCAAATCAATCAATTTTCACAAATCAATTCACTTAACCTACTTGCTTTGATCTAAAGTTCTCAGCTTTCGTCTCAAACTTTATCTCATATTCAAATTCACAACTTTCTCTTTCAATCAAGTTAAGAACATGGAATACTTCAACTTTCTTCAAAGCTTTTGCACAAACAAGTAGAAAAATAGATAAAAGGCAATCAATTCATTCATCACATCACCATTCATGCACAATCATGTTGGGTTTCTAACCCCAACCCTAGAAAAGGAGACTACTCACTCATGATTGAAGAAAAACAAGCAAAACAATTGAAAGAGAACATAATTGAATTAAAACTAAAGGCTTACTTGAATTAAAACTTCAAACTTGTCTTAGAGCACACCTAGAACACAAGAAAATCTCCCACAATCTTCTTGCTTGTGCTCCAAGCAACACTTTTCCTCCAAAAAGCCAAAAGAACGTCTAAAATAAAAACCCTATGAGGCGTTCTACTTAAACTAACGTGTGAGAGAGAGAGATTGAGTCTAAACAAGGGTATTTATACTAGAATATCCCTCTTAAAAAGTTTTCATAAAAACAAAACCTAATGAAGATAAAAGATTGTGGAATAAAAGCAATTAATGGGCCTTTAACTTGGGCAGATGGGCTGAGTGCCTCGATATCGACCCCCGGAGGGTCAATATCGAGGTTGGTCTTGACTTGATTTCTCATGTTTCTTCCTTCTTCGTTTGGATTTTGTGGGGGTTTCTTCCATAACTTTCTTCTTTACTTCTTCCTAGCTTGATCCTCTCTTCTAATGTCCATTGAATGCATTCGAATCCGCCTCAAAACCTCCATAAAAACATACAAATAGCTTAGTTTCCATACTTTTCACATAATATGCAAACTATACTAGAAAGACAAAAATACTCACAAAAACACAAATAAACTAGACTAGAAGACTTAGAAAAACATACTAACACTATGCTAAAAACATGGACATCAGGGATCTAGTGCTAAGATTACGGGTAAAAGAGGTAGAGAATCGACTCCCACACCTGTTGGATCTGAGGGTGGTGATTAAGTCGTGTATAAGAAAACTGTGAAGGCTAAAAAGAGTAAAAAGGATCCTACTAGGTTAATTGGATGACTTGTTGCCAGTTGGAAATCTAAGAAAGTGAGTGTGGAAGTTAAGAGTGAGGGAACGAACATAGCTGAGAGAGACTTTGTCAAGGAACTCATCATGGACGATGAGTTCATCGAGTCTACTGGATTGAAGGGGGTTTCCGAGTTGTTGTTAGTTCAAGGCTGGGTTCATCTTTTTCATAAAGAAGAAAGTTTTTTATTTGGGTTAATAAGGGAGTTCTATAGGTCGTTGACTGTAGGAGACAGGGAAAAGACCACCATGCGTCACTATGAGTTGAACGGAGAGAAGTTCACCATGTCAAGCATGGAGTTAGCCACTATTTTGAAAGTGTCGCACAAGGGTTATGCTGAATATCATCGCGGTGCATGGCATGAAGAAGTGGATTCTGCTGAGTTACTGAGACGGGTTACAGAGGTGGAAGACATCGAGGGTGTCATCGCGGTGCATGGCATGAAGAAGTGGATTCTGCTGAGTTACTGAGACGGGTTACAGAGGTGGATTCTGCAGAGTTACTGAGATGGGTTACAAAGGTGGAAGACATCGAGGGTTACAGAGGTGGAAGACATTGAGAGAACATAATTGAATTAAAACTAAAGGCTTACTTGAATTAAAACTTCAAACATGTCTTACAGCACACCTAGAACACAAGAAAATCTCCCACAATCTTCTTGCTTGTGCTCCAAGCAACACTTTTCCTCCAAAAAGCCAAAAGAACGTCTAAAATAAAAAACCTATGAGGCGTCCTACTTAAACTAACGTGTGAGAGAGAGAGATTGAGTCTAAACAAGGGTATTTATACTAGAATATCCCTCTTAAAAAGTTTTCATAAAAACAAAACCTAGTGAAGATAAAAGATTGTGGAATAAAAGCAATTAATGGGCCTTTAACTTGGGCGGATGGACTGAGTGCCTCGATATCGACCCCCGGAGGGTCAATATCGAGGTTGGTCTTGACTTGATTTCTCATGTTTCTTCCTTCTTCGTTTGGATTTTGCGGGGGTTTCTTCCATAACTTTCTTCTTTCCTTCTTCCTAGCTTGATCCTCTCTTCTAATGTCCATTGAATGCATCCGAATCCGCCTCAAAACCTACATAAAAGCATACAAATAGCTTAGTTTCCATACTTTTCACAAAATATGCAAACTATACTAGAAAGACAAAAAATACTCACAAAAACACAAATAAACTAGACTAAAAGACTTAGAAAAACATACTAACACTATGCTAAAAACATGGACATCAGGGATCTAGTGCTAAGATTACGGGTAAAAGAGGTAGAGAATCGACTCCCACACCTGTTGGATCTGAGGGTGGTGATTAAGTCGTGTCTAAGAAAACTGTGAAGGCTAAAAAGAATAAAAAGGATCCTACTAGGTTAAGTGGATGACTTGCTGCCAGTTGGAAATCTAAGAAAGTGAGTGTGGAAGTTAAGAGTGAGGGAACGAACATAGCTGGGAGAGACTTTGTCAAGGAACTCAACATGGACGATGAGTTCATCGAGTCTACTAGTTTGAAGGGGGTTTCCAAGTTGTTGTTAGTTCAAGGTTGGGATCATCTTTTTCATAAAGAAGAAAGTTTTAACCTGGGGTTAATAAGGGAGTTCTACAGGTCGTTGACTGTAGGAGACATGGAAAAGACCACCATGCGTCACTATGAGTTGAACGAAGAGAAGTTCACCATGTCAAGGATGGATTAGCCACTATTTTGAAAGTGTCGCACAAGGGTTATGATGAATATCATCGAGGTGCATGGCATGAAGAAGTGGATTCTACTGAGTTATTGAGACGGGTTACAGAGGTGGAAGACATCGAGGGTGGCTCCTTTGTCACTAACTCGATGAGTGCCGAGAGGAAAGTTCTCTTCACTTGGATGATTCGTAACTTGATTCCACGAGAGCAAAAGCGCAGTACTGCTATGATCCAAGACATCCTTGTCATGGACAAGATCATCAAGAAGGAACCGGTTAATCTTGCTCGACTGTTGCTCTTTCACATGGAATCTATCAAGGTCAGTACCAGACATGTTCTTCCTTACTACTTTGTTGTCAAGAAAGTGCTCCAGTATCATGAGGTTTATGAGGCTGATGAAGAGATGGAACACGTCCGCCACCCAAATTCTAACATTGTTCATAAGATGGGCTACAAATTGATTGATAATCAGTGGGTGTCAAGGGATGCAGGCAAGGATGTTGTTTCTGATGCTAAGATGGAAGATGATGCGTTGGGCATCAATGCTGAAGTAGGGGAAGGTTCACAACCTGGTTCTATTATGAAGCTGCTAGTTGAGCTCCAACGCCAGAACCAGGAATTGCTTGAGAAGGTTGGGCAACTCTTGCATTGTCGATCACACTGCGCTCAAAGCTAACGTTCATGAATTGTCTATTGCGCTTGATGACCTGTCTAAGTCCTTGACTTAGATCGAGTGGTCGACATCCATTTTCCCTTTACATTCCCTAGCACATCTACTTTCTCAAAAACATCTCTTCGGTTTCATGTGTATGTGTTTGCTTTCTCTGTTGCATGTTTAAGACTATTTTGCTCTTGTTGTTGTGGTTTACGTGTGTACATTGGATAATTTCTTTATTTACCTTCGTTTGATTATCTCATTTTACATAATTATTTAGAGCAGTTCTTTTTTATGATGCCAAAAGGGGGGAAAGGCTGGGGGTAGATAAAATAATGGGAATATCTATACTGAATTACATGTGGGTTATCCAACTTAGGGTTAACTTTTGACAAACTTCAAATTATTGCATATCTTGTTCGATATTTGGTCTTTCCATGCTTATACATGATGAAAGGAGTTTGTCACCATCAAAAGGGGGAATTTGTTAGAAAAGTTAGAGGCTTTGATTTTGATGGTTCCAAACGCATGTCACGTGAACGACCTCGAGTATGTGAGCAAATTCGCCAACACCAGTCAAGACGTTGACGTGAGTTGAAGGAAAATCTCGGAGATCTTGAAGACCCGTGTGATCTTTGAAGATTGGATAGTATAATCTTATTTTAGGAAAGATCTTACGTGGATAATATTGTTAGTAGATTATTGTCTTTGCCCTAAACCATATTTTATTGTATCTTGTTTTATGCTAAGGGTGAGATTGTAAAGATAAGGAAAATATTATATTGGCATAACCGAATTGGAAGATAATATTCTGTCTTATGTGACCTAGGTTTTATGTATTTAATCTAATGCTTTAAGTTAGACTACACACGAACTCATACTCCATTTTATGTTAAGAAAGAAAACGATAGTTTGAGAGTTCAAGAGACATAGGCTTGTTAGATTGGTTGAGGGTTATCTTACTCGGTTCACAACGAGTTCTAGACTGCTTGGAAGGTAGGTCTAGATCCAGGGTGTTCTTGTAAACAGTCCAAAAGATCAATAAAGCAAGATATGACTTTAGTCCTTCCAACCGAGAACTTGGAAGGGAGTGGTTTTCACACTTGATTGATAGAGCTCAACGATCAAGTGTTTCCACTATAAAAAATTATTGTGTGCATGTAAGTCTTTCTTGTAGTTTATTTCGGTTGGATTTACTTAAGAGGTCGATGACTTAGTTGAGATCGGCGACCTAGAAATACTAACGATCCTACAATTTGAATTTGAGTTTTTTATGACTAGGATAAAATTGTCCTACGCAATTCCAGCGCTCGCGCGAGCCTTGGATTTGTGTAAGGCAATTTTACCCCGTTTTCGTAAAACCCCGTTTTTGTAAAACCCTCTGTGTAGACTAAAATTGCGCTATATCTTTGTGAATCTTGTCTTCACGGAAATTCTTGTGTTGTTAAAACGTTTCCCGTATGCTTTTATCATTCTTTTACATCAGTATATTTCAAAATACTTTATAAAAGCATTTTATCATTATTTTTTCCTACTATTTTACTACTACGTCGATATTATCGTATATATAAATTCTTTAAATGATACTATAAAAGTTACAAAATTTATGTGCAAAGCACAAACACTGGTAGTTAACACTTGAAATAAAGATATAAAGTTATTGACTTGTTGTAATACTATAAGTATTAAATTTTAACTGAGTTTGATGATCCGCATTGGTTTTATTGTTCTACGTACACGCATTGTTCTAAAAAATAGTCTAGGTAGTCGCCTAAGTGTTAGGTGATGGTCTATCGTCCTGATTTTATCTTTGACGGTATTCTGGGTGGCTAGGCGGGGGAGTAGGTGAGCTAGGCAGGCTAGTCGGCTTTTTAGGTGGGCTGGGTGGCCTTCTAGGTAGATTGGGAATCCTGCTAGGCTGCTTGTACGGACACTAGGCAAGCTCTAGGCTTAAATTTATACACAGATATTGTGACACCCTTACACCCTATGACGTATACTCTGTAAAACTTATCTCCTATATAAGAAGATAATTCACATATAACAATTATCCATATAAGCACAAAGCGGAATCTAACAACCATACAAGGTTGTACACACACATCTATGTCGTTACTTCTTATGCTAATACATCTATTACTCTAACTTCTATTACAAGTCATATATCTATGATGCAAAAATGAGGAGGAGAAGGTTGCATTGAGTTTCAACCGGCCGACCTGTATGAATGTGACCTCTAAAAGAGACACACATTAGAAAGTTCTAGCTGAACCTGAAAAATTCGCATACTCAGTGAATATAAACCATCATCAATTATTTCACACAGAGTCAAACATTTAGTCCATGTACATATACATACATAATATACATATGTCATATAGAAATTTACTATGCATATGCAAATGCTGATGTTTCCGATTCTTTATTATGTGAACTGTTAAAGCCTGAATCTGCCCCGGGTTTACTGTATATGGACTCTTATGGTCCCTGTAAGAATTATGACCCGTAGGTCCTGTATGATCCGAAGATCCTGTATGACCCGTAGGTCCTGTATGATCCAAAGATCATGTATGACCCGTAGGTCCTGTAATACAAATTCAGGGCGAGACAATCACAGGTCCTTTTAATCTCATTGCAATATGCTATGTAATCAAATGCATCATGTGTTCATATATCATATGCCATCTGTTAACAAACTTTCTGTGTAAACAACTCTGGAAATTTTAGAGCTATCATACATATCCATATAATTCATATAGCACACATATTCATAAAGCACGTATATCCATATAGCTCATATAGAACATATATCCATATTGCACATATAGCACATAGGGTTAAATCTCCGGTCTATACTCACATGTTCAAGACAGATACTATATCTCTTTCCTTTCTCTTTGACCACGATCTATGACTTGTACTCCTTTATATAACCAAATGCAAAAACAACCTATTTACTCTTACAAAACTTAACCCCAAATGTAATGAAATGCCAGAATGCATTATAACTTCTTGTACATCTTTCCAAATCCTTTAAAATTTGACAACAATAAAATATATATATAGAAGAACATTTTTCTAGTTTAAACTTTTCTGAAAAACTTGATCAAAGGGCTCCCTAATATCCTTACAAAACAAAACCCTAAAAATACTCTGAAATCTTTTACCGAATATAAATCCGATATCGAAACACCCTTTGAGAGCTATAGATCAACCGATTTTCAAACAAAAGCAACTGTACATCTAGATCTGGAAAAATCAGTGAAATCCAGATAAACAATTAAGTAACTAAAAACTTACCAAAACACGTTTGTACTTCGAGATTAAAACCCGATTGAAAAGATTTTAGACAGGATCCAACTAAACAACCAACAAAATCCAACTCCCTCTCTTATGTTTATCTCCTCTCTCTCTCACTCTTTTATTCCTCCTCTCTGCTCGTCATTTTACAAATGAAAGAACATGGAAATATATATCCAACGAAGGTCGGCTAAATTTTTTAGGAAATTACACTTTCCATCCTCAAATCTCCTTTACTACAGACTTTACCCTAAAATAATTAATAATTAATTTTTTGTTAAAAACTTTTTAAAATATAATAAACTTAATTAGAAAATAAATATTGCGTTTAAAAACTCACTATATATCATGCCAATATGCTATGCATATGCTCTTAATCTTATATGAATGCAGAATGACGTATGCACTTTGGTCGGGGATGTTACAGATATTATAATACGATTATTGTTTATTTATACTAGCAGGAGACCCCGTGCCTTTGGCACGAGGGTAATATTGGTATTACTATATTCATTTTGTTATTTTGTACAAACACAGTTTTTATACATGTTGATACCTAATTGATATTGTTCCTTATTAAGTCAAAAAATAATGTTATTTCCGATACGAACCAAAATATAAATTGCGTATAAATTACAATCTTTTTAAAGAGTGTTGTTGTACAAATTGTATTAGTAGGGTTAGCAATAACGAATCATATGTACTGTTTTTTGTATGTGGACTAATAAATGGCATATTGTAATGTATTATGCCTTTGGTCATATGCAAATAAAATCGCAAAAAAAAAACAAAGATTTGGCATAGTAAATGTGTATAAACAAGATAGGAAATTGCTAGTACAGTTAGGCAAGAAGGCAATAGTATGTAATTACAAAATAAGCGTTTATAATTGCGGTGTAATAATATGAACATCTTAAAGCTATTTAGGTTACAGCAACCCACTGACATTGAGACGAATGAAGCATCATTGAGAAGCAGAAACCCAAACACGGAGCTGCAAAGATTTAGAGAAGGCGCAAAAGTTCATTCTCTCCCATGGGATTCCTTGTATATCCTTTCCATTTCTCACTTCCATCATAGTCGCATTCGTTTTCAAGTTTGCCTGCTACAAAATTTAAACCAGTTTCAATTAATAAATTACATATCTAATGCAGTAAAAGATTCCTCATCTTACCAGTTTCAATTAATAAATTTAAACCAGTTTCCTTATTCAAATGGAACAAACAACTTACCTAGATGGTCTTCAACAAGGGTTGCCACCAACTCGAGTGATCATTTTCCAACCTATTGATCATCTTACCAGCTGCAAGAGTGATCATTTTCCAGCATATTGATCATCTTCTCAACTGCAAGACAATGTTGTAAACTGAAACGCAAAATAAGGTAAAACTCAAATATAGAGCTCAATTTTAATGATACTACAATAAATAACTTTTGTAAATCGTCCCTAATCCTAGTGATTTGTTTTCTTAAATAGTAGTAAGAAGATCAAAGTAATAAGATAGTTACCAAATCAAGAGACTCAAAATCATCATCCTTGTCATCTATACAACGCATGAACTTCTTCACCCCCTGCCTCGACAGCGAAGTCCTTAGCGGAGTCATATATCCCTTGCAGCAGCAACAAGGCCCCCCTCCTAGCAGCAACCCGTTATGGCCTCCGACAACGTCGACATCTCCGAATGCGTCTGACAGTACCCCTCCAAGAAGCAAACCATTAACCTTAAAGACAACAAGTATATTTCAGGTCAATAAAAAATGGTAGAGGGAACATGATGTCTAGCAAGTTCAAGAAGTACTTTCACAAGCTTCTCTAAGCCACTTGTCAAGTCATTAAAAATTGACAAAGGCTAAAAAACATTCAAAAAGTATAAAGAAGGAAATGCTTGATTAGGCAAATGATAGCATCAAATGTTGGGTCTAATGGATAGCATTTTCAAAAGGAGGAAGCATTGGGTTCTGACTGGCAAGATTACAACAAACGTGAGTACATCCAGAAGGTAAAAAAGGTTCCATTTAAGTGAGCTTAATCAGATTTAGTATGTCACAACTGATAGGTTGCATTCAATGTAAAAAATCAAAGAGAGCTTTTCTATGATACAAGGTGTTGCAACAATACAAAAGAAATCGCCAAAGAAATTGATTTGCAACGTATTAAAAATATATAGGATTTTATAGAATTCAAGATTGTGCTAGTCCAAACAAATCATTGTAAGAATCACTTGTAGATGAATATGTGCACAAATTCAGGAAAAATAGATCAGTAATAACAGACATAGCAGATGCTTTCAATGCCAAACAAAATGATGATAATATCATGTGGGAGGCCAGGCAATTGTTTAGGTTCGTACACGTCTCCCTGAATTCCGACAATGGAAGAACGCAAGCCAAGAGCTCCCTGGCTGCCATCTCCAAAGCTCATGACAACAAATGACAAGTTCCCATTTATAATATCAATAACTCTGTCAGCTGAACATGTAAAAATTTCCAGAGAAACGAAAAGGGATCTTGTTTCTTACAGATTAATCGGAAGATTCTTCAACTGTCGTGCAACAAGCCTCTCCTCAACACTTAGCTGGACCATAAAAAGGTCAGCCCAATGCTATGCCAGTATGCCTTTGAGAACACTAATGAAATCTAGTACAGTGTTTGGTCTGCACATAAGACAAACATAAAGATACAATTTCTACTACCATTGAGATTCCAAAGGCCAAAACAGTAAGTGAAAATTGCTACAGAAAGACAAAATAGTGTGGAATGCCAAAAACAGTAAGTGAAACATTTTAAAACACATGCATATGAGGGAAAAAACGATTATAGAATTCAACAATAATATAAGTAATCCTTTTCTTAGGGAAGCTAAATTTTATGGCACAAGGACCATAGAAATGCTAAAACCTGGAGAGTGTCTCCTAAAGGATAAGACATGAAATGAGGGTCATTTATTATTTCCCAAACCATCATTGCAGGATCATCCCTATATTCAATTCTCGTAATGGTATTCTTCCTTGTTAGAACAGTATGTAGAGGTAAAAGATTGAATGGTAAGACATATTTTTCTCATCTGACAAATATACCAATTAGATTGAACCCGCCAATTCAATAATCCTAAAATAGGCAACCACACCCC
Organism: Fallopia convolvulus; assembly: GCA_964016875.1. Classification (NCBI taxonomy): domain Eukaryota; kingdom Viridiplantae; phylum Streptophyta; class Magnoliopsida; order Caryophyllales; family Polygonaceae; genus Fallopia; species Fallopia convolvulus. The sequence goes on from OZ024719.1 coordinate 27,698,974, forward strand.
CTAACCCAACCAAACCCCCAAATCCTAATCAATAACCCTACATTTTGCTCTTCAGCTGAGCTATCCTCCAAATTAGAGCCTTAGGTTGCTTCATTTGAATTGGCAAGGAGCACTCTTATAAATGTAACACAACCATAGAACAAAATAAAGAAACAGAAGTGTGAATATGTGTTATTCAACCTAAGCATCATTTGTATTAATTGTATGATTTGCATTTATTTGATGTTGTGTAAAAAACGTAAAGAACAAGCAAAATAAAGAAAGATATGCACAAATATGCAGGCTTAAGGAAAGCAGGGGCAAAAAAATGAAAGACAATAGAGAGTAACCATTAAATTTAATATTTCACAACCTAAGAAAGAAAGTAGAGATAAATCATGATTCACCATGGGTCTAAAAAAACATGGCTCCTTTTGCACTGCCATCATAGGCAAGTGCCTTTCCTGCACCACAAGCTCCAACATAAAAAAATTCTACCAACCAAGGTCAATCCAGTTGCAGAAGCACCATTCGAAAGGCAAAAGTTGCAAGATTTTAGGTGAAACTGTGAAAGACACATTCAGCTAATTAGAGAGAGCAAATGGATTCAATTAATGACGTCGCAGCGATTCTTAAATTGCAAAAAATAGCTTCTAGGTAGTCAACATTATAAGTTTTCAAACGATCAATTGTAATAATTGTTGTAAATCAGCCATCCCTTTTTTAAACAGGTTTAAGGAAATACAATTATACAAATTAAAACTCTTTCCATCCAAGATATATTTAATCAGAAATTTTAGTTAACAAATGATGAAAAGCACATCAGTAAACCACTGATGACGCATGTAAAGAAGGAATATCCAGCAAAATTGCAGTACAAAAACTGATATGAAAGTGGCTTAATCCATGCATAGTTATCTACACCAAGCCATACAGTGATAGGAAACTTGCAATCAATAGCTAGAAATGTAATCATAAGTGAGGATGTTGTGTACCTTGCCAACGTCATGTTTTGAATACGATCCGAAAAGAAGCTTTTGGAAGAGTGCACATCGTAAAATCGCATCACTGTTTCTTCATCTAGTTGAGTCTTCCACTCCTTTAAGATGAGATACCCAGAGTCCAGAATTACCATTTATAATGCATCAGTACGATTTCCATAAAGCTCATATAGTTTTGTGATTGCAAAGTTGTCTCCTTACTAACTATATCATGGGTGAAACCAGATTTGTTTAGGAAATTGAGCTATTGTCACCTTACATAACATAGCTCACCCCCAAATTGAATTAGAAAAGTAGCGAATAGGAAGCTATTATCATTCATATGCACTAATTTGAATTGATTAAGATTAACTGTACCATCCCCTACACAGATCACCTCGTAGATTAGATCCTATACGAAGAAGCAACTACCAAGGAAAAAGTTGCGATTGAATAGTAAAGAAACTATAAAATTAGTGTACATTAGAAGACTAATATGGAAGCAGGAAATAATAAGCCTGAAATCTGATTCTCACCTTGATGAGAACCTAAGAGAGCTTCATAAGACCATCTAGGGATGGCCATGCTCGTTTTTTTTTTTTACACAAACCTCCCTGTAGGGAAAAATATAATAGATATAAATTATCAATTGACCAAGCTAGGAGGATTGCAATTTCGTAAACAGCCCAAACTTATGGCGCCATTTTATGATTCGCAGAATAAGGAGAATCTCTAGGGACCGAAGCATTTCCCCATAGCCCATGGTCCTAATATCATCTAGACGTATTAATACAATCAAGAAACACAATAAACACAATTGCTAAGTACAAGAATAAACTTTGATGCAAATTTAAGTTTGAGAATGCTAGAATTACCTGGAATTTTGTCAACGTCGAGTCTCATAACCTTTCCAAGACCTGATTTCTTGTTTCGGGCAAAGTTATCAATATCATCTCTACCTCCTCCATCTCCCATCAATCAAACTCCATGATCATTTTTTAAAGGTAGTCCTATTGTAAATAGCCTGCTGACCTCTATTGGCTTCAAATTCATTGATTGAAAGCAAAAAAAAAATGTTGGATCATAACATATGTTAGCCACGGTAACTGATAACTAATTTTAGTAGTTAAAACTGTTTGTCATCATAAAATCCAAAGAACGGAATTGCTGATGAAGGATCAGATTCAACCTATCTAAACTATCCATTAACTCGTGAAATCTGAAAATCAAATTAGAACCAATCAAACTCAATTAAAACTTGTCATCGAACACCTTCTATGCATCATTAAATCTTATACCTCCAAATTGTTAAATTATCATCGTCCACCACCAGTGACACCTCTCGCATACCACAGCCATCAGCTCTCACAGACCAATCTCCCTTAACCGTTCGATGCACCACCGCCATTCCTGCAACAACACAAAGAAATGAAGAGTTCATATCAAAGATTCATAATTAATCTCCAAAAAATTGCAACAGTAGAACAAAATAATATACAACAACCCAAATTCGTCCTCTGACCGCAAAATCAATGAGAAACCATATAAGAGAGCATAAGTCGGAGTACCTATCACAAAATAGGTATTGTGCAGGTCAAAGGAGGTGTATGGCTGAAGGCAATGGGTACTCCACTTCGAGCCACTCGCCTCACCGCCAACACTAAAATCGAGTTGAGAACCATGGCTAGAAAACGCCTCAGCCTTGAACGTGTCATTGAGTTTGGGAGCTTTCCTTATATGAAGAGATTCGCAGACTGGATGGAGAGGAGATTATTTGTAAAAAAGGTACTTTATTTTGTAGTGAAACAAAGCAAGTTATATATTATATGCTAAATCAAACCACCTGAAAGCTTAGAAAGCCAACCTTGAGATCCACCGAGTTTCTCAAGGGCAGATGAAGCATCGTTGAAGATCCGGCGAGCCCTTAAAACGCCGATGATAGCGCCGCCGTCTACGAGTTGCACCGCCGGCCGATTCAGATGCGGTGGACATCTTCTCTTGTAGGTGATAGGCGAAATCCAAAATTTGAGTCCAACGGCTGATTCAGACTCACGCCGAGTTCATCTTTTGTTGACTTCACCATCCACACCTCCAACTATGATTCCATCTCCATGAGAGGAAGGTCAATCAGACAAAGAAAGAGAGAAATTCATGGAGAAATTGAAAGAAATCATAACAAACTCAGATTAAATCACAACAAACTCAATTTAAAGCCAAAGAAAAATCCCGAATTTCTGTATGAAACTCTAAAAGTTTGAAAGTCTGAACTGAAATCAACTTACCTGGGATCCTTTAGAACGATCGATAGACCAGCAAAAAGAGATGAATGAGGCGGCAAGAGATGGACGAAGATGGGGTGGAGAGAGAGCTTTGAAGCAGGAGAGAGCTCTGAAGCAGGTGGTGGTGGATAGAGGGAATGGGAAAGTAGTGTGAACTGAAGAAAATAATACATAGAGGAAGACAGAGGGAAGAAGATATGTGAAAGGCAAATAAACGGCTCACGTACTATTTCACATAGACAAATAATCGGACGGTTGAAACATAGCAATTTTTATAGGGAGTGCACTGTATTAATATAACTAGTGTAATTCACGTAAATTTACGGGTAGTTTTAAAAATTATACTATATAATATATTATAATAAAATAAAGAGAAAAAATAAAAATAATGTACATTCTCTACTTTTGGAGAGCTAGGTAGTGATGCACTTGAGTTTTTGTCTAGGGTCACGCGGGCTGCTCATACTAATACGGCTAACGCTAGTATTCGGTCTTTTATTTTTCAGCGTTTGTGCTTTGCCTTGAATAAGGGTGTCGGAGCCCAGTTAGTTGTTAGGCTCCCATCCAATTATGTGTAATTTTTCTTAAAAAAAATAAAAATAAACCACGAGTATTTAAATATGTATATTTTAATAATTATTCTATTATTATAATTATTAATGATATTTATAAAAAATTTAACAATTTTTTTGTTTTCTAATCTTTAAGATAAAAGTAAATAAATATGGAAAATATTTTTCTAAATCAAACGTTCTACATTCACTTTTAAGTATAAAAAATAAAAATAAATATATAAAATGAAATAACGATTGGTTCTTAAAGTGCCATGTAGCATAAATTTTATTGATAATTTATTTTTGTTTTATTATGTAATAGCATATATATAGATAGAAATTTATATCGATAACTTTTTTTTCAACAATCGGATAAAAATATTTTAGCACAATCTTAAGATAGCATATATAATATTGCTTTTCAATATCAATAAACATAGATAGAAAATGATATGGATAAAAATTTATTTTGATACATTAATTATTTTATAAAATCTAAAATTGCCTTTTTTATATTTAAAGAATTTTTGAAGAATAAAATCAATATTTACATAGATAGAAATATATATATATATTATCTATTTTATAAAATCTAAAATCTTACCCTAAAAAACCCAATCTTTATAAATTCATTTTTTTATTTAGTAATGTTTATTATTTGATTAAATATTTTTAAATATGATTGTATATTAATTAATTACTTTATTTTTTAACATGTGATACTATATGAAAAATCTATCTGTTATATATTTTTTAGCATGTGATGCTATATGAAAAATCTATGCATACAATATGATATCTATCTGTTATATATTTTATGAGGTGGCTAAGAATTTAAGAGAAATCTTGATTTCTAGAATTATTATTTGAGTATAATGTGCAGGGGGCTTTCTAGAATTATTATTTAGTTTTTTAAGTTGAAAAAAGATTTTCCATTATTTTATTCAGGTTATGCCACGTGGCGCAAATTTTTACACACACTTGGTTTCTGCTTTATAATGTATTAGGGTAGATTTATTGTAAACATTTGGCACGGTTTTTTAGGCATTTATAAGTACTGTAGCAAACCATATACGCATCTATTTATTGTAGTGGAGATATTACAAATAATAACCTTATATAAAAAATCGCATCAATCCGCCATATCCCGCCTTGGCCCTTGCTTAACCTTGTAGGTACTAGATTTATCCCACCGCCTAGCCTCTGCCTAGCGTTTCTTAGAACACTAACTTACGTATAGAATTTGTTCCATAATATTTAAGTGAAATAATAGATTTGCATGCATATATATAACATACAAAGATGCGAATGTAGATTATGTAATAATCATAGTCTATATGTAAGGGAAAACTTAATTCTTGTAGGTATTGGGAAATCTTTATTTTTCGATCTCTTTACAACTCAAATAGGCTATTAGACAATAATGTACGATCAATATCAGTAGGAATTTATTCAATGGTGGTGGAAGACTGGACGATCAACACATGTTTCTGCTACCAAACTTTGCCTTACCAGTTTACCATCTCCAAATAATGCACTCTGCCACGGAGCGCGCTCCTCAGGAGCCCTCCTTTGAGATGTACACAGTACAAACGCGTTTGGGCAGTTGTTAGAGCCTGGTGGCGAATATAACATTGGGTTCTACATATCTGTTCATGCGCATATGTGTATTAGGTTCACAATGTAAGATGATGGTGTTTCATTTTAAAATTAATTGGCGATAAGAGAAGTAATTCAAATGCTTATATAGTAAGCATTTATCTTTCAATTTTTATATGTAGAAATCTCTTTACTTCCACACGCCCCTCAAGTTCAACTGTCAGACCCCGCAATATGTTAGTTGCAACTTGACGTCATGTCTTCAAGCCGGCCAGCTCATATAGAACAGGAGTCGGGACCTAGGATCAAACAAGCTTTGATACCGTGTACGTTAATGTCCGTTGGACCAATATGACGTGGGGGTGCACACGTCTATTCATGTATATTTGCGCGTTAGACGAAACAGATAAGCTCATGTGGTTTTATTTCTAAAATCAATTGATGATAAGAGGAATAACTTAAATGTTTATATATAGACGTATCTTTCAATTTTTGGATGTGAGAATCTCTTTAGTTTCATCGCAACACTTTGTAAATAGTGCACATGTATAAGGCACGACTCACCGTGTATGAAAAAAAATAGTGGGTATAAAGTTTGCCCGCTTTCGAAGAAAAAAAAGAAGCAAAATTCAGGATTATAGGGTCATGTATAGAGATGTACAAAAATTTCGTGGGGACGGGGATCCGCCGGGACCCGCCCCTAATGGGGCGGGGATTCCCGGACTTTATGGAGGAATAGGGTGGGGATGGGGATCATTTTCATATCCCCGATTTTAAACGGGGCGGGGACGGAGAATGTATGATCCGCCCCGAATCTCTGCTTATATACCCGATATGTTTTTTTAATTTTTTTAATTTATAAAACATAGAATAAAAGTAGATTTTAAATATAAATGTAGTTTTTAATTTAAAAGCTTATATATATATATCTACAAATTACAAATTATATAATGAAATTTAAAATTTATGTTATTAAATTTGATATTTGTAAACTTTTTTAAAGTTTAAAATATTTTTATAATAAATGGGGCCCCGTTAACAACCCGATAGTCGACGGAGATTTCCCGCCTCATTCCCTGCCGGGATTAAACGAGGACGGAGCTGGGATGGGGGCATAATATTATTCGGGGATGGGGATGGGGAATGCTTCTCCGCCCCGCCTTGTCCCGTCCTCATGTGCATCCCTCATGTATGGAGCGATAGAATAGAGACACGATCCCCGCCGACGTCATAGATGACATGCCTTTGTAGTTGACGTCTATACATGGTACACGTACGTCCAATATCTAATAAACTTGCGGCTACTAGTATATTGATGTGTGTAGCTCATCTTATTCGTACACTTTGTCCAATTTAATATCACATGGATAGCAAAGAGAAATTATTAAAAATGAGACTAAAATTTTAAATTATTTATTATGAAGGCGTATTAAATCATGAATTTGGTTAAAATAAAAAAAAACTCTTATCTTTAAATATAAAAAAAAATGTATTTTTTCTAGTTCGTAATGCATTTTTCTTACTGAGTAGTGCACTTTTTCGCATTTGCACTTTTCGTACTTTGTAGTGCACTTTTCGTATTTTTTGTAGTACACTTTTCGGATTATATTTTTTGTATTTTGTAATGCAATTTTCGTACTTTGTAGTACACTTTTCATTTTTCAAGATAAGAGTTTTTTTCATTTGAACCAAACTCATTAAATCATATCATACGCAATAACTTATATTTATAGTATATAAAAGAGGCAAGAAATAAGACCATTAGATTACACTTAGAATATTGTCACATAGGATTTTGTATTTTGACAATTTATATATGTTAATATTATTTTAGTATACTATAAAAATAAAATAAATAAATTTAGAAAAGATTATATCTAAAATAATTCCCAACGGGTGGATTTCTCCTCTATATAATCACATACACACACCACATTTTTCACATACCAAAAATCGATCTCATTATTCTCTTAATAAAATCCACTCTCAAATAAATCTCAAAATGACGGATTGGTTCATTGCATAATTTAATGTAAGTAAATTAATTATTTTAAATTAATATTAGATTTGAATTTATTACTTTTACGTTAAATTTCATACAATTCGGTATTGTTTTTTAAATATTTCATACATGTATGTAGTCGTTAATAGTGGGAGGAGCAAAATCACTCGCTCCATTTGATTTAAACGAGGAGTACGTGGATGACGATGATGGAGGAGATGAGGTTTCAAATGAGCACAATCACGGTGTCGTTTATAATCTAGAATCAAATCCGGTATATAAATGTCATTTTTAATATGTTTAGAATTTAAGACAAAAAATTCTAATTAGCTTTTTATTATAACATGGTATTCAGTTTCCAACCTTTTCTAGATATTTTGCAAATAATTGTAAGTGGTCAAAACGAGAGATATGAAAAAGCGGGCCCGTAAGATAGAGAGGGTGTTAAACATTGTACTCACCACAAAAACTCATGGGAGGCAAATATCCTTTTGAGATGCACTTTAGGCGGTAAGTACAAAAAGGGAAAGAAGGGAAAATCGTGTAAAATGGTGAAGAATTTAGAGGTCGGTGTTGAACTTAGTTTTGGTCATTGTACTAGAACGATTGGGTGCTCGTTCGAGGTTATTGGTTGGAGGGACAAAAAGACCAAGAAGTGGTACTTAAGGGTGGAATGCGGTCACCACAATCATGACCTTTCCATCAATTGGGAGGCCCAACATGAGGATAAGATGGTGGAGGTTGAGAATAAGAAGACCCGAACTGAGTCTCAGATGGTTCAGCATGGAAATAAGGATTAGGTGGTGGAGGTTGGGAATAAGAAGACCCGACATGAGTCTCAGCTTGGAAATAAGAACTTATAGGAATAAATGAAATTGCATTTTGGGGTCGTGTGTCACCTTTTGGGTCAGTTTGTGTGTCGGTCCGTGGAGTGAAATCATTATCAAATTCAGTACACATATTTTGAGTAGGCTCAAATTCAAGGGTTAGGTTGGGGTTGTGTGGAGTGTGTTCGGAAGTGGATGACCCCCACATATTATGATAATTGGGAGTTGTGTATTGGGTGGCCGGAATAGTCGGGTTAGGTGGATATAATGCAGAGAACTCTTGTGGTGGTAGGGGGTGTGTACCCCCGGACTTATACCACTCCAAATATCGGGGATCGTTCATAAGTGTGTCTACACATAAATAAAGTGTGGCCACTATCATATATAATGTATTAAATTTTGTAATCACTTAATAATTAAAATATTATAAAATAAATAAAATTATGAAAATTCTAATGACGTAAATGAATAATAATTAAAATTAAAATACTAACAAATAAAATTATGAAAATTCTAACATATTATAATAATATATGATCCGATATAAATTAAGATGTAAAATTTATGATTCAAAACGTAAATTACTAAATTATATACCTAAATCAAGTCCCCCGCTAGGTGATATGGCTTCTTGATGTGTGAAGTCAAACTCAAAAGTAGAGTCATTTGGAGTCGTTAGTTGGATCGAAATCTCCTCATCCTCAACGTTAGCTTCAACAGCATTGTCATTCACCCTCTGATTCAAATTTATCTGCGACGATAATGGCAACTGTGGTGTTTTCGAACGACTTTTACTATTAGATTTTCCTCCCTCAAACAACTTAAACATTTATTTATTCTTTTTTTCCTCTTATCTTTTTCCCACTTTTTCCTTACTTTTTTTTCACCTTGTCGATAATTGCAATTGGGGATGAGAAGGGGGCTATATAAATCCCCAAAAGAAGAGTCGTTGTTCTTTAGGGGCAAAGAGATCTGTTAGGGATCTAGGCCCCCACGCTATCTACGCAGATAGCGTGTTTTGAAAAAAAATTAAAGCATTATGTCATCTTGAGCTAGTCATGGCCATATGTGCTGGCCAGTCCGCAAAATTGGGCTGAAATGGCCGAGGTCGTGTCCGAAAATCATAGCCCAGTCCCGAACGGGCCTGGACCAGCCCGGCCCGGGATTTTTTAGTTAAAATTAAAAAAAGAATCAGGCCATGCTGAAACGGCCTGGTCCTGTGTTATATCGGGCAGGTCCCGGGGCTGGAATCATTAGCCTGGCCCGGTGGTGGCCCGGCCCATCCCGGCCTGAGCCCGTCCCATCCCGGCCTGAGCCCGTCCCGTGGCCATGCCTATTTTGAACGACGTGAGGCTCGTTAGTCGAGACAACTGACTAAAAATTATGGATGCCCTAAGTTTCTGCATGGGATGCTTCGAATTGGAAATAAAAACAACACAAGCCGAAAAAAAATAATGACCTGAAACGTGTCTTGTGGAGAATTCTAACCCTGACGCCTCTTCTATCTTAGCCAATGTGACAAGGAAACTAAATTTGATTTGATTTGCTTCTACCAAAAAAAATTTGATTTGATTTGATTTGATTTATAATATTATCCTTCAAGAGATGCCACTGCCATACATTAAGAACAACACGTCCTGTCCCTTTCAAAATTTTAATTTCTTTTCTTTTTTTTGTTTCTTTTATTTAAATGGGGCATGTGAACGGCGAAACGTTGACTAATAGCGACCACCTTGTACATTATTATGGCCTTGGTTTTAAATTGGTTGGATATAGTCTGTTGTCTGTAGTCTATTCACCGCATCAGTGTTATTAATTTAGAACCGTCCAAATTCATTAATCAATCCTTCGAGACAAATGCTTTGATAATAATAATATGAACAATTGAACATATAGATTACATTAAGGCCTAAACCATAATCTTATAAAAGTTCTTCCTCTTTGTCTAATAAATACTTTATTATTTTATAATAATTTCCACTAATATTAAATTACAAGAAATATATAAAAGTATTTTTTGAAGAAAATTAAATAAAAATTTACAATTGCCTATTTATTTTTAAGGGTTTCAAATTTACGTATTTCAAAATAAAATAACATAATGAACATTTAACAACTATAAAATTTATCCCTCTATGTCTAATAAATGCTCTATTCTTTTTAATAATTTCTACTAATATTAAATTGTAAGAAATATATAAAAAAAATTTTTGAAGAAAATTAAATAAAAACTTACAATTGCCTATTCATTTTTAAGGGCTTCCAATTGACATATTTGAAAATAAAATAACATAATGAATAATACTTATACTTTAGAAAGTAAATGAAACATACAATAATATTATCAATTATTCACAATTTTTTGTATGCACGAGAATCACATTAATCTAAATAAAAAAATACTTAAAAATAAAATAAAATTGGTAACAGTTTAAGTTTAAAATGTGAAATTAATGATTGCACTGTTAAATTATGATGGAAAAGAAATTCATGTATCTTAAATCAGTATGCACTAATTAAAGGATCGAATATTTTATATATGTATATTTTTTAATTTTTCATTTGTATACAATCAATTATAAGATTTCATCATGAAATTAATTAATATGTTTAATCACATGTTATGATATCTAAAATCTTCAATATTAAAGAAAATAACAAACATGTGATATAAACTTAGTCTCGTCCAACGGACGGGTTAGCACTCTAGTAGTTTTAACTTCTATCACTCGCCTTTATTGATAAATAACTTTTTATGCTAAAAAAACAATATTAGATTAGTCTTTCTAAGTTTGAATAATCATACTGTATTTTGAAATATCTAAATCTTAAAAAAAATATCATAACTTATCAAAAGCTAGTATCTTATTAAATTTGACTTCTTAGGATATCAACATCAACACTATCATAAAAGAGAGACAAGTTTTTATAAACAATAGTGTAAATTAAAAAAAACCAAGCCCCTTTTAAAAATTTACGGAAATGCCATTTTCATATTCTTTAAAACCATGCCCCTTAAAATAAATTTACGGAAATGCCATTTTCATATTCTTTTCCAAAAAAAACATGTTCCTTTAAATAAATTTACGTAAATGCCATTTTCATATTCCTTTCCATTGTAAATCCAAAAAAACCATGCCCCTTTATACCATTTTCATATCTCTTTCCACCATATGCAAACAAATACTCTTCTAGGGACAATACACTTCTTAGTTCTAGAAAAATCATGCCCATTTAAATAAATTTACGTAAATGTCATTTCCATATCTCTTTCCATCATATCCTTTTTTGGAAATCCAAAAAAACGATGCCCCTTTAAATAAATTTACTGAAATTCCATTTTCATATTCTTTTCCAAAATAAAAAACACGCCCCTTTAAATAAATTTACGTCAATTCCATTTTCTTATTCCTTTTCTCAAAAACATACCCCTTTAAATAAATTTACGAAAATGTCACTTTCATATTCCTTTTCCAAAAAACATGCTCCTTTAAATAAATTTACGAAAATACCATTTTCATATCCCTTTCACAAACAAATCATTAAATTAATGTCACGCAAATTCAGTTTGTTTTTATGGACTTTGTCCATTTTTTTAAAATTTTTACGGAAATGTCATTTTCATATTCCTTTAAACCATGCCCTTTAAATAAATTTACGTAAATGTCATTTTCATATCCTTTTCCAAAAAACCATGCTCCTTTAAATAAATTTACGTAAATGCCATTTTCATATTCTTTTCCAGTGTAAATCCAAAAAAAACATGCCCCTTCAAATAAATTTACGTAAATGCCATTTTCATATTCCTTTTCCAAAAAACATGCCCCTTTATACCATTTTCATGTCCCTTTCCATCATATGCAAACAAATACCCTTCTAGGAACAGTACACTTCTTAGTTCTAGAAAAATCATGCCCCTTTAAATAAATTTATGTAAATGTCATTTCCATATCCCTTTCCACCATATCCTTTTTTGGAAATCCAAAAAAACCATGCCCCTTTAAATAAATTTACTTAAATGCCTTTTTCATATCCTTTTCCAAAATAAAAAACACGCCCCTTTAAATAAATTTACGTCAATTCCATTTTCTTATTCCTTTTCTCAAAAACATACCCCTTTAAATAAATTTACGAAAATGTCACTTTCATATTCCTTTTCCAAAAACATGCCCCTTTAAATAAATTTACGAAAATACCATTTTCATATCCCTTTCACAAATAAATCATTAAATTAATGTCACGCAAATTCAGTTTGTTTTTATGGACTTTGTCCTTTTTATAAATTTTTCGATCTTATTCTTTCTTTTATAGTAGTTTCCAGTTTTGGACTTACATAGGCTACGTTTATTAGACGTGTTTCGTATGCCTCTTTGAATGTAGTGAGTACATTGTATGAACTACTTACAGATCACCCACCAGCAGAAACATGCAGAATAATCCAAGAAAATAAGGAAAAGAGACGAAAACTTCAAGGCACAACTTGTGTACTTTATTATTCATCATGTTAAAATGAAGTCTCCGTCATATAATCGCCGTGCAATGCGCGACCGTATTGCTAGTAAGATAAAACATCTAAATGATATAGGCATACAAATTCAAACAAATGTTCTAAATAATTTGTGTTTCTTATCTCCAATTTTTTACATTGATCTTGTTTTTATGTTTTTTCCAAAAAAGTATTACAAATATTAATTATTATTTTTGTTTTTGAAGATATAACAAAAAATTGACTTGAAATATATTTTCGATTAAGTTAACCAAAACGAAATTTAAAAAAAAATCAGTTTAGTTAACCTAAAAAATAACCCATTATTCGGTTCGATTTTTCGGTTTTTTTTTTTTTTTATGGACATCCCTACCAAATCGCATAAAAATGTAAGGTCCCTAGCCATTTTTACGGTAAGGGAAAATTGGAGAGCGAAGTTTGAAAAATATAGGCTACAAAATCTAAGGTATTGTTACTTCAATTTATTAGGTGGGAAATTTTTTAAATTTAAATTACTTTTAGATCAATAAACCAACATACAGTATATATTTGTGTGAATATTAAAAAATTATCATATTTTTATATAAATTTTAGGATTAATCATATAGGCTTGAGATCAAGTATGTAGTCTTCGTACGATAAATAGAGAGGAGAAATCATGATCTCTAGATTTAATAATACAATGTGACGATTTAATCAGAAAATAATTTAACAGAAAAAATAAAAAACACTAGTGTAATTGTAGGGATATGGGTTGTTTAATTTTGAAGGAAAAAAAACGGTGTCATAGTTGTATGACATTTTGTTCATTTCAGAATTGAAATTGTTTAAAATAGCGAGAAATATGAATGACGAACAATTTACAACATATTTATTTTTGTTCATCCATTAGTATATAAGGGCCAATTTGGTATCCATATGGATATCAGATATGGGTATGGATATGACTGATACCCATATCCATTGTTTGGTATATCCTGATATCGATATCAAACTGATATTTATTATTTGGTATATGAATATATCGATATCAGCTGATATTAGAAGGATACCAGAGTGATATTAGAGTGCTATTTTCATATATCTCGGGAAATTAGTATATCAAATATATCACTCATATCCATATCCATATCCGATATCTAGTTATCATTCATACCCATATCTTGATATTCATACCAATACCGATACTGATATCTCATACCTTAGATATCAATGTCAAACGAGCCCTAATTGTTTAATCAATCATGTTACTTGTACATTTCAATTTTATTTAGAGAATTTAATTTATTGTTGTTCATTGTAAAATATGTAGTTGTTCAATATATCATGATAATCATTCATTTTATAATGTTAGTCACCTTTCAATCCTTCATTAATACTTGTCAATTACCCTTCAATCACGAACTCATGAACAACTTATAATATATATTGAACAAAACTATATACGTAGGAACTGTTGGTGTACAAAATTTCGCGTTCAATTCGTCTTTAATACACCAATTAAGAACTCCTCCTCTTCCGCTCCGTCTTTGATCTCTTGACCTAGAAACCTGCAAAACAATGGACACGGGGGGCGGGGACCCCCTAATCTACCTCCGATGCCTAAGTCAGAAGAGCAATTGTCGTTTGAGCGTCGAGGTACAACAAGAGAGCGGTGAAACCCTAAACAGTCGAGCTAAGCGAATATTAGCCTGCCTAGGATTTCTGAATATGCTATGCACATGTGTCTCTCCCTACACGCCTGGGACGTGTATTTATAATAGAAGAGGGAGAGAAGGGGGGCCGAAAATTATATCTATCAGGCCGAAAATATTATCCTCCTAGGGCTGGCCAACTGCCTTAAAGCCCAAGTAAGGAATATTCCACCCTTTCTCCAACTTTAATTCTATCCTTAATAAAAGATAGAATCTTCCATTAAGTTGCATAACCGCCATATAATTTTATATGGAAAATAACGAAAATAACTGCGCAGTAATTTTAATAAATACCTTTATAGCGAAAATAACTATGGTAATTATGTTTGTTTTACCCGCTCACAAATGCCCCACCTACACCGCCCTTACACGACTCACCGTGTTAGGCGACGTAGGGTACAGAGGGTTTCTAATCGAAGTGGCCATGCAGATTGGTCAATTGGTCCCCTAGAGCTTTCGTATTTCCGTATATTCGTATATTCGTATATTCGTACATCCATGAGCGATTATCATGGGGCGAGTGCTATCTTTTCGAGTCGTATCTTCTGTCGAGGTTTAAGATGGAATCTCTAGAAAAAAACAAAATCAGACTCGGGAGAATAGAACGTTTATGTTGAAAAAAGTGCTTGGCCAAGCCTTCTAATTTTAAGAAAACAAAAAGAAAATATATAAAGTCGTTCATCCTAGCGATCCCAGCCTAAGCTCAACATCCACGCAAGAAGCGACTACCGGCGAACCGATGCTCGCGGTTTATGAGCCGCGGCTGCTGTCGACTTATTTCGCGGTAGTCTTCGACGATCTAGCGTCTACGGTTTTCCTTTTCAAGGGAAAACCTCTTCAAACGAGCGAGATTTACAAGTCCGGGGGACATCTCCCCCGTCGAGACTATTCTCACTCATACGCTCTTCGTCCCTGTGATGTAGTCACTTAATATTATCCCTTACAACTCGGGCCGAATTACGCCATATGCGTGTGTTTTTCCATGACCTTTTGACGTATAGGCCTTCACGCATTACGCTACAGCCGCCCGTTGGTAGGATGCGTTTCGTGTAGTGACAATGTCCCGATAATCCTCGATGTACATCTCATGTAGGCGTTTATCGATCTTGTTTCAATTGTAGGCTCAACCGTGCTTGGGGGTATGCTTCTCAAGTTTGGCCCGGAAAAAGAATGATAATTTAGTGTCTTCTCCGGCGATTGCCAAAACCTATGAGCCCTTAAGAGAACTTTCCGTGCCCCGGTGTTATCCCGTTGCCTCGACACGCATCGAGGTCTTTAAGTGATTCTTGCACGAGTGGCTAACGTTGCCAATGCTTCAACGGACTTGTTTTTGATTGCTTGGTCATTGTCCAATCTTGAATAACTCGGACTCTTCTATCATATTCGACCATCGTTGACTTTTCGGTTTTACAATGCCCCAGCATTTATTTTCGAGTCCTTGATTCCGAAAAGCGTCGCACGCTTTCAAGGATTGACCTTCAGTTTGAAGTTCTCGGGGGCGAACTGCGGTCGCCGTTTAGGGACCCGCGGACGCGGTGCTCGTAAAACGAGGTAACGAACAATTCTGGAGGCTGGCCGCGACCGCAGCCTCTGGGCGTTGCGATCGCGGAATCCTGGCCGCGGTCGCGGCCTCGCTGGCCGCGATCGCGCTCTTCATCGCTCGCAAGGTTCTGCGATTGCGGTAATTTTCCCTCGTACTTGGCTTGTATACTTCTTCGATCTTTTCATCAGCATTTTATCGGCTTGGGACCGCGGCGGTTATCGACGAATTCGATAACACTAACGAGCCGTCGATTGGTCCATTCGATCGCATTCGATCGCCAATTCATCGATGAGGCTCTTTCCTTGGATCTTTACAACGAACGCTTTCGTCTAGCGATTTCTTCAAGGCTTGATAGCAACAAGGCTTGATCCGATTATGCTTGTCTTGAATCCGCTGGTTCTCTCTTAAAGCGGAAGCTAGAGTGCGTATTAAGCACAGTCTCGTCTTTATTCTTGATGGTGGCCGATGCCCCACTATCTTGATTGCTCTTGGGTTCAACGACGCGCATCGCTGATTCCCTATGATGATTGATTTCATCAAATTGTGTAGCGCTATGAATATTGATTTTGTCGCTTGATCCGAACCTTGCTTGGCTTGAATGAAGAGCAACCATGCTCTGATGGTGAGGTCGGGTTATAGATTTGATCATCTTTAAGCAAGTTGTTCTCCTTGGAACTTTTCTAGGGTTTGATCATCCGAGCGGATATCGGAATTTCGCTTGATCACCCTGCGAGTCTTGATTCTTTTCCGAGCGAAGATCGGATTTTGCCCCTAGTGCTTTTAGGGTTTTCGGGTTTTGAAAAAACCACATGGCGATTGCCATCGCATGGGCCGCGATCGCGGAGGAACGGACCGCGGTCGCGGTTCCTGAGGCGGCTGTCACGGCCGATGGTGCCGCGATCACGCTGGCGCTAGAGCTCGCTCGTGATTTAGGGTTGGCGAGTTCGTCGTTTCCTCGGGGCTAAGAAAGGTTGTTTCTTGTTTATCAGAGATCGATTCCAGCCTCACGATTGCATGGATTGATCGCTTTTTGACATCTTCTTGAAAACTTCTCTTGTGGCTTGACTTGGAATCCATTGATTGGTTGATCTTGGAAAGCAAGGAGAACTCTTTGGTTGCGCTCTACTACGATTGGTAAAGTCCGCTCAGACTCTCCAAATCTCTTGAATAGTGTTGATTTATCTTCATCCCTTAGCGATTAAGGCTTCTGATTGCTAGATAGGATCGCTTTGCTTGCTTTTACGATCGGCTTTACGTTTTAAGAGGACGTTCAACCTATGGCAAGTAAGATCCAATTCGATTTCAAGCAAATTGTACGGAACCTATGCGGAGAGGTCACGATTACCCCGCATTAGGTTTACGTTTGTCGAAATCCTGTCGGGTTTGGCTTGCGAATAGAGAGAATGCTCCGAAATACGCAGCCCGCGGTCGCGGTTTCTGAACCGCGGGCGCGGCTTGACAGGCCGCGATCGCGGCCCTCCTGGCCGCGGTCACGGTTCGGTTCGGCAATCGCGATCTCTCGGATCGACCCGCCTTGCTCTTGAACCATTTGATTATTCTCGTTTTTGGCAACACGCATTGCCGTTTCCCAAGCTTGATCAATTTCAATTGATTCAGGCCTTGAAGTGCCATGACTGACGATTCAGTCGCTCGACTCGGACCACGAATGGTTTGTGTGATGAACAACCGTATCAGCAAGAGGGGCCGGGTCACGGTTCAAGTCGTTTCCGGGCACAAAGGTCTAACCTTCCGAGCGAATATCGGAATCAGATTGATCAATTTCCACTACGGTTCGATTTTCCGAGCGATTTTCGAAAATCCCGACTTCGATCGTTGATCCGCGATCGCGGTCTACAGTGTCGCGGTCGCGGCTTTACTCGCTGGGTGTGCCTCGCACGATACGCTTTGCGACGGTGCCTTAGGGTTTCCGAAAAACGACTTCATAATCTTCAGGGATCGATTCCAACACCACAATTGCGTAGATTGAATACTCTTTTTCCAAAATCGCTTTTCACTGCTTTGATTATGGCTGGGCGTTGGTTCACAATCAAGTTTTCAACTTTGGGCTTCCAGGCACGCACCTGGAGCCTAATCCGTCAATTGGTAGTCGACTACCAACCTTAGGTAGGATTGAATTCGACAAGGATCCGACAAGGTTGCCCCCTGCCCCCGGTGTCGTCGATTTCGCAGCACGCGCTACGATCGACATTGGTTGTGGTGATCCGATCATGCTTTTACTTAGGGTTCAAACAAATCCCAAAGCGGATCTCTTTTGTTGATTTTTGGGGACGCCCTTAGGCTACAAAAAACCTAAAAACACAAATTTCCGGAGTCACATATTTCCGGAGGGGCAATCCAGTCGAAAATCCGGAGTTCGCAAATTTCCGGAGGCGCCCTCCGGTAAACCGCGCTCGCGGTTGTTTTCCGCGCCCGCGGATCGGGTTCCGCGCTCGCGGTTGGTTTCCGCGCCAGCGGATCGGGTTCCGCGCTCGCGGTTGGTTTCTGTGCCCGCGGATCGGGTTCCGCGCTCGCTGTTAGTTTCCTCGCCCGCGGTTGGGACCCGCGCCCGCGGTTTCGTCGCTGAGGGCCTTCGCAAATAGTTCGATTCGCTCGATAGCCATCGCCATAGGTTTTGAAAATTAACTTCTTTTTATTCTAGGAACGATTACTCATGGATTTAATCCTCGTTCCCACAGACGACGCCAATTGTTGGTGTACAAAATCTCGCCTTCAATTCGTCTTTAATACACCAATTAAGAACTCCTCCTCTTCCGCTCCGTCTTCGATCTCTTGACCTAGAAACCTGCAAAACAATGGACACGGGGGGCGGGGACCCCCTAATTCACCTCCGATGCCTAAGTCAGAAGAGCAATTGTCGTTTGAGCGTCGAGGTACAACAAGAGAGCGGTGAAACCCTAAACAGTCGAGCTAAGTGAATATTAGCCTGCCTAGGATTTCTGAATATGCTATGCACATGTGTCTGTCCCTACACGCCTGGGGCGTGTATTTATAATGGAAGAGGGAGAGAAGGGGGGCCGAAAATTATATCTATCAGGCCGAAAATATTATCCTCCTAGGGCTGGCCAACTGCCTTAAAGCCCAAGTAAGGAATATTCCACCCTTTCTCCAACTTTAATTCTATCCTTAATAAAAGATAGAATCTTCCATTAAGTTGCATAACCGCCATATAATTTTATATGGAAAATAACGAAAATAACTGCGCAGTAATTTTAATAAATACCTTTATAGCGAAAATAACTATGGTAATTATGTTTGTTTTACCCGCTCACAGGAACAAATCAAAATGCAAGTAGGACGGGCATTGAGAGAGTAAAACGAACAAGTATAATCAACTAACGAACAATTACATAATAGACAATGAAAAAAATACATTATAAATCAATTGGTGCAACGAATAAATACTACTACTAAAATGAACAATTCCATTATATGAAATGAACAAAAATGAAATAAATATTGCTCTAGATTTACAAAAACAAACGTCGACAACACTACAAAAAGGGTTGAAAAAACCAAAAATAGTCGAAAATAACGCGCCAACTGCAATAGAAATTCATAGGAAGGGCTCCTTACGCCTACGTTTGAAGTTAGGTATTGAAGTATTCCATACACCAACATTTAACTATTTGAAAGTGGTCGAAACTAGAGTCTTGAGAGAATTGGTGAGCGAAGTCGAGCGTAAACATGAATGATTTTGGAGAAAATTAGATGAACACCTAGTATATATAGATGTTAATAAGCCCAAAATAAAAATCGTATCCCGAAAATTATGTGGTATATATTATCTGTTTAGATTATTATTAAAGAAAAACTATTTTTCTATTTCTCATCTTTGAATATTGTAAAATCAAGTAATTGCGTGGCACCTCCTATTCGCTATAAGAAGACCATTTATACTTGTCCTTGTATCAATAATGAATTTGAGTTCCAAATTGCGACAAGAAGTGAAGGCCAGGATAACAAAACGCAACAGACAAGCTATTAAATCTCGAGTTTGGACCTTTTAATAATCACATACTTTTTTTAATTGGTAAAAATTAGGCAGATTAGGTTAGCATAGGGCATCTTCACCTGATGTGGATTATGACCCCTCTATGGTTTAGAATTTGATTGATACTACAATCGTGGTATAGCTTTGCAATAAAATATGCCAAAGAATGACATTCTCGAGGTATATGTACGTTTGGTAATGACCACCTCGAAAGACTACAACATAGCTAGAGTATCGCCTTCAATTTCATGTATCAAAGATTCCTTCTATGAGCTTCTTCTATAACCTCAAATAACCCCATAGCTTCCGCTTGTTTCGCTATCCAATATTCATTTTTCTTTGCATTTATGCTTATAATATTTCCAAATTAGTCTCTTATGACATACGCAACAGTCGATTTTCCATTATCTTTTTTCGATCCATCGAAATTTATTTTTACAAATTCATTTTGGGGTTTCTCCCATTTTCTTTGTCTCAGTCGATGCACTTTGGAAGACACATTAGCCTCTTATTAACATTTTTTGCTTTGTTCCACCACATGATGTGGTTTTGAATGAATTCCTCGACTCCTACACGACCCATTACTATCCTGATTAAAAACCATTTGGTTTCTCCAAAACCATATTCCCCGCCATGCAATAAACAGATGACATAAAGTCCTTTGCGATAATATATTTTTCATGTTCTGAATGATTTGAGATATGATATTGTGATTAAGTATTGCGTGTCTTAAAATGTCGGTAAATAGAGGGTCAATGAAATATAATTTTTATAGAGTAAAAGGACATATAAATAAGAGATGTTCATTTATCTCGTCTTGATAACTACATAATGCAAATTTATATGTCCGTATTCACATACTTTGGCTTTGAGCAAATTACACTTTGAACCGTATTTATTACATTAATTATTATTTTTTATGCTTTGAGCAAATTTCTTAAATAGTGAAAAATTCTATATAATTTTTGTTTTGGTCCTGGTTTGTGTGATCAAAATATTTTGCCTTCACTTACATTAATTTAAGTTTTTATTTTCTCTATTCCATGGCGAAAATGAATTTGACATCTTGTACATGAATAGAAGAATTTATACAAAACAAAACATGCAATTTTGGAAACCCTACCAGTACCAAACCCTGTGGATCTCATCTACAACTTGATCGTTTTTTCTTTCTCCCATTATTAATATAATTTGCAATTCTGACGTTGATAGATTACTTAAACCCTTGTCGATTCTTATAAGACGTGTTTCATCTGTGGCCTCCTCCTCCTTGATTCTTCACTGGCCTTTCTTCCTCTACCCAGTTGCCCAGGTATGGAATCCAATTTCTCCGTTTATTAAGTTTTTATTTCCGGCCTAGTTGAGTCATCATCATTGCATCATATTTTTAATTATTTTTTTCCCATAGATTTTTAAAGCCTTTCCGTGATTCTACATGATTGCTTGTTGTTTCTGTTTTGCTTTCTTCCTCTTATTCTGGGGTTTTGAGTTTCATTCTTCAATCTTGTGCAATAATTCATTCAATTAAAGCGTAAATATCGATCGACTTTCCTCACTGGGCAAAGCTTAAAATTGTGGGTGCGTTTCTTTTGCAACTTCATGTTCCATCCATTTGAGTATCCGATTAAAAAAATCGATTTGCAAAACATAAAACAGGTCATGTTTTTCTTACCATAAAAAGTTGTATTGCTGTATGTTGCAACCTACGGAGTACTATTTTTTTTTGATGACGTACTTCTACGAATGGGTTTATTATTATTGGATTTAGTAGTGCATCAAATAATGTAACCAGTATGCAAAATGAACATGAATTCCTGTGGACTAATTTACTCACTAGCCAATTTTTTGATTTGGGGGTTGGTGCTTTGAACAGCAACTGTTTAATTTTTTTTATTGGTTTCCAAATGTAGCCTGTTAATGACCGTTGGCAAAAATGTACTGGAAAAAGTCCAGCTATACATGATTCTACTTCTGGTGTCAATAAATGAATGATTGATGATTCATTGCTGTCCTGCCTGTCCATCTGCTAATCACAGGATTCAACATAAATAAGTTTCCAATATAACCTTTTTATCCATTTCTGCCAATAGGAGGAGTGATGGGTTTTTGACCAAAAGAGAAGAAGAGTAGTAGTGATGACATTCATCAAGAGACGAGCTTAAAAAAGAGAGAAAGCCAAGTCCCAGAGAGAGAGAGAGAGAGAGAGATCATTGATTCATCGATGATGTCTTCTGAATCTTGGATAACAGATGTTTCATGCTCAACTCCAAGTATCCAAGAAGCCACAATCCCACAATGGCTCAGGTTCATCTTTCTCTCCCCGTGTCCCCAAAGAGTGTTGCTGTCTTCCTTGGACGTCGTCTTCTTGCTCTTCCTCCTAGCTCTGCTCCTTCAAAACCTCGTCGTCTCAAGATTCATCTTCAAGAAGGAGCAGAAGAGCCAGCAACAAGATTTCAGCAGCAGCGCCCGGGTGGAAACCAACTCATGGTTTAAGCTCTCTTTAATCGTGACTGCTGTTTTAGCAGCTCTCCACTTTGTGACCTCCGTCTTAGCCTTCGTCAGGAGCGACGATGCTCGGCCTCAGTGGGGGCTAGTCGATGGACTCTTTTGGCTTCTCCAAGCAACCACTGATTCGGTGATTGCTCTTCTGATCGTCCACCAGAAGAGATTCAAAGCCGTAAAGCACCCCTTGTCTCTCAGATCTTACTGGGTTGTGCTCTTCGCCATCAACTCTCTTTTTGCGGCCTCTGTTCTTATAAGGTCCTTCTCTGTTGAAGTTACAACAAGTCCTATGAGATTGGACGACATGGTTTCCCTGGCGTCTTTCGTATTGTCCGCCGTCCTCCTTTTGGTTGCAATCGGAGGATCCACAGGGGTAATAACGGTGGCGACGAGGGAAGAGGAGGAGGAGGAGGCCAAGCTCCTCCGGGAGCCTCTTGTGGAGAAAGAGAGACTCACCAAAAATGTAAATGTAAATGTGAGCGCCTTTGCTTCGGCCTCCACGCTATCCAAGGCCTTCTGGATTTGGATGAACCCGCTCCTCCGCAAAGGCTACAAGCAGCCTCTTACAATAGACGACGTCCCGTCCCTCTCCCCTGACCACAAGGCCGAACGAATGTCCGCGCTCTTCGAATCCAACTGGCCCAGCCAAGAAGACAAGTCTAAGCACCCGGTTGTCAAGACCCTCTTCCGATGCTTCTGGAGGGACGTCGCCTTCACCGCCTTCCTCGCCATCATTAGGCTCTCCGTCATGTACGTCGGCCCTGTCCTCATACAGGGCTTCATTGATTTCACATCAGGCAGGAGAAGCTCTCCTTATCAAGGCTACTACCTTGTCCTCATCCTTCTGGTTGCCAAGTCAGTCGAGGTACTAGCCTCCCACCAGTTCAACTTCAACTCTCAGAAGCTCGGGATGCTGATCCGATCCACTCTCATCACGAATCTGTACAAGAAGGGCTTGAGGTTGTCCTGCTCAGCTAGGCAAGCCCACGGGGTTGGTCAGATTGTGAACTACATGGCTGTGGATGCTCAGCAGCTCTCTGACATGATGCTTCAGCTTCACGCCGTGTGGCTAATGCCTTTACAACTCTCTGTGGCATTAGCGCTCCTGTATAAGTACCTCGGCCTCTCGGTTATCACTGCTGTGATTGGGATCCTTGGGGTCATGATCTTTGTCCTGACCGGTACCAGGAGGAACAACCGGTTCAACCGGGAGCTCATGAAGAACCGAGACTCAAGAATGAAGGCCACCAACGAGATGCTCAATTACATGAGGGTGATCAAGATGCAAGCCTGGGAGGATCATTTCTCCAAGAGGATTATGTCGTTCCGGGACTCCGAGTACAGCTGGCTCTCTAAGTTTCTCTACTCCATTTCGGCCAACATTGTTGTGATGTGGTCGACGCCTCTTTTGATCTCCGCCCTCACGTTTGCAACGGCAATCGTGTTAGGCGTGAGGCTGGACGCTGCAACCGTGTTCACCACCACCACTATCTTCAAGATCCTGCAGGAGCCCATCAGGACTTTCCCGCAGTCGATGATCTCCATCTCTCAGGCGATGATCTCGCTTGGGAGGCTCGATGGATTCATGACTAGCCGGGAGTTGGTGGATGGAGCCGTCGAGAGGGAAGAAGAAGAAGAAGAATATGGTGCTAGTACCGCTGTGGAGGTTAAGGGAGGCGAGTTCAGCTGGGACGATGAAGACGGCGAAGCTGTTCTCAAGGGTATCAATTTCAAAATCAACAAAGGCGAGCTTGCAGCCATTGTTGGGACTGTTGGATCCGGGAAATCGTCTCTCTTGGCTTCGATTCTTGGTGAAATGCACAAGATTAGTGGAAAGGTATATCCATAGTTATGCACTTATTTTAATTCTATCCTCCTCTTGTATACAAGCTTTTTAACTGATTAGTGGTTGTTACTATGTATAGGTACGGGTTTGCGGGACCACAGCTTATGTAGCGCAAACCTCATGGATACAGAACGGGACGATTCAGGACAACATACTTTTCGGTTTGCCCATGAACAGGGAGAGGTATCGAGAAGTCCTCAGGGTGTGTTGCTTGGCCAAGGACTTGGAAATGATGGAGTTTGGGGATCAGACTGAGATTGGGGAGCGCGGGATTAACCTTAGCGGAGGGCAGAAACAGCGGATACAGCTTGCTAGAGCTGTCTATCAGGATTGTGATATCTATCTTCTTGATGATGTCTTCAGTGCAGTTGATGCTCACACAGGGTCTGAGATATTCAAGGTGACTGTTTCTTTTTTCACTCATTTTGGATTGCATTGTGATTTGTGAAGGAATCAGCCATTTGTATTTTTTGATGTGAAACATAGTTATTATATACAGATTAGTCACTCTTAGACTCTACTCTAACTTTGTATAGATTGGTCATTATTTCCCCATACTGTATTAAAATACTGATTGGGAACAACACTTGATTGAAAATTGTTTCGTAGGAATGTGTACGAGGAGCTCTCAGAGACAAGACTGTGATACTTGTGACGCATCAAGTAGACTTTTTGCACAATGTCCAGCTCATAGTGGTAATTGCTAAAAAAAATTCTGTTGATGGCTTGGATTTGATATTCTGCTTCTTGTCTTTAAGCTTTAGATTTCCTTACAAAATCAGGTGATGCGAGATGGGATGATCGTGCAATCAGGCAAGTACAATGATATCTTAGAATCTGGGGTGGATTTCAAAGCTCTCGTATCAGCCCACGAGACATCCATGGAGCTAGTAGAAGAAGCCAGCAACACCATAACGGTAGAGGACGCTCCCGACCAACTTGAAGCACCCGAAATCCTATCGAGTCCTAGAGAATTGAACCGGACAAACTCATTTCTATCAAGATCCAAATCAATGGATCAGAAGAACTCTAAGCTCATCAAGGAAGAGGAAAGGGAAACAGGCCAAGTCAGCTTACAGGTGTATAAGGTATACTGCACAAAGGCGTTTGGATGGGGTGGTGCAGCCGCTGTCTTGTTGTTGTCTCTAATATGGCAATCTACTGTAATGGCCAGTGATTATTGGCTGGCTTTTGAGACTTCTGCGGATCATGCCAAGTCGTTTGACCCTTGGTTTTTCATCCAAATCTATTCGATTATTGCAGCAGTTTCGGTTGTGTTGATTGTAGTCAGAGCCTTTTTTGTGACCCTGATGGGGCTAAAGACTGCTCAGATCTTCTTCAAGCAAATCCTCCATAGCCTTGTTCGTGCTCCTATGTCATTCTTTGATACCACACCTTCAGGGAGAATCCTAAGCCGGGTAGGATTCATCTTTTTTTTGTACCTCTTGTGATATATCCTGATCTGCTTAAATACTAAGGTTGCTGATTTTTTTTCAGGCTTCTACTGATCAAACCAATGTTGATATATTTCTACCCTTCTTCATGAGCATAACAATTGCAATGTACATCACTCTGCTCAGCATTGTTATCATCACTTGCCAGAACTCCTGGCCGACATTGTTCTTCCTGATTCCGCTTGGCTGGCTGAATATCTGGTACAGGGTAAGTTATCTCTTTACATGATGCGACTTTATCATTAAAAAAAGGAGTTTAATGTTTTAGGAATTTAACTTTTGTGATTATATTTCAGGGTTACTATCTAGCATCTTCTCGGGAGCTGACCCGTCTGGACTCTATCACAAAAGCACCCGTGATCCATCATTTCTCAGAAAGCATCTCTGGAGTCATGACCATCCGTTGTTTCAGGAAACAGGAGCAGTTTTTCCAGGAGAACGTTACAAGAGTGAACGCCAATTTGCGCATGGATTTCCACAACAATGGATCAAATGAGTGGCTTGGCTTCCGTCTTGAGTTGATTGGGAGCATCATCCTCTGCATTTCCGCCTTGTTTATGATCTTGTTGCCTAGCAACATCATAAAGCCAGGTAATTGTGATGGACTGCTTTGCTTTGGCACCCCATTTATCTGTTTTGCAAGTTTCTTTGTGATCTAGATTAAGCAACAGATGCATGAGTTGGATATTGTTGTATTGCAGCGAATGTTGGTCTGTCGCTCTCGTATGGCTTGTCCCTCAATGGGGTCCTGTTTTGGGCCATATACATGAGCTGCTTTGTGGAGAACAGAATGGTGTCGGTTGAGAGGATCAAGCAGTTCACTAACATCCCATCAGAAGCAGAATACACCATTAAGGATCGTGTTCCGCCTCCTGCTTGGCCTTCCAATGGCAATGTTGATATCAAAGATTTGCAGGTAAATGCTCGTTCATATAAAGTTGGGAGAAAGAATGATTCTTGGTAAATTCACATAAATGTTACGTAACAGGTAAGGTATCGGCCCAATACGCCTCTGGTTCTGAAGGGAATCAGTCTCAAAATCAAGGGCGGGGAGAAAGTTGGTGTTGTTGGAAGAACAGGCAGTGGTAAATCCACCCTGATCCAAGTTTTATTCAGGCTAGTTGAGCCCTCGGCTGGGAAGATAATCATAGACGGAATAGATATTTGTGCACTCGGCCTCTATGATCTGAGGTCCCGGTTTGGGATTATTCCCCAAGAGCCTGTTCTGTTTGAAGGAACTGTGCGCAGCAACGTTGATCCGCTTGAGCAGCACTCGGATGAAGAGATATGGAAGGTAATAAACCAAAAGCTTTTCATTTCCTCAAAACAATGTTAGTTGTTGTCATATGAATGTCCTCCTGACAATGCAAATTTGATGATGCAGAGTCTTGAACGGTGCCAGCTGCATGACGTAGTGGCTTCAAAGCCCGAAAAGCTTGATTCTTTAGGTATCCGTTGTTAAGTTAATTTCCGTGCATTTCGTCGTTAGAACCATAAAAACGTTCCAAGTAGCTGATCATGAAACTTTTTTCTCAAAAGTGGTGGACAATGGAGACAACTGGAGTGTGGGACAAAGGCAGCTCCTTTGCTTAGGCCGCGTAATGTTAAAGAAGAGTCGTCTTCTGTTCATGGATGAGGCCACAGCGTCAGTTGATTCTCAGACAGACGCTGTCATTCAGAGGATAATCCGTGAGGATTTTGCCGCCTGCACAATCATCAGCATTGCTCACAGAATTCCAACTGTAATGGATTGTGACAGAGTTCTAGTTATTGATGCAGGTAAAAACATCTTTTTTACCTCTTTGAAGCACTTGATTTCCGAATTCTCTGTTAAAATTGTATCAAAGTTATTTGCGTTTCTGATTTTGCAATGTGTGCTTGATCTTGGAACAGGACGGGCGAAAGAGTTTGACAGGCCTTCACGGTTGCTGGAGAGGCCATCGCTGTTTGGAGCGCTGGTGCAAGAGTACGCAAACCGCTCATCCGGACTATGACTTGTGACTTGTGACTTTTCCAAGCTAGAACGAGTAGAATGAATGAGGAAACAGCATTTCACCTTGGCTAATGCGGAGCAGGATTAGAAGTTAATATACTATGTTTCGAAAGTTAATTATTAGATCATGCAGTAATCTGCATTAGTATCGAAGAAGTTGGAGCATTCCTAGCTGTGCTGTTGACAGTGTGTATAAAGGGGGCATTGCCATTTGAAGTGACTTTTGCTATTGGCATTTGCTGATACATATATATTGTAGCTGTTTCTTTTAATAGACCAGTGCTAGAAAGAATGAAGGTCTTATTTGTTATGAGATTTGATTTGATAAAGTTACCTTATTGAGATGTAGCGTGCATGACGATAATGACTTCCACATAGCGCGCGTAAGCATTGATTAACAAATAAATATATTATATATATGGAGATGAGTATATCAAGTGCAGATGACAATAATACAACTATATGTTTTAGGCGGATTTGTAAGGTATCCCTTTCATACAAAAAGTTTGCAAAAGTACCATCTATTCTACCAAATTAAGGAAATGGTATGATTTTGGGATATTTTTGCTATATTTTTAGACATTTGTGCTATTGTTTTGGGTATTGATATCTTTAAAAAACACAAGTCATCTTTGCAAAGTGATTTGTAAAAATTTCAACCAAAAAAAAAGTGATTTTTAAAATGGGGTATGGGGCACTAATTCCTCTTATTTGTGCTTGCTTTAGGTTTAAATGAATGAAAATGCATGTTTAGCACGGATAAGAAATAACTATTTTTGGTAGGAAGAACTAACAAATTTCTAAAAAGAATAAGAGATGCATTTTTGAACGCATCAAGGAAAACCCTACTGTAGAATTTATATTTGTGTGCATTTTTTGATTGGTGGTTTGACGAAGGCTAATTAGAAAAGTTGTGGATGTGTGATAAATGGTTAATGGTTTTCTTGCGAGTCTAAATATGATGTGTTCATAGCTATTCCCAAGACTTTGTTTTGTGCTATTTTTTGAGTTGACGTCCTCTTTCCTCTTCTCTTGGCACTTCACACATTTGGCTTCTCATGCAACTATGCAAGTCTAGTTGTTGCATTGTTTAGTGTTTTTTTTTATTTGGTGCTCTATTCTTTTTATTTGCTTGTTTTGTGTGTTTGCTTTTTCATGCTTGTTTGTCCATTTTCGAGTTTTTCAACCTCTTGATCTACTAAACTTATTTGGTACATCTAAATTTTGACCTTATAAAAAGATTTGTCCCTAGTTTTAAATCGTTTTGAACATGTAAGTTTGAAAAAGGACAAGATTTACAAAACGTACTTATCAAAGGTTAAGGTTAAGGTGAACTAAAGGTCAAAGGTTAAGGTGAAGTAAATTTCTCTAAAAAAGTCAATAAGATCCAACCTAAGGCCACCAAGTATGATTGACCAACTTT
This sequence comes from Fallopia convolvulus, assembly GCA_964016875.1. NCBI lineage: Eukaryota > Viridiplantae > Streptophyta > Magnoliopsida > Caryophyllales > Polygonaceae > Fallopia > Fallopia convolvulus. Next base: position 27,728,147 of record OZ024719.1, read on the forward strand.
GCTCAAAATGCCCAGAACTATACCAGGAGTGACCCCTCCAAAAAAAAAAACCCGAGCGTCCTATTCTAAAGATGCACCAACAAGCCTTCACAACTCCACTCTCTAGGTCCTAAATCACGGAGATCCTGAATTCGAATCCCTAATAACCTTTACAATGAAAGATTCCAATCTAGGCTTACTCCTCTAACTACAATGTCATTCCTATTTGTGCCAAAGCATATACACAAGGCAATAAAAGCCAAGAGTCTAGAACAGAATTAATGGACTTCCTAAACCTAGAGTTGATGATGTAGTCAAACCAATCTCCAATGTTGCTCTTGCTCACTCCCAATACGCATCCAATCAAGCACTTCATTAGCCATGAGAAATTAAACCAAATATATTTATTATCCTCCATAGCTCCATAGTTCCATTGCAAATCACACAACAATCATCACTAAGTAGGCCTCCATAACGATTTTCTCAAAAAATATGAGAATAATTCGACAAAAATACATTCATTTTTTCTCCTCGTTAATAAGAATCTAATATGAAGGATTGATTTTCTTACAGGACTGACTAGATTTATTCTCATTAAGCATATACAAGCCCAGTGTCGGTCCTATCATATTAAGGGCATGGGTAAAAAAGTAATAAAGAGTCCCATTTTATAATTTTTAGTAGTTTTGTATAAAAAAATTATTTATTATAATATTAAAAAAGAAAATTTTTAGAGAATATAATAAGAATTGACATAAATTATCTTAGCTGTCACATATTATTTAAAATGAGAGGAAAATATTTTTTTGAAAGCCTTATACTATAATTATACTCCCTCCGTATAAGTCTGCTTGTCCTTTTAGAGTTAGACACATATATTAAGAAAATTTTAAATTAGACAAAAATTTCCTTAATTAAATGTTTACTCTATGTATTGAAAATAAAAATCTTTTCATTGAATATAAGGGTTAAAATGAGAAAGTTGAGTCCAAAATATGTAAAAGGACAAGTTTTTTTAAACAGGATTTTAAGTTTAAAAAGACAAATAGACTTATACGGAGAAAATATTTATATTCTACTAAAAAATCAATAAATGACGAGGTCTACTTTATTTGGTTGACAAGTGGAGAAATAATAAAAATAAAAATAAAAAAGACACGGGAATCCTGTCACATGATCTATTCCGATGGTGTGTCAAGGGATTAAACGAATACTTTGGGAATGAATATGTCAACAAATTTATGTAGACATCAAACTAATAGCATGCAGCATTCAGGGTTAACTTGGAGAAACTTGCAAGAGATACCAACAATGAAAGGATATAAATCCTCTTTCGCCAAGTGAACAAGTGTAACTTTTTTATCCCTCTTTTTGATCAGTTGATAATGAAATTAGTGTAGGATCAGTTGTCAGATATTCAATTTTGCTGTAATGTACTCGTATACACATCCTATGACAAAGTACTTATAATCCTCCAATTTCCGTTGCTGACTAGAAAAAGTTTATCATGAATCGTTGCATGGATTGATTGCCCAAGTTCTATGTGCAGATTTCATTCCGGAGAGTAAGGAAACAAAAAAAAGCAAAGAAAAGAGTTTAAAACAATGAAGCAGAATGACAATAACACAAACACAAACACCGTTTAACTATATGCATTATCCAAGAACTAGTGTTATTCCCACGGTCATCTCACAATCATACCACAATATTTTTCTTCCAAGGAAATTCACCCTCCAAATTTTGTTACAGCATGACAATCACTCATACAACACTGCATTTCAAACACTTGGCAAATAATTAACACTATTAGAACACTGTATCATGATTCATTGTATGTGTAATTTACAAAACATGACATTGAACATAATCAGCAATCGGGCTTATTAGGTTATGAATGGGTTCCAGATTTATTGATAACAGAATTTTGTGGATTCAGATGCCCAAGAATGATCGAACCTGTGAGTCCCAGTGTTCCTTAGCCAGTTGAAACCTCTCTTGCCGCTCTGATAAAAAACGCTCCTTCCAATAGTCTGGACACCTGGGAGAAAAGATCAAATGCAAAATCAGATGAAGTATATAACAACATAACTTGTATTGCTATACTTAACACGCCTATTAAATGCCTCTTGGTTTTAGGTGTTAGCAGAGTTGATGATACCTTCTGCTCACTAAAGTGTTAACCTCTGCCAAACGCATAGCCCCTCCATAGACAGCATCCTACATTATTAGAAAAATATTAACTGGGACACAAATTAAGTTCCATTATCATAGTCACAGCATAAGGAAATCCGTGATAAATTATAACACAGAGAAATTCAGGCAGAGAAAAATAATTAAGAACATCCGCACATTTCTATACATCAGTAAATGCATTCATTAAATAGTTGGCTGCAAGGGAACATCTTTAGTTACTTGTTTCTGGTTGAGGGTTGCAATTAAACAGCTTATACCTTTGTGATTGTAATGGTCTATAATATCGGATAATACATGATACGTTTTGTTAGTGTCAAAAGAGAAGCCCCATTTGTTATCTCCAAGAACTGGTATGCACCCATTGCAAAAATATAAATATAGCTGTAGCAAGTTCGTCAAGGCATTGCCTAAAAGTTGTAAATAGGGCAACCGAAGAATCAAGAAAATAATGGTGGCTTAGGGTAAGAGATACATTTGTACAAGTTCCACTTGCATTCAAGAAGCATAAAGAAGAGAATCAAATTCAAATTACAAGTAAGCAATCAGATCTACAAAAATGGAATGCTCATAGTGAGTTGCAGCACCAGCTTTGTTCATTTGAGGCGATCCTCGAATAGAGAGTAGAAAGTGATTGCAGATATAATACTTGTACATTAAGATGAAACATACCTCACGACAAATGGGGCACTTCTCCTCAGGAGCTGCTATCTTCAGTCCATCCACAATATTCGCAGATGCTGCTGAACAAGCACATATGTAGCAGAATATATGCCCACAGGTGAGAGCGACCGCATCATAAACCGTACTCTGATAGGTAAATCAGCATATACGATTCAAGATCATTATGCAGGCTTTGTTCAACTAATAGATTCGTTATTGTAAAAGTCAAGCAAAAGCTTCTGTTGTAATTCTGAACACCATCAGCTTAAGCCTTGGTTATTGTAAAAATCAAGATATCTGGGGACAGATATCTCAATTTTGAAAGCTTGGAAAGGGGATTAAGAAATCAGCATAACGGGATCCATTGATCTTTCAAGACATGAAATTTTCAGTTTCAATTTGCTCCTTATTCTTCTCATTTTGGTTAAAGATCTACTCAGAGCGATGGTCAAACACATAAAGGGAATTTGAGAATATTCCTAGGTATCTCAGCAAAGCCATACAACATGGAATATAAGATCTAAAGTAAGATAGCTACTTGTCAAAGCAGGTCAAATATGTAGTACTACATCCCTCCCTTTCCCCATGAAAATTTGTCATTTTAGCTTCACATCATTGGTCCAAGATGATATTAAAATGGAGAATCTAAGAATATTCCTTGGATATCCTTACATCAGTGTTCTCATGGAGTAAAATAACTTATGAAACTCAGTCCAAGAGAAAAAGAATTATTTTTTGTTTGTTCTTTGTAAACAAGTTTGATTCTCATTCTGTGCAATCCTCAGCAGTCTCCTCCTCAATGACGTTGAGAAGGATTGTGAAGAGGACCTGTCTCAATCAGTAGTTGACAATCATTCCAACAATCTATATTTATCCATGCAACATATATCAATTGCACATGTTCTTCAGACAAATACTCTTTCAACTAATGCAGTTTAGGAAAATGGGTCTTTCTGAATATCCCTTATTTTAATGGAGGCAGGATCAGCATACCAGCATTTTGCTTATTATCATATTCTCAGACAGAATATACCTAAAGATCAAGGGGCATAAATTGTCAGCTTCATGGTCTTACACTAGTATTATAAAATAAGAGCTACTGTGACTATCACTCAACTATATTTCTTGTTGATGAGTGTAATTTGAAATCTAAGATATTTCCAGATAAATTCATTCAGGTTGGCACCAAATACGTACATAAATTAAAAACCATGCCACCTTGCTGGTGTTATGCAGATAATATACACGCAGCTGAAAAACAGAAATATAAAGCACCATGAAGCCTGGTTAAGAGCTTACCAAGCAGATAGCACACTTCAGGTCAACATGAACTTTCAGAGAATCAAAGATTTCACAGATAAGAAGTGGCTTGTCATCAGAAAATGTGAAGGAACAAACTTCAGAGAGCACAGTCCCACTTCTTGCCTTTATGTTTTCTTCCCTTAGATTGATGTAACAAGCCATAAGCTCACAAAGCCATGGGGATTGAAGGATTTCAATGTGCATACGTTGGGCCTCTGATTTGAATGTTAGGCCTTGGTTAGAGTAGTGAATCTGTAATCCATAAGAACCGAACCGAATAGGAGAACATTCAGATCAAGCAGATTCAGAATAACTGATTTTTATTATAGTGCCTAAACATATGACATGATATACCTTGTCATACTTCTTTAAAATTTTCCTCATTGCTATGGCGTTGATGATTGCATACTTAACCAAATCATGGCACTCCTGAATCAATTTAACCCGGTTGTTCTTTTTCTTATCATTGATAGACAGTATGAATTTCCGAAGACCTTTAGCCAAGTGTATGTTAACTAACTCTTGTACACGGTCGTTGAAGGAACCAACCACAGCCAACATTTCATTTGAAAGGGAAGGGAAGAACCTTTCATCACATACTGCATGTTAATGTATTTTCGACTCAGTTACCAAGTGCTAAAGAATAACAAAAGGTACAAGAAAGCCCTTAATTTCCTATGTTGCTTGACATTAATCATATCAGTTTGGCAATACAATCATCATCAATATCCAATAAGGTCAGCAAAAAAAATCTGTCAACACAGTGTCTAGAACTTAATCCATCTGCAACAAGCAGAAAAATTGGATGATCGGCGAGAAATTCAGGTGGCAATATAAGTATATATAACTTCTTTTTCTTTTGCCCCTAAATCTTACCCTTTCCTGGTGGATGAGCAGAAACATGCATGCATATGATATGACTTCGGAGATCTCTCGCACGGATGTCAAATCTCTCACATGAGCATAGTATCACAATTATATCAATTTTTAGTTTGTCAAGTTTATAACTCATGTTCAAAGATTTCTCAATTGAAAAAAGCACAAAAACCACTCTATCCCTACGTTATACAATTCAAAGAATTCTGTTAACGAGATGAATATTCTTTATCTGGGAACAAAAGGGCGAAACACAAGCCTCAAAGCCAAGAAGCTAGGACAAGGATTTCCGAGTTACAAAAAAGAATAGGGTTTAAAACTCTAATATAAATTCACAATCTAAAGCACAGAATGATTGTCATCCGAAACAGAAATTGAGCCCTAACCGATCTCAATACCCAGACCAGAAGTGCAAAGTGAGAATTTTGAACAATTTTAACAAATAACGATCAAAACCGGGAAGTAGATTGAGAGAACCTGGGCACTCGTCGCCGCAATTTGAGGTGTTTTCATGACCACAACGACAATGCTTAAGCATCTTCTTGAAGGTTTTGAATCCCAGAACTGGGAGATTCCTCTCATGTTGTCCTACCATGTACTCCTTGTATTCTTTGAAGAACTTCATTCTCTCTTAGAAACAAGGTCAAATCCAATTGGTCTGAGCCGCCTGAAAGAAACCCTTTTCGCAATTCTTTGACCCTGTTACAGAAGAACTAATTTATCCTATTCTCTTCAAACTCGGGTTTCTTCAGCACAATTTCAAAACCCGAATCTTGATAGAAGGTATTCTCGTCGTTGTGGAGTTTGAATATTTTATAGCAAATTTTCTCACAAATGGGGCGCCAGTTGATTTTCCCACGGGCCACGTCGGTGATCCTTGCGTTTTTAGGAGTCATAGATTTACATTAGAGGAAGACGTCAACAAACATTTACTCGTCCAAACCAAATACGACAAAACTTTCTTACCAAAAAAATACGACAAAACTTATTCTCTGCTAACCGAAATTTCATTCAAACCGGCGGAGGATCTTGGAACCTAAGTTTAATTTCACTTTTCAACTAGTTATACCCATGTGTATTACGTACGACTATATAGATTTAATATAGGAAAAAATGCATTTAACTACCCTTTATTTTACACTTGTTGTAATTAATCACCCTTTATATTTTTTTTCTACACTTAACCACTCCTTATTTGTAAATATGTGCATTTAACCACTCATTTTGAAGAAAAACATTATTTCCTTTGTTAGTAAAGTAAATTACGTTTTTGCCCTTTTTTAATTTTATTTATAATAAATAAAAGAATTTAGGAATAAATTGAGTTTGGAATGTCATTATCATTGGATTTCGGCCTACATCTCAACCTTTTGAATCTTGAGCCACCGTCCATCAACTTAGACACGATCGACTCCAAGGTATGTTCAAAGTCGCTAGAATCAGATGCAAAACCCATGGTCTTTGCATCGGTGAAGTCGTGGTTCTTCTTCGCTATTGGATGGAGGGAAGAAATTATTGCGGAGGAAATTAGGCCAGGGTTGCAAAAATCGGCGTACATATTCGAACTTGAAAGTGTCAATTATGGTTTTTCATTTATTTATTTATCGTAAATAAAATTTAAAAAGAAAGGAAAAAACGTAATTTACTTTACTTAACGGAGAAAATGACGTTTTTCGTTAAAATGGGTGGTTAAATGCACATAATTACAAATGAGAGGTGATTAAAAGTAGAAAAAAATATAAAAGGTGGTTAATTGCAACAAGTGCAAAATAAAGGGTAGTTAAATGCAATTTCTCCTATAAGGTCCCGTTTAGTTTGTCGTGACATATGGAAACGGAAATGAAAACGAAATGAATCTAGACTATTTTTAGTGTCAAAATACATTTATATAAAAAAATCGTCCAACAACTTGTCCATTGTAAAAGTGAGATGTAAGGGAGTGATTCCACCCTTGATGGAAGAATGATTAAGGTGGAGCAAGCTCCTTTTTATAATGGATAAGAGGTTGTGCAAAATAAGTTGATTTTTTTTTTGCCAATATATCATAACACTAAAATGAACTACATTCATTTCCATTCCATTTACGTTTTCATGATTACAACCAAACGGGGTCTCAATCTATTTAGTAAATGATTTTAATTTAATATAAAAAAAATCTTTTACATTATAAATGGATAAAAGGATACACATAATGTAATTTTTATTTTTTTAAATAAATTTTGAATTCTTAAATTTTTTATATATAAATAGATTGAAAATAAATTTAATTGAAAAAGATATAGTAATACAAATAAATTTTGAATTTTTAAAATATAAAGTAGGGTCAAAGTGAATGTGGTGGCTAAGAAAGATACAACTTTAGTTTATAGTTATAGATGGATCCCATAATTAATTGTAGTTGAGATTGTCCAAGAATATGTTATATAGATATTGTTTTACATAAGAAGATAAAAAAATCCTAATTATATAAAAAAATAATTTCTTTAATATAAGGTGGGATCATAGGCATAAGATAATTTGTTAAACATAAATAGATAATAAAAATTTAATAAGAAAAGGTGAAATAATATTTACATTATCTAAAATAATATTGAAAATATTGAAAAATCTTATCACAAATATTCTCTAAAATAGTTGAACAAAAAATAGATATCAGAAAAAAATACAAAAAATAGAAAATCAATAAGAAAAGTTAAAATAATATGAATATAAAGTAAATTTTTTTAATATGAGATGGAGCCAGAATCAACGTGGTGGCTATATATTGATTATTTAATTTTTCAATTTTTTAATTTTTCAATTTTTCAATTTTTATAACGCTGTGAAGTAACTTCCCTTGAATTATAATTAATGGGAAATATAAAATTGTGTTTGAATACAACTTAATTCCTAAGAATTAAATTATGGTATTTTGTTTGGTTGGATGTGGAAATTTGTAGGTATTTAAATAAATTACAACTATAACCTTAAAAATATAATTTAGTTAATTTTTTTTAGATGGTAAAATAAGTGATTTGATAATTTTACCCCCAAAAAATAGTAATTTAATTAAATAAATGGGGGAAGAAAATCTTACCTACCCACCTCTAAGTGATTAGAATTTCTCTATTATGGAGGAACTGAAAATATTAGGAATTAATTCAACCCTAGTATTTTGAGAGCGTTTTAGGGCAGTCGTTTTCTGGCATGAAGAGGTTCGGTCGTAACTCCCTGAAAATAAACCCTTCCTTCAACTTCCATGCACCTCTAATAGTTGTTTTGAGGGCATAAGCATTGAAAAGTCTATTTGTCATCAATGAACCAACCAACATCAACGACTGATTGTCCCCTTGAACGACTCCGTCAGACGCTTCCACAGTCTCACATTCATCTTCCGTGAGATGGAAGTTTCTCTTCTCCTTTGACTCACCCATCGCGAACCCTATCCGCTGTAAAAACCTCAAAGAACACACACTTTGCTGGTGAAGGTGATGAAGGAAGGGTCATGAGCCTTTGATCGACCGCTACTAGCTTTGAAGGAACCTGGGGTGGAACAACCATAAAAAATAACTATAACAAGGGTTTCGTTCTGGGTTAGAATTTACGACATTCCGCTGGAGGCGATGATTGTGCAGACGACTGAGGCTGTAGGGAAAGTCTTTGGGGGAGTAGAAGAAATTGCTGAGGAGGATCAGCTGGTGTGTGCCAAGTTTATTAGAATCAGGGTTTTGGTGGATATTACTCGGCCACTACGCAGGGGGGTTATGCTAAAGATCAATGGAAAGAAGATGTGGGTGGAGGTTAAATACGAATGCCTCCCGAACTTTTGCTACTCTTGTGGTCGGCTGGGACATGTAGAACTTGACTGTGAGGAGGGAGATTCTAAGGAGATGCAAGGAGAGTATGGAGATTGGTTACGTGCGTCGCCTTTGAAACTTCATCAAGCAAGAAACGAGTATGAAAAAGAACAGGAGCGTAGTATTCTGAGGAGGTTTGGAAGAAAAGGGAGAGATGTTGAAGAGAGTACCAGTAAAGGGCATGAAAAAATTGTGGTGCGTAAGTCCCTGCTTGAATTGCTAGAAGAAGATGAGGCAAATGAGGAAGGGAAGGAGGTTGCGGCTGGAAAAGGCAAAGTAGGGCAAGAAGAGAGTAGCATTGTAGCAATAGTGTTGTACAGTTGGAGAGGGTTGAAAGAAAAGAAATGTTAGAAGAAGTAGTACAAGAAACTCAAGAAAAGCTGAAAGCAATTAGTGTGGGGAAAGAGAATGAAGTGGAAGAGGGGAAAGGGACGGGTAAAGAAGGTGCTGTGAGTAAAGGAGAGGAAATAAGTAAGAAGAAAATTGTTATAAACGAGGGAGTGGATGTTGAAGAGAATGCTCATAACAGTAAGGGTGAGAAAGAGGGAGGAAGTGAGAAAAATGGGGTTGGAAAATGGAAAAGAAGGGCACGAACTGGAGGAGCAGAAAGTCAGAGAAGTTGTGGACCTACAAAGAGGAAAATTGGGGATAATGGGTTGTCTGATATGGAAGTAGACGTGGGGAGAGAGTCACAAAATGATGCAGGAAACAAGAAAATCAGATCGGCGGGGGAGACGGAAGGTCTCCCTTGTCGGGCATTATGAATATTTTAAGCTACAATTGCCGAGGATTGGGGACGGCCCGGGCAATTGGAAGACTCACTAATTTAGTGAGAAGAGAGGCCCCGAGGGTGGTGTTTCTTATGGAAACAAAAGGAGATCGTAGGAAAATGGAAGAAGTCAAGGAAAAGATCGGTTTTGATGGTTGTTTTGTGGTTAATTGTGTTGGGAGATCGGGTGGTATTTGCTTGATGTGGGAGAAAGGAGACACTGTAGCTTTGAGATCTTATACCTCTCATCACATCGATGCGGATGTATGTTTGGAGAAGGATGTTGTGTGGCGGCTCACATGTTTATATGGTTGGCCGAAGAAAAATGAGAAACATTTTACATGTGAGTTGGTGAGGAAACTGGCGGAGGAAGCACATGAAGGGTGGGTTTGTTTAAGAGAGTTTAATCAAGTTCTGCATATGGAAGATAAGGAGGGGGGTAATGCAGTTGAGTGGAACAACATGGTTAAATTCAGGGAAGTTATGGCAGAATGTGGGCTGGAAGAGCTGAATTTTTCGGGGTGGAGGTTCACATGGGATAATGGGAGGATTGGTGATGAATTTGTACAAGAGAGACTGGATTATGGGTACGCAAATGAGCAGTGGTTGTTGGATCATCCGGGTGGGAATGTTAGACATCTTGAAAGGCAAGGTAGTGATCATGTTCCAATCATGATAGAGTATTATCATAGAATGGAGGAGGTTGATGAGGAAAGGGGATGTAGGGAAAAAAACCGAGACGTTTTGAAGCGATGTGGATTCAAAATGAGGGTTGTCGTGTGGTAATTGATAATGTATGGCGTAACCCTAGTGCGTTAAATAACGAGGGTGGAGTAGTTGGGAAATTAGATAGATGTCTTGAAGAGCTGTGGGATTGGAACAAGAGAGAGTTTGGAAATGTTTTGTTTAAGCTACAGAAGGTAAGGGAGGATTTAAGGTGCTTAAACAAAAATGGTTTCAATGGAAATCTGGTTTTCAAAAGGCGTCAGTTGGAAAAAATGGAGGTTGATTTGATGGAGAAAGAAGAGATGATTTGGTTTCAAAGGGCAAAGGAAAATAATTTAAGATGGGGAGACAGAAATTCCGCTTTCTTCCATCAAAAGGCAAATGGTAGGAGAAAGAGGAATATATTAAGGAGACTAGTGGACGATGATGGGTTAGAATGGAGAATGAGGGGTAATATGATGAGAGTGGCAGTGAATTATTTTGAAGGGTTGTTTAAAACTGATTTGAACACACACTCTTTGCTGGCTCCTCAAGGAATTTCGCCTTTATTGTCGGTGGAAGATAACTCTGAGCTCACACGACCTTTCACTGGTGATGAGGTATTTTCTGCCCTTTTCTCAATGCATCCTACAAAATCACCCGGTCTTGATGGTATGTCAGCTTTGTTTTTTCAAAAACACTGGCATATTATTGGGAGTGAGGTGACTAGTTTTGTCCTTAATATTCTCCATGGTGGTGATTTCCCTAATCGTTTAAATCACACTTTTATCTCTTTAATTCCAAAAGTTACTGACCCTTTTCGAATGAGAGATCTCAGGCCCATTAGTTTGTGCAATGTTCTATACAAAATTGTTTCAAAGGTGCTTGCTAACAGGTTAAAAGTGGTGCTGAATAAGGTTATTTCCAACTGCCAGAGTGCTTTTGTTCCCGGTCGACTTATTACAGACAATGTTCTAGCAACTTTTGAATTATTTCATTATATGAAGAATAAGAAGTCGGGGAAAGTCGGTCATATGGCTCTCAAATTGGATATGGCAAAAGCATATGATAGAGTGGAATGGAACTATTTGGAAAGTTGTATGATGGGAATGGGTTTTAATGATCAGTGGATTGCTTTGGTTATGAAGTGTGTTCGAAGTGTTTCCTTCTCTGTTTTAATGGATGGAATGCCTTCTCAGGAGTTCTTTCCTTCCAGGGGATTACGCTAGGGAGATCCATTGTCGCCTTATCTGTTTTTGATTTGTGCTGAGGGTTTTTCGACATTAATTAGAAAGAGTGAATATGAGGGCCGGATTCAAGGGCTCAGAATTGCCAGGACTGCCCCACGAATTTCGCACCTATTTTTTGCGGATGATAGCATTCTTTTTGCTGGAGCTACTTGTCAACAAGCGCATGAAATAGTGAAGATCCTCCATGACTATGGAGCTAGTTCGGGACAACAAGTGAATTTCGCAAAATTAGAGCTATCGTTTAGCACTAATGTGAGTGTGGGTTTACGGAGTGTGATCCAGGGAATTCTTGATATCCAAGAAGTTGAAAAGCATGAGAAATATTTAGGTTTGCCTACAATGGTAGGGAGATCTAAAAAGGTGATTTTTGAGCAAGTAAAGGAAAAGGTGTGGAATAAAATTAAGGGATGGAAAGCTACATCGCTTTCTAGGGCAGGGAGGGAGATTCTTGTCAAGTCTGTATTGCAATCCATACCCACTTATACTATGGCGTGTTTTCAAATCCCAGTAGGTGTGTGCCATGATATTCAAAAAATGATGTGTAACTTTCTTTGGGGTTCAAACGGTGAGAAGAAGGGCGTACACTGGTTGAGTTTGGATCGGTTGTGTTACCCAAAGAATAGAGGAGGCCTTTGTTTTCGGCGATTAGAGGAGTTCAACAAGGCTATGTTAGCTCGACAAGGGTGGCGACTGCTCATCGATCCAGATTCACTCGTGGCAAGACTGTTGAAAGCAAGGTATTACCCTAATTCTTCTTTTTTGGATTCTTCTTTAGGGTACTTACCTAGCTACACGTGGAGAAGCATATTTAATGCAAAAACTGCCCTTGAAGATGGTTTGATTTGGAAAATTGGTAATGGATCTATGGTGAATGTATGGTCGGATAAATGTATTCCAAAACCACGATCGTTTAGACCTCTTGGAAACTTTAAGGGCGGCGATCCGAATATGAGGGTATGTGATCTTATTGACTGGAGTAGAGGCGAATGGAATGAAGAGGAAGTTCGGAAGTGGTTTGTAGAAGAGGATGCAGATTTGGTTCTTTCAATTCATCTACTGGCCGGAGGTGTGCATGATCAGATTATGTGGTTTTATTCAAAGAATGGAGAGTTTACTGTCAAAAGCGCTTATCATAGAGCAGCACTTGGCGAGCCTTCTGATGGAGGAAAAATGAAGAATCTGTGGAAATGGTTGTGGAAGCTTAATGTCATCCCTAGAGCACGGGAGTTCTTCTGGCGGGCGTGTAGGGAAAATCTTCCATGCAAATCTCTTCTTCATCGTCGTCGAGTGGTGGGGGATAATTCTTGCGAGTGGTGTGGTGGCCCTGAGACGGTAATGCATCGTGTACGTGATTGTTCGCTTCCTAGGAGAGTTTGGAAAAAATTTCCGAATGTTGCTAGTTTAGGTACTGGTGCAGGATCGGTCTTGGATTGGGCAGAAAGAATCAAAGTTGAATGTGATGCCAATACTCAATGCTTGTGGATTCTGATGATGTGGGAGATATGGAAGGCACGAAATAGGCGTGTTTTTGCTGGAGAGATAACAACACCAGAATTTATTATTGATCTCAGCTTAAGGAGTTTAGAAGAATTTGGAAGATCTCAATTGCAAATTGATCGTACTGGTGACGATGTTAGTATTGAAAGATGGAGAAAACCAATGCTAGGTTGGATTACGGTCAATTGTGATGCTTCAGTCAAGGGCTGTGATTGTGGGATTGGAGTGGTGGGGAAGAACTCCGATGGAAATGTGGTGTTTGCAGGCTCTCGTAGAATCTAGCGTGGGACTGAAGTGGATATGGCTGAGGGGGAAGCGATACTGTGGGGTTTACAGTTGGCCCAAGATCTTCAGTTTGATCGAATTAGAGTGGAGTCAGATTGTAAATCTCTAATTCTCAATTGCAGGCAAGGGATTATTCCACGTTCTCTACTTGGTGATCTTATTGCTCGTATTGTCAACTTTAGTTATGGTTTTGTTTTTTGTGATTGGGAGTTTGTGCGTCGGAGTGCTAATCAGGCCGCTCATTGGCTTAGTAGATGGTTTCCGGCGTCTCCTTTTGTTAAGTCTTGTAATTTCCATTTCCCGTGTGAGTTTTATGATGTACTGTCAAACGATTTAGTTGCTGTTTAATGAAGTTGGTGTTTTTATCAAAAAAAAGAAAATATTAGGAATTGAAAATCATGTTTTTTAAAGTGAATTTTCTTCAACCAAACACATACATTTAACATCAATTCGTGAGATTTTCTAATTCATTGGAATTTAAATGATAACCAAACAAGCACTTATACCCTACTTGTTAATGAGAAAGGCAAGGAATTATTTTCTCATAAGCTAGTTCTCCAAATCTTATCATGGTATTAGAGTCAAAGATCTGCAATTAAACCATAAAGTTTTTTCGGCCGCCACTTGCAAGCCTCCTTCTAGTGTCTGCCGCCGCTATGACCAATCCTAACGACGCTCAATCTTCTGTTGCCTAGAATTTTCCAAGTGGTCGGCATCAGCTGCGCCGGGGAGACCTTCAATGCTACCAAAAAATTCAGAATCAAGGAAGAGAACAAGAATCGAGCCCCAAGAGTAAAGGGATATTCCAGGAAACACACCCATCCCGTTTTAACCTAGTGAATGGTCTCGTGTGTTGGACAATAGAAATTTGTCCCTGGGGGAAAACCATGGTTCTTGATGATCTTCTCCATATCATGTTTGGACATAGAGCATGAATTACAGTCTTGTGGGTCGAGAGAATGGGAGGACTCGAAGCCCATATTGGCAATCTTGGCCTTACCCATAGATAGAAATGGAAAGAAGTATAGGAAAAGGTGAAGAAAAGGAAGAAGATGAAATAAAAGATGAAAGAAAGGAGGTGAAAGAAGATCTGGGGTGTATCTCCCCAACTCTGCCAAGGGGTAATTATAGCTTTGATTAGACGAGATGTTTTCCTTCCAAGAAGAAATCGAACAGTTGGGAACCTCCACGTGTCCCTAGTCACATCCGGGAAACGCAACAAATTTGATCTGAATCCCACATAAAGATTCATATCACATTTAGGGTTATTGTTGGGCCCATAAGCTTAAAGCCCATCGATACAACGACCCAAGTAGAACACAAGCCATACACATCCCTGAACTTCGATTCGAGATAGGACAAAGTTGTGGAGAAGACAACGGTCACAGAGTGAAGCAGGTTGACCATCGTCATGGAGCGAAGACGCGAGATCGGAAAACGGTTACGCATGCATGGATCCCTCCTTCCCCGATGTGGAAAGTGGGCAACAGTTGCAACAATTGTGATAAACGTGGGAGTGTGGCTCTAAACGTGGGCAACTGTTGAAAGGGTTTCTTGACAACAAATAAATTTATAATCAAGACCCCGCTGACTACAGCGGAGTCAGGTTCGTCCACGGGAGAAAGTCACTACTAAGTTATGTTACTTGGGGTGAAACCAATTAACAAAAGCAAGGGTTTTTTATCAAAGGAAAGAGATTTCTAAGGTAAAGGTGTCACACAGTGTTCTGAAAAACGCTAGGCGGGAGCTAGGCGGTGAGTGGGGTCCTAGCGCCTAGGCGGTTAGGCGGGGCCTAGGCGGATTCAGACGATATTAGTATTTCCTTATATTTTACACCTGTCCTATTGTTCAAAAATCTCTAATCTATATATAAAAGTGATAAATCATGATTTCAAATATGATATAAGATACCTCATACCATAAACTTCATATGCTAATTAATAATTAATAATCCCATAAAATCCATATGCTACAAATAGAATATCTCATAAACACAAAATACTAGATAGTTCATAACTTCATATAGTCTAACTCTTCATCAACACAAATACTAGTCTTCCATCTCTTCATTGCCATAGTCTTCAATATTATACTCCTTGTCTGACTCAAACTCAAACTCTTCATCAACATCTCCCTCATCTTCGGTGCCATCGGATACAAAATCATCTTCTTTAGGCTCTCTCACTTCTTGCATATGGCGAGCACTCCTTCTTAGTTGGAATTCATCATTTGCTTCCGTTTCACTCTCCATATCACATGTAGGAGTAAGACTCGGTGCGACCTCCTCATTTATCTCATGTTCCTCCTCCTCATCATCACCTACTCCATCAACCATCCATGATTGTGCATAAGTAGAATCATTTGCTTCAAGCACATCCTTTTTCACTCTCCTCATTTTCGTGTTCATCAATCTTGAATTGAATTGAACATACACTAACTTGTTCATTTGGGTGGTGTCTAGTCTATTCTTCTTCTTTGTGTGAATCTTTAAACAATAAATGAACAATTTGTAAGTACTAAATAATCATTCATCACATTCACATAATAATCTTGTAAAAAGAATTCAATTACCCCTTCAAAGACACTCCAATTTCTTTCACAACCGGATGAGCTTGTTGTTAAAGAAAGAATCCTCTTTGCAACTTTTTAGAGATTAGGTACACCATTTCCATAATTAGACCATCATATAACTGTAAATTTAAAAAGAAGAAATTTAAATACTAGAATTAATATGAGATTATTACATAAAAGTTATAAATCTATAAAAAAAAGACTAAAGGAGGGAGATAATCATACCCGGATCATAGTCATCATCATTTTGCTCACACCCTTTTGTCGCCAAAGCTCTTCCAAATGCTCCTTCTTGGCTCTTGTATTTCCCCAACTCCACATTTATCACTTTATTTTGTGTATCAAAATCCGGATAAAATCGCTCCATA
Organism: Fallopia convolvulus; assembly: GCA_964016875.1. NCBI lineage: Eukaryota > Viridiplantae > Streptophyta > Magnoliopsida > Caryophyllales > Polygonaceae > Fallopia > Fallopia convolvulus. The sequence goes on from OZ024719.1 coordinate 27,744,438, forward strand.
CATTTAAAGACAGCATCCATAATAGCATCATTCTCATCGGTTGACCATGAAGAACCGGTATTGTAGTAGTAATACGGATTAAACAAGTAAGCCGTCAAGTGAAGTGGAGTATCAACACGCCCCTTTCCCTTTTCATTTATTATGTCAAGTATAGGCTTATACCTCTCCTCTTTATGCTTCAAAGCCTCTTTGATTTCTTCTTTTGCCCTTTTCAACTCACCATAAACAAAGCCCATGGCCGGTTTCACATCTCCATCAACAAGTCTAAGCACTTTAACTAAGGGTGTAAATACCTTCAAGCAAGTAGTCACACCATTACAAAAGGTCGGTTGAACTATAGTAGAATAAGCGGCTTTTCCCTTTTTGCTCTTTGACCATTTAGTGTCTTCCCAATCCTTAGAGTTCACCATTTTCCTCAACTCCTCTTTCTTATCAAGTAAATTTGCAATGTCAAGAAAGAGGTAGCAAACCTAGTCACTTCGGGTCGAATTATATTTCTTTTTGTACGATTCCTCATCAATGCCAAAGTCTTGTGATGAGAGTAGACAAAGACGGTAAAACTCTTGGCTTTCGTAATTGCATTTTTGAAAAGAGTGAGCTTATCGATTCCTTCAAGCATAAGATTCATAGTATGAGTAGCACATGGATTCCAAAAGATTTGAGGTTTTTTTTCAAGCAACAAGTTTGAGGCCGCCATGTTGTTCGAAGCATTGTCGGTCACTACTTGCACCACATTCTTTTCACCAACTATATCAATGCACTCATCCACATAATCACATATGTACTTGTCAGTATGTGCATCTAATGAAGCTTCTTTAGACTCAAGAAAAGCGGTCCCACTTCGAGAATTCACACACATATTCATAATGCTTCTCCTAATCCTATCACTCAAAGCGTCGGTCATGATAGAGCACCCATTTGTTTCCCACTCATTCTCATGAACCTTGAGTAATGTCTTCATCCTATCAACTTATCCATTCAAGAGAGGCTCTCTAAGTTGATATTGAGTTGGTGGTTGGTAACCGGGGCAAAATTTCCAAACCGCCTCAACAAATCTCTTAAAGTCATCATTCTCCACCACATTAAAAGCAACACCGTGCGCATACATCCACCTAGCCAAATATTGATGCACTTGATGAGTTCGTTCTTTGAAGAGAGCATCATTGATGTTTTGTTGTCTTTTTCTTTGGCTTTCATTCAAAGAGGGGTCATCAACATTGATTTTTGCAACAAACCTATCCAATGATCCGAGAGGACGAGGTTGCCTTTTGGTGCTTTGACCTTCAAGACATTCAACTTCTTCATACTCATCAAGTTCAACCTCACTTAAAATATTATCACTAGCTTCTTTCAATGCCTTCTTCTTTTTTTCACGGCCTCAAGCGCATTCTTGCATCGTTCTTGGTCTTCATTTGAAGCCTTCTTACATGGTGAAATATTTCCTCTTATGCCGGCAATGTGTTGCTTGATTCGGTTAACTCCCCCACTAAAATCTCTCCCACATTTGATGCATTTCCATTTGTCCGGGTCCATGGGATTAGATAGCAATCCAAAATCCCATCCAACATCATCACTATTCCGCTTCAATTTTGTAGAAGTGGTAGAAGTCGTTATATCGGAATTAGATGCCATTGATGAAGACATGGTAAATTTCCTATAAAAAATTTAACAAACAAACCTCACAAGTCACAACATATAAAAAATAAAATCATTTGAGTAACTAATTTGCAAAAAAAAAAATCAGCAATTCACAATTCATAGTTGAAAAAAAAATCAGCATATAAGACAAATACAAAATTCAGCAAATCAGCCATTAAAAGTTGATATAATGATATATCAATATCTCATCTCAATCAACAATTATGAATGCAAATCTCAACTAGTTGTTGTTTTTTCAGTTCGAAATGCAAATCAAAGATAATTTTGCTTTCCTTTTTTCTTGGTATAATGATATATTGATATCTCATCTCAATCAGCAATTATGAATGCAAATCAGCCATTAAACATAATCCATTCATCAGAGACTCAGAATAGGCCAACAACAAATGCAAATCATTCACACACATAAACGAAATCAAAGAGGTTGGAATTGAAACAATCAACACAAACTAGTGCTTCCAATACCAAATTCCAATCACACGTAAAAAATTAGCAATAGAATTACAACAAAATTGCTTAGAAAACCAAAAAAAGTTGTTTATTGCATACTGACCAAAAGAACGGAGTTGGCTGTTGTCGGGCCTTGTGGAAGAGCCTCGAGCAGACGAAGACGGGGGAGGGGCGGACAACTGCAACGGATCTGCTATCGCCTATCGGGCTTTGTGAGCGGTTGAGCGCGAGCGGCTGGAGTCGAGGGCTCGAGGCACAACCGCACAAACACGGTGACACTTGCCTCGTTTTGGAGTTGAGGAGTTGTCTCCGGAGACTGGTGAGCGGTGACGAGAACGACCGCCGGTGAGTAGAGCCGTAGAGGCACAAGCCGCACAACCACACGCGAGAAAGAGAACGAGAGAGAATGCTCGTGTTTGTGAAAGTGTGAAACGGTGAAAGTAAAAGAAACGGAGTGAGATTGATTTTTTTTAACCTAGCCCACCCAGCGCCTAGCCCGCCCAGACCGATTAATTCCCACCTAAACCCGCCCAAACGCCGCCTAGGTCAACATTTCTGCCCAGATACCCGCCTAAGGCCAAATCGGTTCGCTGGCCAAGCGCCTAGTGCCTAGGTGCCGCCTAGGGCGTTTTTTAGAACAATGGTGTCACCACAACAACAATCATGCAATACCAACACTAATGAAACATAAAGATCAGACTTTTATCACATAAAGGTGTCAACTTTCGTCAACTAAAGCAAGTAAATGGACCAACTTATGTCCAATCAATAAACTTACTATCTAATCTCTTCTACTTCAACTAGGATTGATCCGCTTTCACTTCAAAACCCTAATTGACTATTCTGATTCAAGGTTTCCGCTTTCTCTTTAACTATAAATGAGAAATTCCCTTCAACTTTCGTATCAAGGAGTTAAGAACAAGAGAATAGATTCATGTAATAAAACAATCAAAACATGATCAAGAGCAAGCATGCACAACCATTTTTGGGTTTAACCCCAACCTTAGAAAGAGAGAACTACTCACCAATCATAATTAAAAACATCTAAATTAAATTAAAGAGAAAGCTTACAACCAAATCCACAATGAAACTTTTCTTCCAAGCAACACCACAAACTCGTCCCCCCCCCCTCTCTCTCTCTCTCTCTCTCTCTCTCTCACGCCTCCTCTCTTCTCTCCTCCTCTCCCCCTAAACTAGGTTAATTGTAGGATAAGAAAACTAAAGCTAGAACAAGAGTATTTATAGAGAAACTAATCTATCTAAGAGCTATCTATAAGAAAATAAATCTTCTTAAAAGATATATCCCCCTAAGGAAACTATTTAAAGGGATAAAATAACATTAATTGCGCCGACTCAGACAAGGAGCATCTTGTTACCGACCCTTTATGCCTCGGTACCGAGCCTGTTCAGCACTGGGAACAACTGAGAGTAAAACTTCCATAGCGGTTTCGTTACACCTACGTTTGACTCGATTCTTTTTCCTATGTCTTTGTAATGAGTTTTTCTAGCTCTTTCCAAGATTTAACTTGATTCTTCACTTCTTTATTTGAGTGCTTTTCTTCGGCTTTCACTTTATTCTTGAGTGCTATCTTCAAGTGTTTTCCTCCTTTTTCAAAACATGCTCCAAACAGCTCCAAAAACCTACAAAACACCACCAAAGCTTATGTAGACTCCATATCTTAAGAAAATATGAAAACCTAAACAAACGACTCAAAACAAAACACAAAACTAAAGAAAAAAGACTCAAACACACTAAAAACACACCCTAAAAACACGACTAAAAAGGTGGACATCAGCAACAGCTAGAATAGAGAGGGATAAGTGATGGTCAAATGTTTGTATACACCATAACTGGTAATCAGCAGAAAAACACTCAAGGAGAGCAATCGATATTCATCCGTTCATTCAAAATCAATTCGATCAAAACACTAATTATTTTTGTTCTCATTCAATTGTAAACCTAATCTTGGACGTTCGAATAGCTTGCTATTTTTCGTCCAAAACATTCTTCTAGCATATATAGGATCCGAACCCACATCGTGTGTAATGAACACATTGCTCTTCCTTTTGAGATAGTAGGCTTTAAAAGTGATTTTGCACAAATATCACACATAACAAGGTTTATATCTATCATTTAGTTTACTAACTCTTTAATTTTTATAAAAAGGCAAATTCAATCTTCATAATTTTACAAATGAGAGAGTTCCCTTGTTACAAATAATGTTCTACAATAGCTTTTATTGAAATTAGCAATTTATCAAACACTTGGTGTGCATCTCATACATTCAACCAAAAAGACTTAATAACTAAGAACGAGAAGGTTTTGCTTTCTTTCATCATATCATAAAACATTGAACCTTCAGATAAATATCTTAATTTGCGGTTTATGTAAATACAAGTGACGACAGTTCATAGGAAACAAATAAAATCAAAAGTTGACTTGTATTCTAACAATGGTAAAATCACAAACAAAATCAGTAGAATGACGTGATATTCAATGAAATAACACAAAATGTTCTCTAATTCATACAAATCATGGTAAAATAAGACCTAAATTGAAAAGGCCTAAATTGGAAAAATACCTTAAATGGACATTCAAACCCTAAGAAAAAAATACCTAGAAGCAACTCAAATAAGGTCCAAAACAATTACTAAAATCCAATTAAAACATATCAATGGAGGAGAGGGAAGAGAATTGAAATCTAACAATGAGGAAGAATGAGAAAGAAGGAATGATTTTTTTTTTGGTCAGGAAAGAGGGCCTAGCCCTAATAAGATACAACAACAACAACAACAACATCTACCCAAGTGGAACCCGGTACGAGAGACGAGATCTGGGGGTCAAGATGTACGCACCCTTACCCCGACTCGAAGTCGGGAGGGTATCTAAGGTGGGCCCAAAGCAAAGTGAAGATATGAAAAGGGCGAGAAAAACAACAGACAGAGAGAAAAACCAGATAACTAAAAACTAGAAACATAGAAACTAGAGCGCAGAGATGAGAAGAGCAGGGCACTCCCTCTAGGTCGTCACTTCTAACGCTTTGTCACTATAATCTTCTCGCGCCATTGGTCCCTGTCCACGGTCATATCTGCTGGGATTGCCAGAACGCTGAGATTGTGTTTTATGACTTCCTTCCAACTCTTCTTCGGCCTGCCCCTTTCCCTGCGAAAGTCGCTAGCGACTAACCCTTCAATACTCCGAGCCGAGCCCTAATAAGATATATTGCATAATTAAGGAATAACAATAGAACTAGTGTTCTCAGACAAAGCATCACAAATACAGGTAGGAATAGTATTGAAATCATTAAAATCAAATTGAAGGGGTAAACGCCCAGTTTGCAAGTGTATCAACAAGCAAGTTTGCAGCACGACGAATATGGACCAACTGAGCATTCCGGATGCCATTATCAAGGAGGCGGCGACACTGTTGAATTAGAGAGGAATCAGGGTGGGTGAGGAGCGATCGCTCATGGATTAAGTTGCAAGCCAGCTGAGAATCAGTCTCAATAATGCAGGAGGTTATACTTAGCCGCCTAGCCCATTGAAGCGCATGGAAGATTGTCCACAACTCAGCCCGGATTGCAGTACAGTAGCCATAAGAGAAAGTAAAGGCACGGACAAAAGCACCAGCAAAATTACGCGCAAGGCCGCCCCCGGCCGATTCACCTAGGTTACCTTTTGAAGCTCCGTCAACGTTGATCTTAATCCAGCTAGGAGGTGGAGGATTCCATGCAACCATAGTATCGTGTGTGCTCTGGCTCGTGTGAGAGAGTTTGAGGAATTCTGCCATGGCAGCCCATTGATATTCAACAGCTTGTTTACACAATAGAAGAGAGCTTGGAGAGCGTGCAAGAACCCTTGAAAACAAGCTCATTCCGACACTATGTGTGCCAGATCATAAAAGAGAATGTCATGCACCAAGAGTCCCGCTTTCTAATGTTCATAAACAGCCAAGTTTGAATGGACTAAGATGCGAAGAAATCTGATTGAAGGTTATTTCCCGAGACAACAAGCCAGATGTCGTGAATAGGCTGGCAATCACGAAGAACATGGAGGATCGTTTCTTCCATCCCACATCGAATACAGGCAACAGAGGTCGAGAGATGATGTCGGACTCGATTTGAATTACAAAGAAAGGCATCATGAGCTGCTAAATACAAAAATTGTCGCACCCTCTGATGAGTTGGTGCCTTCCAAATTGCATTAAAAGCCTCCATTAAGGACACATCCTATCTACACCATTAATCTCTCCAATCCAACGCTCCAAAATTGCTCACATTTTACACCCTAAGATATATTATGATATGATCCTAACTCATATAATATATTATAAAGCTTTTTACTTGTTAAAGATCATTCTAACCTTCTTTTACCCATATGATCCATTGTTTAAACAATAAAAAAAAGAAGCCCTTTATGTGTCGAAAATAACTGTTAAGTTTTTGAACTTGCTTTGTCAAATTGGAATGCTACCTGGAAACTCATTGTCTTAATCAATCAACAAAGCTCAAAGGTCATAAGTAGTCCAAGATTAATGTCTGCAGTTTATGCATGTAAGAATGATGACTAGAAAATTGGCATACATGATGCTCTAGAAGGATATGAGCTTCATATTGATCTGATATTTTTTGAATGTAACTGATCATCTAATTTTGACTGTTTTTCATTTTAACTAGTTAATGGCCCTCAAATATATCGAGTATATACTGATTATTCAAATACGGTATCAAGTTTAGAACAAGAAACACTCATAAATCCAAAATTTAACTAATCTATAACATGTTTCTCAAAAAGCTTTATTAGATAGCTTAGGGGATTCATGGCAGATACCATTCTGAAACATGCACAGGTTGATAACATAACCTACATAAGGAAGCATATACCATTCTGAAATACTACTAAATTTCCACTATGATAGAATACATAAAGTCTCCTTCCACGTTTGACCTTATTTATCCACACCAATGGAAAAGCAAGCTTGTACGTTGGATTGGAGACTTGGATTTCAGTGTTTGGTCTTGGGCTTCTTGACAATCATCACAGAGCAGTGAGCATGATGAGAACAGTAGTCGCTTACGCTGCCCAGGACAGCCCTGCAATAAAAGTGGATCAGATCCCAGAGATAACAAAGAAGAAGCTGAGATATAAGAGCATAATTCTGCTTATGGTTTGGGTAGTGACTTTTAGTGTGTCAAAACTCAAAAGTATTTAATGAATTGTAAGAAATTAAGCATTAGTAACACATGAGATGCTGAATCAAAGAAAATTTAGGGATAAGTTGATACCTTTTGATGGCTCCATAACCGTGATTGCCAAGCACCAAAATAGAAGCATGGTGCTTGTCTACAGCTTCGCACAGCACATTCCGAGCATCACCCTCCCACACTTCCACTACAGCATCACTTACCTAAGCATGCCATGGAACACGTAGAAAGAAGACTAATTGAGCAAACAACAATAAAAACATATATCCCTGATGGAGGAAATAGTAGTAGTAATACCGATCTAGAGATGCATAGTTCCTTGGCTTTTTCAGCAACTCTAGCAGCTGTCTTTTTCAGAGTTGCCTCTACATATGGAAGAACCTCCCCGGCTCCTACAGATCAATAGCAGACCAGTATCTAACTTATTTTCAATCCATACTGCAAATGAAGCCAAGCTCGTAATTCTCAAGCCAAAATAGCACCAGACAGTGAATAGGAGTAAAAGAAAGCCTCAACGGATCAATTAAAAGCGTGCACACTTCTGTACTGGCCTCTGAGAGCATACAATTAGAACGAACACAGACAATTTTGCATTCAAGTTGATTGGTAAGATTCCAATCGCACATAACTAATTGATCCTAGAGAAATTAAACGGTGTTGTTAGGGATTAGGGGATGAAAGCCCCCCTGCCAGTCAGAGATAAACAGGAAAAAGAAAAGGCACAGGAAAACCTAGACAACGGGAATGATACAAAATCGCATCTCAATCGAATCTGGATTTGGTTCATTGTAAGCAAAATGAGTGGTGAGATGAAGCAATTGAAGGGAATTACCGGGGCCAACGAGTCCGATTGAGGAGGCGGGAGAGGGCTGGGCGTGAGCGATGACGAGGCTGAAGTTGAAGTTGGGAGCGTGAGGGGCGAAGAAGTGGTCGAGAGCCCATTCGAGAGCATAGAAGCTGTGGTCGCCTTCGTCAATCCCCAAGACCATTACTGGTTTCTCCGTCGCAGAATCTGTCTCCATTAATCCTTTCGTTTTTGGTTATCAAGGGTGCTGGAAAAATGGCTACGTATGAAACCCGCTCGCCTTCTTCTTAATTCTTATACGGAACTCAAGGACGCAACGCAAGTTGTGAGGACACCTCCATTCTCCATCACTCCATGGATAGAGAGAGAGCTAAATACCCACCAATAAAATTAAGTTTTTTTAGGAAGACAGATCGTGCGAACGGCCGCAATGCCGCATCCATTTCCCCAAAAAATGGTTACGTATGTGACTCGCTTGCCTGCTTGCTTCATTTGCTTGTACGTAACCAAGGAAAGCAACAGCATCTATATTAATATTTAATAACGCAGAATACCAACATTTTTTTTAATAAAATATTAAAATAATAAAAAATCATTGTTCTATCACGTGGCCTTGTTCAGTTTTCTTGCTTTGTTTGGACTTTTGGGCTGCTGGCTTTGTTCTTGTACGTGGCTAGGGGTGTCAATCGGGCGGGTCGGGTCGGGTTTGGGTTGGGTCAATTTAATTTCGGGTAAGTTTGGATTCGGTTCAAATTCGGATATTTTAAAAGTCGGGTCAAATTGGGTTGGATCATTTCGGGTCGGGTGCTCAATTAATCGGGCAAAGTCGGGTTTTGAGTCAATTTCGGTCGGGTCATTCGGTTTTCGGTCCAACTTGATTTCGGATAAGTTCGGTTTCGGGTTTATTTCGGTTTCGGGTTTAGTCGGATTTCGGGTGAGTCGGGTTTTGGGTTTTTCGGATTTCGGGTGAATTGGATTTCGACTTTGGTTGAATTTCGGGTAAATATGATTTGGAGTAAGCCGGATTTTGATTCAAACCATATATTGAATGATTATTTTTTGTAGTTGAACTACTCTAAGGTCTAAATATTTAATATAATATTTAATTTAAACATAATTATAATAAATATTCACTATTATTAATATTTTAAAACATAATGTAATTTTCGGATGGTTTCGAGTCGGGTAAGTTCGGGTTTTCGGATGGTTTCGGGTCGGGTAACTTCGGATTTTCGGATGATTTCGGGTCGGGTAGCATCGGATATCGGGTTGCATCAGGTTAGTCCATTCGGGTATAATCGGTTTTGGGTTAATCTCGAGTTCGGGTTTTTTCGGATTCGGGTGAAATCAGTTCGGGTCAAACATGTCTCGGGTATTAAACTTTTTGTTGTTTTCTCGGGTCGGGTCGGAGTCGGAGTCGGGCGGGTAGGGCGGGTTTTTCAGGTCGGATCAAGTTTTGACAGCCCTATACGTGGCCTTATTTTGTTTGGGCTGGCTTTTGTAGTCTTGGGCTCTCCTTTTCTTTCTTGGGCTTTCTTTGTTTTCCCCTTTGGACTCTTTTGCAGGTGATTTCAAGTGTGTTGCTTCTCCCTTGGTCAACCTCGAGAACGGTTGGTTCGTTTCAAGCTCATGAGTTTGTGGGTGTTTGCTTAGGGTCGAGTTGTGCTTCCAGTTAGAGTTTGGTCGTGTGGATCTCATCTTGCTATCTGGCGGAACTATATGCCTAGGTTTCATACCCGCGGAAGTGTCATACTCTCCCATTTCAAGCTTACTCGTTGGTTCATGTTGCTTGCTTGGTGTCTTCCCTGGCCTCTGCCTTTTCTTGGGACGGTTGTTCGCTTTTCATGCCGGTGTGTTCGGCTATCGAGCTTCGTCTCGATCTCTCGACTTATCGAACTTGTTCGGTATTTCGAATTCTTGGCTATTAAAAAAAGCAAAATTATGTAAACATTTCTTTGAAAATCTTTGTTCTTAAATTTTGACATTTAATTTTTTATTTATTTTAAAACTTAAGCAATTAAGATTTTTCCAAAATTTCTCAGTTAGAAATAAGAGCATCTTCATGGATAGAGACCTAAATACTCATTCATAAAATAATATTTTTTTACATTGTTTTTATTGGAGGATTTTTTTTGATGAGGAAAGAAATTAGAGGTCCTCCTACGCACAAGGAAAATGCCCTAGAGTATTTTGCAGATGAGGTTCCTAAAACTTGAGTCAACTACGACCGGGACGAACGAAACACGACGAAACGATCCGGCGATGAAGTCCACCACTGAGTTGCACTCCCTGAAGACGTGTTTGATGATCCAACTCTAAAAGCAAGCCAAGAAGCAGAGGATGCCTGACCTGATCAACTCAATCTCCCGCAGGCAGCATCGGTCACTAAGGATGGCATTAACGAATTGCAAATTATCACCATTGATCTGTATATGGAAAATGCCACGTCCAAGGCCTCAAGAATTTCCTGTCGAAGAGCGATGACCTCGATAATAAGAATGGATTGTCGGCCAATTAGTCTACCATCGGAATGGATAGGCAAGCCAGAGTGGTCACAAAGGATGAATCCGACGAAAAAGACACCATCTGAATAAACTGCACAATCAAAATCAAGCTTAATGAAGTTATTTTTACGCTTTTCCCACTATGCATTTGATCTTTTTTTAGTCCCTTTAGGGGCACCCAATCCATGAGAAGGCTCGTCAAGTTTATTGTCATGGGTGACCGACCCACCTGCTTCACCTGACCCAAATATAAGGGTGAAAAACCGCACAAAAGCAGGTGATGAGTAGGTCGAGGACGGGAGAAGGGGGTGACGAGTCGGATCTGGGTGAGATTGTACAACCAAATTCACCCGACTCATAACCCGACCCACCACCCATCACCCGACTCACTCGTTTAGCACCCACATATTTTAACCTAATATATTATATTATATTATATTTTTTCTTTTTATGGTTTGCAGCCTTTGGCTTCCGCTATATGCTTTGCCACTTCTACTCTTTTGATCATCTTCTTTGTATCTCTATTGTCGTCTTCTCAAAATTGCCGTTAATAACTCTCCTTCGTTACTTTACTACTAGTCTTACTCACTCCGATCACCACCCCTTTTCAGCATTGCCACTTCTACTCTTTTGATCATCTTCTTTGTATCTCTATTGTCGTCTTCTCAACATTACCGTTAATAACTCTCCTTTGTTACCCATTAGTCAATGTTTCTTTTCTTGACTCTAGAATTTTATAAATTATTTTTGTAATTTAATAATTTATGGGTGACGGGTCACTCGACTCACCTGTGAGTAATGGATGGGTCGTTCTACCAAAAAAAAAAAGTAATGGTTGGGCCAGATATGGTTGAAAGGCTTTACGGGTGACGGGTGGGTCGAATGAGCTATTTTTATTTGCGGGTCGGGTGGTGGAAGTGCTCCAGCCACCCATAACCCGACCCATGACTAAACCTATTCATTGGCGATTTTTCAATCATTAATATTTTAGCGGATAAACTCGCAAATGTTATTATGTGTACATGGGTTTTGCCCATTATTGTTGTAAAAAAAATTCCTATTTCTAAAGTACCAAATGCACTACCATATGCTGGTGAGCATTTCGATTTTGGCTTTAGAAGTCATAGATTAGATTTCCTCTAGTAGTTGGTATGGTCTTTTCTTGTCTGGGTTAATCTGTTCAATTATCTAAGCAATCCTTGGGCTAATTGAGTTTAGTGTTGTTTTTGTAAATAGATACTTTATTAAGATGTGTGTGATATCTTCATTGCAATTATCACAAGCAACACATCCTTGTAGGACATGAATATGGTCTCTGACATGTTAAAAATCATATTTTATGTCTGTTCCATGTGCAGGAGATTACAGTATGATTTTCTTCAGTTGATGGATTTATTGTAAATGGCAAAATTACCACTACTTTTAGAATTGCCAAATGTAAATCCTACTGGCCAAAATGTGCTTCAGGAATAGCAAGGTGATCATGTGGTTGGATGATCTCATCTTTGCTGATGTTTTTGGTCTTCAAAAACCCGGAGTACCAACGCTGCGAGCTCTTTGGGTATCTCGTCAGATTTGGATCGTCCAGATCCACATAGTATAATCCAAAACTCGTTTCGTAACCATTCAACAGCTCGAATACATCCAGGAATGACCAAGTGAAATACCCTCTTGTATTTGAACCATTTCTACAAACATTTTTAAGAAACACGTACATTCAATTAATGAATATGCTTGTCACAATAATATTAAGGAAGCTGCATCCTTTTCGTTTGCTGTGATTTTGAAAATACTATACGTACCTTACAGCATCAAGCACACCTCCAATGTAGCTTTGCAAATATTCAACTCTTGACGTATCATCCAACGTTGTGTTACGGACAGTCATTTGTCCTATGAGCAAATCACGCCGAGAAGTCAATGGGTACTCAAACGAGAAGGTGAAGGAGCGAGAGATGGAGATCTAGACAGAAAGAGAACTACCATTTTCTTGGATATAGATTGGAGGATTGCCATAAGCTTCCTTGAAATATTCTAATAGCATTTCCAGACCCCATGAAGCAATAGGATACTGAATTTCATCCAACCAAAATACAAACACAAAGTTAACAATTGAAGCACTTGAAGATATAAACAAACAATTAATATGTCAAAGAAACAAGTGTGATGATTCCTTACAAATCCTCCTGGTGGGGCAGCCGAACCGTCAACTGCAATGCAACAAGTCAGAATCTGTCAACTTAATTTGAGAATGGTGATAAATTTAAGACTCAGAACATCAACATATGTTAAAATCTCTAAACCTATGTTTATAGTACTAGAGTGACACAACAAATGGTATGGCACATGAACAATGGGTCAACAAATCAAAAGCAAAGAGAAAACCGGGTTTAGTGCCAAACCGGGTTTAGAAGAATAGCTTGTGGCCTCCCCGGTAACTCGGTTTTGTTGAGGTAGCTTGCTAAATTCTAGCTCGGGACTATTGGGCCTATTCTCGGAGACAAATCAAGCCCAAATGACAAGCCCAGTCCAATTACCTTATGACCGACTTGTTCATTTGATGAAACACGTCGTTTGGGAGGAGCGTCTTCTGGACGAGCTATAAATACTCCTTAGGAGCTCGCTTGCGAGCTCACTTGACTGAAACCCTAAACGGCGCATCTAGAGAAAGAGAGAGAGAGAGAGAAGAGAAAGAAGAGAGATCTGTGGTGCGACGGTGGAGAAGCTTGGCGACGTTTACTCCAGCAAGCTATTCTCGGCGAGATCCTGCAACACCATCATCGAAGCTTCATCTCAAAGCTTCGACAACCTTCATAGGGGGCCAAATCCCTATTAGATTTCTCCCTTCATCCTTTCGTTGTTCCTTTCTGTTATCCTTGAATCTCTGTGCTTAGATCTTGAGATCTGTTGTTGAAGTGTAACCTTGTTGTTGTAATATCTTGGAAACTTAGTGGATCTTGGGTTGGTCTCTCCGAACTGAGACTCCCGGACGTAGGATTTATATCCGAACCGGGTCACCAACTTGTGTGTTCATCTGTTTTATGCTTTCTTGTATTACTTCATAGATCTCGTTGATACTTCGATTCTAGGGCTAGTTTTTCAACATGGTATCAGAGCGAGGTTTCTGATATTGCTTGATTCTGGCTTGCTTCCGCTGCATCTGCCCTAGTTTCTTTTATTAGGATTGTTTTCTGTCTTGATTGCTATCTGTGTGAAGCCTTGAGCGGGATTTCTTGTCAACCAGGGTAACGGATACTTCCGGTGCAACCCTTGGCAGGTCCTACAGTAGTTTGTCTAGGATTCTTTGTGTTCCTAGTTTACTAGTACTCTTGTTTACATTTTTAAAAGAAAAAACCAAAACTAACTTGTTTTTCTTTATTGTACAGGTACTAAAGGATGACAGATCTATACAGGGTAAAACCTTTTGATGGAGTCATCGATTTTGCAATGTGGAAAGTTAAAATGAAGGCAATTTTAACTAAAGAAAAGTGCTGGATGGCCGCCACTGAGATATGGCCCTTGGAGTTCTCCCATGCTAGAAGGCAAGAACTTCAAGATCAAGCACACGCTGAGATAATGCTTAGGCTCACTGATGAAGTAGCCAGGCAAGTTGTAAGTGTTACTAAACCTAAAGAAATCTGGGATACTCTTGATGAAATCTATCTGTCCAAATCTTTACCAAGTAAGATCACTCTTCTGTCTAACTTCTTTAAATTCAGAATGGATGTGTCTCTTACTCTAAATGAAAATCTTGACAAATTTCTAAAAATGACTCAAGAACTTTCTAGATGTAAAGATAAAATGGACGAAGATTACAAAGTTGTTGTCATGCTTAATTCCCTGCCTGCTCAGTTTGATGTCCTTAAGGATGTAGTTCAGTTCAGTAGGGATGACCTAACTGTTAAAAGACTCACTGAAGCTATTATTCAGAAAAATGATTCTGTCAAAATCTTCAAAGTTAAAAATGGGTCTAAAACTGAGACAAAAACTGAAAACAAAAGTGAAGTTATGTTTGTAAAAGGCAAAGGTAAGAACCAAAAAGGGAAGAAAAAGAATGACAAAACTGACAAGAAAAATGAATCCTCTTCTGATAAAAAGGAACCTAAGTGTTATTATTGTGGAAAAGGGAATCACTATTCTAATGATTGTAGGAAGAAGAAGAGAGATGAGAAAAATAAAAACCAAGAAACACCTGATGGTTACTCTAATGTTTTTGAAAGTACTTGTCAATATTCTGATGAACTTCTTGTTGTTTCTCACATACATGATGAAAATGCTTGGATATTAGACTCAGGTTGTACCATGCATGCTACCCCTAATAAATCTCATTTTAAAAGTCTAACTTTAAGTGATTCTGGTGTAGTAATGCTTGGTGATCACACATCATTGTCTATAAAAGGCACAGGAAGTGTACCACTCAGGATGTATAATGGTAAGATTAGAGTAATACAAAATGTCAGGTGGGTACCTGACCTGAGAAGAAATCTTCTCTCAGAGTCTGTTTTTGATGATTTAGGATGCCAGATTATCACTTCTAAAGGAATTAGGGATGTTGTTAGAAATAACAATGTACTTATTAGAAGTATTAAGAAAGGAGGACTCTACCATCTTGTAGGTTCTCCAGAACTTAATATTTCTAGAGAAGTTGAAAATCATGACAACTTGAATTATACAAAACTCTTGCATGCTAGACTAGGCCATATAGGAAACACAGGAATGCTACAATTGTTTAAAAATGAAATAATTGATAAGAAACCTTGTGATCTTAACTTTTGTGAGACTTGTGTCCTAGGGAAGAAAACTTCCCATCCTTTTAATAAATCCAATTACACTGCAGACAGACCCCTAGAGTATGTACATGCTGATCTCTGGGGGCCTGCTCAGGTAGAGACAATTGGTGGAAGAAGATATTTTCTTTCACTAATTGATCACTACTCAAGGAAAGTGTGGGTGTGTTTATTAAAAACAAAAGATGAAACCTTTGAACAGTTTAAAAACTGGAAATCAATGGTGGAAAGTCAATCTGGACACAAGCTAAAATGTTTAAAAACTGATAATGGTCTAGAGTTTTGCAATAGCATGTTTAATGAATTTTGCATTAAAAATGGCATTAAAAGAAATCTTACTGTACCAGGCACACCTCAGCAAAATGGTACTGCTGAGAGAATGAACAGAACCTTGCTTGAAAAAGCAAGGTGTATGCTCATAAGTGCAGGGTTAAAGAACTCCCTATGGGGAGAGGCTGTTATAACAGCCACATACCTCATAAATAGATCCCCATCCTCTGTGATAGGTTTCAAAACCCCACATGAAGTATGGACTGGAAAGAAACCCAACATATCACATCTCAAACCTTTTGGTTGTACTGCCTATGCACAAATTTCTCAAGGCAAGGTACAACCAAGAGCACAAAAATGCATAATGTTGGGTTACCCTGAGGGAGTTAAAGGTTATAAGCTATTACTTATACAACCAAGAGGTTACAAAGTAATAGTTTCAAGGTTTGTTACCTTCAATGAACAAGATTTTCATTTCAAAAATAAACTAACTGCCATGACTGAGAATTCAGGTACCCAAACCATCTCACCTCCCTACCAAGAAAGTGACCAATTCTATGAGAATGATAGCACATATCAAGATGAGGAACCAGAATTTGATATAGGGCACTTCCAGATGTCCAGAAATACCACTGTCGACACCCCTCAAAGCAGTGAAGAGCTACATGAGGATGAATCCTCAAACACTCCAGTTCTGCATACCCACCAATTAGGTGGGGGAGTAAGTAATTCTAACCCTGAAAATTTAGATAATTCCTCTGCTGTAGACATAAGTGAGTCTAGTAATTCTTCTTCTTCTACCTCTGTCTCCACCTCTGAGTCTGATCATGTTCATATTGAAGAACCACATGAACCACATCTTCTAATTGATTATCAATTAACTAGGGACAGAGAACCAAGACTTAGAATACCCAATACTAGATTCATAAACTATGTCAACCTGCATGAGTTAAATGATAAATTTCTGCATGAGAATTACAACAGAATTGTTGAGTATGCTTTGACAGTAGCTGAGGTTATTAGGAATTATACACCTGAAACCTTTGAGCAAGCTATAAAATGTAAAGATTCTAATGAATGGTTAAAAGCTATGCATGAAGAAATTCAATCCATGAATGTCAACAATACTTGGACACTAGTTCCTAAACCTGCAAATGTTAGGTTAATAGGTTGTAAATGGATCTTCAAAATAAAAGAAGGCTCTAGTCCCACTGACCCACCTAGATACAAAGCCAGGTTAATTGCTAAGGGATTTACTCAAAAAGAAGGTGTTGACTACAATGACATATTTGCACCAGTTGTAAAATACAAAACCATGCGTCTCTTGATTGCCATGGCCACTGTTTATGACTGGGAGCTAGAGCAAATGGATGTAAAAACAGCTTTCTTGCATGGAAATTTGATTGAAACCATTTATATGCAACAACCAAAAGGTTTTGTTGATAAAAAGAATCCTGATCATGCTTCTCTTAAAAAAATCCATCTATGGGTTAAAACAATCCCCTAGACAATGGAATAAGAAATTTGATTCCTGCATGCAATCTCTTGGTTTCAAAAGGAGCAACTATGATACATGTCTCTACTTTAAAATTGCTAAGTTTAGTTCTTTACTCTATGTTTTACTTTATGTTGATGACATTTTGTTAATAAGCAATTCTAAAGTTGCTATCATAGGAGTAAAAGCTGACTTGAAGAAGCATTTTGACATGAAAGATCTTGGTCCTGCTCAGAAAATCCTTGGGGTAAAAATTATAAGGGATAGAACCAAGAGAAGAACCTACCTCTCCCAAACTGACTACCTGTTTAAGGTGTTGGACAGGTTCTCCATGCTAGAAGCTAAGCCTGCCCCTATACCAATTGGAGGGCACTTAGAACTTACCAAAAGAGACTGCCCTACAACTGCTGAAGAAAAAGGCAAAATGGAAGATATCCCATATGATGTAGCAGTAGGCAGTATAATGTATGCCATGTTGTGTACTCGTCCTGATTTAGCTTTTGCAATTTCTGTACTTAGCAGATTCATGTCTAACCCAGGTGAAAAACACTGGGTAGCCATGAAGTATTTGTTGAAATATGTAAAAGGCACAGAGAATGTAGGACTTGTATATGCTGAGCATAGTTCGAGGTCACACTTACATGGATATGTGGACTCGGACTATGCCAGCAACAGAGATAGTAGAAAGTCTACCACTGCATACTTTTATTGTTGGGCAGGGAACTGTATTTCCTGGAAGTCCCAGCAACAATCCATAGTTGCTCTCTCCTCAACTGAGGCAGAGTACATAGCAGCTACTGAAGCCTCAAAAGAGGCTACCTGGCTTCGTGGCATATTACAAGAAATAGAGGGCAAAACATACATGCCCAATCTCTTTATGGATAGCCAGAGTGCTTTGTACTTATGCAAAGACCCTGTGCACCACGAAAGATCAAAACATATTGATGTGAGACACCACTACATAAGACAACAAGTGGAAAACCAGGAGATATCCGTGAAGAAAATACCTGGAGATGTGAATCCTGCTGATTTTGGAACTAAAATAGTTCCCACTAACAAGTTTGTCTTTTGCAGGAACCAGCTCCACATCAATGATGTAACTTGAGATGTGGCAACTGGTCAATGATGTTGGATATACCATCTCAAGATTCCTAAAACTGCTTTCCAAGATAGATACTTCTCTAAGACCATAAACAAGGGTTAGGAGGGCAATTGTTAAAATCTCTAAACCTATGTTTATAGTACTAGAGTGACACAACAAATGGTATGGCACATGAACAATGGGTCAACAAATCAAAAGCAAAGAGAAAACCGGGTTTAGTGCCAAACCGGGTTTAGAAGAATAGCTTGTGGCCTCCCCGGTAACTCGGTTTTGTTGAGGTAGCTTGCTAAATTCTAGCTCGGGACTATTGGGCCTATTCTCGGAGACAAATCAAGCCCAAATGACAAGCCCAGTCCAATTACCTTATGACCGACTTGTTCATTTGATGAAACGCGTCGTTTGGGAGGAGCGTCTTCTGGACGAGCTATAAATACTCCTTAGGAGCTCGCTTGCGAGCTCACTTGACTGAAACCCTAAACGGCGCATCTAGAGAAAGAGAGAGAGAGAGAGAAGAGAAAGAAGAGAGATCTGTGGTGCGACGGTGGAGAAACTTGGCGACGTTTACTCCGGCGAGCTATTCTCGGCGAGATCCTGCAACACCATCATCGAAGCTTCATCTCAAAGCTTCGACAGCCTTCATAGGGGGCCAAATCCCTATTAGATTTCTCCCTTCATCCTTTCGTTGTTCCTTTCTGTTATCCTTGAATCTCTGTGCTTAGATCTTGAGATCTGTTGTTGAAGTGTAACCTTGTTGTTGTAATATCTTGGAAACTTAGTGGATCTTGGGTTGGTCTCTCCGAACTGAGACTCCCGGACGTAGGATTTATATCCGAACCGGGTCACCAACTTGTGTGTTCATCTGTTTTATGCTTTCTTGTATTACTTCATAGATCTCGTTGATACTTCGATTCTAGGGCTAGTTTTTCAACAACATACATATGCCACTTGGATCAGATTCTGTGACATCAAGTAAATGAAGCTCATTAGGCATGTGTAACATATGTACGTACATAATAAAGTTACTGCCATGTCTCCTGAAATATCACGTAGCTCGGTTGTAAGGCTTTGTGGATTGTCCTTAGCATACACCGAGGTGTAATGGTTCAATCCAACAAAGTCATACGCTCCTTTCACTGTCATTGATTCTTTCTTGCTGAAACTAGGAAGTCGTTTGCCCGCATTTTTTTTCATTATTTCAGGATAATCTCCATGCAACAGAGGTTCCATAAACCTGGGGTAATAATGCAAAAACAGAAAGTAAGGAATGAGGAGACATTGGTGGTTTCTTGAAAATTCAGTTGCAAGGCATAATAATAGCACATATTAAAACAAGCTAAGATGAGCAAATGTTTGGCAACTAACCATCCAAGGTAGAAATCATTGAATCTTCTGGCTGCAAGTAAATCTTCTGTTTCATTTGTTGCAGGAGCAGGATTGAAGGCATAGAGACTGATGCCTACGAATCCGCGTTGCTTGGCCTGGTACCTTTTCCGGTACAGCCTCACAGCTGAAGCATGCGCGAGCAACAGATTATGAGCAGCAATGTAGGGCTCAGTTGAAGAGTTTCCCTCATGGCAGCCCGACCCAAAAGGAGGAGAGCACCTATTTGGAGCAGTCATTCCATTATCATAACCACCAATTACAAATATATTGCCTTCGTTAATCGTTGTCCAGTGCAAAACCCTATCACCAAACTCTCTGAAGCACACATCTGCGTATGCTGTGAAGTCCTTTCTGCAAAACAATGAAAGAATAACAAGCTATATATGGTGATTGTCTCGAGAATGCAAGGAGGAAATTAAAACCGGTACATTAATTGAGAAGAACCATACATGATCCTTCTGTTAAGAAACGTTTTGTACTCGTCTTCGAGTACTTGGGGTGGATCCGCATGCATCAATGTCACATGGGGCTCAATTCCTAGCATTTAAGAACAACAATTGAATCATTTCCTTAATTAAGGGGATAATAAATCCTGACATCTGGCGCGCTCCAACTTTACCGTTTTTAAGGAGCTCGTTGATGAGGTTGTTGTAGTATGCTAATCCCTTTGGGTTAATAGGACCTCTTCCATCTGAGAAGATAATCGGAGGAATGAAGTTTTAGGGTAAATTTTGCGAGTCGATTAATTATATAAGTTGAGCTCAGGCTCAGGAGATCATACTTGGAATCAGCCTTGACCATGAAATGGAGAATCTGTAGGCCTCTAATCCTGTGTCAACCATAAGTTGAACATCTTCCTGTACAAAAGTAAACACTAGACTTAAGATATCTCATCATAACAGGAAGAGATGCTAATAGTAAAAAGATGTTTGTTTCAGACCTTGTATTTATGATACCCATCACATGCAACATCTCCATTTCCAGCATGCCAACTCTCTGCAAATTAAATTACACAAAAGTCTTTAATCAATTGCATGATTGTTTGTATCACTTGTTAACATGTTTGGGTATCAAGAACAAAGCATTTATTTGCTG
Organism: Fallopia convolvulus; assembly: GCA_964016875.1. Classification (NCBI taxonomy): domain Eukaryota; kingdom Viridiplantae; phylum Streptophyta; class Magnoliopsida; order Caryophyllales; family Polygonaceae; genus Fallopia; species Fallopia convolvulus. The sequence goes on from OZ024719.1 coordinate 27,765,192, forward strand.
ATGAAAGACGTATTAACACGGCCGGCCACTCTGAATTGAGCAATTAAGGTAGTGAAGAGGATATATAAAAGCTGAAATGACCATCATGGGCAAGAGTGTCGAAGATGCTGGGGGATCTTCCATCCTCATTTGCTGCTCCCTCCACCTTATCATAACATCAGCACTTGCTATGAGTACAAACTCTAATTAATACAAAATTCCAGTTCTTGGATTATACAATTCCAAGCAGCTTCAAATCCATAGAGCATGAAATTAGGCAAAAGTAAGATTTTAGCGCACCTGGTAAGCAGAAGTACCAGACCCAAATATGAAACCGGGCGGGAAATCATCTCTGGTATAATCTTTGGCGCCAAATCCAGTTGCTATTTCACTCAGAACAAGCACAAGGACAAGAGAAGCAGCTGCGCATTTAAGTTTGACTGACATCTCTCTGCTTCTTCTATCCTCTCTGCTCTGCGCATGATTTTGTGGATAAAATGGATGCTCCGGGAACTCGGTAGAATTGAATTACTATAGGCTGTAGCCATTCATTATTGATACAAGGCCAAACTATGTCAAGATGAAAAAGGTCCAAACTCGAGATTTGATAGGTTGTCTGTTGCGTTTTAGTATCTTGGCCTACGCTTCTTGTCCTAATTTGGAACTCAAATTCATTATTGATACAAGGACAAGTATCAAGTTTTTCGACGCAAGTCTACTTTTCCAAAATTACAGTACATCACCGAATTTGAAAAAAATGTGTGATTCATTTGATTTCTACTAGTCCTATTTCACGTGCCCTACATATTATATTATTTATAATTATTTGTTAAATAATAATTACACATTTTTTTCAATATGAACAACTAATATAAAAAATTTGAAGAATTCCAATAAACTTATAATTACTAGTTATACCCGTCGTGCCATGCACGACTATATAGATTTAATAAATAATTTATTTAATAAATATGACTTTAATTTAATATGAAAAATAAAAATAATTTAGTTATTAGAAAAAATTTATATAAAATTTTACAATTGTTATAGTGAGACGAAACCAAAATCATTAAGGTGAGTCCCATATGCTTTTGATGGCTTAATGATAATTTATTTATGAAAAAAATATAAATAAAAATTATTTTTAATTAGAATCATTCAATTTTAAAAGTCTTTTAAAAAATAGATAAAAATGCAAAATATGTAAATTCTAAGAATTTTTTTAATCAAATTCAGTTTTGTAAAAATCATTTAATTAAAAAATTAAAACGATAAATAATAATAATAGTTGAAAAATATGAATAAAGATTGAATTATTTAATGATAATGTAATTTTTTTAATCGAAATTCAATTTTGGCAGGTAATTATCTACATATTGAAAATTTTTACTTTTATTTTTTTAATCAAAACTTGATGTAAGATAAACTTTTATCTAAATAGATAAAAAGATAAAGATAAAATTATTTTTCATAATTTTTAAGTAAAATTCGAATTAAATTATTTTTCCACATAAATAGATAGAAATAAATTTAATTGAAAAAGCTAAATTAATACGAATAAAAAACATTTAAGTACAAGGTGGGGCCAGAATCAACGTGGTGGCTCGAAAAGGGATAACTTTAATATATAGTTATACCCGTCGTGCCATGCACGACTATATGGATTTAATAAATAATTTATTTAATAAATATGAATTTAATTTAATATAAAAAATAAAAATAATTTATTTATTAGAAAAAATTTATATAAAATTTTACAATTGTTATAATGAGTGTAATAACCCTCTTTTTCAAGAAGGACAATTATGTAATTTCCTTTTTATTTTGTTGAATAAAATAAATTATGGCAATATTCTCATAATAATGATATATTGCTTACCTAATTTATTTTATCAAATGAAAGTTAAACAACTAACCTCTAAAGGATTATTTGAAATAATAAAGGACCTTACCCATATGTTAACGAAAAATAAATAAATAAAATTATAATTTTAAGAGAAATATATTAAAAGTGTTTAAAACATATTTTTATAAACAAAGAGAATTGTTGTATAAATATTTTGAATTACAAGTTTTACTCCTTCAAAAGATATTAATGATAAATATTAGTATCAAGGGCATTTTTGTTCATTTCTTAAACTAGAGGGGTTGTTTGTGCAAATTCTTGAAAATAGATTCAAAAATGGGTGTTCATCTTCTCCAACTTGTTCTTAACTTCAAATGAGGAATTGGATCTCGTTTTTTAACGGAAATGAATTCCGTAAAAGCCTACTTGTCACATTTTTAACACTCTACAAGTTCCCTCAATCAATTTGGGAGCAATCAATCAAAATCATCCCGAAAATCTCGTTCTAGGTCAAAGTGCAACGTTTTTGGAATCCTTCAAATTAAATTTGAATTGAAGAAGGATAAGGTCGGATTTAAGATGGAAAGGATTGGTAGGAGTCAAAGGATGGATTAGAGAATAAATCCCGATTCAATTATAAGATAAATCACCCATAAATGGGCGAAATTAGTGGGATGTATCTAAGGCTTTAATGGAGGATTTCTGGCTCATTTTTGGAGCGTTGAAGCTCATTCTTGGCCCTATAAATAGATCTTCCCATTTTCTATCTAACCTTAAGCAAAATCACTCCCTTTCCAATTGGAATTTGGTCAAAAACCGATCTAGAAACCTACATAAAAACCAGCCTCTGTTTTCAAAAATCCTCACCGGAACCGCCTGTTCAGCGGCGTTTTCCGGCCACCACGGACCACACCAGGCGCCGCCGCTGCCAACAATAGAAATCCACGCTCGTCCCGGTTCCAACGACACCTCACACGCCTCAAACCGATTCCAGACGAAGGAGAACGAAACTTCTGAAGTCGGAGACGTGCATTGTTGTTGCTGCTGTACGTAGCAGGCCCGCGGGCCCGACCCGACCCGTTTGGCTTGCCTCCTTACCCATTTTTGCCTTATTTTATGCATTTTATTAATTGGGGTATTTAAAATAAAATAAATCTTGATAAATCTTAATTTATAAGATGTTAAAAATATTTTTATGATATTCTTATGAAAGAAAAGTATCAAGTATATATTTTTATAAAATTTGCAACTAGAAAGCAAATGATGAATATTATTGATTTTATGTCTTAAAAACATGTAATTTGCAAAATGATATGATTTTTATTGAAATAACATATGGGTAAATATTTTTAATTAATATGTATGCATAAAGATAAAGAATCTACAATATGCAATACAAAGAAACTAAAAAGGTCCTACATTAATAAAGAAGGATTTTATTAATGTTAATACAATAAGTTTATCAGAAATATAAACTTAGACGAGTCATAAGAACTCAACTTACGAGGAAAAGTTGAACAAAATAATTTGCTTATGATTTATTTTGTATCTTATGTATGAATCAGGAAAAGGAAATCAATCGTTGGATTGCAAGCTCGTCTAAGATAGTTCTCGCTCGCCTTCGAAACAAGGCAAGTGGTGATTCGCTCTCATATTTTATCATGAATACTTTTATTCATGTTTGCATGTTGTGTTGGGAACGTTTGTTTGAATAAAATAAACTTAGGTTATTATAGAAATAATGACCATGTTGAAATGTATAAATGAATTAGGGTTTATTATGCATAGAAATAATGACCCTTGGTAGCTTATTGTTATTATTACTATTGTGCGCTAGAAATTATACTTAGGTTGCAATGTTTGTGCACATGTTTGTTTCACGTTCTCATTTCGAGATTCGTTGTTTTGGACTAGCGTAGAATTAGGAGTGGGGGTTCACGAACCCCTGAACACCTCTTTATAATATTTTGCATTAGGATGGACCTAGACTCTAATGCTGGTCATGACCCTGCTCTCTCAACCGTTTTGAGGAGTGTTTGGCACCTAGCTAGTGCCTTGTATCGGAACTTTGGAACCCGTTCCTCCCTTTGTGGGATTCTATATCTTATGGCATATCGCGTTGCCGTCTTAAAAGCTACCAACTTGAATGCAATGTTTTGTAATTAAATAAGATAAGTGCTAGTGCACACCCATTAAAATGTGTTCAGGGTGGTGACTACAACTTGGAAAACCACTCTAGCTCCCGGCTTTGATTAATCTATTTTCCAATCTGAATTCGGACAACACGCATTCGATGAGGTTGGTTGTAGATTTGATAAGTCGACGAAGGCTTTTCAAAATATTGGTTGATAATTAAAGTTCCCAACATAACCTTTCTCATTCTTAAGGAACCATAGTTTTGTGGTGTCCTAATCTTTTCATCATACTTCTCATTCCGTGAGATTATTTGGGTTATGTCATCGACCGACTTTCATTCGGAGACCGATGGTCATAATGTAACTAAGATCACAAGAACCTCACATAAAATTCCACTTGCGTAGTCTTTCATTAGACTGACCGACCGCTTTCTTTCTTTTGCATGGCTGGCTGGTGTCAACTGTCCCTATACGGAACATCAGGGAGTAAAAGAGTGGTGATTCGAGATTGAAGCTGTTGAAGTTGTTGCACGTTTCTTTTGAATAACTTTTTAGTTTAAGGTCGAGATCCTTGGTCTGTAAGGACCGCCTTCAAGAATTTTACTTCCGCTTTGTTCAAGACTATTTAATCTCTTTTTTCCCGCAAGTATTTGGGTTATTCAAGATTGTGAAAGTTGGACATTTGTTTTAATATTTGTTGAATTATCATTATTTATTTATATCTTGAATACTGTGAAAGCCTTGGGTGGCTTCGGAGTGTAAATTCCGAGGTCACTGGCGGTAATATCTCCGAGGGATAAACGGGGGTGTTACAATTATGGTATCAAAGCTAAAAGTTTTTAAAACCAAGTCTTCACTTTTCCATGTTGAATTGAAAACTACGCTTGAAAGTAATAGTTGTTTTCATCTTTTATTCTTCAACAACTTCATAATCTCACTCTATGACTATAGAATTATGGATGGTTCTATAAGCTACTTACCATGCTTTACCTTGTCTATTTGGCAGACAATGGTGTTCACTAGGATTCAAGCCAAAGCCTTACGACCTGTCCAGGAAGCTAGCCCTCCACCTTCCATCCAAACTGAGGACTTGCTAACCACTAAGGAATTCCTCGACGAAGGCGAATCCGCCTCCGTGGAAGTTGTGTCTCCACCAACTCATGTAGAAGTCTTGGGGCAAGAGGAGGAACCTAAGGAAGAGGAGTTGGAGATGGAGTACACTCCCAACACACCACCCGCTAATGTCCAGGCTACTGAGGAGTACCATCCTCAAGAGGAAGCCGTTGACGACCAAGGAGAGCACCGATACGAGTATCATCCATGGGAAGCTCGTGCAGCTGTTGGTGACTTTAGGCCTATAAATTTATGGGCTGTCAACATCCTACTGGGTGACCATATGGAGTTCTGGTATGCGATGCAGGCTCGTCATGAGTGGTGATCAACCATCATGAGAGTCGTCTTGAAGGAGAACGCGTCGGTGCGGCAATACTGCGTCGCAAGATCCAACAGGCTTTGGAGTTGTTGGAGAACAACGGGGCAGTCAAGTACCCTACGAGGTTCGATCCCGTGTTCTTGGATATGTATTGCTATCTCTTGGGAGCGCCAAGGAAAAAGAATATGATGCTCGCTGCTAAGTATAGGAAGGCGTTCCGCCAACCTAAACCATAGGGTGTCGTTCATTAGTATTTCGAGTTTTGCCTTAGTTATGTCTTGAGTCGTATTTGGTTTAGTTTCATCGAACTATGTTGGTTTGCTTTGCTGTTATTGGAGTTGTGTCATCTTTGAGTCAAGTTGAACTCAGTTATGATAGAATGTTAAACCATTCTACCTTTATAAATAAAGAATTTGGATTTGTTATGAGATTATCAGTTGGTGATCAAATGTCTCAATGGATAGAGTTTAGTTTATGAATGTTCAAAGGATCAACACTCGTAACACGAACATAGTTTCGTTTAGCCTTTCGTTGTGAATCTTCCTAATGTGGAGAAGATTGTGTGTACCAAGCAAATCACTGATTTTTTATCACCATCTAAGGGACAAAGTGTGATGTTGACCTTATCTGTATAACTATGGCCCCATATGATATAATCTTGGGGATGGACTGGTTAACTCGTCATGGAGTTGAGATAGATTTCAACACAAGAACCGTAATCATCACAATAGGAGGCAGATATGATTACAAGTTCAAGGGGCAACGAAAAGCTAAGAACGGGAAAATGGTTAATGCTATGAAGGCAATGAAGATGCTCCAACAAGGGTGCACATGATTCTTTTGTTTTATGGAAACGATTGAAAAGAAAGATGTAAAACTATAAGAGATCCCCGTTCCTAGAGAGTTTGCCAATGCCTTTCCAAAAGAGATTCCATGATTACCACCTCATCGTGAAGTAGAGTTCACCATTGAGCAAGAACCATGGACTAGAACTATTTCCAAGACACCCTACAGAATGGCCTCATTGGAAATGAAGGAATTGAAGGAGCAATTAGAAGAATGCTAGAAAAAAAGGTACATCAGACCAAGTGCTTCACCTTGGGGAGCGCCAGTTCTGTTTGTAAAGAAGAAAGATGGAACCTTCAGACTCTGCATTGACTACCGAGAATTGAACAAGGTCACCATAAAAAACAAGTATCCATTGCCAAGGATTGACGAACCTTTAAGACCAATTGCGAGGAGCAAGGGTATTCTCCAAGATCGATTTGAGGTCAGGATATCACCAACTTCGAATTCGTGAGGAGGACATCCCGAAGACGGCATTCCGCACACGGTATGGACACTATGAGTTTGTGGTCATGCCTTATGGCCTTACAAATGCTCCAACAGTATTTATGGATTTGATGCATCGGTGTTTTCGAGGATATCTCGACAAATTTGTAGTGGTATTCATCGACGACATTCTGATCTATTCACCTAGCGAAGCAGCTCATGAAGAACACCTCAGGATCATTCTACAAATCCTTAGGCAAAACGAGTTGTATGCTAAGATGTCAAAGTGTGATTTTTGGCTGAAAGAAGTTGCCTTTCTAGGCCATGTTATCAACCAAGAAGGGGTAATGGTAGACCCTCAGAAAATCCAAGCAGTTGCAGATTGGAAGCAACCTCAGAATGTGAAAGAAGTTTGTAGCTTTCTTGGTCTTGCAGGATACTATATGCGATTTGTGGAAGGATTTTCAAAGATCGCTCTTCCTATGACTAGTTTCCTCCGTAAGGTTCACAAGAAGTTTGTGTGGAATGAGAAATGCGAGGCAAGTTTTCAAGAACTTAAAAGGCGTTTGACTAGTGCTCTGATTATTGACTCTACACGATGGGTTGGATGGGTATGTAGTATACAGTGATGCATCTAAACAAGGTTTAGGATGCATTCTCATGCAACATGGGAAGGTTATTGCATATGTATCTCGTCAACTGAAGACATATGGGGTGAACTATCCGATTAATGACTTGGAGTTAGCTGCAGCTGTGTTTGCTTTGAAGATTTGGCATCACTACCTATATGGTGTGAAGTGTCAGATTTTTACTGACCATAAGAGTTTGAAGTATGTCTTCACTCAGAAGGACTTGAACATGAGCTAGTGAAGATGGTTAGAACTACTCAAAGACTATGACATCGAAATGCTTTACCATCCAGGTAAGGCTAATGTTGTAGCTGACGCACTGAGTCGTAAAACCTCTCAGGAATCCATGGTGGCAGCACTCACCGCTCAACCAATGCTGCAACGGGAATTGATCCAGTGCGAGATTGAGGTTTGGTTCAGACGTCAACGTGGTAGTTTGAACATGTTGGAGATTCATGCTGCCCTTCTGGATCAAATAAAGGAAAAACAGGTTGAAGATGTCATGCTAGTTAAGATAAGCTGTGAGGTGCAAGAAGGAAAGGCACCTGGCTTTATCATTCAGGATGATGGATCGTTATGGTTTCAAGACCGAATTTGTGTGTCAACCTATGAGGAGATTCGCCTTCTGATTTTGAAAGAAGTGCATTCATCAACATACTTAGTCCACCCGGGATCGAGTAAGATGTACAAAGATTTGTGCCGGAATTTCTGGTGGCGAAATATGAAGAATGATATGACAGAGTTTGTAGCAAAATGTTTGGTATGCCAGAAGGTGAAGATTGAACACAAGAGGCCAGGGTGGCGAATTGCAACCATTGCCAGTGCCGGAATGGAAATAGGAAGATATTGCTATGGACATTTGTGATGGGCCTTCCTAAGACTCAAGGACAAAAGGATGCTATTTGAGTAGTCATTGACAGACTCACAAAAAGTGCACACTTCATAGCAATAAAGAAAACATGGAGAGTGCAAAAGCTAGATGAGACTTTTGTGCATGAGATAGTACGTTTACATGGTACTCCGAAGACAATTGTTTCTGATTGTGATGGAAGATTCATGTTGGGATTTTGGAAGGACCTACATCAAGCCATGAGGACATAGCTAAGGTTCAGTACTGCTTTTCATCCCCAAACCGATGGACAATCCGAAAGGACCATCCAAACATTGAAAGATATGCTTAGGGCTTGCGTACTAGACCGTCCAGTTAGTTGGAATGCCAACTTAAGTTTGGTAGAATTCACCTATAACAATAGTTGGCATTCAACCATTAAGATGGCTCCTTTTGAGGCTCTATATGGACGGAAATGTCATTCACCGATTTGTTGGGACGAGAATGCTGATAAGATTCTTCTAGGCCCAGAATTGGTGGAGAGGACTACTTCCGACATTGCTTTAATCCGATAGAGAATGTTGACAGCTCAGGGTCGACAAAAATCCTTTGCTAATACAAGCGAAGGGATATTGAGTTTGAAGAAGGGCACAAGGTTTTCGTCTGAGTGTCTCCATCTAAAGGGGTTTTCCGCTTTGGAAAACGAGGAAAGCTTAACCCTCGTTACGTTGGACCGTTTTAGAACGGATTGGCAAGCTTGCCTATCGACTTGCCCTCCCGCCATCTGCGCATCCAGTTCATAATGTCTTCCATGTATCACTATTGTGGGAGTATGTTCCGGATGAATCTTATATTCTCAACTACGATGATATTGAGATTCAACCCAATGGTACATATGAGGAGAGACCCGTTCGCGTGCTGGAACGACGAGTGAAGAGTCTACGTAACAAAGAAGTACCACTAGTGAGGATCCTTTGGTCCAAGAACGGCGGGGAAGAAGTCACTTGGGAGACATGGGAGACAGAACAGGATATGCATAGAAAATTTCCAGAGTTATTCTCTACCTAGTTTCGGGGACGAAACTATTTTTTAAGGGGGCACTATTGTAATAACCTCCCTTTTTCTTAGATGGATATTTAGTAAGTCGAACCTAGTTTCGGGGACGAAACTATTTTTAAGGGGGTACTATTGTAATAACCCTTTTTTTCAAGAAGGACAATTATGTAATTTCCTTTTTATTTTGTTTAATAAAATAAATTATGGCAATATTCTCATAATAATGATATATTGCTTACCTAATTTATTTTATCAAATGAAAGTTAAACAACTAACCTCTAAAGGGTTATTTGAAATAATAAAGGACCTTACCCATATGTTAACGAAAAATAAATAAATAAAATTAGAATTTTAAGAGAAATATATTAAAAGTGTTTAAAACATATTTTTATAAACAAAGAGAATTGTTGTATAAATATTTTGAATTACAAGTTTTACTCCTTCAAAAGATATTAATGATAAATATTAGTATCAAGGGAATTTTTGTTCATTTCTTAAACTAGATGGGTTGTTTGTGCAAATTCTTGAAAATAGATTCAAAAATGGGTGTTCTTCTTCTCCAACTTGTTCTTAACTTCAAATGAGGAATTTGATCTCGTTTCTTAACGGAAATGAATTCCGTAAAAGCCTACTTGTCACATTTTTAACACTCTACAAGTTCCCTCAATCAATTTGGGAGCAATCAATCAAAATCATCCCGAAAATCTCGTTCTAGGTCAAAGTGCAACGTTTTTGGAATCCTTCAAATTAAATTTGAATTGAAGAAGGATAAGGTTGGATTTAAGATGGAAAGGATTGGGAGGAGTCAAAGGATGGATTAGAGAATAAATCCCAATTCAATTATAAGATAAATCACCCATAAATGGGCGAAATTAGCGGGATTGTGTCTAAGGCTTTAATGGAGGATTTCGGGCTCATTTTTGGAGTGTCGAAGCTCATTCTTGGCCCTATAAATAGATCTTCCCATTTCCTATCTAACCTTAAGCAAAATCACTCCCTTTCCAATTGGAATTTGGTCAAAAACCGATCTAGAAACCCACATAAAAACCAGCCTCTGTTTTCAAAAATCCTCACCGGAACCGCTTGTTCAGCGGCATTTTCCGGCCACCATGGACCACCCCAGGCGCCACCGCTGCCAACAATAGAAATCCACGCTCGTCCCGGTTCCAACGACACCTTACACGCCTCAAACCGATTCCAGACGAAGGAGAACGAAGCTTCTGAAGTCGGAGACGTGCATTGTTGCTGCTGCTGTACGTAGCAGGCCCGCGGGCCCGACCCGACCCGTTTGGCTTGCCTCCTTACCCATTTTTGCCTTATTTTATGCATTTTATTAATTGGGGTATTTAAAGTAAAATAAATCTTGATAAATCTTAATTTATAAGATGTTAAAAATATTTTTATGATATTCTTATGAAAGAAAAGTAGCAAGTATATATTTTTATAAAATTTGCAACTAGAAAGCAAATGATGAATATTATTGATTTTATGTCTTAAAAACATGTAATTTGCAAAATGATATGATTTTTATTGAAATAAATATGGGTAAATATTTTTAATTAATATGTATGCATAAAGATAAAGAATCTACAATATGCAATACAAAGAAACTAAAAAGGTCCTACATTAATAAAGAAAGATTTTATTAATGTTAATACGATAAGTTTATCAGAAATATAAACTTAGACGAGTCATAAGAACTCAACTTACGAGGAAAAGTTGAACAAAATAATTTGCTTATGATTTATTTTGAATCTTATGTATGAATCAGGAAAAGGAAATCAATCGTAACACCCCCGTTTATCCCTCGGAGATAAACGGGGACGTAATTTCTATACCCTTAAGTTCATTCTCAAATATTAAAAATTATAGTTTAGAGCCCAATCGAATTCTCACGACTCCACTTCCAAATCGATCGAACTTCCAAAGCAAACGGGACGACAACTCGACTCTGCTAGCATCGAAGTCTCCAACGATCGATCCAAGGCTCCAATCGATCGAACTCTCCAAACGAAGGACGACAGACGCTCGAAGGACGACGGACGATCTCACCTTCGCCTTCAATTTCTCCCACGAATCACGATGCCTCCAAAAACAAATCGAAAAGGTATAAGCCCTAATTTTCTTCACCTTATGCGATTGAAGAAGGAAATTTGCCAGATTCTGACATTTTTTGTTCTTTGTTTATGCGATTGAAGAAGGCGGTCCATCTGAATTAGGTTTAAACTTTGTATACAAGAGATAACACATAATACGAAGTTACTGACCATCAAAACAAAAGAAAACCAATTCGGAAGTTCCAAAAGATCTGAATTTGATATACACACCACAAGCATCACACTATAAGTGAGAAACAAATTGAGATCTGGTGCAATAAGATAAAAGTGAAGGTTGAATAAGATAAAAGTGAAGGTTTAATGCATTGATAAATGGCATATGAAAAGTGCATTATCTGATTACAAAAGTCCATTGAAAAGTTTCAAAAGTGCATTGTGACATAAGAAAAGTGCATTGATAAATGACATAAGAAAAGTGCATCATTTGATTGAAAAAGTGCATTGAAAAGTTTCAATAGTGCAGTGAAAAGTTTCAAAAGTGCATTGTGACATAAGAAAAGTGCATTGATAACTGACATATGAAAAGTGCATCATTACAAAAGTGCATTGAAAAGTTTCAAAAGTGCATTGAAAAGTTTTAATGAAAATCTATACTTAATGGATTTATGGTGCATGTTTAAAGGCATAATTAAAGGAAAGCTTATTAGCTCAAATGGAAGATCAATGTGCTTACGCACATAGATGTGGGTTCGAATCCCATATAAGCTAATTTGATCATGATTTTCTTTGAAAAATAGTGGTTAATTAGTTATTTGTCGTACAACGATAAAATATAATTTCTTTTTAGTACATAGCTAGTTAGGTTGAGAATAAATGCGTTAGAATTAATTTGTTTAAGATATCATATTAGCCTATGTAGGAATTGAACCTACATCTTTGTGCACAAAGCACACCGCTCTACCATTTGAGCTAATAGGCTATTTGTACTAAAATAAAAATTTGACCTTCATATGGTTTCAACTCGGATGGACATGTGGGCAAATAGTATGTCGTTCCCCCTTGAGATAGCTCAATGGAATATTCACCACTGTTTTAGGTGATTCCTCATTCAGAATAGTAGTTGAAGAAGAGTTTGATGTCCCCGCTACAACTAACATAAAAGGGAAATATAAAGGTGTTAGTTGAAAATCAGTAAAAGTGCATTGAAAGTATAATAAAGTGCATTGTATACTAGGAAAAGTGCATTACTTAAATCAGTGAAAAGTAAAAGATATGCAAAGTGCTATTAAGTAGAAAAAGTGCACTCTTAAGTGTAAAAAGTGCATTATTAACTGTGAAAAGTGCAATAAAAATATGTTCTCTATAACGTCAAATATATGTTCTCTAAACAAAAATGAAAAGTGCATTGTTAAGTATAAAAAGTGCACTAGTAAGGCTGAAAAGTGCATTGTCATATACTAGTTATACTCCTTTATGAAAAGTGCAAGTAAGTATGAAAAGTGCACTATTAAGTCCTAAAAGTGCATTATTAAGTCCTAAACGTGCATTATCAACGAGAAGTGCAAAGTGCGTTATTTAAGTATGAAAAGTGCACTAGTAAGCCCTAAAAGTGAATTCTTAAGTCATAAAAGTGCAGTATTAAGTCCCAAAAGTGCAACGTCGATTCACACAGTTCAATCGATTCAGTACAAGATTAGCCTAGTATTAAGTTCGATTCACACAGTTCAATCGAAATCCAACTAGATTCACACTTCACACTTGACCAGTTCAATCGATTCCGAAAAATCACACAGATTCAATCCCTCTTACCACTTACCACACAAATTCAATCACACAAATTCAATCCCTCACATAGATTCAATCACACAGTTTCCGAAAATTGTTCGAGCTTGTGAATCCCTCTTACCACTTTCTGCCATGGTTGGAACAGACTCGCAGATTCAAACTCTTTGAATTTCGGATTCGGCGATGGCGATCTCGTTCGGTGCGATCTTCTTCCGTTTCAATCGAAGGCCACGATCTTCGATCTGCCGTCTGCGTACTGCGTTTGAACGAACCCTAGACAAAACAAAAAAGAGAAAAAGGATTATTAATTAGAGAGGGAAAAGACGTAAATGCCCCCGCCTCTAATAAAAGGGGAAATAAAATCATCCCTTGGATCTCCTTGATCCAAGGGTCCAAAATTCTCCTTCCGTTTCATGATAAGGGGATGTTTTATGGGAATCAAACTCTAGAAATATATATCTAGATCATAAACCTTACAATAAAAATTATGACATATTGTGACAAAAATTATTAATAACGTAACATTATATAAAGTTTTAAACTAATAACGTGATAAAAATTATGACATATTGTGATAAAATTTGTTTCCAAAATTTGTGATCATAAAATAATTAATTCATAAAATAGGAGTAAGATTCTTGTAATGGTCAGTTTTTCAAAGAATCCGGTAGATGTTCTATTCCTATTTTATTTTATTATTATTATTTTTTTCTTTCGGATTTGGGCTAAGAGGTTCTATCCTTTGATTTAATTATTTTAGGCATGAAGCTGAGTTGGGGCTAGATCAGCCAAAGCCCAACTCCTTTTTCTATCTTTTTCTTTTTTTTCTCTTATCCCTTCTTTTACCCACTATATTTAAAGACCTCCGCCTCTGTTTCTCCTACTTCCTGGAGGGTACGTCGGCACCGCCAATCTCGGAGTTCATCGCTGCAATTGACCAGGCCTTCCTTGTCTTCGTCCACTCTTGCTTGTCGTCTCCTCGTTCCGGCGAGCATTCTACTCCCTTGTATAAGATAAAGGTACAAGCTTTGCTTTCCACAAGCGGTGATCTCGTCTTTACGGAGTGGGTCGATCGAAATCTGTTGCTCGATGGTTAGTTCTGGGCTGAGGTCGGTACAATTTCTGGAAAACGATTCAAGGGGGGTACTTTTCTTATAGAGTTATTGTGAGTAATTTTTTTAGGTTTTGTCTGGTAATCGGATCATGGTTTCTTGAAGAGGATGTTTTCAATTGTTTGGGCATGTGCATGACTGGTTTTGGCAGGTTCGAATTTTATAAAAAAAAAAGAAGAAGAAGAAAGAAATTTCGCTTAGTAATGTTGTTCATCAGTGCAATGCAACAATAGTGGTAATTTTACTGATGTTGGGTTATAAGTTGGCTATTTATAATCATATTATAGGTATAAGCTGTGCAAATCATTTATATTTACATATATAGTGAAGTAGTGGTTGTTGCTTGTAATTAGTAGTTAGATTAAAAAAGTGAATTCGTGAGTTTTGGTTAGTAACGTGGAGGGAATAGACTATAATGGTGGGTTATAATTTCGGATTTGACTCTTAAGTGTGGTAGTGTAAAATAGAGTTAAGATTGATTAGTCATTGGTGTACGTATTGGTATAAATTGTACTTATTTTATGTGGTTGGGTACGTAAATTGGTTAGCGTGTTTAGTAGCTTTAAGAGCCATTAAAGTTTTGAGTGTGGTTCGTTAATTAATTAAACCTGCTCGTTCGTATGCTAGGGAGTCCCTTTTGATCAAGTTATTAGCCTTTCATTTCTGTGAAGAAGCCTCCGTTTGAGGTAAGTCGTTTTCGACTTGCTCGGTTCTATTCTTCCTTGTTTTATGCCGTGATTGTAGGATTGGTTTTGGGAACTAGTCCCGAAAATCTTTTTGAACTGTTTGGAATTGCTTGTGATGATGTGTGAAAAGCTGGTTTTAAATGTGTTTTATCGTCCAAAGTTTTTCGAACATTTTCTCTGTGTTGGTACCGTTTTCGGCACGGGCATCGTAGCTGATGGAGAGGAAGGGTTGCCTATGTATGGTCCGTGTGACAGAGAAATCATGCCCCTTCAAAAGAAAATGCTATCTATGTGTTTTGGCAAGTGCTCCAGTGGAGGCTTAGCCGGGGTTAGAAGAAAGAAGTGATGTGATCGAGGAGTGGGAGGGCCTGCCTCCGCACTGTTGTTTGGAATACGAGATGGAGAATGAGTTATGTTGCTTTAATTGTTCGATTGTGTGTATGTGTGTTTGGCTTATGTGTGACTAACCGTCTATTTTTAGGTATTGGACTTTAGAGTTATGGTTGCGATTGTGGATTCTGGTTGTTAACTATAGAAAACTATTTTTAAACGTCTTATAATTTCCGCATATTATCTAGCTTGGTAGATTAGTAGCTGACCCTTTATAAGTGTGTCGCAGGAAACCGTGCAAGAGCCTTGGCCGGATGGTGGAGTGGATCGTTGACGCACGTGTCATTAGTTGGGTTTTTCGGGTGTACTTCGGGAGGATTTATTAATATTAACAGTTCTGTTGAATTATTTTAATTATAATTTTTAAGTGTTGTTTGGTGAAAGCATGCATTTTAGTCTAGGATAAAGCATGTTTATTTCCTTAGTTTAGTTATTTTTATTTTCTTTTCCTCTTGGTTTTATTGTCTTTTTAGTAGAATTTGTAGTTTCGGTTTCTACTCTTGCTTTGTTCGATTTCAGGATCATTTGGAGGTGGATTCAAGGAGTTATGACAACAACAAGGATGAGGGCGAGAGGAGCAACTTGATAGGAAGTGTCTAGGAGTCAAGCGGATGCAAGGAATTGAAGAGAAGATGGGCAAAAGCTCGATGGAAGACACAGAAGAAAGATCATTCAACGTTTTGAACGGAGCGGTGCACCAGTCAAAAACTCGGTCCAAGTCACGACCAAGTTTTGGACCGAGTCGCGTCTTTTTCCGAGATTTCTCCTCCGCGTGTTTTATATATTAATTTTGGGCCTTTTCTATCTTGCTTTTTTAGGGTTTCATATAAATACTTAAAGATTAAGTTTGGATAATTATTAGGTTTTTATTCTCTTAGCCTCTCTCTTTGAAGAACCCTATATTGGAGAATTGTGGATTTTTGCAAGACTTGATTGGAGTTGAATTTAGATCTATTCAAAAGACAATTGGTATGTTTCTCTTTGATTTAGATTTCTTTTCTCTTCATATTATGTATGGCTAATTTCTTATTTCTAAGGAAGGGTGAACCCAATGGTTTAGTAAGTAGATCTAAGGGTGATGTTTGGTTGAATTGATATTTGAATTGTTGTTTGATTCAACCTAGGATGCTTAATGACCTAATTTGCTTGAATTAGGAATCTTGTTATGATTTGAGACCGAGAGGAGATAAGAATAACAAGATATCGATTGAATTGAACTCACAAATTGTTAATTCATGTTAGATCCCTAGGTTTGACCTTGTTGAATTATTTGTGCGAGAGTGACTTAATTCACATGTGGAACTTAACCTATCCTAGAAATTATTGAATGAGTAGTCTTAATGGAGCGCGAGAGCGGATGTTATTTCTATTGATTCATTGATCTCTAAAGAACTTAAAGGACCTAAATAAGACTTGCTTTGTGCGCGAGTGACTGGTAGTCGAGTCTAGGTACATGCATTAATCGTCTGAAAAGAGTTAATGATGACATTTGAGATAGTTAGTCCTTCAAACAACATTTGAATTGAAATCCAAATAAATATCACCCGTAATCTACTGAATAATCATTGTGGGGATCCTGACCTTGGAATGCTTTTCTCCATTTATAGTTACTTCTTAATTTTGATTTTAATTATTTCTGAATACAATTACAACTCCTTTTTCTTATTTTTGGTTTAGCCTATTGAATCGTGTTATAATCAATACTACAAAGTTCCCTGAGTTCGACACCTTGATTACTACAACCGAACCGTATACTTGCGGTGTAGGAAAATAGCCTATCATGTTTTTGGCACCGTTGTCGGGGAACTATTGATGATATTGGTTGTCCCTCGTAACCGGTAGATTAAGTCTTGTTTTTATTTTTAATTTGTTTCTTTTTGGTTTTGGTTTCAGTTTGTTCTCGTTCTTATGAGAAGAACTCTGAGCGCTAGTGCACTACACAACTACGATTCTGAACCCGAGCGTGCTTTTCATAGAAGAAGAAGATAGAAAAGGGAAGCTGAAACACAAGCTATGGAAGGCGATCAGGCAAATGCACAACAACAATTGTTGTTGCAACAACAGTTGAATGCTCAACCACCTATGACATTGGGTGATTATGTGTTGCCACGCCATCAAGGACCCACAGTTGGCGTGGTCCGACCTCCAATTCAGGCCAGGAATTTTGAGCTGAAGCCATCTCTGATTAATATGGTTCAGCAGAATCAGTTTGGAGGTCTACCTTCTGAGAATCCTCACCAATATCTCAACACTTTTCTAGAGCTTATGGATATGGTGAAGATTCATGATGTTTCTAATGACGCGCTTTATTTGTGCACCTTCTCATTCTCTCTAAGAGACAGGGCTAAAGCATGGTTCAAGGCCCTACCTCATGGCACTATCACTACATGGGATGAGTTGGCCAAAGCTTTCCTGACCAAGTATTTCCCGCCTAAGAAGAATGTAGAGATGAGGAACCAAATCAGCTCATTTCAAATAAAGGATGGGGAATCTCTTTATGAAGGTTGGGAGAGGTTCAAGGAGCTCCTATTGTTATGTCCTCACCATGGAATAGACAAGTGGGTGCTTTTTCACACTTTTTACAATGTTGTTGACAACACCACCAGGCTGTTCATTGATGCCTCATCTGGAGGTACTATTATGAAGATGAATGTTAATGACGCCTGGGATCAGATTGAGGTTATTGCCCATCATACTCACTACTATAATGATGCTCGATCTATTCCAAGCTCTAAGAGAGCAGCTGGGCTTTATGAGGTTGATACAGAGACTTTGCACCAGGCATAGATTGAAGCCATGAATCAGGATATCAAGCAGTTGAAATTAAAGATGAATGGATCTCCCGTCTCTACTAATGGAAGTCCTTCTCAAGCTGTTTCAAATGTTGTTTGTCAGTTTTGTGGAGCTAGTGATCATATCATTAGATCTTGTGAATTGTTTGCCTCCAAAGATGAACCACAAGAGGAGGAAGCGAACTATATGAATAACTTCAACAGAGGGCCTAGGAATGACTCATACTCTAATTCCTATAACCCTGGTTGGAGGAATCATCAAACCTTTTCTTATGGGAATAATCAAGCACAACAGAGGCCACCTCCTGGATTTCCACCCAAAGCTCCTACTTATCAAAATCAAGCTTCTCAACCTGCTCAGAAACCGGCTTGGGAGACTGCTATTGAGAGCCTTGCCATTTCTATGAAGACTCTCACTGAAGAAGTAAGGGCCCAGGGAAAGAACTTGAAGATTATAGAGCAACAGGTGGCTCAACAAGCTGCCAATGCTCCAAGGCCAGCTGGCCAACTAACTGGACATCCTGAGGTGAATCCTAAGGGTCAATTGAATGTTGTTACCCTTAGAAATGGAAGAGAATTGGAGGATCCAAGGCCTAAGGAACCGAAGAAACAAAGCAGTGAACCCGGAAAGCCTCAAGAAGATGGAGAGGAGGAGAAAGAGGCTCCCTACATTCCGCCTCCTCCTTACAAGCCTCCTCTCCCATTCCCACAAAGAAAAGCCAAAGCTCAGACTGAGAAGCAATTCGGGAAGTTCTTAGAAGTGTTGAAGAAGCTCTACATCAATATTCCATTCACATATGCACTTCAACAAATGCCTGCTTATGTGCAGTTCCTAAAGGAGATATTATCGAATAAGAGGAAAATTGAGGGTTGTCAAAAGGTGTCCCTTAATCAAGATTGTAGCGCCCTTGTTCAAAATAAGTTGCCACCTAAGCTTGGAGATCCATGGAGCTTTTGTGTTCCTATTGTGATTGGCAATTCCACTTACAACGCATTATGTGACTTGGGAGCTAGTGTGAGCTTGATTCCTCTTTCCATTTGCAAGAAGCTGGATCTTGGAGAATCTCAACCGGTGGATATGACTCTCTTCATGGCTGATAGATCTACTGCATCACCTACAGGTATCCTTGAGGATATCCCTATTCAGGTTGGTAAATTCTATGTACCTGTTGATTTCATTGTTCTTGATATGCAAGTTGATTTTCCCATTCCCATTATATTAGGAAGACCTTTCTTAGCTACTGCTGGAACTCTTATTGATGTAAAATAGGGTGTTCTTTCTTTTTCTATTGGGGGGGAGAAAATTGAGTATAATTTCACTAAAGCTATCAAGCAACCTAGACCTTGAGGATGAGTTGTGCAGGTTAGATGTTATAGACAGGGAAACTCAAGGAATGATGATGTATGTGGCCACAAAAGACCCCATTGAGGGAATTTTGGGCCACCCTGAGATGTCTACTGATGAGTTAGAAAGCACCATTGTTGATGTGCTAGAAGTGGATGGTCAAGATATTGGAGAAGAATCCCCTGTTGCACCTAAGGTGGAGTTGAAGCCCCTTCCATCTACATTGAGGTATGAATTCCTTGGCTCCAATTCTACATACCCTGTGATAGTAAATGCTAGCTTAAGTGATGATGAAACTGCCAAATTGCTAAAAGAACTTAAGTTGCATAGAAAAGCCATAGGGTATACCATTGATGACTTGAAAGGGATCAATCCTTCTTTGTGCATGCATAGAATTTTATTAGAAGATGATCACAAGCCTTCTATTGAGCATCAAAGACGACTCAACCCCAACATGAAAGAAGTAGTTAGAAAAGAAGTGCTGAAATTGTTAGATGCAGGCATTATTTACTCTATTTCTGATAGTGCTTGGGTGAGTCCTGTGCATGTTGTGCCTAAAAAGGGGGGAATGACTGTTGTGAAAAATGAAAAGAATGAATTAATTTCAACTAGAACAGTCACGAGTTGGCGAATGTGTATTGACTATAGAAAACTTTATCAAGCAACCCGAAAAGATCACTTTCCCCACCCCTTCATTGACCAAATGCTTGAAAGGTTGGCTAAACATACCCACTTCTGCTATTTGGATGGCTATAGTGGATTTTTCCAAATCCCTATACACCTAGATGACTAGGAGAAAACTACTTTCACTTGTCCTTATGGCACTTTTGCCTACAGGAGAATGCCCTTTGGGTTATGTAATGCTCCAGCCACCTTTCAACAATGCATGATGTCTATTTTCTCTGATTTTATTGAAGACATCATGGAAGTGTTTATGGATGACTTTTCAGTATATGGTACTTCTTTTGATGCTTGTCTAGCTAACTTGTCTAGAGTTTTACAGCGTTGTGAAGAAGCTAACCTTGTACTAAATTGGGAGAAGTCATTGAAGGAATGCCACCACCAACTTCGGTAAAAGGGGTAAGGAGTTTCTTGGGTCATGCGGGTTTTTATAGGCGTTTCATTAAAGATTTCTAACCGTGGAATTGAAGTTGACAGGGCCAAAGTAGAAGTCATTGAAGGAATGCCACCACCAACTTCGGTAAAAGGGGTAAGGAGTTTCTTGGGTCATGCGGGTTTTTATAGGCGTTTTATTAAAAATTTCTCTAAAATTGCCAAACCGCTTACTAACCTGCTCTTGAAGATGTTGAGTTCAATTTTTACCAGGAATGTCTAGAATCTTTTAACAGGTTGAAACAAGCATTGGTCTCAGCTCCGATAATGCAAGCCGCTGATTGGAGTCTCCCATTTGAAGTGATGTGTGATGCAAGCGATTACGCTGTGGGAGCTGTGTTGGGACAAAGAAAGGATAAGAAACTTCATGCTATCTACTATGCTAGTAGAACCTTGGATGAAGCACAGGTCAATTATGCTACAACAGAGAAGGAGCTGCTAGCTGTGGTTTTCGCCTTTGACAAATTTCGATCCTATCTTGTTGGGGCCAAAGTCATTGTTTACATTGATCATGCCCGCTTTGAGGTACCTTTTGAGAAAGAAAGATGCTAAGCCAAGGATGATTCGTTGGATTCTGCTTCTCCAGGAATTTGACTTGGAAATTAGAGACAAAAAGGGGACTGAGAATTTGGTGGCTGATCACTTGTCTAGATTGACACAAGAGCAGATGGAATGCACAAGAGATATATTGCCCATTGATGATTCATTCCCTGATGATCACCTTTTCAGGATTACTAAAGAACTTCTACAACTCTCTTCCTCTATAGTGCAATGGTATGCTGACTTTGTGAATTACTTGGTGTGCAATGAAATGCCTGTTGGGTTGTCATTCCAACAAAAGAAGAAATTTCTGTCTGATGTCAAGCATTACTTTTGGAATGAGCCATTCTTATTCAAGAGATGTGCTGATGGAGTCTATAGGCGTTATATTCCTGAAGATGAGATTGAGAGTGTCATTGCTCATTGTCATTCATTGCCTTGTGGTGGTCATGCTATTTCTTCAAAGACCACTGCCAAGATCCTTCAGTCTACTTTGTATTGGCCATCCATGTTTAAGGATGTTCATCGATATATTTCTTCTTGTGATTCTTGTCAACGCACCGGTAATATCTCAAGGAGGAATGAGATGCCCTTAAACAACATTAAGGAGGTTGAGATTTTTGATGTATGGGGAGTTGATTTCATGGGACCATTTCCACCGTCTTGCAACAATAAATACATACTTTTGGCGGTAGATTATGTGTCTAAATGGGTTGAAGCCATTGCATCACCAACAAACGACTCTAGAGTTGTGTCCATGGTCTTCAATAAAGTGATCTTTCCGAGGTTTGAAACTCCAAGAGTTGTAATCAGTGATGGTGGATCTCATTTCATCGAGAAGAAGTTTGAGAGCTTGTTGAAAAAATATGGAGTTACTCACAAGATTGCCACTCCCTATCATCCACAAACAAGTGGACAAGTAGAGGTCTCCAATCGGGAAATTAAAGCTATTTTGGAGAAAACTGTGTCCCGATCTCGAAAGGATTGGGCAATGAAGCTAGACGATGCTCTTTGGGCCTATAGGACGGCATTTAAGACTCCCATTGGCACTACACCATACTGATTGATTTATGGGAAGTCGTGTCATCTTCCAGTAGAGCTTGAGCACAAAGCTTATTGGGCAGTCAAACTGTTCAATTATGACATGAAAGAAGCTGGTGAGAAGAGAATGCTTCAATTACAAGAGCTTGAAGAGCTGAGGTTGGATGCCTATGAAAGCGCCAAGATTTACAAAGATAGAACGAAGAGATGGCATGACAACATATACTTCTAAGAGAATTCAAGGAAGGTGAACTTGTCTTGCTATTCAATTCTAGACTACGGCTTTTCTAGGCAAGCTAAAATCCCGATGGAGTGGCCTGTTCACAATCAAGAGAGTATTTCCCCATGGAACCATAGAAATATGCAATGACAAAGGAGAAGTGTTCAAAGTGAATGGACAAAGGCTGAAGAAGTACATTACTGGGAGCCCGATTGAGGAGACAGTTTCCGTCCTCCTCCTCAATCCGATTACTTGAATTGAAGATGGAAGGTCAAGCTAATGACCTTAAAAGAGCACTGGATGGGAGGCAACCCATCAGGTATGTTTTCTTCTTTGTTTTTATTTAGTAAAAAAAATCTAAAAAAAAAAATCTCAAGAAATTTCGGACTGTAATTTTACCAGTCAAAAACTCGGCCCGAGACTCGACCGAGTCTCAGACCGAGTTTCGCAAAAAAGATCCCGGCCGAAATTTAAAAAAAAATCTTCTATTTTATTTATTTTCTTTTTCTTTTATTCCTCCCCTTTCTACTTATCTCTCTTCCCTCTATTCTTTCCCGATGCCTGCTTCCTCTCGCCCGACTCTCTCTCATTCCTCAACTTCTTCGGCAACCTCTCCCGCCTTTCCCCCACACCAGCGCCCCCACGTCGCAGCCGTGCGAACAAGCCACACCTCCGACCCCCTACATCGCTTCATCGGCCTGCTGCAACCCACACTAGCGACCCACACGAGTCCACACCAACGACAAGTCCGCACGCATCCCACACCGCCGGCCACCGACGAACACCGCCTGTTCCGGCCGCCTGCGCGCCGCCCACTACACCACCAACACCCATTGCTCAGATTTGGTACAAATTCACCTCTCCTTCCCTTTGAGTAATTTCTAGGGTTTAAGAAAAATTTGGGTATTTTTAATTTGTATTGATAATCTGAAATTCTTGTGGTTGAGTGGGATATTTTGCTAAATTACTTCTTGCTTGTTGGTATTTAGGGGAATTTTAGCAAAAAGTTTGATATTCATATGCTAGGGGGAATTTTGCTAGACTTGGGTGTTAAACAAATTCGAGTTCTAAGGGTTTTTAATTGCAATTTGCATTGATAAGAACTTGAATTATTATTGTTGTTGGTCGTCCTTGCCGGGATGACGTAGTTGTGGCACATTGTTGTTGATCGTTCTTGCCAGAACGATACTTGTTTGGTTGTGTTTGTATTCCTTGTGTGTAGGTGTCACAGGTTTTCGAGATGTCTAAGCGCCAAAAGAGTATGCGAGGAAAGGCTTCTTCATCATCTAGACCTTTAGCTCCCCCACTAGTGTCGGAGAGACAACTCCTAACTCACTTGGTATCAACTTCACTAAGCAGATGCATTACACCAAGTTTGATTTGCTGAAGAAGAGGACTATTGCTACCACTCGATACCTTGATTTTGACTTGGTAGACGCTTTGGGTATTCGGAGTGGCATTGATTTGATGGCAGAACGTCTGGGATGGGAGGAGTTCATTCATCATCAAGAGCCGACATTCAAGGGCCTTACCTTGGAATTTCTCTCCACTGTTGAGTCCGAGGTCATTCAAGGCAAGCATTGTGAAGAGGGTCGTGTTTGGTTTCACTTGGGGGATGAGGATCGGGAGCTCACTCTGAAAGAAATAAGCAATATTTATGGTTTTCCAGTCGTCACCGATTTCAAAACCCCTCGCATTCAATGTCGTGCCGAGCTCTTTTCACCCGGGCTATTTTGGGGTGAGATTGGCGCGGGCTCTTATGATCCTAAGACCACGAAGGCCACTACAATCAGCAACCCTTCCATTCGCCTCCTTTAGCGGTTCATTGCCCATACTATTTTTGGCCGAGGTGATGGCGCTGAGAACAATGTGCCTCAGAAGGAGCTTACAGTTATATGTTCTGCCCTTAAAGATGAGAAACTCAATTTTGTTGGGTTCCTCGTACATCATTTACAGCATGTGAGTGACAAGAAGTCGAGGGAAATCGTTATTGGTGGCTTGATTACTCGCCTTGCACGTCACTTTGAGATTGATTTTAGTGGGCGACTTGATATCATTCCTCCTCAGCCCATTGGCCCGGCCTATTTGAACAACATGAGGGTGCTCTCCAATTACAACAACAAGTGGTTTTGGTCTTTTCCCTCCGGTTCTTTGTATTTCCAACTCTCGAACCCCGAGCGCACATCAATTAGTGTTCCATCAAATTGGAAGATACATATTCTCTCCACTGATCCTACTTGTGCCCAAGCTAAGTCCGGGGCTCTTTTGGGAGATGCTATGGAGGCCGACTATGATGAGGATGATGTTGATGATGAGAATGATGATGACTTTGATCCGTCAGATACAATGGGAGGACAAGGCGTCACCATTGCTTCTCTTGTCGATAGTCTTGCCACCATGAATCGGGAGTTTACCGCTCAATTTGCCAACATCAATGCCTGGATTACTTCGCTCTCCACACATGTTGACACTCGCTTTAAGGAGATGCACACCAATATCGATGATTGGCGCACTTCCGGTTGGCAACCCGGACCACCTCCTCCAAAAGAGTAGTGACTTTGTGAGTGTTTCTCTTCCATTATCTTTTATTCTCTACATTGGGGACAATGTACGTTTTAAGCTTGAGGGTGGGAAACATTTTCATGTTTTGCATTGCATATAGTTTAGTTTGCATATTTAGTTTGAATTTTGCTTGCATTAGAAAAAAAAATATATAAAAAAAAAATTTGCATTCTAGGAGCTATGGATTTCTCTTCGAGTGAAATACCCCTTGTCCTCAAAAACTTTCTTCTATGGAATTCTACCCCCTTGACTTGCTTGAAATGCTTGAAGTTTTGATGATGACTAGCTATGTTATGAATTAGTTTGATGATTGAATGAGCTTGCATATTCTTTGAAACTTGAGTTAATATTGAAGTTCTAGACAAAAAGCCTTGTGAGGATTATTGTTTGCCTTTCATAGGACTAAATAATGTCATGATGTCCTTTCTTTTGTGTGTGATGCTCACTTTGATTGCTTCCTCTAGAACTTGCTTTTGACTCTTTTTCAAGACCGCTCTTATGACTCTTGCATGCGACTTTAAAGTGATTGAGGCACTATTTTCTTAGCCTTTATACTCCT
Source organism: Fallopia convolvulus (assembly GCA_964016875.1). Taxonomy (NCBI): domain Eukaryota; kingdom Viridiplantae; phylum Streptophyta; class Magnoliopsida; order Caryophyllales; family Polygonaceae; genus Fallopia; species Fallopia convolvulus. The sequence goes on from OZ024719.1 coordinate 27,790,572, forward strand.
TATCCACCCTGCATATTATCCTCTTTTTGAAGGCCCTTTTCGAGCCTAAATTAGCCTTATTCTTTTGAAGCTCCACAAATTAATTCCGAGCCTTTATAAGCCTGACCCATCGGGGAACTAGGATAATTACTCGATTGACTCTGTGGTTGCAAGCTAAGCTTGAGGGAGACTTGAATGTAGTTGTGATTGGATTGTGTAATGTGCTAGTACTTTTTTATCTTGGAAAATAAAAAATAAAAAATAAAAAATCAGAAAATGCAATGAAAAAAAAGAAGAAAAAAAAAGAAAAAAATAACAAAGAAAAAAAAAGAGTATGAGAAAGGGAATAAAGGGTGTTGTTGGTGTATGAGAATAAGTTGCTTGGAAAGAAAATCTTGAGACATCGTGTTCAATCGAGTTTAGTTAAATCTAGATTCCCAAATTTAGCACCACTTGGCCAAAATATTTCCCCACCTATTTCTTATCACCTTGGCCCCATTACAACCCAATAAAAGACCTCTTGATCATTGTTAAATGCAAGGTCCCATGCGGTGGAGATTTAGAACGCTTTTGCAAGCTTATGGTAGCTAAGCTTTCAAATGTGAGATTTGAGTGAAACACGTCCTATTTAAACACTTGAGAGAGAGAGTGAAAAACACATTATCCTAGGTGAGGTCTAGAATGAATATGTTGGCTCAGTTTCTTTGAATTTCACAAATGCATGCTATGATTTTGATTATCGATCTATGCTTCAAAACTCTTTGTCTAGTTCGTTGTCAAGATGGATGCATGACTTGCTTGTTTTGTGGGGTGTCAGATTCTATTTCTTACTTGAGGACAAGCAAGGTTTTAGCTTGGGGGATTTTGATAGCATGCATTTTAGTCTAGGATAAAGCATGTTTATTTCCTTAGTTTAGTTGTTTTTATTTTCTTTTCCTCTTGGTTTTATTGTCTTTTTAGTAGAATTTGTAGTTTCGGTTTCTACTCTTGCTTTGTTCGATTTCAGGATCATTTGGAGGTGGATTCAAGGAGTTATGACAACATCAAGGACGAGGGCGAGAGGAGCAACTTGATAGGAAGTGTCTAGGAGTCAAGCGGATGCAAGGAATTGAAGAAAAGATGGGCAAAAGCTCGATGGAAGGCACAGAAGAAAGCTCATTCAACGTTTTGAACGGAGCGGTGCACCAGTCAAAAACTCGGTCCAAGTCACGACTGAGTATTGGACCGAGGGTTACAAAAGTCGGTCCAGGTCACGACCGAGTTTTGGACCGAGTCGCGTCTTTTTCTGAGATTTCTCCTCCGCGTGTTTTATTTATTAATTTCGGGCCTTTTCTATCTTGTTTTTTTAGGGTTTCATATAAATACTTGGAGATTAAGTTTGGATAATTATTAGGTTTTTATTCTCTTAGCCTCTCTCTTTGAAGAACCCTATATTGGAGAATTGTGGATTTTTACAAGACTTGATTGGAGTTGAATTTAGATCTATTCAAAAGACAATTGGTATGTTTCTCTTTGATTTAGATTTCTTTTCTCTTCATATTATGTCTAGCTAATTTCTTAGTTCTAAGGAAGGGTGAACCCAATGGTTTAGTAAGTAGATCTAAGGGTGATGTTTGGTTGAATTGATATTTGAATTGTTGTTTGATTCAACCTAGGATGCTTAATGACCTAATTTGCTTGAATTAGGAATCTTGTTATGATTTGAGACCGAGAGGAGATAAGAATAACAAGAGATTGATTGAATTGAACTCACAAATTGTTAATTCATGTTAGATCCCTAGGTTTGAACTTGTTGAATTATTTGTGCGAGAGTGACTTAATTCACATGTGGAACTTAACCTATCCTAGAAATTATTGATTGAGTAGTCTTAACGGAGTGCGAGAGCGGATGTTATTTCTATTGATTCATTGATCTCTAAAGAACTTAAAGGACCCAAATAAGACTTGCTTTGTGCGAGAGTGACTGCTAGTCGAGTCTAGGTACATGCATTAATCGTCTGAAAAGAGTTAATGATGACATTTGAGATCGATAGTTAGTCCTTCAAACAACATTTGAATTGAAATCCAAATAAATATCACCGGTAATCTACTGAATAATCATTGTGGGATCCTGACCTTGGAATGCTTTTCTCAATTTATAGTTACTTCTTAATTTTGATTTTAATTATTTCTGAATACAATTACAACTCCTTTTTCTTATTTTTGGCTTAGTCTACTGAATCGTGTTATAATTAATACTACAAAGTTCCCTGAGTTCGATACCTTGATTACTACAACCGAACCGTATACTTGCGGTGTAGGAAAATAGCCTATCATTTGGTATATTTTGAGGAAAAATTCGAGAAGGGTTACTTGGTAATTTTGTTTATGCATTCGGGCATTCAAAAATATTTTATATTCAGTTTTATAAATCTAAAAGTTGGATGTTTTACTTGTTTTCTTGTCGTGCCCGCGTTGTAAGATCCTAAAGTGTTGGTTGTCAACCCACCTAAGTAGTACCTGGTAAGGTCTACTACCACGTAGCGCCTTGTCGAAAGACGGGGTGTTACAAATTGGTATTAGAGCGAGGTTGACAACAGGGCACATGGAACTGACCAACGAGTGTACCCGAGGTCCAACTTAAAAACTAAAACCGGTCGGTGTTTTCAAAATGTTTTCAATGGGGTAGGCATGTTGCATATAGGGGTAGGTGACACGTTGAGACTCCGCCACCATCAACCGAAGGATCTCGTGTAGAGTAGTTAGATTCTTTAAAAAAACAAAGAAAAAAAAATAGTAGGATGCTTATGTTTTAATATGGGACTTTCTATTATAGATGGCCCCACCAACCAGAGCGCGAGTTGCTGAAGCTAGTGGTAGAGGTCGTGGTAGAGGACGTGGTAGAGGCCGCGGTAGAGGCCGGGGAAGGGGTAGAGGAGAGGCCCTTGTAGTTGCTGAGCCCGAAGTGCAGAATAATGCTCCTCTCCAGGAGAAGGTTGTCGAGAGTCACGATGTGGCCGCAGCTGATCATCATGAGGCTAGTGTATTTGTCGTTGGAGGGGGTCCCCAAGCTAATGGGGCACAAGCGAGAGTAGAGGTACCACCAGCAGGACTGACACCAGAGGTGAACGCTGCAATTCAAATATTGTTGTAGAATTTGTTAGGCACGGGAGATGTGACTAATCTCAACGCGGATGCTGGACAACAAGGGGCTGAGAGGAGGGCACCAGGCCCATATTCTGTTTTGGCTGCCCAGTTAGGAGCATTTCCAGACTGCAAGGACCAGTGGTAGCTGACTGCGTGGTAGAGTCGTGGAGACAATATCGCGAGCCTCAGCCTGATAAGTGGCTCGCAAAGTTTAGAACGACCGGGGTGCCGGACTTTGCTGGAGTCGAGGGTGTTGATGTGGAGAAATGGTTGAGGAGGGTGAAGTCTGCATTGGACTCCATTCAGGCACCAGAGGGGAGGAGGATGTCCTTGGTGCAGAGTTTGCTACAGAAGAGTGCCTTTGACTGGTGGGAGTTGGGTAGGAACCATCAGACTAAGGTGACTTTTGAGGAGTATGAGTGGAGGATCCGAGATTACTATTGCCCTTAGGTGGTAAGGATGGATCGAGAGGCTGCATTTCGGGATGTTGGACCCGAAAACATCACATTGGCTGACACTATTCTGAAATTTCAACAAGAGTTGGCGGCGGTGCCGAATGCTGCCCCAAGTGAGGAATTGAAGATTGCGACCTTTTTGAAGAGGTTGCAGCCACATTTGCGAGCTTACGTGTCTGGACTTAGACTTACGACGTTGGGACAGGTTCAACAGTCTGCTTTGGTGTATGCTATGGCCACTCTGAGGCCGGAACAGGTGGATGCTCAGGTAGGAGGGAGTAAGAGACGGAAAGTGACAACTGTAGCGAATTATAGGGGTGACGATCAGTCTGGACAATACCCGCAAAGTAGAATAGAGTTCCAGTCATCGGGGCGCCAAGAACAGTCACAACAGAGTTGGGCTGCCGGAAATCAGAGACAGTGCTATAATTATGGAATCACTGAGCACTTGAGGAGCCAGTGTCCTAGGCCAGTGAAGGATTGGTTTACATGTGGGAAGCTCGGACATCTTCAGAGGTTTTGTACGGTTGGCACACCTTCGCAAGGATCGGTACCGGGGATGGGAAATCAGGGAGTCCGTCACCCGCCATCACCACGACAGACACCAAATCAGAGTATGGGTCGAAGTGCGGGAGCCAACAACACGGGGATAGTTCCACCGAGAGTGTTCGGAATGAAAGGAATGGAATAGAATGAGGTTGTCGCTCCTCCTGACGATCTACCTTGAGCATTTAGTTGACAATTGTTAGTTATAGTTTACTCCCTAGTACCTTTTACAGGACGCGAAGACCCATAGTTGTTTACTAGGATTGTTTTGAACATGGATTTTGTTGCTTTGTTTGTGACTGTTTGCTTTACTAATTGTTGCTTGGATAGTTGTTTTGTTTGGACGGTGTTCATGGAAACGAGATTGATTATGTTTGTTTAGTATGATGGCCTTAATTCTATAATCTAGTTTCGTAAGATATTTTGGAACAGCGGTTCGGGGACGAACCATTTTCTTAGAGGAAGGTATTTGTAGAATTACATGATAAGTCTAGTAATCGATCTTCTAAAGTATTACCCTTTTATTTCAGTTCCTTTCATTCCTAAGTTTCGGGACGAAACTTCTTTTTAAGGAGGGTAATATGTAATGCCCAGTTTTTCACAGAATTCGGTAGATGTTCTATTCCTATTTTATTTTATTATTATTATTTTTTTCTTTCGGATTTGGGCTAAGAGGTTCTATCCTTTGATTTAATTATTTTAGGCATGAAGCTGAGTTGGGGCTAGATCAGCCAAAGCCCAACTCCTTTTTCTATCTTTTTCTTTTTTTTCTCTTATCCCTTCTTTTACCCACTATATTTAAAGACCTCCGCCTCTGTTTCTCCTACTTCCTGGAGGGTACGTCGGCACCGCCAATCTCGGAGTTCATCGCTGCAATTGACCAGGCCTTCCTTGTCTTCGTCCACTCTTGCTTGTCGTCTCCTCGTTCCGGCGAGCATTCTACTCCCTTGTATAAGATAAAGGTACAAGCTTTGCTTTCCACAAGCGGTGATCTCGTCTTTACGGAGTGGGTCGATCGAAATCTGTTGCTCGATGGTTAGTTCTGGGCTGAGGTCGGTACAATTTCTGGAAAACGATTCAAGGGGGGTACTTTTCTTATAGAGTTATCGTGAGTAATTTTTTTAGGTTTTGTCTGGTAATTGGATCATGGTTTCTTGAAGAGGATGTTTTCAATTGTTTGGGCATGTGCATGACTGGTTTTGGCAGGTTCGAATTTTATAAAAAAAAAAGAAGAAGAAGAAAGAAATTTCGCTTAGTAATGTTGTTCATCAGTGCAATGCAACAATAGTGGTAATTTTACTGATGTTGGGTTATAAGTTGGCTATTTATAATCATATTATAGGTATAAGTTGTGCAAATCATTTATATTTACATATATAGTGAAGTAGTGGTTGTTGCTTGTAATTAGTAGTTAGATTAAAAAAGTGAATTCGTGAGTTTTGGTTAGTAACGTGGAGGGAATAGACTATAATGGTGGGTTATAATTTTTGATTTGACTCTTAAGTGTGGTAGTGTAAAATAGAGTTAAGATTGATTAGTCATTGGTGTACGTATTGGTATAAATTGTACTTATTTTATGTAGTTGGGTACGTAAATTGGTTAGCGTATTTAGTAGCTTTAAGAGCCATTAAAGTTTGAGTGTTGTTCGTTAATTAATTAAGCCTGCTCGTTCGTATGCTAGGGAGTCCCTTTTGATCAAGTTATTAGCCTTTCATTTCTGTGAAGAAGCCTCCGTTTGAGGTAAGTCATTTTCGACTTGCTCGGTTCTATTCTGCCCTGTTAGTTTTTATGTCGTGATTGTAAGATTGGTTTTGGGAACTAGTCCCGAAAATATTTTTGAACTGTTTGGAATTGCTTGTGATGATGTGTGAAAAGTTGGTTTTAAATGTGTTTTATCGTCCAAAGTTTTTCGAACGTTTTCTCTGTGTTGGTACCGTTTTCGGCATGGGTATCGTAGTTGATGGAGAGGAAGGGTTGCCTATGTATGGTCCGTGTGACAGAGAAATCATGCCCCTTCAAAAGAAAATGCTATCTATGTGTTTTGGCAAGTGCTCCAGTGGAGGCTTAGCCGGGGTTAGAAGAAAGAAGTGATGTGATCGAGGAGTGGGAGGGCCTGCCTCCGCACTGTTGTTTGGAATACGAGATGGAGAATGAGTTATGTTGCTTTAATTGTTCGATTGTGTGTATGTGTGTTTGGCTTATGTGTGACTAACCGTCTACTTTAGGTATTGTCCTTTAGAGTTATGGTTGCGATTGTGGATTCTGGTTGTTGACTATAGAAAACTATTTTTAAACGTCTTATAATTTCCGCATATTATCTAGCTTGGTAGATTAGTAGCTGACCCTTCGGGGATTTTTTTTTCCAGTTATAGGTATGTCGCAGGAAACCGTGCAAGAGCCTAGGCCGGATGGTGGAGTGGATCGTTGACGCACATGTCATTAGTTGGGTTTTTCGGGTGTACTTCGGGAGGATTTATTAATATTATCAGTTCTGTTGAATTATTTTAATTGTAATTTTTAAGTGTTGTTTGGTATATTTTGAGGAAAAATTCGAGAAGGGTTACTTGGTAATTTTGTTTATGCATTCGGGCATTCAAAAATATTTTAGATTCAGTTTTATAAATCTAAAAGTTGGATGTTTTACTTGTTTTCTTGTCCTGCCCGCGTTGTAAGATCCTAAAGTGTTGGTTGTCAACCCACCTAAGTAGTACCTGGTAAGGTCTACTACCACGTAGCGCCTTGTCGAAAGACGGGGTGTTACAATTCTGGTGAGGAGCCTTATAGTGTAAAATGAGGAGTAATGATAGTCATTGGATTAAAGAGGTGGATGGTCTAGATTAAAAGATGAGATCTTAAGAAAAATAGTCAAATATAAAATGTGGTGGCATTTTGGTAATTTTGTGCAAATTTAATACCCGTATAAAAGCCAATTTTGCCCTCAAAATCCTCACAATTTTCTCCCACGCTGAGTCCAAGAAACAACTCACTCCTCCGCTTGTTTTACTCCATTTCTCTCCTCCCTCTTAAATCTACAATTCGTTTGCAAATTTGTCGATAGATTGCAAACCTAAGATCAATCGACTGGTATGAAGTATTATATCTTCATTATTTGTAACACAATGGTACCGAACAACAATGGGGGAACGAAAATAGGTATATTCGAAATCATAATTACCCAATTTATTTAGATGGTTCGATATCCATCTCTCACTCACTCTTTACATTTCGTTGCAATCATTTTAAATCTCCGTTCAATTATCTTTCTCATAGTTGGATGTAGATTGATATTTTTTCTTGTATGTTTGATTGAGTTTAACCGATCATCACCAATATATAAGCTTAAGACTTGGTCTTTGGGACTTGTATCTAAGCTTCAGTGAGTTTGATTGATATATAAGCTTCAATGAGTTCGCAAAAATTATTATGTGTGCTTATCGATGATCTAAGCCAACTTATTCACTATTTTGAGTTGAATTGAAACCCTAGGATAGGTTTGAGCTGATTAAGCGCATAAAGTGCAGAATTAAGCTCATAAAGTGCACTCTTATGTTGTAAAAGTGCATTATATAACATATTTTTTTATGTTAGATTGAAGTAGAAAAGGTGCAATCTAGAGCAGCAAAAATGCATTCCAAACAAATAAAAAAAGTGCATTTTTAGCATAAAATTAAACATTCTCATTTTACTATGTGTGAACAGAGTTGATGTGAAGAACAAGGAGGTGAAGGCAAAAGCAGGTTACTTTCCACAAGAATAAGATATTTGCTAAGAGTAACTTCACTTTGAGAAGTCTCTAATCTACCTTGCTAGGAATCTTGTTATGTAAAATTATCCCTTGTTGAGAGCTTTGTATACAGCTTTCAATAATGTTTATGTGCTTGTGTGACTATATCTTCTTGGACTAAAATTCAATGATGCAAACTTGACAACAACCAAATCAAGAAAAAATATTCTGAACACAGTTGCATGTTGAATACGTTACTTATAAGATTGATACTTTAAGCGTGATGGTGCATGTATTTGCTACACATCTCTTTTACTTGAATAATAATGTTGAAAATTCAATGTTGAAAATAAACCTATTAGCTCAAATGGACGAGCAATGTGTTTTTGCACAGAGATGTGAGTTCGAATCCCACATGGATTGATTTGATCGAGACCTTCTTTGAAAAAATAGTAAAACTGTATTCTAAATTAGTTAGAGTGCATTACAAAATAGTAAAAGTGCATACCAAATGAAGTGTCCTATTTATTTACTAAATGTGCATTCCAAATTAGGTAGAGTGCATTCCACATTTGATAAAGTGCATTATAAACTAGTAAAAGTGCATGTTAAATAAAGTGTTTAATTATATGTTTAGTAAAAGTGTATTCTAAATTAATAAAAGCGTATTCAAACTTAGTTAGAGAACATTATAAAATCTGCTAATATATCATTGATATATGATCTACCTCCACCAATTCATACTTAAAATGATACATAAGGAGGCTTGTACTGCAATTGGAGAAGCATTAGTAAAAAATAGCACTAGCGCAATTCAACACTAATAGTCCATTTTCATGGTGGACAGGGAAAATCTTTGAACAAAAGTGCATTATAAAGTAGAAAAAGTTCATTCTAGATAGGTAAAAGTATGCATTATAAACTAATAAAATTTAACTCTAAAGTGCATTTTGAAGTAGTACAAGTGTGTTACATAATAGAAAAAGTGCATTCCTAAAAGATAGAAAAAGTGGATTTCAAAGTAGTGAAATTGCATTTTATAGTAAAAATGCATTCCATGTTTCTAAAAGTGCAATCCAAATCAATAAACGTGCATTACAAACAAGTTAAAGTTCATCCCAAATTGAGTGACTCGGTGATTAGTAAAGTGCATTTTAAGTTAGCCTATGTAGGAGTCGAACCTACATCTTTGTGAATAAGCACAATGCTCTCCCATTTGAGCTAATAGGCTAAATATTGTAGTATATGGAGAGATTGTGATGATTAACTTCACCAAATGGAGCTTATTCCGCAAGCATATAACATCAACACTCAAGTCTAAAACAATACAAGGAACACATCATCATTCTCTCTTTTCCATTTATACTAGACCATAAGTTTAAAAGTGGCCACACGAAATTACCCAAATGTGCTTGCAACAATGATCACTAACTTTGTAATTCTTACTTACATTGTATGCTCAAAATGTGCTTATCAAAGTAAATCAACCAACAAAAAGATGTAAATTATGCATCACATCCCAGGCATAATCCAATTCAAACTATGTATGCACTAGCCACCAACACTCAACAAGAAAATGCAATCTAATCACTAAACAAGGCAATATAGCCACTCAGACTTGAATTCAGCACGAGCTAAAGCACAATTCAACAACCTAAACAACAGAGTACTGCGAAAATCCATCCAAATAAATACCAAGTTCAGCCAATAAAAAAAGCATAAATGGAGAAGGAACATTTATTTAGTTAAAACTATATTACATCAAATTCTTAGCAATTGCATCAGAAGATAACTAAATTCATTTGAATCCTCCACTCAAACACATCAATACCAAATACTAGAATTCCAACCATACCATATCAAAAAAAAAAACAATAAAAGAAAGTCACAAACCCTAAGAGCTTGTGAACTTTGTGACATAAAGAAAGATATCATAAGATGAAAATTAATTTCATACAAATACACATCACTAAATCCATTAGAAGGAGAGAAAGCATAAACTGAATTAAAAGATTCGAGTAGATCTTCAGAGTGTTTGACTAGCCCATTGATGTGATTCCATCTACCGAGTCATGGCCCCATGATTTGAGTGAAGATTCCAGCCCTAAAGACAAGCCCAATTTGCACGACAAGGGAGAGTCTTCATTTGGACTCATATCCAAGGCCGGTGTCCGAGGCGCTAAGGAGCCGAGTCAAGGCACGACACTCTATTATGGGCGCATCACTCGAGAACATGCTAGGGCAATGCTTGACAAGATCAAGGAGGAGCTCATGGATCATAAGTTTCCAAAGGTTTACAAAGAAGAAGGTTGGAGTCTCCTTTCAAATCGTGTTCCGACAAGTGACTTTTTTTATGGTTAAGGACACTTTATAAACTTTCGAGATTTCGGGTTAATTTATGTAATTTCCTTAAGTGAGGGGGTTAATTTTGTAAGGCTTTGTGTTAGGTTTAAGGTCGGCCTCCTCCTCCTCATTCTTGGAGATTGGACGAAAAACCTTGTTGCATACTTTCCTTGCATCTTTCAATTCAAGTTTTTGTTCTTGTATTTCGTTCGTTCAATTCTCGTTGTTCAAGTTGTTGGTGAGTAATATCCGACAATTTGGGCATCTTAGTTTGTTTGAGAGCTTAGTGAGTCATATCCAAGTTGTCAAGCATCCATATCCCCTTGTTCTCCCCATTTCGATCCACCATCCATCTCGGTGGTTTCTGCACCCCCTTAGTACAATCGACATATCTTTCAATCCACTTATCATCTCGGCTCTTCCAAACTCGGAATTGAGTGATTCAAATTCGAGAAGTTAGATCTCTGAGTCTAGTTTTACTCCTAAAAATTTGAGACCTATATGATAAGTGGATTGAAAGATATGTCGATTGTACTGAGGGGGTGCAGAAACCACCGAGATGGATGATGGATCAAAATGGGGAGAACAAGGGGATATGGATGCTTGACAACTTGGATATGACTCACCAAGCTCTCAAACAAACTAAGATGCCCAAATTTTCGGATATTACTCACCAACAACGAGAATTGAACGAACGAAAATACAAGAACAAAAACTTGAATTGAAAGATGCAAGGAAAGTAAGCAACAAGGTTTTTCGTCCAATCTCCAAGAATGAGGAGGAGGAGGCCGACCTTAAACCTAACACAAAGCCTTACAAAATTAACCCCCTCACTTAAGGATATTACATAAATTAACCCGAAATCCCGAAAGTTTATAAAGTGTCCTTAATCGTCAAAAAAGTCGCTTGTCAGAACACGAGTCGAAAGGAGACTCCAACCTTCTTCTTTGTAAACCTTTGGAAACTTATGATCCATGAGCTCCTCCTTGATCTTGTCAAGCATTGCCCTAGTATGTTCTCGAGTAATGCGCCCATAATAGAGCGTCATGCCTTGACTCGGCTCCCTAGCACCTCGAACACCGGCCTTGGATATGAGTCCAAATGAAGACTCTCCCTTGTCGTGCAAATTGGGCTTGTCTTTAGGGCTGGAATCTTCACTCAAATCATGGGGCCATGACTCGGTAGATGGAATCACATCATCATCCTCCCCTTCAAAAAGATTCGTCCTCGAATCTATCAAGCCTTGTGAGCTCAACAAAGAAGGTAGGTCTTCTAGCTCCCTTGGTGTGACATTCTCCATGACAAAGACATCCTTCTTGGCCTCCACGAAAAAAGGAATGTAATCACCTCTTTGAGTGACTAAAACAGCCTCATCCTCCTCATGGAGCAAAAAGGGCAAACATGAAGGAATCTTAGGAAATGCATCCATCCATGGTGTAGCCAACGAGTTCATGGAGCTAGGAGTGATGGTAGGACGATGCTTGATTTTAGAAGACAATTCCACAACTTCCTCCTCTTCTTGCAATATGTGCATCATTTCTATTGGACACTTGATGGTAATGAGTTGTTCCAATCCATGGAAAGGAGTCTCTCTTTTTGGTTGTTCTGTGTCACACATCACTCTTTGTTGGAAGGAATTCTCCTCCCTTTTACAAGGGATCGTCCTCGAACCTTGATCCTCTTCTCGTATATCCTTGATCTTCACCACTTGAGGCACTTGTGTCCTCTCGTCCAACCCTAGGATTTGGCGCTCCAAGGCATCCATGCGTGTCGCCAAAGCTTCCACGGATTGTTGCATGGATTGTTGAAAAGATTGTAACATGGCAGCCACCGAGTTGGAGAACTCCTCGTCAAACTTTTGTTTTTCTTTTTCATCACCTACACTTGTCATCTTAAAAACACGGCAAAGATCAAGGTATAGAGTGCACTTGAATTAACCACCAAGACTTGCCCGAGATGAAAATCCGACAAGTTGCAAGTAGGAGATGACCAACAAAATGGAACAAGAAAAACTCAAAAACAACAACAAGAAAAGAAACAACCAAGCAAGACTAGAAATTCTCGGTGTCGTTCCCGTATCCTAGCACTGATTCTTTCACAAGCATGTAACGAACATAAAATCAAGGCTGGTTTTTAGTTTCAATCCCACGTTTTTTTACTCAACAAAAATCAGCAAAGCCTCTTTCAATTCATGCACTAAAGGAAGGCATTAATCAAGCAACAAAAGCAACCTTTCAACTACCGATTACTGAAGGACATTGGTGTTATATTAGGGACGTTTTTTTAGCATCTTTTCAGCCATGGTTGAACATCAAACTCGGCCAAGAACTTCAACACTTCAAGGACTCAAAAACGCCACAAAACAAGACAATAATTTGGACAAGGCCGAACACAACAACAACAACACAACCACTAAAGAGTTCAAACCTAAAACTTGCAACAAGTGGAAATTCAAGGTCGGAACAAGGTTTCGATGGCGATACCTTCGCGTGGCTCTGATACCACTTGATGGCCGGATCGATGGAGGGGATGATGGTGCAAAGAGATCGCCACGAGAATCCAAGGAATTCCGACAACGAACACCACGCAAACTGACCCGTCTTCAACTGCTGGATCTTCCTCGTCCGAACTCAGAATTGAGTGATTCCAATTTGAGAAGTTATATCTCTGAGTCTAGTTTTATTCCTCAAAATTTGAGACATATATGATAAGTGGATTGAAAGATATGTCGATTGTACTGAGGGGGTGCAGAAACCACCGAGATGGATGATGGATCGAAATGGGGAGAACGAGGGGATATGGATGCTTGACAACTTGGATATGACTCACCAAGCTCTCAAACAAACTAAGATGCCCAAATTTTCGGATATTACTCACCAACAACGAGAATTGAACGAACGAAAATACAAGAACAAAAACTTGAATTGAAAGATGCAAGGAAAGTAAGCAACAAGGTTTTTCGTCCAATCTCCAAGAATGAGGAGGAGGAGGCCGACCTTAAACCTAACACAAAGCCTTACAAAATTAACCCCCTCACTTAAGGATATTACATAAATTAACCCGAAATCCCGAAAGTTTATAAAGTGTCCTTAATCGTCAAAAAAGTCGCTTGTCAGAACACGAGTCGAAAGGAGACTCCAACCTTCTTCTTTGTAAACCTTTGGAAACTTATGATCCATGAGCTCCTCCTTGATCTTGTCAAGCATTGCCCTAGTATGTTCTCGAGTAATGCGCCCATAATAGAGCGTCATGCCTTGACTCGGCTCCCTAGCACCTCGAACACCGGCCTTGGATATGAGTCCAAATGAAGACTCTCCCTTGTCGTGCAAATTGGGCTTGTCTTTAGGGCTGGAATCTTCACTCAAATCATGGGGCCATGACTCGGTAGATGGAATCACATCACCCATGACAAGGCAAACCTTGCTAGTATCCTTCTGCTTCAAAAGCTTGACTGAACCAACACCCCTCTCCTTCCATTGGTTCCCTTCGTCCTTATCGAATTGATAAAGCTTCAATTTCAAATTGTGAAAAGAAATAACCATAATCAGGAAGCCTAAAATCGAGAAAGCTTCAATTTTCTATTACCTTATAACGCTCATGAATGTCATCACCGCCGGAAGCTGTAGGTAGAGGAGCATGAAGTCGGACAATCATCCCACCGCCTTGCCAAAATCGAACGACGTCGCCACCATTTGCGAGAAAAACAACCCCTGGTGTACGTCTACACGATTGAATGGGGGAAGAAGAAGATTAGATGAGGCAAAAAGAGCAAATTGCCCTTATTTAATGAAATGAGAATAAAAGCTCCTCCGTCAGATCGAGTCAATCAGACGGCTATCAATGCTCCTCATTTTTCACGATAAGCCCTCTTTTTATATGATCCAAACTCTAAATTAATTAAAATCTTGAATTCTTTTGGTGTGTCTTTTGCCATACTAGAAAGCATGATAATGCTTATGGCAAGTTCTTCCGTAGTGATTGTGAATTTCTGATCCCAACTCTTTAGGAAGGAAAAAAATGAATATATATATATATATATATATATATTAATCTAAAGAATTAGTAAAATTAGTAATAAAATACAAAATATTGTTATTGAATACTTGTAGGCGAACTACGTGTGGTAGTCCTTCCTCATCCCTTAGCAATGGCGGTGACGGTGGTGCCTCTTGTAGGAGGTTGATATTCTGTTGTGGTGGTGTTTTTTGTTGTTCCCTAACACGTCCACTCCCAAAGCCACCAGTTAGCATCTCTTCATTTTGTCTATCTTTAAGGAATCTTGAGTCCAATCTAGGAAAATCGGAATCTTTTGCTCTTTACGACATCTTCCATATTGAACTCTGTCTACGTAGAAAAGCTGGTAAAGAAGACATAAGTTCTTGATTAGTTCATGTTATTCCTAATCAAGAAGGAAATTTTAACAAAAAATATACATGTCCACAAATCGAACTACTCATATGAAAAACTGAACATTTAACATAAAAAAATGAACCAACGAAGTAGAATGGATGATATAAACTGTTGGTGTATAAAATCTCGCCTTCAATTCGTATTAAACACACCAATTAAGAACTCCTCCTCTTCGATCTCTTGACCTAGAAAACCTACAAAACAATGGACACAGGGGGCGGGACCACCTAATCCACCTCCGATGCCTAAGTCAGAAGAGCAATTGTCGTTTTGAGCGACGAGGTACAACAAGAGAGCGGTGAAACCCTAAACGGTCGAGCTAAGCGAATATTAGCGTACCTAGGTTTTCTGAATATGCCGATGTGCACATGTGTCTCTCCCTACATGCCCAGGGCATGTATTTATAATGGAAGAGGGAGATCAAGGGGCCTTATTTAATTATTTCCTAGGGTTGCTTGAAGCCCAAGCTAGGAATATTCCCACCTTCTCCGGATTTAATCTTATCATATTTGCAGGATAAGATCTCCCATTAAGTTGCATAACCGCCATATATTTTTATATAGAAAATAACGAAAATAACTGCGCAGTAATTTAAGAAATACCTTTTTAATAGTCAAAATAACTATGGTAGTTATGTTTGTTTTACCCGCTCACAAATGCCCCACCTACACCGCCTTACATGTCTTACCATGTTTGGCGACGTAGGGTACAACGGGTTTCTAATCGGAGTGGCCAAGTGGATCGATCGATGTCAAGTCCCCTAGCGCTTTCGTATATTCGTAAATCCGAGTCCACATGAGCGAATATCATATGTGTTATGAGTGAATATCATAAACTTCTTCATACACGCATATGAAAAATCCATTAATGTGATTAACTAATGTTGCGGGATATTTTTTATGCAAGACTCAAACTAATGCAAAAAGCTGACTTTTATTAATAAATAAACGTGAATGTTATGAACTACAAAGTTAAACACAATGAATGCAAAAAGCAAAAAAACCTAAGGGCCTCATCAAAACCACATGGGAAAAAAAGTGCCCTGTCTACATGAAATCCTAGCCCCGAGATCCCTGCACAGAGGAAGACGGGTGATCATGCTCTCGATCTTCGTCTCGTGAAGCGAGGCGGTCAGCTTCAGTGCTGCGATCGCGACTCTCAATTCCACGATCGCGGCATGGTGATCCGCGGCCGCGGTTTTGCCCTAGAATCGGGGTCTTACGTTCGGCTCCAATGTCGCGGTCGCGACCCTCAGGCCCGCGATCGCGGTTTCGCGGCTGGCTCTCGGCTTTCGACTCGTCTTCTATTTTCTGCATGAATTCCGACTTAGGACGACTTCCCTTGGAACATAGACGAGCATCCAACTGATTTGCCCAGACTCGAACAATGGCATCTCCATCTCTAAATTGGACCATTTGATGGAGGGTCGATGGTACCGCTCCATTGTTATGGATCCAAGGCCTTCCCAAAATTAAATTGTAGGGAGAAGGCACGTCAACGATCAGAAACTCAACGGTCATCAATTTCTTGGCAAGGCTGACTTGGGTTTTATACATTCCGAGCGGATATGTCGGATAGCCACCAAGTCCGGTTAGTTGCATCTTGACTAGGATCAAATCTTCATTGCTTTTCCCAAGGAGCTTGAAAACTTCATAGTACATGATGTCAACCGAACTCCCTGGATCAACAAGAGCACGACGCACTTTAAACCCTTCCAGCTCGACTGCTAGAACCAATGGATTGTTATGAGGAACTTGGAATGTAGCGAGGTCCTTGTCCCTAAAGACTAGTCCATCCACCGCACGCACGGGGGAAGGAGGTCGTCGTTGCTCGGCTTGTTGAACTCTCATAACCTCATGCTCATGGAAAGACTTTCTGGAGTTACTTCTCGCTTCATCATCTTCATGTCTGTAAGACGCTGAGATCGTCTGGATCACCTCAATCTGTTTCTGCCCCGGTTCATCACTCTTCTCAAGATTCTCTTTCTTGATGAACTCTTGCAAGTACCCCTTTACCACCAGGCTCTCTAGATACCTCTTAAATGGCTCACATTGCTCGGTCATATGTCCCCGATTTCTATGGTAGATGCAATATTTTCTGGTCCGCGGATCGTCGTCACGACATTATTCTTTGGGGGATACTGGAAGAAACCTTCATGCTTAATACGAGGTAAGATCCGATAGATCGGTACACTAAAGGTGGTGTAGATCGCTCTGACTTGGCTTTCTCCCTTGAAGTTATCAACACGGTGGCGGATTTTACAAGGAGGAGAGGACGACCTTCCTCTTATCTTAATATTGGATTCCTCTAACCGCAC
Organism: Fallopia convolvulus; assembly: GCA_964016875.1. Taxonomy (NCBI): domain Eukaryota; kingdom Viridiplantae; phylum Streptophyta; class Magnoliopsida; order Caryophyllales; family Polygonaceae; genus Fallopia; species Fallopia convolvulus. The sequence continues at coordinate 27,807,472 of OZ024719.1, forward strand.
ATATTGATGAATGTGCTCCTGAAGCTCTACAATTGTGGAGGGAAGACGAAGTGTCAATTCCTCTCTCAGGTTATTGTCTGTGAAGATCGCTCATTTAAAGGTAGTGATAGCGGTTCTCGGATCGCACCCTTCAATTTCCGCATAGCACTCCATAAACCGATTGAAGAAGCGATGCAAGCTTTCCCCCTTCTCTTGTTTGAGACCGAAAAGTGTGTCAAGCGAGGCAGCATCCCGATTGTTAGCTATGTACCTCTTTACGAACTTAGAAGCCAATCGTCCCCAACTTCGAATCGAACCCGGCCTCAGACTCTGAATCCATTTCAGAGGGCCTTTACCAAGGCTACTCGGAAACATCTTACACATGATAGCGTCCTCAGACACCCACAATGCCATTTTATGGGTGTAAGAGGCTATGTGATTTACAGGATTCGTGTTTCTGTCGTACACAGCAAAAGTTGGTGTAGAGAATTTTGACGGCGGTAGAGCTCGTTGAATATCCGGGTGGAACGACGTTGATGCCAACAAGGCCAACTTGTGCTTTGCTTGATCACGAGATGATTGCAAGGTATTGCATTGCGCTCTTAAAAGATCAAATAGCCTGTTTTGGGTACGCTCAAGAGCTCGGGCTCTTCATTCAATTCTTTCAAGGCTAACACTCCGATGTCGACTGCGGTGTCTCTTTCTGTTTTCCATACTTCGATTGCGATTAGAAGGGACATAACGATCGTTTCGCTCGTGCAAAGAATTGCGCCGACTGCCAGACCCGCGATCGCGGTAGATCTTCCGCGCTCGCGGCCACCGCGATCGCGGTCCGATCTTCTGCGCTCGCGGCCACCGCGATCGCGGTCCTTCGAGCCGTGCTCGTGGATTCGGCCACGACGGTTGTCGCGGTCGTTGGCTTCTCCCGAGTCGCTGGATGACGATCCGCTCGGCTGAGGAGGATCGGCTCGTGACCTCTTACGCGAGGGCGACTCGTGGAGATGATCTCTCCATCGTTTCCGTGGTGCTCTTCTATCGCTATCGTAATCGATTTGCATATCATCTTGTCTGTCAGAAATGATCGATTGAGGACTACGACGGTTATCGGTGAATTCAATAACACTAGCAAGTCGTCGAGTAGTCCTCTCAATTTCTGATTCATCAACAGGGCGCTTGCCTTGGACTTTATCCAAGGAGCGTTTTAACCTGGCGACCTCTTCCAGGGCATGCTCCAATCGAGACTAGGCTTCTGCACACCTTGTTTGGTGTTTCTCGTTCTCTCTCAAAGTGGTAGCCAAAGCGTGGGTGATCTCATCTTCTTCTTCATTGGTAGTAGATGCCCCGTTCCCGCCGTTCGGATAGGAGGACAAGATGACGCAGTTGTCCCCTCTCACGGGGTTGGACCCGGCACTGCTAGATTCGCCCTGCTCTAGACATGGGCTAACCAAACTAGGGTTTGACTCGCAGATAGGGAGCGAGGGCTCGAAAATTTTCAGGACCGCGGGCGCGGTTTGATCGGCCGCGATTGCGGTTTTGTCCGGCGCTCGCGATCGCGCGTATGGGTTTGCTCTGCCCCTTTGTTGGTGTATAAAATCTCGCCTTCAATTCGTATTAAAAACACCAATTAAGAACTCCTCCTCTTCCGCTCCTCTTCGATCTCTTGACCTAGAAAACCTGCAAAACAATGGACACAAGGGGCGGGGACCCCCTAATCCACCTCCGATGCCTAAGTCAGAAGAGCAATTGTCATTTTGAGCGACGAGGTACAACAAGAGAGCGGTGAAACCCTAAACAGTCGAGCTAAGCGAATATTAGCCTGTCTAGGTTTTCTGAAAATGCCGATGTGCACATGTGTCTCTCCCTACATGCCCAGGGATTGTATTTATAATGGAAGAGGGAGATTAGGGGGTCGTATTTAATTATTTCCTAGGGTTGCTTAAAGCCCAAGTTAGGAATATTCCCACCTTCACCGGATTTAATCTCATCATATTTGCAGGATAAGATTTCCCATTAAGTTGCATAACCGCCATATATTTTTATATAGAAAATAACGAAAATAACTGCGTAGTAATTTAAGAAATACCTTTTTAATAGTCAAAATAACTATGGTAATTATGTTTGTTTTACCCGCTCCCATAAACATACATGCAAATAAAATGAACTACTCATATGCAATATTGAACTTTCAGCTTAAATAAATTAAACCAATGATGTAAATGTTACAAAAATAGAGGAGCACGAGTCCATCATTAAAAATAGGTGCTAACAAGTTTTCTATAAAAATAGAGGAGCACGAGTCGATCATTAAATATAGAGTGACAAGTTAGATGAGCTTCTATGGGGTATCAAGGGCCTTATTATTGAGAAGTTAGATACTTTTGACAAATAGAATGATAAGATAGTGCATGTGTGAATATGTAAATGTAGAATTTTGCATGGAAAGATGGGAATAAGATGTTGATCTAACACTATGAAATTTGAATGTATTAGTGCAAATCGATCGGTGAGGGCAACAATTTACTAATTTTTATAATGTACTTTAATTAATTTGGAATGCACTTTTACCGATTTAAAATGCACTCTACTTAATTTGGAATGCACTTTTACTAATCATAAAACATGTACTTTTTACTAATTTTATAATGCACACAACCAATTTTGAAGAGCACATTCACTAATTTAGTATGCACTTTTACTGATTTTAAAATGCACTCTACCTAATTTGAGATTCACTTTGATAATGCACTTAAAATTGCACTTTTATTACTTCATAATGCACTTTTACTAACTTGGAATAAATTTTTCTATCTATTATACCTTTAAAGATGCACTTTAGAATCCAAGGATATACAACAACTATTCTTGAAAATCTTTAGCATGATTGCATTATGTCATTCGAGTTGCACTTTTTCTACTCTATAATGTACTTTTACTACTTCTGAATGCACTCTAGAGTTTAAATTCTCTAGGATCCACTTTTTCTATCTAAATTGCATGTACTACTACTAGTTTGGAATGCATTGTAACTATTTTCGAATGCACTTTTGCTAATTAAAAAGCACTCTAGAATCCAAAGTACACAAAACAAGCTAGTACTTAAATATGTCACCAAAAAAATACAAATCCTAACGAGTACTAGTCCAAACATGCTTTTAGTCCGAGTATTAATTCTCCAAAACTATTGAGCATATATAAATCCCAGCAATGTCTCTAATGACATCATGATGAGGCTCCAACTTGCAACATGTTATGTTTAGGAATGCACTTTTCACAGTTAAAAATGCACTTTTACTACTTCATGAAGCACTTTTTCATATAAATAAAAACCCAATAACCTACTTAAAATTTGTTAGCTTTATCACAAGTAGAAAACATGAGCACATGTTTTGGACGAGCAATCGATCGATGGGAGTGAGATTTGAGTTTGATGGAAGGAACGCCAGTCGATCGCTTGATCGATAGACACGAATGAGAATTTGGGAAGTATATTAATTATAAATAATTGTGATCGATTATAGATATGAATTGAAAGCGATCAATAAATTCTTGATTGAACGAAGTGAATGGATCTATTAAAAGGCTTCAGTCGAAGTAGCTCAAAGAATATCGCATGAGTTTTGATAAAAGGAGTTTTAATCAAAAAATTCAATTTCGAAAATGTCGAGCGTGTTCCATTGGAAGGAGCATATTGTTGTATAATATGAGGGGTACTAAGTTGTATTTATTTAGCACTAATGCCACCGTTTAATGATTTCCCAATTTTTTTAATGAAGTTTAACTTTTAATCCTAATTGTTTAAATGCTTCATCTAACGGTCCAAGTTGCTCCTCATTTTTCACCATATCACTACCATGTACAAAAATGCACTCTATATAGAAAATTTCATTCTTAAACTTTTAGTTCATAAATATAAATTCTTATCCATGTTTTTAGAATATAGGATAGAAAATCCCATTATTAAACAATCTTTTATTTTTTTGATATGATAGATAGGAAGATCATTAGGATACTAAAAAAAACAATACTATAGTTTTATTTTTGGAGAGAATAGTTTTTTAGATAAGATATATATAGTTTTTTTTAAATATCCTTGCATATATCAATTTATATTAATTATTTTTGGAAATGATAGTTTTTTTGTAGATAAGATATGTATTTATAACTTTATAAAATATCTTTGCCTCAATCAATGTTTTATAATGATTTTTTAGAAATGATTTTTTTATAGATAAAACATGTACCTATAATTTTATAAAAATATCCTTGACAAAATCAATTTAAAAAAATCTAAAAATAAAAATAAATAATACGATAATTCTATAAAAACTCGTGCAAGACACTTGAAGTAAGACACAAGACTAGTATAAAATAAAAGTAGATCATTATTAAATATTATATTATTTTTGAGATAGACTTGTGAGCTCTAGCCGACAAAAGCTCATGGAGAGTGCCCCAAATTTTTGCAGCCGACGAGCAATCCATGACTTCAAAAGAGATGTCATTAAGATTGCCACCACAAGTTGGTCTTTCGTGGGTCACTCAATCAGTTATGGGTTAGCCTTGCCATCAATGAGCACCGGAGGACGAACGGGTTAAGGAGTCGTCTACATAGGGGAAGACTGTTGGCCTTCAAAGTTAGGAGAGACTTGAACTAGATAAGTATTAAACATAAACCCCAACATAATCTCATACAAGCAAAAACACACTCAAAAGTCTGTATGTAGGAGGAGGAGGCTCATTGGGATGTACAACCAAGAGCTTATGGATAAAACACATGAAATAGCTACATTCTTAAATCGGTAGCATCTCTGTCCAATTTGGAGGATAAATGTCTATACAAGCTTAAGCAAGTTGTTCATGCAATGAAATACGCTAGGCATCCCATATGGAGATGAAACGCGTCAAATTCGGACGTTTCATAATGGGATTGTGCGACTAGTAGTAATCCAAGACCGGAGTAAGCAATGGCTGATCCGAGAAGAAAGCCTTGAGATTGGCAGTCACGCACTCATACACGCCTCTATACGACTCTTTTGTGTGAACCGCGGTGTGGGGAGTGAGAACCACATTCTCCAGTTGCCGGAGCTCCTCGGGAACATACGGCTCGTGCTCAAACACGTCCAGGCCAGCCCCCGCAATCCTCCCTTGAACTAAGCTACTAACGAGCTCGGTCTCATGAATTATGGCCCCCCGAGCTATGTTAACTACGATCCCCTCCTTTCCCAGGGCTGTCAACACTTGCTCGTTCACCATGTGCCTCGTTTCCTCAGTCAAGGCGCACGATACAATGAGGACGTTGCTGTCAATAGCCAGGCCGAGTACATCAGGGTAGAACCGGTATGGAGCTGATGGCTTCTGGGTCCTTGCCGTGTAGGCAATTTTGCAGCCAAATGCGTCGAGTCTTGTAGCAATTTTCGAACCAATCCTGCCTAGTCCAAGGATTCCCACCTTCTTGCCTCCCAGCTGCAACCAGTTCAATATAGAAATACAGATGACAGATCCAGATAGTCACTAAATTGCACAAAATCATTGCTAACAAGGGGCACCAAAGAGTAGAAGAGGATATTCTATTTCTATATACCCACCCGTTAAGGAGTAACTAGTAAGTAGTGTTGGTGTCGGTGGTGAAGCATTAATTTAATAATTCAATATCTCGTTTCAGCATCTTAACAGATTGGGGATTTCGAATGAAGTTAGTAATTAGACAAACAGTTGGGATACAGCAAGCTAAAATGCTCACAGAAATTGGGAATTTCATGGAGCACCCCACCAACCCTAAAATCATTTTGCTATTTCCTCCACAATTTCGTTCGTTTGATAATTACAGCAAGTATGAAACTCGGAGAGAAGAGAGAGGGAGAGATTTGATGCGGACCTTGCTGCCAAGAAGATTCGGATCTCCTTCAATCCTCCAAGATCGATGGCGGACGTAGTGGTCGCCGGAGGAGATCTTTCGCAAAACGTCGATTAGCAGCACCACGGCAGTGTCGGCGGAGTCGTCGGAGGTGACGTCTCCGGGGGAGGCAACGGAGATGCGGCGGCGACGGCACTCAGCGAGGTCGATGTAATGGATGGCGACGGAGGAGGTGACGATGCAGCGAAGGGCTGGGAGAAGGCGGAGGATGTCGGCGGTGATGGGAGAGCCCTGGGAAGTGGCAAACAGGGCGGTGGCAGTGGCGGCGACGGGGGAGGAGGCGAGGAATTCAGAGATGGGGAGGGAGGATTCGTAGGCCTTGACCAAGTGGAAACGTGTGGAGAATTCGGATTCGAAGTGCTTGTACACCGGAGGCGGCCATAGCATCAGCACCTTTGGCAAACCGGACTCTGCCATTCACCACGACGACACAGAGAGAGAGAGCCTACCTACACACATGATACAACGGCTCGTCTGCTCCCACATTAATAACAGGCGGGAGGAACCTCTACTAACAGGCGGGATCCACATTAATAAGGGCTCCCGTTCTACAGTTCTACTTTTGGATTATATATCTAGCCCACTTTTGGATCCAAGTCAAAATTTTGTTGATCTCACAAAGGAGATGTACATCAACGTAGGTATTTAATTTCTTAGGCACACTATCAAGGGTTTAGGAAAAGATTACATACTTGTGGTTGAGGAAGTTCAATCGAATTAAAAAAAATGATGTGGATTCACTTGTTTCCTCTCTTTCTAAAGTACATATTTTGTGGGATGTAACATGAAATAAAATGGACTTACAAAATTAGTGAAGTGAGGTGTTGTATTATGGGTTGTAGAAGATCCTAATTGTTTGAACTTATTACACCCAATATATGAATCAGATTAAACGTAATCATTGATTAAAATAAAACTCCTAAATTGATGGAATAATAGCATTTGGTCCACTTCCTTGCATTTTCTGAATTCAAAACAACATCTACCTAGTTGCATTTCCTGAAATCATGATACAAAAAATGGACATAAGAAAAGGTAAAGAATTGCTAAGAATATAACAAAATATCGTCGTTTTTTAGGGTATCAAAGATAGCTAAGCATGTACTTGTAAATCTTAGTTATGATGCATATATATCTAGTAAATAAGATAATTTTTTGGTTATTTAGATGAAAGTATGTGGTACACATGATTTTTGAAATGCTGGACAAAATACATTTTGTGGGTTACCCTCCAAGTCACTAAGACTAGCTAGTGACCACAAAAAAAAAAGACAATTAATATTTTATCTTATTTACTTTATGCACATTTTTTTTGGTAGAAGGAGAGGTGATGCTCTCCGTTCCCTCTATGGGAGTTTTATTAATAATAAAAAATGGGCTAAATAGTCAGTAAACGGGAGATAGCCCGGCCCCTAACATCATCGAACAATAAAAGAAAAATCCCCTCCGGCGGGGCACGCAATACAAGAAATCCTAAAGGAAATTGAAAAGCAAGGGAGGCAAGGCGATCCGCGACCACGTTCGCCTCCCGATACACATGACAGAATTGATAATCCAATCCCTACTAATTAAGTCATGACATCTTGATGCCAGACTAAAAAGAAGATGACTCCTCTGACATTGGAGCTCAAGAGATGTATAATTAATTGAGAGTCCGACTCAAGAATAACCCTACGGTGCCCGGTGTCTCAAGCCAACTTCAATCCATTATACACCCCCAGAGTTCCGCCATTGGAACCGTACAAGACCCAATGTTAAACACAAACCCCCCCATCCAATTGCCATAACACTCTCTAATGATGTCTCCTGCCGCCACCAACCCGTCTTTAACAGCACCGTCGGTGTTGACTTTGACCCATCCTCTCTCCGGCGCCCTCCACGTGATCCCCTGCATAACCTTACAATTATATTTATTTGGACAAACTCTCCCTACCTGCTGCCTTGAAGTATTCCCTGGTACGTTCAATGATAATTGTTTGAAGTCACCGGCGTAGAATTGAACGCTTTCGAGTTCCTCCACTTCCAAATCCACCAAATAGTATTAGCAAAGATAGAATTCCAATCCAAGTCTTTGATCTTAGCTCCTTCCAAAATATTCCTCCTTATCAAACAAGCAAAGCGATCCTGAAAGAAAGAGGGATAAAAATTAGTAACTTTAAAATTCTCCCAAATCCATCTCACATGAGGGAAATCACGGAGCATGTGCTCATAATTTTCCACCATAGCACACCCATAAACACAGTGATCATTCATAGAAATGTGCCGACGTCTTCTTTCCTGGTTGGACATGACACCGCATTTACACACGAGCCAGGCGAAGCATTTAACTCTCTCAGTGGCTGTTAGCTTCCAAATCCTTGTATAGAACGCAACATCAGTGTTGGTTCTGGTGAAATTCCTACACAAAAGATTGAAACCAAACGCTACTGTGTAGTTCCCATCAACTGTAAATTTCCAGATGATCTTGTCCTCCAAGTCACCCTCCTCAATTCTGATCGCAACAGCAACCATCTTCAACAACACTTCAGTCGGGAGTACATGCGACATCTCATCCTAAATCCAGCCAATCTCATGCCTCCAGTGCGCTTCTCACAGTCCTGCCTCCCATTTCCTCACTATTTCCGACCAAAAATTGACGCTCTCACCATTTCCCAACATCCATCTATTTCCCTTGATTATAACCTCAGAAACTCCCGTTCTAACATATTTCTAAATGTTAGAACAAGCCGAAGACTTGCCTAAAGCTTTATCAACATACTTGTTCTTCAACACCGACACTCAAAGATCGCCATCCTCATTAATAAAGCGCCGACCCAGCTTGCCAACAAGAGCAACATTAAATTCATGCATCGACTTGATCCCCAACCCCCCCTTGATTTTTGGGTCTAACGATCTCCTCCCAAGCAACCTTATGCATATGTCTCCGTTCCCTTTTACTACCCCAAACAAAGCTCCTGTTGATTTTGTCAATCTCCTTACAAGTATTCGAGGACAATAGAGTGGAAGATGATGTTCGTGTTTTTGGTATAGTTTTTTAGTATGTTTTCTTAGTTTGTTAGGACTAGTTTTGATAAGTTTAGGGTTAGTTTTGTGTGTTTTTGGATGGTTTTGCATATTTTGTGAAAAGTATGGAAGCTACTCCGTTTTATGTCTTTTTGTAGGTTTTAGCAAGGAAACAGTGCTATTTGGAGCTGAATTTGGAATGCTGTGGTGAAGGACGGAAGAATACGAGATGAAGAAGTCGAAGTCCAAGCTTTTTAAGTTGAAGTGTTGAAGAAGTCAAAATCCAGGCTCGTTAACGAGGCTATGCAGGGTCGTTAACGAGGCTTAGCAAGAGTTTTTCGAGAAATCTTAGTGATGACCTACCGATCCTGTGCAGGAATTTATTCCATGTTGGTAGAGTGTTTTTAATGAGTTTTAGGGTTATTATATTATATTTTAAGTCTTGTTATTCTTCTAGGTTTTTATTTCTATCTTTTTAGAGTAGATTTGTATATTTTAGGGAAGTTTTTATCTTATATCCTTATTTATTTAGATAGCTTTATTAGTATAAGTATCCTTCTATTTAGCCTAGAGAAGAGGTGACAAGTAGAGTAGGATTTTTTGAGAAGAAGAAAGAAGAGCCGAGGGAGAGAGAGAGAGAAGAGTCGGAGAAGGAGATCGAGAGCCACGATGGATGAGAGTTACCGGGGTCGTTAATCACTTATTTCGATTCGGTTTTGTTTGTTTTTCGGTTTCTTCTGAATTCTGTAAGACAGTATTTTCTTATTAATTTAAAGTAGTTGTTTTGTTTTCAATGTTTTCCTTTATAGAAGTTGATTATTTCATAGTTATGAGTAGTGAGTAGTTTTCTTGTCTAGGGCCGGGGTTGAAACCCGGCATAGTTATGCATGGTTTGATGAGTAAGATGATGTGTTGAATGCCTTATATCTATTTTTTGAGATTGCTTGTTGTGTTTATACTGAGATGAAAGTCAAGGTAATTTGAGTCTTAACTTAATCGAGAGAGAAAGTTATAAACTTAAAGGTTGATATTGTTTGAATACGAAAGTTTCAAGCTTTAGATCCAAAACAAGTGATTGAGTGAATTAGTTTATGAAAGTAGATTAATTTACTTACTAGTCAATGAAAGTTGATAAATTTATCTATTTAAAGGCATGATCTTTATCTTCTTACAAGTTTATATGCATGATTAGTTTTTATTTGAATTCTCTTAGATCATATTTGTTACTGAGTTCGTAGTCTTGGTACCGAACGTATTTTTAGGTCATCTTACTAACTAATTAAAACAGTAAGACTTCAAGCTTTCTGCTTCTGCCAACTATCATTTATTTAGCCTTAATTTTTTTCTTTTTCTTTTTACAAAATTTTACCACGTTCTTTTCTTAAGTCATTTTTTTTATTTCTTTTCTCCTTAATTCAACCACGTTCTTATTCATCCCTAAAACTGCTTCTCTTCTCTTCAAACAAACCTGCAAACTGCTTTCTTCTCTCCCTTACTTTATCTCCTTTCTTGTGTTTCCAGCGTTTTCGCCACTCTTGCCGACGACCCCACTGCCACCTCAGTGATGCACCAGTTCTCAACAATGGCCACACCAACCCTTCGTCTCCAAAGTGCCTCTACTTCCTTAAAGTCTATGGTTTGCAAAATAAATTCCCATCAATTAGAAATTGAGAAGCCAATTAAGGACGACGACGGTGCAGTGGGAAAGCAAGGCTAGTATTCCCATCAATTAAGGTAGTATTTTTTCTAAAACATAAATATTTTTCTGAATTGATTGAACTTCTTGACTTCCTATTGTGTTTACCTCGACCAGAGAATGCACCATATTCATTGGAATGTCCAAGGTAACACCAACTCCCCAAATCTACAGGTTTCCTTCTACCGACTTTTTTCCATGGTTTTGAGGAGATTTTGGAATTAGAGTGAGGCCAACTTCTCAAACTCCCGATTTCAACTTAGTTCGCTCTAACTACTCTAGAATACTTACAATTAATTTATGATTTTGTACAATGTTTTACGCTTAAGGTTTTGAGTATGTGTATGGATTTGGAGAGTGCATAGAAGTTGTTCGACAAAATGCTTCTTAAAATTTCTCAATTTTGATAATTTCCTAATTTCAATTTCTGCTATGCATTTGAACTGAATTTTCTTTTCCCAATTTTTGCAATTGAATAGTTTGATATTAGGTTCTTTTTAAAATCAATTCCAATATCAATGTACACCAACTTTGGTTTAAATGTAATTAAATCCCAAACCAGTTTTACTACCACCTTTCGATCGATTCCTTGGCTTGCAAATAATTCGTCTTTGATTGAAATAGGAGACCATTGAATTTCAACTCTTGGTTGTTTTTTCAGTCATCAAAAAGAATTTAAATGACCATAAATTGTCTCCATTTATCAGGTTAAGATGTTTGTTTTTAAGAGAGATGATTGAGAAGAATGCTTGGGATTTGACTAAAATGAGTATTTTAATTTCTTCCCAATTTCATTTAAGACTCCTTCTCCATTTTCTCCCTCTTCTTCAATTTCTGTTGCTCAATTGGTTATATGAGGCTCATGGTTGTTGGCTATTGATCAATTGGTTATAATTATGTGTTCAATCGTTTTGCTTTTTATTTGAATAAGGTTGGTTTAAGGACACCTCTTTGAATTCTTTATTTCTCAATTGAGAAAGATCCAAATTTTCCAAAATTGATCGGTTTTAACTTGTCGTGCTCAGTTGGAACTTCTGAAGTTCAACAAATATTTTGTTTGTTTGTTTGTTTTTATATAAAGGTAGAGGATATATGAGGCTCAATTTCCATTCATTGATTATATAATTGGGTGATATGTAATTTCCTTCTTCATTTATTTTTCTATGTTAGGGTAAGATATAATTTAGGTGAGGTGGAAGTTGGGTTGACCCGAATGGATTTTGTTGTCATTCATTGATCATATAATTTGCTTTTTTTGTTAGGTTTTAATTTCTCTTGTGGTGTATGACATCTCATACATGATACTTCTCCACCAATTTACTATTTTCCTGGGGACTTTATTCAACATTAAATCTGAATCATTCATAAAATCTGGGTTTGTCTAGAAAGTTATGGATATTGTTGTTGTTTTTTGTACTCTTTTATTTCTAAACTTGCTTTCTTTTTTGGACACGGTACTTCTCCACCAATTTACTTGAGCCCCTTGCAGGAACTTTTGCAATAAACAAAGTTTTGTAGTCTTGGGCTGAAATAGTGATTCAAGCCAACTCTTAATGAGATGTAAGTAGCAGAAATTAAGATAATGCTCTGGCTTTGTCCTGTTAGAGAAATGTAGAGTATATTGATTTGGTAATTTTAGTTTTTGATATAAGAAATTGAAGAGAAAGCCAGGTTTGTTGTTTTTCTTTTTTGTTATCTTGCATCAAATTAGGTGGTCATTTGAAACAATTAGTCATTGTGAAAGTAAATGTAAATTGCCAAAGTTGCAAGTCTTAGGTATCAATATGGGATTGATACTTCTGATGTAGTATTCAGCTTTGAACATATGTTGGTTTCATAAAATGGAATTTACTACTCTTTGCTGCAGGTTTGGAAAGGCAAAGGCTGTAGAAAATGGAAACATGGACAGAGATTAGGCTTCTTATTTCAATTCGAGTCACCTTCCTTGCATAAACTTTGGTTTGTCCTCAGTGCCAGTTAAATGGGGCAAACTTTGTGCAGGTCCTACATTTTTTAAATCTTCATTCTCTCCCAATTATTATTTTTTTGTTCACATTTACATATTTTTATTATCCATGTAATTGTTATACCTGCTAGATTAAAAGCTTTTTTAGGTATTGTCTTGTAAGGTTGAATTTTGTTTTTATATAAATTTGAAAAAATTTGATTTTGTACGAGGATTTTATTTCATGATAGTTATTGTCTTAAAGATTTTGCCACGTGGTTTAATTTTCTTTATCAAATTTACGATTATAATCTTGATAAATGTGGATAATATTCATAGGGGAAGGATTGAAGTCCTCACCTTTAAGTACATACTCATTTGTCCTCCTTTTATTACTTTTCCTATTTCATTTTCTTCTACTAAATCTGAAAAATACTTTCCTCTACTCTATTGTCTAAATCTCACAGGGCACTAATATTATGCTTGAACTCTTGGAGAAGATGAACTTCAAGGTGGTAAAAGGTTACAATGTTTTTGGTGATGTTGCCTCTGGTTTAAGGGTATTTGTGGAACAACTAAAAGCCAAGAGTGTCAACTTTGATGTATGTTCAGCAAATAGATTTAATAGAGAAGCAAGTAACAGAATTTGAAGCTGTGATATCCTTGGTTCACAAATATTGCTCATTGTTGGAAATGAAAGTGCAGTCTGCACTCCAATTATCCTCATCTTACGAATATTTTTATTTCCCCATTCTTTGTTACATAAAACCTTGCAGACTGTTTGTGATTTCCTATAGAGTGCTTGAATATCAATGTTAGATACAGGGAGGTAACTTGATTGGTTTTGTTCACTTAATCACTTCCCTATCTGATTGGAGTTTGTACAGTGTGATTTGGTCTCTAAACCTCACTTAATCATATTGATGTTGAGATTGTAATGCTTCACCTCATAGTGTTGGATAAGAAGTTTGTATATAGCTTATGTTTTATTTTACTATAATCTATAACATTTATGAGTTTATGTAAGAAATGAGGTGCATATTAAGTGCACGCGAGCCTCAACCAATTTAGCCTCATTCAACGAGTTGAGCTCATACTAATCTCATATCTTTACCATTGTTGATGGTTATTGATAATTTATGAAATAACAACTCAAGTCCCTTTCCATGAACAAAAAGATGTTCATACTTTATAAAAATGTTCAAATACACTCATAGAAGCTATATATTTTTTTGTTAAACATGTAAATACCTTATAAGATTATATCAAATCATTCAGTCTTAACCCGTGCCTTAGAAACGGGACCGGACACACTAGTTAGTAGTATACAAGTTCGTTAACGACCCTGACAAAGTCGTTAATGAGGCTGTCCGTGAGTATTTTGTTTATTTTTGTTTGATTTTTATTATTAGTACTTGATAGATAAACAAATCTTGCTTCTCGTGGAACGATCCTGACTCCCATATACTCAGCGGGGTCTTGACTTATAAATTTATTTGTTGTCTAGAGTAAAGGCCCGTCAACAAATTGGCGCCGTTGTCGGGGAAGCAACGAGTTTGTTTGTTTATCTATGGGTCTGGGAATAGCCCGACCCCGTTTTTGTTTTTAATTTTTGTTTTCTTTGTCTGTTTTCTCAGCATATGCCGGTAGGACGTCGAAGGCTTGAATTTGACAACGCTGGTTATTATTCAGAACCTGAACGTTCCCTGCATCGTAGACGCCGAGAGAACCGAGCCATGGCCACACCTGAAGAGTTGGCTTGTCAGTTGGAAGTCCTCGAAAACCAGATGGAGGCGTTGAAAACTGAGAAGGCAAACGCTGCTACCGAGGCTGAGCGTCAACGAGCTAACAATGCTCGTCTACAAGAAGAGTTGAATGCCTATCTGAGGAATGCCAAACAATACATGCATCCGGAACTGAGGATGCCAGAATCCCAATTGTGCTTCCGGAGATAGAGAAACCATTTGTGATTAAGTCTAAATTTATATCCTTAATTAAGCGGGCTCAGTTTGAAGGGAAACCTACTGAGTGCCCTATGGAACATAATTAGAAATTTTCTTGATTTATGTGACACCATAGCTGTTGAAGGTGTCTCACTTGAATATGTTCTGTTAAAATCTTTCAGGCGATCTCTTGCTGGAAAGGCTCTGAGCTGGTTGGAGAGCTTACCTCCTAAGTCTACCAGGACTTGGAAGAACTTGTATGATCAATTTCTTACAAAATTCTTCCCTCCTGCCAAGACATCAGAGCTGAGGAAGCGCATCACCTCCTATCACCAGCTGCCTAATGAGACTTTTGTTGAAACATGGGAAAGATTTAAAGAAATGCTTAGACAGTGCCCCACTCATGGGCAACCTTTATATGTTCTTCAAGAAATCTTTTTCCAGGGTATCAACGCTGAGACCAAGAACCGCATCAACACGCATATAGCGTGCGGTTTTATAGAGATGGACCCTGCGGCTGCATGAGAATTGCTGGATAAGCTGTCCAATTATGATGCCATGTATGGATCCCAACAAACTCCACAGCCCCACAAACGTCTCTACGTGTCTAACCGAGAAGAAGTTGACCCAGATGTTAAAAATCAATTTCTACAAGACGAGGTCAACCGCCTGAAGAAGCAGGTAAGTTTTCTGAAATCCTCTCAATCTTGTCAAGAGTGTAGCTCTTCTGCCCATAGTATTTTTGCTTGCACTAACATAGAGTAGGTAAGAGCCGCTGAGACAATTGTTGAAATGAATTAGATGAGAGGCCCATACAGGAACCAACCTAGCAATTTTGACAGGTCAAACAACTATTAAACGTGGGACAATCAAAATCCAAATCCAAGCTATGTAGCGCCTCCACCGGATAGACGACCTGCGCCTTATCGACCTCCAGGCCATCAGGAGCCACCATCATGGGTACAAGGGTTACAAGAAAGCATCAATGGAGTCCACAATAAAGTTAATGAAGTTCAGGCCAACCTTAACCACCAAAATAAAAGATGGGGAGAGTTCGATGTATGGAAGAAGAATGTTGATTCCCAACTAGGGAACCTTGTTGCACAGATTCCGAGGCCACAAGGGCAACTTCCGGGCCATCCCGAAGTGAACCCTAAAGGACAGATAGCAGCGGTACACCTTAGGAGCGGAAAGACACTACCGGAGTGTGTCCAGGCTAAAGACAAGACTGAAGAGGACGCCACGGTCCAGCTCGATAACGAGCTAGCGAGGGCGAGTGCCGAATTGGGGCAACATGGTAACGAGGCTCCCAGGGTCGTTAACGACCCTAATCCAGGTAAGTTTTATAATCCGAGCCTTCCTCTCAATCCCAGGGTATTTAACGACCCCATCAGGGTCGGTAACAATCCTCCGATAATACCTGACGACCCTAGTGTCGACCCGGTAACTCCACCTCTCCACCTCTCGACCCTAGCGAGGCTCGGGATCGCGGCTTGTAATGAACGCCCAATGTGGCTCGAGCGGACCACAAATGTTGTGGCACTCAAACCATGGGGTTGGATCGGGATATATAGTGAGCTAAAATGGGGGACACACAGCACAATCATGGACGAAGGGAAGAAAATTATATAAAATAAGGCCACAAGAGCCGAAGTATCATAATTACAGACCCTAGGGGGGCACCAAAATAAAAATAAAAAAACATAAAACTAAAAAAAAAAAAACCCCTCACTCCTTTAGGATCTCGTCAGCATGTTCCATGGGGACTTGGCGGACGGGTGAGGCAATAATCGCCTCAAGATCCGAGGTTGGCACGTTCGGCACGGGGTTGGGGCCTCCGGTGGCGAGATCCGAACCTCCTTGGCCGAGGTCCTCCACGGGTTTGGCCTCGGTGGTCTCAGTCAGCACCCCCTGTTGTCAAGGAAGAATTTGCATTCTCCCTCGGGCTCTTCCCCAGTTTCTTCCCCCATGGTCAGCGCGTAGTTGGGGTTGAAGAAGGCGATGCGAGGATCGAAGTGCCCATACTTCGCACCCGCCTGCCTTACCCCCATGCGAACGGCCTGCCGGAACATTTTGTTGACACTGCTCAGCAGCTCTTCCTTATACTCCGCAGACGCCACATACTTGGGGCATGCAGCCTCCACCTCCTCGTTAAGCTCATTGATGCGCTGTCGGAGGCTGCTAATCTCCTCCTCGGCCTTCCGAAGCTCCGCTTCCTTTTCCCTAAAAAACTAGTGCTCCGCAGACAATTTAGTCTAGAGCTCCTCGATCTCGGCCTTGAGATCTACAAATTCCCCCTTGAGATCCCCAACCTCCCCCTCGGCCTTCTCCGTCTCCTCCTTGGCATTCTTCGCCTCCTCCTTGACCCTGGCAACGGCTTTGGCCTCATCCGTCGCCGACACCTCCACGACCCGAGTCCGCCTATCGGCCTCCGCGAGGTCTTTTTCCTTCTTCACACATTCGGCATCGCGTGCCTCGAGCTTTGCCTCCAGGGAGTCCAAGTTTCTTTGGAGGAGGCTGATGCGACAACAGTTGCAGTTCTCAAAGAAGTGACGCTAATAACAATGAAAATCAAAAATTACGTCAGGAAGGAAGGAGCACGAGGCTAACAAGCAAAATTTACAAAAATGAATAGCTGAGGGCCTCGTTGTTGAGGGCGGCCTCGGACAGGTTGTTCACCCACGCGATCTCTTCCTTCCAATCCTCCCTCTTCCAATTCATAAGTGCCCCTTTGGATGGTCCAGGGCAATGAAACTTTTCGGCCGGGGGGAAGTGGGGTCCAAAACCCGACTCACGGGTCCGCGGTGAAGGCGGTCTCCTTCCCCGAAGAACTGGACAGGTTGTCCCCTTATATTTTTTTTTCTCTCGGCATGGTGACGTCTTCGCGTCCTTGCGCATTTGTTAGGCCCCTTGTCGGACCCTCGGGGAGCATGCAAGGTCCCCCGGGCGGACTCTCCCTTGGTCGCCCCCCTATAATTTTAACCCCCACGCCCTTCGCGGGGATTGTTGGCTTCGGCAATGAGGTTGGTGGCCTAGCCGCGGGAGTCGGCTCCTTTAAAATAGGGCCCTTTGGGGCTCGAGGAACCTGAGAGGTGGACGTCACAGGTTTCTTTCCCTGCACCCTCGAAGTAAGAGCGTTGAAAAGGTCCACTATCAAAAATGTAAGAAAAAAACAAGTTAGATAAAAAGTAAGAAACAGAATATCACAAACAGTCAAGGTAGTGTGATCCGAGTGAGGCTCTCGATCGTCGTTAAACAAACGAGGTTCAGGCAGCCACGGTCAGCCTCGCCCAAAAAATAAAAAAAATAAAACAACTAGGAGTTAGGGAAAAAGATAAGGTACCATGTTTGCCCCCGCGAGGTAGAGGGGTAAGGCTCAAGCCGGCCCGCTCAAGCCTGCTCTAGGCCAGGTACTCCCAATATGGTTTTTTGCGCTCTAGGGCGTACTGGGCCCTGAGGTCAGCGGCTTTCTGTGTGCCTTTGGGTCATTCAAAGTTGTTCGGGGCCGTGGGGAAGTTAAGATACCTCCTAGTGGGGTCCTGGACCAAGAACCATTTATCCTTCCACTGTCTGAAGTTTGACGGGGTAGTGGTGATTTTGAGCCCGGGTAAGCTTAGATTGACAAGGCATGACTCGTTTTCCCTCCTTGCCAGAAACAGACTAGACATGGTATCCAGATCCGTCCCCTCCCCGAGCTCGTAGCTGCGAATGGTGTAGGCACACAAAAGCCTCCACGCATTGGGAAACAGTTGTGCGGGGCAGAAGTGCATGGCCCACAAGAAGTTGACAATGTGCGAGGCCAGAGGTAGCCTAAAGCCGGCCTGGAGACTGGGCAGGTGGACAACCACGCACCTCTTTTATAGCGCCAAGGAGCAGCCTTCTCCCTCGGGAAGCGCTAGCTCAATCCCCTCGGGCCAGGCGAAGCCCTTTGCAATCTTCTCGAGGTCTTTCCTTTCCAAAGACGTCGGGACCCCCTCGGGAAAACAGATCACTCTCATTGGGTTCGGGGACATGGGTATCCGCTCCTCGAGGATGGGAGGAATGCTATAAACAGCATCGGTAATGTGCTCCATGAAAAAGCTCGCCATGTCATTGGAGTCGGACGACCTCACAATAGAACTAGCCACTTCCTCATCGAAAATCGAAGACGAGGCCATTTCAACGCCAGACGATGTGCAAAGTCGAGAGAAGCGCAAATTAATAGGAACGTCGGAGTCACTAGAAGAGGGATCGCTGAAAACAAGTGAGGGAGACCTCGGGTTCTGAGAGTCACTGATCTCGACACTCCCTACGGTCTCAAAAGGCTCCTCATAGAACCTCTCTTGAACTTTAAACGCGATGTCTGGTGGGGGGCTCAAAGATGTTCCTCTAGGCATGAAAGAGTGACGTCCAGGCCACAAGAGGCGAACACCTGGAAAAGAAGGAAACTTTGAGACATCGAGCAAAGCCACAAAATAAAGAAAATGCGAGGTAATAAGAGGGGAAAGGCATGTGGCACCCTAGGGCTACTCTGACGGATAGGACGTCTTAAGAGGAATACGAAGCGCTGAAAGGACTAAAACAAAGATTAGAAGACATCGGTTGGAAGGCCAAACATCCCGTCAATCAAGCGTCGTGATGTTTGGTCTCCTAAGAAATTCAAAATTCAAAAAAAGGAACGGTGAAGGAACCCAACCGTCGGCTAACGCACCGAGAAGAGAGAGCATCACCAGCGCCAACCTCGCCACCCCCGTTTCTCCGCCGTAACACCGACGCGAAATGCCAGGAAAAAACCATCCCCCCACTAGGGTACAGCGCGATAAAAAAGGTAAAAAAACGTCGGAAAAAAGAGCCAGGTGTGATGCCGAAACACCAGCACCGGCCTCGCCCCCTCCGTTTCGCTATCGTAAAGCTGCCACGAAACGCCGGAGGACGGTCGCCTCCCGCTAGGGCACGAAAACGACAAAAGAAGCAGAAATGCCAAAAAACACGAAGAGGGAGTCAGGTACTTACTTGTTCGGAGATTCGCGGAGAGGTCGGTGGCGTTCCTGGAAACCGTCGAGAAAACTGTCGACTGTTGACTGAAAGATCGGAAGAACGAGAGAGAGAGAGAGAGAGAGAGAGAGAGAGAGAGAGTACGTGAGGAAGAAGATGAAGATGAAGCATTGAGGGGGCGTGGAAGAGACGCTTTTAAAGAACCTGAGCCTCCCACCATTCCCGAAAAGCTTATTGGGCCTAATACATCTTTAGAGGCCCAATAATGAGACACGGGGAGACCGGCCCAGAAGTCGCCACATGCATAACGAAAGAAAATATTTAAGTGTCAAGCCTCACAGATATTCACCACGCCAGGAAAATCTTTGCGAAGGAGTTTGTCCAGCCTCTACACCTCGCTTCTAGCAAAAACCTCGCACCCCGGGTTTGGCGAACTAGATGATATTCATGTATGACCTGCAGTCCTCAAGACGAGGTCCCCAGGCCATGGGGTTGTGATGGTGTTCAAAATGGTAGAACAGGAAGTGGACCGGGGTACGAGGAATAACGGATCCGACGGGACTCCCAATGTGGATTACGGGACCCATTACCGTACCCAAATCTAAATTAAAAAAATCTCTATCTCCACGAGGCCCCGAGACCTCGAGAACAAGGTCTAAACCTCGTTGCTCGAAAGCTGACACCCCCGCCCATCTAGACCACACAACTGTCGCCGCTCCCCCAACTAATAATTAGCTGCCTCACCACCAGACCAATCAGAAGCCTTGATCTCAGGCGTCCCACATCGAGCAAACACCAAAACTCGGTTCCTCAACTCTCTATAAATAGAGGAGAACCTCGTAGGTAGTGGAGGATCAAAAAACATCTTGAACTCAAGAACAATCTTACTCGTTGAAGATCGACGTGTTGAATCATCGTCAAAGACCTCGCTACAGACAAGTGAAGTTCACAAAAAGACTTCAAGTCGCACAAAGAGCCTTCGCTCACACCAAAGACCTCGATGCATCGTCCCGCAAGCCACAATCACCACGCTCAAACTCAAACTGCTCAACCTCGCTGCCAGAGTTCATCAAGCAGCCTGCAGGTGGTAGAACCTTGTAGTGATTAGGAGATCTCGAACATTGTTAGATCGAGATCTCGAATACTCTTAGGACGTCTAAGGTGTAATCTCGTGATTTGTAATCTCGTGATCTGTAACCTTGTGATTTGTAACCTCTTCATAAAAAAAATAAATAAAGAGCAAGTGTTTGCACAATCGAATAAAAGCAATCTCGTTTCGTGTCTTCTAGTGTTGGTTTATTTCGGGTGTCATCACTTTCTTTATCTGTTTACGTCTGTCTTCCATTGTGTTGCTTCTTTTTTTGTGAGTTTTCTAGTTGTTTATGCATTTTTAAGGTTCGTTTTTGCTTACACGATACACTGCTACTCAAATCTGGTCTTTTGTGGCTTCAATCTGTTGGTACTTGCAGTGTTATTGAGATTTTTTGGTCAGATCTCTCCTAATGTAACTTGGTTGATCTAGAATTTTCTTGTATCTGTTTGTTTGAGACATTTTGAGTAAGGTTTTGTTGGATCCGGGTTTTGACTTGGTTTGGTTAAGTTATTGACTTGCAATTTATTGTGTTGGAGTTCTTTGTTGATGTTTGTTGTTGGTTTTGAAATTTTGGTTTCAGACTTGGAGTTTCGTGCTCTATTGTTGTTCTGTCCTCTTGTCTGAGTTTGATTTCTTGCTTTTGGAGTTTGTTAGACTTGTTTTTGAGATGCTTGGTTCTGATAGCTGCAAAACTTGCGTGTTAGTGTGCTTTTTGTCAAGATGAAAGAATCCTATACAAAAATCAAGCCATATGATGGCATTGTTGACTTTGCCATGTGGTGTGTGAAAATGAAGGCAATACTAATCAAAGAGAAGTGTTGGGGAGTTGTTGTACAAGATTACAATGTGGCTGACACGGATCTTCAGAGAAAGGAAATGGACATGTTGGCGCATAGTGAGATCATGTTGAGGCTATCGAATGAGGTGGCAAGGCAGGTAGTGTCTAAAACTACAGCAAAAGGTTTGTGGGATGGTTTAAAAGACATCTACCAGGTTAGATCCTTGCCTAATCTAGTTAGTCTCTTGTGCAAGCTCTTTACCTTCAAGATGAATGTTTCCTTGACTTTGACTGAAAATCTTGACAAGTTCTTGAATATAACTCGGGAACTTGAGAGATGTGATGACAAAATCAAGGAAACACATCAAGCTATCTTACTTTTGAATGCTTTACCTGTTGAATTTGATACTTTTAAGGATGTTATTCAATATAGTCATGAAGAGTTAACCTTGAAAAAGATTATTGAGGTTGTAGCTCAGAAAGATCAATCCATGAAAGTGTTTAAGCATATTAAAACTGAAGTTAAGACTGAAAATGAAGTTGATTCTGCCTTGCATGTTGAGGGAAAACCCAAAGATAAGAAAAAGTCTAAGAAAAAAGTGGCATCTAAGGGTAATAATAAGAAGTGTTTTTTATTGTGATAAACATGGCCACTTTATTAAGGATTGCAAGAAAAAGAAAGAGGATGATAAGAATAATGAATCTGATTTTTCTGGTATCTTGAAACATAGTAAGGTTTATTCTCATGAGCTTCTCGTGTTGGGTCCTTAGTGTGATCATGATTGCTGGTTTTTTGATTCGGGATGTTCTCTGCATGCTACCCCTCATAAGTATATGTTTGAATCTTTGCATGAATATGGGGTAATATTGTTTTCCTTGGTGATCATACTTGTTTGGATATTAGTGGTATAGGAAATGTACCCTTAATAATGAACGATGGGAGGGTTAGAATCCTTCAAAAGGTTAGGTGGGTGCCTAATGTTAGAAGAAACCTTATTTCTGAAAGCGTTTTGGATGGCTTGAATTGTAGAATTAAGTCACACCACTATATAAGAGATGTCATAAAAAAATGGCAAGACTCTTATACGAGACATTAAGAAAGGAGGGTTGTACCAAGTACTTGCTTCTCCTTTACTTATTGATCCTAAAGTGGGTGTGTATAACTACAACTCAAATCAGCCCAAAACTGGCTTTCAAAGTGAAGTAACGGTTTTAATTGACAATCCAAGACAAGAAAGGCCAAAAAATCAGGTTCAAAGAGAAGAAAATATTGATGTCGACCAGTTGAAAGGTGTTGCAGAACAGACTTCCGGTTCAGCTGTGATGGAACTAGAAAAAGGACGTGGAGGTGACAAAAGTCACAGCCCTGGACAACAGAGGTTAGAGCCAGAAAAAATAGCTCACTATTCTAGAAAAAAGTTGCTGAAAATAAAGGTATTATTTATGCTGACTTGAGAGGGCTTATGGGCATCATTTCTGAGGTGCACACTCACATATTAGGTGGGGAAAAGGGTGAGCGTTCTTAGGGCTGAGCACGGTTCGGTTAAAACCGAAAAATTTGACCGAACCGACTGAATTGAACCGAACCAAAATCGAAAATAGTCGGTTCGGTTATCGGTTTACGGAATATTGAAATTTCGGTTTCGGTTCGGTTTTTTCGGTTCGGTTCGGTTAAACCGATATTATTTAAAAAAAAAAAATATTCTCAAGAGGAATTGACTAAAGAGTAAAGAGGGGGTCTCTTGAGTTGAACCCTAATTCTGTCTCGCACCGCTCCAGTATCCAGACTCCAGAGAGGGATTCTTGTCTTGTGAATGCCGGTTGCTCCAGTCGCTCGCCCCGGCGTCCGGTGTGCCGCTGAGTCTGTCGCTCCACTCCAGTCCAAAGTTGTTGAGTCTGTTCGGCTGTTCGCTTCAGTTTGCGTTGCAGACCGCGGTCACCAAGTGTCGACGTTTGTCCCCTGCGGCCTGTCGCGATGACGCTCATCTCCAGTACAACGCCGAGTCGAGTAATCACGCATGTCCGATCAAGTAATTTGAATATTTGATGAAGTGATGAACCAATCAATTGATTCTGTGGAATCTCATGTAATTTGAACATTTAAATCTTTGTTGTCGTGTAACTGGGAGCTTTTGTCATGTAATTTTGAACTTTTCATGTAATTTGAATACTTAATCTATTGGTTTTTGTGGAATCTGAAATTCTAAATCAATTGATTCAATTTTGTCACTATAATTTGAATGTTTGATGAACCAATTGAAAAATACAATATAAAATTGCTTCGGTGCCTGAAATTGCTTTGCTGAAATTATACTTGGTGAAATTGCTTTGCTGTGTCGTTATGTCCTACAAAGCAAATTGTTAATCGATTCAAATGTTCAATCAGCAAAACATGGCTGATGTTATGGTTGTTTAGTGTTTACAATTACTTAATTACAGATGTTATGGCTTATTTTTATATTCTTATTAGTTATATGGGCTTATGGATGGGCATGGGCTATGGCAGTTTACAAGAACAGGGTTACAGGATTCACCGATTCAGTTTGGTTTTAGACAAGTCGGTTCGATCGTTTCAGTTTTAGTCAAATCGGTTTGATAGGTTTTTATGGTATTTTATGAATTTTAAAGTGACTTCGGTTGTTTCGGGTTTGCCTCGAACCAAACCGATTAAAACCTAAACCGAACCGACCCGAACCGAAAAAGTTCGGTTCGATTTTCGGTTCAAAAAATATCGGATTTCGGTTTTCGGTTAGGTTTGATTTTGGTCGATTCGGTTCGGTTTTGAACCGATGCTCAGCCGTAAGTGTTCTGCTAAATCTCCTAAGATGCGTTTGGTTGAGAAAATTGTGAATATTAAGTCATCTATGCCCATGGATTTGCATTCTAGTTATGTAAGTTCTAATATATTAGGTGAGATGCTTGTTAATGATATTCATGGTGATGTTATATCTAACTTGCATGCTCATGAATTTGACATATGTGATTTACATACTGATTTGCATAAGGATGTTGTGAATGATGAGCTTAATGACAAAATGCATGGGTTAGTAAATATAAAACTTGCTAGGAATATTATGCATAATTTGAAAGAGAATTGCATCCCTGGTAATATTGTTGAGTGTGCATACATGATTTGCTCATAGGAGGCATAAGTGGTTGCCTCTAATTGAAAATTTGCTTAAAGTTTTATCCTTAAGAGGGCACTTGAAAAAGTGTACCTTGACTCAAGAGGAGTCTAAATGAATTCTAGATATGATTGTCCTGTTTTTATTGTTGATGAGACTAACAAAAAGTATAGGAAATTTCCCCTTTGTGGGAGAATGTCTAAAAGAGTTTGAAGGGCCGATGATAAAGGGATCCCAAGACATGACATTTAGGGGTTTTTTTTCTTTTCTTGTTATCTGTTTTGGAGACTTGGAATAAGAGGGCACATACAACTGGTTTTTAAGCCATTTGGTACCATTGCACGTGTTCTAAGTTCAAATTGGCAAAGAGAAGTCCAAGGTACATGTTTTGTTCTAAGATATTGCAGGCTAGATTTTAGAGAGTGCATACTATAGTCACAGTGCACATTGAAACCCAAATAGAGTTGTGTCCCCCCCCCCCCCCCCAATCCATATTTTTTTAGTATGTGTTGTTTTACTTTCGTTGAGAGATTCGATTTGATATATTATACGTTGTGATTCGATATCCGAGCAAAATGTTATCAATGTTGGAAGATTAGATGTATGCAAACTACTTTTAAATGTCATTTACATAGTGATAATACTTTTATGTTTTGTTAAATTTCATATGTTTGTGTTATAATTGAACTCGGGACATTCAAAAGAATAGATTATATTAATTAAAATATTTTAGTATTGTATAATAAAGTATGAATGCATATTTTAAGTAGTTATTCTAGTATCTTCGGGCAACTAGTTAATAAGATAGATGTAGGGTTCGTTCGGCAACTCAGTGCTTATGATGATACTAATGTTGATGTTAATATTAGTTGCTTGTTGATGAAGCTGAAAGTGAAAATTTAATCGTCAAATATGCATGTGGGTGTTCGGTGAGAGAGTTTGCTTATATAAAAAGGTGATTGTAAAAAGTGACTTTAATGGCTCCTACATGTTTATTTTTTGGGAAATAAATTTGTTTATTTGAAACAAGCATGAAGGTGTTGATTATTTTTTCGGAAATAAGCATCCAAAATAAGTTGCTTATTTGAAATAAATATGTGTTGTCGAACACCCCCCCAAATACTTATATCTCCAAATAAGCAACAAAGTGCTTATAAGCATCCAAATAAGCACTTGTCGAACGCACCTATGTAGTACCATGAGATCTACGTTCCAGCTCCCCAAGTAGTCTCCTTCAATTAAAAAGTGGTTATTCTAGTTACCCATTATAATCTTGAGGTTTTTTTAATGTTTTTCATATTACGTTTTTTTAAAATAAAGCTTTTTAGCTATATCGAATAAATTTTGGCCCCTCCAAAATAAATTCATAGTTCCGGGCACCTGGTGTTAGTCAAAGTGAGGGTGACAGTCGCCATAGGGTTTATCTCCTCCTCTCACTATATGACATGTAGGAAAATACTATTTCAAAAGTTTTTGGACTGATGAGGAAAATATTGCATTATTGCATGGTTAAGGGACCTAATTAGATGGCTTTAACATTTAGAAACCGGTGATAAAAGGTTACAAAGCTTGAGAACCAGTGACATATTTTGTTCTTATATTTCCATCAGTTTGTGTTTCAAGGACATGTTAGGCTGTTCTTTATGTGGAAACTGGGTAGAAATGGGGACTTTGAAGTTGCATTGGCTGATAAAATGGGGACTTTGAAGTACAAACTTATTAAGCCCTGATCTCTCTACATACTAATCTTCAATTCTCGAGTTCTTCACTTAAACATGCGAACATAACATGAGTTAGTTTGGTGTACAGATTTCGATAAATTGGATAATCTGTACATGGCAATCGAATGGGATCCAATTCTGTTTCTTCTTCATCTTGGTGGCGTCCATAGGACAAGGTCAATTGCTGCACTTTTGTCAAAGGGTTCAATCTTTGGCTCGACTCTCATGGCTGAAACTAAACGCATACCACGGCAGGGGCAGGGATCGAATAACCATCGGCTCTGCTTGTTGAGGCTTGTACTGTCCTGCAGGGTTTGCAACTGGCTACAGAACATGCACCGAGTTGATTGTCATTGAAAGAGATGCGTTAGTGATGATGGTCTAGATATTGAAACAAAGGGAAGATTAGAGAGAACGAATTCACCGGAGCAAGCAATATATTGTCCATTTTGAACTCACAATTTCACACAAGAGAAAATTAATCCCAATCATCTGATTTTTCACTCCTATCAGCAATTCAAGTACACAAGATCACCATTCAACATGGACAGAGCACAAGAATGACATACGAAGCATATGCAAAGTGTAATTGCAAGTCCAAAATGCAAAATGCAACCAACCAACCTACCAATAAAGCACTAGAGATAGAAGAAGAAGAAGAAGAAGATTGATGATTAGGTGTACAGCGGTAGATGAGTCCAAGCACCAGAGACATGGCCGTTCTCGCACACATAGGCCCTCACGACGGGCTCGCCGTCGTCGTGGTACCCGAACGCCCTCCTCAGGCAGAAGGCCGATTGCAAATCCCAAGTCCGCTTGCAGCTGCAGTAGGCGCAATTTACCCCAATCCTGCTCCTCCGTCCATCGTTGATCGTCCTCCAAACCCTAGACCGCTTGAAATTCTTGAAGATCCCCCGGAACAGCATGTAACTCCTCCTCGCCTCAACGTGAATGCATCCCGGCCAATCGCAGATGTACAGCGCGTCGTCCCGAAATCGGCTCGCCAGCAGCTTGTTCCCTTGCTCCCGGCTCAGGCTCCAGGTTCCCGACGCCAAGTGCGACCTAACAGGCCTCTCTATCCTCTTCTTCGAGCAATTCCGGTCCCTGACAGTCGGCGCGTCCCCCTCGGCCTCCGCGCAGTTAGGTGGATGACAATCGGAGTTGTCGCAGACGGTGTCCAAATAGAGGTCGTCGTAGAGAGACCAAGAATTGACCGCCGGGGCAGTGACGGCATGCTCCGAATCTCGGATTGTCGGATCTTCTCGCACATCGGAAGAGCAGGGACTGGGATCGCCGGTGGTGGAGTTGTGGTGACGGTGGCAGTAGATCTGGTCAGCGCCGAGCTCCCGGTCGAGGCCGAAGTCAGAGTTGTCGAGGAGGACACCGGCGTCTAGGAGGCCGGGGCAGCAGACGGCGATCTTGTGGAGAGCGGACCATCCGCCAGGAAAAAAGTGGGAGAGATCGGCGACGACGGAGGGCATGATGGAGAGGCAGCGGGAGCGCCAACAGACGGTGCGGATTAGGGTTGAGAATTTTGGGGAGACGCAGGCAAGGCGGGCCCAGTTCCTGGGATCGTCTTCCAGCTTGAAGAAGACCTTCAGAACGACGTCGTCCGGCAGGTTCGTGAACGGCGACCGATTCATCCTCAAATGGGAATAATTTTGATTTTTTGGTGCGTTTGAATGGGCATACTGATTGGTGTCACCACCGTCTGCCCACACAAATCCTCTTCCAACCTGGTATATTTCATTCCTATGATTTACTTAAATTAGTTGTGCCCGTCCTACCATGTACGATTACGATTCGATATTTTATACACATTATAAATAGTAAATTAATAAATATAAATATAATATAAATTTTAATATAAGTAATTTATTGCTTGTAAAATGTATAATTTTTATAATCAAAGATTATATTATTCATATTTTATTACATTCTATGTACATAAATTTAGAGATTATTAAATATTTCAATATATTTATCAAATATTATATCACCTATTTTTATTTATTTCTAAACATTATAATTATTTATCATTATTTTTATTATTATAAAAGAATATATATATATATACATATTCATGAAAAGATATTATGTTATAAGATAAAAGATATTTATACTTATTTTAAAATATTTTAAATTTGTTATATTTTATTTTAAATATTTGTATAAGGGAGTTTTCAAAAGATATTGTTATACTAAATAGATATTTGTTTGATGTTAAAGATAGATTTAAATAGTTAGAGAAAAAATTTAATAGAAAAAAGTATTTTAAAAATAAAAATTAATTATATATATGAGGTGGGACCAGAATCTTTCTGGTGGTTCAAAAAGGGACAACTTTAATATATAGTTATAGATTTTAGATTTTAAATAAATATTAAAATATTTTAATATTTATATTTAAATTGTAGAATAATATTCTAGTAAATCACATTGAGTAAGTCATGTGGTTATATTTAAACCGTTAGATTTAAATTAATAAAGAGTCAAGAATAAAAATAAAAGAGGTATAAATAGATTGTATAGGTGCCATGCACCGAACTAAAAAAAATTCGCTAAAATAATTTAATTTTTTTTATTTGGTTATAATCTTTCAACAAGTTTTACCCGTCGTACCTTGTACGACTATAGTTCGATATTTTATAGACATTAAATAAAAATATAATACAAAAATTTATGTAAGTAATTTATTGCTTGTACAATGTACAAATTTTTTTATTTTTGAATCAAATAAAATAAATTGAATAAGAATTATTAAGTTTAATTTTGAGAATAAAAAAATTTATTAAGGTAAAATAATGTACATTTCTCCTTTTTCTTGATGATATTTCATATATATTTAACTTTAAAAAAAGATACATATGAATAAAATGTTAGAATATGAAAGACATAATATTTAAATAAAATAATAATTAAATTAATAAATAAGTATGATAAAATATGAATGATATGGATAAAAAATAATTTGTTTATAGAAAATAATTAAAAAATAATTTATTTTCATTTAAGGTGGGGCCAAACTCATTTTGTGGCTCAATAAAGCAAATCCTCCTATTAGATAAGATTAAATATTATACATCTATAAATAAATTCGTGAAAAGATATCATGCTAAAGATAAAAGATATTTAATACTTATTTTAAAATATTTAAATTTTTTATCTTTGATATTATTATACTAAATAGATATTTGTTTGATGTTAAAGATATATTTAAATAGTTCAAGAAGAATTTAATTGGAAAAAATTAAAATATTAGTGATAAAAATTAATTTTTTAAATATGAGGTGGGACCAGAATCGTTATGGTGGCTCGAAAAGGTATAAATTTAATATATAGTTATAGATTTTTGCGAACAACTTATTTTTTTCATTTTCTAACTCGTTCTTTCTCATATAGAGAAATCGTCTCTCTTTCCTGCGTCGACGATTCAGAAGGGCTCATAAACTATCGACGATTCGTGCTCAAAACATTGTATACATCTTCCGAAAAAATTGGTTCCAAAGAATAAAATAACTAGTTATAGATAAATTTGGAGTTGTAAACCATGCACGTATTAATAACTTGGTAATATAAAAGGGTCCGCTTTACATTCAATAGAATCGTACAAAACTATCTATTGGTTTTATTTTGATCGATTAAGATAAATTTCTACAAGAGATCCTACCCAGGTTCAAAGCTCATTCCACGCTTCCGCCTTTTCTAAGATGGTAGAATTGTTAGAGAACCAAATTTCGTCCGGATTGAGATTTTGACAACCATGTCCATGGCACTACTAGTCTACTACTACTACTTGTGGCCATTTATAGTGGATTAGAAGATGGCAAAAGAGATAGTTGTGAACAATTTAAACCGATCCTTAGACGATCACATAATTTTATGAATCCGATCCAACTTTGAAACCCTCATTCTGGATTGTAAGATCTCGCGACCCTACGATCAGATCTCGTAGGATCAGTAGCAGCAACCCAGTAACTACCCCTCATTCAATAATTGTAAAGCTTGACAGATTTAATAGGCATACCATGTCAACTTATAAATACGGTCATATACTCGTATAGTTTAAAGGCATTACATTTTGAAAAATCACTCCTTTTGTACTAGGAATCTAGGATAGGGGTGCTTACAACAAGCATAACTATGATAATTGATAGACATTGACAAGTTTAAAATGAACATGGAACAAGGATAAGGAGGAAACAGAACAAGCTTAAACGGAGCAAACTTACAAATAGTTCACAAGAAGTCAGAAAGATGTCAAAGGGCAAGGAAACAAGAACAGACTTACAAGTAATTAAGTTCTGTAATCAAACTAGGCAATTACATGCCATAACAAAACGTTCTAGCTGATAATGGTTCCAAAGTTCATACCATTATAACAAAAAAACAAGTGTCCGATCACAACAGTAGCAAGAGAACAAGTTGCATGGTTGTTACATTGAGGAAGGGCTCAGGCCGCTTTCGGATTTAGCTATCAATTGGAAGAAAAGACCATTAGTGTTTTTCCACCAATATTGTAAGCAATAGCAATGATGGAAGTTGGTTGAAAAATATTATGAAAATTGATAAATACCTGTTAGGGACTTGCGCTCTTCTTGGGGCTTTTGCTTCGGCTAACACTGCGGCGTGGACTATGCTTGTTGGTGCTCTTGCTTGCATTTTCCAGATGCTATAAGTGGACGAAACAATTGCAACACTTGACAATTAACGAGCAACTATGAACATTTGCTTCTAATCTAAGAAAGTCCAGTGAACCCTATGGGGAGAGATCATTCTCACTAACTCAGATTTTTCTTAATTTAAGCCAAGGACAGCAAGAATAATCAGTCGTTTTTTTTTGTTATTATTTCATGGATCATATATGATGGAAACTCAAGGACAAAAATAATCAGTTGAGCTATGCTTACAGATTTAATTGGTGATCTGGACCTTGAACGTGAGCTGCAAAAGTTCCACAAAGAATGCAATTTAAATTCCATATGTTCCTTTCAACCTTGACCGAATGCCATGACGCCTCTTTCACATCAGTGACCATATACAGCAGTAAAATGTAAGCAAAAACATATTACGTATGTACAACAATTAGAACTAATGCAAATGGATACCGCCGAAACTTTTAAGTTTAGTAAGATATACATATCAATAGATACCAGAGCATTCTTCCAGATTGTGAGAGGAAAGCAACAGAATCCAGAAAAGCACCCATTAGCTATTAGTTTCCAGCAATCCAGCTGTATTACAGTAATCCATGATCATCAGTGTTCCAGGTTCCCAAAGCTGGCCACTTAAGAAAGCCGCATCTCCACAACCAAAGGAGCTGCAAGGATTTGAACCATATCCAATCCAGATCCTAACTTGCAATCCCCATATTGCCGCATAAATCCGTATCTAAACAAACAAAGATTAACTTTGACATGAAAAAGGGGAAAAAATTGCCAACTCTGGCCTACAACCTCACCTATCCTATGTGTATCAGCAACCATGATATAAAGGAGTGCTACATCTGAAAATAAAGTCATAAACACCACTAACTACAAGCAACAATAGAAATAGGAAGATAATACACATTATTCTTAGATTTCCCCTTTATCTGCACTAGTCGCCACTACCAGTATTTCAGTAAACAAAAGTCGGTCTCACTCCATCGACATCCTCAACAGTAGAAAAAAAGACGATAAGTTATACCTGGATAAAGAACGGGACTTTGATCTGGATTTAGTATGTGGTGACACGGACCTTGACCGAGACTTAGCAGCAGAGCGTTTAGATGATTTTGCCTTTGGTGACCCACTGCAAAACAAGTCAACTACTTAGAAAATAGAAAACCACACAGCAAAGAAAAATGTCAATCAAAGCATCTCAAACCTTCTGCTCCTGCTCCTACTCCTGCTCCTGCTCCTGCTAGAGCTGCGATCTCGATCATGGCCACGGCTGCGGCTTCTGCTGCGGCCTCTTGAATTTGAAGGACTACGACTGGTACTCCTAGATGTGGTCTTAGTATATTGCTTGACCTGTAAGTCAGTATTAGAGGAAATATAATAGACAGCAACCATAGAGACGAAACAGAAATAGCCTATATACATACAATAAATTGTTTTAAATGAATTTCTTGGGAATGAATCAAACTTACACGAACATGCTTCCGAGAGAATGCATTTCGAAACTCAGAACCATCAAGTTTCTTGATCTGTCAGAAAAATCAAATGAGGTATTGTTTCTTTTCTTACATAGCAAGAAACAGTGCATAATATTCATCTGGAAAGGAACCGAAGCCAGAGGAAAAGCTTTGCAAAACTTACAGCATACTTCATGTCATCAGAATTAGTGTAATCCACAATCCCAGTAGTCCCTACATGAAATGAAATATTATTATATATCATACAAAGAGTATGTACGACACTTTTTGTGACTCCATCAAGGAGATACATTCATGGAAGATTAAAGTGTCTTATTGATCCTCAATCTTAACATCTATTAAAGAGTAAGTATGCCACATTTTACAACTAATTAAGAGACATTCTCAATTGATCCCCCATATGGATATATGACAAGCCAGTGAAGCCACAATTCAGAAAGTCCAGCATGAAAACTATAGAAGTCTATAACTACAGAATGCTATGTCTGCTTACAAAGCCTCAAAACTTGGTACAAGCAAGTTAATACAGCTAACTACAATCATATCAGAAGAAAGGACGATGATATGTTCATAATGCAAAAGAAATATTGAGACTAGTATTGCTCTGTCCTACATAAGAAGCATGCAAATAAAAGACAGATTTCTTACCATCTCCATCACGAAAAACTTGGGAAAAACACACATCCCCAGCTTTACGCATGTGATCCTGGACGAGTTTCCATTACAAACCAAAAACAACATGAATAGGATGCATTTTAGTCTCATAATTGTACAGCCATTGCCAGGCAAAAAGTTGAAGAGTATGCGATTCATGATAAATAGAAGTTGTTGTCTGCAAAAAGTTGAAGAGTATGTGATTCATGATAAATAGAAGTTGCTGTCCCACCTTTAGATCTTGCCATGATGCTGAGGATGGTAATCCAGTAATTGACACTGTATAACACGGGTATAAAGTAAGTGACAGATTTCAGAACCATAGTCGGATTCAAACTTACATTAAATCAGATCTCACACATACCACGATAATCAGAATGCCTAGAGGCCCCACCACGGCCACGACCAGCAAAACTACTATAGCGATCACTTTTTGAAGATTGGCCACGACCTCCATGTGCAAGTTCCACCTTTAAAGAATACAGCAACATTCAATATTTGATATTTAGTTTCAGCTAAACAGCTGTAATTCAAATGGCACAATGTACGTAGTCACATTTTATAGGATCAATACACCAAAATGAGAATGACGAACCCGCAGACGATGCCCATCAAAGTCATAACCATCCCGGCCACGAATGGCACTTTCAGCATCACGAGACTCTTCAAACTACAACAGATTATAATTGTCTATGTTATAGACAGCTACATAAACTAAATGTTACATAGTAGCAGCAAACCAAGGAAATGATCAATGCATATGTTTACACCAACTAATAGATTCAAATTGCTGATTGCTCTATTTGCACAAGTAAGAGACCGCAATTTCATTCAGAGATGCTTAATTTAACACTTAAAAGATAAACCTACCTCGACGAAGGCATAACCAGGAGGCTTAGGTGGGATCTTCAAGTCAATGTGTGCTATCCGTCCATACTGCAACATGTAATGGGTAAGTATATTCCACAAACTTTGAAAAATCGAAGAAATTCACGAGACAACCCATATATTCCACAAATTTGAAAAATCAAGAGATTAACGAGACAACCCAATCTGAAAATGCACAGAAGTAGAACTGAAAGGCCAGATGAGCACCTTTCAACATCATACTATTACTTATAACAATAAGAAGCGCCATAAATCTAAGAAAATGGCTAGCCGTGTAAGAAAAGTGAATTCAATATCCTTTAACGACAATTTGAACCCTAAAGGCCAAATCAATATTTATTTTAACGCAACAGCAACGATGGTACTCCAAACCCTAAAAAATTATGGCTGGTCAACTTGAATCTCATTAACCTTGTAAAACAAATCGTCGACCTCCCGTTCCCGAATATCCCCAGGAAGGTTTCCGACATAAAGAGTCCTGCTTGACCGATTGCTCATTTTTACCTGCGAGAACTCCTGTATTGTGATAAAAATAAATTTCAGAAGGAACAAAAAGGTTGAGTTTTGAGGAAACTAAGTATAACTCAAAAGCAAATAACATCAGAAGTGTAGGGTTTGAGATTGGAGATAGCGAGGAATACGAGGACTTACCAACACGGAAGTACAGATTGACAGATCTCTCTCAAATACGTTTACAGAGAACAGAGAACGGAGATAGGGTTTTCAGCGAGAGAGGCAAGTGTAAAAGCATCCCTGCACTTATACGATATTTTTTAATAAAAACAAAAATGGAGTTTGTCTTCTTTTTTGAAAATTTTTTTTGGGTCAGATTCTTTTTGAAAGTTTAATAAAAACATAATTAGAGTTTTCCTTTTTTGCCAAGAAAAGTGACTAGAAACAATACTCCGTAACATGTATCAATTTTTAACAAAAATAGTGCTAACTTTATCCATTACTAGTTTTACCCGTCGTACCATATACAACTACGATTCGATATTTTATAAATATTATAAATAGGATATTAATAAATAAATAAAAAACAATATAAACTTTAATATAAATAATTTATTGTTCGTAGAATGTATATAATTTTTTAATCAAATATTATATTCTTCTTATTTTATTACTTTCATGTACGTAAATTTAGAGTTATCAAACATTTCAATATCTATTAAATATTTTATTATCCATTTTTATTTAATTTTAAAAATTTAACTATTTATTCATTATTGTAATTTTTTATAAAAGAAAATCACTATATTTACATAAATAAATTCGTCAAAAGATATATGATAAAATATTTATATTTATTTTTAAATATTTTATCTTTAATTTTAAGAGTTTGGTTCAAATAAAACGAACTCTTATCCTGAAACGAACTCTTATCTTGAAACGAATGCACTTTTGATAGTTAGTAGTGCACTTTTCCTACTTTGGAGTGCACTTTTTCGTATTTGCACTTTTCGTACTTTGTAGTGCACTTTTCGTACTTTTTATAGTGCAATTTTTCATATTGCACTTTTTGTACTTTTCAATGCACTTTTGTATGAAAAGTGCACTACTAACTAGGAAAAGTGCATTCGTTTAACGTTTTAGGATAAGAGTTTGTTTCATTTGAACCAAACTCTTAATTTTAAATACTTGTATAAGGAACCTTTCAAAAAATATTGTTATACTAAATAGATATTTTTTTGATGTTAGAGATAAATTTAAATAGTTAAAAAAAATTAATAGAAAGAAGTTATAATAATAGAAATAAAAATTAATTTTTTTAATATAAGGTGGGGCTAGAATCATTTTGGTAACTCGAAAAGGTACAACTTTGATATATAGTTATAGATATTACCTATTTTTTAAACATTATAAGTATTTATCATTAACTTTTATATCATAAAATAAAAAATATATCTATAAATAATTTCATGTAAAGACATATGCTAAAAGGCAAAAGATATTTATACTTTTCTAAAAATATTTTAAATTTGTTATCTTTAATTTTAAATATTTGTATAAGGAAGTTTTCAAAAGATATTGTTATACTAAATAGATATTTGTTTGATGTTAAAGATAGATTTAAATAGTTAAGGTAGAATATAATAGATAAAGTTAAAATATTAGATATAAAAATTAATTTTGTAAATATGAGGTGGGGCCAGAATCGTTCTGTTGGCTCGAAAAGAGATAGCTTTAATATATAGTTATAGATAAAATCTCTCTCCATATCTTTCATATCGGGGAATAATAAAATCCTATATTTCTCTTTTTCATATTTAATATTTCAAAATTTACTCTCTTTCTAAAATCTCTCTCATTGCTTACACTACCCAGAATATCGAAGATGCTTAAGTCTCTCATCCACTTCCGATCTTACCTTCGACTTTGATGTCCGCCTCTAAGATCTCACCTCCACTTTCTATCATGCATTCGATAATCTGTTTCATTCTCTAAAGCAGCTCAACATGAGCATTGGCATATGGTTATGCGTGATGAGATCACTGCACTTGAACGAAACTACACTTGAATTGTCTCTTCGTTCCCTCCCGGGAAAAAAAGCGATCGGGTGTAAGTGGGTTTATCTTATCAAGTACACTTCTATTGGTTCTATTGAGCGCTATAATGCGCGACTTGTGGTTCTTGGAAATCGACAAGTTGAAGGTATTGATTTTAACGAGACTTTTTGTTGGATCGTAAACCGTTAGCAAATAGCTTGGGAACTGGCAATTAAGCTGTTCCCAAGGCAGCGGAAGTAAACAGTTCGCAAGTATTAAAGATAGTAAAAACACAGTTCCTTTATAGAGGAACCCCACTACAACCAACTAGTTGTATGGGTAAACCTCTACCTCCGCTTGGAGGATTTTGAATGACTTACTTATATTGATTGCTTTGTTCCTTAGTTACAACAGCCGGATTCACACTTCTCTGTTCCTACGAGTTCTTCCTAACTCTAGCAACACTAGTGAATCCTCTCAACTGAGTTCCTAAGCTCACAACAACAAAATACAAATAACTCAATTCTTACACCGACTTCTCAGTTCCCTTGTCCTTGGGAACTTCGGCTTCACCGTCGTCGAGATCACACACTCGCCGGCGGGGACTTCTCTTCTTTTCTTTCTTTTCTCTGGTGTGGGTGTTTGTGAGTTCTGGAAGAAGTACTCAATCCGAGTACTATTCATTTGGCTTTATAGTCCAGGTGAGCTTGGGCAGTCGCATCTTTCGTTTGTGTCCAAAATGCCCTTTGCTTGATGCCCAAGTTGTACTTTCTTCACATGTGACTTTGGTTTGAACTAGGTCAACTTCTTGGATCAATCGGACCGTTGGATGAAGCGTGACAGTCAGATCCTCAGACTGTTCCTTCGGGCTGTCCGAGACAGAATCTCGCGATCTGCGCTGAACGGTCGTTGTCCTCACATGTGAGTTCCCATGTCATGGAAACTGTCTTCTTCAGAGTTCCCTTGATGGAAACTCTTCATCGTTGTAAGCTTGTGTTCTCTTGATCATTTCTGGGAGTTCCCATTTCATGGGAACTTTCCTCTTCAGAGTTCCCTTGATGGAAACTCTGCATTGTCGGCTTCTGTGGCTTTTGGTCATTCATGGGAGTTCTTGGCTGTACCTGCGTTCCTTAGAAATACTTGAACAAACCACATTAGTTCCTTATGGTGTTTGTCATTATCAAAACACGGAGAATGACATCGTTGATCCGTTGTTTAGAACCAGAGATCCCAACAACGTCCCAACAATTTCCCCCTTTTTGATGATGACAAACCCATCACAAAATATGCAAGTATTTCAATGAATGATATGCTGATGAGTTCCTAAGTAAGATTTTGGGAAGTCACTTCTGGTGAAACAATTAGATTTAGGGAGCCACTTCTGGTGAGACACTTAGTTCTTACTTAGCTTTTTATGCAGTTGTTCCCCCTTAGCTTATGCGTGTTCTGTGATAACTTAAACTTTTAACTCATCTCGTATTTTTTGTCTTTCCCCCTTTTGACATCATCGAAAACAAGCAAAGCAATAATAGGGAAGAAGGGAACACGCAATCAAATTAAAGACCAATGCATTACTTAAGAAAATATTTACAATGGGAACTCAAGTACAATTTTGTGGTCATTTTTGGATTAAGGGAAAAAGAAGGGAGATATCATGGGGCTTCAGGGAACAGGGCATCACAGAGGCGCGTCAGGACTTGTGTAAGCTTTTCTTGTCCTCTGGCCAACGATGCTTGGTCCCTGGCAATCTAGTCGAGGGTGTTGGCGATACGGAGCAACACGTGAGAGTTCCCCTCTTGTTCACCAGACTCTAGTTGAGCCGCTTCCTCTACAGGCTCAGAGTGCCTCATCTTCTGGACAACTGAAATGTCCAGTTCCCTTCCAAGCTCTATTTCGTCCTTAGAGGCGTCGTAGAGACCCTCTTTTTGTAAGAGCTTCTTTATCAGCCTAGAGTAGGGAAGAGAATGGGACTTGGAAGCCATGCACTTCTCCATGTGCCCAAGGATGATTCTGGGAAGGTTGATGGGCTTCTTGAGGAGGAAGTGATAGAGGATGATGGCATCTGGGATATTGACAACCAGGCGCTTCTCTTGGCGAGGGATCACCAGATTGATGATGAATTGGTGAGCGAGCTTGGCGACCAGGGACAAATGGTGAGTCGAGAGCACTTTAGAGGGAACTCGACCCTCAAATATAGTGTTGCACACCTCGGCGCTATTGAAGTCGCCCCAGAGCTTGTTGGGCAACTCGTTAAGTCCCTAAATTGGGACCCGGAGCTGAAGGCGGATTGTTGACGTAGTAAATATGAACTCGTCGCCTTCGTGGGAGAGAGTTCCCTGAGTGCAGTCATTTGAGATAGTGAAGCTGTTGTAAAATTGACGCACTTGTGAGAGATCTACGCTCACAGTTTCTTTGCAGAGGTTCTCCTAGCCCTGGGCCTTGATCAGGTCCCACAGTTCCCCTAGGCCATTGTCGTTGAGCACGTCTTCGGAAACGATAAGTGGAGGAAGGAGCTTCCTGCGTTCATCCACAGGGTGCTTTGTTGAAGAAGTCCCCTTCCCCTTCTTTGTAGTGCTCTTGGACGTGGTCCCCCTAGAGATCATGCGAGGTCCTTTCTGCTGAGGGGGTGCAGCCGCTTCAATCATTAGCACGCGATCCCTTGGCTATTGGGAACTCGTGGACACCACCATTTGGTGTCCAGGTGTTGGGATCCGTGCTCACTCCTTAGCAGCTGGAGCCTCTTCTTCTTCTTTGACCTCATCATGGGAGGTCCCTTCTTCCTCAGAGGAGCTCGAGCTTGAGCCCTCCGCATCATCCTGGGGATGACTTGTAGTTGCCTCAGCACCACCAACTGGTGCTGGGTCCCTTCTCTCCGTGGGCTCTTCAGGAGCCACCTTCTCTGGGGACTTGGTCCCTTGGTCAATTGTGTGTTCAGAGGGGTCCCTGTTGAGCTCTTCTTCTATTGCCTTGAGCTGGGCCTCCTCCTCTACAGTTCCCATGATAATAGGAGGAGGGTCCTTGGTCATTTTCCCGATCACCACGGAGAGAGGGAGATCATCGTCGTCCGAGGTAAGGGCGACGACACTTTTGGATGGTGAGGGAGAGGGAAGTTTTGTGGTGGTGGGGGATGTGGTGGAAGAAGGAAGAGAAGAAGAAAGGGGAGTGGAGAGTTGTGTAGAAGGGGGAAGAGGAGTGGATTTGGTAACCTGGGGAGTAGAGATTCCTGAGGTAGATGTGTGTTTGGGTGAGGAAGGAGGAGAAGGAGTTTTGTGAGGTGGAGGTGGAGGTGGAGTTCCCGTTGTTGTGGGAACGGAAGGAAGTGAAGAAGGTGGAGTTCCCTTTGGGGTGGGAACAGAAGGAGGTGGTGGAGGAGTTGTTTGTTTCGTGGGAAGAGGTTTGGGAGGTCCCTCAGTTATGAGAAGAGGGAGGGAAGAAGAAGAAGGGAGTAGACTCTGGGATTGGGAGGTCCCATCGTCGGAGGGGAAAGCGTAAGGAGGTTTGGTCATACAGGAACTCTCCTTGGAGCAGTTCAAGTATTCCTCAAATTTGAAGTGGGGCTTTTTCCTAGGCTCCGAGAATTCGGAGACCTCAGTATGTTTGCGTTTTTTGGATTTGGAGGGATCTTTGGAATGTTTGGATTTTTTGGGTTTTGAGGGGTCTTTGGAGGGGTGGCGTCGTTTGGATGAATGACAGTGTTTGGATTTTCGGGGTTTCTCATTGATTGAGGGACGAGCATCTTCGAAACTGTCAACGATGACAATTCCGGAGGAGGTGTTGGTGGTTGACGGAGGAGGAAGGGATTCAGAGGAAGTAGCGGAGGAAGTCCAGGCCACAATGTCGTCGGCCGGAGGAGGAGGTGGCAAGAAGGGGCTTACTTGGTTGTAGAGCCCTTGGATAAGAACGTTCTTCATAATTGGGTCTTGCTCTTTCTCAATCTCTTTCAATTGAGAGATGAAGAGGATTCGGGGGTTGGCAAGCACCCACTCTTTGATCTGGGCAAAGGTGTGTTGAGGGGCCATTTTTGTAAGGCTTTTGGAGGTTTTGGAGGTTTCTTGAAAAAGAGAGTGAAAGGGATGTGGAGAAGAAGAATGACAGAGATGGAAAATGGAATAAGAGCCCAAAAATGGCAAATGAGGGTTTTAAGGAGAGAGGGAGCGAAGGGTAGAAAGGAAAGTGGGAAACCTCGGTAACCGTTGCCCAATGAACGTGGGGCATCGTTTCAACTTCCATAGCACGCCTCTGGACATGCGTCACGATCTCTTGGGAAGTCCTTTTCAAAATTTGAATACTTGGCCCTTAACGCTTTAGAGCCTCTGACACAAAAGTCCGCTTCCCAAGTGACGGTTCGTCTTTGTAGATGAGTCAGCGTTCCCTTGCTAGTATGTATCAGTTCCCATGATCTTATCAAGGTCAGGGAGAGTGAAGTGGTTAAGGGAACTTCACACTCATCCTTTTTGTGGGGCTAGGGAACTCAAAGGGAACCAGACAATTTGCGACTCGATAAAGGAGTAAATATTTTGGCTCATGAGAGGCGTTTGTCTGGTCCCTAGCTTAGGGTAGGTTATATGATCAACCGTCATGGTGGCTTGTAAAGAGGGATAAAGGGAACTCTGGTTGATCATTTTGGGCCAAAAGAAGTAAAGTTCCTTTGTACACATTTATCTTTAGACTAGTAATCATGGCATAGTAAAAGCAATAAGTCCAAGTTTCCTATCATGCAATCTTAGATAAACTAGTCAGGCATTGAGAGAGAGACAAACAGGGACTTGTTTAGTTTAGATTTATCATCCCTAGAAGCATTCGAAAACGCTGGTAGGGACGTCTGTCTAAAGCTTTGGTGAGAATGTCCGCAATTTGCTCTTTAGTTCTATAGTGTTCCATCAAGATGTTCCCACTTTCAACATTGTCGCGTAGAAAGTGATGCCTTATATCTATATGCTTAGTTCTATAATGATGCACATGATTTTTGGAAATGTTTATGGCACTAGTATTATCACAAAGTATGGGAACTGGGCCAAAAGACATACCATAATCCTGGAGTTGTGACTTAAGCCATAGAACTTGGGAACAGCACGATGCGGCAGCCACATATTCTGCTTCAGCTGTGGAGAGTGCCACTGAGTTTTGCTTTTTAGATCCCCATGAAACTAAGCATGACCCTAGGAATTGGGCCATTCCACATGTGCTCTTTCTATCAACCATGTGCCCTGCAAAATCCGCATCTCTGTATGCAATGAGCTCAAGGGAACTGTTCCTTGGATACCAGAGGCACAAGTTATCGTTCCCTTTGAGATACCTGAAAATCCTCTTCACCTCTTTCAAGTGTGATTCCATAGGGTTAGCTTGAAAACGAGCACAAAGACATACGGAGAACATGATATTAGGTCTACTAGCTGTTAAGTAGAGAAGGGACCCAATCATACCTCGATAGTTCCGTTGGTCCACACTAATACCTGTTTCATCCGCATTGAGCCTTGAATTTGGTGAGATGGGGGTGTCGATGGGCTTGGAGTGTTCCATCCCATACTTCACGAGCATTTCCTTGATGTATTTCTGTTGATGAATCTTTGTTCCCTCCTTGGTTTGGGATATTTGAAGTCCCAAGAAGAACGTGAGTTCCCCAATGAGACTCATCTCAAACTCACTGCTCATGAGGTCCTTAAATTTCTCTACAAGAGTTTCGTTAGTTGCTCCAAAAACAATGTCATCAACATATACTTGCACAATCAAGATATCTTTAGACTCTTTCTTTAAAAACAAAGTCTTGTCTATGGAACCTCGATGGTATCCATGGGACAAGAGGAATTGAGCAAACCTGTCATACCAAGCTCGAGGAGCTTGTTTGAGTCCGTAGAGTGCCCTCTCTAGGAAGTAGACATGGTTGGGTAGCTTCTCATCTTCGAATCCTGGGGGTTGAGCCACATATACTTCTTCCTTGAGATGTCCATTGAGGAAGGCTGTTTTCACATCCATTTGATAAAGCTTGAATCCCTTGTGAGCAGCATAGGCAATTAGAAGTCTGATGGCCTCGATTGATCGCTCACGAATGCGAGGGTCTAGAGATACAATTTATAACCCGACCCCGTTGTAGCACGTGGTGGGTGTTGAGCGCTCGGGAAATCTACTCGATTGAGGTGCCTAAACACTAGAAAGCTGGAAAGGAGAACTTAAAACAAAGGAAAACAAAGAGAACAGTCAGGACCGACACAAGTGTCACGTCGGGCCCGATGTTGGCGACAAAGAGGGAAGCGGGGACCGACGTAGAGCAAGTCGGGCCCGATGTAGCTGGTTTTGTCGAACTCAAAGATTGAAAGTAGATCTTGGGCTTTTGGGTTCCTTCTCTAGTAGATTAAGGCTTTTCCACCCCAATTCAAGCAATAAGTGATGATCGGAATAGGATCGAGGTGCTTTCACCCTCGTTCCAACCACTTCTACACATCGATCATTGGGGAAATCCCCTTCGAAGCAAGGTCTTGAGATGGACAAATGTTCACTTTCGTTACTTTGCCAATCACAAGCCTTGATTCCTTACTTTCATAAGGAATTGTAGCTCTATGTAGAGTGGGTTCCTAGATCAAGCACTCAAGGCTTATGGAATTGGGGTTTCTAGCCCAACCTAGCTAGAGTTTTCCCCCATAACCCAAGATCAAGGAGATCTACTCCATATGGCAAACAAAGAAAGCAAACAAATCACAAAGCAAAGCAATCAACATCATCAATCTCAAACCAAAGTCCAAATTTCATTCACAAATCAAAAGCAATCCACAAACTTCAATCCAAGGTTTCCAAATCCACAAAATCAAAACAAGGCAAAGCTAATCTATCAACAAAACCTATCAAATCTCCTTCTCCTATGCCGATTCCCTCTCTTCTCCTTCTCCTCTCCTTCCTCCTTGCTCTCCAAGTATCCTCTTGAGAGTTTTTTAGAGTTGGTTCCTTGCTAAGTGTATGGGAACCTCTTTCAATTAGAAGATAAGAGAGCCTTTATAGATGAGGGGCAAAAGTGGTAGTTTACAATTTCGTGCCTTGAAGCCCAATCCAGCCAGCGA
This sequence comes from Fallopia convolvulus, assembly GCA_964016875.1. Classification (NCBI taxonomy): domain Eukaryota; kingdom Viridiplantae; phylum Streptophyta; class Magnoliopsida; order Caryophyllales; family Polygonaceae; genus Fallopia; species Fallopia convolvulus. The sequence goes on from OZ024719.1 coordinate 27,850,862, forward strand.
CCGACTCGGACCGACACGGAGCACCTCGGGCCCGACTTACTGGGCAAGTCGGTCCGAGGTCGAAAAATCATCTCGGGTCCGGCGTTGGTTCCAACTCGATCTGTACCTCGTTCCACCTTCTTCTTGTTGGCTTTTTTCTTGTTCTTCTTCATGGCTTGCTCCTCTCTTTCCCTCTTAAGCTCGGGCCTTGCTCCATGTTCCGATTCTCCTTCAAAACGACCCTTGATCCATGCCAAAACACCTACAAAACACATAAAACGCGCATAGTCTCCGAATCTTATAGAAATACGGGAACTAAGCTAAAAAGGAACAAAACACACAAGAAAAGGGAAAAAGAAACATATTTACAAAGGAAATCATATATAAAAACACCACCAAATAAAGAGACATCAAAATACCCCATACTTAAACTTGCTTGTCCTCAAGCAATAACAATGTAAGCAAGACCGAAACATAATCTTCAAGTAGAGCCTCGTATGAAAACACATTTAAGCACAAGTGATTGATATTCAAGCAAGATTACATCATCACACATGATTAAGTGTTCCAAGCAATAAAGTCAATGCAACTAAGCCTCACTTTAAGGATATGTGAATGTGTATCACTCATCATGTGTATGGGTATAGCAATGAACACTCAAGCTCAAAAATCATGCAAGTAAGGACTTTACTATTGAAGCTAATATCACCAAATCCTCCACCTAGAGATGCCTAATACAAAGTACACAAAGAATTCGAACTTGGCTCAATGGAGGTCCTCAAAGAGGTTCCATTCGGCCGGGTTGTAATGGGGCTTTTGGTATTTCTCAAGGTGGGAATTATTTGTTCTTGTGGTGCTTACAATGGGGATTGAACAACCTAAACTCTCACCAACTTCACCAAAATTCCACAATCAATTTCACACTCATCCAAAAGACTTAACATTTTTCCTTTCAACCCAAAATTTCACTTAACATTCCACTTCATCTTTGCTCTTAGGATTTTTGTTGGATTTTCCACACTTTCTACACTGGACCGACTTTCTTATGACATCGGGCCCGATGTGGTGTGTAACTCGGTCGGACCCTTTTTCTTCACTTAAGCTCTTTACCTTCATTCCACTTTCCATTTCCAACATTTTCTTTCTTTCTTTCTTTCTTTTTTTTTTCATTTTCTTTTTGCACAACAAAGATGCACTACCCACATGATTCATAACACCATTCTTTGCCCTTAAACCAAAGAGAATCTCAACTCTTCAAATACAATCCAAACCTCTCTTCTAAAGTCCAATCCCATAAGGGTCAAGTCATATAAGGCTAGGAATAATATTTTTGAGGAGTTTCAAACAAAGGCCTAGGCTAAAACGGGGCTACAAACAAAGGATTCACTTCATGGTAGGATATGGAACATTTATGTGACTAAAAGAACAAAGTTCAAAATCAATGTGACAATGCTAGGACAAATCTCATGACGGTCTTGGAAAATAGATAAACACCGCAATAGCAAGTTTTACTAAGCATGCATGAGCTAATCACACAAGAAACATGAGGGATATGCAAATATGAACAAGCATCCCTAAAATGGCCAAAAATCAATCTCACAAGGGTCACTCATACTTAGTTGCATAAGAACTCATTCTAGAACTCACATGTTCAATAAAACAAGCAAGATATCATGATCACATCAAAAGCAACATCTTTTTAGAGGCTAAACCATCCAAAAATATGCAAAGGAATTTACATGCTCACATCATCATTAGCTTTCATTTGGACATCTAAGATGGGAATTTCTAGTCCAAAAACTACAAAACACAAAATCTTTTTGTTGTTTTCAACACAATTTTCAAATTTTTATGGATTTTTGCAAAAATTTCTCTATACAAAACCAAAAACAAAGACTCATCCATTCAAAACCAAATCAATCATCCATGTCATTCCACAAACCACAAACCAAGAAACAAACATCCCAAACACAAACTAGAAACCGAAAACCAAATATCCTCAAAATAACAAACACACACAAGCAAGTGAAATCATGAGCACACTTACCCCCACCCCATACTTAAAATTTTTGATGTCCCCATCAAACAAGGAAACCAAAACTTAAAAGCAAGAGAGAAGAGTGCAAAGAGCTCACAAATTCTTTTATTCTTCAATGGCATGTCTAGAATCACTCGAAGGGGTTGTCACGCCTATATCCTCTTTGGAGTCTCGCTTGCCGCTCCCTCTCGTACACTTGCTCTTGGTAGAAGTCTTGTGGTGGTGGTTGGAGTTGAGGATCCGGGCGCGTCCATTGGTCCTCACGGGAAGGGAAGTTCCCGCTCATCCATGTGTTGAAGCTATCTTGGACCCGCCACCTTTGGTCCTCCACCTCTCTAAGCTCATCCACCTCTCGCCTAGTGTAGCCGAGGGCTCGGTTCATCTCTTCTTGGCTAGCTTGGAAAGCACCTTGTTGTTGAAGCAATTGTTGTTGTTGTTGGTACATGTATTGTTGTTGAAGATTCACTTGATGGACCTCTTGAAGAACATTCTCTTGTTGAAGTTGAAGATGGGCCATTTGGTTGGCCAAGAAGGACATGTCCACCATTTGTTGTCGCTCGGGAAACACCATTCCCGGACCATACCATTGGGCGTAGCCTTCATAACCGCCACCTTTAGCTTGTTCTTGCCTTGCACCACTCCCCTCTCCATGCTCATAGTGCCTCGGGACCTCATCACCATAGAAGGCACCGGACCGACTTTGATGGAAGTCAGGCCCGATGTCATGTGTACCTCGGTCCGCCAATGTTGGAGCTTGGTGCGTGGCTCGGAGGTTGGCCATCAAGCCTTGGAAGCGCTCATCTTCTTCATTTTGCTCTTGATCGAGGTCCATGTCTTCCCCACGAGGTGCAAACACAAAGTTATCTTGGTCGAAATCCGGTGAAGATGGAGGGGAAGTAAACCGAATGTGTTGAGGTTGTTGTCGCCGCCCCTCTCTTGCACCTTCGGGGTCACCAAATGTGTGTGGCTTGCTGGCCCACACTTGGTACCAATTGTGATACCGAGAAAGATCATAGAGGTTGGGCACCAACCGGATGGACACACCATCATAGCTCGAGTGAGGGTCCAAAGAAGTCATGTAAAGCTTCTCCTTGATGATGTTGGCCTTCTTGAAATACTTCATGTTCATATACTCAACACAATTCGGAGCCGGAGAATACTTGTTAAGGTCGACTCCTAGACGCACGGCTAGCCTTGTTATCATCCCGCCGAAGTAGATCCAAGAGGAGCTTTGGAAGTCTCGCACCATCTTGACCCACTCCCATGCAAGGTTCATGGGCTTCTCGGTGTGGAAGAGCATCTCATGTAGCAACATAATCTCTTCCTTCATCGGCTTGTTCAACTCATGATGAGCATAGATTGCACATCCCAAAACTCGCACCATGACCCGAAAAAGAGGGCTAGCAATCTCGGTTGTGGTGGCGCCCTTTCTCATCTCTCTCTTCCCGGCCACATGCCGCCACACTTGGTTCACCTTCTCGTTGTCGACGTCGGTCTCTTCTTTTGGACATGGAAACCCGAAGTAGGTAGCCAAGTCCCTAAGAGAGAGATTGTGGTCCTCATTGCCCAATTGGAAGGTGATCGCCCCTTCCTCATCCTCCATATTATCATAAGTGCATTCAAAAGTGGCCATGAATTCCGAGGTGAGGGCGGGATAGTGGGTGTTGTCCCACCTTAGCATCCCATTGAGACCGATGTGGGAGTAGCACCTTGGAAGAGCTTGATCCATGTCCATCTTCTTCACGGTTTCCCAATCAAGCCACCTTGTGTGATGCTCAAGAGCCATATACCTTGCATAACTCTCAACTTGCTCATCATCCTCCAAGTAAACATCATCCAACTTTGGCTCTTTTCTTGACTTCTTGGACTTCTTCTTCGGCCTTTCCGCATGAGATGATGAAGCTCTAGTCTCCATGGTACCTACACACATCCAACCAAACAAAAGGGTCCAAGATAAACTCCATACAACTCAACAAAAGCACTCATCAACACACATCAACACATCAACACAAGGGGAACCCCATACTTAGTCTCTAAACACACATGCATCACAATCCAACATGAATCATCATGGATATCTTCTAACAATGGCTAAGCAAATGATCATACTACATCATGATTAAGCTATAGCCAACAATGAAACACATGAATCCACATGATATCACAAGAAGAGAGCAAAAGCAACATGAATCGACTTCCAACCTATGTCGGGCCCGACACATCCTCAACCTCGGTCCGACTTGATGGACCGACTTCCACAACTCGGGCCCGACTTACCTGAGCACGTCGATCTCGACCTAGTTCATGCTTCGACTCTAACCTCAAATCAACCCAAATCACTCTATCATGCACTTAAATTTCAAATTCAACCATCAAACATCCCTAATCGAAGTTCTAAATGGATCCAAGAATGCATAAATTTCGTCTCACACATGTCCACAAAGCGTTTGACGTGCTCTATGGGACACTCATGTGGACGGCCCTCGAATTGATCACGCTTGATGAGGGAGATGAATTGCGTCTTGATCTCAAAATTCTTGGCAACCTCGGGAAGCACAATAACCGGTTTGGTTACCCTCAACTCCGGATGCATGTATTGGCGTGCATTCCGGGGTAGAGCGTTGAGTTGAGCCTCGGCCCTCACCCGTTGCTCCCGTTCTCTTCTTGCCACCGCCTCTTGATTGTCCTTCTCAAGTTGCAATCTAGCCATTTCGGCCCTAAGTCGAGCCAACTCCTCATCACCATGGAGAGTTTGATTCTCCATCCTTTTCCTTCTTCGAGCTTCTTTGAGAATACTTTCCGGATCACTCACAAACTCAAGCTCAAGTGTTCCTCGGGAGGAATGGGCTCGCATACACCTATGAAACAAAGACACAAACCAAAACAAATCAAAAACAAACAAAGGGTTTGGGCTATTCCCTCACCCAAATCACTACCAAAACACAAGAAACTCACCAAATTGGCACTCAATGCACTTAGAATTCCCCGACAACGGCGCCAATCTTTTGATCGCTCACGAATGCAAGGGTCTAGAGATACAATTTATAACCCGACCCCGTTGTAGCACGTGGTGGGTGTCGAACACTCGGGAAATCTACTCGATTGAGGTGCCTAAACACTAGAAAGCTGGAAAGGAGAACTTAAAACAAAGGAAAACAAAGAGAACAGTCGGGACCGACACAAGTGTCACGTCGGGCCCGATGTTGGCGACAAAGAGGGAAGTCGGGACCGACGTAGAGCAAGTCGGGCCCGATGTAGCTGGTTTTGTCGAACTCAAAGATTGAAAGTAGATCTTGGGCTTTTGGGTTCCTTCTCTAGTAGATTAAGGCTTTTCCACCCCAATTCAAGCAATAAGTGATGATCGGAATAGGATCGAGGTGCTTTCACCCTCGTTCCAACCACTTCTACACATCGATCATTGGGGAAATCCCCTTCGAAGCAAGGTCTTGAGATGGACAAATGTTCACTTTCGTTACTTTGCCAATCACAAGCCTTGATTCCTTACTTTCATAAGGAATTGTAGCTCTATGTAGAGTGGGCTCCTAGATCAAGCACTCAAGGCTTATGGAATTGGGGTTTCTAGCCCAACCTAGCTAGAGTTTTCCCCCATAACCCAAGATCAAGGAGATCTACTCCATATGGCAAACAAAGAAAGCAAACAAATCACAAAGCAAAGCAATCAACATCATCAATCTCAAACCAAAGCCAAATTTCATTCACAAATCAAAAGCAATCCACAAACTTCAATCCAAGGTTTCCAAATCCACAAAATCAAAACAAGGCAAAGCTAATCTATCAACAAAACCTATCAAATCTCCTTCTCCTATGCCGATTCCCTCTCTTCTCCTTCTCCTCTCCTTCCTCCTTGCTCTCCAAGTATCCTCTTGAGAGTTTTTTAGAGTTGGTTCCTTGCTAAGTGTGTGGGAACCTCTTTCAATTAGAAGATAAGAGAGCCTTTATAGATTAGGGGCAAAAGTGGTAGTTTACAATTTCGTGCCTTGGAGCCCAATCCAGCCAACGACCGACTCGGACCGACACGGAGCACCTCGGGCCCGACTTACTGGGCAAGTCGGTCCGAGGTCGAAAAATCATCTCGGGTCCGGCGTTGGTTCCAACTCGATCCGTACCTCGTTTCACCTTCTTCTTGTTGGCTTTTCTCTTGTTCTTCTTCATGGCTTGCTCCTCTCTTTCCCTCTTAAGCTCGGGCCTTGCTCCATGTTCCGATTCTCCTTCAAAACGACCCTTGATCCATGCCAAAACACCTACAAAACACATAAAATGCGCATAGTCTCCGAATCTCATAGAAATACGGGAACTAAGCTAAAAAGGAACAAAACACACAAGAAAAGGGAAAAAGAAACATATTTACAAAGGAAATCATATATAAAAACACCACCAAATAAAGGGATATCATCGATCCTGGCAACCGGTGCGAAGGTCTCATCGTAGTCGATTCCTTTCTCTTGCCTGTATCCTTGTGCCACTAGTCTAGCCTTGTTCCTTTCTACAACCCCAGTATCATCGAGCTTGTTCCTAAAGACCCATCGAGTTCCTATGATGTTCTTGTTCTTGGGCCTAGGAACTAGCTTCCAAACCTTGTTCCTCTCGAATTGATGAAGCTCCTCTTGCATGGCTTGGATCCAATCTGGATCCTTCAAAGCTTCTTTGATATTTTTGGGTTCCACCATCGAAACAAACGCGTTAAAAGCACAAAAATTATTGAGAGAGGAACGAGTTTGTACACCTTTATCATAAGGGGAGATGATGTTCTCAATGGGGTGGTCCTTCCTTTGTTGAAAGTTTCTTGTATGAGAGGGTTCCCTTGCACTTGTGTCATCTTCAGTAGATGCTTCTTTGTCATGGGAACACTCATCTTCAACTTCTTCATTGAGTGTTTCTTCAGATATTCCTGGCAAGTTCCCTCTTTGTTCCCCCTGAACACTTGATTCTGGCAGGGTATTGTCTTGGGGAACAGGAGAGTTAGAGGTGTCATGTAGTTCCTCTAAGGAGGGAACCTCGAGGGAGATTTGATTAGTGAGAGTTGGATCTCCGTCGTTGTTCCCTGGTTGTGGGATGTTGCTTGCACTTGGATAGTCTTCATCCCTCTTCCTTGGCTCATCATCGTCATCATCATCGTCTTCTTGTCTGACCAGTTTGAACAGAGTTCCCTTCCCTTGGGTCTCTGTTCCCATCTTTACAAATTTCTTGTTGAAGACGACATGGATGCTTTCCTCTATCTTCTTGGTCCTCTTATTATAGATCCTGTAAGCCTTGCTTTGTGACGAGTATCCTAGGAAGATCCCTTCATCGCTTCTGGGATCGAATTTTCCAAGGTTGTCTTTGCCATTGTTGTGAACAAAGCATGTGCATCCGAAGGTCCTTAGATGGGAGATGTTTGGTTTTCTCCCTTTGATGAGCTCGTAGGATGTCTTCTTGATCAAAGGCCTTGTCATTGTTCGGTTCAAGATGTATGTAGTTGTAGCGATGGCTTCAGCCCAAAAATACTCAGGAACTCCGCTTTCAATCATCATGGTTCTCGCCATGTCCTCTAGGGTTCTGTTCTTTCTCTCGACCACTCCATTTTGCTGAGGAGTGCGAGGAGATGAGAAATTGTGAGAGATCCCATTTTTGTCACAGAAGTTCAGGAACTCTGAGTTTTGAAACTCAGTTCCATGGTCAGATCTGATGGCTTTCAGCTTTAGCCCCAAGCTTACTTCTGTCCTTTTGATGAAGGGCTCGAATTCTTCAAATGCTTGAGATTTTGCCTTCAAGAAAATAACCCAGGTGAATCTTGAAAAATCATCAATTAAAACATACATGTACCTTTTTCCACCATAGTTGGCCGTTCTCATGGGACCACAGAGATCCATGTGAATTAGCTCTAAGGACCTGGTTGTGCTTACCACCTTCTTGGGTTTAAAGGAGTTCCTGGTCTGTTTCCCTCGAACACATGCTTCACACATTTTAACTCCTTCGAGATTGATCCGTGGAAGACCAATGACCAGATCCTGTAGATAAAGCTTCAGGATTTGATTTACACCTGCATGTCCCAGTCTTCGATGCCAGAGTTCCGTGTCATCTTGGGAACTCGCAAGGCACAGCTTCATTGTTGGTTCAAAGTATGTATCCACCACATACACATTGTTGTATCTTCTTCCTCTCAGAATTACTTTGTTGGTCTTATTGTTGATGATGAGGCATTCTTTTGAGTCGAAAGTGACGATGTTGTTCCCTTGCTCACACATCTGGGAGACACTCAAAAGATTGTATCCCAGATCCTTTACCAAATTTACGTTGCTAACTTTGATAGATCTATTGAGCAACACTTCTCCTTTACCAAATGAGACGTGGCCTCCTTCGGCATGAGTGTGGAGTGAGATGAGGATATCTTTGTTTCCTGTCATATGGTTCGAGCATCCGATTGTTCCCTCTCAATGCCACCTACAAGGAAAAGTTAGTGTTTTAAGACCCAGGCAAGATGACTCTTGCCAGGTCCTTGCAAGGGAAAATATTCTCATTCAAGATATAGTCAGCAATGTTGATATCATGAGTGGTCTGAGAGTTGGAGTTCCTTTCGTGATTAGCATGATGTTTTTGTTTGTTTAGGAACTCACGGTTTCTAAGGGTTTGGGCTCTCTTCTTGGGACATGCTTCCTTGTAGTGCCCATGAGCACCACAGTTCCAACACGTCTTATAGTATTCTCCCAGGTAGTATTTTGGGTGTAGTCTCTGGATCCTGTTCCTATCCATGGTTTCCTTATTGTACACCCGTGACCCGTTTCCCTTAGCAATTTGGACATAAATTCTATGTCCAGTGTTCCCAGTGTAATAATCTTTCTCACCACAGTTCCCACTTTCTAGGACCCTGATTTTCTCCTCAAGATGAGCATTTTTCTATTTCTCACATTGAAGTTCTAAGGCCCTACACTCATGGATTTCATGTTCACTCAGGGGTGACTTACCGTTCTTTGAGCACTCACCTTTGTATCCTATGCCGTGTTTGGCTGGGACAAACTTAATTTGGGAGCTAGAAGCTTCAAGATGTTCGGAGTCTTACTCAGGTTTTGCAAGAGGGTGCTCTCATCTTTCTCTAGAGTTTTGATTTCATTTTCTAGATCTACGATGTGAGACACATGGGACTTGAGTTTTTCGAGAAGGGATATGCAGTTGGGACAGGGTTCAAGACCAACTAATTGAGCATTTATGTGTTCCTGTTTTTCCAACTTGTTTTGTAGTTTTATGTTATCTTTGACAAGACTTGAAAGAATTTTCAACAGCTCAGGTTTTTCATAGTTATTCAAAGAAGCAAGAACAGTTTCAGTGGTTACCTCACTGGGTTGTTCCCCAGTGGTTTCTCCTATGGCCATTCCACACATGTCTGGGAGTGCCCATGACTCGGGATCTTCGTCTTCATCATCGCTCCAGGTGGCGATGTAGGCCTTTTTCCCTTGCTTCCGTCCGTCAGTTCCCTGTGGACATTCCTTGGCGAAGTGTCCTTTCTTGTTGCACTTGTAACATGTGACATCCGAGAGATCCTTCTCTGCGGGTTTTCTTTGGGAACTCTGCCCTTTTCCCCAGTTCCCACTGTTCCTTTGGAGCTTCCCTTTGTAGAAGTTCCGAAGAGCCTTTGTTACGAGAACTAGCTCCTCATCCTCTTCTTCTTCGGAGTCTTCGTGTTGTTCTTGAGTTGATTTGAGCATCTTCTCGATCTTGAGTGCGATCCCTCGATGAGCTCGAGTCTGTTCCTTATCATCGATATTTCTCTTCTCGTGTCCCACTAGCTTTCCAAACACTTGATGGAGCATGAGTGTTCTATTTTCGGGATTCTCCTTGAACATTGTTCTCTCGTTTTCCCACTCTCCAGTCAATCCGTTGAAGAGCTGTTGTACCTTCATCTTATGGGTGATTTCTTCTTTGGTGATCCCCAAGCCTTCCATTTTGGTGCAAAGTCCTTCAAATTGGGACTGGTAGCTATCAACAAACTCTCCCATCTCCATTTGGAAGTTGTAGAACTCCCTTTTTGCATTCATCTGAAGATCTTCTCGGAGATCTAAGTTCCCAACGTGCATTTGTTGGATAGCTTCCCACATTTCCTTAGCTGTGTCAAGGTTTGCTACCCTGTCACAGTCTTGTACGCACATGGACCTCTTCAGGTATTGTTTGGCTTTGTAGTTTGCCTCCATACACTTGTATTCGTTGGGTCCCCACTTTGAGAGGTCGTTGACTATAGCTGGATCGATTTCGAAGTTGCCTCTCTCGATAACACACCAGGCTTGGTAGTCTTGGCCACGCATCCAATCTTTCATGTCGCGTTGCCAGCTTTCAAATCTTCCTGTAATAAGCCTTGGCGGCTCACTAGTGTTGTTCCCCACCTGAGTAAGTTCCTGAGCCATCTGATACCGGCGATGCTAACACAAATCTAGAGCAAACCTGCTCTGATACCAATTGTTGGATCGTAAACCGTTAGCAAAGAGCTTGGGAACTGGCAATTAAGTTGTTCCCAAGGCAGTGGAAGTAAACAGTTCGCAAGTATTAAAGACAGTAAACACACATTTCCTTTATAGAGGAACCCCACTACAACCAACTAGTTGTATGGGTAAACCTCTACCTCCGCTTAGAGGATTTTGAATGACTTACTTATATTAATTGATTTGTTCCTTAGTTACAGCAGCCGGATTCACACTTTTCTGTTCCTACGAGTTCTTCCTAACTCTAGCAACACTAGTAAATCCTCTCAAGTGAGTTCCTAAGCTCACAACAGCAAAATACAAATAACTCAAACCTTACACCGACTTCTCAGTTCCCTTGTCCTTGGGAACTTCGGCTTCACCGTCGTCGAGATCACACACTCGTCGGCGGGGACTTCTCTTTATTTTCTTTCTTTTCTCTGGTGTGGGTGTTTGTGAGTTCTGGGAGAAGTACTCAATCCGAGTACTATTCATTTGGCTTTATAGTCCAGGTGAGCTTGGGCAGTCGCATCTTTCGTTTGTGTCCAAAATGCCCTTTGCTTGATGCCCAAGTTGTACTTTCTTCACATGTGACTTTGGTTTGAACTAGGTCAACTTCTTGGATCAATCGGACCGTTGGATGAAGCGTGACAGTCTGATCCTCAGACTGTTCCTTCGGGCCGTGAGACAAAATCCCGCGAGCTGCGCTGAACGGTACTTGTCCTCACATGTGAGTTCCCAAGTCATGGGAACTGTCTTCTTCAGAGTTCCCTTGATGGAAACTCTTCATCGTTGTAAGCTTGTGTTCTCTTGATCATTTCTGGGAGTTCCCATTTCTTGGGAACTTTCCTCTTCAGAGTTCCCTTGATGGAAACTCTGCATTGTAGGCTTCTGTGGCTTTTGGTCATTCATGGGAGTTCTTGGTTGTACCTGCGTTCCTTAGAAATACCTGAAAAAACCACATTAGTTCCTTATGGTGTTTGTCATTATCAAAACACGAAGAATGACATCGTTGATCCGTTGTTTAGAACCAGAGGTCCCAACAACGTCCCAACACTTTTGCATTGGTTGAAAAGATGGGCACGGTTCGAGTATTTGTTTCCGTTGTCGTAATTCAAAATTGGGAACTCCACCAAATGGGTGTTCATAATTCCTTCCTCCACGATGATCTTGACGAGGAAGTTTACATGCGACCTCCTCTAGGATATGATTCTATTTCTTCTGATTACGTTTGTAAGCTGCATAAATTCTTGTACGGTTTGTGTCGGGCTCCACGCAACTGGTTTTCCAAGCTTTCTACTTCACTTCGTACATTTGGCTTCCGACAAAGTAAGGATGACTATTCTTTATTCTCACTTATTCGACATGGCAAAGTACTTCATGTTCTTGTTTATGTCGATGACCTTATTATTGTCGGCAATGACGGATCTGTTATTTCTGCATTCAAATCATATTTGCATACTTGCTTTCATATGAAAGATTTGGGCACTCTTAAGTATTTCTTAGGCTTGGAAATTGCTCGGAATTCTGAAGGTATTTTGTTGTCCCAACAAAAGTATGATTTGGAAATTATTGTTGAGACAAGATTGCTCGACACTAAGCCATGTGATTTTCCGATGGATTCCCACCATCAACTAGCCACCGTCGAGAGTTTGGATTTTGCTAATCTTGAGAGTTATCGTCGATTGGTTGATCACTTGATTTACCTTACGATCACCCACCTGAAGTTGTCTTATTCTTGTCACGTCTTATCTCAGTTCATGCAACGCCCGAAAGAGGTTCATTGGCAAGCTGCACTTCAGGTCATTCGCTATTTGAAAGGTCAATCGGGTCTTGGATTATTTATGTACCGCTCGAGTGATCTTTGTCTATTTGCCTATTGTGACTTTGATTGGGCTTCTTGCCCGTTGACTCGTCGTTCCATCACCGAATATTTTATCAGTTTGGGTCAATCCCCGGTTTCTTGGAAGACCAAGAAACAAGTAACGGTTTCTCGATCATTGGTTGAGGCTGAATATCGCTCCATGGCTTCCACATGTGGAGAGCTTATTTGGTTGAAATCACTCTTGCGGTCTCTTAGTATTGCTCATTCTACTCCTCCTCACTTATCTTGTGATAGTCTGGCTGCATTACACATTGCTTCTAATCCTGTCTTTTACGAACGGACTAAGTATATTGAGGTCGATTGTCATTTTATTCTTGATTTGGTTGTTAATTGTACGATTACTACTCATCATGTGCTACCACTCAGCTACCAGCAGACATTTTAACCAAGGCCTTGGGCAAGTCTCAATTTCACTTTCTCCGTTCTTAGTTGGGCATTCATGATCCTCATGCTCCAACTTAAGGTAGAGTATTAGTATATTGGCCAAATGGTGCCCAATAACACAAACTTTCATTCGGTTGCTCTTAATAGCACGAACTTAAAAAAAACAAAAATAATCACGAACTTTTTGTGTGGTGGTGTTTAATAGCACCATTTTATTTTTAAATGGTATATCTCCAAAATAAGAAAATGACATGTCACATATATGCTTAGTTGACAAATTTAATTAATGGCATGTCACATATATGCTTAGTTGGCAAATTTAATTAATGACTAGATCAATTGATAATCAACGCATTGTCTTTAACTCTTGTCCTAGCTTTATTTCTAGCTTTGTTTTGGATGACTTTGTAGCCTCTTGTAGGCAAGACTAATTTCGCTTAATCGCAAGGGCTTGCCCTGTTTCTCTGATAAAAAAAATGACTAGATAATAAATTAAGAAAAAATGGTAATTTAGATAAAAACCCTAAGTTTACTCATTCACAGGGGTAAAGTTAGGGGTTTTATCTAAACTAGAGTTTTAACCCCTCTTTTGGACGGGACAAGTTTGTATTTTACGTTTATATAATTTAAATATTTATTTTTTTTGAAAATCAAAATATCTGATCAAACATACTAAATCGGAGTCAATTGCATTACATTATGAACAAAGGCGGAGCCACGGGGCGAAGGGGGGCGGTCGCCCCCTCTCTCATTTGCATTTTAGTATATAATATAATAAAGTCCTACTGACTAATACAAATTGCTCTAGTGAAGTTGGTAGTGTATCGGTACTCTCTTGCCTACTATCCTATCATTTTTTTACCACTTTTTTCCACCCTATTCCACTATTCCTTCTTTTGCCCGACCTTTGTCTCTATTTACATTTTTTTGCCCCACCCCCTCAATTATCTTCCGTCTTTTAATTTGTTTTGGAGACATTCAATTAGATAATATAAATTATGATCTATTTAAATCTAAATATAATTTTATTACTTTTGCTTAGTGTGATTACCATAGGAGGCATAAGAAAAAAGAAGAGTGGAAAAAAGGCGATTTCGTTTCACCTTCATCTTCTTTCCTTCCCGATTTCGCTCTCGGCTTCTCAGGTAACGCTCCCTTCTTCTTCCTCTCTGGTTTTACTCTGCTCGATTTCCATGGCCAAACCTTTGCCCTTCACTTCTTCTTTAGCCCTAGGTTCCCAGGACCTTTACCGTTGCGAAATGACGCCGGAGGAGATTGCTGAATGGATCTCCCTTGGCAGCTTTCCTGAGGGGATCCACTTCCAGGCCCAGTTCCGAGGTGAAGAAGTCTACTGCGTTGAAGCGAAAAAGGGTTGAAGATTCTCCAGCCTCGCCTGTTGCTATCTGAGGTAGCGAGTCCATACCTTGCGATTGGGACCAAGACCTCGGCTGGGATAACGGCCTTGCAACCGTGTACCAGTGAGAACGGGGTCTGTCCGGTTGCTCCCTTTGGGGTGGTGCGATCCACCCAGAGTACGTAAGGTAATTCCTCAGCCACTTTCCTTTGGATTTTATCAGCCGCTTCTTTAGGTTGTTGATGATGACTTTGTTGCTAGCTTCGGCCTGTCCGTTGGCTTGCGGATATCTGGGAGTGGACATGACTAAGTCGATGTTCCATTCCTTGCAGAAGTCGCACATCTTTTTGCTTATGAATTGTGACCCATTGTCGCAAGTAATCTCCGCGGGAACCCCAAATCTGCTCAAGATGTTATGCTTGATGAATGAGATTACTTGCTTGTCTTTGATTTCCCGAAAGGCTTCAGCTTCGATCCACTTAGAGAAGTAGTCTGTCATGGCGAGGAAAAACACCTCTTGCCCCGTGGAAGGGGGTAGCTTACCGACGATGTCCATCCCCCATCGCATGAACGGCCAGGGAGTGACTGAGGGGTGGAGAATCTCTGGTGGCTGATGTGGGACTGGTGCGTGCCGTTGGCATGCTTCGCACGACTGAGCATACTTGGTGGCATCCTGGCGAATGGTAGGCCCATACCACCCCTTCCTAAGGATCTTGTTAGCGAGACTTCGACCCCCAGTATGATCACCGCAATTTCCACTATGTACCTCGTGCATGATTTTCTCAGCCTCTTCCTTTTCTACGCACCGCTGTAGGAAGCCTGAGGCAGATTTGTGGAAGAGGATCACATCTAAGATGGCGAATCGCGTTGCTTTCGACCTTAAGGCTTTGGCTTTGTCCTTGGGTACTTTGCCGTGTAGGAACCAATCAAGGTATGGCTTGGTCCAATGGTCGCCTGAACTGACCCCTGGACTGGCGGATGCTTGGAGAATATCCGGGGCGAGTTGCTCTAAAGGTGGTTCAACAGCCTGTGCCACCGGCGTTTCCGTTATAGCCGACTGTAATAAGTGGACTAACGGTATATTATTATACTCCCTGGGGTCTAGGGTTGAGCCCAAACCGGCTAGGGCATCGACCGGAGCATTTTGGTCCCGAGGGATTTGCTCAAATTGTATTTGCTCGAAGCTCTCGGATAGTGTTTTAACCAAATTGAGGTAGCTAGCCACCTGTTTGCATTGAAAAACAGTTTTGCATAATATGTTAGCATGGGTAGATTCCTGGAGAATCTCCCGGAATTCGTTGCCCGTGGATGGGGTACGCGTTAGAGTTTAGCGTTTTAAGAGGGAGTTGTGGTGCTCCTCTTTTTAGCGAGTTATTGTGAATCTCATGTGGATTCACATTTCGCGTTTTAGGTGTTTTAATTTTCTACAAAGGGTTGTGCGTAGTTAGTTTCGATTAGGCTACCTTTGGCCATTGCTAAAGGTCATTAGGAATTCACGCGTTTTTGGGCAATGGATCCTTAAGTTTAGGATGTGGGTGTCATCGCGGCGTCCCGCGCATATGGCCATTTTGGGTTATATGCTATAGCTTTCCCCTTCCCGTACTAATCGGATGTTTTGTTGATCGGACTTAGATAGGGGGTAACCATCTTATGGGTTACTTCGTCGACGTTGTATTCGTGACGACTTCATCATTTCTAGACGGTATAACCATGTGTCTTAACAGTGGTATTTTGTGTTCGACGCGTTTCATGTTGTATGCAACTTTGATTAGCGTGTTGATGAAACCCGATATAATGCGTGCCATAAACGGGATTATAAAAATACTAACTCCCGGGAATTCGTACAACCAAACGGTTTTCGTACGTGGATTATTCCTCCTCCCCACCCCTCAGCCGGTTGTTTTTGTGCTCTTTACGGATAAAGCCTTTAGGCCTTAACCGTTTATAGCGCGATCTCACTCGGAGTTCAAACACGTCGAGCTTTGGCCATTGAGATAGTTCTCGAGCCATAGAGGATTTTTGACCCTTTATTGTGACACATTTCCTCTCTATATATAATATATTGCTGCTTGTTTTTTGTGTGAAAGTCCGATGTGGGATTGCCACATTTCCCTTTACAAATGATTTTGTACATTACATAACTCTTAAGTTATTTGCATGTCACCTTCTTAGTGTACCAAAAATAGCACCAAAACTTGAACCCGATCGCCCTTGCAGACCTTGCTCGCGAGATTCTTCATATACGTATATAAGTTTATATAGTGGAATATGCATGGACCTCGTCACGCAACATTTAGACCTCGCAGGCCGACATATATATGCGTGTTTGAAAAGTCAAAGATGGCTGCTTCTACCTCGCAATTGTTACGTGAGATTAGTAAAATGGGTCAACTTGTTTGAAGCTAATGGGCCAAGTCCGTGCGCAGGGCATTTCGAACATGGTGGGTGAGAATTGGTGAATGTGGGCCCAAGGCCATGTAATTAATTTTAGTGGGCCAAGTCCACCTATTCTAATTCCCTCTAGCCCAATGATTGTCTTGTTTTTACTGGACCATATAGCCGGGATATATGAGTACGGATGCGTATACATAACGCGGTATTGTATCTCTTTTCCTTTTCGTATTACCGATCTACCTTTGATTATTTAGCGGTTATTTCGCGCGTACCCTCGTGCCACGAGGGCAACAAGACAATAAACAGGTGCGCATGCCTTATCGACGTGCAACTTTGTGCAACGCGATCTAAACCCGAGATTAGGTGGAGTACGTGCGCTCCTCGAGAGTCGGGACCTCGTCCCCTAGAGAGTTTGGATCCAGTCCATAAGAGAATTTGGATTTCGTCCATAAGAGAATTTGGACCTCGTCCATAAGAGAATTTGGACCTCGTTCATAGAGAATTTGGACTTTTAACGAGATTCTCCAACTCTAAGCGGGAAGCGAGAGGTGGACCTTAACGAGATTCTCCAACCCCAAGCGGGAAGCGAGGGGTGGACCTTAACGAGATTCTCCAACCCCAAGCGGGAAGCGAGGGGTGGACCTTAACGAGATTCTCCAACCCCAAGCGGGAAGCGAGGGGTGGGACTTAACGAGATTCTCCAACCCCAAGCGGGAAGCGAGGGGTGGACCTTAACGAGATTCTCCAACCCCAAGCAGGAAGCGAGGGGTGGACCTTAACGAGATTCTCCAACCCCAAGCGGGAAGCGAGGGGTGGAACTTAACGAGATTCTCCAACCCCAAGCGGGAAGCGAGGGGTGGACCTTAACGAGATTCTCCAACCCCAAGCAGGAAGCGAGGGGTGGACCTTAACGAGATTCTCCAACCCCAAGCGGGAAACAAGGGGTGGACCTTAACGAGATTCTCCAACCCCAAGCGGGAAGCGAGGGGTGGATCTTTAACGAGATTCTCCAACTCCAAGCGGGAAGCGAGGGCTGGATTAGCGCACTTTTCGAGAATCTCCAACCCCAAGCGGGAAGCGAGGGGTGAATTAGCGCACTTTTCGAGAATCTCCAACCCCAAGCGGGAAGCGAGGGGTGGATTACAGTGATGAAACCCGATATAATGGCTCCATAAACGGGATTATAAAAATACTAACTCTCGGGAATTCGTACAACCAAACGGTTTTCGTACGTGGATTATTCCTCCTCCCCACCCCTCAGCCGGTTGTTTTTGTGCTCTTTACGAATAAAGCCTTTAGGCCTTATACCTTTTATAGCGCGATCTCACTCGGAGTTCAAACACGTTGAGCTTTGGCCAACGAGATAGTTCTCGAGCTAGAGAGGATTTTCGACCCTTTATTGTGACACATTTCCTCTCTATATATAATATATTGTTGCTTGTTTTTTGTGTGAAAGTCTAATGTAGGATTGCCACATTTCCCTTTACAAATGATTTTTTACATTACTTAACTCTTAAGTTATTTGCATGTCACCTTCTTAGTGGACCAAAAATAGCACCGAAACTTGAACCCGGTCGCCCTTGCAGACATTGCTCGCGAGATTCTTCATATACGTATATAAGTTTATATAGTGGAATATGCATGGACCTCGTCGCGCAACATTTAGACCTCGCAGGCCGACATATATATGCGTGTTTGAAAAGTCAAAGATGGCTGCTTCTACCTCGCAATTGTTACGTGAGATTAGTAAATGGGCCAACTTGTTTGAAGTTAATGGGCCAAGTCCGTGCGCAGGGCATTTCGAACATGGTGGGTGAGAATTGGTGAATTTGGGCCCAAGGCCATGTAATTAATTTTAGTGGGCCAAGTCCACCTATTCTAATTCCCCCTAGCCCAATGATTGTCTTGTCTTTACTGGACCATATAGCCGGAATTTATGAGTACGAATGCGTATACATAACGCGGTATTCTATCTCTTTTCGTTTTTGTATTACTGATTTACCTTTGATTATTTAGCGGTTATTTCGCGCACCATACGTGTGGGTAACCATCTTATGGGTTACTTCATCGACGTTGTATTCGTGACGACCTCGTCGTTTCTAGACGGTATAACCATGTGTCTCAACAGTGGTTTGTGTTCAGCGCGTTTCATGTTGTATGCAACGTTGATTAGCGCATGTTTGCGTTTATGAGCAATAAGAGAGTGTGCAAGAATGGGAGAATATTTTCTCGCAAATCATTATGTAAAAATGTGTGAAATAAACTTTATAAACTAGGAATTTAATAACTTTGTTCGACAGTGTGGGCAAGTGCCCTGAGTCGTTTATTCGAAAAAAGTCAAAATTGGCCGAAAGATTCTCTAAGCTAAAGCTAATAGATAATTAGAGATGAAACATGATAATGAATCAGTTTAGAAGTAATACCTTTTGAGATGGGTTGCGTTCTCGATCCTCTCCATCGGTGTCATCATCTTCGATCCAGATTTCCTGAGATGGCGCTCGGCGTTGGTTAGCCGCTGACCGGAGATTAATTGGAGGATTATCGTCGTGGGAGAATTTTCCGCGGAGGACTCGGCCAATGGGCTCCGGAGTCGCGTCTCGTCGTGCGGGTGTCTTGTCTCGGGGGTCCGTCATCTCCTCATCCTGACACCGAATGCCTTGGTTCTCAAGGTTTTGGTCGTTCTCGGTGATCGGAGTTTTAGGGCTTTCTTCCCCGTTCCCAGACATCGTGTTCCTTGATCT
The DNA here is from genome assembly GCA_964016875.1 of Fallopia convolvulus. Taxonomy (NCBI): domain Eukaryota; kingdom Viridiplantae; phylum Streptophyta; class Magnoliopsida; order Caryophyllales; family Polygonaceae; genus Fallopia; species Fallopia convolvulus. The sequence continues at coordinate 27,870,084 of OZ024719.1, forward strand.
GGAAGGAAGTAGAATGGTGATTCTTCTGATGTTTGTATCGATCACGGCCCCACGGTGGGCGCCAAATTGTGTGAGCCAAAATTTACCAAAGGTAGAACTGGGCAAGACTCAAGAGCGAGACAGGTTGGAACCGAGGCAAGCACCCCCTCAAAATAACAGTGAGATGTCAGTGCATCAATTGAATGAACAAACTTAGGGCCCGTTTGGTATTGATATCTAAGGATATCAGATATCGATATCGGTATGAGATATGATATCTATATCTTTGTTTGGTATGGTAAAGATATCACTCATATCTATTATCTCCTATTTGGTAGGAAATAATTTGATATAGGTATCAAATCCTATTTTTGTAAAATTTATATTTTAAGCTTTTAATATTATAAAAATTTAATATTAATCGCATTTTTTAATAAAAATTATTATATTAATCAAAATAAAAGTGCAAAATCAACCATCTATCCGTTTTCATTTTTTTGCACCACTTATGCTATTATTCCACAATTAGAAAAATACCTAATTTACAAAATTCAAGGCTGGTCACCACTGTTGTTCTAAATTGTTAGGTGGGAGTGGGAGGGAGAAGCGAACACGATCTCGAGCTTGAGCTCTTCCATGGTGTTTGAAATTGTCAGACTGGTGTTTGAAATTTCGAAATTTTCAAGTCAGATCTAGGTGAGGATGAAGAGGAGCGAACGCGAGCTCTTCCATGGGTGGTCGGATGGTGTTCAAAATTGAGGTGAAGGACAGGGACAAGGGAAGCACACAGATTATGTATTGTAAAGGATTTAAAATACGAAACGTAAGCCTTAAAAATTTAAGGTAGCAAGATAAAATCATGGAAAATTAGTTTTATTGGTATACATAATTTACGAGACGTTTTTCGTTTAGTAAGGGTACATAATTTTACCGCTTTAACGCGAGTCCCATTCCGAGACGGGTTTGGTTTTATAAACCGCCTCTCATTTGCTTAATAGGGAAGGAACTAGAGAGATTAGGATAGGGGACGACACATTCCTTCTGTCTTGTCAAAGTCTACTTTATCATTTCAAGAGATAGAGAAGAAAGGAACCGAGAGTTTGGACGGAACGACGGACTCGGTGAACTCTTCACCGCCGACTGCTCCTCATCTCTAGCAACTCTTCCACCTCCATCTTCACCTTCATATCATCTTTTTCCTTTGGGCTGCTGCTGTTGAAGGCTAGAACCATGAGAGAAACCAGGACGGAACGCTGGGCTCAGGAAGAAAGAATCTTCACCGCCGGTGTCTTCTTTGCCTCGTTATGGCTACCGTCGGCGACCATCGGTCCCTCCGACCACCAACCACTGCAAGGGTTACTCCCGGGCATCACCCAGTCACCCTCAGGCTCGGGGATCGAGCCACTATCGAGCCAAATGAGCTATGGGTTCAAGTGATGGTATTTACGATCGAAATTATTTAGTGGGTTGGTTACGGAGCCACCGTAAGGGCCTTTCGGTTCCGCTTTGCTAATTAAATTTATGGTTTTTTATAATCTTGACGTTGATACGGTCCCACAGGTTCAAACCGCTCGAGAAACGGACGTCGGGATCTTTAGTTATAGCGAATACAAGTTTTGATATCGATTAGCAGGTAAAGGACTTCGGATAATTACTCGGAATTCGTTGTTAATCCGTTTGATCCGAGATTTGGTCACCTTTAAGAAATGTTGCTAATGAATAATTTTTATTTAGAAAAATTTTTCAAAAGTGAAGCGGATAATTAGTTATAATTCCGCCAAGATGGCTCCTTAAAGCATGATAACTAAGGATTTATTATATATCGATATTCGGAAATCAAATCGTTTATGGATTAGGAAGTTGTAGGAGTTGAGAATACAACTAAGAAGTGTATCCATGAGCTCGTTGTTGAGAAATCTTTTGTTATATTTGATAGAAGTGCGATAAAGATTACTGTTGAATTGTTAACGACGTTGAGCGCGCCTTCTAAGGTAAGTGGACGGTTCTCTCTTGCAATATTGCTATTAAATGAGGAATTGAATCCCATTTAATATTTGTGTTGAGAACAACTTGTGTGCTTAATAAAATATGATAGGTTGTTATATTTGTTAGAAATAATGACCATGTTGTTTATTCAGTTTCGCGCTAGAACTGGATTTAGGTCCGTTATGTGTGACCTTGTATGTTGTCTCATGCTGAAACATTGTTGTGGAGTAAGTTAATTTCAGGGGTAGGAGTCGAGTCTCCGATGACCTCTTTATAACACAGTCTATGTTGGGAGGTTTAATTCACTATCATATCCCAACATTCGGGTCATAACTCATACCTCACTCAACGCTGGAGGAGGTGTTTGTGCACTCTAGCTAAGTGCAAATTGGTACTAGGTGTTCGTCAATGATCATGGATTTCATCCCTCTCATCTTGACGTCTCCATATACATGTGGATTCTCGGCGGTTTCAGTCGATTAAAAGTTACAAACATGTTTGTAAAAAGTTAAGTAATATAAGATAAGTGCGTTAGGCACATTAATGTACCCAGATGGTTAGTCCATTCGATAACAACTCTTGCTTCCGGTTATGAATGATTCTTAATCAAACTTTGATTAAGTCAATCTGATTAGTCGATGGAGGCTTTTCAAAATGTTATGTGATTATTATGAGTTCCCAACAATTGTTCATGTTTCGTAAGGGAACCACAAGTTGTGGTGTCCTATCTCTTGAATATGCATGCCTCATTCTTATCCTCTATGGGACTGCTAACTGTTGGATCATCGACCGGTTGTCATTCGGATTACGATGCCAATATGTTTAGTCACTACCATAAGAACCAGTCATTTTGTTCACTTGCTTAGTCTTTCATTAGACTAACCAGACCACCTTATTCAATTGCATGGTCGGCTGGTGTCCACCGTTGTATACGACACATCAGATATTTCTTGGAAGTTCTTTTGAGAAGTGGATCAAGAAGTTGAACAAAAGTTTCCAGAAGTTGTATTTGAGCGAAGTTTATGGATGGGCCAATATAAAGTTATGTTGGGAAAGAAGAAGCTAAGAGTTTGCATACTAAAGCCCTTGTTTAGATAGAAAAATGTTCTATCATCTTGTCATAAAAGCTAATGCTGTTTTAAGACCATTTGTATTTATTCCGCTGTATTGTCTTCTTGTACTTTGCAAGGTTGAAGTAACAAAGATTAAGTTCTTTTGCAACATTTTATTATTTTCTGGTTATGATTTAAATGAATTCAATTTTTGGATTTTTAGTTTGTTCAGTCAGTTTAAAGCCTTGGGTAGCTTCGGTTTAATCTTAATCGGGGTTACTGGCGGTGATACCTCTAGGGTAGGAAGGGGGTGTTACACTCCTCTTAGTCTTTTTTATGATGTGGTAGAATTACATCAACTTTAATGGTAAAATCCACTTTTAATTTTGAGAAATTTCTTTTGGTGCCCTTAAGTTTTTGCCTTTTTCTTTTGGTACCCATAAAAAAAACTTATTCCTCTTGGTACCCCTAAGGTTTTGGCTTTTCCCGTTGACGCCCCTCTCCGGTTCAAATTAGCCAATTTCAAGCTTACCATTATGTTCACCGCCCTTAAATTAGTAGGATTTGACTATTAAAACATCAAAATTCATAGCCAAACTACATCAATTTGAATTTTTAAATAATTTTGTAAACAACCCCTTAAAATAGAGAATTGTTTAAAAATTCAAATTGATGTAGTTTGGTTATGAATTTAAGTGTTTTAAGGGTTGAATCCTACTAATTTAAGGGTGATGAACATAATGGTAAGCTTGAAACAAGCTAATTTGAACCAGAGAGGGGCGTTAACGGGAAAAGCCAAAACCTCAGGGGTACCAAGAGGAATAAGTTTTTTTCTTGGGCACCAAAAAAAAAGGCAAAACCTTAAGGATACCAAAAGAAATTTCCCTTTAATTTTTTTATGAAATTTAAATCAATCCTCCAATTAATTAAGGTGATTTAATCTTTTTATGAAATTAATTAAGGTTTGAGAGGGAAGATGATTACATGATGGCTCTCACTAACGGACCATGGATGGTTTTTGGAAGATGTTTGTCGGTTCGAAGTTGGTCTCCCCAATTTCGCACAACAGATCCTATTCGAACGGCTCCAATTTGGATACGGGTATAGGACGTCCAATTAAGGTGGATCCTAAGACGCTGTACACGAATAGAGCGCGGTTTGCTAGGATATGTATTGAGGTTGATCTTGAGAAGCCCCTAAAAGGTGCCATTAGCATCAACGGTGATCGGTTCTTAATCGAGTATGAAGGAATCCCTACTATATGTTTTCATTGTGGTCGGTTTGGGCATGTGAAAAATAATTGCCCTTTTAGACCCAATTTGGCTTCCCACTCTAACGTTGTTTCGCAAACTGTGGAGGAGGTGTCAAGTAGTTCAAAATCGTGTTCTTTACCTGCTGCAACTGTTACTTCCATTAAAGATGGTACTGAAGGTAAGGGCTCTCATGGAGAATGGATGGTGGTGGTGAAAAAACCGAGGCTGGCGAAGGGGAGGAGCAAGCCATCAGAAAACCAGACTAATCCGGCGAGGGAATCGACTAGGATCTCCAATCAGAAGAATTTTCCGGTAACTAATGCGAAAGGAAAGGATAAGATTTTCGCGGATTCTAGGCAATTATTCTTGCCTGTCAATCGCTTTGATGCCCTGGAAATAACTGAAAAGGAAAGCCAAAATGTGGCCGTTACTAAGGATAAGAATATTGCTAACAAGGATGGAGATTAGAAAAAGGATTTTGCACGTCAAAAAGTCAAAGAGAAGGAGATTGTTGTTAGGAAAGAATTGGAAGATATTGCTTCAGTGATAGTGGAGCCCATAGTGGTTAGTAATATTGGTTCTAAAATATGTGATGTAGGGAATGAGAATAGTGCACGTGAACAAAGCCAGGTGGGTTTCAAAATAGGAAAAGGTGTTGGGGTAGCCCAATGTAAGGCCCAAATAGAAAAGAGAAAGCCCAGAATAGGTAGAAGTGAAGGAGTTTTTTCAACAAAGCTAAAATTAAAGAGTGGGCCTACTGGGCCAAAAGTTTCGGATATAGATGGACCAAAAAAGAGGCAGAGAAATTCAGAAGAAATCACAAATATTCAGGTTATATCGTCAGCAGCTATTGTGAACACCAGCACTCAAACTTTAAGCCCGGACCCTGGTCAATACGTTGATCCTGGGGGTCATGATCCTAATGTCCAACATACAGAAAGACAATGGGGTCAACCATCTAATGAGGCGATCACGATGAATCTCTCAATGGAACAAAGTGGTGATACTGCTCGTCAAATTTCTACGGTTTCGACAGTCGACGATGATTCCGCTATGGTGGAGAGTAACTTGGCTAATGGGCCAAATTGATTTCTCCCTTTTGGTTCCCATTTTCTCTTTTACAATATTTGTCATGATGAACATATTATTTTGGAATTGTTTTGGTGCAGGCAAACCGGGTTTTAGACGAGCGATCCGTTATATGTGTAGGAATCATAAAGTGGATATTTTGGCGGTTTTCGAAACAAGAGTCTCGGGAGATAGAGCTCAAGAGATTTGTGATCGCATGACGAGTCGATTTCTCGGATTGTGTCAGGGTTGAAGCTATACATATGTCAGGAGGAGTTTGGCTTTTTTGGAAAAAAGATAATGTTTAGTTGAAAATCACTCATATGGACAGAAATTTTATTCAGGCTATGTTTGTGGCTAATGGCACTAATAATCACTTATTTGTGGTGTATGGTCCACCAACCGACAAACGGCGTGAACCGTTTTGGAGCAATCTTAAAATGGCTATTAGTCGGGTTTCTGGACCCGTGATTGTGGGTGGCGATTTCAATTGCATTCGTTTCCTACATGAGAGAGTTGGAGGTTCGGGTGGTTTACATCCGGATTCTATGATCTTTAATCAATGGTGTAACCCACTAAGCCTTATTGACTTGGAATATATGGGTCCTAAATACACTTGGAGTCGTAGATTGTCACCTAACTCGGTTGTGTATAAGCGGTTGGACCGAGTTTTCATGAACAGTGATGGGCGACTTTTGTGGGCGAAGGCTAGGGTGAGACATCTTCCCAAGTTCTCATCGGATCACTGTCCGCTTCTCCTCTCTTTAGACCCGCCATTGACGTATAATCAGAGGAGGAGGCCGTTCCGTTTCGAAGCCGCTTGGTTCTCCCATCCGTCTTTTAATCAGAAAGTCCGTGAAAGCTAGTGTATAGATTTGGAAACACCTGGTGCTTTAAAAGTTTTGAGAGACGAGTTGATCAAATGGAACAAGAGCACTTTTGGTAACATCCATGAGAGAAAGCGAACGTTGCTTGCTCACCTGGAGGACGTTCAAAAAAAACTTGCAGTATGCCCTTCGGCGGGGCTTCTTGAAACTGAATTTGCTGTGGCAAATGAGATTGAGAAAGTCCTTGAACAAGAAGAATTATTATGGTTTCAAAAGTCTAGAGAACAGTGGCTCATGAGTGGCGACCGTAATACGTCATTTTTCCATGCATCGACCATTGTCAGACGGAAGCATAATAGGGTTGAGGGTCTGAAAGATGATAACGGGAATTGGACTGATTCGAGCGAAGAGTTGGAGCAGCTAGCAGTCAATTTTTACAAAGAGCTATACACGGCTGAATTTCTGAATAATAGTGATGCTATTAATCTGTTGAGTAGTTTTCCGAATATTGATGCTGAGGAAAAAGTCAGACTTGTAGAAAACATTACTGATGAGGAAATTTGGAAGGCTATCCGTAGTATGGGAGCGTTTAAGGGGCCAGGCATTGACGCTTTTCAACCCGGATTTTTTCAGAAGTGTTGGGACACTGTAGGCAGATCCGTCATCTCTTTTGTCAAAGATTTTTTCCGTACAAGCTATCTTCCCGAGGGAGTTAATGACACCCTCATTGTCCTCCTTGCCAAGGTTGACAAACCGGAAAAAATTAATCAGTTTAGACCGATCAGTCTTTGCAACGTCCTTTACAAAATCATTACTAAAATCATCACCATGAGACTCCAGCCCGTCTTATCTAGCATTATAGGACCTACCCAGGGGAGCTTCCTTCCGGGCCGTATGATTACAGACAACATAGTGATTACGCAGGAGATTGTGCATTCTATGAAAAGGAAGAAGGGCCGTAAAGGGTGGATGATTCTCAAGCTCGACTTAGAAAAGGCCTACGATAGGTTGAGTTGGCGTTTTGTTGAGGATTCCATGATTTGTGCTGGTTTACCGGAAAGACTTATTAGTTGGGTTATGTCGTGTATTTCGTCGACTCGGATGCAAGTCCTTTGGAATGGGGAGATGACGACCCAATTTGAAGCGTCTAGAGGAGTCCGACAAGGAGACCCGATTTCTCCCTACCTCTTTTTAATGTGTATTGAGCGTCTTAGTCATGTCATTTTGGACTCAGTTCACAAAGGGGAATGGAAACCAATCAAGATTACAAGACAAGGCCCTTTGCTCTCACATATTTTCTTCGCCGATGATATACTCTTGTTCTCGGAAGCTTCGGTGAATCAAATTCGGAACATTAAACGCTGCATTGATGATTTTTGCGCAGCATCGGGTCAAAAAATCAGTGTGCATAAGTCTAAGCTGTTTATTTCTCCTAATGTTGATCGTAATACTGTTAGAGCCCTCAAAGAAGAGAGTGGTTTTGAGGTGACGGCTAACCTTGGGAATTACCTTGGAATGCCCATTCTCCACAAACAAGTTAACAAAGAAACCTTCTCCGAACTTCTGGATAAATTCAATTCACGGCTTTCAGGATGGAAGGCTAAGTATTTAAGCTTTGCGGGTAGAGTCAGACTTGCAAAGTCGGTCTTAACTTCTATCCCGGTTTATACTATGTCAAGTGCTCTTTTGCCCACTAGCCTTTGCAATTCAATTGACAAGTCTGTGAGGAAGTTTATTTGGGGAAGCTCAGGAGGGAATAAGAGGATGCACAAAGTAGCTTGGGAGGAAATCATAAAGCCGAAATCTCAGGGAGGTCTTGGATTACGATCGATGAGAGATATGAATCTCGCTTTACTTGGGAAGATGGGGTGGCGTTTTATTATGAGCAATGGAGAGCTGTGGACGAGGGTCCTTAAGCATAAGTATGTCGATTGTGCTCTTGGAGAATCAAATGCAAGCTCTCACATTTGGAAAGGAATGAAGGTTGGTTTAGTGCAGGTTGTCAAACAGGGGACTAAATGGCTTTTGAGAGATGGTGAGTTGATTCGATTTTGGCTTGATATTTGGTTACTGGACTTCCCTCTCATTGATTCAGCTGTAGGGAATATTACTGAGGAGCAACTCGATAGGAGTGTGAAGAGCTATTGGATGCCGGAAGGCTCCTGGGATTGGCTTGCTCTTTCACCTCATCTTCCTAACCTGATTCTGATGCATTTGGCTGCTGTTTCTGTGGTTGATCATGTTGTGGCTGAAGAGGATCAAATAGGCTGGAGGTACACTGCTGATGGGAACTATACGGTTGGGTCTGGATATAACCTAATCCAAGGAAATCACAGTCTACTATTGGTCGACAATGGGTTTTATCATTGCATTTGGAAGCTGCAAACTACCGAAAGAATACGTCATTTCGTTTGGTTAGCTAGCAAAGGGGGAATTATGTCCAATGTTGAGAGAGTTAGGCGACATATTGCCACATCGAAGTGTTGTGTTCATTGCCCTACTGTTGATGAGGATTATGAGCACCTCTTTCGTGATTGCCCGAAGGTAAAATCGATTTGGATTAATCTTCAAGCTACTGATGTGTGTAGTACTTTTTTCCAGGTTCCGTTCGCTAGCTGGCTGAGGGAGAACATCGGCTCTGCCACGGGCAGCGGGTCCTTGAAATGGAGTTCCATTTTTGCAACCGCTCTATGGTGGATTTGGCGTTGGCGAAATGCAATGGTTTTTGGTGAGGAGGTTGTTGTGTCCGATCGAGCAAATTTTATATTGGTGAAAGCTAAAGAATTCGTGAGTGCTGCAGGTATGTTCTCTATTATTGGTTCAAATAAAATTGTTAGAGTGCAGGATATTAGATGGACAAGACCGGTTTTGGGTTGGGTGAAGTTAAATACGGACGGCTCGGTTAGAGAAGGCAACTCTGCAGCAGCTGGAGGCGTTTTGCGCAACGACAATGGGAAATGGCTCCATGGGTTTCTTCATCACATTGGTTCATGCACAGTGCCGATGGCAGAGCTTTGGGGTTTGAGAGACGGGCTGGAACTTGCATGGAACAAGGGATTCAAGAAGGTAATGCTAGAATGTGATTCACAACTTATTATTGGCTTGTTAAGTAGTAATATTAATAAGAGTCATCCGCTGTATAGCCTGGTTAAACAATGCCAAGGCTTTATGAGTAGGAGCTGGATTATCCAACTCCGACATGTGTATCGAGAGGCGAATACGGTTGCCGATCGCCTCGCGTCTCTTGCTTTTCAATTTCCTATAGGTTTTCATGTATTGAGTGCCCCGCCTGAGGGGATTATTTCGCTGTTATCTGATGATGTAAGGGGTCGGGCTATCCCCCGTATGCTGACTACTTAGCCCTTTTTTTTTAATATTAATAAAACGCCTCCTTGAGAGGCCGGAGAGTACTGCCTCTCCTTCCACCAAAAAAAAAATCTTTTTATGAAATTTAAATCAATCCACCAATTAATTAAGAAAGTGTGACTCGCATAGAAAAACAAATTGTATATATCTCAATTGAGAAAAAAGAGGTTTGAATTGATGGTGAGAGCAATTGTGTAGCGAATGAAACAAGAGAAGGCAAGCTGAAACTTGTGAATACTCTCAAAGCAACCCTCTTCTATCATGTGAATCTCATACACCAAAACCTCTATCCATTCAATCCTTTCACGTTAAATGTCACACTTGTATATCCACCACCCCCACCTTTTTTCCATATGATGAACTCCATCATTCAAGATATTTCCTCTACTCCAACAACAACAAAAAAAAACCCACCCTATATACATTTGCCCCGTCCTCAAAACTCCTTATAACCTTACCCCAAATTAAAAATGAAAGGACTTTCCCTCTTTTTCCTCAAGAACTCGATGGGAGCCAACATGAAGAAGAGCTTCCGAAACTCATGCAATGGTGAAACCTCCACTTCCACCCTCCCCTCGAACACCGACGACCACAACTCCACCATCACAACCGCCACAACAAACCCACCTCGAAAAAGCGTGACGTTGGAGGAGATGATCCTCCAACTAGAGTTAGAAGAAGAGCTAGCTCGACGGGCCGCACAAGACCACCTCCATGACAACTTAGTCCCTCGTAGGATGTCATGTGTCAACAACTCCGACATCTTGAGATCAGCTAGGAATGCATTGAACCAGTATCCACGGTTTTCCCTGGACGGCAAAGACGCAATGTACAGATCATCATTCAGGAAAATCATCGGCGGAGCAGAGGATCAAATGAGGGGGCAATGTAGCCACAGGAGGGTCAGGAGTAGTAGCGTCGGAGGGGAGAGTGTGGTTTGGTGTAATCCGGGTGTTGTGGCGAGGCTGATGGGGTTGGAGGCTATACCAGTGCCTGTGGGTAGGATGATGAGGAGCGGCCACCACAACAAGAATCCTCCGAATCAGAATCTACGGAGGAGGGCCACTCATAACAAGAGGATTAATGATCATATGATGTTTGTGGGTGTGGGTAGGGGTGGTGGTGCTAGAAGAGGGGAGGTGTGTGCTTCTTCGTCGTCTTCTAGGATTGAAGGCAGAGCCTCATTTTCATGCCAACCAACTTCTCATGCTTTTCTCTAGCGAGCATTGCGTTATTTTTAATTGGTAATCCAAACGGACCCTTAGTTTCTCGCTTGGCTTTGTATCCAATGTAATGATGATTATATGAGACTCATATTAGAGTTACCAAATGAAATTGCACATCCCGTAAGTTTAGTTGTAGAATTATGGATGTAATTAGTCAAATTAGGTCTTATGTTGTGCTCAAAGACGAGAACAATTAGCAAGCTAGACCCCTCAAGACTCGAGCAAGCATCCATGGTTCGAATCTTGGTTTTGTATCCTACGGCAGTTCCCGAATCTGGATTAGGCGGTCAAATGATCCGGATGATTAATTAAGAATTTAAGAACAAAGAAACATTGTTAAAAGGGGAAAAAGTTGAAATCCTTGCTTGAGCGTTCCCATTATTGGCTGATTATTGTACACATACAACCTCAGCTTCTTTTTTTTTTTTTGAGCAAGCAATCTTTACTGGCAAACATTCATACAAATATAGGACATATGTAACGTAAGAGTTGTAAATTTTCTAGTAACCCAAGAGCCCAAGCATAACCTATATATTTGTTTCGTTTTTTACACGTACGGTATATATATGTGGTAGTACTATAGCTAGCTTGGTAGCTAGCTAGGAATGCGAGGCAGAAGTAGCAAGGTGGTTAGCGAGGGCGAGAGCGTTGCTGGTGATGTAGGAGGCGTTGGTGAGCTTCTTCTTGAGCAGCCTAACGACCCTCCCCGTTCGCCTCCTCCACCACCTCCGCCTCCTCCCACTCACTGCCTCCTCCAGACCCTCTAGACACGTGTCCTCATCCGTCAGCACCGTGCTTAGCCACGTCAGCACGTCGTTCATCTGCCCTTCGAACTCCGCTGTCATTTAATTAATTTCCACACATCTCTTTTAATTTATTCTTCACAAACCAATCTGTCTGTGATTCTGTACTACATGTTCGCTTAATTGAGGTAAGACTGTGGTGAATGTGGTTCACAGATTAAGCATGTGGAAGAGGAAAAATCTAGGCACAATTAATTACCAGTGCAGTGCCCAACAAAAATGCAACTTTCAAGTCCGAATCCACATAAGAATTTTGATTAAACAAACTGAAAAAATATCCATTTCACAAATCTCTTGCAGTAAACTACCGGAGTATATTTTTCTTTTTGTCATAAAACGGGGCAAAGCCCCTACGGAATTAAATCTTATTAGTCAATGGAAAGAGCTCATCGATCAGGAAAAACATCAGTTTGAATAAGAGCAACTAAGCTATCTGGATTGTGAAAAAATTCAATAAAAGAGGAGGATAAACTCAAAAGATAAATTAGCTAGAGCATCAGAGCGACCCTATTAGCTGATATTGGGATATGTTTGAAGGAGATAAAAATCCCATAACTTTGAAGGCGAGTATATATAGTATAATCACTAAAATTGAAATCGAAGCAACTAAGCAAGTGTAACAACTTTGAACTCATAACAAATCAAAAGATAAAAAATTCATTTGTTTTGGTGTGAAAAATTAATAAAAGCTCAAGTCAAATCAAATATAATCAATTGAATCATCCTTTAATAGGCCCACAAACTCCTCCAATCCCTAAAATCCCACCGACAAAAGTGGTCGTCCACCAATAAAACAGTTTTTCTTATAGCACAAAAAAAAAAAGTATTTTCTAAAAAATGATACCCCTCTGATTTAAAATAGTTATCATTTTAACTTTGGACACCGTTTTTTAAGAAAAATTTATTTTAATCTAATTTTTTCAATCTTATCAACTAATTCTTTCATTTTAAAATAAGCATTGGTTTACTAATTTTATATCAAAACGTAAAACAAGAGGTAATTTTTTATTTAAATATCGAAAATTATATATTCACGAAACTTTAATCTAAAACTAAATTTCAATAATATTTATCATAAATTAAAATTCCTAAAAACAATCTATAAAGGAAACCAATACAAAACACTTATTTTAAATCGAATGGGTATATATTATCATGAAATATACTATATATATTTAAACAAGATTGGTTTCCAACTACGGACATGAAAATGAAAAGAAAAAGAATAACTACATTGTATTAATTATTTATCACAATATATTGACAAAAATTGGCTTAAAATACTAAAATTTGTAGGTCTAAAAAAGAAAAAAGGAAATACTTTTATCATTCTATTTCCCTTCGGAGAAGAACGAATAAAGAATTGTAAATCTATTTTTGTATTAAAAATGAGATACCTTACATTAACATTGAATTTTTTGCTAATATTAATGTGGACTAGAATTTTTATTTTAGTTGGAAATTAAATGGGGCTTTTAATTAATGTGCTTCGTAAATCGTAATAATACATAAAATGAATCCAAAAAAGAAAGAAAGAAAGGAAGTTGATTGCACGTACTTGCGTTGAGGCTTCTAAGGGTGTAAAGCGATTGATGAAGGTAATCTAAACCGTCCTGCATAACCTCCACACAGTCGGAGATGGCGACCCGGGTTCTCCCCCAGACCTTGCGGGACCTCTCCACCCGACCCAGGTACCGCGACACGGCTTTCACCTCCCCGATGGTCACCGACACCCCTGCGCGCGCCCACGTCCTGGGGCTGCGCTTCGCCACCTCCGAGAATAGCGCCAGCGACTCCACGCACTGCTTACGGTACCTCGTCACCCTGCACGCCTCCTCCACGTAACTCCCGTTCCCGAGAGCAGCCGCCGAGGCCGACACTAGTAGCAGCAGGAGGAGGAGGAGGGCCGGCAAGGAGGAGGAGTGCTGATCGATATTCATACCGGTGCTTGCTGATAATGAATGGTTTTTTTTATTAAGTTGGGAAAGAAAAGTACAAGAGTTTGATACTACTCCTATATGGATGAGTAATGGCGCATTTATGATTCCGAAAGTTATTTCATTGGATGAATGGCTAGGAAAAATATGCATTTTCCCCCTTCAGTACAAATGGAAGATGTTTACATCCCAGTGGTGGTGACCGGTGGGTGGTGATTGACGGATTCTAATTTAATTATTTGGACGCTGTTTTGTTTACCCATGGGTAAGTTTACCCATTGACATGGCAATCTGAAGTGGCAATAAATAAAATTAAAAAAGAAAAGAATTTATCTATGTGGCAAAAGTAAGAACTTATTAGGCTGAAATAAATTATCCATCAAAAGAAGCAATTGCCGTCTTCCTCCTCAGAGAATTCGAAGCGTCTAATTCTCGATCCATTCTCGACCACTCGAAGCAATTGCACAAGATTTGAAATGAGTTCATCTTCATCAACTACTCCATTCATCATCCATTCTCGACCATTCTCGATCCATTATTTCAGTAAAGTTTACCATTCTCGACCGAAAAAAAATCTGCTTCAAATTTTCGAGTTTACAAACTTTGACCCCTGTATCGAAGTCTCTTCTCTAATTGGGTTAGTAAACTTCGACCCTGTTCTTGATATACTTACATTGATTGATACTGAGTAGTAAGCCATTAGTAAACTTCGACCCCTGGTAGAATGTCCACCTTGACCTGGTATTAATTTGCCAGCAATTACGTTGATTGATAACTTGGAAAATCAGAATGACTTGCTTACTTAAAATGACTTGCATACTGAGTAGTAAGTCATACACTGAATCATATGGCCGAAATTCAGAACTTAAAATGAAATTAATAAAACCATATGAATGAATGACTTGCTTACTTGTAAACAAACAGTTGTAAAATGATATTAATATAATCGAAATTCAGTTCTGAATTGGAAGATGAATCATATGCTTGAAATTGAAATTCAGTTCTGAAAGCATATGCTGAAAATTGCTCATATGCAGTTTAATCATCTCTCTTGAGTGTTGGTAGGTTGTATATTTTATCTGAGACTGATGTTGTAAGCTCATTGAGGTAAATTTTGTTAGAGTAATATGCTTACTTGTAAACAAACATAGTGGAGATGGTTGGTTGGTTGGTTGGTTGAACCCTCAAACTTGAATTTGTTTACTAGCAAACTATGGTAACTGATTACTTATGGCTGACTATGGTTTATTAATATCAGTTTACAACTGATCAAAAAATCTGAATGTGGCAAACTATGGCTGATAAAAAATCTGGATGTGGTTGATTAATTTTGGCTGACTATGGTAACTTATTTTTTTAGTTAAGTAAAATCAGAAATCTAATTTGAATAATTGCAATTCTGTATCTTAGACGTTTAAATTATATCGTTTTATTATTTATAGGTGCAGCAGGATCAATCAAAAGACTACATATGAGTTATACGAGAAGCTTTGATCTCAACGATGAGTTTGATATTGAGAAAGGTATGTTAGATGCTTGTAAAAATAAAATTGTGGCCAATTAATTTCAAATATTGTTAAATAAATCAATTTTTAAGATTTATGCAATGTAGGTAATGATTCAATAGAAAACTCGGTCGTCAATTTGGAAGATGATGGCTCACCAAATTCGCAGAACGATGAGTTGCTCTCAGAGGGTGATCACAATGTTGATAATGATGATATTATTCCTCTACATGTCGAGTTGACCTTTACAAGTGGAGATGAAGTGTTGGAATATTGTCATGCTTATGGAAAGGCAAATGGATTTCAAATAAGAATTAGAAGTTCAGACCCATTCGATGATGGTGCAAACGTCGATGGTGTAGATGGTCATGTAGAGAGGTACAGGAGGTTGAGGCTGGAATGTTCAAGAGCTGGGATATTTGATTCGAAGACAAAAAATCCAGGAAAAGGATCTAGTTCTAGTGCAATTGAATGTCCGTTCAAGGTAAATGCAAGCCGTCGTAGCAATGGATTTTGGGTGTTGACTAAAGTGGAGCTAAAGCATAACCATGAATGTGTCCCCAAAAACTCAAAGTTCCTTCCAAACTATAGGTTTATCAGTGAAATTAATAAGAAAAGGATCTTGGAAAATGACAGAGCGGGTGTACCGATTGCCAAGAACTATGGTTCTTTTGTTGTGCAACATGGTAATCATGATAATGTTCCTTTTGATGAGAGGGATTGTCGCAACTTAATTGCCAAGTCTAGAAGACTTCATATGAAGAAGGGTGATTTCAATGCAATGAGAAAGCATTTTGAAGAGATGAGTTCAAGTAACTCTGATTTTTTCTACTCATATGATCTAGATGAAGACAATAGGTTGAGAAATGTATTTTGGGCTGATGGAAGGAGTAGAGCGGCGTACTTCGAGTTTGGAGATGTGTTGTCTTTTGATACGACATATGTGGCAAACATGTACAGGTTACCATTTGCTCCTTTTATTGGAGTTAATAATCATGGTCAGACTGTGTTATTTGGGTGTGCTTTATTAGCCGGAGAAGAAATTGGGAACTTCGTATGGTTGTTTCGTACTTGGCTCACATGTATGTCAAATAAGGCTCCAACTGCAATTCTAACTGACCAATGCAGATCTATAGGTTTGTTCCTAACGACATTATATATATTGCTATTCGTTATTACACACTTACTCATTACCTATATTTATGACAGGGAATGCAATAGCACAAGTGTTTCCCAACACTCCACATAGATGGTGCATATGGCATGTAATGCAGAATGCATATAAACACTTGTCGCAAAATAAGGAGTGGAAAGAGATACATAGCTCACTCCAAAATGCCCTTCACGACTCGTTAAGTATCTCGGAGTTTGAAAATGCTTGGAAGGAGATGGTTGAATGCTATGGCTTGGAGGACAACAAATGGTTAATCGAAATGTATGAAAAGAGACATCGTTGGGTGCCTATCTACTTCAAGGATCACTTTTGGGCCGGAATGTCAAGCACCCAAAGGAGCGAAGGTATGAACCATTTCTTCAAAAAGTACGTCAATCCAAACACTTCTCTTACACAATTTGTGGAGCAATATGGGCTTGCATTGTCAAGAAGAGTAAGGGAAGAGGAAAAGGCAAACTTCACATCCTTGCATAAGCCGATTCAATGTATGACCGAGCATGTGTTTGAGGTTGTATTTCAAAAATTATACACTTCATCAAAACTTGAGGAGTTTCAAAAGGAAGTTCGAGATATGATGTACAATAACGCAACAAAGGTGCATGATGATGGGAAAATGTGTTTGTACGACATTGTGGTCAAAAAGTCAAGTCATGGCCGCCCACACAACAAAACCTTTAGGGTCACAATGGATAGAACGACAATGGACTTGAAATGTGAGTGCAGAAATTTTGAGTTTAGGGGGATTGTATGTACACATATGTTGCGTGTGTTTCACGAAGAAGAGTTGGATTTTGTCCCGGAGAGATATATATTGGATAGGTGGAGGAAAGACTTGCCTAGGAAACATTTGAAGGTTTCGGTCCCTTATTATAAATTGCTAGAGAAGAAGCCCGAGGGGATCCAACGGAATGAGAATATGCATGAATTGTTGGATTCTTTTGCAGGATTCGCGATGAATGATGAGGAATTGTATAATGAGGTGATGACTACACTTGATGGATTGAAAACTAAAATAAAGGTCGCCGCAAAGGGGAAGCAAGGTCTATACTTACACACTTTGAAAAACATTGGCAAAGTGTATGGGAGGCAGCGGTTGATTGATCGTGTTGAAAACAATGACGAGAGCGATCCAGAAGAACATGCTGAGACCCAAGTAAGAGATCCAATTGACCAAAGGAGAAGAGGAAGAGCTAGGACAAGCAGATACGGATTTGCAAGGGACCGTGCTAGTGGGAGTCGAAAGAAGAAAAAGGCTACAAAACCGAGTGTGAGTGAGAGCCATGCACAAACGAGTTCAGCATACCATCACATGAACGTCGCGCCCCATCCTAACATGCTTTATCATTCGGTATGTGGAAGATATGTTTCTTAAGTATTTAATAAAGCCGCTTTGAATTCTTATTACTTACAATTTGACATGATTTTGTTAAGGGAATAATACCGACGTATGCATTTCCTTCAAATGGAATAGTTAGACCTCCGTTTCAGATTCCGCAGGTAAAAGGATTAACAAAATAGTGTTTTTACTCATTTTAGTTCATTTAATAAATGAACAATTTATTTTATGTGTGCAGTTCTCTTATTCCATCCCGCCGTTTCAACAATTTCACGGAAATC